>BRPK01000006.1:0-1200000 GCA_026008595.1 Lyophyllum shimeji
TAGGACGCCCTAAGGCCCCCTAACCCTAAGGAATTGCTTTTGCTTTACCTATTAGAATCACCTTGCCTTGGAGGATGACAGAAGGCCAGCGGGTTGTATGAACGATCGCCTTGCCTTGGGTATGACGAGAGGCGGGCGGGTCGTATGGACGAGCGCCTTGCCTCAGGTCATAATGAGAGGCCAGCGGGTCGTATGAACGAGCGCCTTGCCACGAAGCAGTAATCTGAGCACTAGGACGGCGACGACCGCGTGAGCGGGGCGCCTGTCTTCGTAAGAATAGCCCTGTAACCCTAGGCCAAGGGGCGTTGTGACCCAACGCCGGGGTGGCGGTGTACGCGATGTACCGTGGGGTGGCACGGCTCCCAGAACCCTCAGTAGATAGGTGGGTTCAGGAGTAAGATGTGTGCTATTGTTATTGTCAGAGGAAGCCCGGAATATATACAACCAGTGTTGACTAATGTATGCTACTATTGTGCAAGACCTTTGGGCATGCTAGATCAGTATCTACATCCCGTCGTCACAGTTCTATATTAGCAGCAGCTTGAGGTCGAGCTCCTTCCAACGCCGTGGGGACGATACCGTTCGCCCGTCCTTCCACGACTGGCCTTTCTTCACCCTCCTTCATTTCCGCCTCCCACTCCCGCTCGCGTTCTGGCTCCTCTGCCCCCGATCCAACCGTCGTCACGATCGGCGACGCCTCCAAGCTCCCCGCAGCAATGCCTCCTATACCCGGAGTCCTTCTACCACCGCCACCCGACGCCGCAGCCTTCTCCTCCTCCTTCCGCTTCTGCTTCCGTAGCTTGTAGTCCTTCAGCGACATTTTGATGTTCGGCGCAGGCGCAGCCGGCGGCGTGGGGCGAGGATGTGAGTTGGGTACTGAGTTTCCGCAACTTGGTCAGCTTCGTGTGGTAGTGGATGATCACGGTCTGCTGGTTGAGCTGCCTCCGTCAATAGCTGTGGAGCTGATTCTCGTGAGCGTAGTGCCACCTGCCCCGGCACAGAGGCAGATGGAAAGGAAGAAGGCGAGGCCGCCGCGAGGGGTGCTTCTCCTCCCGAGACCGAAGGGACTTGCGAATTCGACCGCACACCTGTGCCAGTGGGGATGTCAGAGCCGGTGTCCTCCACCATAGTGATAGCACGAGACGTCTCGTCCGCGGGTGACGGCACGCGAGCATTCCCGGCCGTGGACGGGGTAGACGACGGAGGTGCAGGCAATGGACACGAAAAATGCATACCTCATCTCCCGCAACCAACCTTGCCGAATCGGATTCAAAAGATCCCGACCGCACAAGGCCATGCATTCGTACCGTTGGTCTGCCTTCAATTGTTGTTGTCGTGCTTGGCCTGGTCCTCGTCGTCTTAAGCAGCCTGCCACCATGATACGCATCGTCGGCTGCCGTCCATGCGCCCGCTGTCTTCTTCTTGATACCACCTCAGTCGTACAGGAGAACGCGAGAAGAGGGGTTTCGGGTGGCAATCCGTTGAGGCTATCTGATTGTACATCCGTCGTATGAGGTGCTCACGAAGAGGAAACCGGTAACAGGGTCGTATCCCCGCGTCCCGTGTGAGTGAGATATGGGCCGGTTTGGAAGGGGGAATCACGAGCACGAAGTGCTGGGTTGGTTTGCTGCATCCGAGGCCGAGGATGATGTTAGGCTGCCTGGGAGAAGATGTACAGGCGGCAGTTCAGTGAAAACATGTGCGTGTTGGAGGTATCGGCCGCACTAGGTGAGTCAAATTTGTCTCAGTAAGGCTGGGAATTGGAAGTGGGCTCTCGTCACACGACTTGATTCGAAAAGGAATGTACATGGTCCATTGCATGTGTCGCCAGGTGTCCTTGACATGACGCCTCGCCCAGTCGACACAACGAGGAACGCGTCTGCAAGATTCCAATTCAGACAATTGCTTCCGAGCGACGAGCGTGACCTGATTACGTATCGCGTGCCCACGATTATCTGGTTGCATCATTGCTGACAGTGACGAGCAGTTGGAATTCTCTTTGTGCACGACGATGGCAGACCTGCTGGACCTTCCGGCGGAAATCATCGTGCGCATACTATGTTATCTCGATCTCGCAGACCTCGCCTCCGCCATCCAGGTCAACTCCACTCTCCGCACGTACTTCAAGACCTTCCAGATCCTCCAATACCGGTTCGCCCTCCAAGCCGCAGGGGTCGAGGACAATCCCCACTCCGACCTCGTCGTCGCCGAGCGCCTTGAGCGGCTGAAGAGCCAGGAGGAGGGCTGGGCCCAGTTCCGCTTCGATTTCCGCAAGAGGATCCCTGTGAGGCACGTCCCCTCCGGGATCTACGACATGACGGGCGGGATATACCTCCTGGGGGACGCGAGCAAGCGCACACTACACTACTGCACGCTGCCGTCCAAGGCGGACGACGCGGCGGAGTGGAAGCGGATCAACATCGACCGCAGGCTGGTCGATATGGGGCTGTCGATCTACGAGCATGACCTCATCGCTATCGTCACCACGTGCGTCGTCGTCGTTCTCTCTTCTTCCACCGTTCGGCTCACGTCCGGGTAGCACGCCGCACCAGACGCATCTTGGCCTGAGCGTGATCGAGATACTGCTGCTGCAGTTCTCGACCGGCAAACCCCACCCGCTCGCTCGTCAACCCGTCCTGCACGTCACGGAGTCACGCTGGCCCCGTCCCGCCATCGGCATCGAGATCGTCGGCGACCATCTAGCGCTTGTCACGAACTATTTTCTGCACCACGATCGCCCCGACGATCACTTTTACATTTTCGAATGGAAGACCGGCACGCTCAAAATGGTTCGTCCCGCCCGTTCCTAGGCTCTGCTTCCCAGACTCACCTACAGGTCGCGCCACAGGACGTCTCCGCCGACAACCACACGTACTCCGGCATCGTCTTCCTCTCGCCCTCCCTCGTCCTCCTCCCCAACACCCGCGAAAAGACCCTCGACGTCTGGTCCATCCCCGATGCCCCTTTACCCTCCAGCGCCGCGCCCACAACCACCACCACCCCCGGCCAACCGCCCGCCCTCCCCGCCCCGCCACCTCGGCCCTTCCTCGCCCTCTCCCTCCCGCCCATCGCGCACTCCCAGCTCCTCCTCACCCTGTCCTGCCGGGGCGAGCCGAACCCGACGCTCAGCGGTACGACGCCGTTCTCCCGGCACCCGTTCCACCCGGCCCCGAACGACGCGCTGGTGATATTCAATATGCGATTGCAGCACCTTGGGTTTGCGCGAGGGAGCACGTTCTCGATGTTTGTGAAGCGGAGTGCGTTGCTTGAGTGGGCGGGAGATGCATTGGCGAGGATTGAGAGGAGGAGGAGGAGGAAGGAGCGGAGGAGGGAGAGGGAGCGCGAGCGCGAGCGGGAAACGGAACGTGAGTCACGAGAAAGAGATAGGGGCGTTATGCAGGCGGTGGGTGAGAGAGAGGCGGGCGAGACGGAGCGGTGGGAGGACCCTTCCGTCTCAGGCGAAGAAGTGGAGACGGAGGGGGAAACGGAGGACGAGGAAGACGAGGAAGGGGACGAAGACGGCACGTGGCCAGGACATATACGGTGGGACCTGCCGCACGGAATGATGCTCGTCGCGCTCGACGCGCACGGGCAGCCCATCCCGATCCCCGTGCGTCCGCCGCCGCACGCAGAGGTGTGCGTGCCGTGGGAGGATTGGGGCCCGCCCGTGACAAGACTGTTCGACGCGGAGGACATGCCGACGCGGTGGATCACGACGAGTGCCGGGGAGAGGTGTGTTGTCTCCTCCGAGGATGCGGCCGGGATGGGGCTCCAGGAGATGGATGTCGAGGAGGAGGAGACGGAGAGGCCGCCGTTGAAGGTGTTGGACTTCAACTACCTCCGTGTGAGGCGGGCGATGGCGCAGCTGCAGCGGGAGATGGACGAGGGCGACGGTGGGCTCGAGGGTATCCCTGAGCCAGGGGCTAGGATGAAGGAGATGTTGGCCGGCGATGTGATCGTGGACCGCGGGCCCAGCGGCGGGAGGACCCAGCGCGAGGTGGTGACGGCGCCGAGCGTGATTCAGCATGAGGCGTTTGAGGAGCCGGTCCAGACCGCGTTGCCGTATGTCAGTTTGGCGTGCTGGCCGCCGAGGGGGGAGAGATTCGACTTTGCGGGCGTGTTGATGGATGAGGAGCGGCTGTTGGGGTTGCGGGTGAGTTGTCTCTTGTGCGTTTCGGTCGATTGGGAAGTGAGCTGATGGCATGATAGACGGACGAGGAGGATGCTATTGTCGAGATTGAGGTTATGCATATGGGTTCTGGCGTGGACAATCAAAGCGGACGCGACGGGAGTCAGATGCAAGCGGATAAAGTGCCTGAGGAGGAGAAGGCGGGCGAGACGCATCCTTGGTACGTCATGCTAGGATCCTCGAATGCCCAGGAATTGACTGGACCATAGGTACGGAGTAGAACAGACAGTTTATTGATAGAAGCATTTCAAAATGACAATGGTGATGTGTTCGTGCGTGACGAAGGCCCTTATAACTAACCGGACGAAGGTGTGGTGGGTGTCCTTCGGTGTATCTTTGACCTTCATAGCGCAATGGTGCCCGTGAGTCGGCGGTCGCGGTGTCCGCCTCAACAGCAAGCGCAAGTTCGAGAACGAAGAAGGCTGACAAACGGGAGGGTGACCTAGCGTTCTCGCTAGGTTCTCGATAGGTTTTCATTGCATGCTTCTAACAGAGTGAGGACGTGCGCTGACACTGTTCTTATAGGCATTGCAATCGATGTGTTTTTGAGCTTGATGTTCTTTGAACAGGTACCGGCTTCGCTGCAGCTTGGGTTCTTGCATACGGAGGACGTCCTCGCTTAGCGCGCGAACTACACGATGTTTATATCGGGGCTTCTGACTTGCACTGCGCTCTGTAGGCGGTCGCGAGAGGATGCGATCATGTACACGGCGATGGGTATGTCGTTTTGTGTTGTTCGGTATACGTTTCCAGTTCATACGCAGCTCTGGCGCTCGTTGTTTTGCAGCAAACCGTGATTCCAGTGACGATGTAACGATGTATCGCCAGATCTTCGTGATGTCCTGTACGACATCTTCGGCCTCACACCAAAGGTCACATCAGTTCTGGATGAAGGCGGTGATTCCGAGTAAACTTGCTTTCTCTCTGTGACTAACATCTCCTGCGGCAGTCCGCCAGCGACTCTCGCGTTGCGTGTTTCCCTCCTCGGCGCTATGACCGTGATTTACCGGCTTCGATCGCTGCAAGGAAGCAGTGCTCGAAACCGAAGGTGCGTGCGTTGCCTTTCTTCAATGTGCTGCGTTCAGCTCGTTCGTCATGACCAGGGACAAAAAGAAGTTGCTCGCGGGTACAATCCGCCAGTTGCACGACTGCAAACGGCAACGTTGCCCCCTTGGCAAGTTATTTATTTTTGTTGCGACGGTATGAAACGTGCTGATCTGCTTATCCAGCTGCGTTCTTGGCACCTCGCGCCATCGACGGGGGACTCGACTTGCCGACGCTTCTCAGATAATGTCGAAACTACGCTTCACGGTACGTACACCACTGCAGGAAGTATATCTGACCGTATGGATACCGGCCTCGTTCCCTGCTTTCCATAGGGACCGCGAAAGCCAGACACCTCTGCGAATTCGTGCTTTCCTCCACCATTCGAAACATACTGGGTTTCGCGGCTGGAGGATATCACAGGTCTTCGGCACAACGATGAACCGCTCGGCGCCTTGGCTTTAGGGTCGCAGTCGCGATAATTTGGGCTGATGCTTGCGCGCCGCCGGGACGCTCCCTGCCCCTTTTGACCGTCGAGCCCATCACTTCCGTCGCAGTGGATGACCTAGTGGATAGCTATCGATCTGTAGGGCTATGTGAAGAATCTAAGGTACGTAGAATCCTCTTTCCGTCATCCTCACAGCCTGAGGCCAGCGGCACATCCGCTGAAGATAGACGGCGCCAATCAGTTGCCGATCTCCATTGCATACCATCAACATTTAGGTCGGAGTGCACGAACGACATCAGAACGCATCGACAAAGCGTTCCCGACCACACGGCGATCTCATCTCGCACAGCTTCTCTCTGGCCCGCCAAACCCGAGTTCGCGCTTCCACACGCAGCGCAAATCCTTGGAGATTTCTTGAAGATGGAGAACTGCCTTCGGAGCGTACAGCCCACTCAGGACCACCCGATGGCTCCGGCTTCGGTCTTTCGCCGTGTTTGCTGGAAATCCATATATACATAATCAACAACGGCATGTTTACGACCTTAAACTACCCATGCAGTACAACCTCAAGCAAGAAAACTTCGCCGACTTCTTCCCTCTGCGGGATCGAAAATTACGATTTGAGACTCTGCAGGCAAGGTTTCGTCGTCTTGAAGCCCTTTTCCGCGCCAACCGAAGATCTACAGCTGCATGCTGGCGCGCCGCATAAGGACCCAGCGACGAATGCGAAAGCTGTGCCTATCTACCAGACTGCATCCTTTGTGTTCGATCATGACGCTCAAGGGGCAGCGCTGTTCGACGGCGAGCGCTCCACGGACGGTAATTCTAATATCTACACGTGCGTCGTCCCTGTCTCCCTTCCACCACTGGTGTTCTAACTCTCGCGTCTGGCAAAAGGAGATTGGGGAATCCTACAGTTGATGTTTTCGAAAAGCGCGTCGCCGCACTCGAAGGAGGAATAGCGGCTGTGGCGACTTCTTCGGGTCAGGCTGCTAGTTTCATGGCGCTAACATGCCTCGCAAACTGTGGAGATAACGTTGTTTGTCAGTTCTCCGCTCTTAAAATGCATTCCCTGTTCCGTCTAACGCAAGGACAGCCACGTCGTACATCTACGGCGGCTCTCGCAATCAGTTGAAGGTCCTCTTTTCCAGATACGGCATCACAACGAAATTTGCTCAAGGCGATAGTCCTGAGGCGTTGGGAGCTCTCATCGATGAGAAAACCAAAGCTCTTTTCGTCGAAAGTATCGGAAATCCGCAATGCAACATCCCGGATATCCCTGCGCTGGCTGAACTCGCCCATAGTCATGGTATTCCCCTTGTAGTTGACAACACTTTCGGCGCGTGCGGCGCCGTCGCAAGGCCGTTGGATCTGGGAGCGGACATCGTTGTAGAATCTGCGACGAAGGTAAACTGTTCATGGCGGTCTATTGAACGACAGTTACGTTGACAGTTGCTCCTAGTGGCTTAGTGGCCATGGAACGACGATGGGCGGTGTCATCGTCGACAGCGGTCGTTTCGATTGGGCACGGTCGACGAAATTTCCAGCGTTCACCACGCCTATCGAGGGCGATGGCGGTTGGTTCGGCATCAACCTCGTCGGACACACGTGGTGGGATGTAAGTGTCGTATCTCGTCCTTTGGTAAGGTACTCACTCCTGCTCACGATCACGACAGTTACTCAAGGAGAAGGCATTTACTACCAAGCTTCGCTACGAGCTTCTGCGCGATTTGGGTGCTTGCCTAGCACCGCAGTCAGCGTGGAATCTTCTTCAAGGGCGTATGTTCTCGACACAGTGTACCTCAGGCTTGACGTCTACTGAGCTTTGAACTAGTGGAAACTCTGTCGCTCCGCATGGACCGTCATCTGTCCAACGCTATGGCGCTCGCCAAGTACCTCGAAACGCACCCCAAAGTCGCCTGGGTACTTTACCTCGGTCTGCCTTCTCACCCGTATCACGAAACTGCAAAGCGGCTGCTCAACGGCTACGGCGGCTCCCTGAGTTTCGGCGTCAAAGGTGGGCGGGGCGACATCGTCTGCAGGCATTTGAAGCTTCATTCCGCCATTCCGAATTTCGGGAGCATATACTCGTGCGCGATACATCCGGCGTCGACGACACATGCGATGTTGAGGGAGGAGGATCGGATTGCTCAGGGGATTACACAGGATTTGATAAGAATTAATGTGGGGACAGAGCATATTGGTATGTCCGTGTTGTCGAGTAAGCGGACGGATGCTGATAGCAAACTGTTTACAGAGGATATTATCGAAGATTTTGAGGTAGCTTTCTCATGTCTGGACCTTGATGTCGACGGGAAACCACGCGAGGCGAACTAACGCTCAACACTATTTGACCCTCTGGGCCACATGAAGCGCCGGTATGGCCCATTGTACTGCCGGGAAATTGAAGGAGGTCCATCCGCTGGATTCTTCAGAGTCGCGAAATGGATCCTCTGCGTATAATCTTAATGAGTTCCCTGACACAGACGCTGTGTATTTGTGATGCGTCTGCAACGTATGCCTTCCGCGCATCTGTCATTCTCCGTGTCACCGCGATGGAAAAACCTTGACGGTGCTTGATGGACACCGTGTGGAGGTCAGGAGCATTCAGAATCTCCCTCCGCGTTTTTCGATCGACGGTGGTCACGCCCAGCGTGTCGAGAACGGCGTCGTTAGAAGCCTGGGCAATGCTCCACGTGGAGCCCGAAACCATCCCATGGATGCAGAAGTGCGCGAAGATCAAGTCCCAGACGTGGATCGTCCATATCGCGAGGGTACAGCTCTTGCACATGGGAGTGATGTAACTTCCGTCAAGGGACAGCGAACGATCGTGAGGTATTCGGCAGATCGTTGACGTAGTATTCCAGCAGTCAGCGCGGCGCTTAAGACGGTCAATATGACGCTCCTCTTCCTCGACAGGGAAGCGGGTGCGGTGGGGAATGCGGCGAGAGACCGGAGGTCATCATCGGGGAGCCACATCGTCTCGTATGGTTCAGTGTCATCGTACAGGACGTCCAGTATAGGATTACGGCGGCGTGACTTCATGTAAAGAAACTTGAAGCTGAGCTGAAGCAGCTCCGCTGGCAGATCATCGATCGAGACCGCGAGCGGCCTGGCACCAAGGCCGACTCGCGCGATCGTGGTCACGACAGGATGGGAACCTGGTCGCCTGCGTCAAGCATCAATTGGCGAGAGTAGCAAGCTACTGCTCACCGGTGTCAGCACGGTCTACAGAAATACGCTCCATGATCGGCAGCAGGAGGCCAGTGGACCTAGCTTTGACACGTGGAGGTGGAGTCGAAAGCCGACAATAACAATATGAGTACAGGGCGACGAAGAGGAGAAGAAGGCGGGCTTGTTGACTGCGAAACCCAGCCCGTCACCTGGACGTCCATTTCACGAAACCTACTTTGTACGTATCATGTACAAGTGAAAAATTGAAAATGCCACGATTACCTTCTGGCCCCTATCCCGGCACCCGCACAACACGGCAACGGCCATATCTGGCCTTTGTTCGACATCATGCTGCTTTGGTACGACTACTAGCGTACGATATATGAAACATTTCCTGCGGCGTCGAGCGAACATGAGACAGAAGTCACCTACAACGAGGATCTGAGGTTTTCAGCGATTAGACTCGAAAGCGGACTGACACTCAAAGGCATGATGATAACATGGTGAAAGTGGGGACACAAACGCCGAAGCACCAGATGCGATCGTATTCGACTTACACGTCCAACGTCGCGTACAAAATATGGATAGCTCACAGTGTCGAGTCAGACATCGGGGTCCTGAAGATGGCGAGCCCTGGAACCTAATAGCAAACCGCCTGATGGACACTGGGGGCGATCCAATTTGACGTCGCGATAGCGCTCGGCTAGAATTCATGGCGCTGATACTCAGACCGCGGTCACGCAGAAAGTCTATTCCAAGACGAGGGGGTGCTGCAGCAAACCCATGACAAGAAAACACCGGTTTGGCAGCTCTCCGCACCGTTCTCCGTCAGAGTCCCAACTCGCAAAATGGACAGCTGAAAATAGGACGGCTTACCCGCTGAAATGACCTATTACTGGAACTCCGTACCTTGCTATTGCGCGAAAGCTGGCTTGTGATAGCCTGGCTTAGGCGGCCTAGAATCATCGGGGCTTCCTTGAGGGCAGATACTGAGCGGAGGTCGCTCGGGGAGCAACCATGACGACATACTGTCCATTGCAATGGACGGAAGGTTTTGCCTCCGTGAAATGAAATTGAGCCGGTCCACGGAAAGGATGAGGCCGGCCGTTTCATATCGTACCGGAGGCTAATTGAGACCTCTGGCGAACGGGCACTGGCTGTCCTTGTTGGGTGAAACACTGTTACTCATAAATCCGCAGGCCGTAGGAGCGGACTACGTTTTCCGCCATGGTTCTAGGATATGTCTCAGCGAACTCAAGTATCCGATATACTCGTCCGTGGAGCGCGCTAGCCCTCTGCACCATCCCTATCGTCTGGCTTCATCGTCGTAGTCCTGTAATTGATGGGAAGGTGAATAATTCTCATGGTGGCAACCAGTCAGCTGCCGCTGTTTTTACGCACTAGCGGGTCCATATACACCCTCTTCTCTCCATTTGCCACACCGCAGCGCCCCCTTTTGGGAAACGAACGTTCATGAGATCGAGGAGGTCTGAATGGTTATCGATTTGTCTTTGATTATTCAAGGAGGCAGGCCACAACAACAGCAGCCCGACAGCACAGCCACATCTAACCTCGATCGGTTATGTTCCTCGTTGCACCGGACAAGCTGCACTCCCGGCGTTTTCTTGCGCCTCCACCTCGCTGTCTCGTCCAAGACTCATTATTCTCGCGGAATGCCCTCTGTACTTGCGAAATCCTGGGACTCGGCGACTAGGAGTTCGGATTTCTGGCTCCATGACGGCTCGATTGTGCTGGCGGTGGAACAGATGCTGTTTAGGGTGCACCAGACGATTCTCATGAACCATTCAGAGATCTTTGGGGACTTGTTCAGTCTGCCGCAGCCGGATGAAGACGGAAACGGAGAAGATAGGATCGACGGGTGTCGAGTGGTCGAATTGCACGACAGTGCGAGCGACTTCGAGGACTTGCTGAGGGCCATTTACCATCCTTCGTATGTCTCAGATACTTTTTTTGTTGGAAGACGCTCATGTTCGTCCTGATGAACGTAGGCACTTTGACAAACTATCACCTTCAGCGGATCTGGATACTCTGTTGACGTTCATCGGCGGCATACTTCGTCTCAGTACGAAGTACGTTATCCACGAGCTACGGAAGCGGTGCACGGCGCTGCTCGTCGCACGTTTTCCTACCTCCTACCAGGAGTACTTGACTACGTGCCCAAAGCCGTATACTCCGTCTATCGTGCGGTCACCCACTGCTGACCACTCCGCCAACCAAGACGATGGGTCCTTGTCTGGCTCGATCACATTGACCCTCGTACCCACGCCGCATTCCACAGGTTCAGATGTGTCTCCCGCGAACACTTTTTACGTCCAACCGCAACACCAACCGAACAATTCCCCTTCTCACTCTTCGAGTTCAAACTCCCACTCGAATACCCCGCAACACAGCTCACACCACCATACCTCTCGCTCCCGCCGTCACTCTACCAACCATCGCCACCATAGGGATCGCGATCGAGACCGAGACCGAGACCGCGATCGTGACAAGGACAAGTCGAAATCGAAGCAGAAAGACGAGCACCCACCTAAGCCCAAAGGCTCCTCAATCATGCGCGCCATCGCGCTCGCCAACGAAACGAACATCCTCACCATCCTCCCCTACGCCTACTACCTGCTCGCGCGCACCTCCGACCCGCGCCGGTACCTCTCCCAATCCGCCTCGTCCCTATCATGGCACGAGAAGACCATCACGCTCGTCGGTCGCGCGCACCTCCACGCTGCGGAGGTGTCCATGTCCCATTCCTTCCTCGTGGCGTTCGAGCCGTCGCCGATGTGTGTGAATACAGGGGCGTGTAAGGCCGCGAGAGGGCCGCTCGTGGAGTGGGCGCTGCTGGGGACGACGGGGAGGGGCCCGGAGCCACTGAGGCCGTGGGAGCGCTGGGAGAAGCTTGGGGTGTGTCTGATGTGTGTTGGGCATGCGAGGAGGAGGCATGAAAGGGGCAGGGAGGAGGTGTGGAATCGCTTGCCGGAGTTTTTCGAGCTAGGCAGCTGGAGTCGGTTGAAGAGCTCGCAGGAGCTGTGACGTCGGCGAGGAACGAAGATTGTGGACTGGTATCGTTTGAGTGGTCGGACTGAAGTCTTCGTGGATGCATTTTTCTGTGCTAACATCACGAGCGTTGATCATTGCCGCCGTTTATGACCTTTGGACTTTCGCTGCTAATTTATGAGTTATGTATTTCTAGTACCCATGTAGCCACCCACCGAATATACGTCGTTCAGCCTGAGCAGATGGCGCTGCAACAGCAGACCTACTCCTATCTCGCCCGATCTACTGTTGGCGGCCAGTCTATAAATAGCTTTCGCCATCGACATGACGGGTCAGTTTGTGGGTTCGGCTTGGGGTTCGAGATGACAATCTTGCCTTTTACTGCCTCTCTTCGGTACGTAACAATATGTTTCTTAACCTTCCTCTCGTTGACGTCCGTGTGTGATAGATTGGTGACACCCCATCATAGGCCTGTGCTTCCACTGGCAGGCGTATTGGTTCTTACAATTTCTACCTTCTCGACTTCACCGTCAACTTGCCAGCGTTTCTGTGAGGGACATATTGTGCGACCTCGCGAGCAGGTGAGGCGCAAATATTGCCAGTAATTGCGAAAAATCAGGTACATATAATGTGTCCGCAGCGCCATGGGATAGAAATCTCCGTGGAACTGTATCAATCACGGTGCCAAGTGGATACACCTTCCTCCAGCCTTGTGCGTCACTGAACCCTTCAGAAATCTCAGTGTATGTGTATATAATCTCTATTTTTCCCTTTCCTAACAGTTCTAATCCAATCACTCACAACCCCATCCCAGTACGACCACCATGAGCGGCACATTCACTTACCATTTCGATACACCAGTCTACAAAGGTACCACGGCCTTACACACTGGGTACGTACCAGTTCTTCGCGGTCAGGCAAGAACTAATTTAGACTGCCCCAGGTTGTACATAAACGGCGAATGGGTCAATCCCGTGCAAGGGAGTGCGACCGCCGAGTGAGTACGGTGGCGATCGAACGAGAATCGTTGATGTAGCTGATGCTTCGGTCCTCGCAGCATTATCAACCCCGGTATGTCGATCTATCACGCAGAACGTGGGCACGATGCGTTTGCTGAACTTCGAAACCTCTCATAGCAAACGGCAAAACCATCACCTCCGTCTCCGTTGGCACCGCCGCTGACGTGGACCGAGCCGTCGTTGCTGCTCAGAACGTACGCCATTGCGGCCCTCGACATTGCAAACAGTTTACCCCTGTCTAGGCGTACAAGACAGTCTGGGGTCTCCGGTGCCCAGGCTCTGCCCGTGGTCGACTTCTGAACAAACTCGCAGACCTAGTTGAGGAGCACCAGAATGAGCTCGCGGCGCTGGATGCCCTGAACATCGGTATGTTCTTACAAGTCTCGCTGCTCTGTTAGTCAAACTGACGAACGTACACAGGAAAGGCGTTCCACACTGTCCTTGCGGGAGACATTCCGTTTTCCATAGCTACGCTGAGGTACTTCGCAGGGTGGGCGGATAAAGTTCAAGGGAAGACTATGGAGGTGAGCTACGGTCGTTCGCTGAAGCTACTGAGATCGTCTTGACAGCCTCGCTCGTTGGAATGCAGACGAACGAAAACAAACTGGCGTATACGAGGCATGAACCATATGGCGTAGTGGTAGGCATATCGAGCGTCGTCTCCTCCTAACTACACGCCTAACTTCGATCCGCAGGGTCAAATTACACCCTGGAACGCCCCCCTCGTGCGTTACTCTGCGCTTCGCTCGCCATGTGCCGACCAGTCTTGCTGAGCGTTTATACAGTTAATGGTGATAATCAAAATCGCCCCGGCCCTCGCCACCGGAAACACCATCGTGCTCAAGGTATTGTCCTTCCCCGTTCCTCTGCGTTTTTTCGTGCTGATATTCTTTAAGCCCTCTGAGGTTACACCACTTTCAGCTCTCAGGATCGCAGACTTGATCACCGAGGCTGGCTTTCCCCCCGGCGTCGTCAACATCGTGAACGGATATGGTTCGTATGCCTGAGTTTCACACTTCCAGGCTCGTCTCATCCTCATATAGGACTGACGGTCGGCGCCGCCATCGCTTCGCACAGACAGATTGCGAAAGTGGCGTTCACGGGGAGCGCTGGCGTGGGTCGCGCAATTATGCGCGCATCTACAGAGTCGAACTTGAAGCCCGTCACCCTGGAACTTGGTGGAAAGAGCCCGACGATCGTCTTTGACGACGCGAATCTAGAGCAGGCGGTCAAATGGGCTTCGATGGGTATTTTGTGAGTCTGATCCTGTCGGAGCGGAATCGTTGTTCACGGTGCATTCTCCGGCGTAGCTATGCCTCGGGTGCGTTCTAAGGTTGAAAGCGACGGGACTTGCCTTTAGGCTCACCGACCGTTGTTACCCTCCATGTTGTACAGGACAAGCCTGCGTTGCCGGTTCACGTATTTTCGTGCAGGAGAGCATCCATGAAGAGTTCCTGAAGCGGTTTACGGAGACCGCGAAAGCCCTCGCCGGTGCCATAGGTGATCCGTTCGCACAAGGTTCTCAACATGGGCCGCTCATTTCGCAGGCCCAGCTCGATGTCAGTCCTTTGCCTTCCCCATGGCCGTAGTCTCTGTCTCGAACGCTGACGTTGTCTCCTCTCATAGCGCGTGTTGGGATATATTGAAGCAGGGAAGCAAGAAGGCGCAACATTACACGTAGGCGGCGCGCGGCACGGAAACGAGGGTTACTTCGTTCAGCCAACGATCTTCACGAATCTTAAGCCCGACATGAAAATCGTTCGCGAGGAAATCTTCGGTCCTGTCGCGTGTATCATCAAGTTCAAAACGGAGGAAGGTAGGGCATCTCTCTGTTTCCGTCGCTCCTTTACTTTGACTGACGGCGTGCCATGCTACAGAGGTCATCGAGATGGCGAATAATACGGTGTACGGCCTGTCATGCAATGTGTTCTCGCAGAACATCTCGCGAGCTATCCGAGTCACGCATGCCTTGGAGGCGGGTAATTGCTGGGTACGACGCCTCTCCTTCGTTGACTTACGTCCCTGCGGTGCTCATGCGCTTCCGAACCAGGTCAATTGTGCGTCGACTGCCGAGGTCGGCGTGCCGTTTGGAGGGTACAAGGAGTCGGGGATCGGGCGGGAAATGGGCGAGTATGCGCTGGACACGTGCGTTTTGTTCTTCTTTCCTTCCGCTTTCACAGTCTCACAGGTTATGCTAGGTATACTCAAGTGAAGGCCATTCATGTCAACCTTGGCCTCAATCTATGAGGTGGGCCCATGTGCATCATGTGGCTGAAAGGAGACAGTCCCATGCGATCAGTGTACAGTATCCAAAGTCAACTTCCATTCTGGCCAGAATGTATATCATGTGTTATGGGTGCCTTCAGTCAGAATCACGATTATCTTTCGATACAGCGTACGACTGTCCCACGTTCGCGTTTGGATCGTGTTGGTTACATACCTCGACTTGTTTGACGAATTTCTATAGCTTTTATAGAGGAATCATGTACGCTAGACAGCAAACATTCGTCGCCGGTCAACATTACGCCGGTAATTATACACGGAGGAAGTACCCTACGATGAGTGATAGCAAGCAAGATGTATCTAAAGGCCCCGTCCTGCGGCAGTCTCAACGTCTCCGACCAGCGCGACGGCCTCCGCCCCCCACGACATGCACCAAGTCAACGAACCAGATGCGAGAGCTCAATAGGCGTGATGCTTGTAGTCCTGACCTACCAGCATACCAGCCTCAACATCCTCTGGAACCTTGTTGTCGCGGACAGGAACCTGAGGGTCTGGGTTGTCGGTGAATGTCGTCATCTAGAGGTGCAGCGGGGTCAGCCAACCGTACGGGAGATGAGAAGAAGGGAAAGGAAGAAAGAAACGATGGAACGCGAGGAGCCGATGAAAGCGAAGAGCGTACCTCAACGCGCACACCTTTCGTTGTTGCGGGTGTATTCGCTGTCGTAGCGCGAGTGCGAGAACTGGTAGTATAAACTTCCGGACCTCCATGGAGGTAGTCACTTAGGCGGCGTACAACGCGACCCGATACGATCTGGCGACGTCGACAATTTCACGTGAGAAAACTAAGAAGGTGCACGACGACGGGATACGCGACGAGACACGTACCGTAGCGAAGGTCGTTGCAGGAATATCAGCGATGAGGTTCATCACCGGGTTCAGGTCCAACAGGGAGAATATCTACGAAACAGTACATCTTGAGTTGCGGCTAGCGCGAAAATTGCAACGAACGTACGACGGCGATCAAGTTACCAACGAACCTAGGCATAAATAGTCATCAGTAGGACAGTAGAGCCGCGGAAAACTCCACGTACGCAACCACGAAGTAGACCAGTCCATCCTGGAACAAGAGTCTCACAATTCGCGACCTATGCTGTGACCGGTTGGCGAACCACAGCTTGTATGCCGTAAGGAGCAAGATGAGGAAGTCGAACGCCATCGTGTAGATGTACATGGCCGCGAACACTTTGGATTGCACGTTGCTAGTCACGCAGCCCATGCCTTCCACCCAGACGGATTCGGCGTTGAAAACCGAACGAAGGATGATGCCGAATTGACCGAGAAGGAGAACGAGCATCGGAATACGGACATAGTTCTTTTTGCCCCAGACTGCTGAACTAGTCATCCAGTGAGCTACGTGATTGACGACCTAGAAGAGATCGCAAGCATACGTTCGAATGGCGAGATTGATGCTCGCTACGCCGAGCGCAGTATTGCCGAGGACTTGGAGGGTTGTGTAAGCCGCCTGGCACGCAATCTCCCTGCAGCAGAAATGTCATGGCTTGTTACGGTTATCCGACGATGCGCTTCACCAACGTACTTCGTCGAATCAAGGACTATTACACTTCGATTGGTCAGGACACGCAACCACGTAGACAGAAAATGATCTTACAAGCCTATAAGCCCGCCCAGCATGGCATACCGGCCGTAGAAGTAAAAGAACTACAGTACCAACGCGAATTCACGTGAGTACCGGGTGTCATACTGAACTAAACAGCGAGACGTACCATCGGCCATTTGAATTTCCTCTCGCCGGTCACGAAAGTAAGGTCAAAATTCAAGCTGGTGAACCATTCCCAGCTGAAAGACGCTTGTTGAATGAGGAAGTATGGCAGTTGCTAAACGACATACATGTAGACGCCCAGCAGCACGTGCACGAACTTGTCGAACGACACTGGACGTTCAAGGATAGAAGTGAGCGAACTGCAAAGCAGGATCTGACTCGTTGGACTGACCGGCGTTGGCCGCAATGACTTCGGGAGAGCTCCAGTTGACCATGTCTGACGAAGCAAAGAGGGAAAAATGATTCGAAACATATCAGTCTTTAAGTACCGTATTGTATTGGAACGATTCGAGCGGAGGATCAGGACCGAGCAGCCTCAGGGAATCGAAGACTTTCCCAAGAGTTAATGCAGAAGACACGGTGATACGTCCAGGAACGGACCCTCGCGGACTTCGGAGGCATTTCACGGAGTCCAGGCCATGCAAGCACACGCAAACAAGAATCGACCGCTGATACGGTTGGCAGGTTCCAGTTCGGTACATCGTGAGTTGCGCAAAAGGACTGTCGATGTCAAATGAGGTCAAGAGCGTCGCGAGTCAGGCAACTGTGGGTCCGGTGGGTGTTATCCAACCTCGAAGGGCGGATTCATTCGTGCCCCCTGCAGGTCGACGAGTCCGAAAGCAACCACTGGACTCAAACTGCACTGCTTAGGACACGCCCAGGCTACCCTTTCGGTCACGCAACCTTCGCATCAGAAGGCTGGATCACCGTCGACGAGTTGCCTCAAGGAGGCTTGACGGGAATCAAACAACGTGACGACATTGTGGATGGTTGTGGGCGCTCGCCTAGCCAGCCCGCACCTGCTGAGAATCGATCTTGTGGACGATAACCTGTAGTATGGGCCAGTGCGGTTAGGCGACGTTGCGATTGACGAGCTCGAGTTTTTCGAGGTGTGCGTGAGATGTGCGGTTGGAGTTTCTGATAGTTGTTGCTAACGACTGTATCATAGCCAAGCCCTCGGGCAGACCACCCCTTTGACATGCGGAGCGCTGCCTTCTGATCGGCCGCGATCTCGTCGATCAGTGAGGGTCCTTCGAATCTAACTAAAACTGCTCGGTCCGGGGCGATTTATCTCGCTCATGGCCTTCGTGCCCACTCCCTTCCCCACACTAAAGCACGATGACCGCCACGCTCTTTCGTCTCTCTCCTCTGGACGCGGCCGTCGTCGTTGCTTCAGGTCTTCTCTTCGTCGTGATCAAGTATGTCAAGCGCGGAATGGAACCAGTCACCAAATTGCCCTGTCCCGTCAGTACTAGTCCGCTATGCTTCGCTGGACTGAGTGCTTATCCATGCGCAGCCATCCGCGCAAGCCCATTGGTTGTGGGGGCATGAATACGCTATCTGGGAAGGCGAGGCGAGCAGGAAATACTTTGAATGGACAG
This sequence comes from Lyophyllum shimeji, assembly GCA_026008595.1. Classification (NCBI taxonomy): domain Eukaryota; kingdom Fungi; phylum Basidiomycota; class Agaricomycetes; order Agaricales; family Lyophyllaceae; genus Lyophyllum; species Lyophyllum shimeji. Next base: position 18,329 of record BRPK01000006.1, read on the forward strand.
AACTCTTAGGTCCTGTATTCCGGGTCAAGGCCGCTTTCTTCCAGCGTGATGTGGTGAGTTCTGTTCCTGACGTCTCTCTTTGCTTACTCAAGAGTTGGTAGATTGTGGCCGGAGACGCAGCATCCTCAACTCACGTCCTGCAGTATGCATACAGATATGGTGAGTATTCAACGACGTCTCTTCATTGCGTATAACCAAAGCGTCCTGGATAGAGAAAGCCCCTGGATTCCTCCCAATTACCGTCAAGCTTCTTGGTAGGGGTGTTGTATGGGCCCACGGTAATGAGCACAAGCATCAGCGTAAGCTCATCACTCCTGCATTCACGTACGTGAATGCCGGGACGTCAGCTACTTGTACATCTAACCAACCAACCTGTAGCGTATCTGCCGTGAGAGGAATGGAAGCCGACGTCTTCGAAAGCGCAGAGAAGGTGAAAATTTCCTCTACATCGATTTCTGGGTCGTCTGCTTACATTACCCCTTCAACAGCTCGTGAATCGCCTCAAATCTGTCATCGAATCTCGTGGAGACGGAACCGTTGTCAACATCGAGCCCCATGTCGCCTCTTGCACGTAAGCCGGCCATGTTCTCACATTCTTCGTGACAGTGATTAGACCACCCGCTATCCAGCCTCGACGTTATCGGACGTATCGCCTTCGGGCACGACTTTGGCTCTGGCGAATCATCCGATGCGAAGGCGATTTCCGAGGCCTGGCATAAGGACGTCGTTCTGGGCCGCACCTTCGCAGGCTTCCTGGCCCCAATCCTCATCGGATCCTTCCCTTGGATCAATAACTTACCAATCCCTGCGCTCCAGCAAGATGGTGTAACGAAGCAGATCGCGCTGAGGCTGGCTACCCGAATTCTAGCGGAGAACAGGGAGAATCTTAAGGTTGGCGGTGGAAGGGATATTCTGAGTCTCTTGGTACGAGACAGTGAGCAGAGGAAGAAGGAGACGGGGGAGGCGCTCGAGGATTGGCAGCTGTTGGAGAACGTGAGTGTCATATCCTTCTCCAGCTCCTGGACTGTTGCTGACGACGTCACGCAAAGATCTCGACATTCATGTCAGTTGGAGGCTGCTTCTTTCGACTCGTCCTATTTTGACTTTCTCCGCTCGTAGCATGGTCGGCCACGAAACGACGTCATGCTCGGTCATATTTACTCTCCTCGAACTCGCTCGCCACCCAGAAGTTCAGGCGAGGCTCCAGGCAGAGATACGCGCCCTCAATGACTTCAACTACGAAGACCTCTCAAAGCTGGAGTATCTCGATGCTGTCACGAAGGAAGGGTGCGTTTTCTGCCACACCGTTGTTTGCGTAACTCTCTGACAAATGTCGAACGTAGACTTCGCCTGCACCCGGCTTCACCAAGGACCGATCGGATTGCTCTTGAAGACGACGTGATACCGCTGAGTACCCCAATTCAAACGCGTGGCGGGAAGACCATCACAGAGATTCCCGTCAAAGCCGGTCAGGTACGCACGGTCCCTGTCTTTCTCTTCTCTTTTTGTTTTCGTGTCGTCTTACATCGCTCCCTCCCTCCAGGTCATCCAAGTCCCCCTTTCTGTCCTCAACTGCAACCCCGCCATCTGGGGCGCCGACGCCTACGAGTTCAAGCCTAGCAGGTGGCTCACTCCTGGCGGTCCAGCCGACGCCGACGCGATGCCACGCGGGCCGTACAGCAACCTTGCGACCTTCGTCGACGGACCTCGGACGTGTATCGGGTGGAGACTTGGTGCGTTGAGCTTCGCTTTCATCGATATGCGCCGGGTTCGACTGATTTTTGGGCTCTTCACTCTCAGCTGTCATGGAATTCAAAGTCATCCTTGCGGTGCTCATCCGCGATTTCGTGTTTGAAACCACCGGCGCGAGGATCGAGGAGTACATCTCCGGGACGTTGCAGGCATTCTGCGAGGGCAAGGGTGCGAATATGCCTTTGAAGATCCGCTTGGCTGCGTGAGTGGGAGCTGGAATGGGTTTTCTGGTCGTTTCCGTGTTTCGTTGGTTAATACTTGGGAATCATACTATGTATGTCGGCTAAGCTCACTGCAGAGAGTTGTCTGTTGTATCGGTGACGACGGGTGTACGATCGACGGCGGTATTCTCTGAGCGAGGTGGCAAATTGGTAGCTTAAGGTTCCTGTGATTCCATGATCGGGCACCTCGCAAAGGAAAGCGAAATTTTTTTTTTCTGATGAAGAGGGTGTATATGGTTTCGCCTCTTGAGGATGGGTCGGCGGTTTGAAGAGCACTCCCCGAAAAGAGACTTATGTTCGTCGAACGGTACTGTAACGGGGCTGTTAAATTTACGATCGACCCTTGATTAAGCCCAAACCATTATACTAGTATTGCCGTAAGACCATCGATACCCATGGAAGATAGACCTGAATTGCCCCTGTGCTGCCGTACGGAGTCGATGCGCGACGGCTTGTCACCAAGTCAACGAATTGATTCCCAAAAAAAAACATCCTGAAGACCCAGACTCACCCCTGTGCGCCCGCACGAAATTAATCACTAATATTGTATGCCTGCTTCTCCCACTTTGCCCATTCAAAGACAGGTATCGGATGCGCCTCTGTATTAAACACCCACTTCTCGAACGGGTAGCGCTCAGGTTTTGCGTCGTCGAAGAGGAGGTACAGGTACTTCAGCGTTTCCGCGAGGAAGAAGCTGTCGGTGTGGATGATGAGCCACTGTGGATGGGAAAGAGAGGAAGGGACGCCTTTACCTGGGCATGTCGTCGATTTGCCCCGCCACTTCGTCGTCCACGCGGCCCACAGACGCATACCCATACTTCGTCTTTGCATGCTTCTCGATAGCAGTGAAGATCTCATACCCGCGCTCGCGCCATTTGTCCTCGCGCGTCGTCTTCCACATCACATACAGGCTCTCGACCGTCTAGTATTCCATGATCAGTCCTCTCGCCCAACACGAGACCAAGCGAAACCACATACTTCCGGGCGCAACAGATAAGCCCCAGATTGCACCTGATAATCCCTCTCCGACTTCTCCCGCCCCACGCCTCCTTCCGTCGTCCCCGGCGCCTTGCCCATTCTTCCTCCAGCTTCCCACTCTTCTAGCGCCTCGGCCCAGCGCCTGCCGCCTTTCGACATCCACACTCCATCCGCCCCTAGCCCGCTCCGCATATCCGCGTACGTGACATAACACGTCCACGCCAATCCCTGAGCAGCCCACCGATGGCGTTCCCGTTCAGCCTCAGAGAGGAGGGAGGGCGGAATAAGGTGCGCGCCGAGAGCGAGGAGTCCTGGGAGGAAGCACGCGAGGTGCTCTTGTGAGTGGGTGACGGATGGGTTGGCGAGCGGGCCGTTCGCGGAGGCGAGGTAGAGGAGTTGGCGCGTCGGGGTGATGTACAGGAGGTGGTTGAGGATGCCGCTGATGGATTTGAGGTCTGCGTTGAGGTGTCCCGTCAACGTGAAAAGAAGAGGGACAGAGGGCGCGCGGGGAAGACGGCGAGGAAGAACGAGAGAAAAGAAGACGCACATTGTGCAAGCGCCTTCCTATCCCCGCTCTGAAGGTACTGCTTTAACAAGTACTCGTACCCGCTATCCCCCGCTGCGCCGACGGAATAGTGATCTGTCATCCTCTGAGATGAGTCCCCCTGATGTTCGAAAGGGTGAGATAGGAGATTTACCGTCCCTCGGCCGGCCCTGCGGTGACCACCTCACTGCGAACAGCCCGTCCTCGACATTCGCTGCGTAGAGCTTGTCCATAATGTGGTTCGCCTGTTGCCAAGACAGGTCAGCATGCGAGAAAGGGGAAGAGCGGAAGGGAAAAGTGAAGGGAAGTGGAGAGGAGAGGCGAGGACAGCACGACGCGCGACTCACAGCAACATAATACTCCTGCCTGCCCGTGAGCTTCGCAAGGTACTTGTACTCTAGCTGGCAGCTCGCTGCCTCCGCAAACAAGATGACCTCGGGACCCAGCCAGCCAGGGGCTGTCTTGCCCCTATGTAATGACCCGTATAAGTATGCGCAATACGGGGTGGAGGGTTGAGTTGGTGCGCCTCACGTCTCAGTGTTGACACTATACGCCGGAAAGCCACTCGGCGTCGCGTCGAACACGGGGAGAAGCAGCGTGCCGAGGTCATCTGCACGCGAAAGTAGGATGGGTTCGCCGGAAAGGGCGTAGGCTGAGAGGAGGCCACCGAGGTACCGGATGACGGTTTCGAAGAACGGGGCGTAAGACTAGATATGACGCGAGTAACGTCAGTTAGTCAAACATACATGTTAAACGGGAGCACGGGAGCACAGGGAGCTGAGAAGAATACGCACCGAACCTGTGGTGAAGTTCTGAGCGGCGACAACCTGCACGGCCTCAGCAAACTCCTCCTCCAGACCCATCATCCACATCGTATCCAGCGAGTCGAGGAGCGTCACACCCCAGCCATTGAATCTTCGTTGGCGCAAACATGAAGAATGTAAGGTCGAATCCCGCGGAATCAGAAGAAGGACATGAGCACGTACTTATTCGATTTGCCTCCCGAGACGGCCAACAGCTCGTCTGAAGGAAACGCATGCTGTTTGTAGCCCACCAGCGCATGGATATACGCCTGCCGCACCTCCTCCTTCCTCTGATCCCATTTGGACAGCGGTACGTGGCCGACGCCTCCCGAACCCGGTGATCCCGGTAAATCCCAGCCAAGACCGGGTGGTGGACGCAGGCGATGATGCAACGACTCCGAATACGGTGTGGCAAGCCAGAAGAGCCCAACAGTCGCGAGTAAGCAGGCGAGGGCCGCCAAGCGAGTTACGCGGCGAAATGGCCATAAGAGTAGGTTAAAGGAGGTTGAGGAGATGCTGGTCGAATCGTGGTGTAAGGGAAGCATGCCTCAGGCTGGGCACACGGTGCACAACAGGGCAGTGAGCAGTGGTCAAGAGTTGGCGCCTCGTCTGCCGTTTGTTCTGGGTGACACGGGGATGCCAAGGCCGATTTTATGATGGCACGTCGCCGAAATAAGCCCCGGGGCGGAACATAGTCGGCATGGGCGATGCTAGGCAGGGTTTCTGCAATTGTCGTGCGCGGGCCGCTGCGGGGGGTGTCGATGTATACGTAGGTGGATGCGATTCAAGCTTGTACGGACGGGTTCTGTTTTCATGCATGCTATCAGGCTTCTAGTGCGCAGTCAAATTCTTTTGGAGCAGTGTCCTGATATGACAACGTTATCATCAACAATCATGATGACGAATGGATACTGTATGATATCCGACCGAGCATGTAATTACTGTAACGGCATTTGAGCACGCCAGTCAAAAATGGACTGATTATGATACGAAGCTGTATTCTTCACCTACGACGGTGCTACACAAGCTTCCGGCTGGATGATTAGTTCAACGTATGTACTATGCAGGTGGCGATCCGCATGAGTGGCTGGGTGTGGTGATGGTGCCAGGTACATTCCCACGGCCACGCGGTTCCGTCTAAATTCCTGGGTGTCATGGAAAAGTGTCGTCGTTGCGGTGCGGTCAGCAACGACCTCGCCACTACACTTCCCCTGCCTTTTCAAGTCATCTTGTGAATGGGTTCATTGTTTCATAAATCTCTGCCTAGTGCTTCAGCTCGCGAATCATCCTTCACCAACTAGGTGCCTGGGTTGGAATTTTTTAACAAGTGGATAGAGCACTCGGAAATCGCTGTGACAGGCGTCATCCCTCGATATTTCCCTATTGAGCGAGGCGAGGATCAGTGTGCTCGAAACGAAAAACCAGTTCTTGCAGATCTCGTATGTCAATTTCCTCATCACACCAATATCTGATGAAATTCTTATACCAGTCTGCAGTCAATGTACGGACAACCTAAGAAAATAGGGAAAAAAGATACCGAAATCGCAGTCTCATGAAAAAGTAAAACGAAGCTCGAAGACCTGGGTATCTGGGTATATATATCAAGCCAACTTCCTACTTCTCCGCCACCACGACCGCTTCCCGGTTGCCTCAGTCGACGCAACTCCCGAACCCGACTGCTGCAGCCTATACGGGCTTACAGGTTCCATCACCGGCGGCGTCGCCCTCGACAGCACCACCAATCGCTCCGCCTCCTTCGGCTTCGCCCTCTGCGAGAGTTCCGCCGCCCTCCTCTTCGCGGCTTCAAATGCCTTCATCTCCGGGCTATTCCTGAGCTCTTCCTCATCGAGGTCGCAGCCTAGGTTAGCGATAGCCCGGCAGGTCTCAAGGACCGCCTGCAACGCGGCCTCTTCATCCGCCGTCTGCTGCGCCTTCCGCTCCTCTTGCTCCCTCCTCTGTTCGGCGCATTTCTTCTCCTTCATCTCCTCGAGCTTCGCAAGACTCGCGGGGGTGTTCTCCCAGTCTTCCGCGACGTCAGGTTGGGTAGGCCAATCAGTGACATCGTCCATCAGATTTTCGTACCCCTCACACTGGGCGAGGATGTCCTCCATATCGAGAGAGGTGTCTGGGTCGCCCGGGTCGTAAGGCGCTCTGCAAGGTTTCGGTGGGGAGGGCAGTGACGACGTTGATGAAGCGGGGGAAGGCGACGACGGCGCAGGAGACCATGACGTAGACGATGATGGTTTCCTAGAGCGCGAAGGCGAAGGCGACGGCAAAGATATCCCCTCAGCGAAGTCGAGGAAAGCAGGGAATATGTGCGTCCCGGGAGGTGGCGTTGGCGGTGGGTGAGCCTGCGGAGAAGGGGAACATATATTGATACTTGGCGTATACTGCTTGCGGGCGGGAGTCGAAGGCAAAGGCTGCAGAGCGGTCAGCTGCAGCTCACTGACAGGCACAACAATGCTGTCTTGTGACGGGCTGGAAGGAATGGGTGTATGGGCGCTCGCGTTTGGCTTGCGCGGCGTGACGGTGGTGAATGCCAGACCCAGATGGGTGCCAGCGCCCGCGAAGAAGTCGGGATATATCTCGTCGTCCCAATCGGAGATGGATTCCTCGTCTTTGGATGCAATGATGGAATCTTCATCCGATTCATAGTCTTCAGCGAACTGCGGCATCTGCAGGCTCTCGTCGTACGCCTCGTCACCCTCGCATTCTGGTTCGTCAGCGCCATTGTCGACAAGGGTGTCGCGAATCTCAAGCTCCTTCATCTTAGGCTCCTCATGGTTCTCATTCTCCGCTTCACCCTCCGAGACAGCGTGCACGGCGTCGATACTGGGGCTGGAAAGTTGTCGCTCCTGGTCGTTCTCGTCTGCTTCCTCCTCGCCCCACGGGTCATCGTTCGCACCATGAACAGCGGCATCGTGTGTCTTGCACCCAAACTCGTGCTCCTGCTCGGTCTCGTGCTCCTCCTCCTCCTCCTCCTCCTCCACCACCTCGACCAGCTCCTCCAGCTCCTCCTCCACCTCGCGCTCAGCGACAATTCCGCCGAGCGACACCTCCGCCGTGCTCCATTCCTCGACAATGAGGTCCCGTGTATACTCCCCGCTGAGCTCCACCAGTCCCTCCTCCATGCGCGTTTCCAGCAAGTCACTGATCAGCGCGGAGGGGAAGGAAAGCACAAACGACTGGTTCGCGTCGACGGGCTCCTCTTCGACATCTTGGACCGTGGAAGGCGACGGGGACAAGAAAGGCGATACGATGGCGGGGACAGGTGTGCAGGGCTCGAACCTCCACTCGACGTACGGATGGGGCGGGTCCTGTTCGTGCGCGTTCGACTCCACTGAGTCATCGTCCTCTTCGTGGAACGGGAGCTCCGTGCTCCAAGCGATGTGGTCAAGCTCCTCATCGGCTCTCTCGAACGCCAAGATGAATTTCTTTCCCTCCTCGACGTTGCACTGTTCTTGTACAGATGTTCTCGCGACGGTCGGACCAAGCGCAGCTTCAGCTTCGTTGACTTCGTCCTCATGGAACGGGAGTTCGGTGCTGTACGCAACGTCGTAGATTTCCTCGTCCGCATGTTCACGAACGAAGCTGGAGTCAATGTGCTCTTCGATATCAGGCGCGACTTTCATAGGCGGCTTGTCTGGCACTGGCATCTCTGCGGCGTCGAGCAACGCAGTGAAGCAGCAGCTATCCCCGGAGTAATTTGCGTACGAGGAAACAGCTGGGGTATGACCGTCTTCGGCGTCCTTCCGCAGGTCGTCCAGCCCGCGCAAGGAAGGACTGTCGCTACTACGGTCCATGAATGAGGACGCAAGCGTGTATTCCTCGTCGAAATCTTGATCTGATCCAAGCACTGTAAGAGTCTGGTCGTAGGATACATCCGCTGCCTCAGCGGATTCCGCGAGAACATCGATGAGCGACAAGACGAAAGAATTGTCGTCAAAGGATTCTGAGAGCGGAGCAGGCTCAGGGATGTAGAATGGAGCATCCAGAGCGTAGAAGCTCCCACCGTCGTCGAGCGGCGTGGGCTGAGGTGTGTCATGGAAGTCAAGGGTGTGGTCCTGCTCGGGTGACGCAGCCATGGGTGCCATTTGTACCTCTAATTGTTCGTCGACGAGGTCAAAGAGGTTGCCGATCAGCGGCTCGCTGTGACTGGAGCCCAGTGGCAAAGCGGGTGCGGAGACATCGTCGACCGTGAGGACCTGCGACTCGAATATCTGGACTTCACATATCTCGATGCCATTCGAACCCTCGTGAAGGAGGTCGAAGAGTGTTCCAAAGTAACTGCTATCGTCGCTGTCGTCGACGGAGGCCGCCTTCCGCTCGGGTAGTTCCCCATCGGCAACGTTGACGTCCACTTCCGGCTCCTGCGTCCCGTCAATCAGCCTAGATAAATCGTCTTTGAGCAGCTCACGTACCTCGTTCGTCTCGTCCGGAAGCTCAAAGAGACCGTAGAACAACGACTCGTCTTCATCGAACGCGACGAACAGCGCGGAGTCCGTCGTATCAACGTCTTCCCCACCATCGTGGTCGCCTCCGAGTTTCTCGTCAGCGAGGGCTACCTCCAGAGATCGTTCGTGGATGTCGAATAATGCAAAGAAAAACGAGTCAACGTCGAGGAGGTCAGCGAGCGGCGCATGCTTCGGCGTATCGAGCAATCCGCAGGTGCACGTGCCATTCTCGAAGGCGTCGACGAGCTGACCCTTCTTTGCGTCATCAATATCGCATTCGGCTACAAGATCCTGCGTCGGCGCAGGTTTGTTGTTATCGGGCTCGTTGGCCGTCTCCGGAAGGAGTCCGTTCGGTGCCTCCTTCTCCACGATAACGTCTACCGGCAGACCGCCTTCTTCGTCCACCTCCACTTCCGCCTGAACCTCGATCGCCTCAGCCTCACCATCAACCGCCTCCACCGCCTCCTCGGTCTGCTCTCGGAGTACCTCGAATATCTCCCCTGCGCTTTCACCGGAGAAATCTCCAAGCGACGGTGCTTCTGGCTCGGTCTCCGGAGTATCGTCAACTGCAACATTAACGACCCTGTCCAGCCCCTGCGTCACATCACGTCGGTCAGCTCAGCAGCTCGTCTTGAAGTCGCTCACGTACCTCATTTGTGTCGCAAGCAAGGTCAAACAAGTTGTAGAAGAGGCATTCAGCGTCGTCGCAGTCGATGTTGATGTCGATGGGCGGCAGGAGCTCTGCCGTATCGATATCTTCCTCAACATCCTGGTGGGCTTCGAGCGTCTCGTCAGCGAGGGCTTCGAATACCTCGGCCGCTTGATCAGGCAAGTCGAAAAGTCCAAAGAAGAAAGAGTCGACGTCGATGAGATCGGCGAGCGGGATATCGAAAAGCGTGTAGAAAAACATGCTGTCGTCGGTAGCGTCCACGAGCCGTGCTGTCTCCGGATCTTGCTCAGCTAGCGCGGGAACGTTGTTGAGGATGTTGAGCGCCTCTGGCTGGAGTGCCGACAGTACCTCTACCGGCGGATTGCCTTCCTCGTCCACCTCCATCTCCGCCTCAGCCTCAATGTCCTCCGCTTCCGCCTTGTGCAGTGTTGTATCGATCTCTCTTCCAAGACTCTGCTCTTCGGGCGTCTCGTCAGCGACGGCTTCGAGTCCCTCGTCCAGTTGATCGGGCAGGTCGAAAAGTCCAAAGAAGAAAGAGTCGACGTTGCTGAGATCGGCGAGCGCGATATCGGAAAGCGTATAGAAAAACATGCTGTCGTCGGTAGCGTCCACGACCTGCGCTGTCTCCGTATCTTGTTCAGCTAGCGCAGGTACGTTGTCGAGGATGTCGAGCGTCTCTGGCTGGAGTGCCTGCAGCACCTCCTCCGCCACGATTACGTCTACCAGTGGACTGCCTTCTTCGTCCACCTCCACTTTCGTCTGCACCTCAATCGCCTCAGCCTCACCATCAACCGCCTCCACCGCCTCCTCGGTCTGCTCTCTCAGTGCCTCGAATACCTCCCCCGTGCTCTCACCGGAGAAATCTCCAAGTGACGGTGCTTCCGGCTGTGTCTCCGGTGTATCGTCGACTGCAACGTTAACATCCACGTCCTGCCCCTGCGTCACGTTAAGTCGATCGGCTGATTAGCTCGTCTTCAAGTCGCTCACGTACCTCATTTGAATCGCAAGCAAGGTCAAACAAGTTGTAGAAGACGCATTCGTCTTCGTCTTCGCGTTCGTCGCAGTCGATGAGCTGCGTGAGCACTGTTGCCTCAATATCTCTTCCAGAACTCTGCTCGGCTTCGATTTCCTCGTCCGGTTGATCAGGCAGGTCGAAAAGTCCAAAGAAGAAAGAGTCGACGTCGATGAGATCGCCGAACGGGATATCGAAAAGCGTATAGAAAAACATGCTGTCGTCGGTAGCGTCCACGAGCCGCGCTGTCTCCGGATCTTGCTCAGCTAGCGCAAGTACGTTGTCTAGGATGTCGAGCGTCTCTGGCTGGAGTGCCGGCAGTACGTCTACCGGCGGACTGCCTTGCTCGTCCATCTCCATCTCCAGCTCAGCCTCAATGTCCTCCGCTTCCACCTTGTGCAGTGTTGTATCGATATCATCCCCAACATCCTGGTCGGCTTCGAGTTCCTCGTCCAGTTGATCAGGCAGGTCGAAAAGTCCAAAGAAGAAAGAGTCGACGTTGACGAGATCGGCGAACGGGATATCGAAAAGCGTGTAGAAAAACGTGCTGTCCTCGGTAGCGTCCACGAGCCGCGCTGTCTCCGTATCTTCCTGTTCGCCCTCCGCATCAAGCGCGGGTACGTTGTCGAGGATGTCGAGCGCCTGCAGTACCTCTTCCGTCACGATAACGTCTACCGGCGGACTGCCTTCCTTGTCCATCGCCATCTCCACCTCAGCCTCAATGTCCGCCGCGCCCACCTTGACCGCCTGCACGTCATCTGCCACCACCGCCGCCGCCTCTCCCGCCTCCTCCTCTTCACCTTGTTCCTCGAGCGTCTCCGGCAGGAGTGCCTCGAGCCTCTCTGTGTCCACCACAACGCTTTCCTCTATCACCATGGCTTCCTTCACCGTTTCCTCGACCCCCTCCTCCCCAACTTCTTCCGCCGCCTCCGCCTCCGCATCAAACAACACCTCCACCTCGACCTCCTCCTCCTCCTCCTGCACCTCCCCCTTCTCCCCCTTCTCCCCCACCGCCTTCCGAACGCCATCATCCTCTCTCTCAGCCTCGGCGTCAAGCCACAACTCCAGCATCAGGTACTCCATCACGTCCTCGTCTTCAGGCTCGTCTTCGACCACCGCCAACTCGAGGACGGCGTTCCTGTTCTCCGCAGAGCCCTCTTTCGCAGGCGCGGGACACGGAGCCGACAGGCTGTCCTGACGACAAGCCTCGGTCCGGGGAACACCTCCTCCTCCTCCTCCTCCTCCTTCTTCTTCTTCTTCTTCGTCGTCGTCACGAGCTCGATCTACATCTGCCAGGGACGCGAAAGGATGTTCGTCAGTGATGCAGGGAAGGCGCAGCGCCGCCGGGACGGGATGGATGGGTGCGTCGTACTCACCGACGCTCGCGCTCGCGCTCGCGCTCACGCTCACGGGACCCGGAACATCGTCTGCATCTTCCGGGTCTTCGTCTGCGGCAACGAAAGCATCTTCGTTAGTGCCGAGTGAGGACGGGGAAGACGTGCGCACTTACCGAAGCTCGACGACGACGCGAGCCCGAGGTCCCCGTCGTCATGCGGCGCATCTGGGACTGGGCCGCACGCACGAGGGTGCCGCAAGGCCGGGGACGATGACTGGGAAGGAAGAGAAAGAGAAAGAGAAAGCAGCGAGGCAGCGGCTCGGATGCGTACGCATGCCGCGTCGTCCCTAGCGGACGACGGGGGAAGGTGCGCGGGTGGCTCAGTGTCGGTGTCGGTGTCGGCTACCTCTACCTCTACCTCTGAGCTGGAAGGTGGCAGGACCAGGTCGGAGAGATAAAGCGTGGGTCGAATGCATACGCATGCCGCGTCGTCCCTAGCGGACGACGGGGGATGGGGCCGGGGTGCGGGTCGCTCGGGCTCGGTGTCGGCTACCTCTACCTCTGAGCTGGAAGGTGGCAGGACCAGGTCGGCGAGGTAAGGCGTGGGTCGAATGCATACGCATGCCGCGTCGTCCCTAGCGGACGACGCGGGCGCGGGTGGCTCGGTGTCTGTGTCGGCTACCTCTACCTCTACCTCTGAGCTGGAAGGTGGCAGCACCGCGTCGGCGAGATAAAGCGTGGGTCGAATGCATACGCATGCCGCGTCGTCCCTAGCGGACGACGGGGGATGGGGCGCGGGCGCGCGTGGCTCGGGCTCGGGCTCGGTGTCGGGCTCGGTGTCGGCTACCTCTCCCTCTGAGCTGGACCCGGGCAGGCCAGCGGCCTCTTCTCCACCGTGACGCAGAGATCCGCGCGTGAGCTCGAGCAAGGCCTGCGTCGCGTGCTCGACGGCCAAGAGCACGGAGAGCACAATCGTACTGAGATACCGGAGGAGGAGAAGGCGAAGGAGGACCCAGGACGTCGCCCGCGCCGCCGTCGCCTTTGTGGCTGCGGCGGCGGTGGGGAGTGTCGGTGGGGGCAGACCGCGTGCACGTGCCGACCACCTGCGCAGGAGCATCCCGCCGGAGATCGCGGCGACGAGTACGAGGAGGAGCGGCGCGACCCAGGGACGGCTAGGTCCGGGCTGGTAGATGGCGGTCGGTGTCGGCGGCGGCGGCGGGAGGGAGGGAGGGGTGACGGTGAGGAGGACCGTGACGGCGGGCTGCGGGGCGGAGCACTTTTCGTCCTCGTTGAAGGCGAAGTGGTGGGAGAGGGAGAGGGAGAGGGAGAGCCATGCGAGGGCTGCGTCCCGCGGGATGTGCTGGCTGAGCCAGGTGTAGATGGGAGCTGTGTGGCTGAGGCTGACTGGTATCGAGTAATACATCCTGAGTTCTTGCGACTTGGTGGAGGCAGGAAGCCAAGAGGCGCGGGGGCTGCGAGGGCGGCTGGCGGGGGGTTATAAAGGCCATACAGTGGCTGACGGGTGAGGCTGGCGCGTTGAACGCTGGGTGTGGTCCATGGATGGACGGAAGCAAATTTGACGCGTCACGTCACGAGGTGGAATGAGGTCATGTGGGCCGGGGCGGTCGTTATCAATATCAAGGCTGCGCAAACGAGATCCGTGCCCCACTGCTCTCCTCCCCACCACCACAGTGCCAATGCCTCCTCAAGAATACTCCCTCCGTCTCCAGAAAGGTATCTGCGCGCCATCGCACACGATCCGCACTGACCGCGACATCCGCACAGGCATCGTCGGCGGCTTCGCGCCCGCGATCCCCGACGCCATCCACACCGTTACGAAGCCCATCAGCGCCTCGCACCTCACCATCACGTCCGCCGTGCGCCCCTCGGGGCAGCCCTCCCTGCGGGAATCGTTCGCGCCAAAGAACATCCCCGCGGCGCACTCGGACACCGACGCGCTCGTCGCTGAGCTGCACGGGATCCTGAAGGAGCTGCCGATGGAGAAGCCGCCGGGGAGCGAGGATATCTACGGGATGAACACGAGCATTGCGTGGGGGAGCGATGATCTGGAGTGGTGTAATGGGGGCCCGCAGGGGTGTGGTGGCGGGAAGAGCGAGGTGCAGCCGACGGAGGAGCAGAAGGCGAAGTTTAGGCGGGCGGTGGATATTGTGGAGGAGCTTGTGAGGAAGGATGTGTAGACGAGTACGACGGTGGACGCAGGATGATTCATGGACTGTGATACTGTATGATACGGAACCAATGCACGAACTGAAGGCCGCTGCACACGCCCATCAGATAAGATAAGATTCATCTATTCCTGACTCATGACCCAAAGCCGTGACTTGTCCATGTCCTTTCTGTTTCCCGCCCGGCGAGCCCTCCTCCTCCGCTCTCCCTACAGCCCCCTCTCTCGCTCCTTCGCCGCCCAACCCTCTCCCCCCTCTCGCCATCCCAAAATGGGCAAGAAAAAATCCAGCACGCCCCCCGAATCCTTCCTGCTCCTCCCCTCCCCGCCCTCCTCCCTCCCGATCGTCGACACGCACACCCACCTCGCATCCACCTTCTCCTTCTACCGCACGCGCTACAAGTCCGGGACGTACACCTCCGTGCACGAGTTCGCGCAGGCGATGTACGCAGGCCGCCAGGTCGAGGCGATCGTGGATGTGTGGTGCGAGGCGGAGGCGCCCGCGCAGGGGCTGTGGCGGGAGTTTGCGGACAGCGCGCTGAGGGCAGAGGATAGAGAGCGTGTGTGGGGTGGGATGGAGTATTGGTTTGTCATGGGTGAGTAAGATCGCAATTGTTCTGCGTGTTGTGTCGGGCTCTGAGTCTGACACGCATCGCGATTTAGGTGTGCATCCGTGAGCTGTCCTTGATCCACCCCGATCACCGTGTGTCGTGCTCACATCGGTCCCCATGGCCAGGCACGAAGCGAAGCTCTACACCGACGACGTAGAAACCCACATGTGCGTTCCTCACCTTCTTTCCCCGCCCGCCCGCCTGCTCCGCTCACCTCTCACCCCTCCCTCCTGCCCACAGCCTCGAAGCAATGGCCCACCCGCGCTGCGTCGGCTGGGGCGAAATCGGGCTCGACTACCACTACACCCTCTCCCCGCGGGACACGCAGCAGGCCGTCTTCGCGCGGCAGCTGCGGCACGCCGTGCGCCTCGGGAAGCCGCTGACGATCCACACGCGCGAGGCGGAGGAGGACACGGAGCGGATCTTGAAGGCGGAGGTGCCGCGCGAGCACAAGGTGGGTGCGGGTGCCTCTCTCTCTCTCTCTCTCGCTCTCTCTCCTTCGCTCCTTCGTGCAGCTGGGGCTGAATGACTGACGCTCGCATCTTTACAAGATACACATCCACTGCTTCACCGACTCCCCGGCCTTCGCTGCGCGCCTCCTCGCGCACTTCCCGAACCTCTACATCGGCATCACGGGTGCGTTGTAGTGTCCCCTTCCCCTTCCCTCCTCCCTCTTCTCCCATCTATCTAACCTCACCTCACACCCACACCCAAACACACAGGCGTGATCACGTACACCACAAACCCGAACACCTCCGGCGTCATCCGCAACCTCGTCTCTTCCCCCTCCTCCCGCGGCCCCACTTCCGAACCGCAGTCCCAGCCGCACCTCCGCATCCTCCTCGAGACCGACGCGCCCTACATGGTCCCCGCGAACCTCTACGACAGCCTTCTTGAAATGAAGGGCAAGCTCCCGCTGTGCCACTCGGCGATGGTGCCGTGGACCGCGGCGTTCGTGGCTCGTGTCGCGCGCGAGGTCGAGGCGGCGGGGGCGGGGGCGGGGGAGGTCGGGGCCGGGGAAGGGCAAGGGAAAGGGGCAGGGGCAGGGGAGGGGGAAGGGGAGGGGGAAAGCGGGGAGTGGACGGCGGATAGGGTCATGCGGGAGGCGAGGGAGAATGCGCGGCGGGTGTATGGTGTGTGAGGGGGTTAATGTGTCGTTGGACGCGCAAGCCCTGTCGTCCGTTTTGGATAGTTGCTTACCCACCCGCGCCGCGGAGTGGAGGTACCGCGCTGCGCGGGAATAGACGCTCATGCCTTGTCCGTGTGCAAAGCGGACGCGGATGATACGGAGGCCTGGTTGGTACTCAATTGTTCCCTTGCCTGAGCACGTCCGATCTACGCGCTACGTCTGCGGATACGTACTAGAGCTCATGATCACTGGCAGCGCGTGCGTGGACACAGACCCAGCATGCAAGGGATGCAAGGACGAGGCTTGCCCGACGTATGTGCTGCGTGCGTGTGCACGGCTAGGCCCTGTGCGAGGCATGGAGCGGGCGCGCACAGAATTGTGCGCATGCGCATGCCAGAACAGTGGATGAACGGAGGCGGATTTGCAGCACTCTAACTGAGTTGAGTCGGCTTATGAGTTCCGAGAAAAAAAAAAGTGTATGAAAGGAGGCTCCCGCGACGTGGACGTCAAGTATCAGACTTCTACAGGCGTGTTCCATCTCCACCACTGGGTCTGTAGGGGACGGGGGTGGGATGGTAGGATCATGGTAGAATCCACATCCAAGTCAGCGCCGCAAAACGTCGGGGCCACGTTGCGAGTCGGTGAAAGCCTAGGGCCCGCAGTGAACGAGAAGTACTATAACATCGCGGAGCTGGGTAGCATACGTGACTACTGTTTCCTAGATGGAACAGACAGAACTGCGCGCCAGCGGCCCCGCTCTGGCTCGCACGGAGGTCTCGCGGAAGAATATGGATAGATTCTACTCAAGGTCAACAGTGGCGAGACGGGCTGGCTGCTCCAAAGATTCTGGCTGGTATCTTGACGCTGCGTTCGCGCACTGGCAAGTGGCGACTCTGCAATTACGTCAGTGCGGGGAGCGTATGTCGTGATCGCTCCTCGAATCGCCATATCTGCGCTTATGTGATATTTTAATTAGCTGGATGTGATATTTGAATTAGCTCCTGGATAGAATAGGTGCCAGACACCGGGTGCGGATGCGCCCACAGAATGGTCTCTCCTCCACCAACGGCTTCAATGTCGTTGCAAAGCGTCCAGTCCACACATCGTATGCACACGCGAGGTAGAGGAAGCCTTGACGGTCGCTTGTGAATCACCTCGTCGACCTCGTTGTCGCTGGCGCCGGGGAGCTTGAATGTCTGCGCGATCTTCGCGCGGTCAAATTGGCAGCCCTTGACAAAACGCTTTCCACGCAGTTTGAACTGCAGGCGGTACGCACGAATGCGGGGAAATAAGCATTCCGGACTGAACGCTTTAGCCGTAAACACCCGGGTTACGCGCCCATCAAAAATTCACATGGGCGGGCCCCAGCGCGTCGCCTGACCTCTCGCCACCTCATCCCTCATCACCTGCCCATCAGCGGGTGCTGTCCTGCCGCCCTAAGTACTAGTAGCCTCGCCCTCGCCCTCTGCCCCACTACCCTTCCCACCAGCATGGCTGAAGCGCCCAGTGGTGAACGACCGCCGTCATGGGCGACCATCTACGACGCCCCGCCGCCCGTGAAGTACCCGTACGACCCCGCAGAGGCGCTCGGCGACCTGCCGGGCGTGCACTACGCGCTCGAGCAGTTCCTCGCGTCGCATATGGTCGAGAGCGAGGAGTACTGCCACAAGAGCGACGAGAAGAAGGAGAGGCTGTATTTCGCGACTGGCTACGGGCTCATCCAGTGCGTCAAGGGGCTGATGTCGTATGCCGACGAGGTGCGTCTTGCGTCCCTGCCTACTGTCGCAGTGGACATCCTCGCCTGACGAAAGACGTGCCAGGACCTGCTCTCTGCGATCAACCACACGAGACACGGCAACCTCGTCGCGTCGCAGCACCGCAAGAAGGCCGGGCTCATCGGGTCCATCCTGGGCTCTGCAGGGCTCTCCTCGCACACCCAGTTCATCAAGAGCATGACGGACGTCGAGCGCCACGCCGAGCTCGTCTACGCCGAGAGTCTGTTCGAGAAGGCCTTGTTGGGGATCGTGTACTCCGGGGACTGGCTGGCGTTTATCAAGGAGGCGTGCGTGCCTTGCACTTGTACTTGTACTGTCGCGTTGCTGACAAGTGGGGGATGCAGGCTGAACATGCGCACCACGATCACGATATACCGCCAGCTCGGCGCCTTCCTCGACGAAGCAGACGCCGCGTACGCCGCCTCCCTGCAGAACGGCGGCGAAACCACCACCACCACCCCTCCTCCCCCTCCCCGTCCTCCTCCCTCTCGAACTCGACACCCCCCTCCTCTCCCTTGGCCCAAGCTCCCACACCCGCCGCCGCCAAGTCCCCCAACGCCAGTTCGCGCCCCCCAAGGCGAACAGAAGACCCGCGCATCGACGCGCACTTCCGCTCGGGCGTGTACCTCGGCGTCGGGATGTGCAACATCATCCTCTCCCTCATGCCCGGGAAGCTGCAGACGCTCGTCGAGCTGTTCGGGTACCGCGGCGAGCGGCGCGTCGGGCTCGAGATGCTCATGCGGGCGGGCGGGTGGGACTCGGCTTCGGACTCTGGGCGGCAGGACCAGGACGCGGGGGTCGTAGAGGCAGGTGCGTACCATCTATCATCTACCTCCCCGCTTCCCGCTGTGTCCGTTTTGTGTCTGATGTAGTTTTGCACTTTTTTTTTTTTTTTTTTGGAAAGCGGAGGAAGGCGTGCGGCGCACGATCTGCGACATGGCGCTGCTGATCTTCCACCTCGTCCTGTCGAGCTTCACGGTCGAGGGCGTGGACGTCGGCGTCGCGGGGCGGATTCTGGAGTGGAATCTGAAGCGGTATCCGAATGGTGTGTCCTTCTCCCTCTCCTCCTCCTCCTCCCTCTTCCCCCATTCCCCCCCCCCCTCCCCTTCTTCCCTCCTCCCCCCCCTTCCATCCCTCCCTCCTCCTCCCCCGCCCCCCCCCTTCCCTCCCTCGCGAAAGGCACTCACCCACCCGCACCCCCACACAGGCGTCTTCTTCCTCTTCGGCGCGGGCCGCCTCGCGCTGCACCGCTCGCAGCCGCGGCAGGCGATCAGGTACTACACGCAGGCCATGGCGTCGCAGGTGCAGTACCGCAACCTCGACCACGTGAGCTTCTGGGAGGTCGCGGTCGCGCGGCTTGCGCTGTGGGAGGTCGGGGCGCGGGTGCCGGGGGGGGACGTTGTTGTGCTCAAAGGGCAGGGGAGGGGGAAGGGGAGGGGGAAGGGGAAGGGGGAGGAGGGGAAGGGTAAGGAGGGAGAGAAGGAAGGGGGAGAGGGAGGGGGAGGGGAAGTGGAGGAGGTGGTGGGCGGGAGCGCGATGTGTTGGAGGGTCCTGGAGAGGGAGGCGACGGTGCGTCTTCTCCTTTCCCCTTTCCCTTTCCCTTTCCCTTTCCCTTTCCCTTTCCCTTTCCCTTTCCCTTTCCCTTTCCCTTTCCCTTTCCCTTTCCCTTTCCCTTTCCCTTTCCCTTTCCCTTTCCCTTTCCCTTTCCCTTTCCCTTTCCCTTTCCCTTTCCCTTTCCCTTTCCCTTTCCCTTTCCCTTTCCCTTTCCCTTTCCCTTTCCCTTTCCCTTTCCCTTTCCCTTTCCCTTTCCCTTTCCCTTTCCCTTTCCCTTTCCCTTTCCCTTTCCCTTTCCCTTTCCCTTTCCCTTTCCCTTTCCCTTTCCCTTTCCCTTTCCCTTTCCCTTTCCCTTTCCCTTTCCCTTTCCCTTTCCCTTTCCCTTTCCCTTTCCCTTTCCCTTTCCCTTTCCCTTTCCCTTTCCCTTTCCCTTTCCCTTTCCCTTTCCCTTTCCCTTTCCCTTTCCCTTTCCCTTTCCCTTTCCCTTTCCCTTTCCCTTTCCCTTTCCCTTTCCCTTTCCCTTCCTTTTCCCTTTCCCCTCTTCTTTCCGTTTTCTCTCCTGCCGGCGACTGAACCCCGTCCCGTCCCGTGTCGCAGTGGTCGAAATCGATATACTCGTACGGCCTCGCCGCGTGTCTCCTCGAAGACTGGCCGACGGACGACCTCGCCTCGCCCGAGGGGAGGAAGCGCAAGGAGGAGCGGATGGACGAGGCGCGCGGGCTCATGGCGCGCGTGCCCGTGGTGAGGCAGAAGATTGCTGGGAAGAGTATTCCGCTCGAGGTGCGTCGTCGCGCTCACCCCTCACCCCTCACCCCTCCCCCCTCTCTCTCCGAAAACCGAAGCTCACCTTCCCTCCCCCGCACCGCACAGAAATTCGTCGCCCGCAAAGCGCGCAAATTCGCCGCGCAAGGCAACCGGCTCCTCCTCCCCGCGCTCGAAGTCGCGTACGTCTTCCAGGCCATCGCGCACGCGCCCCGCGCCGTGCTCGTCGGCAAGATGCTGCCGCTCGTCAGGAGGGCGCTCGCGCGGCTCGCGATGTACGGCGAGGGGACCGGGGTCTCCGCCGCGCAGGTGTCTGTGTCTGTGAATGGAAACGGGCACGGGGAAGAGGGATCGGTGCCGCCGACGCCGACCACCCCGTATACGCCTGCGACGCCTTTTACGCCGAGCACGCCTGCGCCGCCCAAGTCGGCCGCGTCGCTGGCGTCTGGGTGGAGGATCGGCGCGGTGATGGGCCGCGCGAGCAGGGGTGCGAAGGCGGCGCAGGGCGCGGGGAAGCTCGGCGTGGAGCGGTACGAGGGCGGGGCGGGGGAGTACTGGGACGATTTGTGCCTCGCGCGGTTCTTGGAGGGCGTGTGTTTGCGCTACGTCGCGTATCCTGTGCGCATGTTCCGTTTCCTATTGTCCTTTCTTTCGAGTGCTGATCATCAGCTGGTGGTGCGTGTAGGATCCGGACGCGGTGCCCGACCCGGAGGAGAAGATCGAGGAGGGGATGGATGTGCCGCAGGAGGAGGCCGCGCGGGGTGCGGAGGAGGCGCTGCGCGCGGTGTTTGCGTATGGCCCGAAGATCGAGCTGGACCATCATTTGGTGTATCACGCCCGTGCGTCGTCCCGCCCTCTCTTTCTTTCTCTTCGCTCCGCGTCGGGCGGGGGCAAGGTGCTGATTCGGTGTCGCCGATGTGTGCAGACTACGAGCTCGGAAGGCTGTTAGCGTGCCAAGGCGACTTCGAGGGGGCAAAAGCGGAGTACGAGCTTGTGCTCTCCGGTGCGTTTTTTTGCTCCTTTTTCCTCCCGTCGGGCGAACGTGCTGAGATTGGCGATGCAGGCAAAACGCTGGAAGTCGGACCGTCCGGAAGGAAAGGGAAATACAGCATGGAGGTATGTCTTGGCCTTGCTCTCACCCCCCGCCCAACTCAGTGCTGAGTTGCGTCAGAATGCACTGCACATCCGGACCCATGCGGCGCTCGATGCTTTGCAGAGTGCGAGCGGGCAAAATAAACACAGGGCGTGATTCGAGGCTGAATGGTGGTGGTGGTGGTGGAGGTGGTGGTGGTTGCCGGATATCTGTGGAATGGAACGCGTCGCTTGTGGATACCGAAAGACAGGATGGTGGAACGAAAAGGACGTGCACGAGCGTGCATCCTCGAATGTACTTATCGCAATACTTATTGTTGTGGATTTCTTGTCTCGATGTATTGTACCATATATACCCTTGCAACTGGACTGCAATGCTGTCCTCGTACTCGAGTAAGTGCAGGTTGGAATTGGACGTTCGGCGTTGGAGACAAGGGAAGCACTATCCTTTCGCTTAGCTGAGAGCGCCAGACGAATGTAATGAAATAATCTCGCCGCGCGTCGCGGGCAGTCTCGGTGCACGTTGACGCGACAGACGACGACACTTTACATTCTAGAGAGCAGAAGCGTTCCAATGCCACATTCGCAAAACATCGTACGGCACGGTCTCAGTAACCCACGAGCGCTCTCCTTCTCAACGTCCTGCCCAAAAGCGTCTCCAAGCCCTCCAAGACCGCCTCGATCTCATCAGCACTGCCTTGAATACACTTTCACAGCCCGGTAGAGCCTCCAGCCAGTCCTGCAAGAGCGGGGACGGGATTACAGGATCGCTTGGATGAGTAACGACAGCGAAATGCACACTGCGTAAGTTCGGGTTGGCAGCTGCTGGCGAGAGCATAGCAGAACCAATCACTGATCACGAATCAAGATGAGAGAAGCAAGCTCGTTGTGTCACGATGGCGGGTACTTATGATACAGGTAACACTCGGTCTATGTAGTCGGAGACAGCATTTACGCCGGCTCCTATCTAAGACTTGCTCAAGCGTTCAGTCCTTCAATTACCCGGACTATGCGGAAGCCTGTAATAAGAGCACGATGTTCGGCTAGGCAAACGTATGAACTGAGGAACAGCTCACTTTTTCGTCGCCATGGGTCCCGCTGGGGCTTTCTGACGCCCTCAGTTCGTCAACCCATCCACCACGCTGCCCATCCCATTCCCGCTCTTTCGCAGCCCTCTTACTCATCCCCCTGAGTTTTTCGCCCCATATCAGCAAAATCACGCCAGCCGGCACGCCCGCACACCCGATGCCTGCAAGCACGAAACTCGCCCGCCTTCCTCCGAGATTTTCGTACATCGGAGTCGCAAAGGTCGGGAACCACGTCGCGAGCATATTGCGCACGAAGCAGTTCGCAGCAAGGACGGACGCCGAAAGTGTTGG
Organism: Lyophyllum shimeji; assembly: GCA_026008595.1. Lineage (NCBI taxonomy): Eukaryota > Fungi > Basidiomycota > Agaricomycetes > Agaricales > Lyophyllaceae > Lyophyllum > Lyophyllum shimeji. The sequence continues at coordinate 40,586 of BRPK01000006.1, forward strand.
GTATAGATCGATGTAGTAGTTCGCGAGCGAGAGCTGGAGCAGCGTCATGCCCATGCCGACCGGGACGCCGCTGAGGAGGGGCACGATGATGTGCACGTGAGGCGAGTTGGATGCGGCGGCGAACCAGAACATGCCGATTGGGACGAGGAGGGAGGAGAGGATGACTCCTGGCAGACGTGCTTCGGGACGCAGGGTCGGGTTTGGATGCGGGTAGGGAAGACGGGCGTTTTCGGCGTAGAGACGCTGTTGCGCGGCGACGTAAGATTGTTTGAAGTAGCCGAAGTAAACGAGAACGCCGAAAACGTTCCCAATCCATGGAGAGATGAACGTCAGCCCTGTCTTAGCGAGCGAGAGGGAGTAAGTGTGCTGATAGACATAAGGATAGCCTTCCAGTAGGATGAAAAGGAGACCGTAGACGAAAGCGTGGTACAGGGAGGTTGCCAGCACGATGGGCTCGCGAAAGAGCAGAACTGGTGCTAGAGTAAGCGCTATGCTGCAATATGACGAAGTCTACGTGCTCACTCAGAGGCGTCAAAAGGGATTTCACCCAGAGATCCAACTTCCTGGGAGCATCCGGGACAAGGACAGAAACCCCGATTGCCTTCTCGCTGTCCTCCCTATCCTTCTCCTCTTTGCGTTTCAGCGTTCGGGCAATTTTCCCGGGTTCCGTCTCGGGCAAGAATAGTACCAGGAGCCCTATAGCTGCTCCCCAGATCGCGTTGAGGCCCATGATCCATCTCCAACTGACGTATTGCCCCATGAGTGATCCAGGGACCGGTCCAATCGTGGGCGCACCCTGCAGCACCAAGGTGAAGAGCGCAACGAGTGGCCCACGTTCGTCCGGGGTGAACATATCCGACAGCGATCCACCAAAGTTCGAGAACACAGCGGCGCCGAGAGCACCAGCCAGCAGACGGAAAATCAATAACGCTTCGATGTTGGGTGCGAGTGCTGTTCCAAGGGAGAAGGCTGCGAACGTGATGGCAGTGGCAATGTAGACAGGCTGGCGGCCGTATAGCTCGCTAAGTGGTGCGTAGACGAGAGGACCGATAGCAAATCCCTAGACAGCGTAACTTAACATTTGCAGAGGACTAGCATTCGAGGAAGGAGCGGAGAACGTACAAAGTTCACAAGCCCTACTCCAAGCGTGACGACGAAATGTGAAACCTTGAATTCCTCCTGGATTTGAGCTTGGCCACCGGCCTGAACAAAGAGGCGTCAGAGACGACGAAGGGACCGAAAGTGGCATTTTAGTACATAAAGCGTCGATGTCATATCACTGGATTTCGACCATGGCTTAGCACTGTGGCCTCAAAAGAGTGAAATAAGGATCTTACATGGGCGCGATGAAGTTCCAGATTACGAGCGCGATGTACCATCGCTTGAGAGTGCTCCATTTTCTCGGGTTGTGCGCGTCTGGTAGCTCGGGCACGACAGGGACTGCTACCGTGGACGAGCTGGAGTTAGGCATGGATGGGTGACGAGCAGCTGAGACCTCTCACGCTGCAGTTACGAGAATGACGGTCATGCTCGGTCTTCGGGGATTATCAAACGAACATCATGGTTCTGGAAGTTCGCCTGTGTCACGGTGCATCCCTGCCGTCCTTGTTCTTGGGTCACTGCTCAGTCATAGCCGTCGGAACATTTGAGCTCCCGTTTGTGATCGCCGTGAGGGCTGATCTACGATCGCGCAACTCACGCCCACCATGGAGCATCCCAAGCAAGTTCCTTGCTCAGTGGTGTGGATCAGATTTGGAGTCGATGTGGGTCAACAGCAGAACATTTGGAGCCATGCACGCGAGCAACAGCCCCGGAAAATAACACGTCGAAATACTCCGCATTTTCTCTCCTACCCCTCCTTGACGAATCAATGAAAGCTCTGTCAGATGCTCGTGTTGCTCTACATTTTGCCAGATCATAGCGTGCGTTTTTAAGATCTCACTGGTCGCTGGTTGCTGTGCTTGTCATCCGGACCCTTTCTGCGTGCACGAGTTTGGTGACCACTGACCACGCCTTCTCCATCTGTTGAGATCTCCATTTCCGAATCGGCTTGTCTGACCTTGCCGTCGGCAGCTGACCGTTTTATCTACTCGTCCGTCTTTTGTCATGTTTCAGATCGCCTATGGCACCAAGCGCCTCGCGAATCAATCAACTGACAAATTCGTGCTCTTCAGTCATGCTCAGTCTGGCTTCTCTGCTCTGTTATCTGAGCAATTTCAGGAACGACAGTCGTCGAAGGACCGGTCGCTTCTGCAAAATCGTGTAGTCCAGTGCTCAACAGGGACCTGCAGCTCTTACCTAGACAGGTGGAGACAACCGTTTCCAAAACAAGTTCCTGCGTGGCTCGCGACTCGGTATACCACTCACAATGGTTCGTCATAGGAAAAATCGATCGTACAGGCTGCGTTGCAGACCTGTACCTTAAGCGCAACTAGGTGCATATGCCGCTTTTTTGTGTAGTATCATGACAGACGCCGCATCGTCTTGAGGGAAGGGATATCTCACCTTGTATGCATTCAGGAATTGCTCGAGGACACGAGAGAGAGAAAAGTCACTCCACCGAGGCCTGAAGTCAAGCAGCCGGATTTTATGACCTACGGCTGGACAGTCGTTGGCAAGTATACTGGACGTCACATTCGGACATGACTCTTCGTAGCCCACAAGGCAAAAAATCCAAAGTTGCATGGCTTTGTACAATTTTTACGCAATTACAGTAAACACTCTACGACACGTTCTCTCTCTCTCAAGTCTCAAATGCATCTACAGTTCCATATTCAAGTATGCGTCCAATTTTGCCTGATCCCTCACGGTCATGGTCACTCGATAAGGCTTCGGTGCTTGGTTAAATCCCAGTCCGTCAGCGCATCCCGTCACGGCGTCGAATTCCCGCTCGCCATCGTAGACGTCGAGGGACCAATGAAGCAGGATGTGCTTGAAGACGGTGTACAGCTCCTTGTGTACGAGATCGACAGCGGGGCAGTTTCTGCACATGCGACGATAAGCCAGTCATCCTAATGCCCGCCGTGCGGGCTACTCACCGGCGTCCTATTCCGAAGCCATAGTGAGGGACTGTGCGCTCGGCCTCTGGGCCGCTCATGTACCTTTCCGGGTAGAACTTATCGGGGTTGACAAACCGTTCGGGATCTGATGTTGACAGTTAGTCGTTGGCGTATCAAGGACAGCCGCCCGAATACTCACCTCTGTTCATCGCGTGCAGGTTGGTAAGGACAGCTGTGCCTTCAGGGATGAAATAGCCGTTCCAAACAACGTCCTTTCCAATCGTCTCCCTCGCCAGGCCCAACCGGAACGTCGTATAGAAGCGGCCGACCTCCTTGACGAAGGCGTAAAGGTAATTGTCCCGTTCGATGGGGGCAGCGTCTCCAAGCTTCTCCTGGCGCAGAACTGCTTCGTACGCTTTAGCCTGGATGTCTTTGTATGACGCCAAGACGCCCAGGCCCCAAAGGAGCGTGTTGGGCATGTGGGAGTCTGTATACGAAATGAGGAAGGAGAGACGACAGATACACATGGCAACGCACCCATTCCTGACGAGACCATCGAATTCGCCACGCTTGTAAGGGCCTCTTCACTGATTTCTGCCTTCTTCTCCTTGAGGATCGCTACAGCCGTGCACGATGGAGCCTTTCCTTCTTCGTGAAGTCGGCGGATACGTTCAAGAAGTACCACGAGCTTCGCGTTTCGGTAGTGTGCAACGGCGACGGCCTCGTTGAAGGTCTTGCTGTTTGGAAGTATCCTGAGGAAGGGGAGGAAGTCACGAGGATGACCGTTGATGTTACGGACCCTAGTGCATAGAATGAGCTACCTGAGTATGATTCGCGAGCGTTAGGACTCACTGCCCGAGACGCTTCATTGGGAAGGGGAAACCCTTGATCAGGTCCGCGACTTCCTGCACCGACGCACCGCAGAATACGGTGATAGCCAAAACAGCCGCACCGTCGAAGAAGATTGGCAAAGCGTCAACAGGGTCTCCATGTTTCGACGCATCTGCAAACCTGCGAACGAAGTATTGCGCCGCGCGGATGATAACGTCCTCATATCTGGAGAAAATCGATGAGCGGGGAAAGGATGTGCAACAAGAACACCAACGTTTTTGTTGTTGACGGACTGACAGACGCAATCGCTAGCCGCCGCTTCACCTTCAACTCGTCGTCATACGGAGAAGTGCCGAGTGTCACGGTCTTCTTCGAAGCTACCCCGAGTAACTTCCCCACCGTATGCATCTACACAATCTGATAAGGTCTGCGATCTCTTCAAAGGGCGCGAACGACATACAATCGGCCGCGATTGGAAAAGCGATGCGTATTTCGAGCTTCCCAACAACTCCTCCCCGGCTGCTGCACCGTTGATCACCACGAAGGATTTGCTTCCAAGACGAATTTTGAAGACGGGACCGTAGATGCGGCTCCATTGGTGGTAAGTGTCGGCCGAATCGCTGCCGCGCTGGAACAGATTACCAACGACGGGCCATCCGCGCGGGCCTGGAAGACCTGGTGGATTGGAAGGCCTCGTCGACCAGTCAAGAAGTGCGATAATAGACGTAGCACCCAAAAGACCAAGGACGATGGGTGAGTCAAGCACCCAAGAAAGATTTTGCACAGCGTTCGACATTGTCACTATCGCTCTCAAGGATCTGCGGGGTCTTCATGAGGCTTATATTGGTGTGAAGCCTGATGTCACTGTCGGAGGCGTCCAGATTCCAAGAAGGCGGTCCAGGGAGCAATGAGCAACGCAGAGCAGAGAGATGCTGCAGAACGGTTTCAGCATTTGGTATCCTTCTGCCTTGCCGATCCAGAACGCATCAAAGGCAGCGCGCGTGGATAGGGATTGAAAAGACTCCTGGGAGCACGGGTCGGAAGTTATCTGTCGGTTCGTTGAAACAAAGAAGAATGGCGCCATTGCCGAGGATCAAGCGATCAGTCGTTGCGCAGAGAACTAGATCCATTCGGTGGAAGATGGAGAGACGACGCAGAGTTCGCCGAGAAAGCCCGCGCGAAACACAAGCACCGAATAATTGTTACATCTTGTCTGGACACGACGAGTGGTACCGGGTAATGATGCATGATGGACCAATGAACGATTCAGGAGACAGTGATCCATTTGCGCCCGGTGCGTAATCTTCCACATTTCCCCCTGTAAGGCATCTGAGACGAGCGCATGATGCATCTAATATCACTTCAAGCGCGCACTTGTTGCATTTGTGTCGCGGCGCGAAAAACTCCGCTCACTTGGCTCTCACGCTTGGAAAAAACAACTTACACTCGCGATTGGCTTGAGCTCACTTTGACGGGCTCGTTGTCAATTCCTTCTCCTCTGGCCGCTGTCTAGGCATTTTGTACACCCTTATTTCTGTCGCCGCATACTCTTAACATCTGCTTTGTAATCTCCGGTGCCCTGCATGTCGCGACATATTTCTGAGCTGTTTATCAAGATACAAGGCCGCTGGTGTGCGTGTAAAGATACAAGCAAATTGTTCCTGTGCTCACGCACTTGACATGCGCCCTCGAACGCAATGGACACGTACAGCGGAGTCAAAAGCATCAGTTGCTTTGAGGGACATGGCTGGACGGCATACACAGAGCCTTCCCAAAGCATGTTCCGCAGCGGACTTTGCTATCACCGTGCAACGCCGCAGACAGACCGTGATGAGCGATGCAAGCTATTGGATACTTGTAGTCCCCACGATTGATGTTGGTGTGATCCTGGCGTATCACATCCCTTCTACATCTACAGTCTTCAGGACATCGTTCTTGACGAGTGTATGCCGGCTGTGACCATCGCCCCGCATGACACAGACGCTGAAGGCGCCGCTCACAGGATCCATCATGGAGCGCGTCGACGATGTCCATGTTGCTGCAGCGCTTGAAGATGCGGCCACGAGCCTCGTAGAGCACGAGTCAGACTTGCACGTCGCGGACGACGACAACGACGATGCGATTGTGGGGAGCACGGAGCAAGATTGTTCTGGAGAAGGGGGTGAGGAGATGAGGGGAGTGGCCCTGTGGTCGAGATACGCGCAGCCAAACATAACGGGACCACTAACGACAGCCTTCTACCGCACTGCTCACGAGCCGTCCATGTCGAAGTCGAGAAGTCGAGCACCACGTTGACCCCGACCGCATGTCGAGAACGAGCCCAAAAAGCTCATCGGTAGCAGCAATTCTGGTCCAACGCTTCCAGCCGTTCCCACATATGACGCGGCGCAGGCCAACGACTCCCTGCTTTTAGCATTCCCCGACGCCGTCGTCGTCAAGCTTCTTGAGTCGCAGATGAAAACGGGACTGCTCGGACTCCTTGGCGGCCTGGCGGAAGCCGGCGATACCAAGACAAGTCCCAGGGTGACAGAAGCCACGGACACGATTCTGAACTCTCAAGCGCAGCCCGACGAAGGGCACTCGCCTTCATTCGAGGACGACGGTACATTCCTCCTCTCCATGACCGTACCGGAGAGCCTTCTACACGCCGACACTCCGCCCATAACACCTGTCCTCGTCCGGCAGCGCATTCCGCCAGGGCTCAACATCATTTCCTCCTCCCCTAAGCGGCACATCTTTACCCCCCCTCCATGCTCGTACAGATTCCCGAGGTTCCTGGATTCCGTTTCCTCCCCTACTCAATCACCATTGGTCTCCGGGCTCGACGCAGGAAAGGCTCGGGCGCACACGACCACAGCAACCATGATGACAAGCTCGACATGGGCGAGATCCTGCGTCACTGTGATGGGCACGACAATCTTCTCGACGTGGTCGAGGACTGGCCGTCTAAGCCTGACGCGCCCGAGGACTGGAAGAACACTTCGGAGAGCCTGGAGAAGCTTGAGAATATGCGCGTCCGGCGGGCAGAGGAGGTGCTCAGAGCGCGGAAACAGGAGGCAGTGGAAGAGCCAAAGCATGAGGAATCATGTTTTGCGTGGGAGGAGCAGTATGAGAGTCTGCTTGACATCGCCTGGTTGGTGCCAGAGGAGGAGGAGGACGGGAAAGAGGAAGAGGCGTATGGGACACCGCGGATACGTGCGTTTATGGCTATCAAGAGGAGGGTGTTCGCTGGGATAGATGGGAAGATGCGGTCCACCCCCTGGCATCTTGAGCCGCCGCCTTCTTACCCTCTGCCTTTGCTGCCGCCTTCGCCGACATAGACTTCGGAAACTGAACATATTCAGACAAATGTTGACGAGAACCGGGAGAACGATAGGTTCCTGATACATCACCATTGTAAGGATGTGTGCTCAGCTGAACCATGGGGGACGTACCAAACTTTCATTAGGTCTTGCAAGAACTAAACAGGAGCACGTTGATAAGTAAGACGCGACTGCATGTACGTCTCGGGAGATGAACCCTCCTCCTGACAATGGCAGTTCAAAAACTTGGTAAAGCTAGCGGATCCTGATGAGCACCTATCAGAAAGCAGCATAAATGGATCGTACCAGGGGCGCCTGCCAATATGGTCAGCACAGTTGCATTCCCAAAAACTCGAATCCCCATCCCATGATCCACACTCTCGGCGCGACCGGTACGAATGCCAAAACTGCAAGTATACGGTGAGCAGACATGACTGACGCTAGAGGCAAAACACAAACCTAGTTTAACGATCTGGACTGGTTCTGTTCCTTGTCTTCTGCCGATCCATAATTCGACGTAATTTCCTCGCTTCGACATGGGATTAGGCTTGAAGAACACCCGATGGCTGGAAGAACAATCGTCAATCAAGATGGAGACAGATGCATTGTAGAGTGGACTGACCACCATTCGCTCCATCCACCTGTAGGACATGACGTCCAGACGTCCATGACAGGAAAATCGGAGTCAAAGGAGTTCAAATGTTCGTTTTGGCGGGCTGGTGGTGGGGATGGCCAATGATTCGTGCGTTCCGTCCAAAATCTGTCTCGCCCTCCTCGCTCTCGCAGCAGCAACCCATCATGTCAACGACAAGTTGAGCAGGCAGGATATCAGGACAAAATACGAGCGAGCAACAGCGAGGCTCACGCCTCCGCAAGACGGCAATTCCCGAAGAGCATCAGCCATTCCAAAAACAATATGTCCAAACAAAACCATTCCGCCATCTCCATGCCATGAACGACTTAGGCATCGTGGCTACGCACCACGCCTGTTTTCAACCCTGCGCTCACGTCCGAGAGTGAAAGGTGTGAAATACTATGAGTTTAGTGATTTTGGTTGCAATTGGTTGGCCTATGATGTTGTGAAGCTCGATCTACGCTAATACCCAGGCGATATATCAGTTTCGGACGCACCACTGTGATGCTCCGAGTACAGAGGGCTCCCATGCTCAGCGCGTTGCTCAGAGCAATCTTAAAACGTCTTCTCGTCGATTTCTCCTTTTCCTCTTGGACGCATCGTTCCTCTCTCTAACTCATTGCTGCTTCCCCTTTGCTAGGTGTCGTCTCGCCTGGGATCGTCAGTTTCATGAGGAAGCGATAACGCTCTGCTTCCATGTATGGCGCCGTCAGGCCCTTTATACGTTTCAACTTTATGGTTGCTCATCAAAAAGCATGCTCCCTGCTCAGCACTCCTGCTCACGCTTTGCTCATTGCTCTTTCGGCGCGGATGCAAGCAGTGACGCAACCTAGCAGTCAGCATTCCTGACTTTTGCCGCCATGCGCCTCTTTCGTTGCCCTGTTCCTGCTTTCGCATAGAAGCTGCCATCCGAGGTGTCAAGCTGTCACATTGGCCTTCTCTTTTGCCAGCAACTCCCTGAAAACTGCGTTCCGTGCCGTGCGTACGTTTCGCGTTCACTATACATAAGAACCTGCCATCACTCCAATTTCTTCAAGCCTCTGTTGACGTATGCGCCTCATCCCTTCCTCCATCCGCAGTCAAATGTCAGGTTTCCTAGATATCCCCGCAATGAGATACGCAGCGGGGAAACCCGCTCCTTCAGCACCCGAAGCTCCCCACAAGAAGGAAAATGCTTCGAGTTTCCTTCAACCACTCTCAAAACTCGACCTTTCCTTTAATTCTCCTCCCGACTTCGCCGATGATCCGTCGCTCATCTCTAGAGTTGCCGACTGCGGGCTAGACGATACGTCGGTACCGCTCGCCGAGAACATGCGCCGTACCTACGTCGTCCTCAAGTTCGGTGGAACATCAGTGGCTAAGCACCTTCCGTCAATTGTTGATCTCATCACGCCGTGAGTCTCGGCATATCGTGTTCGTCTCTGGCGCCTTGCTGATCGCGAAGTCCCGCATATCCTCGCTGCAGGTCTCAACTCGTCTCGCAAGGGCGCGTCGCTATCCTCGTGTGCTCAGCACAGTCATACACCGTCAAAGCTGAAGGAACAACGCAATGCCTCCTCGCTGCCATTGACGCAGCGCTGCAGCCCTCTGAGTCCCGACCCGACATCAGCGGTACCCAGACTGCGGATTTCATCGACAAGCCAGTCGCTTCAGAGCTGATGACCCCTCCACCTACGCCGCCACGGTCTGGTTCTCCGTCGCGACCTCAGCACGCCTCCTTACCAGCTTTGGACACCAGCAATTCAACAGACCCCTCACCGAGAACGATCGTCGAGGGGATTTTCCAACGCCATTGCAAGGGCGCGCGAAGCGTTATCTTACAGCCAAGCCTCGTCGCTCGCAATAACGACATGAGTACGAACGATGCAATTCTCACGCGCCTGGAGGAGGAGCTGCGAACGGACTGTGACCGAGTAATTCGGTTACTGACTGCCGTGGAGGTGAGCCCACTTACATTCCTCGCTATGTACCAGTTGACGCAATTTTGGCTCCCCAAGACTCTGAGGGAAATCTCGCCTCGTACGCGCGATATGATCGTCTCTGTTGGAGAGCTCATGGCCTGCCGCACAGCCGTTGCCGCCTTCCATTCACGAGTATGGGGTGTTTCTCATCCCATCGACACCCATGGACTAACCATCTTGGGAAGGGCATCGCAGCTCGCCTGCTTGATCTCACCGACCTGGACATATCTAGGTGTCGAGGTGTGGTTTCTGATGCGTCACTCCCCGATCACCACCGTGGTGGTCAAGCATTAGATCAGGCCTCTCTCGAAAATGTCGTTGAGTCGATCAGAGATCGTATTGCCGAGGCTTCCACAGAGCAGCCAGCCGTCTTGGTCGCGACAGGTCTGTTGTCGTCCCAGATCCGCTTTCGTCGTATAAACATTTTCCCGTTTGACATAGGATTTTTCGGTCCTGTGCCTGGATCGTTGCTCGAATCAATCGGTAGAGGGTACACCGACGTCTGCGCCGCACTGTGTGCGAGAGCAGTAGCAGCTGATGAGCTACAGATTTGGAAGGAGGTACGTTCCACTTCTCCGCTTTCTGTCGATCATACTCTGTCTGCGTTCTAACGGAATTTATTCCTAGGTTGATGGTGTGTTCAGCGCCGATCCTCGCAAAATCGCCAACGCCCGTCCTGTCCCGGTGATCTCTTCCAACGTGAGATGCGGGTCGTCCGCCACGTCTATACATATTGTGTGGATTATGATGCTAACGGGTTGGTCAGCACGCAAAGATCCTGACTTCCTATGGCTCTGAGGTCATTCATCACCGCGCGATTGATCAAGCCGACATCTCCAACATACCCATCGTCGTAAAGAACGTAGCGAATCCAGCGGGTCCTGGAACCCGCGTCGTGATCAGCCCCGATTTGATGGCGGGTCCGCAACTACAGTGGCATGCCAAGCGAACGTCGAGTACAACTCCGTTCATGTTCGCTGTCACCATTCTGGACCATCTAGAGATGGTTCACGTCCATTTTGACAACTTGGAGCTATCGTCAGACGGCCATCCTATTTCAATCATGTCCGATATCATGAAAATTGCGAAGGATCGCAACGCTGGCCTCGGCATGGATCTCGTCAACTCGTCGCTGGGAGACGTCAGCTTCGTAATCCGCGACGCCACTTCTCGAAGTTCCGAATGCGAGTCAGAACTTCAAAAATCTCTACAAAAGCTTCGAAATGTTGCATCAGTACGCCGCCCCGCATTCAAGGTCATTTCCTGAGTCTAACAGCGGCCGTCGCAGGTGACAGTTTCACCGGAAATGAGCTACCTCCAAGTCGTCTTTGGTCACCACGAACGCCATTCGCATTCAATTCCTTGCGAAATACTACGAGCGCTCGCGGAGGCAAAAACGGCTGTCAAGATGATATCGTATGGACCCATGGGCTCTGGGATGGGCTTTGTTATACCCAGCTCCGCGGCCTCTGCGGCTGCTGCAGCCGTGCATGACGCCCTCTTATGCATTTCGCAGTAGACCGGTCTACGTACCCCTGTCATATTTTCGTGCGTGAACTTCTGAAGGTGCGTAGATATGTAAATAGAACCTGTGTTAACACCTGGAACGAAACTTGGTCTGAAGATAGAATGACTTGAAACGGTGAAGTGCGTAGTCGACACTCATGGCTGGCGGATGGGGCCCGGACTAGGATGCCTTCAGCGAACACATTTTGCTCTTGCGGAAAGGAAGAAAGTTATGGTGTTCATGGGTTGAGGCATCAAATCAAACTCTGAGGAGGCACGAGATGGAAGCCGAAGGAGCTCGAGTACTTCTTCATACATTGCTGTTGTGCAGGTTACAGGAAAGGCGTACAGGGCAAGCACGTCGTGGCCACACTACAACTGAGAGTCCGCTCAAAATCCGTTCAGACGGTCGACCGCGGCGGGACCCTGGCCGACATTCACATAGTCAAGGAGCACAAAGTTGGGCGCACGGCCAGCGGCGAACGGTGCACAGCCGTTAGCGTGCTTCAAGATTCTGCCAAATCGAACATCAGTCAGAAGTTAGTGTGAGAGTAGATATGGACATACGAATCGATGCTGTTGGTCTTAGGGGCGTCGGCGCGGTCGCTGATGAGGACGCCATCGCCAATTGGAATGATGTTGGTGTTGAGGTTGTGGTTGATAAGGTTCTCGTGGTCGTCGTTCGACAAGGGTCCGCTAGTACGGTCGATGCGGCAAGGGAAGTTCGGGTCCGTTGGGCTGAAGGGATCTTCCCAAATCTACAAGGACGTGAGCTTTAATGTGAAAGAGTAGAGAGACGGATAACGGTACCATTTGGAACTCGGGAAGGATGAAGTTGACGACCCCTCCGTCGCTTCCGTCGGCACCGGCGTCGAGGAAGACGACGACCCGCTTGCCTGAATCAATCAGCTGGCCAAGAGTGGGCCAATCGCCGCGCTTAACAGGGCGAGATGGAGGAACGTAGGCGAGAGGCGTGATGCCTACGGAGGGCAGCGTCAGGGGAGTTGATCTTCACGACAAATGGACAACAGTACCTGAGTTGTCGAACGCGGGTTTCCAGACGTCCGGAATCGACACCCCTTCCGGGTTTGTGAAGATAAAGGTGAGGACTTCATTGGGGTTGCCGTCGAGCCAGGCCTTGACTTTTCTCAGGTAGTCCTCGACGGTCCCGCCGTCGAAGAGGCCCTGAACGAATGCATAGGATCAGCGCAAGGAGCGTGCTGCTTATCAAACTTCCTACGCAAGCTAGATTGTTCGTTAGTGACAAGTTACGAGCGGATGGAAGGTCAAGTAGGCTTACTGGTATGACAGAAGTGCAGCTGGCCGTTTTTCCTGCCGAAATTTACTAATCAGCGTCGCTCGCGACGGATGAATGCCAAAAACATTTACATGTGAGCCTGCCCTTGCAGCATCCTCACCTCTCCATTGAGCTGAGCAGTGACGTCGACTTCTTGGGTCCTGGCCACTGTCGAACGGACGCAGAAAAAGAATGGTACGGCGGTGTAATGCGAGACAGTAATGAACTTACGTGCGAAAGGATTCGAGCTCGCGGCGAAAGAATTATGTGCACCAAGATATGTCACGTTGCCGTATGAGCGGCCACACAGCTCTGCATGACCATTACAGACTGTCGCCCTAAAGCCGTCCCCGATGTCAGCGCACGACTACCTGCTGAAGAATGTACAGCACACAGACCTCTTCGCGTTGAACCGCGGTATCCACGACCCTAACGCGGACGATGAGAGGAAAACAGTTGAAAGAACTGCAAGCTTGAGCTGCATTTAATGGAGCGCGAGACGAGCGAGAATCCCGTCACCAAGGGCTCGAGTTCTCCTAATCCCTTTATACGGCTCCCTGACAATGATGCCACGCATCTCGGTTCCAGCTGATGGTGGTTGGGCTCGAGTTCCATGCCGTCGGGGTCGTTGTGGCCGTGGGCCATGTGGCTTCGATGCCTTCTGTTTGATGCCGACGCTTGCTTCTCAGGACGCCGACAAACAAGTGCCGCCAACCGTACCTCGCCCAGTAACAAGTCTCCACTCCACGTCCAGCTTTCCACCTAGTGCACTGAAAACTACGACCGATGGTGAACGGTCAGTGCACTTGACTTCATGCTGTGTTCCGAGGCTAAGGGAGAGGTCGGTTTCAAGGGACAGGTGTCGATAATCCCTTCGTGGACGAATCAGATCAAGCACGGTCATGACGCGACTTGGATTCTCTTCATATGGGACGCAGAGAACCGCAAAGATTCTTAAGGTTTCTTTACTTTCCTCTCATGTGTAGCATCTGAGTCTTGAGAACTCACTTATGAACGATCAGGCCGTGATTGCACCGGAGAATCACATGCCGTCGCTCGCAAACCCTTACCTGGTCGGTAGACGTCCTCTCCTTCATACAACCGGTTTCTAATACCATAAAGACACTATTTCCAGAGTGGCATGATCAGGATCTCAGCAACGAACGATCGCTGGACGAGGCCATGTTGTGTCAATGTGCTGGCGGTTTGGGTGTTGACTACCTCCCCCCCCCTCCCCCCTCATCGTGTAGGACCTACCCCAGACGCGTCCACACGTACTGGGCGGTTATTTGACGTTATCGGCAGCTCCTCTGCGTGCGTTGGTCCCTATACAAAGGTAAGCGCACAAATACCGAATGCACGTTCGTCGCTAACCGAATCCACTCTCAGAATGACTCTCTGTAACGGACACGCTGAAATATGCTCTCGGCATTCCTCAAACGTGACATGTATCTGGGCTCACGATTCGCCTGCATTCGTCCGGGATCCATAAGCTCGTACGGGTCCAGACGACTAGATATCGAACTATCGGGACGACGCTTGCCCAGCGCGACTTTAAAGTCTCTCGTGATCTCACCTTGACCTCGGTGCACGGCCGCTTGAAGCCTAGGCCGACGCACCAGTCTTTCGCCTAGCTCTCCTGCCGATTCTCTCTCACAAGTTCGATTCGTGACAGTCACTACGGGGAGCTGCACTCCTGTCAGTTGAGGATGCACTTCGGCGACATATGTTCACTGATTGCCTACCTATCGACCGATATACTGTGTACGGAACCTGCCGCAAGTGGAATTCACGGTCGTATAGACCCTTAGCTTCTCTTTGATAGATGAAGAGTTGCCGATCACCTGAAGACCGTCCGGCGTTCCTCGATGCCAATGCCAAGGATATTCACGGATCCTGAGGGATTCTCCGCGACGACAGGGCGGAAGCCTGCTGTCGACGAAGCCGGTGTATGGATGTCTCTCCTTCCCCTCGCCCTTGTTGCTGAACAAAAGGTACATGACGCCTTTCGCGCACGTACCGCCCGTAATACCGGATGAAGCAATCTCGGTGGCCCACTTCAGGAGCGAAGACCGTGCCGTCGTTCTGGCGTCGACGCTCGTACCATCGCATCCCTCATCATCAAGTTCATCTGACCCGATTTCGTGAGCTTCTCGCAGTGCTTCACTCACCTTTTGCACAAACATGCCAGACTCCGTCGAGCGTCACGGAACGCTCAACGGACGTGTATTTCACTTGCAATATGGACCGTGTCAGCGGAAGACCAAAATTACTTGATCAACCATTCTTCTAACCCAGACATTCTCCAGACCGGGTCATGGTGAGCGGCCTACTGGATGCGTCAACGATGATAGGGTAACCTCGTAAGTGCCGTCCTTCACAGACGTCAACACGTTACGCACTACTTGGCTTTCTAGGATCGTAAATCCAGTAAACGGTTGTGCCTCGCTTGTCGCGGCCCCTCCGTTCATCTGGCCTGTTTTTGTCAATATTGGGCGGGGGTCGCAGTGGCAGATATCTTGAACGCGTTTCGTGAGTATTTCTGCCCTCCGGAATCTGGTTCTCGTCTCAGAACCAAGTTCTCTTGAGCAGTCTTCCGCAAATTGAGACTGCTTCACTTGGAATGGAGGGCGTTAAACGAGTTTCGTAAGACGCGGTTCCCGTGAAGGGCTCATTCGAGCATGCTACTTGTTTTGATACTTGTCCGTGGTATATGACGGGTGTCGTTTACGTTCATGAAAGCCTTTCGAATCCCATGGCATCCAGGTGAATCGGTCAAGCAGCTCGGACCGCCCAAGTACAGAGGATGAATGCCTCGTGCCCCTTGTGCCGTGCTTCTTTTGGCGCCGAGCCACAACCACCATAAACAATTGCCATGCGACGTCCGCTGTAAAGGTCTGCCATCGACCCCCACCTCGAAGCTGAGCAGGCTATGACTGGAAGAACGGCGAGGTTTGTGTTCGACCGGCGATATGCTGCTAGTCTAGAGCTGACTTCTAGCTGCGTTCAGCTCGCCTCCTCCGCCATATCAGGCGACGTACGTATATCAATTTAATCTTCCCCCTGACCATGCTTGAATCTCTCTTCGTCTGCCAGAGAGCGTACACCCCTTGTTGACGGAAGGAGTGGAGGCGGGAATTGTCATGTTCAGTCCGCTAGTCCCTCTCAAACTTCTCCTCCACGTGCTCCACAGGGTTCCAGACGTCTGGAGGACGGCGCCAAAGATAGCGAAAGTTCGAGGGTCTACCGTAGTGCTATCATCTTCTGTGTGATCATGCTACTCGTCTCTGCGCCTCTCTGGGGAATTTTGGGAGCATATATCGATCGCCAGGTTGCGGTGGACCCGAAAGATCCCCGCGTTCGAGATCGCATCATGCGACAGTGGAAAGCGACGATGGAGAACTTCAAGCGAGAGGAACAAGAACTCATCAAGAGACGAGCACAGATGAACAATGATTACATTCGCGAGGAGTACGAGTGGAGGCAAAAGATGGCGAGGTTTGAGGAGGAGTTGAAGAGGGAGAAATGGGAACGTGAGCGGGCGCGGCTGTACTGGGTCGATGTCCATGGGGACGAGCATTGCACCGCCAGCGGCCGTAAGAGGTACACTGCCCGTCTCGCGAACCTCCCGCGGTCCATCAATGGTGTCGAAGCTTGCAAGGCCACCCCGGTGACGATCAACAACGAGACTTACAACAGCCCGTTGACCTGCGAGGACACTCGAAGCGTGCGTTCATTGATATATGCGCCAGTAAGAAATGTCCTGGCTTACGCATCTTCTAGAGTTGGTTCGGTACTAGTGCGGTTTACGGTTCCTGGGTGGCCGAAAATGAAGCTGCCTGTGCCTCGTACTGGGAGGTCGTCAATGAAAAGGTAGCGCGATCTATTCGTGCTATCGTTGGTCTCCGTCATTCACATCTGACGAATGCAGGGTTGTACTGCTCCAGGCTCCGGCCTCCGCGTACGTCAGCAACTCCGTTGATCCACGTTCATCCCTCAATACCAGTCTGCAGAGAATCGAGACTAAATTTGGACACGTGCAAAGTGGTGAAGATATCGAGCGGCTATGCCTCAGTACCCCGCTCCTGGTACATGGCAAGTGGTATGAACGCCCAGTGGCTTGCCCATACGTGGTACGAGACCGTGTTCTTACCGCCCCGGTGTCCATAATTACGGTCTTGCAGAATATTTTCGCGGGACATTGGGGAATGTGGGATATCCCGGATGATAGTTGCAAATGAGGTCCCGCGACGCAACCTTCAAGAAGTCTCCGCTTGTTCTATCGCCATGTTTTTGTTCCCGAGAATCCTCCTAGTATTGATCTGTCGGCTTCGCTCTATGATAAGTGATCGGGATACGCGTGTATATACTGGACTAATCCCTTGAGCCTGTCCTTGCCCCGTACTACCACGACAGACTGATATGAAACTCAGCTGAGACCATACCGCCAACGACACGGTTGCGAACTTGACCACTTCCAGGCGTAGCACACAGGAAGATGATACACATGAAGCTGACCTCATTGCGCGGACAACAAAACGCAAATACCGCCTCTCATGGAAGATGTCACTCTGACTCGACGACTCACTCAATTAAAAAGTACATCACTCCTCCTCTACGCGGGGACGATGAAGGCCTCATATCAGGATATCAAACCTTTCCCTGCTTCGCTCACAGAATCCATCAAGTTGGCTCTCAAGCACCAGTTGCAGCAATGCGCGCATCAACATCGGCCTGAGTTGTGCATGTGATAGACTAGGGCCCGAAATACATCAGAATATGTCCTCGCGCCAGAGAAGTACAAACTCACCGTGCCGGGTTTGTTGACGAGCGGGAGAGCCGCACAGATCGTGGCCCCCGCACACTGAGTGATCTGGAACTTTCCGCCGACACACTGCGCGAAGCCACCAGCGACGCAGGCTTGCTGCCCGTCGTTACAAGGCGATGCCGGTGTGAGCCCGGCGAACTGCGCGTTCAGAGCCTTGGCGTCCTTCCCATTTTCTGTCATCAATGAGCAGTGTGAAATGAGCGTAGTAGGAGGATTTGGGGTGAGAGCTTACGCAGGGCAAACCCTTTCGCAGATGCGGCTGCAGGCTGGGCGGCTGCGGCAGGGACCGTGGAGGGAGCTGCTGGAGTGGAGACCGTGGAGGGAGACGGGACCGGCACAGCAGCAGGCGCAGGCGTAGCACCACTAAAGCAGATGTTTAGACAAGTGTATGCCGTAAAAAGTGCAGGAACGTACTCCGCCCGAGGGGTTTGAACCAGAGTATTGAGCTGCACGCCGTCAGGAACAGGTCCATCAGGCTTAGCTGGGCAAGACCCAGGGGGATTGACCGCCGCTACTCCGAGAGGCAGGTTCCCGGTCTGGTCGCCACTGAATTTCGCGAAGTTCGAACCCGCGAATTGACAGTGGAAGAGACCGTTGAGCTCAGAGTTCTTGGGTGCGACCTGGCAGTAAGGAACCTGAAGGCTGTCAGGCTAAAATATGGGAGATATTTGGTCTGCGTTCTCGGTTTCGAAGGACGGTGGTACATACGGCGTTGCGTGGCTGCTGGACAAAGATCTGCGCGAGTCGAATCATCTCAGCGTCGTTATTCAGGGTCTTCGCAAGGTCAATCATCTTGTCGGCCGCATCTTGCTGGTCGCAGTTTTTCCCCGCAGCCAGGAGACTTGTGAAAGCTTGTTGCGAGATGGGATTGCATTGCTGAGCACCTCCCGCTTTGAGCTGTAACATGGTCAGCGCAGGGCGATGTGCAAAATTCAAAAACGTACGCATGCTGCTTCCCAATCTTTGGTGGAATCGGCGATTGTTTGAGCAATGCGCTTCTGAAGCGGAGCGGCAGACGCGAGGGTAGCGAAGGCAGACAGGAAAAAGATGGCGGAGAGTTGAACCATCTTGAAGGCTAACGACCGACGGAAGAAGAGAACGCTATTGAATATCGAGAGAGAATGAAGCCTTCGTAGAAGTCAAGAGTGTCAAACAAAGCAGGGGAGCGCTAGGCTCAGGAAGGTAAAAGGAAGGAGAAAAAAATGGATGAATGGCGTGCGGACTGGAGTGCATGCTGGCTTTATAGGAAATGATCGAGCGGATAGCCAACTACATCTCGTGGGTTAAGTTGACAGGATCCATACGATCATCAAGTTCGAAGACGACGGTCAATGTCAACGGTGATCTCGAGTTTGAATTCGGGGAAGGAGCTGCGATCAGATACGGAGCCATACGCACCGCGACCGCAGTGGTCGTTATGGAGCTTGCATCGAGAGAGGCCCCGGCGGGTACGAAAGCGGGTACGAAACATGGCGTGCCGTTTGCAGTGGTGAAACAACGTAAATTGAATGAGCATCGCTGTGCTGATACAAGAGGGTCAGAGGGAGGACGAAGGGTGCTATCCAAGCTCATTGTGGAATAAAGCGCATGCTCGAATGCTCGGAGGATCCTGAGTGTCGTAGTAACCGCCATCAAGATATCACGAACTTCTAGCAGGTCCCGAGGTCACCGACTGCGGCGTAAATAGGAAGGGTCGGTGACGGAGGCGCGGGTTCCATGGTCACGATGATCTGGCCAGCGTACAATAGCTCTGAGTCGTTTGCAGGAGGACGAGGCACTTGGACATCGTAAAATGGCGGGTGGAGACCTCAGATCAGCCAAGCATGAGTCCTTGGTAACCGTCTTGCATGGCTGACTCCTCAATCAAAGGCTATCAGAGCTCCACTGGTCCACGCGACGGACATCAAGCCAAGCACCACGGGGCAGCATAGTGGCCTAGGATATCGTTCGTTGGAGGTCAGTGGAGGTCCTAGCTCATCAGATGTCATCGGAACGAGCAGCGTGTGAAGCGATTGCATAGACGTACTGTGGCACAAAACTTGGGCAAGGTTTTGCGATGCGAGCAGTATAGCTCAATGTTCCATGGCGTGGCACATAGCGGTGTTCGAGAGGAAGTGAACTGCGACAGCCCATGCCGCTACTGAACCACATAGACGCGGCATGGTGTCCAAGCGGCCGGTATTCGTACGCTTGGTGCTGTAGCCTCAGCTCGCTTCAAAATGAGCCGAGGATGCATCGAGGGTAGCTCGGTGAGGCTTTTAAAGAAATCTATCCACCAGTGCGTCAGTACGATATCAAAGTTGTACCATGCGAGAGAAGCTCACCGTCAACTGGATCAATCGAGACTCATCGGTCCAGGTCTGTACAGCCGTGTAGATCATGCCAGAGAAATTGGGAGGGTTCTTGAGGCACGTTGTAGCTACCGGGTAGCCGCACCAACCATTCAACGGTCTTGCAAGGTGTCCATGGGGTTTGGCCGCGTTGAAAGTTGAGAATCAGTGGCTGTGCATGACATGTGAGTTGACGCGTTGACGCGTCACACCACGACCAATCGACGCGTCCCACTACCATATACCGCCTTGTCCTAATGAGCATCGTGGGACCAAACTGGGAGAAAATTTTGATTAGGCCTTCTGTCAGTTGGGCCCCTCATCCAGGAGCAAAGAGATATGTCACACGAGTATTCCATGCGAGGTGGTCTGATAGAGCATATCACGTACGATCATTACTTACCTCCGCTAGCCAATGTATCCTGATTATCCTTAAATCCAGCATACTGTGTAAATTGTGAGTGTGAAGCTCATCGAAGATGAAGTGGAGCATCGCCCGGCAGTGTTCAATTCTTATCTGGTGCAATGGAGCGGCCGGTCCGACGGGATGATGACTCTGAACTTGATTGTGTAGCTAGGCATGCCACCTATTTTCAGATACAAGGTCAAGCAGCGACGAACTCGCGGTATAAGGGACAATTCGAGAGAAAAGGCACGTCGACAGTTCGATGATACATAGGATCTGGCCATGCACCCTCAGAGCCAGCACCCTTGTATTAGAGATGAGTAAGCTTATGACAAACGAGGGACAGCATGCAAAAGGTACGGTAGGTGGGAAGTTGCACAGCATGATACTCAGTAGCCAGGTCTCTCCTTAGTGATCCTAAATTCGCCGCCCCGACTCTGCAAGCGAGCGAGCTCGCACAACAAGGCGTTCCGTGACGACGCCGTCCACGCGTTATCCGAAACATGAACCTCGACCAGGCGTAGCGCGCCAAGCGCACGGTTTTCCATAACGTCGTCAAGCTTGGCTAAATCTTCCATGGATGCGGAACCCAAGTTCATCGACATGATATGCAGTTCTTCGAGAGGATGTGGATCGTCGTGGTGACTGACAAATTCAAGATCTGTCAACCACTCAAGGTATGTGTGCGGAACGATAAGACGTTTCAGACGTGGTAGCATTCTGAGCGATGTTGTAGACCTCAGGGCTTCGTCTTCGAATTGGTGTCAACACGCTGCGAAACGCGAAGACGGTACAGAAATGCGTACTGTTTCCGCCGTTCCCCGCGACGATTTCGTACTCTTCGAGTGTTGGACGAGCTGCTTCCCAAACGAACCGAACTGATTCCTCTCTGCACGTCTCCGAAAGACGGAGGCGGCGAATAGCCCCGGCATCGTACGACGGATTTTGTCCACCGAAAAGTAATTGCGGCAGAAGCGTTGCCTGAACACCGGCTCCCATGCATATTGACAAAGAATCGAGAGGATGAAGACGTTTATGGTTGCTCGTCGGAAGTGTAGCCTCGTTGGTGTGGTCGATACACCGGTATTCTGAGATCTGCAGATCTTTCAAATTCGGCGGGAGAATGAGAAGGTCGGGGAACGTGGAGGGATGCCACGTAATGAATTCGTCGAAGCTAAGTGAGATCAATGTCGGAAGACGAAGAATGACCCCGAACTCTTGCTTGACAGCGTCTGTGAGAAAGTACCAGCGGACTCTCCGGAAGGTAAGGTGCTCGACGTGCCGGAGATGCTTCATGACTTCGACTAGGAGGTGAGTCCATTCCTCAGATAAGCGCCAGACCAGATTGCGAACTTCGAGCGAGCGCACATGCTCTGCCATGGACGGCTGAGTTGAGAGAAGGTGCTGGAAGGCTGTGACTCCGTCCTTTATTTTCGTTTCGGACTCCGAGGGACTGACGGTAGCGTCCGGAAAGTTGAAGACTACACCGCTATGCAAAAGGTGGATGCGGCAGCGATGAGTCCAAATACGAGAGACGGAGGCGCATGCTTTGAGGGTAAGCGTATCGTCGTGGAGATGATCGACGATCGCCTCGATGAGCTCTTGTGGGAGGGATGTCATGGTCGGTTCAGCCCTCAACGAACCGCGGGGCGGTAGACTAGAAGGTAAAGAGATTTTTTAGACGCTTTCCGATCCTTGATGTGGATCACAGGACCTTCAGCACCGTGGTGGTGGTGCAGATGAATAAAGTTTGCGAATCCCAGATTGATCAAATGATGGGTGCAGGCATTGACATCGTTGTCTCGGAATGCGATCTAATCTATACAAACTGCGCTGTACGATACCTACGTACTACGACGAGGTAGGAGGAGCGAAACAATTACATGGGAGGGTACGAGGAGAACTAGAGTCTAGACGGAATTACCTCGCAACATCTGTCACCGTCACTACTAGCAGGATCTCTCGACAGTGGAGCCAACCGCTCTTGGGTTGTTGGATATAGCCCTGGTCCACCCAAATGAGAGGTACGATGTGAAGACATTGTCGTCGATGATGAGGATTAAGGCTCGTGACAAAAGTAAGAAACGTTTCTGAAGACCTCCGGGTTTCCAGTGACGTCTCTCTGAGGATTGACAGTCCTGTCAATCGCCGCTTCGAGGTGGCGCAATGCGGGCATTCGTCGAATTGATTCCAGAATGTAAGCCGTCCTGGCGATCAAGGACCGCGGCGTACGGCCGTTTGGAATGCTGAAGCCAAATCGGATCAGGTAGGTTGCATGAAAAGGAGGCACGGTGTGATTAGGCAATTCGGCCTCACGTAGTGTACTGAGCGTAGATCGGGAGATAAGTTGAGTGATGGCAGGTCTTCGCTCATCGTGAATAAGATTTCTTGATAAATTGACAGGTCTCGGAGGGCTATGGTCCATACTAGCTTTGAGTACCGCTCAAGTCTCGCCCAGTCATCGTAGGAAGCAAAAGATGTACTCCTGCACGATGCTTTCTTTTGCATGCTGCGGGCTTTACGGAACTCACCTCAGGTCCCCCGGTGTCAATTTCGAAGTCTGTGCATTCAATTTCGCCCAGCAACTGGATGAGCCGCTGGAAATCTTTTGGACCATCAAGATTTCGCCAGAGCACCGGTCGGCCGACGTCACAACATTGCTTGCAGACGCGAATCTTTTCCGAAAGCGAGTAATTGTGGGACGGTCAAGGCGAAATGCATCGTGAATAGCCCAAGTTGAAATCTTCCGAAAAATCCTAAATCAGGTTATCTATCAGCACATGATCAGGGCTATGTGTGCCTGGCCTGGCAGGAGTAAACAAACCAACGTGATGGTGTTGGTTTCGATCAGCTTCCTGACTTTCTCTCTGAACGCACTCTTCAACGCATAGCCTCCCAGAAAATCGCTCCTAGCTGCACCGGAATAGGAGATGGCGGTATTCACCACTTCAAACATTCATCGAGTCCTAGCAGTCCCTGAATTGCTTGACATGATCTTCCAATTCCTGGACGAAGCTTCTAACGCGTCGAATGCCAGAGTGTGCAAGCAGTGGTCGGAACTAGCTCTCGACACGCTATGGAAGGAAGTTAGCGATCTGCACCGACTTTTCAGCCTTCTGTCGCCCTTGGAGAGTATGACGGGTGGCCAATGGGTACGTTTTCCGCGTTGTCGATATCTGCTATGTGCTCAACGTTGCCTAAACACCTCCAGGCATTTGCACGACCGCTAGAATCCAGTGACTGGCGTCGTTTCGAACGCTATCGTCGACGGATCCGTAGCCTTTCATACCGAACCTCCGACGCAGCGCGCGTTCTGCACCAGAGCGTATTCGATGACATTGCAAGGTCTCGGACGAGTCTGGACATACTCCCCAGTTTGCACTCACTGGAATGGGATGCCCCCCTTCATTTATGTGTAATTTTTATGCATAAGACCGTGAAGTCGTTTGCTTTCCGCCTTTCCGAGGATACACCAGGTGTGAACGCCTTCTTCGAAGATACCGTCACCAGGATGCCCAATCTCCGCGACCTCGACATACGACTGAACTTCTCGATACGTTCCATAGAACGTCCTACCATCATGCTTCTGTCTAGCTTGTCCCGGCTTCAGAAACTGACCCTTCCGCGCTTCTGCCTCACGACGAAAATCGCTGAATCTCTGTCCCGCCTTCAGAATCTCGAGTGTATAGAATTCCAATACTTCGAGAGGCAAGGCCGCGGTGAACCAGATGACATCGTCGACTTTAGGCCTTCGCTGACAGAAGGCTCCTTTCCATCCTTGTGGGACCTCAGCATCACCGTCTCCTTCACCGACGCCATTCGGTTCTTCAACGCATCTTTTGCACCCGCCAATTTGACGAGCTTATACCTCGACTCATCAATAACGGAAACCCCAGCTGATGTCCTCAATCTCATCACTGTCGTCGCCGAAAACTGTCAGCTCCTCAAGGCCCTCGGTTTGGTCTCCTCTGTCGACGCCAGCACGGTCGCGACCGAACCTCCGGACAGGGATGACTGCATAACCATCGACACCCTTCGACCGCTTCTCAAGTGCCCGAACCTCACGTCGTTCGACCTCGTCCACCACTACCCCTTGCATCTGGAACAAACCAATATCGAGGAGATCGCCTCCTCCTGGCCAGGCCTCGAGACCCTCGTGTTGAACAACGAGCCCGCGTACCTCGACCACGCAAGCCTTACCCTCCGCTCCCTCCTCCCCTTCGCGCGCCATTGCCCAAAGCTCCGCAAGCTCGGCCTCTTCCTCAACGCCACCACCGCTGACCTCGCGCCATCCACGGACCGCGCCTCGTCCTACGAACACCCGCCGTTCCGCGCGCTCCGCCGGCTCTCGATGGGCGTGTCGAACATCCACGACGCAGGCGCCGTCGCGCTCTTCCTCAGCGAAATATGCCCGCTGCAGTGCACCATCGACTGCGGGGTTACCTGGGACGATTCGATAACGGTTGCGAGCGAGATTGTCGAAGCGATCCAGCGTCGATGTGAGAAGTGGGAGAAGGTGGTGGAACACCTGCCGATGTTGACGAAGTTGAGGATGGAGGAGCGAGAACGAGCGAGACGGCTCAAGGAGGAGGTGGAGGATCTGAGGATACGGACTGGGGTGTTGATGGATAAGGCTGTCGTAGGAAGTGCGTCGGATGGATGTGTGGCTATATAAGTTTTGTATATCTTATGTTTCGTTGTTTCGGTTACTGCGAGGCTGGATAATTATAAACTTCAAGCTCTCGTCGACAGGCCCTGCAATATAATTCATACCAACACCTTCATCCACACGTCGATTGATCGCCCCAATCAAAATCTTCACCAAATCCAAGTGATGACCCTCCCCCGTCGTCGTATCCACAATATCCTGACACCCCACACCGTCAGCTTCTGCACCCTTTCACGTGGGTCAAGTGACGGATGAGGAAACGCACCCGGACATTCCTGCGGGAAAGGTCGTCATCTAGACTTCGTAGATAGCTCGTCGCCGCCTCGTCCGAGCCTATCTGTACGAACTGAATGCCGATCTGCGCGACGCGGGCGTGGCGCTCGTCCAGCTTCCTCGCAGCTTCCACAATGACGTGCTCGGTAGTCTCGCCGTCCGCTAACAGGGTTGATACTCAGCGTCAGGGATACCCATCCTCCAATGGACGCAGGAACACATACTCGGTGCACCGTCGGTGATCACAATATAATTCGCAGGCTTCGTCCGCGGATCGTGGTCGAGCTCCTCGAAGTACGCATCGAGGATTTTCCCCAACTTCCATCCAAGCGGCGTTGGTCCCGAAGGCGCAACAGAGGCGAAAAGCGCCTTGACCGTTTCGGTATCCTTCAGAGAAGCAATAGCATTTCCCGAATCAGCCTGTCCGTCCCCGTCTACAGGAAGGGCAACTCACAGTGACGTTCCCGCGCGACTCGCTGGAATTGAGGAACTGGATCCCGATCCCATCCGAGTCATATTCCGCCGCGACGGCCGCCAATTGCGCGAGTGCCCTTCCAGCCTGGGGACGTCAAAAGATGACCACCAATGTGAAATAGTATGCTTTTTGAGACGCGCCGGACCTTTTTCCACCTGCTGCCCTGCATTGAGCCGGAGTCGTCGACGACGATGACGATGTCGAAGCCCTTGAGCGTTGCGAGCGCGTCTTCCTCGGCCTGGGAGGAGGCGTTACGGGGGATCTGCTTGGACGAGGTGGAGCCCATGATGAATTCTATCCCGGAGCGCTAGCAAATCTAACAAGCGTGGAAGTTAAAGATGGGGCGTAAGGAGCCTTGCGCTTCCATTTCTTATAAAGATAGCTTGGTGCTGTCGTCGTCCTGCTGTGGCGTCAGAGAGAGGTCACGTACAGCCATCGCGGCGGGACTCGCATGGGTATTGATTGGCACTCGTATGCATCCGTGCCTTCTCTTCTGATACACCCAGCGCGGTTTCGTATGAGCAAAACTGTTAACACCGGACAGCGCGCTGGTCCTGCTATATGGGAAAATGAGGCTGTGGGCAAGGATGGGATGGCTGTGTGGAGGACCATGGCCCACGAAGCGGTCGATGCCTATCAGAACGCAATCAAAGCCATGGCTATGCAGAGGCTCGAGCACCAGACAATTTAGTCTCGGCCACGTACCCGAGTCGGACCAAATTCGATTTAGGTGCGCAACACAGCAGGGCGCGTCTCGATATCACAACTGCGACTCGTGGCAATCGGAATCAGCCAGACGAAGTTCAAGCTACCAAGGCCCGCGAGCCCTTCAAGTTATTATCCACCCGCCGATTGACCGCCCCAATCAGGATCTTCACCAAGTCCAGCTCCTGTCCTTTCTCAGGGAGCGTCGTATCCACCATATCCTGGTTCGCAGCGGGGTCAGACAGTCAGCAGAGTGCGGACACGGATCGGCACGTACCCGAACGCCTTGTTTCGTGAGCTCGTCGTCGAGCCGCTGCAAGTACGCCGTGGCACCCTCGTCGTCCCCGATCTGCACAAACTGGACACCGACCTGCGCGACGCGCGCGTTGCGCCGGTCGAGGGCCTGGGCGGCGTGCAGGATGGCTTCTTCTGTGGCGGCACCGTCGGCTAGCGCAGGACGGGTGTTGCATAAGGGCAGAAAAGGAGGTGGTTGACTCGGAGGAGAGCGGTGACGTACTGGGCACCCCATCAGTGATGACAATGAAATTGACCGGCTTCGTGGTCTTCTTCCCCGCACGCTCCGCGTCCAGCCGTGCAAGATACCCGGTCAACAGCGCCCGCAACTTCGTGCCGAGCGGCGTCGCGCCCTCCGGGCGCACGGCCTTGAACAGCGCCTTCACCGCCTCGGGGTCCTACGAGACGCAGTTGAAGGAGAAGCGGTGGTTGAGGGGCCCGCTAACGCTACTCACCACGATGCCTACGCGTGATTCGGGGGAGTTCAAGAATTGGATCTCGAGCCCGTCGGTGTCGTATTTCGCTGCGACGGCTGCGAGGGTCGCGAGTGCTTTGCCTGCCTGGCGCCGTGGAATTGTCACAAGCGTAAGAGAACAGCCGGGAAAGGATGAATAGGACAGGATGGACCTGTTTCCACCGGCTCCCCGACATCGAGGCAGAATCGTCCACGACGAGCACGGTGTCGAAGCGCTTCAGAGACTCGAGCACGTCTTCGGCATGCTGGTCTAGGACCACCGGGACCTCTGCGGACTTGGATGATGACGAGCCCATGCGTGGGGTATGGGTATGAGCGGTTCGACGCCCGCACTGGCTTGGGCACGAGGTGCACAGGTCGGCATTGGTGGCGGTGCCGAACAAGGTGTAAACTGACTCTGAGCGTCTATCTCGCAAGTTGGATCATCTAATCTGATCACAGCCCGAAGGATGCCTCAACACGAAGGCCCAGTAGCGTAGCGGTATCGCGCAGCATCAGGTGGGTGCGCTCAGCTGTCAGCAAGCCTCCTGCATGGAGGTGTCCGACTCCGAGACGCGCACGGCTCTGGTCAGTAGCCCCGTTCGACTCGGGGACTGGGTATCAAAGAGATGTGCGTTCGATTCTCTTTTTAGACTCCAAAAATACTGAACATATCTTCAGTGCGGAAGGGATGTGGGTATTGCTTATCGGCTGAGCGTCAGCTCATTGATGGAACTCGTAGTAGCGATTACAGTGTGTACTTGTTTCTGAAGCTCAAAAGAAAGGGGCCACGGACGAAGCTATGATTCTGAACCGTTGTGGACGTTCCAGAGCAGCGAAGAGCGCTGTGCTGACTATCTTCCAACTTCCATCAAAAGATCTAATCTCCCTCCCATTTCGAGTTTTTCGCTTGTCCGCTCGTCCTCAGCCCTTCACCTCGTCCGCTGACCGGCAGTTCACGAGTCCGTCGCCAACAAGACAGCATTCCGGGCATGTTATTCGCGTATCCTCAGTGGGTCGCCGATTCGACGACTATTATGGTCACGGACGCCTGTCAAAAGTTCCATAGTTTGTCGCCTGCGTCAATGCCCCTTTCATCCCTACAATACCCCTCCTCCAACGACCTACCCGCACTTTCATCTCCGTCTCAGAACAAACGAGTAGATGACAACGGGACTTACTTGGAACGAGGCGCCGCGTTTCGCGGAGTAGCGGAGCTAGAACACAAGATCGGGGCACGTTGTATTTTTGCCGATACAACCACATTCCCTCCGGCGACAAAATACAAAATACAAGGTGCAAAAAAGATCCCTTTCACGAACTTCAAAGACTGCCTCACTCATTTTCGGTTCTCTCTTTTCTAGCTAGGGACTCCGTCGCGAGATGCGCAGACAAATAGGGTGTCTTTGAGTGGTAGGACGGGAGGGAACAAACCCCTTTTATGTGCACTTCGCACCTGAAAGAAAGAAAGAAACGTGGTCGCCCCCGACAAAGAACGTGACTGCGCTGTCGTCTCTCTTTCTCGATCCACCACCATCCCGCCCGGACGGACCCTCACCCGCCTCGCCTCGCCTGTTCGTAACCGCTGCACATGACTCCCCCGTCCGACGCGCCATCCCTTTCACCCAGCCCACCCAGCGCCACCTCTCCCTTATCCTTACCCCCCACGCCAACCTCACCAACCCCACCTGCGCCACCAGCCCTCCTCCACCTCCACCTCCACCCCTCCGCCCTGCCGATCCCCACCTACCACCCGCCGGACCCCAGCAAGAAATCGCACGCAAAACGGCAGCCGCTGGGGCACGTCCCGCGCCCGCGCAACGCGTTCATCCTCTTCCGGTGCGACTTCGTGCGGCAGAAGAAGGTGCCGGCGGACGTGGAGAACGACCACCGGAATATCTCGCGGATTGCGGGCGGGGTGTGGCGGACGATGCGCGAGGAGGAGAGGAGGCCGTGGGTGGAGATGGCGGAGAAGGAGAAGGAAAGGCATGGGAGGGAGTATCCTGGGTATCGGTATACGCCGGGCACGGCGAGCTTGGGTTTGGGTTCGGGGTTGGAGGGGAAGGGGAAGGGGAAGGGGAGGAAGAAGAAGAGGGGGGATGTGAGGGAGGAGGAGATGAGGGAGATGGAGATGGAGATGGAACGCGTGGAGTCTGAGAAGAAGGAGACGCCGCGTCCCGTGAACGTGAGAGCTGTCCGAGGTCTGCCGCCTTTCAAACGCGTCCCCTCGGAAACGCTGCACCCGGATGCCAGCTTGCCTGCGTACCCGCCCACCCCTCCAACTCAACGTCAACACCAGCCCCGCCCTCACCCGCCAGCACCCTCACCCTCACCCACATCCTACATCGACGTCCGGCGCTCCTCCTCCTGTCCCCCCGGCGCCCCGCGCGTCCCGCCCACCTCCCCAACCCGCGAAAGCACCGTCCCCACCGCGCTCCTCATCACGCGAGACGACCTCGCACGGCGCCCGAGCCGCATCACCATGTACCAGTCCACTTCCTCCTCCTCCTCCTGCTCGACGTCCGTGCTCCCGTTCCCAGCCGCCCCTTCCTCCACCTCCTTGCTCCCCGCCAAGCCAGGCCCAGAACCAGCGCACGCTCCGATCAACCCCCCGCCGCCGTCCCTCGCGCACCTCTCACCCGCGTCCGTGGCGCTCTTCGAGCACCAGCACCAGGCGTTCAATCCGCACATCCCCGGCCCCGTGCGCGATGTCCGGCCTGAGCTGAGGACGGGCGCGTACGTCCTCGATCCGCCGCGCGGCGCGCTGGGGTGGGAGTGTGCCCCTGCCCGGCCGGTGGATCTGACCGCTTCCGCTTACGATTGGGAGGAGGAGGAGTGGGGTGGCGGCCAGCAGAAGATGGTGTTGCTAGACGACTCGGTAGGTCGACGTCTTTTCGCGTCTTTGTTCCCCCGCGTATATAATATATGCGTTGATATTGATGATGTTTTTCTCGATGTGTAGGATATGGATGTCTCCACGCATACGCATACGCATACATCTACGTGTACGCAAGCGTATGCGCTGACCGACGCCATGACGGACAACGCCGGCGAGATGCACCACGTCCTCCCGCCGCTCCCTCGCCGCCCCTTGCCTACTTTCACAAACCCTTTCGCTGCTGCTTCAACCTCAACCTCAACCTCACCCACCGCAAGCATCGCCTCCGCCCCATCCCCCACCGCCACCCCGCGCTCAGCATCAGGATCGGACACTGACTCCCTCGCACCCGGTGCGTTCTCGACGCCGTCGCTGTTGAGCGCGTTTTCGGTCGGCGTGTCCCCGAGGGACGAGAAGAAGGGAGAGAGGGGAGAGGAGCACGGCTTCGTAAGGGGGTTTGCGAGGATGTCGTTGGACGAGGGATGTCCGAGTTCTGCCCGGCGGGAGTGAGCGAGTGCACGTCTTGTGCTCGCGGACGCGGTCAATGCTCTGATCTTTCGTGTCCTGCTTCTGGCGCCATGATGTACGCCTCGCCCTCACCCGCTGGCTGACGCAGGCCGCTTGCATGTGTCCCCCCCCCCCCCCTTTTTTTTCGTGGTTCGCTCGTATGTTTTTTTTGTTCCGTTATGCACCCGTTGTTGTATGTACCACTACCACCACCACCACCAGCACCCCCATACACTCGCATCTTTACTACGACAGCACAGCACAACTCGAAACCCAAAACGAGGACCCCTTTATCCATCATCACACCTGGTGACCTACCATAATACACACCGACCCCTCCCCTACACGCCCCAACCCCACCCAACCCACCCCGTCGTCGGCACCCGCATATATCGCCGCATACATACATACACTTTCGGTTCGGATATCACGACACGACACGACACCATTTCCTAGGCCTCTTTCCTCCCTACCCTACCTACCCTACACTCGCCGGCCGGCAGCCCCCGAGCTACCCCCCACCCACCCCTCGTATTTAGTATTTATAAGTTACATCCAGGCGCGCGGCCATCGTACGTGTACGTGTACGGTGCCGTAGCGTCTTTACTCGGGCTATCTATTGTAGTGCGTTTGTGATATCGATATCGCCTTGTGGGCGGAAAGGCGGCTGACGCGTCGAGGCAAAAGACGGGAGGCGTGTGCAATGTGCATGTGTTTCGTACAGAAGACTGGTGCAAGTCACTGGTCAGTGTCAGCGTCATTCGCTTAGCGCTACATCCAGCTCCAGCGCCCAAGTCCAACTCACCATTTCCGACTTGACGTGACCGGATGTACACCGTGACCTTCATCCACCGGTCGTCTGAACTTTTCCTGCGCGGACTCGACGAAAAAGAACCTGAATCTCTGGCGCCCGAACCCGCAGTCGGCGGAACGATGCCGTCAGTGCGGATCCTGCGTCCGCGGTGAGTGTAATCTTGCCCGCCCCAGGGCAAAGGATCCGCACGGAGTCCGAAACGCATCGCGAACCGCCCCTCGATGACTTGTCTCGAGGATGATTATGCAGACATACCGCTCTCTCTCTCTCTTTTTGTCTGATTTCAGCTATCGAAATCAAACAGAAGAGAGAAGCGCTCAGACTGCTGTACTTAGCGCTTCTCCAGGCCGACTCGGACGCGCGGCGAGCCGACCGTGACTGTGCTTTACGAGTTGCGTATGACGATGATCTGGAACGGGAGCCGAAAACGAAGTGGCGTCCTCCGCTCCTACGTATGACTGGAACGACGAGGAGGTGGCGCCAAACTATAGAGCATTGGTCAGTGCAAGTGTGTCTCGGCACAGGACACTGACAGGGCAGCGTATGTACATTTGAATCCACGGGCCCCGGCGGGCCGCGTTATAACTTATCCCTACCCCGGCCTTCCCCATGGGCGGGTGCCGAGCGGCGAGCGTGCCTTCCCTAGATGCCTCCTCGGCGACCACTGACCAGTCCCCACTCCTGGATCTCAAAGGGAATTTTTTCAGGAACACGGCTGTGCTCAGGGCAGCAGATGCGACGAGACACAAAAACGTGGCAAGGGTTGAATGGCCGGGGTTGTCGTTTGGCGAGCCACGTTTCGACTTGAGTCGGGATATGGCTTGGATTCTCTTGAAAGAAAAAGGAATACAGTGTGCATCTGGTGCGCTGGTGACGCCCTTGTCCGGCCTGGTGCTTGTTAGAACTTGGACGAGGCCGTCGATGGGCAACGACAGACCGCCTTTCGTCAGGTACTTGTGATTTTCAAAAACCTCAGAGAACTCGATACGGCCCGCGTTCCCCGCACCGATGGCCTTTACCTCCAAATCCAAGAGATTTCAAGACGACAGGTTGGCCAAGCGCATGAGGCACTTCCGGCCGGCCTGTGGAACCTCGCTGTCTTGACTCCACGATGTCGTCGAGGGTCGTCGCTCAGTAACTCAAGAACCACGCTAGCCACTCGAAGTCGCTGCAAACACGAAGGTATTCGCCCGGCCTCTTCGCCACGGGCGTTCCATGCAAATTGTGGTTTTGGCAATTGGGAAATCAGTTTACACCTGTCGCTCAGGAGTCTCCCGAGCGGGTTGCCCAAATGCGGGCAAGGTACACCGCGGACCGAGCGGTCCGGGGTATATCCGTGCCCCGCATCTCGCCCCCACACAGATATTTGATCGAGATTGGATCAAATCAACAATTTACGCGAGCCTCCCCTTTTTTTTATAAGCACCATGCACGACTGGCGAGGTTTCAGATCGTCCTCTCCCTCCCCAGCGACGACGAACTTGACGCCTTCATCCTCACGATGGGTGCCGCCGACGGAGTGTTCAAGAATATCCGTGTCTACTGTGCGTCTCCCTCTCTTGCCGACGCGTCCTCGTGTGCGTCCCATTCCGTGCTGAGACCTGGGTTTCAGACTTGGCGTTTATCGTGTACTGGGGAATCGTCCTCTTCGGATACGACACTGGTATCGCCGGAGGCGTCGTCTCGCAGCCGTACTTCCTGAAACACTTCGGGCTGCTCGATCCCGACGGGAAGAAGAACGTGAAGCGCGTCAACGACGTGTCGTCTATCCTCGTGTCGGTGTTGCAAGGGGGTGCCTTCTTCGGTGCTCTAGGGAGCGCTCCCATTTCCTGTGCGTCCCCTGCCCCCATCCATCCATCTTCTTCTTCTTCCACAGCTGCTGACGTGCCGTGTGCCCTTCAGCATGGATCGGGCGCAGATGGACCCTTGTCGGCTTCACCGCGATTTTCTCCGTCGGAGCCATACTCACCACCGTTGCGGATGAGCCGCATAGTGGTCTCAAACTGATGTACGCTGGACGCGTCATCTCGGGTCTTGGGATCGGTGGCATCTCCGCGGTCGCGCCTGCTTACGTGTCGGAGTGCTCCCCGAAGGAAGTTCGTGGTAGGATCACCGGGCTGTTCCAAATCATGGTGCGCGTCGTCGCTGCATCGCCAAGCATCCGGTTCCTCACGAAGGTCTTTCCAGGTCGCCGTTGGTGTCATGATTTCGTACTTCATCAACTTCGGTATCAGCGAGCACGTCAAGTCTGGTGTCAACGTCTGGAGAATCCCCTTCGGCTTCCAGCTGGTGCCTGCTGGCATCATGCTCTTTGGTCTTCTGACCGTCAAGGTGCGTCGTGTTCGCGGAACAGCGCGTACTGTGCCTGATGTGCTTCCCTTTCTCCTATTCAGGAGTCACCTCGTTGGCTCGCGTCCGTCGGCCGCAAGGACGACGCCCTGCGCAATCTTGCCTACCTCCGCAACGAACCTCTGGACTCTCACTCCGTCGCCCACGAACTGGCTGAGATTGAAGCGCAAATTGAGGAAGAGCGTGCTGCGCGTGCCGGGCTCGGAGTCAAGGAGGCGTTCTTAGGAAAGGGCAACTTCATCCGCTTCGTCATCGCTTTCGTTATCTTTCTGCTTCAACAATGGGGTGGACAGAACTCCGTCGGGTGAGTCCCATCCTATCCCTTGGCACTTTCTCGAAGTTTTTTAACGGTCCTTCGTACGTCAAAGTTACTACGCGCCTCAGATCTTTACCTCCATCGGATACACCGGCACCTCTAACTCTCTCCTCGCGTCCGGTATCTACGGCATCGTCAAGGTCCGTCTCCCTTGAACCCTTCGTTGAACTCTCATCACTCACACACTCTCCCAGGTCGTCGCCACCGCGATCTTCGTCTTCTTCATGGTCGAATCCCTCGGGCGCCGCCTGTCGCTCATCATCTCGTCCATCGGGATGGGCACCCTCTTCTTCATGATCGGCGCGATCCTCAAGACCCACCCACCCGTCGCCGCGGCCAACCCGCCGCCCGCGTCAAAGGCCATGGCCGCCCTGCTGTACATCTACGTGTGCTTCTACTCGATGGGGTGGGGCCCGCTGCCGTGGGTGTATGTCTCCGATATCTTCCCCACGCGCACGAGGCACTACGGGCTGGCGACTGCGAGCGCGTCGCAGTGGCTTTGGAGTGAGCACGCTCTGCTGCCCATTTAAGACGGATGGGCGCGCGATGCTGATGTGCTTTTTGCCGCAGACTTTGTCGTGTCGAAGGTGACCCCGGATATGATCACGAACCTCGGCTGGAAGATCTTCATCATGTTCGGCACGGTGAACATCGGTGCTATGGCCACTTTCTCCTTGTGCGTGCCCAGCTCCTCCTCGCTTCGTGCGTCACACCGGCTCAATGCTTCTGCTTTGCTGTCCTTTTCCTTCCACAGCTTCATCCCTGAGACGAAGGGCCGCAGTCTCGAAGACATGGACATCATCTTCGGCTCCATCTCCGCTGAAAAGCGTGCTGCGAACGTCGCGGCGCAAGAGAGAGGTGCGCGGGTTCATTCGATGTTGGGCCCCCTTCCGCTGACTGACCACGGCGCGGTACGCAGCTATCGAACACGAGATCAACGATACCAGATCTGTTCATTCAGTGGGAGACAACAAAGTTTAAGTGTCCCGATATCATCATACTGATTTTACGCATACGCATCTCGATCGCCTCGGGAACACTCGTTGTCCCTTCATCTCGTTCACACATATATCCCTCACCGCTGGTAGTGCAATATATTCCCCGGCTGTATTTCGATTCCCTGTGGTTGTTCGCTTTTGTAGTAATAGGATAATGCTTTTGGTACCGAGCCTTCGAAGCTGGACTTGGGAAATATTGTAAAAGGGTGCAGCTGAGTTCGTCAACTCGGGATCGTTCTCGACGACGCACTTCCAGAACTGTCACCCTCTCGACGCGCTCAAGTACTACTACCTCTTCCTAATGTATCCTCCGAACCGACAATGCCCCGCATCCACTGACCTCGCTCATTCGGCGCGGCCATCAAATTGACGTCAGGAATGATTTTCTTGACTCTTGCCCTTCGTTTCTGGGAACCTGGGCTGCACGGTCTCCCTTGTTCTGGCGTGGAAGCTACCAGAAGGCACCACACTACCGCGTCCCTGGCCATGGATTACAGATCGCCTTTGTGGTGACCCAGCACCACCATCGGAGGTTATATATACCATACACGGCCATCCGTCTGAACCCAGCCTGAACGCGTCTTCGAATTCAACTCTTTTGCAACATGTCTACAGTTGTTACCGTCCCTCAGGGGTGAGCCTTACTCGAACCTTGAACGCTTTGTCGTGCTCGAGCTTCACTCACTCGCGCCTCCCGATAGCTCGCACTACGTTGGCGCAGCTCTTGTGTCTACGATCTTCCTCTTGATGGGGTAGACCTTCACCGTTAGTAGGTGGAGGAGACGTGCGGGGATCAAGTATCCTCAACGTGAGTCCATAACCTGCACTACATGATCAGCCGAATAACATGCTTGATTCCTCGATTGGATAGTGTACGCCGACAAGGCTGAAGTAGCCGCCTCCAAAGACGCTATGATCTTCAACTGTGCCCAACGTAAGCAACAGTTCTGCCGTTCCTCGACCATTTCGCCTCACGCACCATCATAGGCGCGCACCAAAATACCCTTGAGACTATACCGATTATCTACGTGTCGACCCTTGTGACGGGGTTGAAGTACCCCATGTTCGCGGCGTCGGCGTGTGGGATATGGTCGTTGTCGAGGATAGCTTATACGCGTGGTTACATCACAGGAGACCCGGCCAAAGTGAGCTTTCTTCGATTCGGCGCGAAGGGCGCTGCTTGCTGACTGTCCCGACCTAGCGGCTGAATTATGGTCATTTGGCTGGGATGCTCGGCATGCTTGGTATGATGATCACCTCCTTATGATGTTCTGAGACAACGGTGCTGAGTGAGCTTCAAGGGCTTGTCTTTGGCTCGGCGTATACCGCGGGGCAGGCCGTTCTTGCCAGCCTGTGATTGCTTACTGCAGAGTCGCTTGCAGGTTTCAAGTTGTAGGTACTTTACTCGTATGCATCTATGAAATATGACGCTTCAGGATAACATCGTATCCAGCAATGGTCACACCACCGTTCGGGCCACAAGCACATGAGTCGACGCTTCACGGCCGTAGCGAAATTGTGGTAACTTACTTACATTCGTCGAGGAGTCAGAAATTCGTCCAAATCGCCAAGGCACGCTCATCCCCATCTGCCCTGATGATCCGTTCTTGTTGCCGGACCCAAGCGGGCCGCCCTTCGGCAGCTCTCAATTCCTGGTCGTTCCTGACCGTGATGAGACACATCATATGGAGCACCGTAAGCAAGTTCCCCAGCCGGGGGCCTTCGGTGAATTATGCTCTGGCTCACGACTTATAAGTAAGAGTGCTCCGGCACCAATTAATTTCTCTGGCTCCCCCTCTCCACCCCCCTCATTTCCCTGCCCAAACTCCCTCTGAGTCAGGCCGCCCGGCTCAAAACCGTGAAGTCTACCAACGAAGTGGCTCAACATGGGTTCGGCCATGGAAGTAATCTTCAAGAATATACGGGTGTATTGTACGTTTTTTCAACCTCCCTGAGAGATTCTCAGCTTTGCTTGCGTAGACGTACTGATGCGGGAGGTCGTGGTAGGGATGGCGTTCATCGTGTATTGGGGTATCGTGTTGTTTGGATATGACACGTACGTCCTTCGGGTCCTTGTCATCATTCTACGGGTGTCTTCTCCAGTGCTCAATCTGATCCGCCATTTACCAGTGGTATCGCGTACGTCGGCTTCTTCACAAGAGTTTTTTGCACATTCACTGAACGATGCCCCGCTTTTCGTTTCCCAGCGGGGGAGTGGTCTCTCAGCCCTACTTCCAGCGGTCCTTCGGCCTCATCGACGCACAGGGCAACAAGGACCAGAAACGGATCAACGCGGTGTCGTCGAATGTCGTGTCTGTCCTCCAGGCAGGAGCCTTCTTTGGCGCATTGGGCAGCGCCCCCATGTCAGGTGGGTCTGCGTGTCCCCTTGCTTGACGTGTCGGCCCCCCCGGCTCGTGCATCAGATCCACTGATGTCGGGAAATCTGTACCCCGCATTTGGAGTCTGTTAGGCACTTGTGCGGGGGCAGGGATAGCTCATGTGAACTGATGTTGCTCCCTGTCTGTAGCGTATATCGGGCGAAAATACACCTTGACAGTTTTCAGCGTGGTGTTCCTCGTGGGCGCGGTGAGCGTCATCCCCTTCCTCCGACCAGGGCAGGACCAGCGGTTTCTTACGAGCTTTCTTTAGATCCTCACTACAGTGGCTGAAGGCTCGAACGGTCTCGCAGAGATCTACGCCGGACGTGTGATATCTGGCATTGGCATTGGTGCCATCTCTGCGGTCGCTCCAGCGTTCGTCTCGGAGTGCGCACCGAAGGAAGTTCGTGGAAGGATAACTGGGCTGTTCCAGATCATGGTGCGTGGTGTCGCATATTCTGTGTCTTCGACGAATCTCACCCTCGTTCCTTGTGCAGGTTGCCATCGGTGTCATGATCTCGTACTTCATTAACTGTACGTGTTGTCTTTGATATCTGTTGCCTGAAGCACCACAGTGAAGCTCTGCGTCCGCTATAGACGGTGTCGGCATCAACATCAAAACAGGAGTCAATGTGTGGAGGCTTCCGTTCGGCTTCCAACTCGTCCCAGCAGGGATCATGGCATTCGGCCTCCTGACCATCAAAGTGCGTACCCCGCGTCACACCGTATGCCACTCACAGCTGATATATCGCTCCCGTACCACAGGAATCCCCTCGATGGCTCGCCTCCGTCGGACGGCGCGATGCAGCCATTGCAAATCTTGCATACCTCCGTAAGGAGCCTGTCGACTCCGAGAGCGTCATCCACGAGATGGCCGAAATCGAGGCTGCGATTCAGGAAGAGCGCGAGGCGCGTCAGGGGCTTGGTATCAAGGAAGCCTTCTTCGGGAAGGGCAACTTCATCCGCTTCGTCATCGCGTTTGTGATTTTCCTCCTCCAGCAGTGGGCTGGTCAGAACTCTGTCAAGTAAGCGGTGCTTGACGTGGTGACAGGTTGACCGGAACTGACTGCTGCTTGAAGCTACTATGCACCTCAAATTTTCGCCTCTGTGAGTTGGCTTCCACTCGGTATCCTTGAGCCTGTTCTGAGACGGCCTGTGTGCGACAGATCGGATATACGGGCACGAAGAACTCTCTCCTCGCCAGCGGAATCTACGGTACATCCCCTCATCTTCCTCTCTCCTTCCCACTAACCCATGTCATGCGCACCCCGCAGGCGTCGTCAAAGTCGTTGCCACCGCCATCTTCATCTTCTTCGGCGTCGAGACGCTCGGGCGCAAGCTCTCTTTGTTCATCTCGGCCATGGGCATGGGCACGCTGTTCTTCATCATCGGCGCAGTCCTCAAGACGCACCCGCCGCCCCCGGTCGTTAGCGGCCAGCCCCCGCCCGTCCCGCCCCCCGCGTCCAAGGCCATGGCGGGGCTGTTGTATATCTACGTGTGCTTCTATTCGATGGGCTGGGGTAAGCTCATGGCATTTGGTTAGTCCCTGCGTGGTTGACTGAGTAACATTGTCGGCAGGTCCGCTTCCCTGGGTTTATGTGTCCGATATTTTCCCGACAAGAACGAGGCATTATGGGCTCGCGCTTGCTAGCTCGTCTCAGTGGCTATGGAGTACGTTCCCTCCTTCAGAGACGCACTACGACCTCGTTGCTGACGCTTTTGCGTCTTTGGCAAGACTTCGTCGTGTCCAAAGTTACCCCCGATATGATCTCCAACCTTCAGTACAAGATCTTCTTGATGTTCGCCACCGTGAACATCGGCGCCATGGGCACATTCTCTCTGTCAGTCCTCATCCCACATGCCTTTGTCCACGCACAACTCATAAATCATGATTTCCTTTGGTCGCACAGGCTCATCCCGGAGACAAAGGGTCGCAGTCTGGAAGAGATGGACGTCATCTTCGGCTCCATCTCCGCCGAACAACGGCAAGCAGATATTGATAAACTCGAACGTACCGAGCATAAACGAGGTAGGCCCTTTCCTTTGTGGTACAAACCGTATGGAGTCTTACCTCAGCGTTGATGTAGGAGACGTCAACGAGAAAGCTTCTGACCACGCAGACTCGG
Organism: Lyophyllum shimeji; assembly: GCA_026008595.1. Classification (NCBI taxonomy): domain Eukaryota; kingdom Fungi; phylum Basidiomycota; class Agaricomycetes; order Agaricales; family Lyophyllaceae; genus Lyophyllum; species Lyophyllum shimeji. The sequence continues at coordinate 79,916 of BRPK01000006.1, forward strand.
TCGATAGGAAAGTTTGACCGTACCCGCCTCGACTCGTCTATCCTATCCATTACTCCATCTCTACTGTCAGCCACGAAGGCTTCGGTTGGCCCTGTTGTATCATTACGCTGTTGTTTCACGAAATATTAACGTCCTTGCTTTTCCTTGGAGATCATTCATCTATCTAGCTTGCTTCATGCTCAGTCCGAGAGTCGGCCGGGTGATGAGACGAAATCTGAATGCATCTCAGCCCTGGAAAGATTCGAACATCAGCCTCAACGGAGGCCCGTGGCGTCTATATCTAATCCGCAGTTGCGATGGCACTGGCAGTGCGCAAATCGCTACGTCGGCGACACAGACCGTTGATGATAACGATGTGAGCACGAAGGTGGAGCGGCTGGTCCTACAACTGGACTTCTACAATCCTTAAGTGTTCTTGCACCGCTCCCTCAAGTTCTGCGCGGTCGTGCAATCCAAGACCTGAAGTCTCGAACTCCGATTACTTGATGAAATCAGGGTTGTGACTGAGTTGGAATATTCAGGTGGCAGCACAGCAAACAGCATAGCCTCTCGACGATCCTTACTCTCTCGCTCCCACTCCCTGGCAGGTCATGGCTTCGTGCATCATCCGCAGCCATCGCTTCTTTCCAGCGTGTCTGCTATCTGGTCGCCAAGACGTTTGCTGCTAACCTTTTCCGGCGTGGCTCTCTGCGAATTATATAAAGCCAATATGAATGATGCCATTGCCTCCCTTGTATCCTGGTTCCCGGCATCCTCTGTCTTCCTTGCCCAGCCAGCCCTCATCAAAGCAGTCATTCATCGACCTCGCTCCGCTCAAGCCTTTCGCAGCTTTTCGCCGTGATGAACGCATCGCACGTAACGCAACACGCTCAGCCTGGTGCTCTGGCAACGATGGACCTCTACGGGCAAGTGGACGAGAAGCGCGACGTGCAGCATGAACGGGAATATTCATGCTGCACCCACGGTCAAGGCCAATGTCAAGGCTCGGCTGAAGAGTGCAGTCGATCCGCGCACCAGCGCGGCCGCTGCCACGGATCTCGTCTCCGCCGGCTTCTCCTTCCCGCACTCGCCGTGTTTTTCATGCTTTCCTTCCTTATGGCGTTGTCGTGTGTGTATGATATGGGAGGGCTGTTTGAATTTGGGGCAGGTGAGCTGACGAGGCGTGCTACGGGAGATACGACTGGCAATTCCAACGGACCCTTCGTCAACCGTAAACGTGCGTCTTTCGTACTTTCCTTTACACCAGGAGTCGTCCTAAGGGCGCCCTCGTCAACAGTGTACCTCGTCGTCATATTCGTTGGACTGTTGATCGTGGTTATCTTTGGTATCATGCTAAGTGCCTGGTGTTGCAGAGGTGCGCCAATAGCGTCGTTCTTGATGGCCACGTAATGAAGTTGGGTTCTTCTACCTAGGTGCCTTCGAGAATCCTCTCTGCTGTCCTTGTTACCTGTGCGCTTGCTGTGGCGGACTGGGTGCGTTTCTCTACCGGCCCTTGCTCTGTTCGACTAGAACTGAATTCTCCCCTACGATAGCGTGTCTGGAATGTATAGGATGCGGCCTCTGTGCAGAAGGGTTAGCCGAGGCATAGTTCTCCGCTACCTCGCTACCTTGTGGACTATCATTTCGGACATCCCCTCTGTACTATCTTGGACTTTAATGGACATTCGCGAATTTGAAATTCGGAACTTTACGCTATACCCTCATTCCCTTCAAGTTGATACGTTTCACTTGCTGGCCTATCTCCCATGCAATGCAAACTTCTTGATTCGGAAATACAACTTTCATGGACGACACCATACTGTCCTGGATGTCCAAAGCGGCGAAGAGCTCGAAGTCACCAGTCTCGGTCCAGGTTCATCAAAGCAGAACAGCTTGGTCCGCTGTGGTCCTTGTAAACGCGCTGTCCAGCCCCGCATCCTCCCTGTTGCTGTCACGTGTTCGCATGTGCATGGTCGAACTGCAGGATTACGGCACTCCCTCCCTCAATTCAAGCGCTCCTCGACCTCGCTGCAGAGCACCTCCGCGGGGTCGATATCGTGTTCAACCTCTGCGAGTCCGCGTCGCGATCCCCTATATTGTAACGTGCTTACTCACCTTCCTTACGGCGCAGGCTATGCAGAAACGTCCCTCGATCTGAGCGGCATACGAAACCTACGAAAGATAGAACGCGTTGTCGAAGGCTCGAAGGCTTTAGCGTAAATTCAATGATGAAGGATGTCAGACTGGATGCGATACAGTGCGTCGGGAAATGGGGTTCATGAATGACAGTTATCTTTGTCGCAACGGTTTAATCTCAGCGATCAATTTCCCGCTCGAATTAGTATTTGATTGCAGCTCGAATGCACGTTTTCGAGCACCGAGTTTCCTACCTCTACGATCATCGATGACGACGCGTACCATTCCACAGGATATCACCGCAGAGATAACTAGCCATCTAGCGGGAGAGATTTCATCGCTGAAGGCGTGTAGCGTTGTTAAATCGTTCCGTAAACTCTCCCAGAGACGGCGCTTCCACGACATCCTTCTTAATCCAAGATACTCTGCATCTATTGAACGCTTACATCACGCTTTATCGAGCAAACTTACCTATTCCATCCAAGTCGTCCTCTGCGAGTCATCCGAACGCGCTGCCACCCGAGATGTCAACCTCTCGCATATCCTCAGACAGAATCGTAGTCAATAACGGCGAGTCCGCGCCTGCGGACCAATCGTTCCACGAAGCAGAAGCCAGCAATCGAACGAGCATCTGCGGCTAGAAGGCTCGCCCACCGTCGATACCAATCTGAAAATTGTTCATCAATTCCGCGGACTGTTGCGAAAGGACGTTCCAAGCTTACACTTTGGCCTTGTAGACGTTCAGTTCCGTTAGTGGCACACATACAAGGAAGCAATTATGGCTGACCGGTGATAAAGTGAGCCTCCTTCGATGCAAGGTAGGAGACCAGGCTTGCTACCTCGGCGGGCGTAGCATTGTGACCAAGAGCACAACCTTCGGCGAACTGAGAGTAGGCAGTAAGGACGTGAAGCGCGAGAAAAACGTATCTGTTCGATGCGTACCTTCTTCAGAGCCGCCCCTACGGTGCCCGGTCCTTTATTTAGAGCCTCGACTAGGCACTCGTTCGTCAAACACGTACACAGTACTGGCGAATAGACATACATATGTCGGTCTCAATCACTCCTGCGTCGGAAGGGCGTAAGCTACGAGACGACATGCGGCGGGCGAACGCACCGGGACAGTACGCATTCACAGTAATGCCATGACGACCCCATTCTTTAGCTACGTGGAAGGTCAATTCCGAAAGTCATTGTGTACGAAAACCGAACGTACCGGCAGCTTGGGTCAATCCTCGGACAGCAAATTTCGTGGCACTGTAAGTCGCCATATTTTCCTGCCCTGAGGATTCCTTGTCAGCGAGACTTGCGTTCGGCATACACGCGTTTGAACCTTACCCTCCCTACCGGCAATAGAGGATGCTCCAATGATCCTCCCGCCGTGCCCTTGCTTGATCATTTGCAGACCCGCGTACTTATAGCACAGAAACAGACCGCGTGCGTTGACAGCGAACAACTGATCCCATTCATCAACCGAGGCTGTTGAGAAACAAGCTAAAGTTCGGCTCTCAACGTGAGAGCAGGTGAGCTTACTCTCTGTGATTGGGGTCACTCTGTAAATGCCGGCATTCGCAACCATCTATTTGGAGCAATCGCGCTGTCAAAGAACACGGGGTCATGCGAGGGAACAAGAAGCACTCACGACGTCCAGCTGACCTAGCTCCTCAATAGCCGTGGAAACCATGTCTTTGACATGAGCCTGCGCGGAGACATCGCCAACTGCAATGCAAGCCTTTCTCCCCTTTCCAACAATCTCGTGCTTCAGAGTGTTGAGTCCCTCCTGTGCAGCAGGTAAGTCGTTGATGGCGACGTTGAATCCATCGCTCGCCAGACGTAGAGCGATGGCCCTTCCTATCCCTCGCGAGGCGCCGGTCACGAGTGCAACTCCGAGAGATGTCATTGGTGGATGTTGGGACTGGAGAAATGGAAAGCTGTCGGTGGGTCGATTTATGGATCGAACGCGATTAAATAGACGCAATCTGTTACGTGAAGAGGTATTGCAAAGAGAAAGCCGAACGAAGGATCATGACCATGCCGATGTCAGTCGGGACACTTTTGATACGCGGAGCCAGGCCTGGTCCTCCGATTTCATCGTCTGCAAAGGTTCCTTCCAGTTGGTGCACGGCGAATCGATCGCGAGGACACCGGGCCTCTTAGGATACCGATGGCCCAAGCTGTCGTCGAAGAGAGTCAATCAGCGTGTGCTTGCATAGGTTAGAATATCACCAACATGGCTAACGAAGGAATTTGGGTGCAAAACAAGGACGGACCGTATACGTACCTTCAGGGGAAATCGAATCTCCCGAGGGTCGATGACGAAACATTGCGTGCGGTGGCGACGGGCCAAGAGAACAGGGTCGGTCCGAGGTCATGTGTCGCGGATGGGCCCCCGACATTATAATCTTCAAGCCAGGATTGAGCCAGGACGACGGCTTTAAAAGTGCACTGGTTCGGATTTCTTGTGCGCCGCGCCTAGAAGGGAGGCTGGAATTATGTACTGGTTAGTCTGCTACCAAACCCGTCCCAAAGCGGCCCTTGACGTGATCCGCGTAGATGCCGCTCCACAGGCTTTCGACGAGCGCGGCGATGCCCAGAAATGAACATCCGGGTTCTCTTGCTCCCGAGGCCAAATTAGACAGTAGGTTGCGAGCTCTACGGGAATTTTCAGAACGGACTCCTCAAGAGGCGAGAAATACATGGACCGACGTATCCGCATCCTCGAGGAAGTGATGGAATACGTTCCTGTGGCCTATTGAGGCGTGAAACAGAGAATATGGCCCTTCAGTATTGGATGACAATTGCGAGGTGTTGCGTACCAGGACTCAGTACTCAGACGTCGTCTCGGACGATACAAAAGGTCGTTCGAGTTCAAGAGCAGAGAGGGAAATCAGAATTTGATAATGATCTCGGAAGAATAATTTTATTACGTAACGGACAAGTCAATCATGCCGTCCTAAAGTTCCAGTGAACGGCAACCTTATTCCTGTCTTAACGTCGTCTCCAGCTCTGCATCATGACTAACCTCAATCCCCCTGAGCCAAAGGATGAAAAACAGCCTCTGAGTGTTTCCGAAACCGAGATGGTGACGGAGACCGAGCTCGCGTCCGACGCCGAATCCGAGAAACGACCAAAAGAACGTGTCGGATCTCCTCGCCCTCCAGGTCCTCGCTTTCATCCTCACACACCGTCGCCGTTCAAGCGTGCTGCTCTGGTCATCTTCGCCCTTCTTCTATTCTGGCTGGCTCTGTCGATGCGGCAGTCGCTATGGACGGCGAAGAAGAAACCCCAGATTATCTACGCGTCGAGGTGTGTCTTATTCCGCGCTACGTATTGAGGGCCAACTGACGTCCCTGCAGGTACTCGAAGGAGCACAAATTCCGACCGGCTGCGAGTCCCATTATCACGGAAACTCTGAAAGATGGGAGGATACGGATACGCGGCGCTGGACCCACCGCAACGTCAGAACCAAACCCAACCCCTAATGTCGCGAAGAAGGTGAAGAGGAGGGCAAAGTCGAAGGCGAGGAGCGTGAAACGTGCGCCATCGCAGAAGCAGAAGAAGTGAGCGCGCAGGTGCTGGTAGAGCTCGTAAGTACCAACATGTCAATCCTGTTAGTTGTCCAAGGCTTAGAACTTCTGTGTAGATCTCGCGTGAAGTTCGAGCGTTGAATAGGGGCAATGGACCACTCTATCTTCTACTAGACATGGACATAGAGATGTATGCGGCGCGTCCACCTTGCCCTCGCCTTGTGACGCACTCGTTCCCCGAATACCTGCTCTGGTGGACTCTCTGGATGTTCGTGATATTGAATGTAACATGGATCGCTTCGACTGCGACTGTCGCTAGCATGACGGCTACAATAAGCGCGCGAAGTCAAGTTGCTTCTCGATGTCGCCAGAAAGTCAGCACACTGAACGTGCAATATCTCCCACTGCGAGTGCGTAAGTATGTTGTCTACTCATTTGTTCGCATCTGGTATCGTACGTCGGGATAAGCAAAATCCGAAGCCATGAGCGATTGTAAAGGACATCGGGCGTGCGGTGGCCGGCTGAGGTGTCAAATGAGGGTGTAAGAAGTAAGACCCCCATAGGGGCTCGAACGAGGGAGTGGAAAGCAGGAAAATCCGCCAGCGGCAGCGTCCTCGGTCTGATCCTACAAGTCTATAGCTCCTACTTGTGCAGAGAGCTTTTGACGGCAAAATGAACCGTCGCTTCCTCCCGGCTGTGTATAGAGAGGAGGGGGAAATTCTTGTGGGTCAACCAGATTGACAAGCACAAGTCGAAACGACAGCTCACCATAGCGCAACCATGGCTTCACGCCAAACTAATCCAGCGCCCCGATCCAACCGTTCCCGTGTCTCAAATGGAACGCGAGCCAGAAGAGGAATGCAAGAAATATCAGCAGCGCAGCTCGGCTGAGTGGTGACGGTGTCGGTTGGTGGAAGCGGGGGTCAACAGGCAGTTGGACGGGTCTTGGCCGTCCGTCTTCTAGTAGTTCGTACGCAGGCGGAGTGGAGGTTTCATCGGTGGTTGGTAGCCGCTCGTATCTGGTGGACGGCATGGAACGGACGGTGGTGGGTTGCGGAAAGGATTATTGAACGTGGGAATTAGTTCCGTTTAATTTAAAATTTGCTAAGTCAACAAAAAATCTAGTTCCGTTTGCTAAGTCAACAAAAAATCGATGACATTCTCGGCATTAATCATTTCTCCGATAACTCGACACTGGCATTAAGATCGTTTGCGCGCTCGCTGTATTCCTTCCGTCATCCGTGAGCCACTGATGCTGTACAGTATATTCTTGCTCGATCGATATCTTGCCTGCCGTTTGCGCTCTGGTACATGGTGATATTCTAGGGTTCATAAGAGATCTTCTCGCAGCGTGGGCAAGACATCCATTGAACATCCATTTTCTTCAATTACAGCCTACGAATTTCCCTTGCTCCCTGACTCCAAATCGACGTCCAACACAGGTCCTGTAAACCAGTGTACTCCGCCATACCTCGGAAAATAGTACCACGCAATGGATAGAGCCATGGCTAACCCGAGCACGACCACGGTGTAATTCATCTCTTCCGCCGTCGGGTTTGGCGAAGTCGGGAAAAGGAAAAAGAAAGACACGACGAGCATAAAGCTCAAGGACACAACTGCCACGGGTAGGCTCTACTCGCGAGATGCGTCGGTCAGGAGCTGTGTTTTCTGTGCTCGACAGGCTGTAGACTCACGAAGATACCGAGAGAAAATGGACCAGGCTTGAAAGTGTTGGCTCCAAGAAATCGTGCCGCGATTGGGATCGCGAGTGCAATGTACCACGGAATGATTGAAAGCGAGAACACGGCATCTGTTGCCTGGTCCGCAACAAAGGCCAGAAGTCCTAGCGACAGAGAGAACAGACCATTGAAGACGACGGCGTTGACAGGCGTCCCTGTGAACCGATTTATCTTATATAACCACGCCGAAAAGGGGAGAGCTAGAGGATGACTTTTCAGTCCGGTCGACGGAACGACCACTGGAGGAACGCTCACTCGAATCGCGGCTGAGCAGAAAGGTCTGATGGCTAGCAACTAGTAACTTCGTCAGACGTGAGCAAGCGCCGGAAGAATGGAGGCAACAAAGTACCTACCATGCTGGTGCCCATCATATATCTCAACATCCTCCCAGGTTAATACTGGAGTCTGATTGTCTGCAAGTAAGCGCACGTACTGAACGACGACGATCATTGCCCAGACGGCCAACGTGCCCTTCCGTCCGAAGCTGTACGAAAGAATTTGTGCCATAGGCTGGCCGCGTCCGCTGTCATAGAGAGACCGGAGATCCGTTCCCATACAAAACGCAAGAGATACGTTGATCGCTAAAATGCAGTTCCGGTGAGATCACGCTGCGATGAGATGGTGCACGCACCCCAACCAAGAACGCCGGCACCAAAAGTTGCCAGGACAATGGCCCATGGGACGGCGGTAGCGGCATTGGAGGCTTCATCGCTGATAGGCCCACCGACATCGGGTGATCCTCAAGATTACAATCCCGTCAACTCGACTTCGCTGTTGGTAAGGCCATTTGTTTACCTATAGTCCAAAGAGGGGCCAGCAAGCTCAGGATAAAAGCGTAGCTGTCAGGCCATCCATTGACTAGAAGTTGAGTAATCAACGGGCGAATCCACGGACAACGGAGGAGACCACCTCACTATTAGTGAAGTCCCATAACGCAAACTTGGCGGTGTTCTTGTTCGGCGTGGCTAACGGGAGCGCGATGACGATGACCAGACAGAGCCTATGAACGTGATTCGGTTCTTGGATTGGCCGCAGATCTGGTTGACGAGAAACATCGAACGCACAAGACGTTGAGGACGAGGTAGAGTACCTGCAGGCGTGCATGGGCAGTCGTCCCGAGGCAGCACAGAGCAATATGAGTCAACACTATCGCGCTGTATAAACCGCTAGTCGGGCTCCGTCAAACTAGAGGCCAGGCGAGAAATTGAGCATACGTACAAGATCTGAGCGGCTGTCCCTTCAACCGCATATTCGGAACCGAAAGTCGCAACGGCCATAATCTGCTCGGCGCAGCCCCAGTCAATGGAGGCGAAGGCAGAGATACAGCCGATGGTGTTAGCGTCTGCGGGTACGCTCGAAGTCAGGCAGAGGGAATCCAGATGCAGGGAAAAAATTACTTCCTACGATCCAGCATAGGAAACCTCGCCAGCGAGGTGAAGATAACGAATAGGTCCAGAAATATAACTGAAAACCTGAATTTCAGCGATAGACATCGTCGTGCGCGAAGAACGTACACCCCCGGACGAAGGTACAGCCGACGCTAATTCTGCCATGGAAATCGCGACCAATAGCATGAATAAACTGGCAACAGCCCACTAGCAGGATTGCTCGATAAGATACAGGGCATAGAACGAATTCAAACCCTAAATCTTACCCCCCAGACCATGGCAGGTCCCCCTCCATTAGGAATCGAATTGAAGAGCACCGAAGCGATTGACGGGACGAGCGCGATGACAGGGAATGAAACTCCAAAAATCTGCAAGAGTCAATACGAAAATACACCGGAGTCTGTCGCAAAACACGTACTTCAAGCGAAGTAAATTTTCTTTTGAATTCCTGCTTGTAACCTGGAGTTGCCGCGAGATGATCATCCGGTAGTCGTCGGGTGGGAGAGCTATTTACACTGGACATTATGCTGCTGTAGGTTCTGAGCGAGAGAGGTTTGTGCAACGATACGCGCTCTGAGTCTTACGCGTCATATGGTTCGGGCTTTAAGAGACTCGGGGCGATCTGATGGAGAAGAGGCGATTTCCTCGAAAGGAACCTGCGACAGGAGTCGTCCGATAGCTATAGACTTCCATCAGCCTTAACGAGCAAAATTCAACCCCCCCGCCTGCCAAGACACGTGTAGTGTGAGAGGTCAGCGGACGACAGTGGAGTTCGTCCACGAAGCATATGGTGGAGCCTGGTCTCAAAGCTGGTCTTGAGGGCCCAGAGCCGATTCTACCCGATGGTTCTGTCGATTTGTAGCTGTCCCGGGGCTATATCTCACCTCCACCTCCATGGGAAGTCGTTACCGAGAGCAGAACCCTCCTTGGAGCTGATAGACGGTGCGCGAATTATGCTCTGTCCGAGCTGACCGACGGAAGCGATGCGAAGTCGAGCGATCCATGCAGTGGTGAATCGGCTAACCAAAGCTTGGTCAAAGCCTGGGTATTTCGCAAAGGATCGTACGAAGTGAAGTCTTGCGATATGCATTAGTCGAAACTCTGCAACGCCGCGATTAGAGACTACCGTGCCCTTCTTTCTTCATCATTGCCAAGTGATCGAACCAGCGAAGCATCGAAAATTCTCATTGAGTTCGGCCAGTACTTCACATCGAGCCTCAAAGAAGCGTCGATGTAAGATGACGTCGAGTGTCCAGTGATAACCGAGATTGCCTCTCGTCCTCCGACGTCTAAGATATCTCGTCGAAGCTTGATCAACTCTCCGTATCGGTCCTTTGAATGGGAATACTCCTCCTTATCGTCGAATGCAGCACCAAGCAAGGGACAGCGTCGTGAAGATCATCACCTGCGCACTTCGAGTTGATAAGCAGGTTCGAGTTCGTGAAGCCGAAAAGTGGACAACGACGACCAGAACGCGAGTGAAAGAGTCTCGCCACATCCGGCCGCTCCGCATGACGTGGAACTCCCTGTGGCCCGGTACGGAGAGGAGAGAAGGCCACCATGCTGTATCATGCGGCGCCAGACGTACTGGAGGAGCGGGGTCACTGATCTGCTCTAGGTAGGTTACCGGTAAGAGATTCCGACCAGCTGTAGCGAGAGTCCTTCTAAGTTCGGGTTGATTGAGCACAACTTGACAGAGGACGGCGTCGATGTCGCAATGTTTGTATTATGTTGTGGTAAATGCCAGAATGGCTGGAAAACAAGCGTTTGACCGGTTATTGTCTAGTGTCGAAACGGTTAGTAGCCACCAGCTGTTGATGGAGAAAAGCATTTCGTACCAGTGAACTTCTGTTCCATGATATGCCGAAGGTCCCGGTAATACATTGTCCAACAGTGGCTCACGTAGTCACCCGTTGTATTTTTTTGTTTGTTTGCTAACTCGGACGACCTTAGCAAATCCTTGGCCAAGAGTCTTCAACTTCAAGCTCAACAACCTTCATCGATATCCTTGAGGTCAGTCGCGGTGGTGCCTACACTAGCTGCCGGTTTAACCAAGGTGCCGTCGTTTTCCAGGTGCTCGCGATTTGCAGAGTGCCTTACACCCCTCGTGCAGTCTATCTTCACGGCTATTCTGATCAAATTCTCTGTTCACCTTGCAATTGAGCGGCAAGAACCTACGTGATCTCCCGGTAGAATTTTAAATGCCTGAGCACCTTCATCTGGATGTCTTCTCGCACGTCCTCTCATACATCTATGACTTGAAGACGCTATACAGGATCTCTCTCTCCATACCATCTTCCCATCCCTTTTCGGCCGCGATCCTCCGACGCCTCTGTGAACTCCCCATTCCCCTCTCCTGCGATGCCAAATCCAAACTCGATATGGATCGTGTGCTCGATATCTTAATCTCGAGCCCAGGATCGTTTCCGGTCGCGAACGCAATTCAACATCTGATGATCGAATCTGACCGTGAAAATATGGGTCGTGTAGTCGATATCATCTCGAGGCCAGGATCGTTTCCGGTCGCGAACGCAATTCAACATTCGACGATCGAATCTGACCGTGAACCCTCCGAAAGGATGAAGAAAAGTGCTCTGCGTACGCGACTGATCGACCTCTTCGAGAGAACCAAGAATCTCCGAGTCCTTGACTGGTGCGGCGCGATCGGCCCAGCGAGCAGTGAGCTCCACATCCTTCGCGGCTTGGATAGGCTACGCACTTTTCGCGTGGACTGCGGTTTCTACACCGGCTTCACCTCCAATTTCGAGACCGAAGGTGTCTGGGAGTAAGTCACCGCGTTGACCCTCCGACTTTGGTACGTTGCTAACCCCGATCTAGAATCGATGACTTCGTGAGCACCGTGGGGCCGAATTTAACTTCGCTCGACTTTCGGAAGGTCAACATGAAGACTTACATATCTCTCGTCGCCAACGCATCGCGCTTTGCTGCCTACCATGCTCTCAAACGTTTGTACTTAGATCTCACAGAAGGGGTATGGGACTGGGACGGTTTAGGGTCGCCCCAGAGCGGAGCATCGGATGAGTTTTCATTCTCGAATCTTGGATTCCCCGCAGTGGAAGAAGTGGGTATGCGGGTGGGGGATTTGACGATCGCATCGGGAAGGGCTGGCCCTATGGACCTCATAGATTGGGAACCTCTCAAGTCTCTAAGTTTGTTCGTGGACCCGTGGTGCGTACTTGTCAGAAGAGTGTCACGTTCAACTGACAAGCCGTCATTCTAGTGTTGATTGGTGCTCTGTTCGCAGCCTACGCATCTTCATGGCGCTGCCTCCCGAGAAATTCGCATCCCTTGTTCGGCTCGAGATTCAGGATACAATACGGAACAACTCTCCATGGAAGTGGCCAGATGAGCCGCGCGGTCACAATGAACGGACAGAGTCCGGCAGGTGCTATTGGGGACTGGTTCCTCAGTTCTTAGCCTCCGTGCGGTCCGAATCGCTCTCGAATCTCGTGCACCTATGGGTCAACCAAAGAGTGCTATGCATGCCGAAGGGTACGCCTACGGACTATGCCTTATTCGGAGGCGATGTTGATTTCTATGACGTCGGCGAGCTGTGGGTCGCGGGTGCCGACGAAGAAGAGAATGCTCGAAAGGCCGAGTGGATCGCCATTCTGCGTGCTGTTTTGGGTAGGTTGGAAAGCCTCAGAGTTGGCTTTGGTCCGATGTCTGCCGAGGAAGTTGGGCTCGTCTTGGAGTGCTGCTCTCACGACAGACTGGCCCAGTTTGGATTTCAATACAAGTGGCGGGTTTGCGAACGCGAAGCGGTACGTGATTACAACGCCTAAACAGATACTCAGACTGAAGCTTGCAACAGACTATCTCTTCCGATCTTCTGGATCATCTTGCGCAGTCACCAGCGCTTGTGGACCTCCATTTACTTCAGCCTCGACCAGGTACCCATGCGGCCTATCGATCGTCTGTCCACGCCGAGAACGGAAGAACCCTCGACGACATCTCTGCCATATTCAAATGCAACCCAAATCTGTGCCGTGTCGGCATCGGGCAGAATACAGTCTGGGAGCGTCGGTCCTTCCCTCTTGACCCCGGCTATGCAGCTACCGATGTCATTCTCGCCCAAGATGGCTACTGTGACCCGCGGCTTCTCGTAGAAGGTGCTGTGCCGAGATTTTTCGATATTGGAGTGCTAGAAACCTACCCGGACGATGGACATAGTATGCGACCTGAGCCCACATCCGACATTAAGGAGCTGAGGAATCTGCTGGAGCGTATTTTGCCTTCACCAGAAGACAGCACTTGACCACGGTCAGATTGTATAGGACAATTTATTGTTGGTTTCCCCCTCATGTAATGGAGGATGGCGTCGAATGGCCATTGGCGGGTTTGGAAACTGCCAGAATGGCTGGAAAACAAGGTTGGATGGTCTGACCGGTCATTGTCTAGTGTCAAAACGGTTAGTAGACACCATTGTCCAACAGTGGCTCACGTAGTCGTCGTTGGCTGATGATAAACGAGCTTCCACGTGGCATTAATGGGGTAGTGGTAACCTGGGTCGTTGCCACCTCCGCTCTCGATGTGACTTCGACCCGCCGGGGGTTCGATTCCCCCTTAATGCAAGTCCTTTTTCATCGCATTCGACAGGCGTTTCCCTGAAGCCAGGGGTTACTCGTGCACGGCGCAGGCAGTCATTCCGAGAAATAACTTTTGATAGCGCCAGCACCACGGTGAGGGCGTCTTCGCGTCCAGGTCCGACGTCGCGATTAACGTATCAGGTAATGTACAACGGAGATTAAAAGAGGACGAGCGCCTTCACGAACACTTGAACGCAAACAGTTGAACGACTGCATACTACGACCTGCATCGAGTATTACGGCGCGTCGGCGCAGATCCACCAGAAAGTCAAGCTCCGCAACCACAGACACGATGGAGGTCGACGTTCGCAATGTGGAAGGGGCAAGGACTCCACAGCTAAGCACGTCGGGTAGCCAGTCACAAGCTAGCTTCTAACAGTTTCAAGCACGTAATTCCACATGCACCGCGGGTCCAGTCTTTCACGAGACGATAGCGGAAGGGTTTACCGCATCCGGGTGCAGCACATTCCGTCGGGCGCGTGATCGCATGCCGTGGCTTTTGGTCTAACTGCATCGCGTCGGGCAGGACGTCGACACTCGCGGGCGGTAGTGGGAGGGCTGAGACGGGGACAGAAAACGTTATGCGCATCTGCGGCTCGCCCGGCTTCTCGCCTTCGGACGCCGGTATTCGACGGGACGAGATCCAGCGATACATGGTCGGGATCTGCACCTCTCTCTCCAGCAGTTCCTCCTCGTCGCTCTCTTCGGCGGCGTCCATGGCTTCCTCCTCCTCGCCCTCACCCTGTTCTTCGGCAGCAGCGGCCTTCTTGGCGCCTTTCTTTTTCGTTGTAGGGTTGTATGCGGAGGTGGAGTTGGACCGCGTCCCGGCGAGGGAACCTGGAGGAGCCACGTCGTCCATGTTATCGCGCTGGGCTGTCGTGCGCTTGTTCCGCGGGCGGGATTGCTTCTTGAGTAGTCGATTGATAGTCTCCGCCTACCACGCAGGTTCAACTCTCCATTTGTGGCGATGAAGTGCGCGACATACCTTTTCGTCCTCGAGCTTCTTCTCGCTGAGATTCTTGCGTTTCCGGGCGGTCTCCTCCCGTCGAAGGGCGAGTTCGGTCTCGTTCAACGGAGCCTTCTTCTGACGAGAACCTCCCAGCGAGACGTGTGTTGGGTCAAGGACACTCGCAAGGACCGCTTGACGCGTCGTCATCGGACGCGTTGTAACTGGGTGCGAATCATTCGACATTGAGTCCTCCGACTCGACGACCGGCGTGTCGTATCTGCTAGAGGACTGCGCTGGCATCTTAAGCCGTATCTTGAGCCGTGAGCTAGAGGCCGTCGGCGTGGACACGGATGCGCTCATCTGCTCGTCGGCGTCGGACTGTATTTCGTCCTCCTGTTCTTCTTCATCCTCCTCCCCAGCCTCTTCTTCCTCCTCGTCCTCCGATTCAATCTCATCCTCATCTCCCTCGCCTTCTCCAACAGCCTCCATATCAATATTCGACGCTTCTTCGTCCGCTTTCTCCTCATTATCCTGTTCCTCCGGCCGTCCTCGTTCCTCACTCTCCATCTCCACATCGGAGTCTACCCGGGTAGCTGCTCGAAGCGCGCGGGCGCGGCGGGTTCGTGTAGTCATTGGCATGTTGGCAGAGGCGATTGCGGCGTAAGAGAGGGCAGAAGGAGCCAGGTTTCCCATCAGTACGCCCATAGCCTTCGCAATCATTTCCCAGGACCATGAGACTCACCATTGGTGTGCTCCGGATCATTTCCATGATAGCTTGAGCCTATAACAGGCGCAGCCATCTGTGCTGGAGCGTACCAGAGACTAGAGTTGCGTTCAAACCGGGATAATTGCCGAATTCCATGAACCAGTGACAGCCGATTTAGGAAGGAGAGTCACGTTGTGGCTCAGGCCTTTGCACAACACTGTCAAAACATGACGAGTAGGATATAACAGATAACAGATAACAGATGAGCCTGTCACCGTCGAGATTGAATTCTTATCGCGATACCGGCAACACAGAAGTATGGCGCGAGTACGTGCTGCTCAACCGCATTAATGGGGTAGTGGTAACCTGGGTCGTTGCCATTTGCCACTGAGGAGAGCTTCTCTGACACGGGACACGGCGGGCTGGCGGGGGAGGTGGCAGTGCCGTGTCCCGGGACACGGCACTGCCACCGAGCGAGGAAATTGGCGCGTCGTCGTCGTTTCTGACCGCGAGCAGGCCTGGGACGGCGGCGGGGGGAGCTTTTGATGGCCGGATCGCGTGTATTTTCGACTTGCTGGATATAATATAGTGTTTTGATGGATGTGCGGGCTCGTCCGAGAGCAGGGTCCTCCCAAATGTGTCGGCGTGTCCTGGAGGGGGCGAAAAATCGAGTTTGCATCAGGACACGCCGACAAGTGATGGTCCTGCCAAAAAGTGCGTGTCCTGGGTACCTATAAGTTGTGATATTTGCACCAGGACACGCCGAAAAGCCCGCGGGACGCGCCCAAATTATTCCATCAGAAAACGCGACGCGAGTAGCCCTTTTTCTGGGTCACTGAAATTTCTTCGTCAAATTCAAAGCCCTCTGGTTGTTCAAAAACTCTCAATTTTTGCGAATGAGTAGATACACGTCCTATATACACGACCCCAAAATCTCGGACGATTCCATTGAGGATTGACCTTACAGTGAGCTCATGACAATAATTTTCGGCTGCTTTGACCGTTTAGGAAACATCTCTCACGGGGGTCTGGGCGTGTCCTGCTCACATCTAAAGGTTGCATTTGAACTTCGACCCGCCGGGGGTTCGATTCCCCCTTAATGCACTTCATTGCTGTGTTCTTTTTTATCTTCCACACGAGTCCCCCATGGTAGCTAGCCACAGGCTAGGTGTCGGTGCTCACGAGCGATCGTTATCATATTAGACATTCGATAGAAAACGCTAGAATTCGACTGTAGTACAAATGAAGTATTTGACTGTCTATGTGGCAGTGTGATGAGCGATAAACTTCGGAACATTAGCAAGAACCTCTAACAGAAAATATTACATGAGGGGGAAACCAACAATAAATTGTCCTATACAATCTGACCATGGTCAAGTGCTGTCCTCTGGTGAAGGCAAAATACGCTCCAGCAGATTCCTCAGCTCCTTAATGTCGGAAGTGGGCTCAGGTCGCATACTATGTCCATCGTCCGGGTAGGTTTCTAGCACTCCAATATCGAAAAATCTCGGCACAGCACCTTCTACGAGAAGCCGCGGGTCACAGTAGCCATCTTGGGCGAGAATGACATCGGTAGCTGCATAGTCGGGGTCAAGAGGGAAGGACCAACGCTCCCAGACTGTATTCTGCCCGATGCCGACACGGCACAGATTTGGGTTGCATTTGAATATGGCAGAGATGTCGTCGAGGGTTCTTCCGTTCTCGGCGTGGACAGACGATCGATAGGCCGCATGGGTACCTGGTCGAGGCTGAAGTAAATGGAGGTCCACAAGCGCTGGTGACTGCGCAAGATGATCCAGAAGAGCGGAAGAGATAGTCTGTCGCAATTTTGAGTCTGTGTATCTGTTTAGACGTTGTAAATCACGTACCGATTTGCGTTCGCAAACCCGCCACTTGTATTGAAATCCAAACTGGGCCAGTCTGTCGCGAGAGCAGCACTCCAAGACGAGCCCGACTTCCTCGGCAGACATCGGACCAAAGCCAACTCTGAGGCTTTCCAACCTACCCAAAACAGCACGCAGAATGGCGATCCACTCGGCCTTTCGAGCATTCTCTTCTTCGTCGGCACCCGCGACCCACAGCTCGCCAACGTCATAGAAACCAACATCGCCTCCGAATAAGGCATAGTCCGCAGGCGTACCCTTCGGCATACATAGCACTCTTTGGTTGACCCATAGGTGCACGAGATTCGAGAGCGATTCGGACCGCACGGAGGCTAAGAACTGAGGAACCAGTCCCCAATAGCACCTGCCGGACTCAGCCCACTCATTGTGACCGCGCGGCTCATCTGGCCACTTCCATGGGGAGTCGTTCCGTGTTGTATCCTGAATCTCGAGCTGAACAAGGGATGCAAATTTCTCGGGAGGTAGCGCCATGAAGATGCATAGGCTGCGAATTGAGCACCAATAAACACTAGAATGACGGCTTGTCAGTTGAACGTGACACTCTTCTGACAAGTACGCACCATGGGTCCACGAACAAACTTAGAGACTTGAGAGGTTCCCAATCTATGATGTCCATAGGGCCAGCCCTTTCCGATGCGATCGTCAAATCCCCCACCCGCATACCCACTTCTTCCACTGCAGGGAATCCAAGATTCGAGAATGAAAACTCATTCGATGCTCCGCTCTGGGGCGACCCGGCACCGTCCCAGTCCCATACCCCTTCTGTGAGATCTAAGTACAAACGTTTGAGAGCATGGTAGGCAGCAAAGCGCGATGCGTTGGCGACGAGAGATATGTAAGTCTTCATGTTGACCTTCCGAAAGTCGAGCGAAGTTAAATTCGGCCCCACGGTGCTCACGAAGTCATCGATTCTAGATCGGGGTTAGCAACGTACCAAAGTCGGAGGGTCAACGCGGTGACTTACTCCCAGACACCTTCGGTCTCGAAATTGGAGGTGAAGCCGGTGTAGAAACCGCAGTCCACGCGAAAAGTGCGTAGCCTATCCAAGCCGCGAAGGACGTGGAGCTCACTGCTCGCTGGGCCGATTGCGCCGCACCAGTCAAGGACTCGGAGGTTCTTGGTTCTCTCGAAGAGGTCGATCAATCGCATACGCAGAGCACTTTTCTTCATCCTTTCGGAGGGTTCACGGTCAGATTCGATCATCAAATGTTGAATTGCGTTCGCGACCGGAAACGATCCTGGGCTTGAGATTAAGATATCGAGCACACGATCCATATCGAGTTTGGATTTGGCATCGCAGGAGAGGGGAATGGGGAGTTCACAGAGGCGTCGGAGGATCGCGGCTGAAAAGGGATGGGAAGATGGTATGGAGAGAGAGATCCTGTATAGTGTCTTCAAGTTATAGATGTATGAGAGGACATGCGAGAAGACATCCAGATGAAAGTGCTCAGGCATTTAAAATTCTACCGGGAGATCACGTAGGTTCTTGCCGCTCAGAGTGAACGAGAATTTGATCAGAATAGCCGTAAAGATAGACTGCACGATGGGTGTAAGGCACTCTGCAAATCGCGAGCACCTGGAAAACGACGGCACTTTGGTTAAACCGGCAGCTAGTGTAGGCACCACCGCGACTGACCTCAAGGATATCGATGAAGGTTGCTGAGCTTGAAGTTGAAGACTGTTGGCCAAGGATTTGCTAAGGTCGTTCGAGTTAGCAAACTAAAAAAAAAAATCCCCATACTCAACCACGTTAACCACCACTCCTTACTCATCGCTTGCGAGTCGGAAACAACCACGGTATTCCAGTGGAGTTCTCGCCCATCCGGCGACGGAGAACATTTGACATCCCTCGGCGCAGTGCCGCTTCCGACTCCTCATCGGATCGTGGCGAACATCTCATCAATGGTCTGACAGTCGGTAGATGGATGCAGTACGACTCTCCTACTCTGCAGCACGCTGGCCGCCACAGAACAGCGCTCGAGATGATCGACGAGCTTGCTTTTTCGGCTGCACCCATTCAGCGCACCGTGCGGCCGATGAACACTACTGGCCACCCTTGTGCTCTCTCCGAGAAACCCGATGAAAATTGCCTACCTTGTGTCCTGTCTTTACTTCGGCGTTCGCGTTCCAGTATGTCTCGCGCAGCTTGAGTGGCTTCGCCATCGACAGCACACTGTCCTTGACTGCGTTCATTGCGTTGATCTTTTCAAGTAGACCCGCGCCGAGGCCCCTAGTCCCTGCACAGGGGTAAGACTTTAGAACAGGGTACAGTATGGAAGGGTCGGAGAGGATAGACTGATCCAACTCCACCAATCGCTTGGAGCAGTGGGGCATGTATCACCCTCTTTACCTCGGTACGCCCCTATGTCACTTATTGGGGTCGACCCCGACGAAAAACATTCGATGCTCTTCGTGCTCTTCGTCTGCGTGTTTGTCGTGTCTTACGCTTGCACTCTGACTCGGCTGGCCAGGCTTCTCCAGACCATATATTGTTGCCGATATCTTCCGTCTTCGAGTGAATGAGGGACACATGCGAGACGATGCATTCAACGTGAATTCTGGACAGGACCGGCATACCCGTCGTACGAAACATGCAGAAAAGCACATGCGACGACGCTTGTGTCCCAGCGCCTTCGGTCGCATAGAAACAATGGCGAAACCTTCGAATTCGTCCTTTCAGCTACTGTAACCACATCCCCCTCGCGCCACATCCCAACGTGTGCCTTCCCTTATACCCAGTCGGGATACGCGCACCACCCTGGTAGTTCTGTATATCCAGAGGAACGAATCCCCCACGATGCCCCTATACACCGTTTCGTCTGCGGCTTCTTTCTGAGTCTTCCATTCCGCGGTCCACTCCCAAAGCGTGACGTTAGAACCTCCACCCCTATTCTAATGGCTCCGCGAATTCCTACATGGCTCGGCCGAGCTAGCGCTATTCCCGCTTTGGGGTAGATAATTGCTTACGAACGGCTTCGAGGAGGTGTGAAGTGTTCGAGTTCTTGCGCAATACCCGCGATACCCGCGACGCTGCTTCTCCTCCTGTGGCAACGCAGCGCCAGGTGCTATGGAAAAAGACGTGACCAATTTTCCCGTCGTATCTATTCACGGTTTCGAAAGTCGCTGGCTCAGCTCGACTTCCAGAACTGGCGGCGAGGATAGCAGCCGCTCGCCGTGAGAGAGGTGCAATCAGGGAGAGGCTGCCGGCACCCTGTGGTGACCAGGGGTCGATCGTTTCTCGGCTTTTTTAGGTTTTTGGATTCAGAGACGCGTGCTGGCCTCGAGGGCCTGATTTGTGAATATAGGTCCAGACCTTTTCGGTTTCCAGCCTGTATCCTCGTTACGCGAGAAAAGTTCTCATCTGACTGAACGAGGTTTCGCTGTGATTTCTTGAAAATGGAACCCACTGTGAGCTTCGCCCTCTGATAGCACGCTGTCAAGGCCGTCGTTCTCTTTCGCGCCCGATGCGTGGCCAATATCTGCCGAATGTCGTATACAGAAGCGTTCTCGTCCGCACAATCAGAACTGCACAGTCTAAGCGGAGGTCAACGGCACAACGCCGAGTACCTGATAGAGGGACGAGGTGAGATTACGGGCAGTAAATAAGCATTGGGCGGGGATATCACAAGCAAGACTGGTACCCATTCGCCTGATCAGAATCGCGTTCTGGTCACAGCCTGTTGTCGCGCGCGACGGGCTTTGAGGGGTGGTAGAGTCGCTACCAGTGTCCATTCCACGCTGCCGGTATTTCGCAAGGGATTAGTGCGTAGATCGCTCTGTACAGGCCACGAAATGCTTCTGATCCACGATACGTGATCATGCAGGTGGCCCTGTTAACGCTGTCTCATCGAACGGGTAGTCAACGGCAATACTATGCTGGGGTTGTAACTGGTGCGCTAGCTAAAGCTTGGGAGGGCACTCAGCGCTGGTTCTCGTGCGAAGTTTGTCAACTGTAGCCTCGACGGTATCTGCGTACGCCGCTGGAGAACAGAAGATCGCGAATGGTCAGTCGGCGGATTACGATCAATTCCTCAGCATTCGCGCTGACTCCGAAGGATGACAAGATCTGGGCGAGAGCGCCGTCCCACGCGAGCATGAGATACAAGCCTTTTCGACCACGTTTTGACATTTCGGATTGATATACATGACCCCGCCTGATTCGACCCTGGAGTTCGAACAGATCGCTCCTTATGACCAGGCTGAGGAACGCAGGATTCAGCCACATATCGGGTCCGCCCGACGGGCGGGACGTTTTGATATCATATACTGTATGTGGGCACGACAGGATGATAGGCACCAGCAGAACACCAGAAAGTCGGTCAGCGTCCAGTCGCATCAAGGAGAAGCTACAATAGTCTGCTGCAGCGCAAGGCTTCGGTGTATCCGGCATAGGTTCGTGAAGCATGCGGACAGAAGATGGGAGCCAGCCAAGGCGTGATTATCGGCAGTGGCGTTCAGCATTTCCACACGGTTTGCAGCAGAAGCAGAGTTTTTTTTAAAACAATCTGGCGGACGTCAAAATACCTGTCTATTGTCACAGTTGGCAGATGCAGTCGTGTGGGAATCCGACGTTCAGACGCGAGAAGATCTGTAGAGGTAGTCCCTGTAAACCGCTGGCTTTCCGGTATCCGGACGCTTTACAGGTTCCTATAGTTCATGAGCGACGCAGCCTTCTGGACGTGAGAATGCATTTTCCGGATAACTTGGCGTTATTTGGTATCGGCTTCGTCGGCTTGGGACGACGACGGTCACGCGCCACAATGATGGTCCCTTTTTGGGAAGACTGAACCGTCAACGGGTCTCGCCAACAACGATGTCAATCTTTGTCTGCTCCGAATAACGAGTGCATCAGCAGAGCACCACTCGCACTCCGGAGTATTCATATTTCCCTGCAGATCCGAACGTATTTCAATGCAAGAGAATGGAGAGTAGGTTGAAATTCTGTGCATCGTGACCTCACACAGAGCTTCCTGTTCTCCTGATGTTTCACTGTGTGGACGAAGTATCGTTTCTCGTTACCGGGCTGTTGTAGGTCGCCGTGGGTGCTACCTACCTATCACAGACCCATCACCTCCCACGAATTTCCAATATTTCCTTTCAGGTCAGGTCGTCTGCATATCCCCGAGGTAGGGTTCCGTCTTGGAGATCGAGAAATGATCTATCAGCTACACCACATGATAGGCGGCAGCATCACCACACATCGCAAGTGTTTGCGTTTCACCGATGAAGTTCGTGTACGAAAAGAGTGCAGATCTGCACCCAAACATCGTGAATCAAACCTTCTACCAACCTTCTACCATCTGTGCTTCTCTCACCCATTTGACGTGCAGGGATAAAAGCTATCCACGCGGCCTCGATACCTTCCCTCGGCTTCCAATAAGATACCTCGGCTGCTACCTCTATCGTCTTCTCTGGCCCCACTCGCCCGTCCTTCACCATGCCGAGCGTTCAACTTCTGTATGTCGACAAAGCGGGCAGCGACGAGCATCACTGACGCGTGAACGAAAAGGTTCGGGCCCATGTTAATCGGGGTGTTCTTTAACATGATACTCTACGGGGTGAGCGTCGTCTTGTCTCGCATCTACGCGCCTAGTCTGAACGGCTCTGCAGATATTGCTTGTACAGGTTCTCCCCCAGCGTATTCCATTCAGTTTCGTGGACTGAAGCATTTTCTCGATCAAGATGTACACGTACTATCAACTGTACAAGAAGTAATTATCGGTACCTCTCCCGCGCGTTCTACGCTGACCAGGTCTTCGAACAGAGATGCCCCGTGGATTAGATTCCTTGTTCGTCCTGGCTCGTCAACCGAAATAGCCCGGTCTTATTGGAGGTGTGAATCAGGTCTGGTACTTGTTCATTATTGAAACTGCGAACACCGCGTTCGATATGTTCATAATGTACGAGCCCCTTATAATACGATATGGTACGTCTCCCCTTGTGCTTTGCAGCGAAGGTCGCAGACATCACAATCGTCGTGCTAGGCTCTCCCGACGGAACCAAGTTCTTCCCGACATGTGAGCCATGCATCCTTCATCTTCATCGGCATGGATCGCTGAGCAGCTCGCGGACAGTGTTTGCGAGTGGTGAGCCAAGGATATCTTTCGTACCGCGAAATCAATGTCAATACCGTATCTGTCCGTAGAGCCGCTTGTGATTGTGAGTGCCGGCTCTCTCAAACCTCACCTGTTCAAGACTGATGCATACCCTAGGTCGCGGTATCCACACCCATCCAGTTATTTTTCGCGTGGAGGATCATGAAGCTCACCAAGTCGATCTGGATACCGATAGCCATTGCCTTATTCGGAGTCGTCTCTCTTGGTATTCCTCATACCGTTGTCTCCACACCAAGCCCGACTGATTTTCATTCAGGGGGTGGAATCTGGACGGGCGTCAAGATCACTATTGTCAAACTCTTCGCCAGGAAGCCAGAACTGCATAATCCGGCCCTCGTCTGGTTCCTGTCTTCCTGTGTGGCCGACGTTTTGATCACTGGGTCGCTCGTCTACAGTCTGGTGCGTGATGCCGGGATTTCCACTGGGACTTCACTCATCGCGAGCCCCCATAGTCAAAGCGACGTACCGGTTTCGTCGCCACAGATGACGCTATCTCCAGGCTTATTCGAAGTAACGGGACGATTGTTTCATCCGGTCCAACAACTAATTGTGCCTTCTTTCAGTGACTGTTCAAACTGGAATGCTGACGTGCGTTGGTGTACTCCCATTATGACCGTGTTGCTGATCGAATTGGATCATCAGAGCGTTGTTCGCGGTTGGGGATGTAGTGTTCTTCATGAGTGAGTGTCGCATCTTTGGCTGACGTGTTTACGTTCTTGACGCGCTCGTCTTAATCCAGCACTTCCTGTAAGCTTACTCCCTGTACACGTCCGGTACTCTCTGATCCTAATTTCGCACCTTACAGCACACGGCCTTGTCAGTTGGCGTCTTCCCCTTCCAACACGTAATTGCTCACCCCTCATGACAGAAACTTCTTGTGGGATTTGGCGTTGTCCAAGCTATACACCAACTGCCTCATGTCGACTCTTAATGCTCGTGCTTCGTTAAACGAAAAGGCCCACAGCTCCTCGCATGGACAGCGTATCTCGACTATGAATCCGCGGAGACAGGTAAGTCGACCGCATTTGTTGATCGACCTCTTTCTGAGTCAAGTAATAGATCGAGACCTACGAGAGCGGACACGTAGGTGTTCAGTGACATCCACGATTTCCCGTTGCTCATCCATGTCCCGAAGGCCAACCCGCTGGGTTCTCCGATGTACGAGCTGGACGCTCAGAAATCGTTCAGTCCTGCTTCGTCATATCCACCTGGCGATGTTGAGTATGGCATCACGGTGACAAAGGTAAGTCGCGACTCTCCGGCTGCCGAAAGGTAACCAATTCAAGCAGGTCGTCGAGCGCATGGAAGACCCACGGCCAAGTCTACATACGCAGTGAAGGCCCAGCGAAATGGACTCTGTATAGATCATTGTACTGCCAAATGTTTCCACTCATTAGACAGGATCTCGTGCTTACGAAGTCCTCCACTCTTCAAACCGGGAACCACAATCGTTTTGTACGCTCTGCGCACCTTGTAATCTAGTCTGGATTTGTAAAATTTAGTATTCGCATTCTGGGACTTTGTCGTGTTCTTGGCTGATGGATGCGTTGACAGTACTACACGGTCTTCAGATCCGGAAAATTCTGAGCCATATGGCTCTTGCCAGGCATGCTTGCTGTCCTTGTGGATCTTTCTTTTGTCAAACTGGACGTTCAATCGATGTCGATGAGCATCGCTAGGCTACGGGTGTTGATACCAACCGCCCTCCAGGATGGTTGCGCTCGCCGTTGCACAGCGTTCGTTGACCGTTGCATAATGAGGACTGCCTCAGGATTACCAACATCAACGCCAGCATGAGGAATGTGCCACCGTGATTACAGGTCAGCATTTGGTCAGGTGTCACATGTCATGTGTTAACGACCTCTGTTCCCAACACCACGAGCCTCCGGAAGCAGATGAGCCTCGGGCGATACAGGCCATGACGAAGTTACAATGCGCTCAACGTACGCGTCAAAGAAGTTGGGAGGAATCATAGGTGCCCTCATTTGGAATGGTCCAAATTCAGACGGCGAATCATTATGTGATGGACGGCGCCCACAAGGATTTCCTAATTCAGGCATGGAGCACTGCAATTGAATGGTCTGCTCATTCCTCGTCAATATCCATGAAAAGGGTGAAGATACGCGTCAACTGTACATTGCTCTCACCACAGTTTGCAGCTCTGTTACGTAACGAGGAACGAGTGAAGGAACAGCGCTATGTCTTTGTATACGCGACGGCAGTCTCGGCTAGAATCCTCCTTCTCGCTCTCACTGCCAGTCGCGTCGTTCTTCACTCCTGCTGGCTTTTTATCTTCCATTTTACCTCCTGTCATTACTCTCATAGACTAATCTACACGTCTTCATAATATCCCTAATCCCGAGACCCCAACATCGCGGTCATGCCGCGCATTCTTCAAGACCCAAGGACAGAGGAATGCCCCGAATTTGCCTCCGCACCGTTTGAGGCCATACGAAATATAATCGTCGCCTCCCAGCAAGTGACTGCAGAGCAAGCTGCACAGACTCTAACGGACGCATGGACCCAAGCACACGCCACGAGAATCGCTGCATGGGACCAACAGGTTCAAGACGACCTGGCACTCCAAGAGCAAGAGAGACGAGCACGTGAGGAGGAAGAGGAGAGGCAGCGTCAAGACAGAGCTAGAGAGGAGGAAGCGGAAAGACGGGAGAAAGAGAAGAAGAAGCCGAAGCTGAACGACTTCGTGGCGAAACAGGCCATAGGTGACACCATCCAACCTCGTCCCGCTTCATTCGCTACCAAGAAACTAGAGGACTTCGATTATATCGAACTCTGGTACTTCACAGAAGAAGGATGCCTCGAAGCCTCGCGGTCCAATCGCGCCGTAGCGGAAGACACATTCGGGCTCTCGAAGGTCGATGACGTCATCGCCCTGCGGCCGATATCTTCATTCAAGGCATCAACCAAAGTCATCCAAGATATCAACCTCGACTGGCGCCAGATGACCATGGCCAAAAATGGTCTCCTTCACGCAATGTCGAAGGCTGAGTGGCCCCAAACCCATGTCGTGGCCCTGGCCGAGTTCTTCCTCAATCTCGAATACCACCCCTACCGACGCCGTCAGCAGGGAGAACAAATCCTCATCACATATCAAGCCAGGGTCCGTCGAGAGTGGCACGACGCACTGAAGGGCTCTGAACCGGTGTTCGACATCAGCGTCATAAACGATGCCCTCCTGAAGAGCATCGGAGACGAGATCTGGGATGCGCGCAGAGCCGAAGGCGTTCTAAGGTCTGTCCAACAATTCTGTCTTATGTGGCAGCATACTGACCTGCCCTCCCCCCCCCTGCCTTTCCCCATCCTGTCAACCTCGTTATCCGCCACCCACTGCCTCATATGCCACATGCCTCATGCCACATGCCCCGTATGCCACACGCCCTGTATGCCACATGCCCCGTATGCCACATGCCTCATGCCACATGCCACGCACTCCCCAACCATGCACCCTCCAGACTGGAAGAAGCGCTGGCGCATACGAGCAGCCGCCCCTCGGCCCCCCCCGCTGTAGAACGGGACAGAGGACGCGCACGACACTATCAGGCACCCGCCCGCGGTACCAACCTGAGAAGAGATCGGTCCCTTTCACCAGTCAGAGGTGGCCCGTCATACTATCGCCGTTCTCCGTCCCCCTCGTCCAGAAACGCACAGGGTCGGAGACAGTTTGAGACGCGGGCTGATTCCCCTTCCCGACAAAGGCGTCACCGAGAGCCGTCCCCTTCACCGCGCCATCAGTCTTTTCGCCAAGGTGCAGGCCTACCCTCTGCCTTCGCGGCCTGCACCCTATGCCTGGGCAGACACCGCCACGACGTCTCGACGTGCAACGCCACCACTCTCTGGGATGGCTCAACCACGAGGTGTCGCAGAAACGAGAAGGGCCGCCTGGTCAACCCCAACGGCTTCGTCCTATGCAACGACTGGCAACGCCCGAACGGCTGCACCAACACAACTCACGACTCTCGACACGAATGCTCCGGCTGCGGCAAACCGGACCACGGAGCTCAGCGCTGCCCTCGCGCTCAGAAGCTCTAGAGCAAACACCCCATATAAACCAGAAGCATGGTGAAGACTGCTCGAATCTGCCGGCATCCTACACAAATACCCCAGCCTCCCTCTCTCACTGCAACTGGGATTCGATGCTGGGGTCAGATCAATTACCGAAACTTTCACGCCCCCTAATAAACCATCCATCTGTGAATACGCCAACGAGTTCAATAAAATTGTACATAAGGAATATGAGCGTGGCCGCCACATCGGCCCTTTCACCAGAGCTGAGCTCGAGTCGATCATTGGCCCATTCCAAACCTCTCCCCTTGATATCATCCCGAAACCCGGGAAACCAGGTAAATTCCGACTCGTACAGAACCTCTCCTTCCCCCACCTACCCCGCAATCATATATCTTCAATTAATAGCTCCATCGACTCCAATCTATACCCTAGTACCTGGGGTACTTTCTCGGTCATCGCGCTGCTCATCTGGCGGCTCCCTCCAGGCTCCCAAGCTGCAGTTCGGGACGTTATGGAGGCCTACAGGACCATTCCACTCCTACCATCACAATGGCCAGGAATGGTGGTTCGCCTCGCTGATGACCAATTCAATGTCGACACCAGCGACTGCTTTGGGTTATCCTCCGGGAATGGTTTATATGGCATCGTGGGCGATGCAGGTGCCCAGCTCACCAGATACCGAGGCATCGGCCCCGTCTCGAAGTGGGTCGACGACCACATCTTTTTCCGTATGCTGCGTCGATACCTCAACGAGTACAACGGACGTCGTCGAGCATGGGCGCAGGAAATTGCACAGTCTGGGGGAGAACAACAGGACGGCGGCCGTCTCTGGTACAAGGGCAAGTCCATGCCAGATGGCCGACCTGAAGAGTTCGACGAGGACTGTACTGCAGTCTTTCGCGACCTCTCCACAGCTTCCCCACGTTCACAGGTGGAGGCTGAATACACTTACTGTATCGCTGACATTGACGAGATTTCCGAGGAATTGGGCATCCCCTGGGAAGTATCCAAAGACATCCCCTTCACCTCAACCCCTCTCTATATTGGTCTTGTGTGGGACCTCGAGGCCCGGACTGTCACTCTGCCTGAGACCAAAAAGGTGAAGTATATTAAGGCCATTGAGGAATGGCAGACATCGCCCACTCACACTCTCCAGGAAGCGCAGAAACTCTACGGAAAGCTCCTTCATGCATGCTTGGTGGTCCCTTCAGGACGCGCCTACCTCACCAACCTGGAGACCTTCCTCGGGGTATTCCATAACAGTCCTTTCGTGCCACACACCCCACCCCACGACACTCCAGGCGATCTGTACTGGTGAAAACAGACCCTCACCAGGCCACTCCTCTGCCGTCCCCTGCCCAGACCCCGGGAAATCTTCGACATTGATGCCTACTCAGACGCTAGCTCAGAAGTGGGGATCGGCATTACAATCGGGGACCGCTGGCGAGCCTGGCGTCTCCTTCCGGGATGGAAGACCGACGGTCGGGACATTGGCTGGGCTGAAGCCGTCGGCTTCGAGCTCCTCGTCTACGTCATCCTCCTCTCCAGCCCTCCAGGCTATCACTTCAAGGTATTTGGAGATAACCAGGGTGTCGTCGAAGGATGGTGGAAAGGCAGGAGCCGAAATAAACCCACAAATGAAGTCTTCAAACACATCTACAATGTCTGCGAGGCCTCCAGCACCACCTTCCACACACGATATGTCCCTAGCGAGGACAATCCAGCCGACAAACCATCCCGCGGCACATTCTCATCAACGAGCCTCCTCCTCCCAGCCCCACAGATTCCCGAACCCATCCGGCACCTCATCGCTGACTTTGACGCAGATCTCAGCGGACCTGAGCTACGTCTTATTCGAGAAGGCAAGGCACCGAAACCTCTCCCTAAACCCGACCGCTCCCACACCCACCGAGGAAGGGCCGAGATCAACAACGAACTCGAGCGACGCGGTGAAGAACTCTTTAGGCAAGCGCAAAGCTGGTAAAAACAGAGACCGATTCGACGCCTCACTCCCCGAAGGATCAGAATCACGCACAAGACCTACACCATATTCCAGCAGCCTCACCCCCGCCCTCTCACCTCTACGGCCACACTGTCTCGCGAGAGATCGCCTACGGCTCTGGAAGCCCGCATACACACGGCCGAACATCGACAACCTCGGACGTCAAAATACCGTAACAACGGAAGACGTCGAGAGAATCAACCAACTTATCATCAATGCTTGGACCCCGAAGACTCTCGAATCATATGGCGCGGGCCTTCTGGTCTACCACGTTTTCTGCAATCGCAAAGACATCCCAGAAGAGCAACGCGCCCCAGCCAGCCAAGTTTTAATGGCCTCTTTTGTCTCGTCGATTGCCGGGGCGTATGCAGGCCAGTCAGTCTCCAACTATCTCTACGGAGTATGTGCCTGGCACATACTCCACGGAGTTCCATGGTCTATCAATGAGCCGGAGATGGAGGCTCTCCTCAAAGCGGCGGATAAAGTTGCCCCCTCGACATCCAAACGCAAGAAGAGGAGACCATATACCCCAGACTTCATCACTGCCGTTCAGCGACACTTAGATCTGAACGATCCCCTCGATGCAGCCGTAGACGCATGCCTCTCCACCACCTTTTACACAGCAGCCAGACTCGGGGAATTTACAGTCCCACGCCTTGACGCATTCTGGCCCGAGGAACACATCAAACCGTCTGATGTACGGCACGAGACAGATCGCAACGGCCTCAAATCCACGGTCTTCCATATCCCCCGAACGAAGACGCAACCTATAGAAGGTGAAGATGTCTCGTGGTCAGCCCAACATGGCCCAACAGACCCCGAACGTTCACTCAACAACCACCTCAAGGTCAACGAACCGCCAGCTAACGGTCATCTATTCGCATACAAATACAAGAATACACACCGCCCACTCACCAAGCCCAAATTCCTTCAGAGACTTGCCAAAGCTGCACGGGATGCAGATTTAGATCCCCTCCAAGGCCATGGCATCCGCATCGGAGCCACTCTTGAATATCTCCGAGGAATCCCATTCGACGTTGTCAAAGTGAAAGGAAGATGGTCAAGTGACGCCTTCATTCTCTACCTGACGAAACACGCGCAAATTCTTGCTCCATACATGCAAGCCATCCCAGAAGTCCACGAGACCTTCATGCATCTGACTATGCCACGGCTCATTCGTTGAGTCTAATTCTGGAACACTCCAGTGAGTACACGTCCCTGCTCCTAAGTTTTTGGGAATCCGAGCCACGCTTGATGCGTCGCAGGCCCTACTCCTACCTTTATGGGAATCGCAGCTCATCTCGGATTCCTTCCCCAGGACAGGACAACCTTACCGGGTCGGGAAGCCTCTCGGCTTTCACCCACACTGCTACATATGCTACGCGCACTATTACGCACCACATCTTAATGCAACTTCATGTATCTACAGCTTCGCAGACTGAACCTAGCACAATACAAAGATTGCAGCTCTGTTACGTAACGAGGAACGAGTGAAGGAACAGCGCTATGTCTTTGTATACGCAACGGCAGTCTCGGCTAGAATCCTCCTTCTCGCTCTCACTGCCAGTCGCGTCGTTCTTCACTCCTGCTGGCTTTTTATCTTCCCACCCTCCGCACCCTCTTCGTCTGACTCAGGAACTTGCATCTGGTCCGTGTAAGCACGTTCCCTCGTCTCTGGCGAGACCGAGTCGCTGCAAGGGCCCATCCGCCCATCGCAGCTCATCTCGGATTCCTTCCCCAGGACAGGACAACCTTACCGGGTCGGGAAGCCTCTCGGCTTTCACCCACACTGCTACATATGCTACGCGCACTATTACGCACCACATCTTAATGCAACTTCATGTATCTACAGCTTCGCAGACTGAACCTAGCACAATACAAAGAAGTACCCCGGTCACGGGGGATGGGAGATGCACGCCTTCTGTAAGTTACAAGCCCGCGTCTCTTGCAAGCTGCATCACTGACGATACTATCGCTCAGTTATAGGCCCCTAATGGTTGGTGTCATCTGCGACATGACCTCATACGGGGTGCGTCACGAACGCTCTGAATGCGACGTTGTCGATTTAGTCGTCCTCGGGTTCCGCCGTCGGGCATCTTTTGGGGTAATGCCCAGGTTGACGAGAGTTGCACCTCTTGCAGACAAATTTGTCGCAATGGGAGGCCCAATGCCCACTTTTCCCACAAGTAAAACATTCTGCCTTCTTCGGGTCCGCGCATGGGGTGGCACGTTGTTTAGGTGGCGGTGTCATAGTCGGGGGAGGGGAGGGCGTGTGGAGATCGATGGGATTTTCCCGAGTTCCATGAGGATACGGGGTGCTTCGACGATAGTAGCGGGGTTTCTTGATTGTCACCTTCTTACGAGGGACGAGAGGTGGTCGACTGGGTTGGGCATCGGCCTGAGGGATAAGGACCGTGTCGCTTGACGAGTTCGAAATAGACGACTCGGTCGAGGGGGACGAGG
The DNA here is from genome assembly GCA_026008595.1 of Lyophyllum shimeji. Taxonomy (NCBI): domain Eukaryota; kingdom Fungi; phylum Basidiomycota; class Agaricomycetes; order Agaricales; family Lyophyllaceae; genus Lyophyllum; species Lyophyllum shimeji. The sequence goes on from BRPK01000006.1 coordinate 111,458, forward strand.
GTGGTTGAAGATTATCGGATGGCGGGGGTACAGGCAGCGGAGAAGATTGGTAGGCGTCTCCAAGAACTTCTTGGAGACCAGACGAATGGAGGAGGGCGAGCATATTGTCGAGTACAGCGGTGGTGTCCTTGATTTCTTTTTCAAGAGTGCCAATCATCTTGACATTAAGCCCGTGTTGCTTTACGAGCTCTTGACGGATTTGTACAATGTCAAAGAGAATGTTGGTCGCATTCGAAAGGGAGGGGTCGTTGGCTACGGCGGCGATGGTAGTGTCACGGTTGGCGGGGTTTCTGAACCAAGCTCTGAGAGTTTCGATGGGGAAGTTGAACTCGACAGAGGAGGTGGGGATGGTGATTGCGGGGGTCTGCATGATGGTTGTATTCGATTGAATGAAGACCTTTAAAGTTTGTGCCTCCTTTTATAGGCTTGGAGCATGTCCTGTGATCGTTCAAAGTCCGCAGGTGACTGCCATGTGTTTTCGGCCGATGGGTAACCCTGCCATTTGACCAGGAACTTGTATCCCCTTCCGTGCTTCTTGTGTGCGACAATTGCTTCCACTTCGTATTGTTCTTCTCCATCGATAATGTCAGGTGGTGGCAACAGGAAGTTCGGTCCGTGTGTGTCGTTCTCGTGATAGGGTGTTAGAAGCGACGCGTGGAAGACAGGGTGGATTCGCCATTGGTTCGGGAGCTGTAGTCGGTACGTGAGTGGTCCCATGACTTCGGAAATGACAAAGGGTCCTTCTCGTTTTGGTGCCAGCTTCCGTGATTGATATCCAATCTTGAGATTCTTGCCTTCTAGCCAAACCTTATCGCCTTTCTGAAACGGTTTGAAGTTCCTCGTGGTGTGGTGCATCATCTTCTGCCGAGCTAACTCATGTGCGGCAAGAGCTTCGTCCCTGGCACGTTGCAATTGGATGATCCTTTGTTCCGCCGCTGGTACGTCGGTTTTCTGATAAGCCGTGGGGATACTCCGTGGATCAAACCCCATCATCAGATAGAATGGTGATGCGTTCCGTGCGGAATGTGATCGATTATTATGTGTGAATTCGGCGAGAGGGAGAAGGTCCTTCCAGTTCTCTGGGTTATTAGAGCAGAAGATCCGTAGGTAGACTTCGAGTTCTTGATTTACTCGTTCGGTTTGTCCATCTGTCTGAGGATGATACGCAGTGCTCATTGCCAGCTTGATGCCTAGAAGTCGTCCTAATTCTCGGAAGACTCTTGCGGCAAATTGAGGTCCACGATCGGAAATGATGGTGTCTGGAAGTCCGAATCTTCGGTAGACGTGTTGTAGTAAGAGGTCGGCGGATCCCAGAGCGTCAATTTCTTTTGTGCAAGGGATAAAAATTACCCCCTTCGTAAGGCCATGGTCTACCACGACCATGATCGAATTGTATCCATCTTTCTCGGGTAGATCCGTAATGAAATCCATGGTGATCTGGGCAAAAGGACGGGTCGTGGATGATTTAATCGGGGTGATCGGTGGAGTGGTAGGATGTGTGTTTGTCTTCATTTGTTGGCATGTTGCGCATCCTTCAACGTATCGTTTGATGAAGATATACATTCCTGGCCACCAGTAATCCCGTTTGATCAGTTCCAGCGTCTTATATTGTCCAGGGTGTCCTCCAGCAAAGGAATCATGGTATCGTTCGACGATTCGTCTTCTGAGTTCTTGATCGGCTGGGACGTAGCATTTGTCTCGGAAGAACAATAATCCGTCCTCGATCTTCCAGTCTTCTAGCGCCGACTTCGTGGGAGGGACTCCTTTGGTCTTTAGTGCTTCGATCGTGTCCATCATGACTTCGTCTTTCATTAATGCTTGTGTGAAAGCATCTTTGAGTTCCATATCGATCATTCGTACGAAGAGATGATCTGGGAGAACGATTACGTCTTCATTGTCGTGGTCCTCAGTGGGGCATAGATCTGGTCTTCTGGATAGTGCGTCAGACTGAACCATTTGGGATCCAGGTACGTGGACGAGTTTCAGGTCGAATTGAGATAGGTATAGACTCCATCTCGCTTGTCGTCTGTTTAGTTTTTGTGCAGTCCGGAAGTACGTCAGGTTCTTGTGGTCTGAAAGGATGACGGTAGAATGCGGGGCTCCTTGCAGGTATTGTCTCCATGTTTCCAATGCGCGAATTATTTCCAGTAGTTCTCGATCGTAGATCTGGTAGTTGCGTTGCGTGGCGTCGAAGGAGTGAGAGATGTATCCACAGGGGTGCCATTCTCCATTGATGTCTCTTTGCCGTAGAACTGCTCCAGTCGCGAACTTTGAGGCGTCAGATTCGATGACGAACGGCTTTGTCTTATCGGGCATAAGAAGTACCGGTGCCGTTAGGAAGGCGGCTTTGAGTTTGTCGAAAGCTTCTTGACATTCTGTTGTCCAATCCCATGTTCTGTCCTTCTTTGTCAACTCGTTCAGTGGGCGTGCGAGGTCCGAATAATGGCTGATGAACTTTCGGTAGAAGTTCCCGAATCCAAGGAATGATCGCACTCCTTTGACGTTTGTCGGAGTAGGCCAGTCTTTGATCCCTGCAACTTTGGTCGGGTCCATGGCGATGTGATCATGAGAGACGATCATGCCAAGATATTCAATTTCCGTTGCTTCAAACGTGCATTTTTCCAGTTTGAGGAATAGATCGTTTTCCTTTAACCTTTGAAGGACACGGAGGGTTCGTCGACGATGTTCTTCAAGATCCGTTGAAAAGATCAGCATATCATCCATGTAGATGATAAGCCATCCTTCATCGATCATATCCTTGAAGATTTCGTTCATCATTGTTTGGAAAGTCGCCGGGGAGTTGCATAGGCCAAAGAACATGACCGTCGGTTCGAATAGCCCTCTGTTAGTTTTGAAGGCTGCCTTCCATTCGTCTCCTTCTTTAATCCTGACGTTGTTGTAGCCCCAGCGCAGATCTAGCTTGGTGAAGATCTTCGCTCCTTTCAATTTGTCCATTAGGTCTCCCACTAGTGGTAAGGGATAGGTATTCTTCACAGTTCCTTCGTTGAGGTACCGATAGTCTTGACACGGTCGGAGTTGTCCGGATTCCTTCTTGCTGACAAAGAAGAAAGGTAATGCCATAGGTGATTTGGATGGTCGGATGTAACCTTTCTTGAGATTTTCGTCGAGGAATTCATCCAGTTTCTTTTGTTCTTCTGGTGTCAACGGATAAACCTTGCAATCACGTGGTACAAAGTCCGGTTTGAGGTCAATGGCGTGGTCATAGACACGCCTTTCTGGCATGCGTTCAGAGGCCTTCTTCTCGAAGACAGACTTGTACTCCTTGTAATGTTTCGGTAGCAGGTCATCAATGGTTTTGGGTTTTTCCTCCTTTTCAGGGTTTGAATGTGCTAACCCTTGTGAGATAGAGGTCTTTGCCCGAATCCAGATGTTCTGACTGAAAGAGTATTTTGCCGAGTGAAGTGATTTGGTGATCCGTCCAATAGAAGGTCCTTTTCGCCGAATAGTGTATCCGAGTTCCCGATGTTCATCCGTGAGCGGAGCAGTGACGGGTTCAAAGATTCCGATGACCGACTCTCCTTGAATATAGCCAATAAGGAGATCGTCTTCGGAAATCGTTTCTTCGACCGGCAAGGTTTCCACATGTTCGTCGTTGAGATCCGAGGGGCTCGGGGTCTGAGGTTCAGGAATAGCAGGAATTTCTTTCTCGTCCTTGAGTACGGGATCGTTGACACCAAGAGTTGGTCTCAGATTTTGTGGTTCTTCATCTGGAACTTCCTCTATCGTTGGTTTTGGCCTGCGGTTTTCCGTGTTCAGGGGTACGTCCGTCTCCAAGGTTTCCGTGGTCAGTTGTTTCGAAGTCTTGATCTGTTTGATCTCCATAGCTCTTTGGATGACAGAAGAGAATGTCTTGGAGAATCGTTTCGGGTCGATTGTGACAATTCCTGTTTCCCAGTTGATGTCCGGATTAAATCGTTTTAACCATGGTAGTCCGAGGATCATGTCTTCGTTTCCTAAATTTTGAACCAGGAATCGGGTTTGAGCAACGTGTCCTCCAATGACAAGGTCTATCCAGGTGTAGTGGGTGATTGGTCCACTAACATTGGGAGTACCATCGACATTGCGTGTTCCGATGGGCGTCTCGATGGTTCTAGTAGGGATGTGGTTTTTCTGCACGAATTTCTTGTCGATGAAGATTCCTTGTGCTCCACAGTCGAGAAGGGCTTTGGTGTCGACGTTTCTTTCATCGTACTGAGCCGAGACATCGATGCGCATAGATCTTTCATTCTCGGCTACAAGTACAGGTGAAATGGAAACGGAGGCGGTTGCTGACGTCGAGGCAGGCCGCCGCTTTAAAAACCCTCGTCTTCGAGCTTCTTCATGCATTCTTCCTTTTCCTTCTCATCGAGCGCCTCTATCATCGCTTTGATGCGGAGGTGTGTTTCTTTCCCAGTTTTGGGAGCTTCTTTCTTGAAGGAGAAGTCGTACTTCTTCTGTTCAGGGACTGTTCCCTTCTTATGATCGGCTGCCCTGTGGCCTGGCTTGTGGCATTCGAAGCATAGCCCTTTCTTGAAGTGTTCCTCGCGTTCCTCAAGGGAAAGGCGATCGACGTCCATCGCATTCGGATCTCTGGTCGGTACGTAGCGTGGAGGGGTGTAATTCTTGGAGGATGTGGAGGGCTTCTTGTTGTCTTGTCGGTGACGATTAATGATGGCCCTAGCACGGCGCCATTGGTTGTCGAAGCGTGACGCGTAGTCATACCACCCTTTGATCGTAGTAGGGGGTTTCTCCACTCCAAGGACCTTTTCTACCAGCTTGGGCTGGAGTCCGTCCATGAAGTACTCGATTAACGAGTTATCTTCCTTGATCTGACTTGCCGCAGCAAGTACTTTGAATTCTGCGATGTATTCATCGGCAGTTCCAGTTTGTTTGAGGACTTTCAGCTTTGCTCTGGCATCGCCAGCAGCGTCAGCTGCGGAGAACGCATCCTTGAGTTCTCCTACGAAGTCTTTCCATGTTCCCCACTCGTCTAGGGCAAATAGCTCGTCTAGCTTCGTCTCTTTCCATGGTCCAGCCGTACCTCCATTCATGAAGGAGAGGGCGAAGGTGATCTTCTTTCGGTCGGTGTTATAGACATCCGAGTTCATCTCGAGATAGAGACGAATGTTCTGGAGCCATTGATTCAATTTGGATCGGTCTCCATCGAAGTCGCTTGGGGTTCTGATCTTTAACTCTGCTGGCTTGGCTGCCGCAGTAGTGGTAACGGTTCCAGTTGGGGCCATGATGACTGGTGAAGAAAGGATAGGGGTAGGTGGTTCTGGTTCTGATTCTGGTTCTTCAGGTGCGGGTTCTTCCTCTTGTTCTTCTTCTTCTTGTTCTTCTGAGTACTCGTCGGTGAGATACTCGTCTTCTTGGGAATGGGATGATTCGGGTTCAGGAGAAGGTGCTCGGAATGTCGAGCCTGGTCGGTTGGGAGTTCGTTGGGTAATCGTGGTGTTGCCTGTACCGTGATAGGTAGGCAGGGGAGGCAGCTTGACCTTTTGTTACGGCGAAGGCCTTAACTCGGGTTCAAGCGTCGAAGATCGTTATGTAATCTCTGGTCAACACCGAAGAGATATCGTCAAGTCTGTCCAATGACGAAGACTTGTCTGAGTCGAGAAGTTCAGAGATCAAGATAAGAGATAAGGCGTTATATTGCCTAGGTCAAGCTGAGGAGCTTGACCGACTAAAGTACAGTTTATATACAAAACAAAGATGGTCTGTGCGCAAAGGTATAGTCATCGTAATGAGTCAAAGATGAATAAAAGGAGAACGATGATTGGTCGATGAAAAGAGGCTGAGTAATGGTGTGAAAAGTCCTGAGTAAGCACGAGAAACGAGGTAACAATGAGGCAAGGATGAGTCAGAAGCTAAATATAGATATCACGTGCATAGATAGTCCGGGAATGGGGAAAATTGTAACACCGTCGGCTTCGAGCTCCTCGTCTACGTCATCCTCCTCTCCAGCCCTCCAGGCTATCACTTCAAGGTATTTGGAGATAACCGGGGTGTCGTCGAAGGATGGTGGAAAGGCAGGAGCCGAAATAAACCCACAAATGAAGTCTTCAAACACATCTACAATGTCTGCGAGGCCTCCAGCACCACCTTTCACACACGATATGTCCCTAGCGAGGACAATCCAGCCGACAAACCATCCCGCGGCACATTCTCATCAACGAGCCTCCTCCTCCCAGCCCCACAGATTCCCGAACCCATCCGGCACCTCATCGCTGACTTTGACGCAGATCTCAGCGGACCTGAGCTACGTCTTATTCGAGAAGGCAAGGCACCGAAACCTCTCCCTAAACCCGACCGCTCCCACACCCACCGAGGAAGGGCCGAGATCAACAACGAACTCGAGCGACGCGGTGAAGAACTCTTTAGGCAAGCGCAAAGCTGGTAAAAACAGAGACCGATTCGACGCCTCACTCCCCGAAGGATCAGAATCACGCACAAGACCTACACCATATTCCAGCAGCCTCACCCCCGCCCTCTCACCTCTACGGCCACACTGTCTCGCGAGAGATCGCCTACGGCTCTGGAAGCCCGCATACACACGGCCGAACATCGACAACCTCGGACGTCAAAATACCGTAACAACGGAAGACGTCGAGAGAATCAACCAACTTATCATCAATGCTTGGACCCCGAAGACTCTCGAATCATATGGCGCGGGCCTTCTGGTCTACCACGTTTTCTGCAATCGCAAAGACATCCCAGAAGAGCAACGCGCCCCAGCCAGCCAAGTTTTAATGGCCTCTTTTGTCTCGTCGATTGCCGGGGCGTATGCAGGCCAGTCAGTCTCCAACTATCTCTACGGAGTACGTGCCTGGCACATACTCCACGGAGTTCCATGGTCTATCAATGAGCCGGAGATGGAGGCTCTCCTCAAAGCGGCGGATAAAGTTGCCCCCTCGACATCCAAACGCAAGAAGAGGAGACCATATACCCCAGACTTCATCACTGCCGTTCAGCGACACTTAGATCTGAACGATCCCCTCGATGCAGCCGTAGACGCATGCCTCTCCACCACCTTTTACACAGCAGCCAGACTCGGGGAATTTACAGTCCCACGCCTTGACGCATTCTGGCCCGAGGAACACATCAAACCGTCTGATGTACGGCACGAGACAGATCGCAACGGCCTCAAATCCACGGTCTTCCATATCCCCCGAACGAAGACGCAACCTATAGAAGGTGAAGATGTCTCGTGGTCAGCCCAACATGGCCCAACAGACCCCGAACGTTCACTCAACAACCACCTCAAGGTCAACGAACCGCCAGCTAACGGTCATCTATTCGCATACAAATACAAGAATACACACCGCCCACTCACCAAGCCCAAATTCCTTCAGAGACTTGCCAAAGCTGCACGGGATGCAGATTTAGATCCCCTCCAAGGCCATGGCATCCGCATCGGAGCCACTCTTGAATATCTCCGAGGAATCCCATTCGACGTTGTCAAAGTGAAAGGAAGATGGTCAAGTGACGCCTTCATTCTCTACCTGACGAAACACGCGCAAATTCTTGCTCCATACATGCAAGCCATCCCAGAAGTCCACGAGACCTTCATGCATCTGACTATGCCACGGCTCATTCGTTGAGTCTAATTCTGAAACACTCCAGTGAGTACACGTCCCTGCTCCTAAGTTTTTGGGAATCCGAGCCACGCTTGATGCGTCGCAGGCCCTACTCCTACCTTTATGGGAATCGCAGCTCATCTCGGATTCCTTCCCCAGGACAGGACAACCTTACCGGGTCGGGAAGCCTCTCGGCTTTCACCCACACTGCTACATATGCTACGCGCACTATTACGCACCACATCTTAATGCAACTTCATGTATCTACAGCTTCGCAGACTGAACCTAGCACAATACAAAGATTGCAGCTCTGTTACGTAACGAGGAACGAGTGAAGGAACAGCGCTATGTCTTTGTATACGCGACGGCAGTCTCGGCTAGAATCCTCCTTCTCGCTCTCACTGCCAGTCGCATCGTTCTTCACTCCTGCTGGCTTTTTATCTTCCCACCCTCCGCACCCTCTTCGTCTGACTCAGGAACTTGCATCTGGTCCGTGTAAGCACGTTCCCTCGTCTCTGGCGAGACCGAGTCGCTGCAAGGGCCCACCCGCCCATCGCAGCTCATCTCGGATTCCTTCCCCAGGACAGGACAACCTTACCGGGTCGGGAAGCCTCTCGGCTTTCACCCACACTGCTACATATGCTACGCGCACTATTACGCACCACATCTTAATGCAACTTCATGTATCTACAGCTTCGCAGACTGAACCTAGCACAATACAAAGAAGTACCCCGGTCACGGGGGATGGGAGATGCACGCCTTCTGTAAGTTACAAGCCCGCGTCTCTTGCAAGCTGCATCACTGACGATACTATCGCTCAGTTATAGGCCCCTAATGGTTGGTGTCATCTGCGACATGACCTCATACGGGGTGTGTCACGAACGCTCTGAATGCAACGTTGTCGATTGAACGTGGCATGTCCAGGTGTTGTGGGTCCAGGTAAATGGCTCTGCGACCGCGAACACAACACGAAACTGTACGATTCCGTTCCATGCGGATGTTGGTCTACGACCAGAAGTACAACCAGTAAGGGTTCAACTTGCACGCTTCCAGCTTCTAACAATCATGCTCACTACTTCTTACTAGGGACTCGCCGTGGATCAAGTATCTCGTGAGCTCCGATCGACGGGTCCCTTCGTTGCGATTTATCGATTCTCCAGGTCCTTCATCTACTTCTCGTGGAAACGGCGAATACGGCCTTGGACATGGGAATGATATACGAGCCGTTGACTATACAATACGGTGAGCTTAGCTTCTACTTGTCCCTCACGTCGTTGAAGCATTCGGACAGGGACCGATGAAGCGAGCAGATCCTTTTCCCTATGTATGCCGAACTTTTCTCGAGGCTTCGATCCTAGGCTGATGTTCAGCGTGCTCAAGTGCTCTCCTCAAGTACGTCATACGAATTCTGTCGCCTTTCTTTTGAAGTCAACCTTCGGTCCCAGACGCGATCTCGGCCGTACGTTCCACGCTCCCAATAATGTCATCGCATCCTACGACCTCGATTAGGCGGCGGTTTCCACACCCATCCAGTTCTTCTTCGCCTGGCGAATATGGAGAATAAGCGAATCAATATTTTCTCCCGTGTCTTATTTGCTTGCTTGGCGCTTGCTCTTCTGGTACGCCCAGCTATTCACTTCTTTCTACATACATGCTTCCGTCCGGTTGACCTGTGTCATTGCTAGGCGGTGGAATTTGGGCCGCAATCAAGACCTTGGTTGTCCAGCTCTTCTCGCGGAAGTCAGAGCTTCGCACACCCGCCCTCTTGTGGTTGAACACAGCTGCGGCTGCCGATATTCTCATAACCGTCTCGCTCGTCTCAATTCTAGTGCGTCCTCATCCTATACCTTTTCGTCACCTTCCGCTCAACGAGTACAAGTACAACTGAAAGACAGGCGTCCCACGAACGGATGCGCTTATACATCGCATCTGCACCTGTACGTCTCCTGTTCTCTATTCTGTCTCAGGTTGACTCAACTGGCATCAGTGACCATACAGACAGGACTCATAACGTGAACCTCAGTCATTGTCCGGCGGGCACTGAGTTCCGAGATCTATTTTAATAGATTGAGGTTATACCATTTCGTTTGGGTGGGGAAATTTTGCAAATTTTTCAAATCTATTTATAGCTTGTCTTCAAAAAATGAAGCCATGTGACCGGCAACCGGCTATCCGCATATCCGCATACCATTTCGTTTGGGTGGGGAAATTTTGCAAATTTTTCAAATCTATTTATAGCTTGTCTTCAAAAAATGAAGCCATGTGACCGGTAACCGGCTGTCCGGTTTTGGGCCCGTGCGCCTCATTTTGCCGGAATTCGTTGAGTCTATACCGTCGATTATGTAATGCTTTGCGGTTATATATTGATAAAACTTGTATTGTTATATATAACTTGTTGTATGGGCCGTTGCGTTGCACGGCAGACCCGAGTTCTTGGGATAGAAGGTTGGACGTTGAGATACGAAGACAATCAATGTGAGAGCAAGTTTGATGCGTGGGGATTGGAGGATTTGGATTGATGCTCAGATGTATGGCTCTGCTGGATGGACCCTGCGGTTTGTCGTGTGGACTGACGCCACCGAACCACGTCATGAGGACGTCCCACTCAGCACGCCTAACAGCAAGAGCACTTCCGGAAATTCGAACATTGCTCAGACCAGTGAGGGGTGTGGCTGCACAGGCACTGAGTGGAGGCCTCATGTTAGCGGGTTTGTGCAGGGTGAACAATGAAGCATATGGTACAACAGAGGTCGGCAACGTCGATGACAGTGCGAGCGTCCCGTCAACGCGCGTGGTCGTCTCGTGCTTCGGCGCGCCAGTTTTTGCTATCGCTTAGATTGCACTGACCAAAAAGACAATTCCGACCTCGTCATCGTCATCACCGTCCGCACTGCTGTCACCAAAGCTGAGAAAGGCGGCTTCAAAGACACCTCTCCCGAGCTCCTCTCCCATGTCCTCTGCGCCGCCTACACCTAGTCGGGGCCCGACCCTGTCCTCATCGAGGACATCCGCGTCGGCCAGGTCCTCCCACCGGGCAACAGCGCCAACGGAGTCCGCATGGCCGCTGTCCATGCTGGCATCCCCATCTCGACCACCATCAACACTGTGAACCGCCAGTGCTTGTCTGCCCTCACTGCCGTCAACCAAATCACCATCCAGATTGCCGTCGGCCAGATTAACATCGGTATCAGTGGGTACTACGTGTCCCATTATTAATGCAAGATCCACACGGCTAACCTGGCCTTATCTACCTAGGTGCGGGCGTCGAGTCTATGACGCAAGGCTACGGGCCCCAAAGTATGCCGCCCGAATACGCCAAAGAGATCCTCGCGAACCTGATCGCAGAGGACTGCCTCCTCCCCATGGGCATCACCTCCAGAAATGTCACCACCGACTTTAACATCTCCTGCTTCGACCAAGACGCCTTCGCCGCCCTGTCCTTCCAAAGAGCCTCCTCTGCCTTCAAAGCGGGCAAATTCTGCAACGAAATTTTACCTGTTAGGACGAAGGCGACAGATCCGAAGAGCGGGAAGACGCTGGAGATCATGGTGGATCATGATGATGGCGTGTGACGGCGGAGGGCTTGGTGAAGCTGAAGCTGGCGTTTTCGGATGCGGGGTCGACGCATGCGGGGAATGCGAGCCAGGTGTCAGATGAGGCGGCGGCGGTGCTCTTGGCGCGAAGGTCGACGGCGAAAAAATTGAGGTTGCCGATTGTCGGGAAGTTCGTGGCGGCGGTGGCGGTGGGCGTGCCCCCGAGAATCATGGGTATCAGGCCGGCGGTGGCGATCCTCAAGGTGCGTTCAAGTCTGACTCTTGCGGTTGTGACGGTACTGAGGCGTGAACATGTAGGTTCTTGATAAGACCAGCCTGTCGAAGTCAGATATCGACTTTTATGAGATCAACGAGGCGTTTGCTAGTCAGGCGATCTACTGCATACGCCAGCTTGAAATATCGATGGATAAAGTGAACATTCATGGTGGTGCTATCGCCATCGGACACCCGCTCGGATGCAGTAAGTGACCTGTCATCTCTTTCCATCCAACCCTATCTTCATTCATCCCGGATCCTCACCACCTACGACACAATCGACGTAACTAACCTCATCCTCTCACTCCAACCAGCCGGCGTGCGCCAGATTGCCACAGGCCTCAACATCGCAAAATAGTATGGCTCACGCGTGTTTGTCACTAGCATGTGTGTCGGGAGCGGCATGGGCATGGCTGCCGTGTTTGTGAACGAGCAGTGAGCAGGGCGAGGGACCGGGGTTGAGCTCGAAGAGGACCAGAATTGCTCGCTAGACTGTATATGTTGCACGAAGTTTGGGGTACTCGAAGTTTGGAGCGTTGAAGGGTTCAGTGGACGATGCCGCAGCGCCAACTAGGTTGTCGTTCAATTGACCCAATCCTGAATTCGTGGCTGCTGGGTGCCGTGCTCATGACTAGGACTCGTCATCATTGTTTGCATAGATATCTGCACTGTTGTACTATTGTGGACTTGTAAAAATGTTGTGCCCTGATTTTGGCTTGAGTCCCTGAGTCGAACAGAGTTCTCCATGAGGGTATACCCCATTTTTGGTAAAGGCTGAGCAGGATCAGTGGTTAACGAGATGTTGTGTGGCAGGAGCCGGATCCAAGGGCCGTCTGTGGAGTGCAAAGGGGATGTGCACCAAGCCAGGATTCTTAAGATAGACAATTATGGCAGCTGCAGTGCTGCAGTAGTCTCGCATCGCAGTTTCCATTAGGTACGGCGCTCTAGTGGAAAACTTTCTAGGAGTACAAATGTCTGTCTTGCCACGCAGTACCAGGAGTTTAGTAAAGTAAAGTTAAACGAACAAACGAACTGCGCGCTTTGAGTCCGAACAGCACCGGATCCCCCCCCTCTCAACCACTGAGCCTCATGCACCCACCCCCGACACCAGCGTATCCGTAGAACCCGACCGTGGCGACGGCACCGTCGTACCTGGCGTGCCCGCAGATAACAGGTCGAGCCACCCAACACCGCCAGCGTCCTGCTGTGCATCCTCACCCACAGCAGTGCCAGCACCAGAAGCATTATCACTTTTCGACGGCGCGTCTGACGGTGGCTGAGGGTGAGAAGAACGGAGAGGGGGAGGGGCAGCTGATTGATGCGGAGGCCGGACGTGGGTAGGCCAGTTGAGGCCGAACGACGCGGCAGAGGTGGCGGTGGCAGTCGCACCGCGGGGAGGGGGGTGGAGGGAAAATCCGCCTTGGGGCAGCGCGACTCCAACTCCGATGCTAGGAACGCACTGGCGAACGAGTCGCAGCTCACTTTGTCGTCCGCCGCGCCGCCGGCCCGCCCGTCGTCGCCGCGGGCAAAGCAACTGTCGGTGTTCCCATCGTAGGCGCCTGCGCCCGGTCTCATATGTCCACCTGGGCCGCTGAAGAAGGGGAGACTGCCAGGGTGGGACGCACCCCCCGTGCTGCTGGAGCCGTGTCGTGCGCGACCCCAGAAAGAAATTTGTGGGCCGAGGAGAAAGTCGGAGTGGGGAGCGTTGAAGGAGTGGCGGTTGTACCCCTATGCGTGCCCGTGGTGGCTGGGGGGCGGCGAGGGAGGGTAGGGGGTGTTGTAGCGCGGGTACGCGGGGGATGCAGGGGTTGAGGGTGGTGCGGGTGGAAGTTGTTGTGCAGTGCCCGGAGTTGTGGGTAATACATCCCATATGCCGAATCCTTCCCTGGACCGTGGCCACCAGCAAAACGCTGCATGGCGTCGTCAGATGCGGCAGACAAGGGATGTCCATGGTCGCCGTGACATAGCATGTGGGAGGTGTTGACGTTGAGCGGGTAGTCCAGGCGGGGCTTTTTGTTCTGCTATTGGTCTTCGTAGGGTCGCTGGTGGTGCAGTGGGTGAAGGCGGTCGCTGGACATGGGATGCTGGTGGTCGTACTGTGGAATCGGGGGTGATGTGGGCAACGTCAGACTGGACCGTGCACTGTCCGCGGCAGCTCGCTCGTTGGAGATCGACGGCCGGTTCTTGTGCTAAGGCGATAATTTTGAGAGGTCAAGAGGAAGAAGAAGGGACAGCAGACGCACCTCCGTGATCACCCGAGCCGAAGGCTTGTAGTCCTCATCGTCATTGTTTCTTCCTGCACCCCCCTTCTTGGCAGACGGGACAAAGTCATCGCCGTCGCCGTCCTCGTCGTCATCGTCTGCGTCTCCGTCGTCGTGTCTGACCCCACCAGCAGCGTCAGAGAAGTCTGCGGGCCCGCGGGTGTCCCTTTCACCAGTGTGCTGTAAAGGGGTGAGCGAGTCAGAATAGGGTGAGGGAAGAATCGGTGCGTACCCGGAGATGGCGTTGCACGACGTCGCGAATATCAGTCGGGCAGTACTGAAAGAGTTTCGCGTCATGCTCTCGTCTAGATAAAAATAGAAGCACTTGTCAACGAGAAAACCTTGGCGAGCAGGGACCGTTGTCAGTACGTAAATCGAAGTATGCACTGCTTGTGTAATGGATGGTATGTACCAAGGTCGCAGATATAAACCCCCGGGTCTAGATCTCGGTCACGCCATGCTCGCAATGGCCCATACTCGCACGTACGAAACATGACAGTGCCCTCGCGGCGTTGGGCGACGTCGTATTTTTTCTCGCAATGCCGGTGGGTTCGTTCCCATGTCTCACCATGCCAGCGCTGACACTGACCGGATTGCTCCTAGCGCGCGGCTGCTGAGTAGACTGTGTATCTGTCTTCTGAACCGTGTTGACAGCCACAGGAACTTAGTTCTCGGCCGATGCTCTATGCTGATTCTTTGCTGAGCAACCTGAACATTTTCGATGATTTCAGAAGGATCGTTGAAGCTGAAACGCATGGCCAGGCACGCGCGGCATGAATGACAAACCCACAAAATGAACGTCCTCCATAGCCTCGCCAGCCAGGCGAAATTTGTGAAGTAGACAAGCTGACGTTAACAACATACGTCCTCCAATGCTGTGGAACAGATTTTTAGGCGTACAAAACGGCAGGCGGCACACTTCCAAACATATATTTTGCCGGTTCCAGTTCTCAACAAATGATGTTGCAACGCCAACACTAGTGTCAGCGCAACTCGATATACCATCCCAAAGTGACTGCGTAGGGTAAGAGACTCGATTTGAAGCTCCTGTCGAACGATGACTCGTCGATCAGCAACACGAGTATCCAGCGATCCTTTGACTGGTCGGATCAGCTGACGCATTTGGAAGTGGTGCGCAATGCCGGCCAAGAAGCCCTTCAAATGGTTCTGCTCTGCTGTAACGTTGCACGTTCGAGAGATTGTGCAGATCCGATTTCGATCAGTCGTTCTACCCAACTGTCTTCCCCAGGGACATCACATACTTGGTGTTATCCAAGAACCGCTATATCCTCGGCAAATTCTTGCCACATAGCCCACGCGAAGGCCCGTACTCTTCGAAGTCCGAGAGTGCCTGTGCGATGAGCAGCAGAGAATTGACGTGAAATGGCGCGAAATCCATAGATTGCTTGACTTCTGGAATATCGTTATCACACCATCTGGACGCTGTCGCCGCGGTGAACAAGTCATTCAGCAAGGCTATTTATCATGTGGGGATTACCGTAAGTAGGTCATCTGATGGTGATGGCCCGGGCCCATGGGTCGTAAGATGAGAGCATCAGATGCGGGCAAAGAAGGACGGGTTGTGTGCAACTCTATCTCCACTTCGGAGTGCGACATGGAAGGATGCTGGCATCGCGCTCACACGAGCGTCGTCGCTCTTTTCTTAGCCTCGGACTAGCACTGGTAGCGTTCAGGACTTTGAAGTTTCCGTTATATCGGCGAGGGTCAGACAGCCTCGCGGGGCCGACCTCTTCCCTCACTCCGACGACATGCCCAGCCTGCAATTGCTGTAAGTTGAGGTCTGTGTCTGGCTGTTCATCACAGTAAGCTGAAACTTGAATCAAAGTTTTGGTCCTATGCTGGTTGGTAAATACTTTCCCCCGTCAGATTTAAATTGTCCAACACTGATCACAATCATCCGAGCAGGGGCTTTCCTGAATGCCATTCTCTATGGGGTGAGTCCTTAATTGCGTTCCTTATTCGGTCTTCTAAGACGCGTCAAGGTTTTGCTTGTGCAGGTCCGTCGTGTCTTCGGTCGGCGGTGGGATACATGTTGATCAACCGTGTTGCAGACGGTCATATATTTCCAAGCGTATAAGAAGTGCGCGCTGCTTCGCTCTCTGTCCTCACATTATCTCACTTTAATGCAGGGATTCGACAGGGTTGCGACTCTTCGTATGCTTGCCTTGTTCAGGCTCGGGGATCGTTTCTGACAGCTGGTTGACAGGTACTGTACCTGTTCATTGCGGAGACCATCAATACGGGCTGCGATTTGGGTATCATATATGAGCCACTCGTCTCGAAATATGGTGAAGACTTTCGTATTGGGACGGACGAGCTGCTACTGACGGGTCAGCAGCAACCCCCGCTGCGACAACATTCTTGCCACTCCGTGAGTCATTCAGCCAAATGAAGCGAGGACCGAATGGTACTAATGGTCCTGTACAGTCCTTCCGACAGGTACGCGATATATGCTCGTCCTGCCCTCCGACTCACATAGACTGCCCCAGATCCTCTCCTCACCGTGCTCATCTCGACCCCGATTCAAGTTTTCGTCGCATACCGGATAAAGATCATCAGCAGGGCTACCTGGTTGGCCGCAGTCATTTGCGTTCTTGCGATCATCGCCCTAGGTTCGTCGTGCGCAGACTTCGACGGTGGACGTCAGCTCACGACGTGAACTAGGTGGCGGCGTTTGGCTCAGCGTGACCGTCGTCCACGTACGTCGGTATTCAAGGAAGCCGGAACTCCACTGGCCGGCTCTAACGTGGCTGCTGGCATCTGCCATTGCGGATATCACCATCACGACTTCTCTGGCCTACAATTTAGTAAGTACATAAGCCCTTTCTTTCAAACCTGTCTTTGCTGACTTTTCCCATCAGGCCCGTCGAAAGACCGGATTTTCTGGAACTGACGATGCGATAAATAGGGTTGGTCGACATTCGTCTGCTCCCGAAATGTAAATGCTGATCTCCACGGTTCTGTGAAGATTATTCGCTTGACCATACAGACTGGTTTTGTTACCGCTGTCTTCGCGACCCTCGATGTGGTTTGCTTCCTTGCGGTTCCGGTAGGTCATTACAATGTGCTTGTATCCTACGACCGCTCATGAATCCTTCGCAGCATACCACAATGTAAGGAAGATTTTTCGATGCGCTGCTTCCTTGCTGACCAGCCGACAGAAATTTCATTTGGGACTTTGCGTTGTCCAAACTTTACACCAACGCCCTTCTCTCGACCCTCAACGCGCGTGCAGGATGGAACAATCTCGCGAATGGCACGCGGCATAATGTGTTGTTTGGGGACGGCTCTCACCAGGTACGAAGCACAGGTATTCCGTTCACGAGTTCACCCAGAGTCTAATTTCCTCTACTTTCCAGACCTACACCACCGCAAGCTTTCGAATAGCGCCAGCAACTGTAAGTCCTCCCCATGCGCCAGTTGCCGTTCTGATGGCGAGCTAGATGGCCACCGCAACGTATGAACTGGAAACCGCATTGCCCAGAACACACAAGGGCCAACATAACCCTGAGTACGGGGTTGCGGTGACGAAGGAAGTGGATACGGTCGTCGATCCACCTGCAGACTCGTATCGTTCGACTCAGTGATGACGACTCGCACGACTTCAAAGTGTATTATAGTTCCCCCGGATTCCTCTGGTGTCGAGATAGACTTGTTGGCTTTCGTATTGCTCCTGCATTATTCCTGTACAACACATAACTTATCTCATCGCATTGTTTGACTGCAAGCGCCTCGTCAGGTTCTACCAACGTCGAGAATGAGACAAACCTACTTTTACTTGCTTGGCAAGTTGGCGTACTCTGGTGGGTTCCGCACATGAGTTATACGCACCTTCGCATTGGCGGGTACTTTGACCATTAACCCATCTACTCGATGCTCCAGCCCACGACTGGTAAGGTGCAACGTCATGGGTACTGGGATCAATAAATATCCTGCCCGCCTTGAGATCTTCCAGTCTCTTGCGGCGGCCGTCAAGTGCCGGACAGATCTAGACAAGACACATGTGCTTCAGTAGCTTCTCGCTGTCGAGGAAGGGATCAGTGATCGTTTCAAGTACACAGGACTCACGGCACTCACGGCACGACTGCCCAGAGCAATGATGAGAAACGGTTCGTCGGACCTGCAAGACGCCGGACACCAACGAGACATGACGAGAGATCAAATGATACATAACTATGCCTTCGCCATGGTGCTAGGTGCTAGGTACCCCAGAACTCGATAGAGCTCGAGCTTCAGCAACCGCGAAGTTCGAAGATCGCGTTGCTCTCATATACGTGTTTACTTCCATTCCAATCGTAAAACGATGCCGAGACGGACCCTTGGAAATGCGGAGATTGGCGGGAAACGCGACACATGGCTTGGCCGATTTTCGGTATGTCTTCGTGCTGCGGAGATTGAGAGACGGGATGCCGGAAATGTAACAGCACACGGTGCCTTGAGGCCGAGAAGAAGATGGCCGAGGTGCCCTTTACTATCTCGGTCGAATTGGTTCTGGGAAGTCTGAGCAATCATCCACGTGCCTATTCTCGACCATGTTGGACCAGCTCTCCAGTTCACTGTAGGTTTGTAGCGCAGCATACGTTGGTTCAGCATTCTCCAGGCCATTGTAGGTTCCTAGCAATGCATAAGTTGAGGTACACGTCGTCTTGACATGCGCTATCCTCTGATCAATCGCTACATGTCAGTAGTGAAAGGATAGGGTGGGATATGACGGCCTGAGAAGTGGGCCATGTTTCGTCAACCGATCGCTCAGAAAGTCTTTCTCCGACCAAATGAGTGTCCAGGCATGAGAAGATATCTGAGAGAGGCACATTCTGGACTGTAAGCTCAAGATCCTGATCAGAGTGAAAGGGCCTTGACATCGATTCAGATCATCCACCCGAGTTGTCCAGAACAATGATCGTGATTGTCGAGCGGATAGAAGTTCTACGAGTAGAGCAGTAACAGGGGGAGAGCAGGGCCAGCTCTGCATTATTTGCTCCTTCTTTTCACTGTGTTTGCCATTTGGTAGATCTCAGACGACCGACGACGGAATTAGCTGGAAGCCTGTGTGAGGTGTTTGCGTCTGATTGTGGGCGAGCTCGCCATCACAACGGGTCGCGTGCCTGATGCACATGCCACTCGGCCGACCGAACTTCTTGAATTCGGGTCCCATCCCCGCTTGGCTCCAACATCTTATTTAGAGCAATGGTTGATCATGACAGCCCGGTTCTTAAATTTTCTCTCGGTCTAGACGGAAGAGAGGATCCCACGACCACTGTCACCGATGTCGGACACGGGCAAGTCGCAAGGTTCCCCAGACCCAGAGAAGCTGGTTGAGACGAGCAGCGTTGGCACTAGCAGCGACTCACCTGCACCGGTCGACCCCACTCTCGAGAAGGCATGGCGAAAGATTGATATGTGGGTGCTACCAGTGGTAGCGATGTTCTACCTCCTTTCCTTCCTGGTGAGTCAAACTTTGTGTCGATTACGGTGCACTGGACTGACCCCTATCGTCCAGGACCGAACCAATCTTGGAAATGCTAGAGTAGCGGGGCTGCAGAAGGATCTGAAGATGACGAACAAGCAATACAGCATTGCACTCACGGTCACATATGTACCATACATCGTGGCTGAATTGCCTTCGAACCTTTTGCTCAAGGTGCGCGTCCACATATCTCGTAACTACCGTTGCCTGACAAACGAAGACCGTCGGGCCGAACCTCATGCTGCCAACCATGCTGACTCTGTGGGGAGTCGTGACTACACTACAAGGTTCGTGCATCTCTAAGCGCTTAACTGATCGCCTCTGAAGCTCCGCTTGCAGGTGTCGTGAAGACTTATCACGGGCTGCTGGCTTGCCGTTTCTTCCTTGGTCTCCTTGAGGGTATGCCGCTTTATCCATCGTTGTAACGGCTTAGCTGAAGGTCACGACAGGTGGTGTCTTCCCTGGCCTCGTTCTCTATCTGTCATTCTTCTATCCCCGGCAACGTCTGCAGTGGAGGTAATGCCTCGTCTCATCTAGCGTCTGTTCGGAGCGGCACGCTGATGGTATCAATCAGGATATCTGGCTTCTTCTCCACCGCTTCGATTTCCGGCGCATTCTCCGGGCTACTCGCCTTCGCTATCATCAACATGAACGGCGTCGGCAACCGACCCGGCTGGGCATGGATATTCATCCTCGAGGGCCTCTTCACCGTTCTCTTCGGCGTTTCGTCGTACTTCACCCTTCCCCGCTCACCAGCACACGCTCGTTTCCTCACCGCTAAAGAAAAAGAATATGTCATTGCACAACTTAAGGAGACAGGCGCCACCGGCCTTGATGAGGATTCCGACAAATTCAGCTGGCGGGAGGTCGGGAGAGCCTTCATGCTACCTCAGGTCTGGATGTTGGCCGTCATCTTCTTCCTTGACGGTGAGCTTATGAATGGTGGAGCGCTTACTTGCTGTTCGTTGACGCGATCACCGATTGACAGGTACACTGGTGTATGCCCTTGCATAGTATGTCAATTCCCGCGGAGTAGCGAGGATGTCAGAAGGCTGACGTAGAGATGTATTTTCACAGCTTCACGCCTTCTATCGTCCAAGGTCTGGGATACACTGCGGCTCGCGCGCAATTGTTCAGCGTGCCGCCTTTCGCAGCCGCCTTTGTTGGTCAGTAAATCTTTCTGCCTCAAACTGAGCATGACGATCTGACATGTGGACGAAGTGACCATGGTCGCCGCGTACATCTCCGATCGGTATCACTGCCGTGGATACGTCAGTATCTTCTCTGGCATACTTTGTATCATTGGCTTCGCCATGTACCTCGGTGTGTCAGCACGTACACGCGCCCTGCCTAGCATCACTAACCATCTCTGCACGAAACAGCGTCGCACAGCTTCAAGGTCAAGTACGGAAGCCTTTTCTTCACCATCAGCGGAGCCTACTGTGCCGCCCCTTCACTCTCAACATGGGGCGCCAACAACGCCGCGCCGCATACCCGCCGCGCCACCGCCATCGCCATCGGCTTCATCATGACCAACTCCGGCGGCATCCTCGCGACATGGCTGCTCGGCTCGCTGTCGGCGCCGCCCCTGTACACGAAGGCCACGATCACGCTCCTGGTCTTCTCGGTCGTGATGGTCATCGTCACTGCCATGAACCTGTATTACCTGTGGGACCAGAACAAGAAGAAGGCTGAGATCCGCGCTACGACGACCAGGAGCGACGAGCAGCCGGGGCTGGGTGACAGGTCCGCGTGGTTCATCTATAACCTGTAAATGTCAGTGGTGTCGCCTTTCACGTATGTATAAACACAGTTATAGTGCATCCTATTTTGCCTTGTCGTTTTGTTGGCGCTCATGGGTACATAGATATCTCTCGGACCGTAATATATCTCGCAATGTAGAACTATGAAGCGTCCCTCGACCACCTGAGCGCTCCATGCATATGATGGACGACGGGCGTATCTGCCGACACAGGCTTGAACTTCCAACACCGATATGTAACTTTCAGCGATCAAAATAATGTATGACGCGTGGAGTGTCGCTTCAATGCCATCATGGTCGTCGACCTTTCAGGCGGCGTGTGGATGAGGTAAAATGCATGCAAGCTGATAGGATGTCCTTCTGCGAGGACATATGTGACTCCTTGAAATAATCCGGATCTTGAAGCCACACATGACTCGTTCAAGACGCAAATGAAGACAAGAAGGGTGGGTGGAATACGTCAAGCGTGTATTCCAGGGTTCTAGGGCTGGCTGTCGTCCAGACACAGGCATATGGTTCCGTCGGTAGGCCAAGAAACGATGACTTGGCGGGGAAACGCGGTGCGCATGCAATCCCGCGGGGTACAGGTGCCCAAGGACCCTTCTAAGCTGAAAATCACTCCGCCAAGCTGGGCACTGGAAGGATCTTGGGGCCCTGTCAAGCTCATCTGCAAGGGTCGAGGGCGGCGAGGCGGTAAGCTCCGGGTACGTTGTAGTCACGTTTCCCCGCTTGGTCAGCACAGTCGCCATTCTTAGCAATTGCCGGTCACTCAGCGCGCCATTCATTCGATGACAAGGCAAAACGGTTTATAAGAGCCAGACGGGCATAGAATTCCACCCTCTCCTCCTCTTTCATTTCAACAAGAAAACCCTAGAATGTCTCCTTCCGTCGCCGAGCTCGCGACCACCACCACAACCGGGACGAATGGCCATGTCCCGCAGAAGAAACCGCAGCTCGGATTCGGGACTCGTGCGATCCATGTCGGATCGACGCCGGATAAGGCGACGGGGGCAGTGATTCCTGCGATCTCGCTTAGCACGACGTACAAGCAGGATGCTATCGGAGTGCATAAGGTGTGTGGCGAGATCCAGCGTTCGACCCAAGGATATCAACTGATGT
This sequence comes from Lyophyllum shimeji, assembly GCA_026008595.1. Taxonomy (NCBI): domain Eukaryota; kingdom Fungi; phylum Basidiomycota; class Agaricomycetes; order Agaricales; family Lyophyllaceae; genus Lyophyllum; species Lyophyllum shimeji. The sequence continues at coordinate 133,477 of BRPK01000006.1, forward strand.
CAGCCTCCTCCTTAGGGTTTCGAGTATTCGCGGTCGGGGAATCCCAATAGGGACGCCTTTGAAACGACTCTCGCGTCATTAGAAGCAGGAGGCGCACACGGCATCGCCTTCTCATCTGGATCGGCTACCACTGCGACCGTGCTGCAGTCGTTAGGCCCCGGAGCACACATGATCAGCGTGAACGATGTGTACGGCGGGACGTACCGCTACATGACCAAGGTCGCGTCTGTGAACCAGGGCCTCGAGACGACGTTTTTGGATCTCGAGAACCTCGACGATGAGACGATTATCGCGTCGATCCGCGAAAATACCAAGGTATGTCGCGATCCCCATCAATGGGGATATCATCGCCCGATCTCACACCTATCTGTGCAGCTTATCTGGATAGAGTCACCGACGAACCCTACTCTGCGCCTCATAGACATCGCGCGAGTCGCCTCCCTCGCACACGCACACCCGTCCCGGCCCCTCGTCCTCGTAGACAACACCTTCCTCTCGCCTTTCTACTCCTCCCCGCTCCTCCTCGGCGCCGACATCGTCATGCACAGCCTCACAAAGTACGTCAACGGGCACTCCGACGTCGTCATGGGCGCGCTCATCCTTCCCGCGCACCACGCCGACCTCGCCGTGAAACTCCGCTTCCTGCAAAACGCGATCGGGGCCGTGCCGAGCGCGCACGACTGCTGGCTGGCCCAGCGCGGCGCGAAGACGCTGCACCTCCGCATGAAGGCGCACGGGACGAACGCGCTGGCGCTCGCGAAGGCGCTCGCGCGCTCGCCGCACGTCGAGGGCGTGATCTACCCCGGCCTCGCGTCGCACCCGCGCAACGACCTCGCGTACGCCAGCCTCTCGCCGCACGCGCGCAAGTTCGTCGACGCGCTCCTTGTGAAGGGCGCGGAGGGGGTGGCCCTGCCGGACGGCGGGTTCCCGTACGGAGGCATGATTTCGTTTAGGATCCGGGGAGGCGAGGAGGCGGCGGAGAAGTTCTTGACGGCAACGAAGCTGTTCACGCTCGCGGAGTCCCTTGGGGGCGTGGAGAGCCTTGCGGAGCACCCGGCGCGCATGACGCATGGGAGCATTCCCGAGGCGGAGCGCGCGCTCCTTGGGATTGGCGATAATTTGATTCGGTTGTCGGTTGGTGTGGAGGATGTAGATGATCTGCTGCAGGACATCCAGCAGGCCCTTGAGGTTGCCGTTCAGTAGTTCCCTTCTTTTCTTACGTTCCAAGCTCGTCGAGCAACGTAGCATTATTGCATTATAGTATACTTAGATAGACTGTTCAGGCTTGTTGGTGTAATTAACCGGATACCCCGTCCAGACTTCGAGAAGCCACGTTTGCATCGTTTTGGCAAAAGTTCGCAGTTGAACTGGAAGTCCGGGATCAACAGGTCCTCGTCACGCAAAGGACGAGGGCACTTTTTGCGACATTATTTTATCACCAAGAAACTCTGCCAAGGGCTTGTACGCTTACGAAAAGGATTATCTGGGATGATAATGCCCAGAGGACTAAGTCTATTGAATTACAGTATATAAGACGTCATCGATTTGATCAGATAACTCAATGCAGTCCTTGACTTAGCAAGCAGACCCCTACGAAACCGCCTGCGCTACCACCAGAATTCATACGTCCTTCGGACATGCCGTCCCCCAGGTACGAGCGCGTACCCAGCGCAGAAGACGACACCTCCAATGACAATCCGGTTGAATACGACCTGGAGGAAGGAAGATCGAGCTCGGACTCATTGCCCGCCGATCCTCCACGACTTTACTGGCCCCAAATAGTAACGGTGACACTATTCAGCCGCGTTGTGTTGCTCATACTCCTTGGTGTGCTCTTCTGGCTCGCTTTCCGCATGAGGAATACCGGCTGGCTGGGAGCGGTGGAGTAGTTGAAACCGGTGACGTGCATGGAGGTTTGGCTGAACGATCGTGAGTGGGTTTGTCATCGCGGTTCGGGGTATGACCGGGGTCGGGCGTACTCAACTCGAGGTGTTAGAACGGCACACCTTCTCCTTCACGGGCGCCAAAATCAGCGCCGGTCGATGCTACGCCATTGGCGACACGGATGGGTCGCCGATAGAGGCTATGAGACACTCGAAACAATCAGAAGCATGGCTCACCCGGCTTCGAGCCGAGTCTCCGCGGACCTGCGGGCGGGATCATCGCCGCCGTCCTCATTCTGCAAACCCTAGCGTCCTGCGTACCCCAGGAGTGGTCGAATCACCTGTGGCATGCAGCGAGCGCCGCAGTTGCAATGTGTGACCGGGTGCTTGGCGGAATAAGCTGCAATGGAGGGACGACCTCATCCTATTCCCGGGCGTCTTGCTGGACCTCTTGTCTCCCGAATCATCTCCCCGGCAATATTTTCTCGGTCAACATATGGCCCCACCCCTCCTCTCGCCACCCCTCCGCGCCCCGTTGCGATGCGAGTGTGGCCGCTATGCTCCTAGTCAGTCATACGCGTCACCGACAGGTCATCTAGCAGCGCCCGCGACACGCGCCCGCCAGTCATGCCTGGATCCCTAGAATTTACGTTCACCAAGATATCCAATATCGGGAAGTGTAGCGGGTCGCGACGGCGTCCTCGAGTCCCACGACTTCCCCGCTCCCGCTACCCTTCATTGGGTCGAGGATGACGTCAACTGAGCCTTCGAACTTCACGCTGTCCTCATTGTCAACACCCGTCCTGACGTCACAGCGGCGGTCGTGCCTCCGGCCGAGGCTGCCGTGGTTGCATAGCCGGGGCTATCTCGAGTCTCATTGCCCGGGAGGGCCTGCATTCGGGGTTCTCAAGGTCCACATGTCGGCACAACATATGTCGGCGGGCACGGACGTTCGTGTAGTACGTGGCCACCCTGACGACGAACGCTGCGGTTGACCCCTTGTTCGCATGAATGTGTATATGGTCCTCGTTGAAAAAGAAGTAATCCAATACGACTCGAGGACCCGGTGACGAGGATGGAACTGCTCCCTAGACAAAAAGCACGCCCTTTTTCATCAGCCCCGGCATGAAATCCTGCAAGAACGCCCTACTCTTCTACTCCTCCCAGCCATTTATCCATACCATAACCCACCGCAGCATCTCCGCGTGCCTTCGCCGCGTCAAAAGCCTATCAATCGCGCCACTCCTCCGGTCGTACTATCCTCAAGTCCTCCGGCTCCGCATTCTCCCGCAGCTCAAACTCCTCGATCTGGGATGGGAGAGTCTGGAGGATTTCCAGGCCGACTCGGTAGCACTCGGCTGCAGAGCGCTTGTAGGTTTCGTAAGCCGCTGAAATCGAAGCATGTCCATCCACTCCCCGCGCCAGCGCCGTACGGGACGTGAGTCAGCACATACTGTACGGGTGCGGGTGGAGGGAGCAGACACGGCCGCACACTCACGTCGGAGGCTGAAGAGGTTGAACCCGATCTCGATTTCACGGAGATGCTCTTCTGCGACGCCGAAGAGCCCTCGACATGCGGGGATGCCGTATTTTAGGGATTTGATCCTGCACCGTCGGAGACGAGACAGGGACAGCGGGGACGCGGGGCTTGAAAGGTCAGCAGGAGCGGCGAGGCTGCCGGGGAGCAGCCGATATACAGGGATACGAGGTAGCCAGGCTCGTCGACGTTCTGCGTTTTGCGTTCCTCATGTGGGAGTGGGCCGACGTCATCAACGACGATCGACCTGGTGTGCAGCGTTGTGAGGTGCTGGAGGTGGGAAAGTCCACGTGGGATCGTGTACGGGAATTCCACGTTGCGCGGGACAAGGCTCCGACAGTTGGGGCTGAGGAGCACGCTCAGCAGGCATATCTGAGTGATAGCACCCCATGTAGTGTGGAAGTACAGTACTTGTACATACCGTCCAATAATGTGCAAAACGTTGTCAAAGTGTGTTTCAGCGCTAGTAGATGCCCGCCGGAGAAACACATGGATTGATGGAATGAGTAAATGATACGATGAAAGGGTTGCTCTGTCGAGCATGATGCAGGCGTTTAATAGACGTGGCACGTTCTAGATCAATAGTGATGTCGTGGAAGAGCCATCCCAGAGAGGGTTTACGGAACGGTCTAGATACGACGCTACACGCTTTCAGCGAAGAGGTTTCTCCTGCTAGATGGCGAGCGATTTCTGGCTTCGCGTCCTCGAAGCCCATCACACGCTAGCGGGTTCGCCCAGGATAGTCATATACTCCATCTGCGCCACACCTACATCCCAAGGAGGGGGAGAAGAAGAAAATGCAGCCATCGGTCCCTCAGCACACCGGACCATCTCAAAGCAGCAAAATCATTCACTCACCATGCTCCCCCCTCAACATCACCGCCATCTCCATATCCGGCGCACGCATCCTATTCCTTCCGCTACTCGTCGGCCGCTCCGCTCCCGCTCCCCCACTCTGAGCCTGCGCCCGCGCCCGCGTTTGCATATCCCACCCAACCCACGGCGCCACCTCCTTCTGGCACACCACCATCAAGCCCGAGACCAGCCGCCTCGCCATCGGCCCGTTCTGGGCGTACATCCACTCCTGGACCTGCACGACCGCGACCTCGATCCCCCGCTGCCCCAGAACCCGCCCGATCTCCTGCACGGCCTCGTCAAAATCTACACTCAGCATGCCTTTCCTGAGGAGCCGATCCGCGGCCCAGGCGCGCGCCTCAGCCGTGGAGAGGACCCACCCGCCGAGATGATAGCGGGGTAGCAGTCTGAACAGCGGTCTATGTCAATCCGGTGAAGGAGGTCAATTCCGTTGACACCGTGGTAAGATAGAAATGGAGCAGCTCACGGCATCGAATAAGCGCGAGGCTCGACGCTGGTAGCGATGCTCGCATTTTTCATGGCGTCCAAGCAAGACCAGGAACCAGAAAGCCCTTCGTATTTGAGGTGGCCCCCTTCGCTCGTCTAAATACTCTCTGCCGGACTGCCTGGCCACCCATTGTTCTCAGCAGTGGCCGCGAAGAGGTCCTGAAGCTGGCCAGGGGCCGCCCGGAAGCGGGAAACGGTACACAATGGAACTGTGCCACCCATCGAGCTTGCGCTGATTCCTCGTGCTCGCCATACAATGCTTGAGACGCACAAGGCCGGTCGTCAAGTAGACCAGCCAACTAAAGCTGTAAAGAAACAGGCATACGGAGCAATGGCACGAGCCAGACTCTCATGACAGAGAGGAACTTCGAGCGGATGGCAAGACATGCTCTCACCAGAGGACAATCACTCGTCCATTGAGCAGAGCTCAGTGGATAAAAGCCTCGTCGGGGTCGCTTATGTCCGCCGTGATCCAGTCTTCACTACGAGTACAATTGGTCGTGACTAGAATACAACTAATAAACCTTCCCACTTGAATCAAACAGGAACTGTACCATGGCAGGACCAGCGACCGTCGTATCATCCGCAACCTTTCCGTCTTCAGACGTAATGACGACGAAAACGAGCCCGATAAGACCTCCTGGAACGACGACTTCCTTCTTGTCATTTACGGGAGTGAAGATAGTGCCCGTTCCAGAGATGAATGCGGCGAACACCTGTTTGTGATCCCCAGACGGCTCGAATTCCAACTTGGCCCGCGCTCCTGAGGCGGTAGGAGGAACGGTGAGTTTCGGGAACGCCTTGACGGAAAGAGGAGGATTGGACGATGGACATGACTTAATGAATGCGGAAGCCATCGTAAACACCTGGTTCATGTCGAGCGGCGTCTGTCGGGAAGGTGATCAACGAATGTACCCTCCGTCAAAGCGCAGCAACTGACCTCGAACGCGGTATTCCATGGGCTGGCCTTGCGGACGGCCGAGTCGATCCAGGCAGCCTGACGGGCCTCGACGCCGAGGATGGAAGCGGCTACCGTTAGATATGCCTAAGAACATCGTCATATCGAGATACCCTGAGGGGAGAGGACAAGTTACGCACCTTGTCAGTAAAGAAGGCAGCAGCTCCATTATATGCTGATGTTCCAACACTCTCAAGCGCGAAGGAGATGTCGATAAACGAATGGACATCATCATCAGGACTAGAAGAGAAGTTGAGATTTTAGGCGACGTTTTGAAGCGCATATACTCATCACGTACAAGTCGTATTCACAAGGCTCGACTGTCTTCGCCCCGGCAGCGGTGATCGCGCTGGATATGAACTCGACGTGCGTCTTCTCGTGAGCGGCGATCTGTTCAAAGCGGCCCCGTGTCCACTCCGGATAACCTGCGTCGAGGAAAGCCTGTTGGTCGTACTTTTCAAGACGCGTTCGGTAGAAGTAATTCTCGAGATGCTCAAGCGTTAACGCGAAGTTAAGGATCTGGATATCTGAAGCGAATGCATTAGGCGATTCGCCTGGAACACGGTAGAGGTTGAAAACACACCTGAAATGCCACCATCCCGCTTGGAAGGCAGTCCGTTTACGAGGAAAGGGAAGACGAGAACGCGGACGGCGGACGCGGTCGTGAATTTCATGATCGAGAAAAACGGATTAAAGAGCGTTGATAGTGTACGTGTGGTAAGGAATGTGTACGTGTAGTCGACCGCGATGAACGATGTGGGTGACAAAAGGAAGAGAAATCCACAAAGACAGGTATATATAGGAATATCTAGGCGACGTCACTGGCGGCGATCGCCAACAAGGTCTCGAGGTTCGCCGCATCTCATTGGCTGACAAGTTTTGGGCTTTGAACGCGTAACGTTATTTATAGATTTGTCACTGGTCGTTCTTGAAGTTGATGCCAGCTGCAGCGATCGCAAACGGAAACGAGCAGCCAAGTACGCGTTGAATGGTGCTTGAGACGGTGGTGGAAGTTCTAATGCTTGCGAACCAGTCTTCGATTCGACAGGAGCCGCGTCATCCCTGTTCTCTGCGGGGGATATGAGCATCGCATGTAGTCTCGTGCCCATCCGTATATGGTGTGTCTCCGTGAGAATGTTTTGATCCCGACAGCAGTCGTGCTCGAGTCACACCATAACGTCTGGTGCACTTGGGACGCGTTACCCTACCTCTGGTCACAGTGTGACATACGCGCCGCTCTCCATACAACTTCCAGCACCGTCGAGCATGGTATCCTCATCTTTTACCATGCTTTGGCTGCTGCGGTCTTGTAGTCTTATCTCTGCATATATACTAGCCCACTCAATGGTACATTGCCGAGGTTCAAGAAAAAGGATGTGTCCGTGTCGATGTTGAGTCGACCGAACGTCACGCAGTGCTTGCGGAGGTAAGGTAACGGGATATTGGATGGGAAATATGTATGGAGTTCGTGAAGGAGGGCATAGTTTTTCCAAAAATCCCCACCCCATTGAGAAATACAGTGCGCTTCGTCAACCACAACCGCGCAGACGTTGTTCATGAAGTCGGAGTTGGTGAGGACTTTGTGAAATGTGTCGTGCTCCAAGCACATCTCGGGCGACGTAAAAATGCCTCGATAATGATCATGTTAACGACGTCGCGAGATTATGGGCGTGAGAGGTTACATACAGTGCACAATTCAGAAGTCCATGTATCCCCATTCACGGCAGCAGCGGAGATTCCCATCTTTTCAAGCGCTCGACCTGTGTAGTAATCAGCTGCTGCAGATCATGAGTAACATAAGGATGGCTTCTGTGACATCAACCTGCCATTCGTATGGGTCCTTGTCGAAACGTTGCCGGAACAAAGTCTTGAGCTCTGCGCGTGTTGTTGCAGACTGGTAGTGTTTTGGGGACTTCGCGGCCTCAGTGCGAGCATTTCAAGGATCTTGCATAACTTTTTCTGCTGGCAAGCGTGCGACATGGTATTCAGGGAGTGGAAGGACGTCGCACCAGTAATCGAAGTAAACAGAAGTTAGAATCTGAACAGACGCGTCGATACGCGTGCACGTGAACGGAATCTGTGACATTTGTGACTAGAGGTAGGGTTACTCTATACGAAATGCACCAGACGTTAGAGGGCATGACTCAACCCACAACCATCCATCAAAAAAGTCTCACGAGTCATGCCCAAAAACGGATGGGTACGAGACTACATCGCATGAGATTTAAGCGTCCTGTAGCACTTACCGAAATTGTCTCTGGATACCACGTGGAGACGTCAGTCCCCAAAAGACGAGATTATTGAAGAAATCTGTGACCCGACGACTTCAATGAGTTCGGAACAAAGTGGAAGCTGTAGGCGTCGAAAAGGCTACATGACGAGGTTAGGCATATATGGAAGAAGAAGCGGAGAGACTGATGAGACATCTTATGGATTACATGATCAAATGAATACAGCAGTTCAGGTATTTTTGAGAGAAAGCCGCATCGACAGGGCATCCTCGCCATCGCCATCTAGAAAGTAGGTCAGCGTCGGTGAAGACAGACGTGGCGCTCGAGGACTTACAATACTTCTTCTCCACCTTCGCCACCTCAAAACCCAGTGTATCTCTATACAGCCCTATAGCGGCCTTGTTTGATTTTCGAACGTGCAACGACACGTATTCCGCCTTGTAAACGTTCACCATCGCCTCTTCTGAAAAAACAGTACGAAGAACAAATGAGCGCCATTCATGATAATCTAGAGCAGGACGCACGAGAGAGGAGCATCAACTTCTTGGCAAGCCCCAGACGTCGGTATGAACGTAACACGGATATAGAATTGACGTGCCCGTGCACGGGCTCGCCCTTTTCTTCCGAGTCCTCTTCTCTGTAAAATCGCGACCATCGTCAGCAGAGCAACGGGCCAGTCAGACATTCGCGACACACATTTTCGCCAGGACGTAGCCCACGATCCGGCCCTTATGGTCTTCCGCCACGAACGATATCTGCGGCCACGTCATCGCATGGTACATCCCTACCACATAAACCCCTGTATCAGCACTAACACACAGCGTCTAAACGAAACACGCACAGAACTTCATGACGTAGTTTTCCGGCAGATTTTGCAGATTCGCCGCCTGCATGCCGAGCATATCGTCTACCTATACTAGAAGCAATATCTCGTGAGCAAGCTTCGTAGTCCGCGGATGTGGGTGTCGCTCCACGCGTCATGCTTGGACACCCAGAGGCAGCTAACTGACCTGATATCAGATGGCGAAGTGAAGCTCGAGGAAGCAAGAGAGAGACACGAACCGCACCCTGGCTAGTCGGATATTCATCTTGTTGGCCGTCTGAATCGTAAATAGCGGTTGACGCTCGTTGGTCCACAGACGGCCAAACTGAACCCGGTATCGCCGACTCTGTTGATCGTGGGAGAGGATTACCTAAGCAAGTCAAGCCATCAATAGATCTCGGCGGCGTCCAGTCACTGCTTCCAACCTCTACAACCTAAAAGTCTGAAATTTGAGGTTCAACTTTCGCCCGTTTCGGCTCTCAATCAGGTTTCTCTCCGAAGGATTAGATTTCTCTTTTTTTTCTCCCTCTTGACATCAGATCCCAGAGTTCAAGAACGTCCCTTTGCTTGACTTTCTTAGCGCCCGGCCGGGACAAAGAAAAAGGACAGCTCATCATGATACAGCTTGACGTGCGTTCAGAAGGACGCCAGCATTTCGCTCCTCTTCAGCACCCGAACTCTTGCGTTGACCGCCGTGCCCGATACTGTCGACATACTGTAGCTGCCATCAATTTCACGAGATCGAAGCATCCAAAGTCGCCAGTCCCGTGTTCAGTGGTCTTCTCAGGACAAGCATCCCCTCCCCCTTCTAGCAGTGCCGGGCGCGTGAATACTCCGGTACGACCTCTCATTTACAACCCGGATTATCGGACAATAAATCGTCCCTGTCAGACATGGACCAAGCATCTTGTCTATCCACATGCTATTACGGTCACCAGCTCGAAGCACCACGCCTCCCGCTCGAGCTCACTTCAATGTCAATACCTATACAGTATACGCGGTTTGTGGTGCTATTCGGGGAAGCAGACGGAAATCTTGTCGGAAATCTTGTGAAATTGCTTTGCGCAGACCGGGTCTGACGCAGCGCCCCGAAAATTTCTCCTAGCCGGAGGTGCAATAACCTGCGACTGATGCTCCAACGTACCATTTAAAAGCTCCTTGGGATCCTCCATGGTACTTACTCCGAGCTCTCTCCGATACCTTTTCGACGCCACGGACAGGCCACCTAGGACGACGTTCAGCGCAGCCGCCATGACGCCCTTCGTCATGAGAAACGAACATCGGAATAATCAGCATTCATGATAGATCATGTGGTTTGTCAGAACGTGCTTCACATCCAGTCAAGAATTCTCACAACGCTGGTAAGCATGATCTCTTTATGACGCCAATCATCCTTACAAGTGCTTTCCCTGGCAGTTGGCAGTTGGCCCTCCTGTCCTCCCGCGAGACGGAGATTTCATTCCACGTTGTAGTATGACATGTCGTCTACGGCCCCGTCTTTCGCGTCCGCACGGAACACGAGCTCGACATTCATGGTCTTATGACTTGAACGCGGCGTCGTACCCGCCGCAGTTCTTTGTTTGTTGACAAGGTTACCCTGCTGAAGAAGTTGCGAAGAAACACATGCCTGACCGTGTGATGCCAATCGCGCGAACAGAATTCGCCCAATTTCGTGTGGAAAAACTGCGTCTGAGCGCTTCTTCTCGGGTGCGGTCGATGTTCACGTCTGACGAAACTCTCATGAATGTCGCCGGCCGTCGGCGGACCTTGGCTGTTACGCAAGGTACGAAATGTTCGCTGTTCTCATCGCAGAGCTCTCAGATTACTCAATTTTGTGTAGGCTGCTTAGTGCTTCGCCTTGGGGATATTTTTGGAGATGATATACTGTGCCGTCTGCGTGAATAACGCGGGGTAACTATTCGAGGTACGCAGAATAAAGCACCGCCACCTAGGGATCCAGCTGACTATTAGACCTTGTTCTCGACAGCATGAACCTGTCAAATACTCTGGAAGATTCAGGAACATCTGCCAAATTAAGACACCGTTGATAGGAATGGATCTGCTTGCGTTCCAGCACTCTCAGAACTTGCGGGTTCCTTGGAACGCGAGAAACTCAGTCCCGTGGTCAACGAACGGCGGTTCCTAAGAATGAAATTGCATCCGGGGCGCGCTGCTCAGAAAACATGAGCTTTGGTTCGCGTCCTGACGCCCTTGACGAACGATATAAAAGGGCTCGCAAGATGTGCAGAATCGCCAACTCGTACTCACGAAAAGTCTAAGCTCTCAACATGCGTTTCACCAGCCTCTTCGTCCTCGCCTCCCTTGCCGTTTCCAGCTTCGCTTCTACCGTCGCTGACGTCCAGGCGGACATTGCTGACATCTCGTCCAAGACTACCGCCCTCGACAACTCAATCAACGCGTTCGCGAACCCCGGCGGAACTCTCACTCAAGCCCTTGTACGTAACATGATTTGGCCCAAACGCCGCATAACCGACCTTTACCTTTCTAGACCATCCACAACAACGCGGTGGCTTTGGGATCCTCCCTCGACCACGGCACCACCGACGCTAACGTAAATTCATTTTTTGACGCGTTGTCGCTACTCCTTCGATGACCTGACATCTATTGCCAGGCCGTCGCCCCTCTGCCCATCTCCGAGGCCGATGGTCGTTCGATCCTCACTAACCTCGAGGCACTTGAGCCTACCATCGACGACGCTCTTGATGGAATCATCGCCCGAAAGGACGCCTTCGTCGCCCTCCCCCTCGGCGGCATCCCCGCCCTCGTCAAACAGGATCTCACCAACCTCAACGCCAGCACCTCCGCCTTCGAGGCCGCTTTGATCGTCAACGCCCCCGTACGTTGTTCATCCGCTCTCGCTTTTCGGGCTGGCTAATTAACGGGCTGGTGTGTAGGCCGACCTCGTCGCTGAGGCGACTGCCTTGAAGAGCAGGATCGACGCCAAGTTCGCATCCGCTATCGCTGCCTACGCAGCATTCTGAGATGGAGAAGCGGCGGTTGCTAACGATGGTCTCACTAAGGTTCATAATCACGGAATGACTGTACGGTTTATTTTGGTTGGAATTTGGAAATTGAAGTCTTTCATGGGTCAGGTAGTAATCATACATAGTTTCTGAGAGTGGGCTCCCATCCTTGCAGGTGTTGCTTGCGAAATGCGGCGCGACCAAGTCCGAAGTCAACATATCGTTCAACAAGACGAAACTTTCCGGATGGCGGCTTGCCCCCTCGTTCGACGGTGTACACCTGTCAGACGGCACGATCGTCTCTCAAATCGAAAAGATCTCCGGTCAGAATGGAACTTCTGCGCGCTACATACGCCTCTCGTCATCCGCATCTCGAAGCAGGCAAATCTGGTCCCGTGGTACAGGGAGATACTGTTCATGGCAAGCACTTGACATTGGACACTGCATGCGGCTCAGAGTACGGCCTTAGGATCATGATAGGTATCTCGACGGGCGGTATATATAAAGGGTCTATGTCAGCTACGGGGGCGTACAAGGACACGCTAGTCAACGTTCTCTGTTACCCTGACATCTCCCAACCTCGTCGAAGTTCAACATGCGCTTCTTCGGCGTCCTTGCCCTCGCCTCACTCTTCGTTTCCGGCTTCGCTTCCACGGTCGCCGACGTCGAAGCAGACATTTCCATCATCGCTGACCGGCTGACCACCCTCGACAATTCAATCACCGCATTCCCTAGCACTGGTGGAACACTCGCCCAGGCTCTGGTATGGTACATTGCCTACCCACCGCGTCGCAAAATAACATGTTTCTGCAAAGACCATCCACAGCAACAGTCAGAATGCAATCACGGCCCTCAACCAAGGAACAACCGATGCTCAGGTACTCATTCCAAGCCCTTCTTCGAACTGTTCCTGTTGTCGAACCATCGACCGCTAGAATGTCGCACCACTTCCCATCTCGGAAGCCGACAGCCGTTCGATCCTCACGGCCTTCGAGACGCTCGAGCCCATCATCGAACACATCCTCGGCGGCCTCATCACCAAGAAGCCCGCGTTCGACGCCCTCCTCGGCGGCATCACGGGGCTCGTCACGCAGGACCTCCGTAACCTCGACGCTAGCTTCACCGCATTTGAGAATGCTATTTGCGCTGGGATGCCGGTACGTTGCCCTTTGCGCCTTGTCCGGGGACGTTCGTGGATTGATCAGTGGGACGTGTAGGCGGACCTTGTAGGGGAGTGCGAGGCGGTTAAGGGAAGGATCGATGCTGCGTTCGCTGCTGCCAACGCTGCGTACCCATAATCCGAGCACTTGAGGAGGGTTCGTAGAATTTACGGGAGAAGATAGTGAAAGTCACTGTACGAGCTGCCTTGTTGGAATTGGAAACGAAGGTCTTCAGCAGCTCAATCATGTTGGTCTTCAACCTGTACAAGGACTGGATATACATTTGGATTTCATGAAACTCCCCTTGGTAATGTTGAGTGATGAGCAAAGCTATGCGGATTCCATGACGAAGGAAGTCCTACCTACTGCACCGCAGCCGCCAGATTCTGCGCGATCGCCTGCGTCATTGCCCCCATGTCGGACGTAACATTGATCTGCATTCAGCCCAGCGTTCAGCCCACAGACCTGCTGGAACAGACAAATGAACGCACCATGTCAAAGCCCTCCGCAGCCCGTTTGGCCGACTGCGCTCCCGATGAGCAATAGATGGCGCTGTGACTCAGATGAGCATCATTCGAGCGGCGATGGGAGCGAGGAAGGGGACGGACCATTTTTTCCCAGCTCCATGTGCAGCCTTGAGGACTTTCTGGATGATCTTCTCTACGTCAGGGTGTGGATCTGGGTTTGGCGGAGCGTATCCGAGGGAGATGGAGAGATCATAGGGGCCGACGAATAGCACGTCTTGATGAGATCGCGCACGTACGTCAGTCATCGATGGTACGCATTCAGAATCGTACAGATACTCACCAATGCCTTCGACTGCAGCGATCTGCTCGACGTTCTGCACGCCCTCCTGGTTTTCGATCTGCACCATGACAGAGATATTCTCGTTCGCCGTGGTCAGGTATTCGCCGACGTTCACGCCCCAGTTGCCATGCGTGAAGGGGCTGCCAAACCCGCGCCGGCCTGCAGGGGGGAACTTACTGTCTGCTACGACCTCCCTGGCCTTTTCGACCGTCGAGACCTATGACCAATGACCTATTCGTCACAATGAACACCTCAGCAATAGTCCTTTCGCTTACGAACCATTGGAACCAGAATTCCCCTTGCCCCCGCATCCAACGCATACTTGATCTGCCAGCTCGTGCTTCCCGATACACCCGTCGCCGGGATGCGAACGACCGCGCTAGGTCCAGCACCACCAGGGACAGCGCTGTGAATCGCGGCGATGCTCTCGGCCGCGTCGGGCACGAGGGGAATGAGTCCATGCTCGCAGTCGAGCACGATCCACGAGAGGTGCGGGCTTGCTTGAGCGACGGTGCGGGCGTGGAAGTACCCCTTGGTGGTTAGCCAGACGCCGAAGGCGGTCTTGTTGGCTTTGAAGGCGTTGAGGAGGGTGTTGCTCGCCGATGCCATTGTGAGAGGTGGTGGGGAGAGGTGGGGATTGCCCAATGTGATCGATCGGTGGCAATGGGTAACCGGACCGGAGGGTTAACCGGGGTATAGCTTTCCCGAGAGACAATTGGAAAAGCGAGTAGGCGTCGAAGACTTGGCTGGTGGCGAGAAAACGAGCAAAATGTGGCGTCTCGATGCAGCCTTTCAGTCAGAAACGACGACTGCGGCCCGAAGCTTGCAAATCGAGTGTACTTTGCAGGAGCCCTGTGGCCAGGATTAGGAGCGCCATCCCAGGTCATGCAAGCATTGTGTAGGCAATGTCCAGTTGTCCCCGAGCTGGCCTAGCAAGAAATCACTGGCAGTATCATTCAGTTCAAAGACGCGGAAGCGCAGGCGTTCGGCTGGTTCGAAGCCTCGGCATCTCCTGGTGGGGAACGTAGGGACATCAGAGTTCAGAAATTGCGCGGGAAGAGCGCAATGCACTGACGGGTTCGTCCAATGTTTGAAAAGATTTGTTTGGAGCTCCTGGCGCATCGTACCACTCCCCATGCTCTCATGAAAACGCGGATGTGGTAATCTAGGACCGATGAGAAGTGATTTTTTTGTCCTTTTCGTCCGCTAGTTTGACACTGGAGGTGGACTTCGCCAGCGTCCTAAGTGACCAAGCGGTGCATAGGATCCCTTGGTGCAAGCTGAGGATTCGGGGGAAGTTAGACGCTGTAAAAAAAGTGAGGTGCGACGATCACGTGTGGATTTACGCGACGCGTCTTGCGCACGTGAGCCATTTGATTGTCTTTCCTTCCCTGTACCACCACCATCTCCAACGCGACTATCGACCCCGCTTTATCGGTCTCTCTGTTAGCGCTGTGCTTGGCCTCTGCCCAGATTTCCGTAATGCGTTCCCTATTCAACGTGTTCTCTGGAGCCACGTCAGGCAAAACTACAATGGCATTCCCAGGCTGAATCGAAATCGCCCAACCTATATCAAGCCCGACTTTTTGGTTCTTACTTCAGGAGCCTCCTCTCACCAGGACTGCCATCTTCCACGACCTAGAACATCCTTCGTCAAGAGTATAAGTCGAAGTCGTCGCGTCTGTCACGCTCATTATCACTACACTCCTTCATCGTCCATCACGATGCCGTTCTTCACCACCAAAGTTTCTTTCCGTGTCCTGATGGATAAGACTTTTAAGAAGGTGGAGTAACTCTCAGCTTCACGTAAATGATTCATGCGCTCATTGTCTACAGCACTCGACGAAGCGCTCACGGGAGCTTGCCAAGGTTGAAGTTGTCGAAGTTGCCCCGCCCCCTATTGCCTCGCCGCCGGTGTGTGCAAAACCCCCTATATGTCTCTGCTGGCATGCTCACTTGCAATGAAGCAGGAGGAAGTGGTCAAGGTAGATCTTAATGATGCATACCACGATCCGTCGATCTTGGACATCAGGAGGAACTCGGTTTACGGTCTCAACGACTTCGTGCGTCTCACTCTTTTTCCAACTCTGTCTGCCGCTGATGCCTCTTCATGAAATGAAGATCGTCGAGATCAACAAGGTCACAGCCATTGCCTCGCCAGCAGCATCAAAGATCCTCTTTGCGCCTTCCCCTTCGCCCACCATCGTCGTGGACCCACCGGCGAAGATCGTGGAGTTCTCGCCTGTCCGTAAAGTGTCCGACGACCTTATCATTACCCCTCCGCAGACCCCTCCCCCTGTCACTGCCGCCGTGGTACCGTGCCCTAGCTCCGCGTATGTCCTCGATGCGCCGATGCCTAAGCGGGAGTCGTTGGAGTTGGTCGTCTCGAGCGTGTCCACCGTCGCCGCCTCCGTTTTGACGCCGTCCATGCCGCCTGCTCCTCGCGTCATGACCCTCGACGACCTCAAGTTCATCAAGGTCCTTAACGTAGGGTCCAGCGGGCAAGTCTACATGGTCAAGGATAAGGTCACGAAAGAACGGCGCGCGTTGAAGATCATTCCGAACGCTGGCCTAGTAGCGGGACAGATTGCGGGCATCCTTGAAGAGCAGGCGGTGCTGCGGAAGACCGCAGGTGCCCCGTATCTCCTCACATTGGACGCGTCTTTCTACGATACGAAGAACTTTTACTTGGTGATGGTACGTGCCTGCCCCCTCTCGATTTTCATTCCGACCTCACATGTCAAATCGCAGCCGCTCTATCCTACAGACCTTGAAAGCGAGATCATCCGGTGCGACAAGTTTCCCAAAGCCCGCGCCCGCTTCTACTTTGTCGAGGGTGTACGTCTCCTCTGTCTTCTATGATTCATCAGCTAACACTCCCCTTAGTACCTCGCCCTAACCTACCTGCACACCGAAGGAATAATCCACCGGGACATCAAGCCCGCCAACATGCTTCTCTCAAGGGACGGGCACGTCGTCCTTGGGGACTTCGGGCTCGCAAAGGACTTCTTCACCAAGCCTACGCTCGCCGAGCGGATGTTTCAGCCGTTTTGGCCATATGCGCGCGGGGACGATGTCGGACTACCCACGACACGACGCCGCAGCGGTAATGATCCGGAACTGTTGTTCACGCTTTTCGCGAGGTGCGGGACGGCGCTGCATCTGAGCCCGGAGCTTTTGAGGGGGGACTGGTACTCGTTTGGTGTGGATTACTGGGCCCTTGCGGTCTGTCTGTATATGATGGTCACGGGGAGGGTGAGTGTCTCTGCTTTCACGATCCTCCACGGTTGTGAGGCTGATTGTTTTTCTTTGACCGCTAGCCGCCTTTTGATACGGAGTCAGAGGAGTTCGAAGACCTCAGGCACGAAATCTTGAATACGGAGGTCTCGTTTCGGCCCGAAGATGGTGTCGACGCACCCACGGAAGATTTCCTTACCCAGGTGTGTCATTCTCCGACCATGCCCGCATATCGGTCCACCAACACGCTGTTCTCTCCATCCAGCTCCTACAGAAAGACCCCGAAGACCGCCTCCGTCTTACAGAGCTCGAGGAGCACCCATTCTTCGAGGGCGTGTAAGCACTACCTTTTTTTGTCCTTTATCTCTTCCTGACGTGTCCGTTCACAGTAACTGGCCTCTCATGGAAAAGAAGCTCGTTCCGGCGCCGTGGATACCTCCAACTGACCCTCGCCACGTCATGCACGAAAAGCCCGCGGAATTCATCCCTGGCGTACCCCTTGACGACGGCGTGGGGCCTTACCCAGAGTTTGAGTATACCTCCGAGGCTGTGAGGACCGGTGTAGTACGAACCGAAGACGTTATCGAAGACGAGGATGGGCCTGAGCAGGGTGATGGTCGCGAGGAGCCGACGGGACAGGAGGTCAAACTGCCGTTGTCCCGCATCGCAGCCTTCTGCCAGCGCGTGTTCGGTTCTCAAATGTGGAGGAAGGACCTCGAGCCTTCGTCGAGCGGCCTCCCCACTTCTGCTTCGCTCTCGTCGACGATAGACCTGCCGCCCACGCCTTCGGTGTACAGCTGCTCCGCGTCTTCCATGAGGTGCGACGGCCCAGCGCTCGATCGTCCCTGGGCGCCATCAACACCCGCCGTCCATGGGAGCGGGGTTCTTTCGAGGCTGCGCCTGTGGTTCGAACGCTTGTGGGTGCCGAAGACGCGGGATGTGCCTGATTTCGCGGGGAGGTTTGATTTGCTGGCTTGACGGTGTTATGTATATCCCCGTGGAAAGAGGACGCGACGAGGCGGTCAACATGGGCAAGAGAGGAGTGGGACGACAAAGCAAGATATGGTACCCTCGACTTCTACCCCGTTTGACTCTCTGCTGCTTGTGATTCTTGTTCCGGTTCTGGTTTCGGTTTGACAGTGGGTCAGGGTGTCAAGACTCATGAAGATACAACAGAAAACACTCAAGAAGATTGCAAATATGACGAAAAAGAAACAAACATCCTCTTGGCTTGGTACCGACTTTGGACGACGTAATTGCTTCTCGGGTCCCTGCTTGGTCTTCGATCTCTTCCTGGCTTCGATCTCCCTGGCTTTTATGATACCCTACCTACATCAAGTTTCGACAACGGTCTCTGACGAGACCAAGGCCTCCTCCCACGCCGATAGTTCTTCTCTGCTTATCCCGCTACGACTCAGGGCCCGTCCTCGACCACTTGCACGAAGTACTCATGATAGGATCAAGACCGTGCCAGAACACCAAGACACGACGACGACCAGATGTACGAATATCGACAGGTTGCGACAATCATGCCCCCTCCTGCGCCGAGGTTACGAAACATAGTCGTATTCAGGTCCTGCTGCAGACGATGATGAATTGAAGATAGATTTCGCACATGATTTCAAGGCTCCTGATCAAGGGTTTTAATGCTGTAACTGTATTTATGTCTTTTGGTTCCCGTTTGTCGTTTGTCGTCTTGGATGTGCTTGATCTGCTGCTATGTACAGATGAATATACCCGCTGTTGATGCCACCGCATTCCGCCGCTCTTTAAGGAACCTAGTCCCACGTACAGCATACCATCGTCGATCCTGACGAGCACGCTCGCTGTTGCGCGGTCATCGATCTCCTCCTGCCACATCTGCGCCGCTGCCGCTCCATCGCTTTCGAAACCCTGTACACCTCGTCTTTACCTTTCATCTCGCGCGAGGTTCCGCTCCCGCTCTTGAGAGCTTGACACTCCACGGTAGCGTGGACGACGGAAATCATTCCGGTGACCGAACCACGCCTCCCTCGCCCGCGAATGATGGACACGATTTGTGGTGTCCGAATCTTTCGATCATTGACATTGACGGAAGCAATTCCGTACATGCTTAAATCGATTCGCCCTCCTTGCGAGCCGCCCTGTTCCACGATGCCCGCGAGGAGTCCATCTCCCCTCGCTGTCCACATTTTCCCCAGCATCAGAGATGGACCGGCTACGCACATTGGATGATTTCGTAGCATTCATGGCAAAGCTCCGTTTACGCAGCGTCACGTTCAGAGACGTTGACTTCTACGACATACCTGCCCCGCAGCCCCCGCCTCGTCTCTCCGCCACCTCGTTCCACGCAAGCGGTTTCGGTGCACAATTCCTGGAGAAACTTTTTCGCACCATCGACTTCGATTGCCTCGAGGTCATGCGCATCACACGCTGTCAACTCAGCGGGGTGGTTGTACCGAGCGGTAATATGAAGTACTCGAGGACATCGATGCCGCAGAAGATCTGGCAGATTCCCTGGCTTGTTGGCCCAGGCTATGGCTTGAAATCGACCGCTTCCCCGGCTTGGACGATTAAGTTTTCGATGGAAGGACTCATGCAGGCGGTCGAGACACTCCATGCAATGGACCTAGAGCGGAATGGTCGATCTGTGGATGATGTCTTTGTTCGTGGATGGGGCCCGAAAGCACCCTAGGAGGAGCAGCGCAGGTGGATTGAGCACCAAGCCAATACCTTTGGATGGCATACTAGGGAGCGGCCAGGAATGATAGAATGAAATGATACGTAGCTCTCACTAGGATAGCGATCAGGAGCTATTGGAAACGTGAGTGGATCAAGAACCCGGCAACATTCTCGAAGACGACAACCAAAATACGACCGCGATCTCTTCAAGAGTACGCCCTTACCGCATCCCCGAACGCCGCATCAAGCTCTCCCTTAATACCCCTGGCCTCATTCTTATCATCCTCCTTCACAAAACATCATCAATACTGCCGTCCCGCAAAGCACAGGGGCCCTCACCGAATGGTATGACTCGATCAGCACATTCTGAAACGCGTCCGAACTAGCCTGGAGCTTCTTCAGCGCGTCGCGTACGAGCCCAGCGATGCCCGGAAACGGGATTCTGACGATGGACGCTTTCTTCGCGACGACGTTCTTCAGGAGGTGCACGTTGGTCGGGACGATCGTCTTGAACGCCGCTAGAATGTCCTTTGAGGCGTCGGCGTCGAACGGGGGTGTGGCCTACGATTGAATGGACCCGTGGTCAAGATCGAGGCAGCGCTAGCCATGTCGGGACGACAGATGCATACCTTGACGTCTGTGGTACCTTTGTCAAGGGCATTCTCCGCTTTGATCAAATTGGATTGGATAGCCTGCGTGTCGTCAACCAGACGTTCAGAGCAGGGCATGGGACGAGCGCGAAAGGACGTACAATTCCCTGAGAGAGTGTAGCTCCGTTCGAAGGAATTTTGTTGATCGCATCATCGAGCGCCTTGACGAAGGTCAAGGTCTGCCCGATATCTGACTTAACGTTGGCGACGCTAGCAGCGAAGCCGGCGACAACAACGGAGGCGAGCAGAAAGAAAGCGGAGAAAAATCTCATGAGATCAGATTGACGGGTTGAAAGTTCGAGCTCGAACGTGGCGCCTAAGAGGGGCATTCACCATCCCGCCGTACTTTATGGACTGGAAGGAACCACGAGGCCTGCCATGGCGCGACTTTATCTTAGAACCGTTGAGTGACCACCTCATGTCGGAGAGTGCAATCTGAGGGGCAGAGGCTAGAGCACGGGTTGAAGAAAGCACCGACAAGGCAACTGAGCGCGAGCAGTCATGCGGCTTCAACACAATGCTGGATAGAACATGGCGCAGATCTATATTGAGGAATAGATAACCTTTTTTTGATACAAGAATGCCGAGCGAACGGATGAAGTTGAAGCGACCCCATATCTGGCTCGATGAGAAGTGTTGTGGGGTCTTCGCGAGCCGTTTCTTGGCCTTCTGTCTGTCGATTCCGAAAGGGATTCGAGGTTCATCTCGCGCCCCGCCGCAATACCCCAGGAAGAACAAGCCCGCCTGGGTGTGAAGCACGTCAAGATTCACGCGTTCTTCTCGAGCCACTTCTCCCCGTTCCAGGCGATCTCAGCCGTCCATTTTTGCGAACCCAGCCACTGGTCGTTCAGAAAGCTATCCCACCACTTGATTTGGATGTCGCCATCCACATCGATGAAATACCCCGCGACCCGCGGATTCGGCCCCAAGAATTCATGCCTACACGCGTGTAAGACGTTCAGCGTACATGCATGACCGCGACTTCGCAAGCGAATGAGGGATTACACGTACCGCTTTGCAGCAATGTTGTCCCCGCGCACGTAATTGACCGTAGTAATCGTTTTCGGGTCCATGGCTTCGATGTAGTGTGAATGTACCAGGTAATTCAAGTCAGTCCCAGGTCGGACCGTCCGAATGTCTTCTCCATCCCTCGAGAGGTACGAACGCGGAAGATGGATACGTCCGTGGTTCCAGACCACACACTTCTCGAGCGGCCATCTTGCAAGTTCCCAGGCAAATGCTCTCCGGTGTTCGGTGATCGTTTGCAGCGCGCCCTTCTTCTCCCTCTGCGCTTGAGGCGAGTCCTCTGGGATTAGGAGTGCTGGATCTACAACCGGTTCAGTCTTCATAGAAAGAGCATGAGAGGATCGACCCCGTGACATTTTATCTGCACATTAGGGCAGGGCATTTCGAATTCGACAGATTGATCCAGATGAACTGAGCAAACCAAGGTTGACGTTGAATTCAACTGCTCAGTTCGTACATCCCATCTGCCGATACACTCAGAAGGAAGCGATACATCGTTTCACTATATCAAGAATACCCGACATTTTGTCTTCAACCGTGTTGCCACGCTTCGACGCATTCTTTTGGTGTTGATCCTTTTCAAGGGGACGGTGGAGGGAGGCCAACGAAGAGCCTAGTGACCTGCGGATTCCTCGCAAGTCAACCTCTGTTCGATTGAGCGGGACATCTATCAAATTTACTGCCAACTATGGAATTTCAGTCGAGGCTGGATCTTGATTACATCTTCAACCTCCCCTCGAGACTGTTTGGGTCTGCTGGCCACCTTCTTCCTTCTCCACTGCATTCTTTGATAGATGCGCTGCTTTCCAGAGGTTCCCCGAACAGATTCAGTGCCGCATCGCATTTCCCGCTCATTAATCGCGTTGGAGGGCTCCTTCTCCGGGTCTACGACTGCCGGGCGGCAAAACAGTCGATACTGTTTTGCACCTGAGCTTTCATTAAGAGACCGAGGACAGTATAAAGGTGCTTCACCAAGTCGACGGGACCGCCACCTCTGTTGTTCACCACAAGCTCACGTTACTTGCCCAATTCTTCTGACATGCGTTTCTCCAGCGTCTTCGTCCTCGCGTCTCTCGTCGTTTCCGGCTTCGCCTCCACGGCCGCTGACGTCCAGAAAGAAATAGCCACCATCTGTGGCCTGCTTGGCAAGACCAACAGCCTGATCGTTGCGTATCCGACAAAGGGAGGAACCCTCAAGCAGGCTCTTGTACGTTGGTCATTCTATCCCGTCGGATGGACGAACGGTCTGACGACCTTCCAGGAAATCCACGACAGTGCTGGAGTAGTCCTCGCGGCCGTCAAGAAGGGGACCGTCACTGCCAACGTATTTTTCGATCCCTCTCGCCCGTACCCAGCTGCTGACACCGTAACTCCAGGGGCTGACGGTGACCTTCTCCCACGCCGAGGGCCGTGCGATCCTCGATGCCCTCAAAGCGTGTCCCGTCAAGCCGACTCTCTCCGACCTTGTCGCGAAGAAGCTCGCTTTCGCCGCCCTCCCCCTTGGTGGAATTCTCACTGTCTTCCACAAGGACCTCACTGATCTCGGCGCATCTACAAGCGACTTCGAGCAAGTTTTGATCAAGTGGGGCTCTGTATGTCGTTTTGCTTCATCGCTCTTAGTTGTAGGCTTACACGATCGATACACAGAAGGATCTCGAGGCCGAAGCGAAGGCTTTGGCGGCCGATGATCACAACGCCTTCGTAGCTGCTCTTGCTGTTTACGCCTGAAAGGTTTCTCGCTGGCTCGGGACTTGCGTAATGATGTTGACCGCAATGCTTGTACTATGACTGTTGCTTGATCTAACACCCTGACGAGTTATAGATACTCTGCCGTATTGTGTTTAACTTCGTGCCTTTGACTACAATTACCTAGGCTGGTATTGAGGCCATGAGATGCAAGCCACCGTCTCAATCTATGCTGCGCGCATCGAGGGTTGACTCGAGTGACAGTGGCGGCACCACGACTACGCGCTAAAAAATAGGTCGCAGCAACAACGCCTTCACAGTTATATTCTGAACGTTAGCTTGCCTACTTCACAGATCTCGCCTGGGTGGCGAGGCTAGCCTTCACACCCTACACGGCGAGATCCATGTGACCGGACCTGCTTTGAGATACGACTCAAAGACAGGCTGTGCTTGCCTTGAAACCGCCGTGGTACATAGCATGAGATACATTGTACACATTTTCCCTACGACACGGGTTCATCTCCGCGTCAATGCGGTTTCTCTGATGAAGAGAGACGACATGAAAGAGCACGCCGCCATTGCCAATGTAAACGTTAAGGTGACCTGAACCGCCAGTGCATACGCGCTTCTCACAATCGTCTGTGTGGGGGGATCTAGCTGGTCTACGTAGCTGAGTGACTCCCTCACCCGCAGAATAATCTGCAGAAGTCGCCGACGAGGGCTCAGACACGGGCTTCGCGGAGTCCAAGGAACCCGACGACGTACCTCCTCGACATCTTTCCCAGAGAGATTACGACGTAGATAGGTGCGCAGTGTCTCCTGAACAAGCGTGCTTCCTATGGAAACACCTACGACCGCACCCAACGAGCGGAAAAGGTACGAGACTGAAGAATAGCTTCAAAACCTCGGGGTCAATAGGTTTCGAGGTCCGGACTTACCAGCTGTAGCTATAGCCTGGTCTGCCTGGCCGGCATTCGCGATTAGAGCAATCAAGCTCGTCGTGACTCCGCTGCCTGCAGAGGGTGTGAGTACAGCGTGAAACTCTAGACCTAAAAGATTGCGTACCATTTCCCATGCTCGAAACAGCTAGGCCTTGAATGAAGCGATATCAACCAACGTGCGTACCTGAAGGACATATATCCTCACCTACGCCAAACATGACAGTCGAATGCAGAAGCAGTCCAGTCGATGCGCTTACTAAACCAGCGCCAACGAACTGTGCCGCATATCCAGCCACGGTGATGAGGTAGAACTTCCCAGTAGCTTGAATCGTCAAGCCACCACTCAAGGAACCCGCCAAAGCTCCCAGGACGCTAAGCACCAGCCACAGCCCAGCCTCCGACGCCGTTTTGCCCTGCACGGCTTGCAAATATAGCGAGACATGGAATATCATGCTCATCGCCGCGGCAATGCCAAAGAAGTTAACCAAATATGCGGCGATGAGGGACCGGTTGAAGATGATTCGTTTGGGCGCAAACGGCTCGCTCGCCACCCGCGTTTCGATGATTCCAAATAAGATGAGGAACGCGAGCGATCCGGCTAAGGAGAAACGGGTGAGGTGGTCGCTCCACGAAACGTTGCCGCCGCGGTCGAGACCGAAAAGGAGGAGGAAGACGGTGACGATGAGAGCGACGGATCCTGCGAAGTCTACGCGCTTGATTTTCGCAGAGAAATCGGAGTTGTCGAGTTTCGGAAGATGGAGAGCTAAGGAGACGGAGACGATGGCGAGGATGGCTAAAGGGACTTGCATAAGGAAGGCCCTGCAGGTACAGTATCATCCGTGGAGGTCATTTAGATGCAGCGTCATGCTCACCAGCGCCAACCAACGCTGTCGGCGAGGAATCCACCTAGTGGAGCACCTGATGCCGATCCTAGCGTCCATATGATGTTAAGCACGCCTGTCGGACATGCTTAGCAAGATAATACCCAGTACCAGGTGTGAGAACTCCTGACCTTGCCATGTACCTCGGGATCGCAAAGGAACGACATCAGAAAGGACGATACTGACAATACTGTCGAAGACTGCTTGAGCACTCTCGTTTCAGCACCAGCTGAAGTCAATAGACTTAAGTGTACCTTACATTTCCAAGAACGTTAGGCTGGAGTCTAGCCTATAATTGTAAGTCGATATAATACCACAGTAGTCAAGTGTACGATGAAGTCTATGGAGGAGTCTACTGAGGAGTCTACTGAGTCTACTCGAAGCCAGCGAAGTATATCACCTATCATGATGTTTAGCTAGACCATGAATATTGTCATTGAATCCCACGAAGTGTACCAAGATGAAGCCAACGTAGCCTACAAAGGTGTCGAAGTGTACCAAGCCAAAGTAGCCTACAAAAGTCCATGACACGTGAGATGCTCATACACTTGAAAAATACAATTTCATCTGGGCACGGTCGTAAGAGGGCATTACGAACCTGTAGATACAAGCACATACCACATTGCGGGAGAGTTAAAGGCATCGTCGCGCTTCTTCTCACAATCAGATGCCAACGAGGAGTACATAACCGCCTGCTTGTGGCAGTACGCAGCATACCCTGGGGCCGGTTTCTTGCTCGCAAGTTCAAACCATACCTCGGACATTCGACGGAACGAAGCAATGCTTCGCCGGAACTCCTCTTCCAGAATCTCCTTCTCCTCCCTGGCCCGGTCACGCGCGGCTCGATCGCGAAACCATTTGACTCTGTCCACTGAAATTGAGTCAGTAAGATATGGACACAAAATCAAACAAAATGCCATACTCTCGATGCTCCATTCATTCGCTTCCTCTGTAGACATTCCACTCGGCCGCCCTACGAGCCAAAACCACGGATCCTGCGTCCGCGAACTCCCAAGTTTATGCCGCTCCGTGACATTCTTCATCCACAATTGGTTGTCGAGTAATGGCTCAAGTGTTTTGTCGTCCTTAGACAGACCCAGGGACAGCAGCGCCGCATAAGCGCGCCGGTATTTCTCTGCAGCGGCCTTCTTCTCTGCCTCGAGGGTGCGCAAGTACTGCTGGGCGCGGGTGTTGGGCTTTTGACCATGTACGTATTTCTTCTTGAATTCGAGGTTGGCATTGCAAGTCTTGATCGCCAGTCGAAGCTCAGCGAGAGCGTCATGGGCTTGACCTTCACGAAGCTTATACTCGATCACGGCCAAGCCATCGAGCCTAAGAGCCACGCGCTTTTCCGGTTTAAACGACGATGGCAGGAGGAGTGGAGCTTTCTCCGGTGTAGACGCATCCACAACAGAGAGCTCATTGCTCAGGTCCGGGAAAGCCGCCAATTGTTCTTGTCGCCAGCTCGAAAGATCGCGATTCAATTTCGCACGGAGGGACGTGAGACTGTCGTCGTCGTGGCCAGCAAGCTTGGCGGAAATCATCGCTCTAGAGTATGCAGTGAGGCATGGTACACAAGCAATTCATATAAAGGTCGTACTGTGTATGCTCTAGCTGGAGACCCACATTGATTAGAGCTGCTTCCCCGATCCCCAGCTTCGCTGTCACCTCGTCTTGGACGAGAGATTGGTAGACGGTGTTGAGCGTCGGTGGTCCTGTAAACACCGTGAGCGAATGGTGAAGGACACAATGAAGCGGTTAGCGTGCCATTCTTGACTTGAACTTCGTAGACGCTCGTGATAACGTTGCCGACCACCTTCGGCTCTGTGTCCATCTCGTTCCAGGCTGCAATCCGATCCTCCGGATGCAAGGCGGTCAATTGCTCGAAGTCGCCTTCCCGTGTCTTTAAATTCTTGATACACGTCTTGTACATGCGTTCGAGCGTCGCAGCTACGGATGAACTTAGACGAGAACGTCAGTTACGAAAAATGTACATACCGATCTGGTGTAGCTTCGTCCAATTCCAATGACCCATGAAATCATCAAGGGCATCGTGGCGATGCCCGTCATTCATCTCCTTCGTGCTTCCGGCCGACTGATTCTGCTCTGCCCATCCACCCTCTATATTCTCCCCGCATGTCTCGCCTGAATACTTCTTGTATGTAAAAGACCACGCGAGCATGCAAAGGAGGACGTGATTGAGAACATGCATCTTGGGAATTGCTCCTCGTATCTTGTCGAGTATCGGGACCATTGCAGGGAACCACTTCGAAAACCGGTTACGCAGGTTGATGACGTATTGGCACCAGATATCATAAGAGATGAGAATCCAGCGCAGCCTCCATAACTCGACCAAAACAAGCATTAGGGCGAAGTCTGTTCGCCGGAATCTACGAGGAATCAGGAGGTAGATGGGATTGTGGGACAGATAGACTTACTCTTCACCTTTGACTAAGTCTACTGTGCCCTGTGGCATGTAGAAGCCGTGGCGCGCGCATTGAAAGGCAACAACGCCGCTGATGACCGCGTTTTTGAACTTCACGACGTTTTGAAGTCTTCCCGCTTGAAGATGGGAACAGCTCGGTGGCTGGAGCGAGTATCCGTCAACCTGGCCAGGACTGAGAGGAAAAGCCGCACCTCTTCGCGGACGGAATTCGTGTGTTTCAGGTATTCCTTATATGCTTCTGTAGGCACAAAATACGCGTTGCCGTCGTTCAGAGCGGTGTCGTCCGGATCATCATTCTTGTTCTTGCGCTGCAGCCGGAAATTGCCATCGGTCGATAGGAAAAGCGTATACTTATGCCTGAAAAAGCAAAGATTACAATAGCGTACACGCATACCAGGTCACACTTACACCTCTTCAACAGTGGCCGCATTAAGTATATCGGGATCGATGTTGAAGCCGACCTCAATGCAGGCTGGGCATCGGACCGTGAGGGAATTTCGTCGGCGGTGACTTAGAATAGCGTCGATCCCGTGAGCCTGCCCGGTTCGGCGAACCAGGGCGAGGTGACTCCACACGCGTGCCACCGCAGCGAATTCCCGATATCGATCCTAAGTGCGGGTCAGCTCGATTCGAGAAGAGAAGAATGAAAAAAACAAACTTACAGGGACTTTTTGTGGAAAGGCATTGTTTGTGAGGCTTGTGAACGTCTTGGCGTAATCGTAGGCGGATTTCTTGGAGGTAAGGTTGCTGATGTGGAAATGTTTGAGGACCGCAAAGGTCATTGCAGTTTCCGGGTGTTTCATTGTCGAGGGAAACAGGCGAGCACGGACGAGTTGCTCTGCGTCAGATACCAGTTTGCAATAACAATACTCTATGAGTGCACGGTGGACGCCGTTAACGTGAACGATGACAGTTACACGAGGTGGCTTTGAAACCGGGTGATTTGGGCACCGACCACCGTAATGTCCCAATCTGATCACGAAGTCGAGCTCTGATAGTTCGACGCGACGGAAGAAGGTACCGGTCCATTCGCCGAGAAAATGGAACGGGTGGTGTTGGTGTGCTGCCACAATACATTCTTTACACAGCAGGTTCGACTGGAAGCATTCTGTACAGCGAAATTTGGCGGGGATTTCGCCACAGGGACAGGGTTGGCCGAGACGCGGATGGTGCTCCGTAGAGAGGATCGCCTCTTGAAGGCTCTCAAAATGCTGGGAGAAAGTGTCCATCAAAACCGACGCACCCTGTGCTCAGGTGTCAATGAGAGCCGAGTCACGGTGCTGCAACGGACTCACCTGTTTCCGAGATGGCTTCTTCTGCAGCTCTGCAGCCGTCAACGTTTCTTCAGGCTGAACTGTCGTTTGTGGCAGTGGCGAAGTCCGTGGGCGCTTTTGGACGGGCTCGTGAACCGTTCTGGTGACGGACGACCCGGATGCTGAGACTATGACATTCAGCTCGATATCAGGTTCCACGTCGGAGTCCGTATCGTAGCCACCAGCAGCACCCTTGCGCTTGAAAGGTCGACATCTGTGCGACATGACGGCGGGAGATGAAGCACGACTGCCACCTGTGGACGTCGCGTGAGCAAAACGAGTGTTGCCCAGCTACAGAGTCAAATGCCGCATTGTCCTTGAAGAGGCACGCATTGGTGGTCAAAGCAGATTAGAGATCAAGATCTGGAATTGATGACAAACGGCTACATTATACATCTACAATTATACCGGCCCAGTGCTAAGCTGTGACCAATCAGAAACAATAAGTGACCCAAGTTGCGTGATGGCGTACCTAACAAGTCTTCACGCCTTTGAATTCTTCTGGGCCTCAAGGGCCTCTGCCTCGTGCTCCAAGATTAGATCCATATCATAATAGACCATGGGGGTGGGGTTGAGGTGTTCGAGAGCGGGAGGCGGAAGGACTAACCCGGGTACGTTGTGCGAGAGTCGGCGAGGAATGACAGGCGCACGCCTGAAATGGTTGAAGAATGTCTGGGTATAGAACCGAGCGATGCCCTCCTCCAGTTCATCAATATCGCCTTCGCGCCATTTGACTTGATCAACGCTGAAGATCTGTGGTTTCTGACCAGGCCAGTCTCTCATGAGGCGTTGCAACCTAATCAGGTATCGGCAACGCTCTTTGGAGTCGTAGCTCGCGATGCCATGATTAGCCTCGGGAAGTGTGGCAACAAGAAGTTGACCAGATGGGAAGCAGGCGCTGACCATTTGCTGGCGAGATGTGGAATAGGGAGAGTTGTTCGGGGGTGGACACACACGGCAATCGAGAGCCAGGAGCTCTTGTCGAAAGTTGAGCTCAGCCAGCTCCCATAGAATCTCCTCGATGTCTTGGTTGCCCAGTGACTCAAATGACTTGCCCTGCCACGTGACGGGGTCGATAGAGTCTGAATTCAGTGTGAGCCCATCCATCTCGAGTACATTCTGGAGAAAATCCTGCAAACTTGCGCGACGGCCGGCGTTCTTGGTGTCAGTGCGAAGCTTTGACGGGCCTTGTTCCAGATAGTCCAGGCCGAGAAGCGTCCTCCACGCCTTACCTGACATTGGGCGGGCGTCAGAGGTGGAGATGTTGAACCGATGAATGAGGGCAGTGCGATAACGTAGCCAGCTACGAATCGCAGCATCACGACGCTCCTTTTTCTCGTATGCGACGAATGACGCGGGCTCCGGGAAAGCATAATTGTGGTCTGTGAAGGCCTGTTCAGCGTTCACGACGTTGGTCATGGTGCGGTCAACGTTCCGCAGTGCTGCGCGCCATGCAGGTATCGGAGGAGGATAAACGGGGTCATCTGGATCCTCAAACTTATCCCGACCTTGTGGTTCGTAGAACGCCGACTTCGGCTTGGTTCGCCGCGCATCTGAATTCCGACTTCAACGAAAGAGACACGAAGAGAATGAACAATTACTTACAGGGGCTATATTGTTGAGCGCGCGAGTTGCGGTTCACGAAGGAAGAAGCTGCCGGTAGAGGCTCCGTTCGCGGCGCGACACAAGTTAGGCCGAATGGGTTGGGGTATGTTTGTAAGCGACGGGTGAACATATACATCGCAGCGTATTTGTCCCGCGACACCCGCCCACGGTAGATTGCCTTATATGTAGGGTTCACGGCCTCGTCCAGTGGGATGACGCCCTGGGCTACAATGGGGGTCACCACCTCGAGTACTCGGATCGACATCACCTCGGTGGCGGGCCGGACCAAGTAGACCGGGATCTTGGCACGAAAGAGGTCCTCACAGGTCTGGATGCTCGTGGTGAATGCACCGATGATCCTCGCAGGTTTAGTATTGGATTCTGCTGGGGCGTTGTGGAGCAGCCGTGGTTTATAAATCTCCGCGAGGTCTAAGCATGCTGTCAATTCTAGGGCCATGCGTTGAGTTTCCCTAACAAGGAGTTGGGTCATGCGTAATGATGTCGGGAGGTACGACAGGCGGTCGAGAAAGCTGGTGATCATAGCAGCGAGAGTCTGTATGTATTCGTCCGATTTATGCTCATCTGCTGCTGCGCGAGTTATGAGAGACCGGCAAGGCACACGAAGGCATGCGATATAGTAACCCGACACGCGACCAAGACCGTCTAACAACGAGCCTTCCCGGACAAAATCCGCTTCAGTTGGGAAGGTCCACAGGACGCGCATGGGGTCATTTGGGTCCCGAGGAGGATAGGGAATTAGCGGGAGATGGGCTGAGGTTGGCAGGAAGTTCTGCGGCCACATCAGCGGATCATCGTCACCATATCGCAGATTGGAGCGAAGATACAGGGAACGATCGCCGCCGAGGGGAGGATGGTATATTCTTCGCATATTGGGACTCGTAACTATGTAGTCACCTCCCTCGATTACAGCTCCGACCAGTCCGTCGAAGGCTTGGATTTCTGTTCGGGATAAAATTGAGGGAGAGATTCTACAACAACACTCAAATTAACACACCTTGACCTTCGAGCTCGTGTCGTTTGTGCAATAGCAACGAAGGGTTCTTATGCAGCTCCTCTCTTGTCGGAGGGCCCTTCGACAGATCCATCATCGCTACGGAGAGTTAGCAGATATCAAAAGAGATGCTGCATGAAAACGTACGAAGTTTGATAGTGCGGTCACGCGAGCGCAAGCCAAGTCAACGATGTTCGATAACACGGGTACACTCGAGCGAAGGGTCGGGGGATATCTAAGGATATTTCAGCAAATGTCAGCATCCACGTAGCATGACATCTTCAGACACAACGCACCCGGTGTATAGAAAGCACAGACCGCTCAAAGAAGTCGTTCCGACGTCGCCAACAGTGCGAAGACAACGGAATGGCAACACTTGACAGGCAACCTTGACGCCTGGAGGACGTACGAGCCGAGGGGGCAGTCAGGAGACTTGAGGTCGACGATGGTGATATCAGCTGTTTGTGCAACGAGCTGAACGAGCTACCGAGGGTAGTACTCGAAGGGAAGGGGTTCGGCCGGTCTTGAAAAATCTTGAGGTCGAAGGCAAGGGATTCGGCCGGTCTTGAAGGAATCTTGAGGTCGACGATGGCGATATCAGCTGTTTGTTCAACAAGCTGAACGAGCTACCAAAGGTAATACTCGCGGGAAGGGGATGGGGTCGGTCTTGACCAAAAAGGCACGCAAGTCTGTAGGTACTGTCAAGATTGACGGCGCGGAGAGTAATGGAAAACTTACCGGCACCAGAAAAAATCAGTCGAGGGAGAGACAGGAAGCGCGACGAACTGACGAGATGTGTGAGACGTGGGATGGAAAACTTGAAGGTGGGAACGTTCAGCCACATTGCCAACACGACCAACTCACAGCCACTAAGTCTACACGACCAACTACACCTGATCATGAACTTCCCTCGCCTCGATTCTCTCTCGCGCCTGGCTATGCTACGGGTACAACGCTTCGTTGCCCGTCCAACTTGACGAACCGTCAGTTGGTCCGCTGCTCGACTTGGCCATATCCCCGGTGCCGGACAACGGTCTCCATATTACTTCGACACTGCCTAATTCGCTCTGGCCATAGCATGGTCCAACCTACGATCTTCGATCTGGCCACAGTCAAAGCGTCACCGTGCTGCACACCATTTAAGGACATGCAGGTGAGTAGACGAGTGCCACTATACCACTGTACGCCCTCAATGCCTCGTGACAGAACCTCTTCTCAGCCTCGTCCTGCGCCGTACCCCAGCCAGACTCATGATCCCACCGGAAATCTGCGCCGTTTGGCAGTCGAACGTCCCGATTTGCAACTGCATGGGCTTACCCTGCGAAAGGCGAGAGATGTGATTGAAGATCGCATCGCCGACGCGGTCGAATTTATCGTTGGACCTTTGCCCGAAAATGTCAGACCCGCGCCTCGTGGATGGAAATTGACGGGCGAGCCGTTCGTGTGTACGGGCAAAACCGCGTCCAAAGAGCACCGAAGCGACAGCACTGCCAAAATAGGCAGCTGGTGTCAACGAGTACGCGATTTTCATGATTCTATGTAAAGTGCTAACGATGATTGCATTAATAGATCACGAAGCAACAGAATCCGAAGAAAATGAAAATCCACTGCTTAACAGCTCCCATGGCACAAGATCTTCTCGAGGGTACTGAAGAGCTCTCCCCTCTACTAGAGATACGGAAGGAACTTGCTCCGAAGCAGAGAGGAACTCCTTCAACTCCTGCCTCTTCCCGACGCGCTGTTCAAGGTGACCGCGGCTCCCCACCACCTCTTGCTTCGTCATCCACACGTGCCAATTATTCTTCTGTCCGTGAATGGTCGCCGACATCCATTGCCTCGGACGACTCGCTCTCGCCTTTCCCAGCATCGTCGTCAACCCTAGCGCCCTCTTCCTCTGCTGTTCGGTTTTCGTCTCCTGATGATTCGGAGTTGCCTGTCGAAGAAGTTGGGTCATATTATCTGGATTATACGCGTTCCGGTATCTTCTACATCTGGCTGGAGGTAAGCATAGTTCAACCAATAGCCCTAGCACCACGTTGAGTATATTTGCAGGATGGATTGAGCCACATCACGGTGGTCCTGTTTGCACGTCAGAATGATCGTCATGTATTCTTCGGCGATCATAAGGTCGAGCTTGGTGAGAGGGGTGTAGAGCGGGCAGTGGAGCTGGACATTTATGCCGGCCCTGGCGTTGGATGGACCCGATTCGACTGGGAGGCCCCCTTGAGGATCGATATGCCGGGACAAACCTTTTTCATGAGAGCTGCCACCGTGGTGTCACCCACCAACTTCTACCATACATATTCCGTAAACAGCCGCATCCCGAAGCGCAAAGCAAGGGCCATTAATTAGATATACGATACTTGACGTGATCACGAACCGCAATATGCCTGATGCAGGCATTCACAATCCGTTTCCTCAGCCCCCTTCACCTGGTCACACTGGGCTTTGACGAATGAACCTGGTTTAGATCGCGATCTCCCCGTTCCTCCGTGTAGGTGGACACATACGCTTTGGCCCAGGCTCTCCCAATGTCTTGCGCCCGCTTGGACCACTTGGCCATTATAGCTTTTCCGGGGCACAATTGTGTTCTACGCACCTTTGCCGCTTTGCCTGAGGAACGATGGACACCATATTTGCAAATGCCGCAGGTCCAATACTATAAAGTCCTACTCTCATCGTCCCATCCTCTTTTTTCGCCTTCCTCCATCAGTTATACCATGTCTACTCCAACTGGTGACTCGACGTCCTCTGGTGCTGATGCATCTCCTTCGAATAAGGAACCTCTTGCTTCTGATCCTGGCACCTCATCTACCCCGCCTGGCGAGTCGTCGACTTCCTCCATCCGCCCCGAGCAGAAGGCGTTCACGAGGCCGCAACGCGAACATCTTATGAAGCACATGCCAGAATACGCGACTTACGTTGCCGGCTTGCAAGGGAAGGGACCACGAAGGCTAGCTGGCGTCAAGGGATGCAAGTCTCAATGGGTCATGGACAACGTCTACCAAGGCTATGTTCAAGAATTCAAGTGCGAAGAGGAGGGCGGTCCCAACCTTGCCAGCTTGCAGAAAGTACGTTTAATATGTTCGCTATACCCTGTCGAAGGTCTAACAATTCTTCCAGGCAATGATCAAGTTCTTTTCGAACAACGTGAAGTCCTCAGGAGACAAGGTGTCCGACCAGACGCTGCTCTCCTTCACTTCGAGCAGCAAACCCCGTGCCACCAACGCTGTTGAGCTTTTCGCGGCGGAAAACAGCGAAGCGATCAAGCAGAAGATCACGAGCGACCGAATTGAGCTCGGCCTAACGCCACGACAGGGTAACCTCAAGTTCTGGCATAAGCACAAGAACCAACTTTACAGTGAGCTCGACGAAGAGGCACACATCAAGTACGAAAGAATGGCCGCTGAACACAACGCCCGCCTCGCAGAGCCACCATCCCGCGAAGCAGTGTTTGCGTGAGTCATTCGACAATTCCTTCGCGAGCAGCCAGCTAATGCAATGTCTTGTAGCAAGCAGGAAACACTTTTGGCAACGGTGGCGGCGACTCTACAGAGGACGTGTGGGTGGGGTCACGAAGGCCATGGCGACGTTGCATTCTTCGTGCAAGGGGCATACAGAAACGAACAGGATGACGTGAAAATGTTCAAGTACGACATTATGCCTTGTGGGATTATACTGCAACTAATACCTCTCAAAGTGTTACAGTTAGTAACGCCGCGAAGACCGAACGGTTCTCGGACGCCTGCTCGAACTTCAAGGACTATCGCAAGCAGTTCCGACGGTTCTTCGAGAAGACATTTCCTGGTAAGTTCGATCTATCACAGTGCTCGGCAAAGAACTCAGTCATCTGGCTATAGTTACGCCGGCGGGTGCATCTGCTTCCAAGTCAGGCTCAGCGCCCGACCCTCTCACCATTTCATTCAACGAGGACGGCCTTCCCTTGCTTCCTCCCGATGAGCCCGACTCCATTGCTGCTAAAAATGCAAGGGTCTTGTTAACAGGCTACTTCGAAGCGATGTGGAGTGCGTTCATCTCCCTTGAAGACCTGTATTTCGTTGTTGACGACATATCTTAGAGCACTCTAATACTGGTGCAATGCCGTGGGACGTTTTGGCGACTTCGGACCGCTCCTCCATAGGACTGGTTCATGAGGCATTAGCAGCTTATCCAAGCCTCCACATCGACCAGATGAAATCCTCTGAAGTCCTGCAACTTTATGGTTTGATTTTCGAAGCACAGGGCCGATCAGAGTACATAATCAAATTTTCCGCTGAAACCCACGACGACGACGACGATGACGACATCATCGAGATCGATGCTGTGGAACCGTCTCAGGCAGTTCCTCCACCTTCACCTGTTGTTGGCTCCGATATATTGCCGCAGGACCCGTCGGTATCCGCCGCGCCTACGCTGGACTTCACGTCACCAATGCTGCAGGAGCTAGGATTCACGATCCCCAGTTCCAATCCCGAACCCGATTCGATCAATGCTGTTGCCGGCGGTTCGACCTCGGGTGCTGACGACCACTCTGAAGCCGGGTCGATCGTGGATACTAACAAGCACTCTGAGGCACGTGGTCGAGGTAGAGGCTCGAGTAGAGGGCGCGCACGTGGACGTGGACGTGGACGTGGAGGTCGTGCTGGACAGCCTGCGGAGGACGGTACCCCCGCATCTCTCACTCCACTTGGTCTCTCTGTCGTTGGCGCCGCCGCCGCCGCAGGGTCTGCCACTGGAACAGTACCCACGACAAACACTACTCAAATAACCGCCACACATCCTCCTCCAATCGTGACTCCTGTGGCCATTCCTCACCCAGAACATGCCGTCGGATCGCCCAGTGCTCAGTCGGGTGCCGCCAAAGTTGCTGGAAGACTTGGTGAGGCGAGCCATGCAGTCGCCAGTTCAAACCCCGTTGTATCCGCTGCCGCAGTTCCTACGCCAGCATCAGTTCCCGCTCCCATCCCTGGTACCAGTCAGATGCCACCTCTGGCAAACACTGCCACAGTGCACACTGGCACATCAGCACCCGTCGCGACCAGTGCTGTACCCTCTGCCGTCGAACCTCGCCGAAGCACCCGTAAGCGCAAATTGGCGGAGGCGGACGAGGAGAAGTCTACCCGACCTGTCCAGAAACGGAAAGCGCGGGAGCGCTGGGAATATGTTGTTGATGACGAGGTATGACTTGTCAGACTTGTTCGCTCGTATCTAGCTAACTACTTGCTACGCTTTGCAGGCTTGACTACGCTTCGGTATGCTTGGCTGCGCTCGAAGCAGTTAGGCTGGCTGGGCTTAACCCTACTGAGTAGTAGGCTTGGTTTGGCTGACTTGATTTCCGATATCCCGTACGCTTGTTACACTTATGCTACTACCCATGATTATGGACCATTTACTACACTTTCTTATCTGGTATGGCGCTTGTTACACTTATGCTAGCGTACGATTTGTTACACTTCATACGCTTCCGTGAAATCTGGCTTAGCTTTGAGTTACGGCCGGCTTTGTAGGATTCTTTGACTCTTAAGTATGCTTCATATACTCCCATTAGCCTTCATTCCCTACGGTATGGTAGCCTTCAGTGCACTGTATAGACTCATATAGACTTCACAAAAATGCCCCCCTGCAGCACCCTTACTGCCATAAGGGTACGCTAAGTGTACCGTTCTTACAATTACCGAGGTACACTTAGCCTATCTGCTGAAGTCCCCGGTTTCAGCACTCCTCGAGTAAAGACTCACGTCGACATTCCTCCGCCGCCTATACCAGCAAACGCCCTGCTCGCAATCAGCTCCGTCATATTCCTGGCCAGGCCACATCCCAGACATCCGAGGGCGAAAATGGTGTACGCGAAGAGGAGACATCCTTTCCGGCCGAAGATGTCACTCAGCTTTCCATACAGCGGCCTGTTGGAAACAGGACGTCAACGGCAGCCCTTTCCGTAAATAGAACCTCCGCGCACTGAAAGCTGGTCATGGTCAGCATGTACGCGGTGGCGATCCAACTCGTGTTTTGTAGGGAATGCAACTCGCTTCCGATAGCTGCGTACGCTACGACACAGAGTCAGCGACCGAATGATTTACTGCGTTGTCCAGTGTGGCTCACAGGATACAACAATCGTTCCATCCATTGCGGCCAGGACCACTCCGATTGACATGGGTATCACCTCCGAGACCGTACAGTATGTCAGGCAGGGACACGACCGGGAGTTCTAGAACACATACCACAGATAAATACGACTTTCGATTGTCATCCGATTGCGAAGCCTCAGGTGCTCCGATAGTATTGTCTACGCCATTCTCGATGTACGAGGGGTTGATCCCCGCCGATTCGGAGTGCAAGAGCGGCGAAGTCTCGTCAGGCATCTACGTGAGTCCTGCACGATTCTCGTCAGATTCAGCCTCGACTTCGTCTGTAGGTACAGGAACTTGCAAAACGAAGGCTCCAGATGAGCCCTAGAGCCCGCAAGATGGCGATGGGAGAAATTTGTCAAGACCAGCATGGCGGTCCGAGTCGAAATCATAGTTGAAGGATCACGTGTGTCCGCAACGGCGTTGCGTCAACGGTCAGCCTGCTGATTTCAATGCCGCTCACAGACAATTTTACCAGTATTGTACCTTAATTGAGTCTCGAGGTGAATCTGTCAGGAGGTGACGACCAGGTAGGCTTCGATGGTGGCCAGATGAATGGATTGCACAGTGTACGCTGAAACAACATCCACCTCGTGTACTCTCCTCATGTCTGTGCGCGCAACGACCGCAACTGTGCCATCTCCACGTCGCTCAACGATGTCTGACCGGGCACAAGGACTATGCTCCGTGATCTTCCATTGGAACGGGAGACCGGCTTCTCAGAGATCCGAGCAAGCTCAAGCTCCCTGTTCACCTGTCGAACGTTAAGGACGATATGGTTTCCCATCACGCAGGAGAGGGCAACCGAGAACCCGATGGGAATCTCAAGCAGGTTTTGCTGTCAGCCGCAACGTGAGTCTTACACTCTACAGAAGGAAATTTCAGATCAGATCGTACCGAAGCAGTTATCCAAACCAGAAGGTTGGTAAGGTACGTGGCAAACATGCTGTGGTCGTCGACATCATTGACCGTGGCGAACGAACAAGCGAAGAGAGACTTACACGAGAAAGTAGAGTACGGAGTCGCGAATCAGGATGCCGACCAGGTATCGTCCTGTGCGGAACCGCGACCCGGATGTTCTGAAGGTTTCGTACCCCTTATATAGGGCCAATCCGCACATGAGCGTCTCGAACGCTAGCATGGGTATCCAGAATACGAAGAATTGGTGAGATATGTTGGATGGCACGCAGAAGATTAGATTCGGAGTAAGTGGGAACGCGGTAGCTGTTTGATACGAAGGTGAGCTTCCTGTCGTTCAACATGAGCATGCTGTTATGCGTACCTGTGATTTTAGAGAGTACACTGCCCAAAACGAATGCGGAGGCTGCCGTTGCAACGATAAAACAGCCCCCCATGACGGCAAGGACCTTTTTGTTCAGGGAATACATGGCGTACAGCCGCATTTGTAAAATGACTGAAGTATTCGCGTTCAACGTCATGGTGACGAGAGAAACAAATGTTGACATACCTTCTGCTATCATACACGCAATTAAACCAGTCCATCCTTGCCAGTGAAAGAAGCGAAAACCTGTAATGCGGAAGCGGTTGAGCATTACGGGGTTAACAGACTTCCGATGTTGCCTACAGCTGGTCAAGAAACCCCTCAACAAATTAGCGCGTAGACAGTCTTCCATAGAATACTCACAACTGGGAAGGTAAAGCACGTGAGACGAAGTCCTAGGGCGGCAGGAGGGTGCAGAGACTCACAGCATTTGTAAGGCGAGAAGAGAAAAGACCTAGGTCACGATGAATCAGATGCCAGCCCGCATCGAAGTAGAATGATGAGAATACCGTAGGTGTTGACACTATCATTCATTCCAACGAACCGTTAATCACCGATGCGCCCATAAATGTGAGCACGACGTACATGACCGATATCATCGCGTAGTAGCGATTCTTGATAAGACATAAGCGCTGCATTGATTCCAGAGCGGCTTGGACTCACGAGTATAAATAACCCCTTCCCCCACGACCAAGAACTTTTCTGTGTCACTCCTCAGCGGGCGCTCTCAGCCGTGCTTCCAAAGATGTATTTACCCAGATCAATTCTACCTATAGAGAGATGAGCGCGGCTTACATGGCGGAACGATGGGGACACACCTCGTCGTCAAGCGTCACCACTCACGAGACCGGTCAGCCAGAGGTCAGAACCGGGCGCATGCGAAACGACATACGATGATCGTAGAGGATAATCGTTCCAGACGCGACTGTAAGGAAACTTCATTTAATGCGTGGACAGCGTGCATTTAATAGGACTCACTGTGCGAGTAGCGAATGGCCTGGATGTCATGGATCGCAGAGGCGATGAGGCTGACTGCGCCTGCAAGGCTCATCGGAGAGAGCGACCTGTGCGAATCGATGCCACGGGGGTTCAGAAAGTGCGGAGCAGGACCGTATCAGGGGACCAGAGCTAGAGCGATGATCGCTCGTCTTATAAACTAATAGTATAAACGCCATGAGCATCGCAGTCACCAAACCATCGGCGTGCTTCTTGACCAGGCACACGTACCCTACACTGGGGCCCGCATAAATGACACTCCTATCTTGGAAGTACTCGGCCAAACTTGGCAAGGTGAAAGCTCCGTTCCGAGGTCTTCCTGCACAAAAGGCAAAATCGGCCGGGAGACCGGCTTCGGGTGTTGTGGATCTAATCGAGTTCAAGGCAATTCTTGGGCATCCAAGGGGTGCGTGGGTAGCCACATCTACACATTGGCCTGAGAAAGGGTCGCTAGAGCGATATCGCGGGGTTCGGCGGGGTTCGTGAGGCTGGGAGTGTCGCTATCGCCGAATGCGGAATAGAGAGTGGTTTCTTGGGCATCGTCTTGATTCACTAAGGACGACGCACACTCAAAACTGACTTCGACGGTCAGGCATGCGGAACAAGCTGACTTACGACACGCCTTGGACCAAGGTGTATGTATTGGATGTCCATCAGGTCGACAAATCGACGCTTCAGAAATGGAGTTGAGAGGGGGAATGTACAAAGCTCGGAGGCCGGCATCCTCCGCGATCCTGCGAAGGCGGAGAGATGCGAAGTCATCCAGTTCTTGCATGAAGGGCAGAAGGGTTCTGATTTGGAAAACCGTCACACATGCATTGCTATACCTACGCTGAGAAAAGGCAGCGCCCACCAGCGTTGGCGCTAGAGAAGTCGAAACTGAGTGGAGGCATGTGTCGATGTGAGGAGTGGGAACTGTCGTGGTCAACAATAACGCGAAAGAGATCCTGTCATCGAAATTCGAATGTCTTCTTCGCGAGTAACGGGACCACAGGGCGTCAGGGAGTACCTAAGTCAGACCTTCAAAACCCACCGCGAAAAGTGGTGGTCTATGAAATCTATCTGCTTCCACGAAGCGATCACGGTGATACGCATCCATAGTGCGCCCACAAACCCATGGACCATCATGCGCTCGTAAGGGGTCGCGATTTTCCAGTTCCCAAGCTCGTCTCCCAAGAAATCAGCAGCCGTAGCTAGAAGGCTGAGGGCTCATTGTTTTTCCACATAATTGCCTATGATGGCTCGAAGCGTAAGTCGTACCAAATTGACACGCTAGTCATTACCTAGGAGGTCGTTATAGGGACTGCTGTGAATTTCAACTAGGGTGACAGCATACCTTCCACTACGAAAAGACACCGGGGAAGCCAAGGAAAGCAAGCGCCCCTAGCCAATCATGAGAGATATCGTAGTCGAATTAATCACACATTTGGAGTGGGTGCCGGGGATCGACAGACAATTAAGAGACAGAAACCGAAAGCCCGACAGTCGGTGTTACCGATGTTGCTTGAAGCTCATCGGACTGTGCGACGAACGCATCCAACGGCGACCACAAGCCGACATACCAACCGTCGGTAACCAGAAGAGCAGCAGTGCGAACGAGCCAGAAGAGCATGTAAATACACACTGGGAATCGGCAGCAAGCAGAAGGCAAGTGGTTGAACGTTGACCACTGAAGCAAGAACAAACCCGAATTTGAAATTTGTTGACAACTCGCGCCATGGCGATCATGCACTCACGGGCAACGTCATGCAACATCTGGCGACGCTCATATTCCCTAGCACCCAGGCGCCGAGTACGAAGGAAGGCCTTCCGGAGACTCGCGCACAAAAATACGACGCAAAGTCGCGATGGAATTGCGAAAATTTGCCCTTTATTGGCTGGCGAATGCCTCGGTGATCTTCGGTCATGCGTGTCCAACTGTGTTTGCTCCTGGTGGCCAGGGCATTACAATATGCAGAGCCTATCCTGTTCTGTCATAAGTACATAGCGAAGGCCATCCAGCAAGGTACAAAATTTCCTGGTCAGCTTCATGAACTTCACAAACACAGCAATCGCCGCCAGAAGCGTTTCTTCCTTCCTGGCACATCTCCGTCCACAGAAACCTCCATTTTTTCATTCTTGTCTTGTTCAGAGCATGCCACGGTTGATCGTTCCCACTCCCCATCCTCCGACGAGGACTGCAAGGATTTCGGCGCCAGTTTTGGAGCGATGGCCAAGACTGCGTACTCATTCAGCGATAGCTGGCCAGCATCGTTTGTGGCGAGGTTCGCGATCTAAAGAACGACAGCGTCAGCGAGGTGCCGTAACGGACATGAAGGTATAACTCCATCACCTCTGAAATTGGATTCAAGACGTCCGTACCCCCAACTTTCGTCACAGGGGGCCAGACGCCGACGGTATTAGCATTGATGACATTCCAGGCAGCTTGTTTCAGACTGATATCGTTAAGACGTTGGCCTATCAATTTCGCTTCAGCCTGGAGATCTTGTGCGACAGGAAGAGTGCACAGACCAGCATAAGCTTGCAATTTGGCATAGTACTGGGGATCATCAGCTCTTGAGGGGCAGAGGACGCATATGGTTGGCATTACCTGAGGAAAACCTCCGCTCGAGAAACTCTTTCCATATCGCGCAGTTTTACTGCGAAATGGTCAGCCCGGACTAGCGAAGGAAGGATATGGTGGCGTACTCAGCATTTGAACCGTTATAGAGTCTGCAGAAATCCAGCCAGGCGGCGTCAAAAGCGGGCTCGTCAATGATGAGTTCCATGGCTTCCATCAAAAACTCGCCACCTCCGAAAATCATGGTCAAATGGTACCTGCACACGCTCGAATGAGTAGGTCTTTCTTCTCAAGAGAGTGAGCGACGTACGAGCCCTGTCCTTCTCCTCCTTCATCGACCAAATGGCCCGTGTCGGCATTCCAACCCACGGCCGTAGTGTTGCCAGTGAAGAGGCCAAACTTGAATCCTCCAATATCGCTCTACTATTGCTCTAGCCATGCAAGGGTACGATGTGAATGAGCCTCACCATGCCGACTTTGATACGGTCCCTCCACTTTGTATCATTCTGCCGCGCAATGATGAGTTGAAGGCCTGACCTACGAGGTGGGCTGAACTCACCGTGCGCTCCCATTTCGTGAACCAATTACCAGCCAATGTCGTCCAATCGGGGCCAATCCTGAGTCGTCCAGGCCCTTCAGGCGGGGGAGGGGGAAAGACTTTACGGAGAGGGTCCCAGGTCATAATCGTCTGGTCCGCCTGCAGCGTGTAGTCTATCAGATCGCCCATGAGTTCGTCAGCTGAACAATGACAGCGTCAGCTTCATCTCCAGCACTGAGGGCAATGGCAGCGGCGGACTCACTGGTCAAATAGTAAAACGGCCTCCGCAAGGTGCTGCCCGCGACGCGGGCTTCTTTGGCACCATCACCCCAATGATTGACATTATGACGACTTCCGAGGCCCGCATAAGGACCCGTGTGGTGCGAGTCGACTTCTGAAAGATGCCTTGTCATCGCATGTGCTATGCGGAATATGTCCGCCCGACCGGTGCGCAAGAACGACATCCAGAGCCAAAGATCCGTCGCTGACAATACAAGCCTGATTAGAAAAATGCGAAAATGCGGTTGGAAGAACTTGCTTACAGAGCTCGCCATTATCCCATGCAAAGCCGCCGACGTCGTACCTCCAGGTATGGCGTGTCTGGTCATAGGTGTGCATGACATCTCCGTAGTTCCAGAATCCGTAGAACTGCCGCTGGTCAATATCCTGAAGGAGGGAGGTTAACGCCATCAGATGATACAATTCTATGCATAGCGCACCATCACATAGAAGTCGAGCAGGTCACTCTTGCGTTTCTCGATCGCTGCCGCGCCGCTTGTTGACGTGTCCGGGATGTTCCTGTGAGCCAATATATTACTCTTTTTGGGATGATTGACGAGGACGACGAATCGTACATACCATCGGCCACCGAACAGCCTGCGAGCAGCGTAGAATGCCGGTTGTGCAACGATTTGGGGCACTTTCGTCTGCGAAGCATTAGCGAGCTGCTCTTCAACGTGCGACATCGTACATACGAGTACACCCGCCAGTTGCGCTAGGATTGCGCGGGACGGCGTGGCAGGGAAGAGTTGTAGCGTCGCTTCGTATGATCGGCCGACACCAGTGGGATCGGGTTCGGGATTGCCGACGTCCTCGTACGCAAGGTCCAGCTGAAAGGGAAGGTATAAGTGGTGAGTTCGCGAGAGAGATGCTTAAGACGGACTCCGTGAGGGACGGTGTCGTAATGACGCATATCCATGGCTGGTGCCTTCCGAAAAGAAGTCAGTCAAGCTGAACGCAGAGAATCAAATGAAATGCTACATACCCTCGGGCTATAAGCCCAAAGCGTGACCGTGCTCTGCAGGGTACCAGCGTCCCGAATATCCAAGCCTCTCGGGGCCCCTTGCCAAAAATCTAATGACGTGTCAGATATTCATCCCCAGTAGACCCGGAGAGTCGATGCGACCTACCTTTGAGCCCGAATACCACGCTGCCACCTGTCGCACCGCCAACACACCCAAGCCCAGAAGCACGCGTACCAAACCCGGAGTTCTCAAGAAAACTCGCGCTCCTCCCCGCGTTCGTTCGCTTCGCAATGGTATAATGCTCGGAGGACAGCTGATCGAGCGTGAAGTCGGACCACACAGCCAATTGGTCGACGAACTGAGAGACAGAGGTGGGCCATGTAGATATGTCTGACGTCGCTGTCCCTTCGAACTGGGGAGTGAGCACAGCAGCTGTCGCGTCTCTTCGAAGGCCGGACATGACG
This sequence comes from Lyophyllum shimeji, assembly GCA_026008595.1. Lineage (NCBI taxonomy): Eukaryota > Fungi > Basidiomycota > Agaricomycetes > Agaricales > Lyophyllaceae > Lyophyllum > Lyophyllum shimeji. Next base: position 177,892 of record BRPK01000006.1, read on the forward strand.
CGGACCGGCTCGCCCCATATTCCACCATCCGCACTGACGAAGCGGATGTGCCGGTTATAGAGCTCGTCGGAGAGCGGCGTGGTGAAACGCAGACCCTGTGCGGGGATCCTGCGTTAATACACTGATAACGAGGAAGAGAGGAGAAAGACGCACCACTCCTTTGATAAAGTCTTTGTTTTGGTCTGCGTCGTAGATGAAGAAGTGGACAATTCTAAGGGACGTGGCGCCCGCTGCGATGTAGAACCTGACGGTAAATGGCAAAAAGTCGGCGTGTCCGCCTCCCGTGTATTTCCCAGTCACCTTCGGAATCATATCAGCCTTTATAGCTCGTATGTAAGTGGAACAACGGTACCTTTACGACAGCCCGTACAGGTCCATTTTGTTCAACCGTGACAGTGTCCACTCTGCCGGTCGTGGCAACGACGGTAGGACGCGGGCCTTCGAGCTCAGGCTCATCAGGGGCGTTCTGGACGTGTACAACGAGAGTTCCGTTTTGGACTTGAGCTTTCCCAGCGAGGGACAGATTGTCAATAAGCACATTCCCGGACTTGTTGAACTTGGCTGGCGAGGATGGACAGTTAATTCCTGATATAACCCGCTTCGGTTCGAGCCATACCTGAAAAGTTTCCAGTAGTTACTGTGACACTGTTGCCGGTATCCAGGACGGTGACTGGTGACTGTGGCTCAGCTGGAGTACCCGTTTGCAGAATCAGCGTCTCAGCAAGTCCCGAATCCGCAGCAATAGCATGCCCCGACCACTTCAAGCTGCCGTCAGGCCAGCTAGGGTTTTCCGAGTCAGACTCAAGAGATAGACCAGCGAAGAGGCAGACGTACTAGGCCATCGGCCACGTCTGAATTGGAACAGACTTCCCAGTCGCTGAAAGCTTGATAGGCGTCGTTTTGTCAATTGCGCCCTGATCCCAAGGAATCCCGAAGGCCGTTCCCGTAGGAAGGGAAGAAGGTGCCTTCCCATCGAGCCATTTCAAGTTCAGGTTAGCAGGCGGTGAAGGATGCGCCATTCCGCACAGGTGTGTGAAAGATGTCGATGAGGCTGGTTCATTATATCTCGTGTCGGACTCTCGACAACTTGCAAGAGGCTGGCGGCCCGCTCAGAGAAGGGTCAATCATGAGACTACGACACAAAGATGGGAAAGCGCGTGGTCACGAACGGACTTCCCGCCCATGTGACGCGCTGTCGCAATAATAGGCCATTCTGCTGTTTCTTCTGCACTTTCGTTCAACACGCTGGAGAGGCGACCACAGAAACGAATAGCGGAGAAACCGACGACTGGTGCTCCAGAAAAGCCTCCATAACGTATTCCCCGCTACACCTGAGTAGAACGAAATGCAATGTCAGGAAAAGGTTCCTCAAGAGTCTGCTTAAAAAGAAAGCTTTCACTACCGATTCAACCGTCGGCCCGTTGAAACTTGAATGAACCCGAAGTGAGACGCCACGTATGAGGCTCCCCTGGTGTGAACTCGAGAGCCATAGCCAGAGCTGATGGTTGTTGAGGGGAGCAAGCGTAGCTGTGGCAGTGCACTTCCATTTCTCTAGATATCTCCTCCGCAACGTTAACGCTCGCGGCCTCGAATCGAACACAAACCCAACCATTTTATGAAGAACACGCGCGACTGAAGCCCTCTAGCAGGCTTTCTCATCTTTATGAAGCGCTCCAAGGGACGGCCAACATGGCGGCCAAATGAGTACCCTTGCGAGATTGCTGGCCGTCCGGCCGGTCCGCACATCCGCATGACCTTCAACAAATGTACTAGGTGATTGCAACCAAATTGCCATTGGCGCCCAGGCAGCGATAGGAATCATAGGATTTTTGTTCTGTCCATGTTCACCACGCCCACTCTCTGGCTGTTCTTGTTATCGCGGGCCTATCGAGCACTTTCAGTCGCGACGACGAACCTAACAGCGAGCAATTTGGAGTGTACATTTGCGGTCAACCAGCTCGAGTTCGATCTTTGTCCACTTTTGAATGCCCGCTCTGCACCTTTCGATATCACGTTCGCTGAGGAGACGCCTCCGACGTATACAAAGCACGTATACGCAGTAAGCTTTGGTGGGCCTTTAAAGAGAGATGGGACACTGCCTGCAGAGCTACAAGTGAGCGCACAATGTCATTTTACCATGTTCGGATCTAACGTCAATTGAAGTGTCCTGAAGGAACGCAGATATGCTTAACTGGTATGATACCCTCCTGTCGTAACGTTTGTCAGGACGTGTCCTGAAATTGAGGGTTCAAACCCGTAGTGATCAACACAAGACCGAATCATCCTTCTGAGCCAGCTCGAATACTTCAAGTCATCCCTGTTGCGGGAAAGGACCTGAACCCTACAGCCATCCTCGGGAAGAAGGAACATGAAGATGATCCTCATGGTATGTTACAGATCGACGATCTCCTCCCGTAGCCTATCTAGCGACATGGCTAAACCACCTCAAGCACCCTTGCAAGTGACTCTACATGGCGATTTATACCTGCAACAGAAACAAAAAGCGACATTCATATTCTCCTGCGATCATGCTGCTGAAGAGGTCCGTCCCGGTATATCGATGGCACCCATCCCTTTACGCTGAGTTCATGAATTCTAGACGAGCAAGCCAACACTTACATATCGGTTCAACGGCACACATGCATTCTCCTGGAGAACGAAGCATGCCTGCCACAAACCCCTCTCTGCTCCCCACCCCGGTCCGACACCAGACCCAGACCCGCCCGAGGACCCTCCAAAAGACCCCGAATCGGATCCTAGCGAGCCGCCAGCTCGTCCTACTTCCGTCTCCCGCGTCTTTTGGATGGTGATTCTGTCAGTACCCCACTCTACCGTTATGTCGAGTATCCTCGGATATGACTCATCGTGTCCGGTATGTAGGAGCCTGCTAGTCGCACGCTTCCTCCTGTACCTACATCGCCGACATCGTCAGTTCCGCCATCTTTCCTCGTCGCTCTCCTCCACGGTCATGAACCAAATCCGACCTCTCGTCTCCATGCGATTCGTCCCGTGGGCGCCGTACACTGGGAAGGAACAGAGAGATGACCGTTTTTCGTCCGCTTCGTATCTACCTGCCTACCCTGAGCTGGATAACGACGAAGGAGAAGAGGTGCCTCTCACACCGACTCCCGGCGGGACGTTCAGTCGTAATTCACATAGTGCAGGCTATTATGGAAGTTTTTGAAGTACCGAAAGAGTCAATGAGCTACAGACAACGTTGTATATTATTATCTTCATACCTTGTATTCCGGATACTGTTTCTGACACGATTGAATCCATTGGCGGTGGAGCTCGGCCGGTCTCCAGCGGCATATTCGCCTCTGATCCGTATCTTGCATCAAGGCCTCAGCATCCGCTAACTGCGAATAGTGAGAGAACGAAAATTGAGGGAATGCAAGCCCAACGTTGAGCCTCGCGGCAAAGCCTTTGTAGGCATTTTCATTCACGAACGGGGCGCGTTGCCGCCCAGGACGCGTTTGCTCACTTGCGAGGCGTGGCAGATCACAGCAGCGGAAGAAAGATTCAAGGAGGAGCAATATCGCGGAAGCACAGAGTGGCATTGCAAATCGGGGATTAAAAGATAGATGGGTAGTGGAACAAGAGTGCGACAAAATCACGATCATCTCTGCTCTGGTCGAGGTTCTAACGAAGGAATCAATCAGCGATCACAAACATGCTCCGAAGAGGGACAGCTTACGACTCCACTGCACGCTCAAGATCAAATTGTCGTAGCCCTTTCCATGTACCTTGTCAATGGCCTTCTGTGCCGCAGCCCTGTCCTCGAAGCTGACAAAGGCGAAGCCCTTCCCATAACCAGTCTCGCGATCGCGTCCAACATACACCCTTGCCACACGGCCGAAGATACCGAACAGCTCCCGTAGATCATTCTCTTGCGTGTCCTCTGAGATGTTGGTGACCCGCAACGTGGGCAGGTCATCTCGACCGCTCGATCCGCGCATGGACTCGCCCGCCACACGAGCGCCGCCAGCGCCACGCATCGACGGAGGTACGTACTTCCCACTCGAAGCCGCGCCGACAGCGGGCGCTGCGGCAGGCTCGTGGAGTGCATCGTCGTCGCCGAGGCCTGCATCTACGGGTGAGATGGCATCAACTCTATGAACGGAGGTAATGCCACGAACCTGCAGTCTCGAGCCCAGCTAACGTGTCCTTGTATGGACATTTTGCGGTGAAATGATCGCCCTTGCATAGACGACAGACAACCTTGCCGGCACCTGCCCTGGCGAGTTGCTGCTTGACGTTTTCTTCCGGAGCGGGCTCGGCTTCGCCTACCTATGATGGAGAAATGAGTCGAACCCAGAGAGTACGTCTGATAGAAAATCACGCACTTTGTTGCCCGCACTCAGCTTGAGCGCTACATTTTCGCCCACCGTCGTTGTGGCACGATCAGGCCCGGCTTTCTTGCCCTTCTCCGCCCCGAATTTGGCCCATTTTTGCCGCTCTGCCACGGTATGCTCGACAATCGACTTTTGGAGTGTGCGCTTGATGCGACGTGTAATCTTCGAAGGACGATGATTCAGCCAGACGTTTTTAACTTTCATCATGACCTCGGAATCGCACGTACCTTTACTTTCTTGCCCTCATCGTTCACAGTATACTCAACAACAGTTCGGATGCCGTTCTCATCGATAAAATCCTCGTTTTTAGGGTGCTCTGCGGACGCCAATCAGCTATTCGATTCGGTCGGGTTTGGTCAGGTTATCAATCACCTAGTTCGTCGACATCGTCTGCCCAGGAGGTCTTTTGTGTTCTGTAAATCAAAATTAGTTGTACCACATCCCATAGCGCGACGTGCAAACGTACGAGGCGGCCATGATGTCCACTTCAATTTTTGGCGTCGTCGTCGACAACGATGATCAATGTTTTGCGATGATTTCGCTTTGGTCTTGTTTGAATTCGAGGCCTCGTTTTGCTGACGCAACGGCTCTGACAAATCAAATGCCTTCCTTCTCCAAGACTAAATTCAAGTCGACTCGTGCGCGTGAAGTTCCCCCTCATCCAAGCCAGATTCAAGCAGACTTCTTTCCCGTTGACGTGATCCTTAGCGCACCATATTACACGAAGGTCACAGTGAGCCGGAATTGCAAAGCAGTGGACACCACATACAAATCAGGGCATATATCCGAAGTCCATTCAGCATCAATGAGTAACGACTGTACACGAAACTGCGGCGACGGCGAGAGAAATCACGCATGCATGAATGCATGAAGTCGAAACCCTGATTTAACAGTTGCAGGACGTGAGTTTTCCCAACATCTACTAACTCGGACCCTGCGAGTCTAAGCTCAACGTCACTTCGTAGATTTGCATAATGTCCGCTGATGATACGGGATCGTCCTAGCATCCCTACTCGTTCCTGCGAAGTGCACCGCATTTGAAACTTACGATTCGGGTTGGAAAGTACATGTTGGCTGCCTGCGTTGTCGAACGCCGTGCTTCGGTGTGAGGGATGCGTTTGCACCTGGAAATTTACATTTCGCAGGTCATTGGCGTACCTCGGTCAGTCCTTTCTGAACACGGCGACAGTTCTTCACCGCCCCGTGGACTTGATAATCTTTAAGAGCAATCCATTATCACTCTAATCGATGATTCACCAGCAGAACTATGACTGTACGCCTCGCATTCCCCGATGTAAACAAGTCCCTTTAAATATTGGACAGTGATTCGACTAAGTCACCTCGGTACCAGCATGGTCATTACACCTGCATCAATACATCTCCTAGCCGGCCGGGGTAACACTTCCACCACCATACGAGCATCACAGCTTCCGCGAAGAATCGGTTGTTCGGGCGCTGACGCGGAGTGATCACGGCGGGGTCGACATAATACATGAGATACTTCGGCGCTCCTTCAGCCCGCCTTGATAGCTGAGAGTTCCTGTCGAATGCCGAAGAGGGCTTTTGGCGAGTCTCCGTAACTTTCATCTAGGATTACAGTCCATTGAGTTTGACGGCGGCCAATTAGCTGGCGAACGTACAGGTGTGAGTGAATTCCCCAGTTATGGACATCTCGATGGCTGACTGGACGACGATCGGCCGATCGGCGGCCCCTCGGAGGTTCAGGATGAGCCGTGAAACCATTAAACTTGTTATTCTGTGATTTGCGACCGTCAGATTTGCGGTGAAAGCACAATTGATATTTCACTCACAGAGTGCTGAAGCTCGCATTCATAGCTTTGATGTCCGGCTGCAAAGGATGTGACTTTGCGGTCCACGGATACGAAGGAAGCACATACGGGAGCCAGCTAAAAAGAGTTGCAATTCAGCACGAGGAATACCACTGAGGCCGTAGTATGCTCACCAAAAACATAAGGACCGTCAGAAGATTAGCAACAAAAATCACACCGAAATACATGACACCTGCAACGGAAAGCGGTGAGTATGGCTCTGTGGAAGAAGTTAGAGACCCACCATCACGAAGTATAAGATTCAAAAGGTTCAGCGCGGTGCCATGACGCATGCGATTATGCTCTATCACGCGATACAACGTGGCAAAGAACACAACGGAGTCTGCGCAACGAATAAGAGATTTCAAGATAAAGATTAAGACTTGACAACCGACCGAAAGCTAACTCCACTATCCATGTACAAACAAAACGACTAGGGAGAGTCAACCACGAAAATGAAGCACCGTGGAGGAGGAAACTGACTAGTCATGCCTCCCAACCAATATACAACCGACGAGACCTAAAAAGACGGGGCGCTGTTCAGGAACTGGGAGTTGCGAAAAATGCACGACGGAACCTACCCTCTGGAAGCTTAAGGTGGGTTCCATCGGTGAAAGACCACTGATTGGGGGACCAATGAGTTTCATGAGACCAACCGAAATAGGATTTTGGGTGCGCATACTATCTTGACACCTATTTCGCCCGCAAGACATAGCGCGCCAACGACGACGACGGCTGTGCTTCGAGAGTATATCGCGTACAACCGGATGATGAACACGACTGCCAAAGCGCGTTGTTAGAACCATGACAACACTAAAAAATCTTGAACACACCTCCGATTGTACAAGATGTGACAACCTTCAGCGCCTCCGGAAACAGTACGTAGCGATTGCAGACCTCCTCACTCCACCGCATGTGAAACGCTGATGACTACGGTTAGATAAGATCGAGAGGTTTAGGATCCTCGCGACTTGCAAGTTATGATGACTATGTATCCCAAGGGCGAGAGATATCGATTCTATGATTGAGGAGGGTCTATCAGCACAGGCGAAAGGGAGACTGAGAGACTGACCAGAAACCACAATGCAGTTATCGGAGTAAACTTCCGCAGCCATACACGCTCGACTTCGTCACCCAAGGTCAGGGCTATGTCATAGAATAACATCACTGAATCGCACGTATTAGCGCTGCACCAAGGATCATTGGGAAGACAAAGCATACCACACGATGCGAGTGAGAACATCTTTGCAGCCATTCTGGAATGAAATTTTGGTTAATACAAGTGTCCATCCGTTATCAAAGCGAAAGAGGGATAAGCACAAATGGCTCGCGGTCCTCGTCAGCTCTGCAACAGGGAGCGCATCTGACATGGCAGAGGGCGGAAGATAATGGCGCTCCGATGGGGTCGTCAAGCGACACGAAAATCGAAGGAAGCTCGGCTAGGCTCACACGCTTATAACGCTAACGGATGACCGCATGCATGGGAAGGGAAGCGGTCAAACTGCATCCCAGGACCCACGGTGGTACATAGTGAAAGGTACTATGATGTCGCTGGTCGGTATTCGAAGGGCTGAATATGGAGCATTATTTTGATCAGTTGACTGCAGGGTGGTCGAAGGAATGGAATGAGGGTGGAAACCTATTTGTTCAAGTGCAGGCACCGTGCACTTCGGTACACATATGGAAGGACCTTCAGAGTGATTGATGGAAGTGATATCAGAACTTACGAAATCGCACCCAGTTTGATAACCGAGGCGCCCTATACTTAGAACTTGACCTCAAGAGCTAATCACACCACCTGATAGGTAAATGACCCGAAAGATGACGGTGCAAATGTTACGGCCTACGAAGTTGACGTCGTGAATGACGAGACCAAGATAGCGGTGTCTCGCGAGCATGGAATCACGAAAATAGATAACATTCATGGAGGACTCAATGTTCAAAGCTCTGAGCATTCAGCGCATTGCGTGTGCGAAATATCAGGCGGGGCTAATGATATGTAAGACTGAGAGACGAGGGTTACTTCACGACGGAGAATTTATAGGTCGAGCTCCACTCGAAGTCTTTGCCGGGATAATCTGTTACATGATAAGTGATATTAGTGATTCACTACTACACAATGCGATTGTGCGGAAGAAGACTCACAGATCTGGTCGACATTCCACTCCGGCGTGTTTATCGCGTCAATGTAGCCCTCCTGTTCAATCGCTACGGCGGACCACTTCGTATAATTAAGCGAGGGACCACCATGAACGACCTTGCGAGGGGTGTTCATCCAGAAACTAGTGTAGACTTGGACTGCTGGCTGGTTGGTGGCAATGTCAACCCTAAAGCTTGGTGAGTGACCGATAGGGTAACGCGATGCTTCGCCATGCTCGCCTGATTCCGGAAAGGTCGCTCCAGAGAGAAGTTCCGAATCTGTTATTTTCGGGATGGTCATAGACCCAGCAACTATCGTAGCCTTGGCATCCTGTAGCCGCCGAAATTAGAAAGATGCAAGGGATCTTTATGAGGAGCGGCGCACCCCCGCCGCATAAGTTGATAGTGTCGTTCCAACGAGAACCGATCTTCTGCTCTTGCCTGAAATCGAACGGCGTGCCTCCGACATCGATGAACTCGCCGGTCGGGATGGCATCTCCGTCGACATCGATCACTCGGGAGGCGTCGACCAGAAGATGATGAGAGAGGATATCGCTGCTTCCGTCTTGGAAGGCATCGAGATTCCTTGAAAAGTGTCAGTTCCTTGCCCCTCCGAAATGAGTGAAGCCCGCCTACCAGTAAATATGTTGCGTGAGCATGATGGGCGTCTAATCCAGCCATTCAGTCAGCGAACAAAGCTGTAATAATGGACGTCGAACCTTCTCAGTAGCAGTTGCACGAACCACGGTATTCAGAACTCCACCATTCGAGACGGTATGGGTCGCCTGTCGAAATCCGATCAACACGTTCGCGAAGACGCGGAAGACAACTGCACACGAACGAATGCAGTCACATTTCCTGGGAAGCCCTCGTCTGCAGTGTCGACGTGCTTATAGGTAACGCTCGTAGGCGTCCTTAACACCAGCGTCCAGTTCCGCCGATCCCAGCCATAAATACCTCCATGGAGAGTGTCCTGATGGGATTTAAGATTAGAAATTCGCCGAACGGGATATCGGAAAAAACTAGCCTCTCCTAAAGAAGAATTCGTCAGGCGGTGATGTGAAAAAAATCTGAGGAGACTGCACACCGTTGTGATCGTTGGTGGGGATATGGTAAACGTTGGGACCGTCCGGTTGCGGAAGTTTCGTGATAGGAATCGAGAAAGTCCCTTACGATTCCGTGAGCTCGGCGAAGTGAGTGCGTGTTAGTACTAAGCTCACCATTCTTTATGCGGTTTGCATACCTGCGTCAGAGTCGGGAAGAATTGAATTTCAGTACAGAAATCACCACAAATAACTCACCGCCCGACAATAGGGTTGAAAACCGGATGGGCTGGATCAGTCAGCAGAAGAGACTGTGGGGATGGATTGCGTGAATAACAGTCTCGAAACCACGGCTGCACTAGACGCACATTATCATCATAACCGAGGATAATATCTCTGAGTTTCCCGTTCTTGTCCTTGACCCACAATTCGGTCATGGTGGCGCCAAATGATACGAACTTCGCAGTTATGGATCCATCCGGAGCAGATATAGTCGTTAAGTCGAATGGCTTCGAGAGGCAGATAAGTGGAAGGTTTATTATAGCGCTGGAGGACTCACCCATGGGGTGGCAGAGACACCTAGGAAAGCACAAGCGCCGAAAGCAAACAAAGTCTTGGAAAGCATTTAGCTGAGAGAGCTCCTTTACAAGCAATAGGAGGAGGCCGCTTCACGTAGCTAGATTCGCGCAGTTATATATAGGCGTTTCTAGAGAGATGCGTGATCCTATGGCAAAACGTCGCGATTAATGCAGCGCAAATAAGCATATTCCGGGTGTCTCTCACCGTAAGCGCAAACAGTGCGGTTTTTTTGGTCATTTGATCCTTGTGTAAGAGCGACATCGCTTGGTACAGTCCTGGATAGCATGCGGAGGGGTGATCAGAGTTGTGTGTTTCGCCGGGACCGGGACTTCTATTGCGACAGCGTCAAGGACGAGAAAGGGCCGTGCACGTCCACGAGACCGTCTTACGTCCTTTCCCTACATTATATTAGAACACAGGTCGGACAATCTACGGGCTGCTGAAAGTCGGTGCGATTCTCGAAGAAAAAGGAGCCTACTTTCGGATTAAAATCGGAATTACCCGTGCTGGCGGTGAGCGTGATGAACATGTATTCTGGAGTCCCGCGGTTTCCAATTTGTGATAAAAAGAAAGCGTAGAGATCCTGCAGATGAGCTCATCGCAGCGCGTCGACGTCGTCGTACCCAGACTCGAATGTGTAAGTTGTAAACTTGAGCTCAGACGCGTCGCTGATGTACATACTTAAATACTGATCCGATCCGGCATCTTCCGTCTCTGAGGAACGACGATGTTTTTGACTCCTCCTGCAGGCTATGGAACGACGATGCCGATGGCTTCGATACGGGCTCAATAATGGCGTGGCATGGCGGCGCAATCAGTGCGGGTGACCGCGAGCCCAAGGGTGGCAACCACGAGGCGCAACGATTCAGCGCAGCGGTTGGCATCTCGGAAGGGCCTGGGGCATTTGCATAGATTCTCGGGCCCTTGGTACCGTACTTGCAGGAAGTCGCAGTAGCCTTGACCTAGTTCGGTCAGAAAGCAGGTCGAAGCAGAAACCGAATCTTGACAGGAATACGAGGCACCAAAGACGAAGCGCCTGCAGTAGTAGCCACACAGATGAACATCCCTGAGAAACGAGCCCGCTGACAGCTACAGAAGTCAGGAGATCCCTTTGACCAAGCTTGTTGTAGACCGAGGACCATGCTCGTGGCAGCGCCTGCTTTCATGCCGGGCATGCTCCAACCGCCATTCACGTGAAGACGGACGCGGGACGGCAGATCGCAAGCAGGACCCACATGAAGGCAGACCTTTCGAGTGTGCTTGAAGCTTCAGCATCTCATCCTCTCCAAAATTTCGGTAAGCTTCAGCTTGAAACTTGGATGAATGTGTGTACCACGATACCCTTCTACGGGATCACGCTACTCGTCGCTCTCGAGACGGGGAGTCCATTCTCCGATTTCAGCGATTGAAGTCACCGAACTGCCCCACAAAGGCATCCTGCGTTGGTTTTGGTGGACAACGTGCCGGGGCACGGAAAACGATCTATACGTATTTGGACTCGAATTCTTAGAGAAGAGACCAGACAGCCCAAGTTCGCGCCACATCGATCGAGAGATAGCATCAAAGAGTAGTGATCAGATACGGTTCAGGAAATGGGGCGTGGAGCCGAGGAAGAACCCCCTACACGAGGCTGTCCTTGTACATAAGTACAGACTCATGAGAGCTGGGCGCATCTGCCGTGGAGATACTATCGGTTGGGAAAGAGTTGAGCATTGCGTCGCATCTACTGAGAACAAAACAGGCTTCGCCTTCGGCGATTGCTTGAGGGAAGCGTAGTAGATCATGCCAGGATGTGATCCGACAAAACGTGCTGGGCGTTAGAAAGATCTTCCGCAAGAAACGTTGACGTCCCGAACGCGCCGAAAGGGTCGCTGGTGACTTATTGTAGATGGCTATCATAGCTACCAAGTTTGCCACACAGTGTACGCTCGAAAGCAATGTCGTCCTTGCATTGCGCTACAATCTTGCTTGTACGTCGGGATACTTCCGGGAGCACCCTTGTTCAGGAATTGGACCGCTGGGTGTAATATAACAGATAACAGGGTGCTCAATTCAGACTCGATCGATCGAGAAGGGTGAGGAGGCTGGATAGATGGGCGCTGAAGCGCTGAACGTGCACAGCCCCAAAATGATTCGCGCGGCACCGCATCTAATATTTCCCTTTTAAGTAATCAACCCTCTCTCCATGCAAAAACTCGACATCTCCTGGACATGTCGAAGACACAGGACGCGGAATGCGAGTTGGCAGACCTTGACCGTGAATCGAATTGCCATGGGAAGGGCGATAGGAAAGGTGATCACCATCCTCTTCAATGATCGGGGACGGCGGCGTACGGTACTGTATCAGTGTATGTACAAGAGCGAAGTGCCTCGAGGTCACCCAGAGGTCACCCGCAGGCCTCATGTGAGCTTTAGGATATCTTCTGGCATTTAACTCTTGGCAACTAATACTTGGCAAGGTTGTTCAGGCAGAAGCTTCAAAACAGGCCCGACAGGTATGCACGCTGGCGTAGCGACCTGTCACCGTATTCAGGCATACTGTACAACAAGCCCATCTGTCGGAATCGATTGATGCCTCCGTTCTCGCCGTCCGAGTTGTTGCAAATGCCGCGCGTCGACGGACAGGATGATGCTCGATTGGCATCTGACAATTTTCCAAAATTGGGGTACGCACAGCTTCGCGACGCCACCTATGCCCAGCCCTGCAATACCGCCCACCATCACAGTTGGCGCTCCTTACGTACACGTTCCATTCCTGTATAAAATGATCCAGTTCCTCGATGCGAATCATTCAGCGCCCGCTTTCGTACCCCTAAACTTTCTCTGCTTCCGCCATGGCCGCCCCTTACGTCCAGCAACAACCCATGGCCACGCCCGGTATGATGGCGGTTGGTGGAAACAGGAACGCGAAAAACCTACCCATGACCGCGGAGGGCAGAGATTGGAGTAACGGGCTCTTCGATTGCTGCAACGACGCTTCGACCTGTAAGTTCCCTCATGCGAATGACCGAGTGTCGTCCGCAAAACGTTGATGACGTTTCCAGGCTTTTTGGCGTGGTGCTGCCCCTGCGTCGTGTACGGCCAGAACAAGCAACGGCTAGAATACCTGCAGAGCAAGGGCCAGCCAGACCCCGAGGCTGGAGGATGCTGCAACAGCGACTGCATCATCCACGCCGCCATCACAGGTTGTTTCGGAGCTGGATGGATCTTGCAGGTACGAATTACGTAGCCGACACGATGACCCGCGTCTCACCGTTTCCATCTAGATGATGAACCGCGGCAACGTGCGCGGTCGTTATAGCGTCAAGGGTGGAGGGTGTGGCGATTGCATGTCCTCCTGCTGTTGCGCCCCTTGTGCTTTGACGCAGGAGTCGCAAGAGATTGCCCTCGAAGAGCAGAGCTTCACGGGTGGTTATCAGAAGGCATGAGCAGTATGATGGTTTTCAGAGCCACTACCTTCGCGACGTCCGGACGACCCGTTCACTCTCTTTTGTACAGATTTCTCACAAAACTTCTTGTATTGTGCCTATCACCAGAGTACCTGCAACAGACTACTCCTGTATACCTTTCGAATACCTAATTGCTTGAATTTTTACCTGCCGCTGCTTGAATGCCTCTGCGGGGATTAGCTTGTCATACAAAACTGCTAGCTCCAAAGTGAGCGTCAAATAAGCGCAAGAAATGCAAAGTACGCGTGTTCGTTTTCCGCACCAAGTTCCTCGAGGGGTGGTAGTACCGTGTGTAGAACATTCTCACCTGTCAGATATGAAGGACCCAACCCTCCAGCCCTAACCACGCTGTCTCGCATACCTCGTCGCCGTATCGTGCCATGAAAACGTGCATCCCACGTTTCCTTCTTCCCCACGCAAACAATTGACAAGGAACGACAAAGACGTCTCATTAGGATCCGGCGTAGAAGACGCAAAGAACGCTTCCGACGAGAACTCATTGCCATCCCCGGCAGCGTCCGTGAGCTCGCAGCGTCCCGGCGCACTGTCGATCACCGAAGGCGGCGCAGCTGTCTCGTGTACGCATGATGGAAAAGCTAAAAGTGGCAGTAGACACGGAGCCTTTAGTCGCGAGCTCAAGGATACGGTCACTTAGCAGGGAGGACTCCGGTTTTCCAGGGTGAAACAATCCCTCTTGAAGTTCAGGAAGCGCCTGGCCTATTTCGAGCAAGCTAGCCATAGAAGATTGCTCTGGTTGCATCGCGCTGGTGTCTCCAAAAAAGCTGACTTTACAGAGGATTTTGACCTGCACCTACGGCGGCCGTTTACAGTATCCCCTGCCCCCCAGAGCGTGCGCGCAGTCGTGAGCCAGGAGAATCTAATATTTGGAGGTCGAGAACGCCGTCGTAACATCGAAGGAAGCCGTCCACTTTTCGTGTATACACCATTCTCCCTGATCGACGATGTTGGCCATTCAAGCATACATTATGACGGAGACTGTCATGACATCACCCTTCCTCGAGTCACTGTTCTAGTGGGCCGTCGATTTCGGAGGCATGCCCGTCGGGCAGAGGAATGGAGGAAAAAGCCTCGCTGATGAGCAGCTGACCTCAGTTACTCTTTTCGGTACTTCTGATAATAGTGGATCAGGCCAGTCGTCGAGCTGTCGTGACCGGTGACGTCCTGCGGCTTATCGAGCTGTCCGAGGATGTTCTTCGCGAGTACTTTTCCGAGCTCGACACCCATTTGATCTGCGTGCTTCAATGTCAAGGGATGCCCTTGAGATTATGCGACAGCAGAGACGTACCGAATGAGTTGATGCCCCATATCGCGCCTTGTACGAATATCTTGTGCTCATACATCGCAATCAATGCACCGAGTGTTGCAGGTGTCAGGAGTGGGAACATGATCGAGTTACTAGGCCGGTTTCCTTCAAAGACCTTGCTCTTCACCAGCACATCGCTCGCGCTACTTCCTAGTTCTCTCCGAACTTCATACTCGCTCTTGCCGAACGCAAGCGCCTCCGGCTGTGCGAAAAAGTTGGAGAGGAGGATGCGATGGTGCTTGGAGCCGGAAATCGGGTTATGTGTGGTCGTGGGGGCGAGGAAATCGGCAGGGATCAGCTTGGTGCCTTGGTGCAGCAGCTGGTAGAACGAGTGTTGCCCATTGGTCCCAGCGGCGCCCCAGATTATTGGCTACGATGTCAGCGTCAACTCAGACTTCTGGAGATGCGAGAGTATACGACTGCGACGCACGCCGGTTTGGTAATTCACGCGTTCGCCATTTTTGGTGAAGCTCTTCCCGTTGGACTCCATGTCGCCCTTCGACGGGAGATCACTGTCAGTCCGAGTAGAAATTTTAAGATAGGGAAGTTCACCTGTTGGAAGTAGTCCGGGAACTTATGCATGTATTGATCGTAAGGTAGGAGCGCATAAGTCTGGGCGCCTGAGGAATCGCGTTTAGCATGATGGGTACGACCCCGCGATTGAACGTACCATAGAAATCATTGTACCAGATACCCAAAAGAGCGAGGATGACGGGCAAGTTCTCTTCCAGTGGTGTCTGCTTGAAGTGCTTATCCATCCCGTGCGCGCCTTTGAGGAACTCTTCAAAGCGGTTGTAGCCGATGACCAGAGCTACCGATAGGCCAATGGCACTCCACACACTGTACCTCCCGCCCACCCAGTCCCAGAACTGGAACATGTTATCCTCGTCGATACCGAAGGCCTTCACCGCTTTCGTATTCGTACTGAGCGCCACAAAGTGTTTCGCGACGTGCGCCTTGTCCTTTGCAAACGATAGGAACCAGTCTCGTGCGGTCTCAGCGTTGGTAATAGTCTCCTGTGTTGTGAACGTTTTGCTAGCAACGATAAACAGTGTGCGCTCGGGATTGCATTGCCGGAGAGTCTCAGCGATGTGCGTGCCATCGATGTTCGACACGAAGTGAGCGTGTAGATCGCGCTTGGCGTAGGGCTTGAGCGCCTCCGTCACCATAACGGGGCCCAGGTCGGATCCGCCGATGCCAATGTTGACGATGTCAGTCATGGTCTTCCCAGTATACCCTTTCCATTCCCCACCGCGGACAGCCTCGGTAAACTCCTTCATGTGTGCAAGGACGTCCGGGACCTCGTCGACGCCCTTCTCCGAGATCTTGAACTCCCCAAAGTTCCGCAGCGCAACGTGGAGCACCGCACGATCCTCGGTATTGTTGATGTGCTCGCCCGCGAACATCTTGTCCCGGAAATCCTCAACCTGAGCCTCGCGCGCCAGTGCAAAGAGTGTATCCAGTATGGGCTGTGTGACCAGATTTTTCGAATAGTCAAGGAGTATGGCGACATCGGGGTCCGCGCTAGAGGAGTATTCGCGCGATAATTTAGAGAATCGGTCAGGATCCTCGCCGAAGAGATGTCTCAGGACGAGCTTGGGGCGCTCCGAGTCGTACATCTTCTGCAGTATTTTCCAGGAGACATACTCTGTCCAATCGTTAGCGATTTCTGAAGAAGAAGGTAACAAAGTCCCACCTGAAGCCAGTTTTCCGGACATGACGGCGGTAGGCGGGTTGTCTCAGATTGCAACATGGTCTGGTCGAAATGAGATCATATTCAGTTATTGCATCATCAAGTACGCCAGGAACCTTGCTGGCATAGTCCATGGCCGTGTCGAGCTGGCAATGACCTTCGGTATACCAGCGAGGGATATGACACGTCCGCGACCTGAAACGCTCTCGAGATGAGTAGCTCGTCAATTCTGAGCCCTGGAAAAGAGAAAGCTTGCAGTCTTGGGCAGCCCAGCCGTCCATGAGATGAGACGTGTAGAAGACTTTTTATTGCGAGGAAACGAAGGACCGTTAGGAGGATTGAATTCAACGAGGCGTTGGTTGTGTGAGGTCACTGAGGTGGACTTTGTCAAACGGTGAAAGCGGGTCACGATCACGTGATCATCGACGCCCTCTGGAGACGCGTCACGAAGTGGAATTCATAAGTACTTGCTTCATACCGTCGAGTCGCCGCTTTTGTTAGTAGGATTCAAGGGGATTTAATTCAAGTCGGGTGCAGCTGCTCAAAGCTGCCGGACGATGAGTTGAGAACTCTGAATACGTGTGATAGATGTCCGGAATTGAACGCGTGTTGACGTTGGCACGCGGCATGATATCGAAGTTCAGCAACTGAATTGAGCGACGGACAGAAGCAACTTACACCACGATGCCGTTTCCATTGACTGTTAAACGACATGATGGAACCACAACGACACAGACCGACCGATGACAACGGGAAGCGAGGAGCAGAAGTAGCAACGGTGGCTGTATTCAGGTCGATGCAATACTACATATCTAATATTGTAGGCAGGGCTGTAGGATGATAGATAGATGGTGTATAGATCATTAGGTATCCCGAAGTAAATCACAACAGGGGACGACGAAGATGAAAATTACAGTTGGATGATCTACATAGCGAGAACGAAGCCGGCGTGGCAGGCGGCAAAAGAGAAACACTCTCAAGACTGCGAGGGTGTTGCCGGGCCAGGCACCGCCTTCTCATCCACGCCGGTATGTGTTGAGTCCGTCGGGGACACAGTCGGCTTCTTCAACTCGCCTTCATGATGATGATGGTCAGGCTCCCTTCCCCCACCACTCGCGCCTACTGTCGTATCAAGCGAGTGCCCAATTTCCTGCTCCAGCCCAACGTAATCATACGCGAACTCGCCCATCTCTGCATCATCGACGCCGAGGATCTCCGTCTCTTCAGTGCCGCGCAGGGTAAGACCTGGTATGAAGTGCATTATCCAGAGGATTATGGTCTGTGCACAGGTTTGTCAGTTTGGTGGAAAAAGACAGAAGCAGGAACAGCACGCACGGTCATGACAAATGAATAGCCCAAACCGGCGCACGAATCAGCAATCTGGTACCCGAGCTGGACCCAGTGATGATCGAACCAGCCACCAGGGATGACTGTGAAGCCGTCAAAGTGCGCAACGGAAGCCTGAGCGAAGAGCGCGGTGAGGATGTTTCCGACTATGCCGCCGATTGCGTGAGAGGCGAATATCTGCGCAAGAGGAATGTAAGCATTGTGACTTCGACAGGAAAAACGACAGCGTAAGGGAAGGAACGGGAATGAGACTCACATCGAGGGCATCGTCGTAGCCAGCGATGAACTTGAGTTGCGTGGCGAAGTTGCAGGCCGTACCGCCAACAAAGCCAAACGCGACGGACGCAGCTGTTCATGAGTCGAGGATGAGGAGACAGAGGCGGACCAGAATTGAGGGATACATACGAGCACCGACAAAACCTGATGCCGGGGTAATGGCGACAAGCCCCGCAATGGCACCCGAACAAAAGCCGACAGCACTCCACTTTCTCTCAAGACGATAATCCTGACGATGCCCTCATCAGACGAAGGTTCACCTCGGCAGACGACAGCAACTTACCCAGAGCATCCACGTCAGCCCCCCGACACTCGCCGCCAGGTTGGTCACGATACACGCCTGCGCCGCCCTCAAGTTCGCACTCAACGCCGAGCCCCCATTGAACCCAAACCAGCCAAACCACAAAAGCACCGTCCCGAGCACGACGTACGTCGTGTTCTGCGGCTTATACGCCAGCCGCGCCGTACCATACCCGCGCCTCTTTCCCAGGAAGATGGAGATGGCCAGCGCGGCTGTACCGGAAGAGATGTGCACGGGCGTACCGCCGGCAAAGTCAAGGCCGCCCATTTTGAAGGACCAACCGTTGGAGTTCCACGTCCAGCAGGCGATGGGGTCGTACACGAGAGTGGCCCAGCAGAAGACGAAGACGAGGAGAGGCCCAAGGCGGCCGCGTTCGGCAATGGCGCCGATGGCGATTGCGGGACTGTGAAGGACATGATACGAATGGGAGGTAAGAGGAAGAGAGAGTGGGGAAGGACGTACGTTATGGCGGCGAACATGCATTGGTAGATGCAGAAGACGAGCGCTGGGATGCGTGGACTGCCTATTGAAGGCTCGAGGAGGACGTTCTTGAGCGCGAAGTACTCTAGAATGAGGGATTGATTCGGGGAGATAAAAAAGGAGGCTAAGCGATACGCACTCAGATCACCTATGAACGCGCTCGCCTTGTCACTGAAGGATAGCGAGTACCCCCAAAAGAACCACTAAGGGCGGCATGATAAGTGGTCAGATGGTGTTAGCGCGAGAAACTTGCAGAGAACGCACCTGGAAGGAGACAACGGCGATGGAAATTATGCTCGTCCATATCATCGAGAGCGCATTTTTCCGCCGTAGTAGGCCGGAGTAGAAGAACCCGAGGCCTGGTATCATGAGCCAGACGAGCGCCGTGGAAGCGAGAACCCATGCAATGTCGCCCAGGTTGTATATCACAGTGTCACCCGCCGCGTCGACATAGCTTATGTCCCCCGCTGGAAAAAAAAAGAAAGGAGATCAGGAGAGAGCGACACAGTGAGCCAATGAAGCTTACACGTCTGCGTGTAATTGAAGTTGACCATCCTGAACGGGAAGAAGATGGAGGGGGGAAGGAGTCAAGAGGAGGGTGCTTCTTTCCACGATAAACACGCCTGTCCCATCGGCCCATGTTTTATATCCTGCCAAATGGGCTATCCACCTAAAGAAACGGGGTGTGCTCGATTGTGGCGCGCGACCTATTCAAGATAACAAACCGTGATAAACAGCCATCTGACGCAAGGTTTCCCACACCCCTTTTTATCGTCCAATCACCGCCACGTTTGCGCCTTATCTTTAGACAAAGCCTCCTCGCGTTTTCAGGTGAGAGACAGAGACATCATCATCAAAAGACAGCTGTACCCGCCCTGTACATCAACTGTTGGGCTTGGCGCCGTTCAGACTCCATTGGGCGGGCTCATAGCCCCGAGCAACGGGGCTGGGGGGATGGTTCGTCGAAGGTAGTGGATTCGATGGCGGAATTAAATTTGAATTTGACCGAGGGCGGGGCGGTCCTTATCACTGTTGTGCTCGTGCCTGTCGTCGACGACCGAACGCCCCGTGGTCGTGGTGCCTTCATAGATACGACCCTTACGCGGATAACATGTCGGCGTGCAGCAGCCAACACAGCTTGTCAAAGATAGGAAAACCAAGGGAAGCTCCAGCCAGTATTAGTCCCTCCTTCGACAACAGCTTGCCGTTGACTGTACTTGGGAAGCACGCTCATCTGTTGGGCGACAAGGTAAGATCTCGAGGATGGTTTGTCCGGATACCGAAAGTCATACCTTTTTATTGCAGTCGTAGGGGGGAATCGCCTGGGGTAGCTATTTCCGTATGGGCCTTGATACGAGAGATAAGGAGCCTTCGGGCAGATAATGATACCTCCACACCGGCGTGCCCAGACTACGCGCTATCGACCACCCAGGAGATAATGGCCTGTGCTAACAGATTTCCGGTGACGAGACCAGAGCGAGAGGGCGGTTAACGCGTGACCGCATAATTTATCGCGGCTGTACTATCTATTGGTATGCTGAACTGCCACTGGATCACCATGGCGCGTGCAATGCAAGGCCAAGAGGCGTGGAATCGTGCAGAAGGAGCTCCTTGGCGCATCCATAATCAGTATTACATTTCTTTGAACCCAATGTAGAGGTCGCGTGCTGCAGGGATGGTGCTTCCATTCGATTGCCTGTGCCACCAACGCCGTAGAGCCCGTCAGCGCTCTTGACCTTGTTGCGCAATTAGATACCACGCCACCGTCGGCCAAGCGCTAGCTGAGGAGACACCCTGCCTGCGAAGGTGCGAGCCCCGTGGACAAAAATACGAGTCCTACCAACTTGAAGGCTGGGGTCAGCCTTTGACGACGCGTTTGAACGAATCGGACCTCCCGTATCGTTCGCGGTACATTGAAGCAAAACACACGTACGTGTTTGCGCCAACAGAGAAAGGAAAGGCGAGCAACATGATTGCGACGCCTCGAAAAGAAAAGAACTCGGGACACCTCTTCACCTTCATTTGATTGCTTGGCTATGCTTGGCTGGTCCGCTCAAACCAAACCTGACCACACACAGTCACGAAAAACAATCGTCCACTGCACCGTCGTGGACCGAACCGTCGACGCGACTACTGACGAGGACCATGGCGAGCCTAGCAGCCAGGCATGCCGCTCACCACCTACGTGCCGCTCGTCCAGTATGCAGGCGAACTCTCCATCTTACTCCAGTCGGTACGTCCAGCAATATTGTTAACACCCAGGATTTGGATTTGATTTACTTGGTTCGAAATATTCAGTGCAAAAGAAGAGAGGCAAGGTCGAGATTGAGGACCTCTTCTCCGATGAGGTCGAGGGGGACCTAATCAAACCTGAGCCCGCTCCTCAAGCAAAGTCTTCCGGGGTGACGAAAGCCTCGAGCACTCGGCAGGCCTCACCCTCAAGTTCAACCTCTGCGGCTGCACCCGCAGCCAAAGTCTCAAAGCGGCGCAGACTCTCTGAGAAATCTAGGGCGGCGCGCTTCGATAATCTCTGCGCGTTCGTCGAGCCACGTCTCGGGCGGAGGCCGACGCTCAAGATGCCCATGGTGCGCAAGAGCGCGTGGGCGCAGCTGCTGCAACTCGCGGCGAGCGAGGCACAAATGGTCAAAATTACGGAAATGTTCCCTGGGTGGAAGGAATCCGGGCACGAATTCGACGCTGCTTTCAGCGAGGCTTTCGTTCGTACGTATCCCACTCTCAATTCCAAACCCTAACCAGAGACTGACCGAACCTGCGGTCCCTACAGGTCGTTGCGAAGAACTTTCCTGCCCGCTACTCGCCCTCCAAGTCTTCGGCGACTACGCGAAATACAACCTCCCCCTCTCGCTCGCCGCCGCACGACACCTCCTGCACTCGCTCCATGCTAAGCACCCACTAGAAGCCACCGTCACTGCCGCGGCACTCTACCCAGTGTACGGGCTGCCGCCTGTGGAGCGCGACGCGGTGTCATGTGCTCTGGTAATGGCGGCCTGTTTCAGGGATGGCTCCACGAAGGCCCTGAAGGCTGCGGAGGGGATGCTGCCGCAGCTGGAGAAAACGCTGAGGGAGACGAAACCGCAGCGTCGCACGCACGGGAATGCGGAGGGCAATGAGACGGTGGCAGTAAAGGAGGAGAGGCCAACGGTGTGGATGAAATGGGCGCTGAAGAAGGTCGATAAGGCGCTGTTCGTGCAGCGTGGCGGAGAACGGGTGGATTGGCTGGCGCTTTGGAGAGAACGGAGCGGACATATCCCAGTTCCCGGTAAATTCTAGTAATTTGACATTTCGAGATTAATGGATGATCTGGTCATCGTGCAAGAACGTTGTAGGTCTCGTGACGTGTCATGCTCCTGCAGTCCGCCAGCAAGTCCTTGAACCGCCTAGACAAGCAGAATTCTCCTCATAAGCATTGCAACGGGCGATGTTCGTCTACAAGTACCAACTCATATCCATCGCTCCTATTGGGAATACGCCAGGCTCACTCAGGAGGTGACGACATGGTCTGTCTAAGACACCTCCACACCGTCTGGCGAGGGTTTAAATCTGAATCCACTGAACTCCTCTCTACTCTTTGCAACCCCAGCCCCTTACATTAGGACCATGGCGGGCAAAAACACGGACGAACGCGACGCCGGTCAGTCCGGACGAACATACCTATTTGTCCTCGCGCTGAGCTAACTTCCGTCTTTCACAGTCGCATCGAACTTGCAGAACGGACAACCCACAGGCACGGTCGCAGAAATCAGAAACGCTACGAAGCTCCAGATCGAACTCGACGGGAAGTTGGTGTACAAGGATGTCAATGACCTCACTTCTGCGGAGCAAGCCAACGACATTGTCCAGCGTGCCATTGAACTCACTGCCCTCGAAAATCCCACGGAGGAGCCAGGACCTTCGGGACAGGCGGAGAATGGTAAGGAGCGATCGGCGCAGGCAGAAGCGGGGGAAGCAGCACGGGAGACGACCAATGGTGAGACGGCGACGAAGAGAGCTTCACAGAAGCAGACAGCAGCAGCTGCCACCACCGGTGAGAAACGCGAGCGCGAGGGTGAGGCGGAGGGTGAGGCAACTGGGACGGTCACCGCGGGCGCCACTGAACAGGAGGTCGCGGAGAAGCAAGTTGAAAAGAGGACCAAGAAGGGTAGGATCACGAAGGCCGAAACTATTGGAAAGAAGCCTCGTGGAAGGCCAAGGAAGGCGTCTGTTGCCAAGAACGTGGAAGGCGAACCCGTTGAAGTTGATGCTAACGCTGGGCAAGCAGGGGAGGGCGAGCTCGAGGAAGTGGACCAAGCGTCGAAGAAGGCAGGACCAGGACGTCCTAGAAAGTCCGATACTGCCAGCGCCCCTGCTCAGCCTATGCCTGTCAACGGCAATGCGCCAGCTGCGAACACCCGCTCCAAGAATGAATGATGGAGACGGTCCTGTACGACTTGAGTGGTATGGGCTAGGCTGCATGTACTCCTTACGTTCCAATGTCGATATTACTCCGGAATCATTGGAGTTGCCAGGGTGGGGTTCATGCAATCTCGACGAAGCTTACCCCGGCCTACTCACCTTTTGGGCTCGACGCATGCCAACCAGCAAAGTCTACCTGTAATAGGAGACCTACCACCGACAAATTAGACTTACGCCGTTACTCAAAAGCTTGGCCTAATATTCCTCTCCCTTTCTTAGTCTTCAAGTTCCGCCTCTTGGTCGGTGTCTCAAGCTTGGTTTGATCGGTCGAATCTGAGTAGTAGTAGTAGTACTTAGTAGTATATTACCGGCATGGTCAACTTGGTTGCAGGCTGCCATCCGGCCTCATGTTCAGAAGGAAGTCACTGCACGAGACCCTCGCCAGGAGCTTCAGGACTATCTGAATGCTCCTCTCGAACGTAACCTACAAGACTCAGTGCGCTGGTGGGGTGTGAGTCTGATTTCTTTTCTTGTTATCGTGCTTTCATTAAGTTCTATTTAGTATCATGCAAATCAGTACCCACGCGTGTATGGCCTGTGACTACCTTGCGAATCAAGGTTCCTCGGTACCTTCTGAGCGTGCATTCTCGAGTGGAGGTTTGACCGGCACGTTGCTGCGCAATCAGCTGACACCTAAGACTTTCGAAGCCAGACTTTCGAAGCCCTTCAAATCCTCAAGAATGGGTACAAGCATGGTGTCATCAAGGCTGAGGAGGAGGCTGTCAAGCATGAACCCAAAATCTGGACTGTAGATGAGTAGGAGTAGGCTACAGAGGAGAAAATTAACATTTTTTTCAATGTTTCTATTTTTTTTTTCGGTCCTACGGTTCAAAGTGGGTTTGGAACCGGACTGAACCATTAGAAACCGGTTCTGGCGGTTCAGTTCTGGTTCTGGTTCAGTCGTACGGGATGGGAGGTGGTTCTGGTTCTGGTTGTCGGTGAAGGGCTCGAGAACCGGACTCAACCGAACCTCGGCAACCCTAGCACTGACCGTACCCCTGTTCCTAGAAACTGTAGGCATCTGTATCATAGAATGCGGGGTGTGGTTGGGTCACCTTGGGCAGCAAGGGATCCCCAGTATTTCTGAATTTGATGGCGCTTCACGGTGGCTTCCCTTCTGTCTAGCTGGTGCGTGGACTTAAATTCTGACCAAGTTCACACGATGTCAACACACCTAATACTCCTCCTTTGAAGCCTCAGTATCTAGAACTCGGACATGCCATTAATTGGCCCAACCGACCAAGTTGGTCTTGTAGAAGATGTGTTTCTTGGAAGAGATTAATGTGGTATTTATGAACTTTGCGACGAAAATGAGGGCAGGTAAGCTCAATGGCAAGTTTGCCACCAATGTTCCATGAGCGAACTCTCAGAATGGACAAAGGCGACTTTGATTGACGAGCTATACAGGTAGTAGGTACACCAGGTGGTCGCGGACTAAGTGAACTGCTAGTTACCAACTCACCCACCCCACTCAGTCTTCCATCATCTTCGCAGTGACATTGTCGTACCTAATGGGGCGGGGCCCGGCAGCCCAAATGGTGACAAACGAGATCGCATCGATGTCGGTGTTGAAGGCGACCCTGATGTACCCGGAACGCAAGCGATGAGCGTGAAGTTTGTGACGAGAGATGTGGTTGAGCGTGGGCATAAGGTCCAACAGAGCCTTAA
The DNA here is from genome assembly GCA_026008595.1 of Lyophyllum shimeji. Taxonomy (NCBI): domain Eukaryota; kingdom Fungi; phylum Basidiomycota; class Agaricomycetes; order Agaricales; family Lyophyllaceae; genus Lyophyllum; species Lyophyllum shimeji. The sequence continues at coordinate 202,848 of BRPK01000006.1, forward strand.
ACTTCCTAGTGACGTCCTTGCCACCCCATCCGGCAGATCCGTCGAGCTCAACCATGGCAGTGCCATTAGACACGTTGGACGGCTGCTGAAAGGTTGGGGCAGGGGGGCCCCGAGAGGGCGCAGGAGGGGGTGTGATGCCAGATGGCTCCAAATACCGATCATTGACCAACCGTACACTCTCCAACTCCTCCTTGAACACCCTCTCAACGTTCCTTTCGCGTGCGCCAGAGTCAGCCCGACGGTACGACGGGTATGACCGCAAGCACGCATCTCTAATTCTGCACAACTGCATCGTAGTTGCCAAAGTCAACTTATCTGCTTCATCCGCAGACACGAGTTCCTTCCGCTCCGTCAGACCGATGAGGGCCTGACGCAGCCAATCTTTGACCTTGTACTGTCTTGCCATGACTACTTGACTGACTAGGTCCATGGCCTCGGCTTTCTGAAGTTCTGCTGAGAACTCGTTGTCGACCGGGCTAGTGAAAGTCTTATCAAGCGCTCCGACATGGCCATGACGTCGGGCTTCTTCGCGATTCCGCTGCAGATCGTCCTCTCGCATGCTGACCAACTTTAAGGTGGCGTCTATTCCGAGCGCCATAGCGTCCTCTAGGGATATGCTCTGTTCTCGCGTGGCGAAGTGGATGTATCCCGTGCGAAGCCAGTCGTATACGCCGTACTCCCTAGCCAGAATGATCTTGCGGCCCTGCGACAAGAGAGTCTGTAGATGTTGTATTGCCATCTCACGGAGATCCAGCATCATCCACAGCGACGCAAGCTTCAGGACAGATGTCCATTCCTCTTGGGAGAGCGTGGGCTTCTCGTACGTCGGATTTCTGCGATGTGGATTGAGAACGCTTTCTAGAGGAGGAGATGGGGTCTTACAGGGGGTACATGAGCTTCAGGAGGGCCTGGAAATCTACCTTCTCGACATCGGCGAGCGTTATAGGTGCCTCTTCATCGATGGTAGATTGGAATTTTGACGTGAAGAAATCTGTGCTCTTCATGAACTGGTATTTTGGGACCATGTACAGACGGTCTTCGATCTACAAAACTCGGTTCAATGAGGAAAAACTGACTCGGACATTGGTGGCAGTAAGTACTTACCAGAAACACGGCGAAATCGAAGTAGTACTTCTGGTCTCTCTCTGTCAGTGGCACATGTACTTGCAGCGGATCGCCGACTGCATGGTAAAGGTCGTAGTGCAGCAGCGCGGAAGGTGAAGGCGGCAGCTCAGTCTCTTCTGCCATTGAAATCAGCTTGGGATGTCGAACGTGTAAGTTGGGAGTCGAGCTTAGTGCGCTATATCCCTTCGCTCCTGTCGATGGAATTATATGGATTGGCGTGTCCCTCAGCTCCGATGACAGAAGTCCTGTTTGCCCCGTGCACAGCTTCTCGATACTGCGGATTTTGGCCTCATGGAATACTCGAGGACTGTTTGTGAGGAACCCGTGACTTCTCCAGAGTCCAGGCCTCCGACATCAATCACCCCGTTGCGTGCGCGAGATGGGTCATCCGATAGCATTCTTACATCACGTACAGCACAACTTGAGTGGAAATAGAACTATGTCAACAAATCTCCCAAACACGAGGAAAAAGGGCGCTCCGAAGCGTTCAAGACGCAATCTTCCACCACATGCGCCTTAGTCCATCCCTCTCCCTCTCTCCGACGACCTGTAGCCTCACCATTCCCCGAGCAACACTAACGTCGGCCCTATCACCGTCCCATCCCTGCTTATCCTTGGCCGACCCGCCGAGCTCACCCACGAAGTAGCTGCGCGTCGTCGCGGTCTCGCTCAGGATCATCGAGTTGCAGCGGAAGCCTCGAGAGAGGGAGATGTGCGCGTCGAGATCCCCTGCGGCGACCTTGATCGTGACGAGGCCATGGAAAGACGACGGCAGGTGCAGCGAGTGGTATCCGTTGACTCCGGAAGCGGAGAGATGAAACGGCGGACGCGGGAGCATAGGCGTATGCTGTGATGGGCAAGGTATATCGCTTTTAGAGGTTCTATCGAGGTCGAACGTCTTGACTCACGATTTTCGCGATGAGTGGGAACGTCATGTGTTCATTTCCCTTGACTCTAAGGTCCAGGGTCGCGCGCAAACCATTGCTGGGTGCGTCGAGGGTGAGGTCACCAATAAGGAAGATGTTGACTTCGATGCCGCCATTCTCGACCTCGAACTCGAGGTTCTTCCGGCTGACATCTTCTCGCCCACTCAGACGCGGCAAGGGGGATAGGAGGGCTGCCGGTATGTGGAGATAGGGATTGACTGTAAAGTCCCCTTTTATAGAGGCAGTCGCACGATACAACGAGAAGAATTTCTTGTGTGGCGTGCTTTTCCGAGATAGGGATACATAGTTCGTAGGGTTCAGCCTCGCGGTCGGTTGGGAAGCCGCCTTCGACTGGGAAGTCAATAGAGGCACGTCGGGTGCGAGTTCGGAGGGGCTCGCAGTGCTGATAGATGTGCCAGGGACATGGTGATAATGTAGGTGAGGTGGAAATGTGAGGGAGGTGCTGTTGGGCAACGAGGAGTGTCGTCTGCGATGTGTACTTGTACGGGTTGGCGTTGTGGGGTCATGGAAATGGACGACGTCAGATTGCCCGGGGGCTCTGTCGACAGACGGTGATGGTGGAGGGTGAGTCTGAGCGGATACAAGCTCCTCTGTCGATGCGTTGGAGCGGGATTCCAATGACTGGATAGGCGAGCTGTACCCTGGAGGTAGGGAGCTTTGGTCAGTAAGCGATGGCGCCATGGCGGGGCACAGAGAGATGCAGGAGGCTGAAACACCTATGGAGAGGGGCGGAGCTTTCTCAGCTCATTCTCGGCCTCGAGGCGGCCGTCAAAGAAGCGTGCAGTATATCTGAGTCTGCCGTCATGCCAAGGTGCCGTGCTGACGCAGTCGAGGAATGCAGAATCCATAGAAGAATCTTTCGAGGAATCGGCCGAAGTGCGTCATCCTTCTGTAGCTCGTTGCTGCCAAAGCTAGCTTATGATCCAGCCAGATATCGTGGTCAACGCCTCCAGGTGGGCGCGCGCCGCCGACTGCGGGCTTCCTATTGTATCAAATTCAACATATCAGCAGGGGACCTAGCAGGCATCTTCGGAGAGTACTCCGAGCTCACATCTAAGCCCTTCCACGGAGTTGACGCGATGGAAGTGGTCCCACTCAGTAAGCCTGGAGACGTATATACCCTTCGCTGTGTTGTTCGCCCGTCCCAATAGCCCGTAGCTAGCCCGGCATGGAGACCATTGCGTACAGAAGGTGCTTCCTGGTTAAGAACTCAGAATGGAATGCATGCAGGGCCGCTTATAACGGATGGGGGAGAAAGTTCAAATTTGAAAAATAATAACTCAAATACTTACATAAATAAAATAAAATAAAAAAGTGCGTTGTGCACCTTACCAGCTGGTCGCGTTTACTAATGTCAATGAAACTGGGAGATGCCAATCGCGGACGGTCCACCTGAATAACAAAGGTTTTGGCATAGAAACTACGCGAAGCACGGAAGTCCCTCTCATGCGCAACTTTAAAAAACCGCGATCCGAATCTCCCCTCTCCCATCCTCACCCCCATCCTCCCCATCACCATCACAATAAACTCGCCCACAGCTCGGTAATCCCAACATCTCCCACACACCCTCACTCTTCCTCCTACGCTAGCAGCGACGCAGAAAGCGCACCATCACCAACCAGTCAGCGTCTACGCCTACGCAAGACAGGAGTACACGCACCTCGCGCCACGCAGCTTTCACGCGGGGGTACATACGTCCGATCTCATCGAGGTCTACGCTCATGCGTAGGTTGCTGTCGTCTTGCTGCTCCTGCTCCCGGGGAATGGGTCCGAGGCTGTCCGACAGCGGCGGCGAGAGCGGCCTGTACCTCTCGCACTTTTCCTCAAGAGGGCTTTTCGTCCCGGAAGAGTCAGGCATGGGGGGTGGCATTACTTCTACCACCTCGTGCGGCGGAGGCGAAGACGATGGGATACGCGAGGGATACGCGTGGCGGCCGTTCTGGTCCGTGTTAGCAGCAGAGGTCGTTCTAACGACTTCGTCGGCGCTTGCACTAGAGGTCTTGAGCGGTGGCGGGAGAAACACGATGACGCGGCGCGCCGACGTCGCAGGCATACCGGACTTCCTCGTCGTCTTGCCTGGCGATGCCCCTAGGCCATGACGTGGTACACGGAACTTGCTACTTCGCTTGATACCCAGCGAGCAGCTCGAGGGTTACGTCAGCGGTGTGCACTCTAGCAGCAGCCCGGCGGAGTGTGGAGAGGGGATGCTCACCTCGTCTTGCTCTTCTTGGGCTTGGTGAGCGTGCTCCAGGACTCGTCCGGGTCGGAGGTCACGAAAGAATAGGCGTCTGGCTTTCTTTTATTTGGTCGTCGCGAAGGCGTCTGTAGCCGGGCAATCCGGGGAGGGGAGAGAGACGGAGAAGGCGATAGAGAAAGCTCCCTCGTGCACTTAGCGGTTGAGGACCGGTTCGAGGCCGGTTCTGGTTCGGTCAGGTAAAGATACTCGCTGTGAGCGCGTAGTTGCGACAGATTTGTTTCGGTAGCTTGCGTGGAAGAGATAGGCAGAGGCGCGGCGGAGTAGTCTACGTCAGGATCCAGAGTCGTAGTTGGCGGCGAAGGCATAGATCCACAATGGCGAGAAACTGGCATGTGAGCAGGTGTGACAGGTGTTGAAGCACGAACCGACAGAGCAGAGGTCATAGCAAATGATTCAGACCGAGCTGGTCCCAGATCACGGTCTAAGAAAGGCGAAAGAGCACTGTATCGAGAGGGGTAGGTCGCGTCCTCCGGGAGAACTTGGTCATCAGGTCGAATCAAAGGACCACTTCGCGCTCGAGGAGATCGATACGCGAAAGTGGGCGAGAGACTTGCAGAAGGATATTGATGGTCCGGAAACCCAGAGGACGCGACTAGCCCAGCCCGCGAACGATTCGTAGAATGCACGGAGATATCACCATCCAGAGGATCCACCCGACGAGCTGGTTTCAAAGGCGAAGACATAGTCATTGGCGTCCTTCCGTGACCGCCATGAGAACGCGACAGCTCAGGCTGCCTGGTCTGCTGCTGCGGAGGGGAGGAGAAAGGAATGGCACGCGCCCGGTATGCGATTTTTGACTCTCGGTCCCCAGGATTAGCAAGAGGATAGGCTATATGAAGCATTTGATGACGCGACGGGGTATTTTGACTGGATATATGCGCGCGTGTTGTGGTTCGTTTATTCGTAACCGGAGCACGGGCGACCGAACGTGGATCCGGGCTTGTTTGAACGGACATCGGAGAAGTAAGCTTTCGAGTCACGGAAACGTTTGGCGGGGTAGCAGCGACAGAAGGCCGATTCTGTGGAGTTACGCATGCCTCGAGAGCAGTCGTATCCGGTATCAAAGAGCGAAAGGGTGTCGACTTTGGCTTGTGGTCCGGCGCGGTAGAGAGTGGCATGGCCATAGAGCCTACTTGGATACTTGATCTCGACGGCGACCGCTTGAGCCCAGTATTGCTCGTCCTTCCGGGAGGTTGCGCTGCGATCCTTTGCACCTGTTTCCTGAACCCATCGATGATGTTACCGTTCGAACCGGCTGATTTTGTCTTCGCTTTCGGTTTGTCTGGGCGCAAGGGCACAATAGCAGGTGAACGCCGGCTGCTTTCGCTCCCCCTCGTCTTCGTTCGTAGAGCGACATGGCCACGCGACGCAGCGTTAATCTTGGCAATGCTGAATGGGTTCGGTTTGTACACCACGGTCTCCTCCCTTGAGGAAAGATCCAAATCTTTGAGCAACTCGGTTTCATCAGATTTTTTGTCGTGGCCTGAGTCAGATACGCTAGCGTCAGAGTCATCAGAGTCCGAGTAGGCGCTGTACGGTGTTGTACGGCAACTGAAGCTCCATTCCGAGTCTCCGCGAGTGGTCCTTGTCGTATCCCGTTTTCTCGCCATATTCAGCGTAGCCACAAGAAGAAAGCTGGAGACAATTCAAGTTTGAGACGCATACGCAAAAGACCCCGCAGCCGTCGTAATCGTAGGATGTCAAGATAGGTGTAGGTGATCACGTGCATACCCCTTCCCTTCCGTGACTTCCAACTACAAGAATCTGATTCTTTGAAGATCTCCCTCGTCCTCCCCTAACAATGGACATAACGACTCCACTCCTCGTCATTTGTATCGATGAAGATATTTGCTCCTTCGGCACTATACATCGCACCCTGTACTATATATCCCTTGTCTTGAATGCGCTGCAACACGGAGATGAAGGCTTGCAAAAGTTCCTCTGCTGAGTTTGGACCATCGTTTATCTGCTTGCTGCGCGTCCTCCCGACGTTGAAGACGTAAATGCTGGGTGGGTCACTCGAAAAAGATGGCTGGGATTCATTCGGTAAGATTGCGTTCTCTCACAAATCAAGTGCTCACTTGATCAGCCATGGACGAACAAGTTTCGCGCTCGGACGGGAAGGCTTCGGCTCGGGATTGGAGGAACGAGGGGTCGAATCTGGGTGCCGGTGCGTATTGGTTGTATTGGCCTAGCTCTGTTTGCGATGGGGAGGTTACTGAGTCTCGATGGATAGGTGCATGCTTGTATATTGCAGCATCTTGGTGGCGCCATCACGGAGCCATCCCCGCCTTCATCTCGGGCCGTGCTCTGTCGGCAGACCACATGTCTCAGAACCCGGAGTCCTCCGAGCAGTTCGCAGAGGGGGGGGCGCCACAATGTGTGTCCCATCATTAATGTGTCCGTTTCTGATACTTGGTAAGCCTTCTAGAATGCGAATGAATTCACTCGGCCAAGATAAGCGGCGGAAAGGGGTATCTTTTGTGTGTGCTGCCGGCGCTCTGAATGTGTACTAGATTTCTAATCACTTGACTCGAAGCAGAGAAATTCTCTTGCACGGTGCAGCGTCCCATCATTAATGTGGGTCGAGATAGTCTGAAAGCGTTCTGCAAAGTCGTCTATAGGTGAATAAACCGTTCAGCCACCAACAGCACATGGACAGCCCCAGGAGTTCAATTAAAGGGACTTCCACACCCACAACGGCGACATCGACACTGCTCGTGAAAACCCCACACTGCTGGTTCGTTTGTTTAAGGCGAGTGTTGACATGGCGCCAAATCGAAGTAACATTATCCCGCATTTCACCACGCACCTTCTCAAGATTTCTTCGATGAAACGCTGACTTCAGAAGTACTGTCGTGAAGCACATAAAGGACTGAACTCAGAAGCAACGATGTTCGTAAATCCACCTAACTAACCGCTACCTCTTCCATGAAACGGAACCGCGTGTGTTTGACCGCGCTCGTCTCCTCTGTGGGCGGCGCGGCGCCAACATCGTTACGAACACTCATGCTGTGGGGCATGTCTTCGTCAGAGTGTCAGCACAGTCTTGAGCCGCAACCAAGCCAGATTCAGCCATTCGCCGTAGCGTTGCTTGGTATATAAAGACTACAAGGTAAACGAGAATTCTTCAGACTGGTATCTCCCAACAACTCTACATCGTGAGTCATGAGCCTCTCAGCAAGACTTTGTACTACACCGCTCACCTTTGATCCTTTTTACAGCGCTGGTTGGACAACATATCGCATTACGTAGGACCGTTTATGCTAGTCAGTGCGCATCCATTTTCGTGAGACTGCCAACCTGATATCGCAGTGTACTATGTGGATATATATGAGTCTTACAGTCTCCACACCAGCAGAGTTTCCGATTGACTCGAGGAGGCTCCCTGTTCCCTGTCCGAAGCTATAATGGACGTGAGCGTCAGCAAAGAGAGAGTTTTGACAGGTACGCTCGTGGAGCTTAGCGCGAAGCTCGGCGCGAAAGGCTTCTTACGTTGGACTACATCATGCTACCTTACACCCAGCGGGCCGGCGCCATGAGCAACAGACCCACCATGCGTCCGACGTTTCGGTTGATTTGAGGCAGAAAATGCGAAGCGAGATTACACATTCAAGCAATGCAGAACACGGTATTTACAAATGACGACTGGCAGTACATAGGGTGCTAAATGTCCCAATGGGTGCCAGCAATGTCGTAAAGTTCTTGTTTCAGTCGATCCAAATCCATCGGGTAGGAAGACAGCTCAATCCAGTCCGCGTCTGGCGCTGGGCTGTCAAATCCCCACACATGTACGGTGTCTGCCATGAGCAAATATCCTTTCAGGTTCGGGTCGCGTTGCTTCGAGACAGCGAAAGCTAGGTAGTTCGTAATTTGAATGAACGCCTGGTTATAAGTGTCCACGTCATCCTTCACTTTGACTTCGACGATCGCGATAATTGTGTCATCGTGGAGCGTCTCCGTAGCCTTTACGACCACAAAATCGGGGATTCCGTAGGCTCCCTTCTTTTGAAAAGCAACTACAGGAGGATATCAGCACCAGAGCATGCGGCGAAACAAAAAGTGGACTTGCCAACCATGCCACCAGCCGAATCCAAGCTTATGTCTCCTGGGTGCGGGCCACGGTCGACTCTCCGTGCTGGTCCTGCGGTGTCTGCGTTCTCGTGTGAAGCCGGTTCTACACCTTGTACCCAGCTCGTAATCGTGTGGTTGTTCGTATCCGCTATAAGCTCTTGCAAGTCTTCCGAGGCAATACTGCCTTTGTCAGAGGCGATGTGACATTCGAATTCCTTGCGAAGTAGGCCCTGCGGCTTGACCATAAATTGCCTTTCCATCGGAAAAAGCGTGGTTCAAAAGGTGTTGTACGGGCCGTATAGCGAAGCTTCATAGTGCACACCGCAATCGAGGGCGTTTTGGAGACGGTTCAACACCCAGGCCGGAATATGGCGAGCGAGAGAAGGCTGAGCAGTTCGGGCGAGTGTCAATTCTTGATCCATGCTGAGAATGGGGACACAGGACGAGCAGACGAAAACAGCACGTTTAATAGAGCGGGAGCAACAATGGGCCGGTTTACATGGCATGGCCGACGGACGCCCACATGGTAATTGCTATGCTAGCCTACTCTCGCGCAGAAAATCGGTGTAACGGTGATAGAAATGAGAAGTGGTCACTGGATTTTACCTGGCCAGCCTCAATCAGCCACGCATTGCATTGTTTGTTATCGTGAGCAGAGGACGGAATGGCGAGGCACATAGAACGAAAAAAAATCAGGAGTCCCAGTGCAGCCGCGGCACAGAGGGTAAAATTTATTGAGCCTGCCTTGCTAGATCGTGCTACCAACCCCGAGCCAGGAGAACAGCGCACTGCGAGACATCCGAGTGGTAGCCAAGAAAGAAAGAAATATCGATGAAAGTGATAAAGAGATATGTTATCGGTCGTTGGCATAGTCCATCGCTCTTATGGACAGGCCGCTGCAGAGAACAATGACAAGCGAGTGAATCACTTCAGTCAGAACTGGACGCGATCAATACGCGTGTTTGTGGACCTCACGTGACCGTTTGAACCAGCATGAGAACAGTGAGAACTGTTACCTGTAACAGACTAACACTGAACAGCGTTGCAACGGGATTCGACAACACTTATCTGCCGATTTTCTGACCTGCGCTTCCAATTCTCTCCAGCTGTAGAGCGACAGCAGACAAGCACTTACTGCAATACATTTCCCGCCGCGCATCACTGACCTTATTTCGATCAAGTGCACAATGTCAACATATCGACTGGGTGGCTGGACTATAACCGAGAAGGAGGCCATTGCCTGGGCTGCTCGTCTTTCCGGAAAACCCGAGGAAGAAGTCCCCTGGCAATATGCCTCCATGGTGGTTCGACGGCATCTCCGAAAACACGGCATCAGGCTGGCTGCGGTCACGTATCCCAAAGATGTCGATGTGCTCATGCTGGTGACGAAGGCGGAACCGCACGTGGGATGGCGCAGAGGCGACGATCCTACCCAACTCGAGCAATTTGAGCAGGCGAAGGAGGACGCGTTGATATTGAAAGCGTTAAAACGTGAAGGTACGCATGTCAGCTTCATGCTCATCCTCCTACGACTCACCTCCCTCTCAGGTGTCCAAGACACTCAGTTCGTGACCTCGCACGGCAGATGGTGATCGCAGCGCCCCGCCTCTAATTTACTCTGGCTTCCTCCGTCCTTTTATTGAACCAAGCAGTTATCTCGCAATGTATTTGTACTTGGTGATTACAATCATGACCAGTTGCTTTCGTGCGCCTCACCTCTACGCGGAAGCTCCTTCTTGTCTTGGCAGTCAGGCGACCACATCTGCAGGCTATGAGTGGACGGATTACAGAGAATTCGTCAATCGTGGCGTCTGTCGGGGCTAAGGAAATTGCAACTGAGCAGGATATCTTGTACTAGCGCCCGATTTACCGTGGTCCCTCGTAACTCGATTGCGAAACTGACGGGCTGATGGTGTGTCCGGGACGCATATTGTACATCGAGCGCCGTTAGTCATAGAGCCATATACACACTTGCATCCGTTATGCCTGCAGTCATGGGCAGCACCGGAATGCTTGAAAACTACTCAATTCAACAACGGGACACTGCACATCGCGGTCACACCTGTCGTCCAAGCTAAGGCATTTGGATCTTCGAACACTTCAAACCATCATTAACCCGCACATCGATGGTCGGAGACCCTTGACTGACCCACCTGGTAATGGTAGCCGCTTTCATTGTGGACAGGTAAGCAATCAAGTACCAAAAAAGTGGCGATTGTAAGCCCCAAAGCGGCCACGACCACGGTAAGAGGGGCCGACCTTGCCTCGCTACTCTCGCAAGCTGCCCCAGGATCACGCCTTCCGCCGAAACATGCGACTCGGGACCATGGGCGGAAACGGACGTCTCCGAGGGATACAAGTCATCGAAGGATCAGCCGCTGCATATCATGTTGAACGGCCAATGCTTAAGTGCAGCCAGCAAGGACAATCTTGAGACCTACCGATTACTCCAACTACGAGTACTACCGAACGCGAACGGTCACGGCACGTGATCGGTTACCTTCACTTTTCCAACAATTGCCTTGGCCAACAGTCAACCGACAGTGTTCCTACTCACCTTGTAGCTCGTCTCGGCGTGCAGTTTACGAATAAGCTCCCCGACGGTGCACTTGTCCTATCTAAATTTCTCACTGGCCTGTCTATCAAGTGCTCAATGTCAACATATCGATTGGGTGGCTGGACTATAACCGAGAAGGAAGCCATTGCCTGGGGTGCTCGTCTTTCCGGAAAACCTGAGGAAGAAGTCGGCTGGCAATATGCCTCCATGGTGGTTCGACGGCATCTCCGAAAACACGGCGTCACGATAGCTGCGGTCACGTATCCGAAAGATGTCGATGTGCTAATGGTGGTGACGAAGGCCGAACCGCACGTGGGATGGCGCAGAGGCGACGATCCCACCCAACTCAAGCAATTTGAGAAGGGGAAGTATGAGGCGTTGGTATTGGAAGCGCTGAAGCGTGAAGGTACGCATGTCAGCTTCATGCTCATCCTCCTACGACTCACCTCGCTCTCAGGTGTCAAAGACACTCAGTTCGTGACCTCGCACGGCAGATTGTGATCGCAGCGCCGCAGTCCTTTCGAAGTTACTCTCGTTTCCGACATCCTCTTGTCGACGCATGCGGTACCCCGCAATGCATCTGTAGCATATCTATCTATCAGCACGGCCACTTGCAATTGATTTTTCTCAGTCATTCTTCCTCAGGAGGAAGCTCGTTCTCGTCTCCATAGTTAACTTGCAGTCACCTGAAGCTTAACCAATCTGAGGGCTCAGCAAACAGTCTGGAGACCCGAGGCTGAGAAAATAGCAACCGACGCATGTTATCTTGTCAAACTGGCCTCTTGGTTGTCTCATGGAGCTTTCGTGCTGCCATCCACCGCGAGTCGTGAGTCGCGTCTTCGACGTCTCTTCGCCTTTCGGTGTGTCTTTGGATTGGCGGCACGCTCTGTTGGCAGGGGTTGCTTGCAGTCTGAGATGACGACATCATCCGCTCATAACAAGAATGGGTTCGAGGAGCATATGCATATGTCATGCGAGGCTCGAGCCCCTCCAGTCAATTTTGTCGCCAAGATGGTGATTAAACAACTACGAGAGCTGAATGCACGAGTGTCCTGAGGTACTACACGTATGGAAGCATAACTTAGACGGGACGCTTAGCGGGGTATTGAACCAGCCTTTCAGGCAAAAGGACGACCGCAGGCGCACATTCTTCCAGCCGCCAAATATTACTCATTCTGCTTCTCCCCCATCTTCTCCTTCCCCTTCGATGGCGCCTTCGGTGGCACTGGTTCGCTTGAGAGCCAGGAGGAGCCCTTCACCTACACTTCCGCCGGACCCTCTGCTGAATCCGTCGGGGGCCCGGCTTCTCTAACAACCCAGATCAACCCTTCACCTCTTCCAGCTTCTCTGGCTCCTTAACCTCCTGCGGCGTTTCCTCTTCCGTTGCCTTCTCCGGCTGGCGACACTGTTCCCCCGCCGCCCGCACGTCTCTCAACTCGACTTCAAACTCCCCGTCAATTGCTTGCTCGTAGAAAAGCGCAAGGTCTCCCGTCCCAGATATTCTACCCTGATAGGAACCCGAGATCTGACGAACGCGGCAAACATCTATCGCCGTTTGCATTCCGAGTCGTTCAGCCTCGTCGAGGGAAATTCGTTTTTCCCGCTTCGCGAGGTCGACAAGTGCGGTCCGGAGCCACTCCGCCACACCATATTCTCGCGCCAAAATGACTCTGTCGACGATCCCGCGACTCTGCAGCGCCTGCAATTCCGTCCCCAGTTCTCCGTCGACGGTGATCCGACTCCCCTTTCTGGTGGATGATTTGTTCCGTGACGACCGCACATCAGCAATGCGAAGCTCTCGCGCCGCGCAGAGCCTGATGGCGGTCTCGTATCCAAGCCTCCTAGCTTCCTCGACAGAGAGCGATTGTGGCCTTGCAACCAGCTCGACCAAGGCAGCGCGTAGCCACTCCATGGCGTCGTATTCTCGAGCCAGGACCGCACGTTCGATGGCGTCCCTCCCGGCCTCCTGCATCCCCTCAAGCTCGCCTTCGAACGTCCTTTCTATCGCACTGTCGTAGTCACAATTTGTCACTTTAGCATAGGCGGAATTCAACATGTATTCTCGCGCGCGATGGAGCTTGAAGACGGGCTCTAGTCCGATCTTGGATGCGTCCTCAGGGGAGATGCTCGTTGGGTCCTTCGCCAGTGTCAGGTACGCCGACCGCAGCCACTCGACGACGCTGTACGTCCGCGCGAGGACGACCCGGTCTGCAGGCGACATGGTTGCGGACGTTAGGTGGTCGATGGCCATGCGCCGAACGTCTAGCATCGCCCATTTTGTCGAGAGCTTGAGCACGGACACCCACTCGTCGTCGGACAGTGTTCGGGTCGACGTAAGCGGGCTGGTGTGCTTCGGTCAGTAACGGCTGGCAGGGTCGGACGTCGCAAAACGAGGCTCACAGGGGGTACATCAGTCTCAGCAGTGCGCGGAAGTCTGCTGCCGTGACGTCCTCGAGCTTGAGGGGGATCTCTTCGCCCTGGCCAGCCCTTGCGGCGAAGGATTCGAAATCCTGCGTGAAGAAGTCGGTGCTTGCACGGAAATAGTATGTCGGTACCCTGAACAGGGTATCTTCGACCTGTCATACGATATAAGCTTCCGGTCTGCAAGAAGCGACGGTCTGACAAACACGCACATCGAACACGACCAGGTCCATGAAGTAGTCAACATCCGGAATTTTGGCGCGCTCGGGCGTTTCAGGAACAGCTGCAGCGAGACCGGCTTTGGGAACAGCTTCCACCGGAGTCTCAAGGTCGAGGTCCATCGTAGTGATATCTTCCTCGACCAACGAGAAGGGAGAGTCGCGATCGGACGACGCCTGTGGCGAAGGAGTGAACGATGGAAGGTTCGTTAAGACAAGGGGAGACGGTCGGGGGCTTGGTGCAAGACTGGGGATACGCGTAGGGGGGGGTGCGAGTTGGAGTGCTGAAGTCGGTATATCGAGCAGGAGGAGTGGCAAGCTGCTCATGGTCAGCGGTAGCGAGCTTCATCGCGACCGATATCGACCACGCAGGTGACGGAGGCAGAAAGGGGACCAGAGCCTGTGTCCTGACGCATGTTGGGATAGAAGACTGTTCGCAGGCCGCAATATGCCTCGTTGCCGGCGCGTGGCCAGATTGTGGGTCCAAAAAAGGGGTCCATCGATGTAAAATCCAGCGGTACGGTAACTTTCGCGAAGGAGCAGAGGTTACGCCTGAACATCGTCAACGAACTACGTTGACTGTCACCGCGAGCGCGGACATTCGCGTGGAAGGAGCTAGCACAACGGTTCATCGCGACCAACACCACTCCTTATAGAATGGACCGGCTACCTGCTCATGAAGTCGGAACGCGTCTCCCACTATCCCTCAGCCTTGCGGTGAACTCGCATGGGATCAAGTCCCAGCGCTCGTGATGGTACAGTAGAGAACTGAGAAAATGATAAATAGCGCTTTGCAAAACATTTTTGTTTAAATTACGTAATTCAAGCCTTGTTGGACTTGGCGACGTTGACTAGTTGACTGCTCATCGTCGTCAAAATGGCTGTCCTCCCCCAACGGCCCCTGCGAGGGTCTCGAATCTCGTCCTTCTACCCCGTCAAAAGCCTACCGTCGCTCTCCTCGCTGGACAGCGCGTTCCAGCTGCAGGAGTACATCTCGCTCCTCATCCGCCTGGACGTCCACGACGTGGACGCTATCGTGTCTCTTCCCGGAAAAAGCGCAGGCAAGGAGAAAGAAAAGGAGAAAGACGAGGAGGGCGAGAAGGACGAAGGAGGAGAGGGGAAAGTGAAAGCTGAAGCAGTGGACGCGGGTGATGGTGCCGAGGGGAAGAGTGTGGGAGAGGACGGAGACGAGAAGGGGAAGAACGACATTGCCGTCGACGAGGCGTGCTGGATATACGAGCAGCTGAGGCGCGTCGTTTTCTTGACGCTCCATGGCTCGCTGATGTTGAACCGCGAATATCTAGACGGCTGGCACAAGACCTGACACACCCGCTAATCACAATGCTTCAGCAGGAGTGCACGCGTGCATCCTGTCCAGAGATGAAGGCCGGTGAATGGCTGTACCTCTGCGTTGCACACGGCAACGACGGAGCTATGGAGGTAAGCGCCGTTCTTTCGCTTCACGCTATATATTGCCTGCTCTGTTCCATTTTCCGTACTGACATCGATTTGTCCAGTCATGTTGCGCCATAGACTACATCCTGCACACCCTAGACAGCGCCACCGCCCTCCTCAACACCCCTCGCGCCTTCCCCTCCCGGTAAGCTCTACCCTCTCCACCCGCCAACCCTAACCCTTACTCCCTCCCATCCCCAGCCTCCAAATCCCGCAAACCTCGCACCGACACTTCTCCTCCCTCGCACGTCGCCTGGGACGCATCTTCGCACACGCCTACTTCCACCACCGCGAAGCCTTCGAGCAAGCCGAAGCCGAATCCTCCTTGTACGCGCGCTTCCTCGCGCTCACCTCAAAATTCGACCTCGTGCCTGCCGAGTTCCTCGTTATACCCGCGCGCACAGTCCCTCTCGACGAGGACGAGCGGCCTCGTGAGCGCGAGGGGGAGCACAGGAAAGAAGTCGAGGTGCAGCCCCCGAGGCTGCTCGCTGCTGCGGTCGACCCGCGCGCGGACGAGAGGGGTCCCGGTGCCCGCCAGCAGCAGCAGCAGCAACAGCAACAGCTGGGTATCGCTGCGCCAAGCCCTGGGCAAGGTCAAGGGCAAGGGCAGTGGGACCGTCGAGGGAGCGTCGTCGCGCCCCCTCCGCCCGTTGTAGAACGCGCGAAGAGCAGCAGCCCGTCCGGCCCTGGGAGCGACAGCCCGCGGAAGGTCGGCCGGAATAGGACAGATACGATGGTGCTCCACGAGGCGGCTTACGTTGCTGAGGAGCTGGCGAAGGCGGATAGGGCGGAGGGGCCTGTGGAAGAACCAGCGGATAAGAAGGTCATCACGGCGACGGCGGCTACGACGACGACGGGCGTTCCGCCGCCTGTGATGGTGCAGGTTCCGGCTACGCCGGATGACTTGCTCTCGCCTATCGAGGATTTCCCGAAGACGGCTAAGCCGCGTGCGGATGCAGATGCGCAGGAGGTGGCCCTGCCGCAGAACGTATGTCAACCCAGTTTCACCTCCATCGCTCGTGGATGTATGCACGCATGCTGACGCGGTATTCTGACGTAGGACAACTCGCTACCCGAGTCACCAGTCATCAAGTCCCCAGGACAGACCCCTGCATACGCCCTTCCCGACAATGCGGGTGCCGAAGCACATGCAGCTGACATCACGGAAGACACGAAAACGGGTGAAGAACCGCCAGCTGCCACCTCCACCGTTTCTGAGGAACCCGCACCTACCACTGCCACAGCTGCGACGGAGACGGAGTCGGCACCCGAACATCAAACCGCTGCCTCCGATCCCGTGGAAGCCCCAGCCCAGCCCCAGCCCGACACGCTCGAGGCCGACATTTCCGACGTAGTCGTCACTGCCGTCCTGCCCATGCCGAGTGTAAGGGCCGCTGAGGAGTCAGCAGCAGCAGCAGACGAGCATGACGCAGCAGCGGCAGACGAGAGTAGCCTGGAGGCGGAAACCGAAGCGCAGCTCGTCGAAGCCGCGGCGGCTGCAGCGGAGGCGGACGTCGTGGCTGCCGAACACGGCGGCGAGGGCAACGCGCAGGACAACGCACCGGCAATACAGGAGAAGGCCGCGGGCGATGTGGAGGCGGGGGAGGCGCCCCAGGCAGCTGTGGAGGGCGCGAAGAGCGAGGAGGGGGAGAAGAGGGAGAAGAGGAAGGCGGCGGAGGGCGAGGCGGAGGCGTTGGGGGTGGCGGCGGCGCTTATTGGTTCAGAGGTGGAGGAGCTTGCGGAGCGGACTGTGGCGCCAGAGGAGGGGGAGGTGGAGGTGGCGAAGGAGGACGGGGCTCCTGAAGAGGAGCCTGCGCCGCCTTCGTAGAGTAGTTACGGTTTTTCTGGTCGTTTTTATGGTTGTATCGTTCGGAGGGTGATGGCTTTGAGCGAGGGCGCCGTTTACTCTTGTCTTTTTGTCTCTTGTTCTTCCCCATGCCACCTCGACGAGTCTGTTGTGTGATTCATATGTTCGTCCGCGCAGCGTATCCATCCTGCAGCAGGCGACAAGAGGAGCTGGTAGCCCTTGAAGTTTGGATGGCCGATCATGAACCGCGCAAACGTGCCCTGCAAGCGCCGAAAGACTGATAACGCGGCTTTCATCACCTTCCCACCAACTTTGGAGCTGACACAGCTGTGAAGTGCCCGGGCACAGCGCGGTCCATGGCGGGCATGTCATTCCTCAAACATCTCTTGCTTTGAAGCCTCATGGTCGTCAACCTCCCGCTCGACATCTGGCGCGAAGTAGCAAGCTATCTGCCCCAGGACTACCTTGCAAAATGCTATTCTGTCAACCATGCCTTCTTCACTATCGCGATGGAGGTGAAATACCGCATTGTACGCTTTGATCGCCTGACTACGTCGGAGTGCCGGAAGTACATCGATTGCCTGGTGTGAGCTTTACGCAGTGCGGCTTCCTTGTCCGTCCGTCCTTACCCTGAAGCCCAATCTAGATACCCGGTAGCCTCACAACACATCCCTACTCTTCAACTCACATCGCCTCACGCACCCAGTTCCTGCAAGCTGGGAGAACTCGAGAAGACAATTCGACGATTCAGCAAAGATGTCACAAGGAGGCTCAGACCATGGGAGAAATATGCCAAGTCTCTGCGTACCATGTCGGACATCGGTAGCAAGCTGCGTGACTGCGAATAGGCCTCTTGCTGGCGTTTTGTCGCCTTGGTCTTACCGCGTCAATGACGTTCTCGAAGAACTTGCCGTTGTCCTGTATTGTGAATTTCTTACGGTCGACGCCACGCCCACCCTTTTGGGGGTTTTAGCCCCGTCTCTCAACAATCATCAATCGACACTGCGCACCATTCACCTTCATTGCCATCCCATTATACACAGCAGGCTCAATATCTTTACTCTCCTCATGGCATTGCGGCATTTCGCTCATCTTCACACTTTCGGGCTCTCGCACGATTTCATCAACATGCAGGAGTCTAGCGACGCGGGCCTACAGCACTTCAGCTGCACGCGCAGCAACTGCGACAGCTTTCGCTTCATATTTTCCGCGGGAGCTACCAGGAAGGGTTCTGCTTGGATCACGCTTCCCGCAGGTGGTATGAGCAACGGTTCCTCTGGGTACAGCTTACACGGCTTCAAGAGCTGGACCTCGCGATGCCAATGTTCTGCGACATCGACGAAACTGCCGCTTACCTGCGTCAGTTCGAAAATACGCTCACCTCCTTGACGTTGAAGAAGCGGTCTCTTTCCTACAACCACGTCAGAATTCTGGCCGAGGCATTCGCCAGCAAGAACATCCTCGAGAGACTCAACATAGCTGTCTATAGCCTGAGCCCGTCGCTCCTCGTCCTTCTGGCTGAAAAACTGTCCAACCTCCAGAGCCTGTATTTGAGGCATCGTTACCGGCGATCACCTTCTGCATACGAAGTGAGTGATCATCCGCCGTCATCCGCTTCCGACTTTCTAAGCATCTGCCTCTCGCATAGGTATCGTAGTTTTGCAACACCGTTGACGCCCCGCGCGTGTCCTCCCGGAAGCTGCGCGACTTGTCCATCATATCCAACGAATGGGGCCCCGACGATCTCTCGACCTGTAAGCGGGCTATCAAAGCCGCGCTCCCCGGCTTGGAAACTCTTCGAGTGGACTATGTCCCGCCGCAAGACGGACCTGAGTGTGAATATAACTGATCCCACAGCCGTGTCGACACAGACTTACATGTGACTTTCAAACCAGGACAGGGCGGTGGTCTAGTCGCCGGGCGCGAGGTTGAACGGAGCGAAAACTGCACAACACGTGGAACGTCTGGCAGGGTGATGAAATTATTGTCAGGCGTGTCCACGATGGAAATTTATTCGGTGCTGAAGCCTCTATGGTGCAAAGATATCGCTCAATCTATGCCCATCGTCATCGCTGGATGGGCTGCTTTTGGCCACAATCACGGGACCTGTCGATGGTGATTTCGGTAGAAACTTTTCACCGTGTCATACCGCCCTTAACGGCGTTTCCGCGTCCTGAAGTCCTTCGTGTCACATCCTCGAAAGCATTTGCCAACATCAGCATAAACCGGATCCTGCTCGCGACATTCACGCCATTTGTCCATAATCACCACATGACCTTGCGTTCGTCCTATCTCGCATCTCACATCTACGACGGGTCTGATCTCTCGCCCTTGTTGTGCAACATTCGCCTCTTTCCCCACCTTACGACGTTCACCCTGTTCGACAACTTCAGTAGCAGTCACCAGTGGGATGGCGTCGCGAGTATCCTTCAATCACACGCCCACGGCGCCAACAACTCCCGAAGCTTCGTCTTGTTATGTTTCCAGGCATCCTTAGAACAGCACATCATCCCGGCGTCGCGTCGGAAGAATGGTATGGGCAGAAGTTCCTCCAGGTCGAGCTAAATCCCTGAGCTCGGGGAGCAGGCATTATTCTCGAACACTCGCAGAACGGTCAGATACCTCCGTCAGTCCGAGCATTACCTCACCTCCTTGAGCTTGCACCCGCGTCCTCTATGCTGCTACGGAGATGCTCTGTCCTACGAGGATGCCGAGATTCTGGTCAACGTCTTCGCGAGCCGGAACATGCTAAGAACTTTCAGCATGAAAGTGGATATCCTCAGCCCACGACTCTTGTTCCTTTTGCGTCGAAGTTGCCTGGTCTTGAAACTCTCGGCTTCGTGTACCAGCATCTCAGCGCGGAGCGCTCGCTCGTCGAACAACCTCCGCATCACAAGTGAGTCATTTTTGTCGTTTAAAGGGAGATCACGATCTCATCTTATTTTGCGCTTCCAGCTTCGCAATGCTCTGTCACAGTATAACTACACTGGACGGAAATTGCACTCCTTCGACACTTACAACGACGTATATCGGTTACGTTGTCGAACGCGTTAGAAGATATGAGCAGGTTCTCCGAGAGGCCCTCCCAGGTGTGGAGACATTGCGGCCGGGGTAGGCTGTGTCCCCTTGTACTTATTTCAGTTCATGGACGTGGCGTCGTAAGTTTCCAACACCATATGAAGTAATGATATCCTTGAGGTGCTCCTGAAAGGGCGAGAATTATAACGGTCTCGTTCACAGAAGCCTTATTTGATGATGCGGATGTAAATTAGAGGAATAGCACGCTCACGGCAGTGCCGCAGAATCGAGCCATCGTGCTTCTGGGCCGTCCGCGCATCGGTTAGAGCAGTAAAGCGCGGGCTCTTAAAAAGACAGCTTTCTCCTGGAAACAGGCAGCTTTCACTCATAACGAGACGTAGACGTCAATCTGATGGCCTCCACCACTGGCAATTTTGGTAAGTAAAGTACGGGAAGACAAAATCTTTCTTAGGCTGGCCCTTCCGTCACCGTAGTCGATCCAACATTGTCATCCCAATCCTCGTCATCGGTTTGAATGAAGATATCTGCTCCCTGCGGACTGTATGTCGCAGACAGGACTATATATCCCTTCTTTTGGATGCTCTGTAACGTGGAGATGAACATCGGTAGAAGTTCTTCTTCACTGTTGGGGCCATCGGCTATCTGGCTGGCGCGTGTTCGCCCCACGTTAAAAATCCAAATGCCAGGTGGGTTCATCGAGAAAGATTGCTGGGAGCCGGTAAGGGTGGTTCTCTATCAACGCAAATCAAGTCCTCACCTCATCAGTCATGGACAGTGAAGTTTCGTTTGATTGGGAGGGCATAGGCTCGGAGGCAAGACGACTGGCAGTGGTCAGATTTGAGTGGGTGGCAGGGGTATATTGGCGTACCTCTCTTTGCGTTGGAGACGTTACTGAGTCTGAATGCATGGCTGTACCCTGCGTATATTACTGAACCTTTGTCATGCCATCACGAAGCCATTGCCAAATCTTCGGGCTGTGCTCTCCACATGTCTCAGAATCCGAAGGGCAGTTCCGAGTAGTTGGCGGTGGCCGACTTTCGCCGCAGTGTGTGTTCCATCATTTGTGTGTCCGTTTCTGATACTTCGAATGCGGTCTCGAATGCAACTGAATGCACTTGGATAGGACAAGTGGCAGCCAAGTGCGTCCCTCGTGTGTTCCAGAACATCAATTTGTGGATTGAAGTTGGTGCTCTGAGATTCAAAATCACTTGACTCAAACTTGACAGATTGCCGCACGATGCATTGTCCCAGACTCAATGCGGGTCCAAATACTCGAAAGCGTCTCAAAGATTTCACTCGTCCCCTGTGGATCTAATCATTTTTCCAACACACGCAGACAGTCCATGCAGCCTGAGGAGTCTACTGAATCGTGATGGCCTTGTCTCCGAAACGATTCCGCCACCACAATGGCGATGCCAATGGCCCCCATAGAAGCCCCACTGGCTGATTCTTCCATGAAACGGCGGCTGGATGCTGTACAGGGGTCAGCGTTGAGTTAGATTAACAATCTCCCTTCCATCTCCTCACAATGCTCGTGGCGATTCCCCACGACAATTGAACTTTGTCCGGATTGAAGAAGCAAATGCGAATAGCGGCCTCACAGACGACATAGCGACTCACCTCAGATGCCGTCACTTTAGGTGACTTTACGTGATCTACTGCCGCCGTTCCCGTCGCTGTGTTTGACTCCCCTGATCTCCATTGTGGGCGGCGCGCGGCGGATCATTACGATGTGTGGTAGCATCGCTTCATCAGAGTGACAGCCTGGCTGGCAGGTTTTGTGGCTCCGAGCAAGGCCGGTTTAGCCATTAGCAGCAGCTTTGCACGGTATATAAGCACTGCAGATCAAACCAGAGAACGTCAGACTGGAATCTCCGAAGACCTTTGCATCGTGAGTTATGAGTGTCTCTGCAAAACATTGAACACCACTCACCATTAATTCTACTTACAGCGCCGGCCGGACAACATATCGCGTCTCGTAAAATTGGTTCTGTGAGTCCGTGTTCATCCATACTGTATTCGCGAGACTGCAGCCTCATCGCTCTCTAGATCACAATGAAGCTGTCTGCATACATCATGACCCTGATTTTTGGCCTTGGCATGGTAGCTGCTGCACCTACCAGTCCGAGTCTCACATCCCTCGAGCACTCCCGCCGGTCAAGCATAGAATGCATATTTGTGAATCAGAAAGAAGGGATTCACTGCGACGCCCAAGGTTGCAGGGATGGGGGAGGGTACTGTTCGTTCAACAGCAAGACTGGCCATTGCATTCAGAACAATATGCGCGGCCCGAATTCACCAGTCGGCTGTCGTTCTTGTAGTTGCCGAAGGGCATAGAGCATGAACAGGATGTGATAGTGTTCCACACAAACGCCTCTTGTTGGTTGAGTATATTATCTATCGATGAGATGTTGCAATAATGTGGCGACCGCCGGAGACGACCCTCTCAAGGGGAATGGCAGAGTCTACTCAGGAGTTCAATGCTTCTGCAAGAGTCGTATACATGCAGTGCACACCGGGGATCGACAGAATGTTCCGCGCGAGTGAGAAAACCAAGGGACAACAGAGAGGTAGGCTCAACTCATCCCCCTCATATGTGAAAGTGGAGGGGACAGCTCATGGTATGAGACTCAGCAAGGACGTCCGAATCTCGACTGAGGTTGGTACAGAGCATGTTGGCCTACATCAATTTGCAATGGAGAGGTTACTGGGTCGGAATGGATAGGCCGCTTCTGCTAAATTGCAGAATCGCCATGGTGCCGCCACGGAGCCACACCAACTCCTCGAGCTGTCTGCATGTCTCAGACTTCTAGAGTGATCATTGCCCAAATAGTTTGAACGAGTTTGATAGTGCCCAGGGCGGCAGGGATGGCGGTGGTGAGTGTGTATAAATCTGCGAATAACGAGCCTCGGTACACAGATGGGTGGCACGGGTGCACGAGTTGGCTGCTACTTTCGCAATCGCAAGGTCATGGAACACATAGCGGGCCAGGACTGGGTACGGGAGACTCACAGTCAGCCGTGACAGGTCACAAACTGAGTCTGCTTAACACCTCGGAGGGATGTTAGAGGTTTCACGGAGTCCAGCACGACTCTTCGCTTTCCCAGATAAACGGCTCCTCATGCGATAGCTTCTTCGTCGGATATAGTCCAGCCACCCAAGCGAAATGAGGACACTACGAGTATTTATCAGGATGTCAGTGGTGAAGTCAACGGGACAGGTGCAGCAGCGTAGGTGCTTATTCGTAGGCTATACGCCTCGAAGAACTGCAAGGCAGGCTGGAATACCGCCAGTGGTCGTCGTGGACGGCGAAAGCGCTGGGCAAGGAATTTCCCACTGGTACTTGAAGACGCGAGGTCACGTGCCGTGACCTGTTGATTATCGCGTTCTGCCAACTCTATCCTACTCTATCGTCCTTCCTCCAGGCCACAATCTTCCTCTGTGCGCCCTGAAGCGGCCCTTGTTTTGCGGCCGTGATATTTGATGGGAACATTTCGCGGTGAAGGTTTCAGTGGCCTTTCCCGAAAAAAAAATTCGATGACTTAACACGAGCTTATAAAAAGTGACTTCAGCCGAAGATTTTAACCTGCACAACGAATTTGGCAGGACGGAGGTGAGGCGAGGCTTCAGATTCAGACGAGACAGAGGACGGGCTTACGACCGCGACCGGGATCTCAACCCCCCTCTTCCGGACGTAAACGCACTCCCTATTACGCATTCACATTCGAAAGCACGCGTGAATGGCGTCTTATTGACGCAGGATACGCATGTGGCGGGGGAAGGCCTGGTCCGGCGAGACGGTTGTTACTCCCTAGCTTCCCGGTTCTCCCAGTCAGGACGTCGCTGCGACGCAATCATGGTCGGCGGTCGAACACCCATCGGCACGACGATCGCACAACGAGGCATACCCAGCCTCTGCACAGTTTTCCATCCGACCATGCGTCAGGACACAGGTCCTGGCCCTCTTTCTTCGTCCGTGTCCTGCGTGGGCGGTCTTGGTCGCGATGAAGTTTGCTACCGCTGACCTTGACCAGCTTTCTACTCCTCGTGCTCCATATGCCGACTTCAGCACTCCCCTAAGATCTCTCGTCCGCATAACCTCAGCGCTGAACCAAGCCCCCGACGGTTTCCCCTTGTCTTGACGGACCTCCCATCGTTCACTCCTTCGCCCCAGGCGTCGTCCGATCGCGACTCTCCCTTCTCGTTGGTCGAGGAAGATATCACCACGATGTACCTCGACCTTGAGACTCCGGTGGACGCTGCTCCCAAGCCCGGTCTCGATGCCGCTGTTTCAGAAACGCCTGAGCGCGTCAAAATTGAGGATGTTGACTACTTCATGGACCTGGTCGTGTTCGATGTGCGTGTTTGTCAGACCGTCGCGTCCTGCAGACCGGGAGCTTACATCGTATGACAGGTTGAAGATACCCTGTTCAGGGTACCGACATACTATTTCCGTGCAAGCACCGACTTCTTCACGCACGATTCGAATCCTTCGCCGCAAGGGCTGGCCAGGGCGAGGAGATCCCCCTCAAGCTCGAGGACGTCACGGCAGCAGACTTCCGCGCGCTGCTGAGACTGATGTATCCCCTGTGAGCCCCGCGTCGCGACGTCCGACCCTGCCAGCCGTCACTGACCGAAGCACACCAGCCCGCTTACGTCGACCCGAACACTGTCCGACGACGAGTGGGTGTCCGTGCTCAAGCTCTCGACAAAATGGGCGATGCTAGACGTTCGGCGCATGGCCATCGACCATCTAACGCCCGCAGCCATGTCGCCCGCAGACCGGGTCGTCCTCGCCCGGACGTACAGCGTCGTCGAGTGGCTGCGGTCGGCGTACCTGGCACTGGCGAAGGACCCAACGAGAATCTCCCCTGAGGACGCATCCAAGATCGGACTAGAGCCCGTCTTCAAGCTTCTTCGCGCGCGAGAACACGTGTTGAATTCCGCCTTTTATAAAGTGGCAGGTTGCGACTACGACAGCGCGATACAGAGGAAGTTCGGGGGCGAGCTTGAGGGGATGCAGGAGGCCGGGAGCGACGCCATCGAACGTGCGGTCCTGGCTCGAAAATCTGACGTTACGGAGTGGCTATGTGCTGCCTTCGTCGAGCTGGTTGCAAGGCCACAATCGCTCTCTGTCGAGGAGGCTAGGAGGCTTGGATACGAGACCGCCATCAGGCTCTGCGCGGCGCGAGAGCTTCGCATTGCTGATGCGGGGTCGTCACGGAACACATCCTCCGCCAACGACGGGAGTTGGGTCGACCGAGAGCTGGGGACGGAACTGCAGGCGCTGCAGAGTCGCGGGGTCGTGGACAGAGTCATTTTGGCGCGAGAATGTGGAATGGCGGAGTGGCTCCGGACCGCACTAGTTGACCTCGCGAAGCGGGGAATACGAATTTCCCTCGACGAGGCTGAACAACTCGGAATGCAAACGGCGATAGACGTTTGCCGCGTTCGTCAGATCCCAAGTTCCTATCCGGGTATAATATCTGGGACGGGAGACCTAGACCTTGCGCTTTTCTCGAGTTGAGAGACGTGCGGGCGGCGGGGGAACAGTTTCGCCAGCCGGAAAATGCAACGGAAGAGGAAACGCTGCAGGAGGTTAAGGAGCCCGAGAAGCTGGAAGAGGTGAAGGGTTTATCTGGGTTGTAAGACGAAGCAGGGCCCCCGACGAATTCAGCAGAGGGTCCAGCGGAGGTGGAGGTGAACGGCTTCTCCTGGTTCCCAAGCGAACCAGTGCCTCCCAAGGCGCCATCGAAGAGGAAGAAGAAGAAGGGGACGACGGAGGTAAAGGAGTCCGGGCTATGCTTAGGGCCGGAATTGCTACCCCAGCACTCCGTCCGCAGACCAATGACGAAGAAACAGCTGCGGTTGCGACAGAAGCAGAAAAATGCGCCAGGTGAAAAGTGCACCTGCAGTGTCTGTGTTCGAAACGGCGCATGACCAGAATGCAATGCGCGGGCAAGGGTGCCATGATGTGAGATCGTCGTCTACGCCTGTACCTCCGTGTAGTATTTCACGATATCAGTGGCGTTCTTCTGCTGCCTTCATAAGACGGTTCTCCGCATGAAATACAGCAGCAGTTCGAGCCCTGGACAACATACTCCTCTCTCTCAAACCTTTCTCGCCGCTCTTGCCGTTTCGCACTTGCGCAGACTTTCGATTCATTACTGCCAGCTTCCGCGGAACTTGGGGCAAGGGAATATATCCACACGCCAATAGACAGTCAGTCAATAAAATGAGTCAAACATCAGTTCAGACATCATAAGGCAAGATATTGGCGAGGTGAAGGATAGCACGACAGGAGTTCCATCATGCTTGCTTCGGTTGCTGTTCATTCAGCCCCACACTGCATGATTGGAGTCTGTTGTGATCCACTGGCACTCTACACCTTCAGGCGACCGTAATTTGGCAGCAAGCGGAGGATGGGTTCCCGCGTACGAGTGGGATACATGAACGGGGATGGTCGTGATTGGAAAATACGGCTACACTGCGAGATGCTCGAGTACTGGGATAGCAAGACGAGGAAAGCAAATATAAATCATGTAAGAGAGTGGCCCACATCACAGCCAACCGTGCGCGGTCACATATTCAGTCTGTTTGACACCTAAGAGCGATGTCAGCGGCTGGAGGACATGGAACAAGACTCGCTCAGGCGCACCTTCACGTTCCAGGGCCTTCAATACCATCGCCTCAAGTTTCCCCTTCCCGAACTGCTTGAGTTTGGTAGGATCGTCGCCTTTTCGCCACCCCTCGTACGGTTCCGCCCTTGTCACCACCATGAGGATATCGACATCTTTCGGATACGTGACGCCAGTCAAGGTGATGTCAAATTTCCTTAGGTGCCTCATGATCATCATTACGGCGAAGTGCCAGTCAACTTCTTCCACAGGTTTCCTAGATAGACGTGCTCCCCATGCGATGGCTTCCTCGTCATTTATAAGCCAGCCACCCAACCGATATGCTGACATTGTGCACTTGATAGAAAAAAGTCAGTGCCGCGGGACAGAATCTGGGCAGCAGCGGAAATGCTCGCCTGTTACGGCTGTACGTCTTGAGAGAATACGAAGGGCGGGTGGGAAGATTGGTGGATGTGCAAGTGGCTCGTTCACACTGTCGTAGCTCGCTCTTATAATGATCAGGTTGAACGGTCACGTGGCATTCAAGTCGGTCGCATGTTGATCGCGTCCAGTGTTTTGAACCGAAAATTGGCTTGATCGTCTTTGTTCTCTGCGGCTGGCTCTTTGCCTGCCTGCCGACAAGTATCCCAACGATTCGATGACCTTTTCTCTCGATCACTTTGAGTTCTGTCCTGGCCGCATCACCGGAACTCGGATGCCTCGCACAGCCTCGTTGCTAGCAAGCTCCAGCAACACACTGTGCCATTGTGCGGCGCTGCTGCGCTCGAACTTCCAGATTTCCTTTTGTTCCATGTTTTTGGCTAGTCACCTGCTCACGCAAGCAATGCTAGACTGTACGTGACCGATCTTCTTCAGGTCGCGTCACTTCGATTTCTATCATGAGCACACGTGTCTTTCCCAAGAACAGTACGCCGGGCTAGCAATCATGGCCAGTCGCGCTGTGGGCGTGTTGTGTAATCCTGCCCATTGTTTTCCTAACTATAAAGCGTGGTATGCTCGTCCTGGTTCCATAACGATCAGCATGAACGAACAATTGACACTCGCACGCGCTGCTCAGCCTCCTCTCGATCGTCATATTCCACCTTGGGTCTTGCGACGTCTCCAACACGCTATCGATTCTGGGGTGCACTATGAAGCCTCACTGTATGGCCCGTACAACACCTTTCTAACTGCGCTTTTTCCCATGGAACGACATTTCATGGTTAAGCCTCAGGGTCTCCTCCGGAGAGAATTCAACGGTCGCATCCCATCCGACAAGGGCAGCATTGCCTCCGAGGACGTTGGAGAGATTACTACGAATGAGGACGTGTACCGCAAGGTTACAAGGTGGATGGAGGATGTACCGGATGAGCAGGAAGAAGAGGAGGACGAGGAAGAGGAAGAAGCAGGCGAAGTTAATGGGGCACTGGCGCGTCAGCTTGATCACGACCTGAACCTGGGAGATATAAGTTTCGACTCAGCTGGTGGCATGGTTGGCAAGTCTATTTTATTTTCGCTCCTTGCTTCGAGGCTGATATTCCCAACATAGGTGCTGTTCAAAAGAAGGGCACTTCTGGAAGCCCTGATTTTGTGGTCGTGAAGGCCTCAGAAGGACTCGTCGATGACACAATTGTCGCGATTATCGAAGTCAAAGCAGATGATGACTTGAAGACTCTTCGCCAAGCAGAGATCCAAATTATGAATTACCTGGGTCTCGCTGCCACGAAGAAACGCGCCGCAAACCTCAAGGGATATCTGCTTATGGCAAAGACAGTTCACGTTTGGGGATTCAACAGCCCAGCACACGACGCCACATATGGACCACTGACTTCCTATGCAATGAATTTGGACCGACTCAAACAAGAACTTTACATAATTGCTGGCGCGCATTGGGATATTGCGTAGTCTTCATGTATATATAGTTGTTCCGTGCTGTGTTTTTTTTTTTTGTCGGAATCTGTATCTTCGGCACGTCGCATTCTTATCCCGAATTGATTGAACCGACAGGCACTTTGTGAGTGCCCTGCCAATTGTCCAATCATCGTGGCAACCGCGCTTTGAATGTGAAGCATCTCCGAGTCCAGCCGTGTAGACTATAAGACGCGCACACTCGCGACATCACCAGAATTTTCCGTGGGCACTTGGAGTGCTGAGTGTGGCCTGCGGCTGAGAACGACGTCAGCACTCATGTGCACTCATTTGATAAATTGTCACATTTTATACAGTCAGTCAATAGAATCATTCAAAGATCAGTTCAGACATCATGAGGCAAGAGATTTGCGAGGTGAAGAGTAGCACGAAAAGGCGCGACACGACCAGGAGTACCGGTTAACCCATGATGACTTGCTTCGGTTGCTGGTCATTCAGCCTCGCACGCATGATCGGAGGCTGTTGTAATTCCTCAGGTGACCGAAATTTGGCTGCAAGTGGAGGATGGGTTCCCGCGTAAGAGTGGAATACGTGAACGAGAATGGTCGTGATCGGAAAATACAGCTACATTGCGGGATGCTCGAGTACTGCGATAGCAAGACGAGGAAAGCGAATATGAAGCATGTAACAGAGTGGCCCAAATCACAGCCAACCGTGCGCGGTCACATATTCAGTCTGTTTGACACCTAAGAGCGATGTCAGCGGCTGGAGGACATGGAACAAGACTCGCTCAGGCGCACCTTCACGTTCCAGGGCCTTCAATACCATCGCCTCAAGTTTCCCCTTCCCGAACTGCTTGAGTTTGGTAGGATCGTCGCCTTTTCGCCACCCCACGTACGGTTCCGCCCTTGTCACCACCATGAGGATATCGACATCTTGCGGATACGTGACGCCGGTCAAGGTGATGCCAAATTTCCTGAGGTGCCTCAGGATCATCATTACGGCGAAGTCCCAGTCAACTTCTTCCACAGGTTTCCTAGATAGACGTGCTCCCCATGCGATGGCTTCCTCGTCATTTATAAGCCAGCCACCCAAGCGATATGCGGACATCGTGAGTACTTGTCAGGATGTCGCTCGTGAATTCGGGCGAGACAGGTACAGCAACGGCAGTGCTTATTCGGAGACTCGAGGCTTCGAGGAGCTACAAACCGGGTCGGAAAACCGTCAGTGGTGGTGGTGGTGGTCGTCGAAGCGTCAGTGGGGAATTTCCTCGCTCTTGAAGACATGCGATCACGTGCCGTGACCATTCGCGTACAATGATGCTCGCGTTCTGCCAGGTCCATTGTCCTTGCTCCTGCAAGCTTGGGCTTTTGCTATCCGAACAACGTAATATGTCAGAGCTGGTGCTTTATTGACCTATATCTCTCCATGACGGCTATATATGGTCGCCGCTCAAGTTTCTCGGAAGGACGGAGTACTACACGAAAGGAAGCGTGCCAGTGAATGTTACCCCGCGAGCCGTGGTCGTGTTCGGGCTTCGTATAACCGTTTTCTGGTGGCTCGCCTCTCTACAGTGAAAGCTAGCTATCACTACTAGGTGGACCGTGACAGCGGACACGCCATGGAGTGCGGCCCATGGTGCTCCAGCCAACCAAATAGATTGGCGTACACGGTCCAGTTCTCCCTTTTCAACACGAATCATTCACAACTCCAGAGCCTTCGCTCGCTCTCCACATTTTTTTTCGGTCTCGCGACTACTCCGAGGCGCCATCTCTTCCTCTGTGGACTCCGGAGCAGCACTTGTGGCACTGTGTTTGATGGAAAACGTTTATTTATGGTCGAAGTTTCCTCGCTTTTTGACGTACAAAATCTTTGCTCACATCTCCCGGACAAGGGACCGTAGGACGCCTTGCACGCGCTGATGAGAAGTGATTTCGCGGCAGGATCTCAAACCGGACAACGAATGTGTCAGGACGGCAGGCAGACGAGGCGTCAGATTCAGACGAAACCGAGGACAGGCTTACAACCATGAGCGGAATCTGCAACTCCCTCTTCCATACGTGAACCCACTCAACCATCACACCTCCGCACCCTAAAGCACGCGTGAATGGTGTGTCCATTGGCGCAGGATACGCATGTGGCGGGGGAAGCCCTGGTCCGGCGAGACGGCTGTTGACATGTAACTCTTACAACTTTCTCGCTCTCCCAGTCAGGACGTCGCTGCGACGCAATCCACGTCGGCGGTCAAACACCCACTGGCACGAAAATCGCAACAAAATTCAGCTTCGGGATATGTTAGATATGCAGATGGCAGTCGTGATTGCAAATTAAAATACATCAGTCAACAGGCTATAGCAATGTAGCTACGCGCTGTGTTCGCCGCGCTAGTCGTAAGGCCACGGTCGCTATCCGTCGAGGAAACGAGAACATTCCGACGCGAGACCACCATCAAGCTCTGCGGGGCGCGAGAGCTTCGCACTGCGAACGAATGGCTGTGCGAGCCACTAGGCGACCAGAACTGGGTTAACCAAGAGCTCGCGTCAACACTCCGAGCCCTCAGACGTCGCGAAGTCGTGGATCGGGTGATTTGGGCCCGGGAATTTGGAGTGGCGGACTGGCTCGGGTCCACGCTTGCGGAGCTCACAGCGCAAGGAGAATTGGTTTCCGTTGATGAGGCGACTCGGACTGCAGACGGCGGTAGATCTTTGCCGCGTTCGCCAGGCCCGTTTCTTTAGGCATCAAAAAGCCAAACCGCCGTCCTATAAGAACGCTATTGACGGGGAATTCGGGTGGGTGTTATCGTCAACTGGAGAAGACGACGGAGGTTAAGGAGTCAAGGCCGGGCTGAGAGACGGGATTGCCACCCCAGGACTGCGTCTGCAGACCGATGACGAAGAGACAGTGGCTGCGATTGGAGGCTCGACAGAAGCAGGAAAATGCGCCAGGTGAAAAGTGCACCTGCAGTGTCTGTGTTCGAAACGGCGCATGACCCGCCGAATGCAATGCGCGGGCAAGGGTGCCATGATGATGTGAGATCGTCTTCTACGCCGGTACCTCCGCGTAGTATTTTACGATACGGTGGCATTCTTCTGCTGTCTGCGTACGACGCTTTTCCGCATGAAATACAGCAGCAGTTCGTGCCCCGGACAACATACTCCTCTCTCAAACCTGTCTCGCCGCTCTTGCCGTTTCGTGCGCACTTGCGCAGACTTTCGATTCATTACTGCCAGCTTCCGCGGAACTCGGGGCAAGGGAAAATGTCCGCATGCCAATGGAGAGTCAGTCAATAGATTGAGTCAGACATCAGTTCAGACATCATGAGACAAGAGATTTGCGAGGTGAGGGGTAGCACGAAAACTCGCGACACGACCAGGAGTTCCGGTTAACCCGTTGCTGCTCATTCAGCCTCGAACGCATGATTGCAGTCTGTTGTAATCCCACTCTACACCTTCAGGTGACTGAAATTGCGCTGCAAGCGGAGGATGGGTTCCCGCGTACGAGTGGAATACGTGAACGAGAATGGTCGTGATCGGAAAATACAGCTACATCGCGGGATGCTCGAGTACTGGGATAGCAAGACGAGGAAAGCGAATATAAATCATGTAAGAGAGTGGCCCAGATCACAGCCAACCGTGCGCGGTCACATATTCAGTCTGTTTGACACCTAAGATCGACGTCAGCGGCTGGAGGACATGGAACATGACTCGCTCAGGCGCACCTTCACGTTCCAGGGCCTTCAATACCATCGCCTCCAGTTTCCCCTTCCCGAACTGCTTGAGTTGGGTAGGATCGTCGCCTTTTCGCCACCCCACGTACGGTTCCGCCCTTGTCACCACCATGAGGATATCGACATCTTTCGGATACGTGACACCGGTCAAGGTGATGCCAAATTTCCTGAGGTGCCTACGAATCACCATTAAGGCGAAGTCCCAGTCAACTTCTTCCACAGGTTTCCTAGATAGACGTGCTCCCCATGCGATGGCTTCCTCGTCATTTATAAGCCAGCCACCCAAGCGACATGCGGACATCGTGAGTACTTGTCAGGATGTCCCTGGTGAATTCGGGCGAGACAGGTACAACAACGGCAGTGCTTATTCGGAGACTCGAGGCTTCGAGGAGCTACAAACCGGGTCGGAAGACCGTCAGTGGTGGTGGTGGTCGGGGAAGCGTCAGAGGGGAATTTCCTCGCTCTTGAAGACACGCGATCACGTGCCGTGACCATTCGCGTACAATGATGCTCGCGTTCTGCCATCTCCATTTTCCTTGCTCCTGCAAGCTTGGGCTTTTGCTATCCGAACAACGTAATATGTCAGAGCTGGTGCTTCATTGACCTATATCTCTCCATGACGGCTAAATATGGTCGCCGCTCAAGTTTCTCGGAAGGACCGAGTACTACACGAAAGCACGCCGCGTGGCGAATGTTCCCCGTGAGCCGTGGTCGCGTTCGGGCTTCGTATAACCGTTTTCCGGTGCTCGGCGGTTCGCCTCTCTACAGTGAAAGCTAGCTATCACCCCCGGGTAGGACGTGACAGCGGACACGCCATGGAGTCAGGCCCATGGTGCTCCAATTAACCAAATTAGATTGGCATACACGGTCCAGTTCTCCCTTTCCAACTCCAACATGAATCATTGACAACTCAGAGCTTTCGCTCGCTCTCCACATTTTCTTTCGGCCTCGCCACTTGTCCGAGGCGCCATCTCTTCCTCCATGGATTCCGGAGCAGCACTTGTTTTGGGGCACTGTGGTGATGGAAAACGTTTACTTATGGTTGAAGTTTCAGCGCTTTTTGAAGTACAAGATCATTGCTCACATCTCCCGGACAAGGGACCGTAGGACGCCTTGCACGCGCTGATGAGAAGTGATTTCGCGGCAGGATCTCAAACCGGACAACGAATGTGTCAGGACGGCAGGCAGACGAGGCGTCAGATTCAGACGAAACCGAGGACAGGCTTACAACCATGAGCGGAATCTGCAACTCCCTCTTCCATACGTGAACCCACTCAACCATCACACCTCCGCACCCTAAAGCACGCGTGAATGGTGTGTCCATTGGCGCAGGATACGCATGTGGCGGGGGAAGCCCTGGTCCGGCGAGACGGCTGTTGACATGTAACTCTTACAACTTTCTCGCTCCCCCAGTCAGGACGTCGCTGCGACGCAATCCACGTCGGCGGTCAGATACCCAACAGAAGTCCGCTTCGGGAGATGTTAGATATGCAGACGGCGGTCCTCGTGATTGCAGATTGAATTACATTAGTCGACAGGCTATAGCAATGAAAGAGCACCAACACTCCGGTACGGAAAGGAAGCGAGGCGGATTGAGGGTTACAGTTTGCCATAGCCCGTAACGAAAACTGAAAGTTTCGTACACCTAAAAGAAAGCTGTCAGATTGAGACAATGGGGAGCAGCAATCGATGACGCGCCTTCATTCGTCAAAGCTTGCTTCGCGAGCTCCTCCAGTCTCGTCATCTTAAACTGCCGCAATTTAGTGGGATCGTCACCCCTTCTCCAACTCATATAGGGGGCGCGTCGAGTGACGACCATGAGCACTTCGACGTCGGTCGGATAGGTGACAATGGACATGGGAATGCGGCGCATCGTGAGGTATCGTAAAATCTTTGCGACGGCATACTCGTAATCAACTTCTTCTTCAGGCTTTTCGGCGAGACGCGCCCCCCATTTGATGACTTCTTCGTTCGGAATAATATAGCCACCCAGTCGGTAAGATGCCATCGTGAGCTGCACGTGTTGGTCAAAACTTGACGCAAGGGCTCTGTTAGCCAATGTACTCGCCTAATTAACGTCTGTTTTCAGAAGCAATGGAGCGGGTGTCTTCAGGAGTCGGGATTTGGCCGTTCCCTGGTGACGCGCGACGTGTCAATGAAGATGGTCACGTGTATCGACAATCATATCACGTTTCTCCGCCTTCTTCAGATTCCGGGCAACATTTGCCTTTCCACGACGAGGGAGGGTAAAGTTGCTTTTTTACCCGATTGGCAGCCTGGAGCATTTCACGCAGGAGTTGTATGATGTGGCTGGTCTGCACTAGCAATTTGAACGCAGATTTCTCCACGTACATAGGTGTCAACCGACTCGAAAAAGATGATCCGAAACAGTGCGAGATGTTCACATTGGGGTCCATCCTCCGTTGAGCTAGTTGCGAAATACTGCCTCTGTACTCCCGAGAGGTGGATGGCCGCCAGAGGGAGGCAGAGCTCTTCGTCAACTAGGCTGAGGAACGTTACGTCGTTCGCCCGCCTGGTCATTGACGACTCCAACAACGACCACGTCGCCCCTATCCTACGGTCACGAGCCACTCCGTTCTAGAGCTTCGACGTTGCTCAAATAGTAAGCCAGGGGCGCAAGTTGCGCACCAGAGACCGCGGGTGGCGAGTATGTTCTACATGGCTACCAAGAGATTCAGTGAAACAAAAAGCCGGGACAAGAGAAGCGACGCACCGTTTCGTACGGAATAGTGACAGGAAACGCACCAACGAAGCCTTTGACTGTCTGCCCCTCCTGTCCATACAAGATAAGCGGTGGGAGCGGAGGGCGCGGCCTGCAGCCCTCTGGAAGCGGAGGAAGCAGTTCGGCAGATTCTGGATCGAGGGGAATGAGACGTGCAGCCGTGTACCGCCAATTCGGCAATGTTTCTCGCTCCTCAGGACTGAGTCGGTCGAGGCCGAAATGGTCGACAAAGTAAACGACTACGCCGCGTGGCAGTTGGTGTATGACAAGGCACAGTTGAGATCGAGTTTCTTCGCTGTGTGGGTGAGCAGTTACGGGCGCATGTGAGCTAGGCTGCAGTGGGAGCTCCGGTGTGGGCTGAGGAGTGTAGTGTAGGAGAGAGCCGATGGTGACGTTCTGGGGACTCAACCGCAGGACTTCGGCCATGAAGGTTAAGGTCAAGTGCAGTCTACTCTCCGGCTCCGTGATTCTACAACGCGGTTCCAAGATCGGCGTTCCGCCGCCGACGGGAGCCTGCAAAGCCGTTAAGCTATGGGACGCGAAAGTTCAACTGTCTACTCGATGTATGAAATACATCCCAAGCTCGAAATCTTGTAAGAGTGGCTTTGTAGCGTGGAAAGCGTGAGCGCGTAACAAAGAAGCAGTGAGGCGGGACTTTTTTGCCATGAGACAACATGAGACAGTGACCGATTTGGCACAGATAATGGCTGGAGCCCGCAGTCAGTCCCGAGGAAAAATCCTGGATCGAGGCCAGTAGCGGGGCGCTGAAGCCAGTGGATCCGTGGGATGGACATCGGTTCAAAGAAAAGTAGGCTCGTCAAGTTCGCTTGCAACGCGTTGAACCCAGCGCAGGGTCAAATTGGACAGGCTCTGTGTTTACTTCCAAAGCTCCTGCGAAACTTTGCTCCATCCACCGCAGCGTCCGAAGCAAAGCAAACCAACCACGACATTCATCCTGCAGATCCCTCGCCTGCGCTCGTTTCCTAGCCACGAGGATTGACAGGACTTGAGTTCAGGCCGGTCGCGTACGGATACCCCGTCGATCTTCCATGCGCTCTGTTCGTGATCTTGCTGTCGTTCTCGACGCACGTGTGCAAACAATGATCTTCAGCTTCTAAAGATATAAGATGACGCGGAAGCCAATCGAGCGTTTCGCACGTCCTTTCCGCTCGGGATGAGGGCCTTACATCTGTGCTCTATTTTTCTTGGGCTGGTGGACAGGGCTGTGGTAAACGGCGCACCTCGTGAGTCCATCCCACGTTGATCTTGTTAGCGAGGGCTCAACCTTCGCTAGAACAGCTCTTGTACCGAACCAACGAACATGCCGACCTCGATCCGTATCCAGGAAGGCCACGGCTTACTTTCCGACCCGACGGGACGTTCAAGATCACTGTATTCTCTGACTTGCACTATGGCGAGAATCCCTGGGACGAATGGGGTCCGGAGCAGGACAGGAACAGTACGAGACTCGTGAAAGCTGTTCTGAACGATGAGAAACCGGATTACGTGTACGTGCATCGTGCTCTGGCACATCCCGGAATGCTGTCTAAGTCGGCGCATACCAGAGTTCTGAACGGCGACTTGATTACGGGCGAAAGTGCGTGTTCAAGCGCCTCTCGGGTTGCCGCACTTGACACTCTAGATAGACACGTTCAGGGAGAACTCCACCACCCTTATCGACGAAATCGTAGCCCCGCTCAATCAGGCCGGAATCCCCTTTTCCTCGTCGCACGGCGTACGTCCTCTCTAACCTCATGTTTGGTTTCACGATGACAGCTCGATCTCCAGAACCACGACAATCAAGCCAATATCACCCATGCTGAGGAGATCCTGCGCGAGCAGAAGGTAGCGCCGTTGTTGAGCTACACACGTACGGCGCCTGCTGGCGTTGGAGGACCAGGCGGACCAGGAAACTACTGGGTTCCCGTGAGTCGAAAACTCATTTCTCGCGCGACCCACGTCTCATTCTCATGACGCTCTAGATCTATCGGCGAAAGAACGGTGCCTACCGAAATTCTTCGACTGCCATCTGAGCCAATGAAGCTAACATCTCTGCCAGACCGTGCTCCTGTCCTAATCCTCTGGTTCTTCGATTCGCGAGGAGGCTTCTCAGCAGGTCCCAATTCGACACGATTGCCCGACTGGGTCGACGCGTCCGTTGGCGGCTGGATCCGTTCGGAGACGCGTGCCATGAACGCCGCGTGGGGCTCAGCTGAGAAGCGCGGTGCCTTGGCATTTGTGCACATTCCACCGTAAGTCTCCATATTCTCGGTGGTGGATTTGATACTTCACCGCAGATTAGACACGTTGCGACGGACCTGCAAAACAACTTTGACTCCGCCGAAAATCCGGGACTGAATGGTATGTGAAGGCCTTCCTTGTCGCCGTGGTTCCCCTCGAGCTGGCGGTGACGACAGCGGACTCTCTCGACGGCGGAGGGTCGGTGCAAGCTACCACTGACCCCGCGAACAGCGGCAAAGACAATACGTTCTGGGACGCGGTGAACGAGCACATTCAGAACCTCCACGCCGTCATCTCGGGACATGGTAAATATCCTTTCGCTCCCGTACTTCGACAAGACTCAAATGGGTCGTGAATTCCAGATCACGGAGACGAGTGGTGTGCGCGCGACCGCTCGAAGGATGTGATATTCTGCTTCGGCAAACACTCTGGGTTGGTATCTGACATGCTTTGTTCCTTGAAGCCGCCGACTGATGTTTGTTGTAGCTATGGCGGATATACGGGGGACGGCTGGGGGTACGGTGTGCGCAATTTGCTCTTTACGTCTGCCGATCCGGAAGTCGGAGTAGAGACGTGGATTAGGATGGAGGATGGAGAGACCCACGCGAGGATCACGTTGAATAAGGACTACTCGTGATCGTAGAGTGCGAGTGTGCGCTTGAGATTCCTCCTGCACTTTCGCTGATGACGTGATGGGCAGTCATCTTCGTGTCGGGTACCGCGAGGGTCGAAGTAGACGTTGAACGGCACCTTTTACCAGTGGTGTTCATGCGCATGATCATAAATGTTATTGCATAGCGGCGCGGTTACCGCTCTGCGACAGGACATGTACGGAACCAGGTGTGTTCTAGACATATATTCAATGTCGCGGCGGGCAAATAAGGTGTCTTCGGACTTTCGATTGAGCGAGGAGAGACGCTGCTGGTGAGCCTTGCCGGCGATATCAGCGGGAACTTCCTAGCAGATTGCGAATGCAAGGAAAACATAGACCAATCTTGAATTGATGTCTGCTCCCTGCTTCGGACGAGGCTCTCTGCTAAAGAGAAAGTCTTCGGATAGTAGCAGGGCGTTGGCCGCTCCGCAACTGCACTGGATGACAAGTTGCGTTGACAGTGAGTGGAGATCCTGAGGGAAGGGCGGGCATGGGAATCTTTGGTCCTTCTCGCTGCTGGACTTCGCGAAAATGCCTGCCCTCATCAGTCCCACGTGCAAGGCACATCGGATCGCACATCGGAGCTCGGACTCAGGGTCCAGACTCCAGACCAGTCTGCTTCCGTGCGTTTCGCAAGACTTTCGTCACCACAGGCAAGGTGCTACCACCTCCCTTTCAGTCAGTTTCTTATTTCTCGCTGCGCTGACGCTAGCTAGATCCAGCTAACATAGGAGCGACCGTACAGGAATCCACGATATTGGCGTTCGCACGAACCGCAGTTGGTACTTGCTCAGTTCGTCACCTGCACCAGTCCAACTGGGCGACTGGCAAGCTACGTACACCGTTCCACGGCCGCATTCCTCCTCCATGTGCGCCTCGAGCAGCACCTCTCCTGCCGTCTCTCCACACGCACGTCGAGATAACCTCTTCCATCCCACAACTTTCGCAACCCCGACTGCAGGCCCATCCACAACAACATCCACCCTAACATCCACCCTTCCCCATGCCTCTTGCGCTCTCTTCGAATTCGACCCCCCCACAGCCACCTCCGCATCCGCATCCTCCCCTGGCAAGCTCACCATCCACACTCCCACCTCTCCCTCACCGTCCCCCGCAGTAGCACTCTGGACAAGCAACGCGAGCACCAAACCCGCGCGTCGATACCGGCCCCCCGAAGAACCCCTGGGTCCAACGCCCTCCCCTCCCCGCGCCGTCCCGTACCCGCCGTCGTATGGCATGGGGTACCTCGCGTTCCCGCCTGCTGGTCCGTCCCCCAAGTCGGAGGTGCTCCCACATCTACAGGCGGACGAAGAGGAAGCCGAGCGGCAGCGGCAGCGGCGACAAGAACGCGAACGAACGGAGCTGGAACTGGAGCGGGAGCGGGAGCGGGAGCGGCAGGCTGAAGCCGAAGCCAGAGCCAGAGCCAGGACGGAGAAGGCGCGGCAGGAGGCGGAGGCGGAAGCGCGGCGCGGGGAGGAGGCGTGGGTGCGCAGCGGGGGCGTGCTAAGGGACGCGCGAGGGAGGCGGGATCTCGCGCGTACGGAGGCCGTGCGGGCTGAGTTGCGGCTGCGGGACTGGGAGGAGCGGGTGCGGGCCAGATGGGAGGCGTACGAAGGCGGGTGGAGGGCGCTGCTTGGCGCGGGAGCGGGAGCGGGGGCGGGGGAGGTGAGGTTTCGTGATATACCGTGGCCGGCGGCGGTGGATGGGGAGGAGATGGAGGTGGGGGATTTGACGCCGGGGAGGGTGGAGGAGTTTTTGTTGGAGGGGTTGAGGGTGAGGGGGTGTACGGTGACGAGGAGGGAGCGTGTGAGGAGCTCGTTGTTGAGGTGGCATCCGGATAAAATGACTGGGGTGTTGGCGAGGGTGGTGCAGGAGGATGTAGAGAAGGTTAGGGAGGGCATTAGGGCCATTACGGAGTGTTTGCAGGCGTTGAACGCGAGGACGTAGTGCTCCGAGCTTGGTAGGCATTTCTTCTTGGACTGGGAGTTTGGGAGGTCAAAGGGTACATTATATGTCGTTCTAGTCGTAACGTAGCGTTATATAGTTGATTATGATGAAAGGCAAATCGTCAACGCTCCTCATGTCGATGTCCCTGCCCAACCTGAGTATACACGCAAAAATTAGAAGTTCCTAAAGTAGGTGCGCCACTACGTCGTCCCTGGCGCCGTCGCATCAATCGTGTCCTCCCGCCGTATCGCCTAGTCGGGATTGCGCACGTTGACGTCGCGTTAATGACGTGTATCCGTCCGGCGGGGCGCCGTTTTCCAGCGACAGAGACCGTGCCGAGAATGTTGTCTGTTCAGAGGCGCAGCGACGTCATTGTCGTATGCCACTGGGTTGGCGGTGTCCATGCCAGCGGAAGCTGGGCCAGTACTTTATATCATGGGATGCGGCGTCTCGCTGAACCGACCGTCCGATTCAACGCCCCAATCAAGACACTGTTAAGGTAGCGACCAGTGCTGCCCAGACCAACTAAGAGATGGATCGGAGTTCAGATATGCACCAGATCTGAGTGGGATTTTCAGTCTCCGATTGACGAGCCGCTTTTCGCCCCGGTCAGTCCCGTGTCATACAGCGTCTGAACCAGACTCTGTGCACGATGATGAGCACCGATACGGATGTGCTCCAGCCAAATTCCCAGCCTGTCCTAAACGCCACTTCGTCCCGCTCTTCATCACCTCTAGCCCCTCCGCACGTCGATACCCACCCTCAATCGCCCGCCGGGCCCTCGACGCTGCCGAAAACATGCTCCGTGCGTGGGTGCAACCAAGCGTTGCCGCAGGAGGCGACGAACAGGATGTGTGACGCGTGCAGGGCGCGCCACCGCATCTACGCCACTACGAAGCGCGCACGCCGGAAGGCCGAGAAGGCGGCCGTTGTGATGGGCATGGGGATGGGGAGGGTCGGCGAGCGCTCCAGTGCTGGGCAGGCGTCCACGTCCGCAGCACGGACCACCGCGACGCCGAGTTCGAGTTCGAGTCGGCCACAGACCCAGACTGGATGGATGCAGCCGTTTGCTGCGCCTGTGACTACTTCGGCTCTAACTCAGACTACGACCGCCGCACCCGCGAACTGGGATAACACCGCCATCGACCCGCGGCTCTTCGCTGAATCTGCCGCCCAGAGCGCGTCGACCGTCTTGCTGCAGCACCACACCATGGCACCGCCCTTTGCGCGGCCACCATACGCGTCTAGTTCGAGTTCGGAGCTCGCGGGCGCACTGACACTGCCTGGCACGCCGCACAGCAATGTCAACGGCGCGAATGGATCGACGAGTAGTTACTATAGAGCGCATGTGCTCGAGCAGAAGGACGATGCGCAGTCTCGCGAGGCGGAAGAACACGAGGTCGCACGGGCGCTGCAGGCTCCCGAAGCCGAAGCCGAAGTTGACGCCGGGGACGCACAACAACTCGCCGATGCAGCCGCGACTGCGACCGATGCTGCGTCCGCCGAGGGGCCGGGTCCGCTACGCCCCTGCTCCGTCAAAGGCTGTAAAGATATGATTCCGTGTATGTCACTTACACACCATTGCACCATCGCTCCCTCGATCCTCATTGACGCCCGGCCCGCAGCCTCGTACACGTTCAAGATGTGCCCGCCGTGCCGCACGCGCTATCGCACATACGGCAACACCAAGCGTGCGAAGTGGAAGGCCGAGCGCGAGGCGTTCGACCGCGAGCTTGCGGGCCTGCGCACAGAAGAGGACCAGCGCAGGAAGGTCGCGGGCGAGAAGGTGCCTGTCTTCATTTTTCCTCGCTTCGCCCTTCGCTTTGCTGACGACCAGTCTTGTCTTGCAGCCGCTCTCGGAGTCCCCGGACGACCTCCGCGCGTGGGAGCTCTCCGTCATGGACGAACAGGTCCCGCTTCCTGCCCGGATGACAGGTAAGCGCTCGGAGCTGCTATACATCGACGTTTTCGTCCTCTGAACGACGAGGTCACGCGCATATAGGCAGCCCCGCGACGGACGACGACCCCTCCGCTTTGATCCAAGGAAGCACGTACCCTCCCGGCACCAGCCCCGGTCTGTCTGGAACCGGTCAGTTCCTCCCCTCCCCTCCCCTCCTTTCTTTTCCCTCTTCCCCTGCCCGTTTCGACTTTGGCTGCAACCTTCCTTACCCTCTTGCTGACCTGCTATACTGACGCAACCCACAGCTCACCTCGGCGCGCGCATGTGCACGGTGTCGCACTGCCACAAGCTCCTGCCTGGGTTCTATCGGTATAAGAGGTGCGAGCAGCACCGCCTGCAGAATCGGTACCACTCGCAGCTGAAGCGCGTGAGGGAGAAGGGCGAGAAGGCGGGGACGGGGACGGGGCTAGCGAGCGGCGCAGGTGTGAGTGAGGGTGAGGGTGAGGTGGACGGTGGTGGAGAGGGGGAGGATGGCGGTGCGGATGGGGATGCAGAGGAGGAAGAGCAGACGAAGGAGCAGGCGGAGGGGGATGGGGAGCCAGGTGACGGGAGCGGGGAGGGTGATGGCGAGGGCGAGGGCGAGGGCGGGAACGACGCTGAGAACGCAGACAAGCTGAAGAAAGTGCGCCTTGTTTCCCCCTTTCCCCTTCCTTCCTGCACCGCGTATACTCAACTTTACTACCCACCCTGTTCCCAGCGCACGAGACGCCGCACGACGTGTGAGATCAAATCATGCCAGAACCTGCTCGCGCCGAACGTGCGCTGGCGGCGGTGCGACGTGTGCCGGGCGCGGGAGCGCGTGTTTAAGAGGGAGCAGAAGGAGCTGGAGGAGCTGGGGGGCAGGTTGGAGAAGCTGAGGGAAGTTGCGGGGGCGGTGGGGCCAGCGGTTGGGGTCGGGCGGGGGGTCATGGAGGTCCAGGTACAAGCGCAAGCGGAACCAGCGGCGGGGTCAGGGGCAAGTGCAGAAGGGACGGAGCAGGAGAAGGGAAAGGACCAGGGGGAGGAGGGCGCGACGGGAGGCGAACTTGCTCGTGATGAATCGCACATGGCGTCGACATCTGGGACTGCATCCGGGACTGCCTCTGCCGCCATGGACGCCGTACGCAACCTAGATGTGAATGTGACTAACGATAACAACAAGGAGGCTGTCAAGCCTGCAGACTCGTATCCCCCGGCCTCATACCCACACACCTTCCAGAGCGTCTTTCGCGCCGACCTCAATTGTCATTCCGCTACTAGCGCCAGCGCAGATCCAACCGCCACTCCGGGCACCAGCATTAGGACCCCCGCAATTGGCACCCCCGCAACTGCTACCACCGCTCCCGCCGGTCCGCCCCCGCGAGATGGCAGCGGTGCCATGCAACCCACCAGCGCGAACGCGAACGCGAACAACACGAGCACGGCGGAGGGACAGCTGAAGTTCCACGAGTACAAGCCGACCGCCCAGAGTACGGGCAGGGGAAGGGGCGCGGAGATGGGGAAGCAGGCGCAGGTGTTCAGGGATATGGTACAGAGGGATCAGGTGGGTGCGCTTGTCTTGTCCATCATTCCGTTCTCGTTGCTGGGTGCTTGCTTTCCTTGCGTGTTTTCCCTTACGAGTGCTCTTCATCCCGCACTCTGCGCCTCATGCGTTTGCTCTCGTCGTTGAGCTTGATTACTTCGCCTTTTGCCTTTCTGATGGCCATCCGTATGATACTGACACACGTCCTTGTTTTCGCGTATGTAGCAAACAAGCAACGGGATGGTGGGCCCCTCGTTGTATCACATTTACCGAAGCACTCCGCCACCGCCAGCTCAGGCGTCGAGTTCTGTGCCTACTACTGCTCTGGCTCCTCCCGCAGTTGCACCTGCACCTGCATCGGCATCTACAACATACCCGCCTTCAGCATATACTCCATATACCGTTGCGGCCACTTCTAGCGCCCCTCATGCCTACGAGCCACCGCCTGCCAAGAAACAAAAGACGCAGCCAACGAGCACAGAGGCCGAGCAGGTACCGAAGCAAAATGGACAACCTTCTGCAGGTCCCGGTAAATCACCCGTCGTCAACGCCATCGCTAGCAGCTCAGAAACAGCGTCGTCGACGCAGCCTGTTTCAGCTCCCCAAGCGCCACCGTCACCTCCTTCCACGGTTATCTCCGGCCAACCCAAAGCCCCTCCGCGGCGCACCGAACAGCTACCTCCCGCCACCGCGGCACCCACATCACATACATACCCGCCATATTCGTACACATCACCCGCCCCGTATCCTTATTCATATTACTTACCCCAGCCCTATGCCTACATGCCGCCTCCGCGCCCCTCGTCCTCGTCCTCCACGCCAGGACCTCTGGCGCCCTACCCATCATATCCGTACCCCTATGCGTATGCGTATCCTCCCGCCGGTTATTACCCGCCTGGTGCGCCACCGCCTGGATATGGGTATCTGCCCCCGCGGTATCCGCCCCATGCATATTCGAGTGTGTACGCTCAGTCCTCGGCGAGCCGGCCGTACTACCAGGGAGCGTATAACAATACTGCCACCTATGGGTATCCAACGGCGCCAGTCAAGGATAAGGCGTTCGCGTACTATCAGGGGCCGCCTGATAAGAGCGGGGCGGATGTAAGTTTTGTGTTTTGTTCTACTTCTGTCGTTGTGGATATCCGTTGATGTTATATGTTGTCGTTGCTGGTTGTAGAAGAGGAAGAGGAAGAGGGACGAGGAGGAGGAGGAGGAAAGTGCACCGGCTCGTGCTCCTACTGCATCTGCGGCCGCTCCTGCTCCTGATCCTATGTCCCCATACGCGGATGCGCTACCTCCTCCTTTGATGCCTCTCCCGACCCAAGAGCATGTGCCCCGCCCTGCAGAAGCTGCTCCAAGCCGGCCTCCTGCTGCCTCAACTGCCCCAACACCTGCAGTCGCCACTGGAAAGGCCGCAGTGAGCACTGAACCAGTGGTAGACCAATCTCCAAAATCCCCTTCGCTGGCCCAGCCTGTACGTCCA
Organism: Lyophyllum shimeji; assembly: GCA_026008595.1. NCBI lineage: Eukaryota > Fungi > Basidiomycota > Agaricomycetes > Agaricales > Lyophyllaceae > Lyophyllum > Lyophyllum shimeji. The sequence goes on from BRPK01000006.1 coordinate 247,489, forward strand.
TGCCGTTCCCTTGCCCGGGACAGGCGAAATGTGCTTTCTGATGATAATCATCGGGACTTACAGAGCGCGCGCCCATGCGCGAACAAGGCGTGCCACCGGACGATCCCTGCGGGCGCGGTAGGGACCCTGTGTGAGAAGTGCCGCGCGAGGATTAAGAGGCACCAGGCGAAGACGAGGCAGCGGTTTAAGCTTGAACCGCGCAAGTCGATGTTGATCGGAAGGGAGAGCTCGACTGGGCGTTCGAAGGTTGCTGTTACAGACGAGGCGGCTGGGACTGGTGTAAGCGAGGTTGCGGCTGCGGCGTAGCAGGAGTGGCTTTCTTTTTTTCTTTTCTGGGCGATGTTTTTGTATACTTATTGCTGTGGGTTGTTTCCCTCGCTAGAATCGTGTTCTGTTGGTCCTGACACTTTTGCTCGTCAACCAGAGTTTTCGTTGGACGGGACTGTATTGTATCGATATTTGGCGCTCGAGCGTCTAAGACCATGTGCATTACATGTGGCAATCGACTGAGGCCTGTCGGAACGTTGTTTTGGGTTGCATGCAGGACGCAGTCACTGTGATGTTGCACTTAAGCATGCAAGTGGCCAGGAGGGCAAGCTGCTTGCACCCATGTCGACCATCCGAACCAGTGCTGCATTGGACGTTGAGCAAGGTGTTTTCGAACAAAAGTCCGCGGAAGATGTTCTAGGTATGTCTAGGCCGATCTTTCCGTGCGGTTTGGCTCCAGGCTGATTCATGATGGGCGGTTAGCATCGTTGCATGAACTACAGGCTGAGCTTCATGCCTTTCTGACAACCCACACCAGTCGCCTTGTGTCGTTGCGGAACACTCTAGCAGGCTCAGATCCCCGCGGAATTCAGCGGCCCATTTCGAACCTCACGAACCGCGGTTCGCTCTATCTGCCCTTGCCTTCCTACCCAGCTGACGAATAGACTATTTGGTGCCAGATTCGGGGTTTGCTACGTCGATCTCGTCCGCCAGCGTTTCTAAGACCTCGCCCAATGATGCCCCTGGATTACCGACTGAAGAACTCGATGCCCATGTGTGGCAGCTCGATAAATTTCTCCGGTCTGAAATACACATTTTCGCGAAGCTCCGCGATAGGCTCCCTCTGGCACCGGGCAAGGAGTCCAGCTCCAATGGTACGTTCACAAGATGCATGCCACGATAGTTGATGAAACGATCTGCCGATCAGCAACGAAAGATGCAAAACACAAGGAGGATGCGGCCTTTGAAGCGCTTGTTTCGCAATTCAACATGCTGGTTGTCATCGTGAGTATTGTCGTGTCCCACTAGCGTCGTCGCCGAATCCGACCACCACCGCATATTTCAGTCGACGTTCACCGCTTCCCTCATTGTTTCGTTCCTCTCGTTGGTCAAGAGCATTGTCGTCGACAATCACCCGGTTGCATTCGACATTGGCATGCTTCTATCCTTCCTCGCCATGAGCTTACATTTCGGCAACATCATCGTGGCCGGACGAGGATCCGCGCTCACCTCGCAGCGCGCTGCGGACAGAGATGGCCGCCATGATCTGGCCTACTTCCGCCATTACCTTGCACTGTGCGAGCAACTCCAGTTCCTGGCAACCGTGGTCTTCTTGGTGTCAATCGTTCAGCTGACGTTCTTCATCTTTCACGACATTATTTTTCCCTTCGTTTTGCTTGGCTGTGCGGTGTTCGGCGGGCTGGTTGTCTTTTGGAGCGCTTATTGGCAGGTATCGATGACTTATCGCAACCTCCATTTTGTCTTTAGCAAAGTCCGTGGCTTCGCAGTTACCTCGACGTCATATTTGCGTGGTCGCTATTCCTAGACATTCCGTACTTCATCCTGACGTGGCGAACAGATGTTTCACGCACAGCGTACATTACTTTTTCTTTCATTACGACATGAGAAGCCTCCCAGCCCTCGTCCCCTCCCTGTCAGGCGTGGATGTCTATCACGATGAATTTACTGTCAGGTGTCGCAGTTGGCTCGACTTCAAGCTGCTTTTCAGGTGTGGTAGGAGGCGGCCGCTTCTTCCAGAACATCCATACCCGAAGCACGTCCTACTGAATCGTTCAGAACGGAGTTTTCCTGTCGTGCAAAATCCCGAAGACGTACGGGTTGGGTTCCAAAAATAAGAACGGCAGACACAGGCACTTCCATGGTCTTAGTACAGCAACGACGCCGCTCATGAACGAATCTTACCTATTGATATCACGATGTTTAGAGCAGAGGCACGATCAATCGTAAAGAAGAAAACCAGACTGAGGCTGCGGGACAAGGTCAGGCAAACAAGGCGGAATGAGATCACGATCACCTACGCAATCGCGAATATTCCAACGAAGGTGAAGGCAACAACACGGAGGGCCATGGACAAGGCATCCGGCTGACTCTTGAACAGCGCCCATTGTCGGCGGAGTGCTGTACATATCAGGACTGTCGTAGCCTTCCTCAGCGAAGCCGATTCCAGAAGCATTGAGCGGCCCAATTACCTTCAAGAACAACAGCAGGCAGCATTATGAGAGCCACAAGAACAGTAGAAACCCGCCCACTGCTGAAGTCAGCTTGACCAAATACAGAAAGAAAAAGAGTACTCACGGTACCCTGTTGGAAAAATTGCAATACATCCCACTTCCGACCCTCCTGACGATGAGCGGGTCACGCCAGCCAACCTAGTTTTCTTGTAAACATGCAACAAAAACCGCATCACGAAGCGTCCGAACTTACAACCAGAGTTCCTATCAAGATCGTAACATAGAGAAGATATGGGACGACCAAAAGCTGGAGGACTGATCGGTACTGCCTCATTTGCCAAACAATGGGTACCTACAGAGGTTAAAAGAATGCCGGGTATTCGGGGTGCTTTCGATGGCGTGGACGTGATGACCGAACATAGTAGGAACCGAATCTGCGTCATGCAAATTAAACAGAGCTCGTCACGACGTCCGGTGGCGAAACAGACGTACCTGGATAACTAATGCCAATGTGGTGGCTGCCGTGCTACAAGAAAGTGACCTAAGCACCGTCGTCCAGACTTCGATAAATACAGCACTTACAGAGGTGGAGCAGAGTAGATTAGGATTCCCTGCATGAGGCAAAGAATGTAGGGAGGTTCCGGACCGATCAAGTTACCACCCCAAAAGAGGAGAGTGTACGAGGTCGTAGAGATTATCCAGCTTATCACAAAACTGTACCAAGTCGAATGCCTCGATATCGAACGCGAGCACAGGACGGTGGCGAGCACGATGAGCATGCCGAAAAGGCCGAATAAATGGAAGGAAATGAAGGTTTTGATAAGTTCCGGGCTGTTGTGTTCCTCATCTTCGAGTTGCCCTGTCTCGGTCCATTGATTCACAGGGGACGGGGAAGAGAAAGGGAGACACTCACTGGAGACGAAGCTTATCAAGCTGCGAGCGGACTCGTCCATGATTGGGTGGGTACGGGTCGAACAGCGCAACTGGTCAGTCCCGACCGTGCTCTATGACACAGGTCCTCAAAAGGGAGCGATAGAGGGGAAAGGGGAGGAGAAAGAACGAGTTCGATGGCCAGTCAATGGCGGTAGGAAGAGAATGGACTCAGTCACGGTTCTCATCACGATCACGGGGTTCTTAATGCGCAAGAGAATCTGGGACAGGGCATAAGCGGTTGTTTCGGCGACAACAGCAGGAGTGATGGATGATCATTTGTGTGCCTGAAAGTCAGTCACCAAGGACCTCCAAGTATCCGGACAGGCTGTTCTAGCCCAACTTGCTGGAGGCAACGTTAGCAGTACTACGCTCCTGCGTGTAAGTTTTTGCATCAGAAGAGACCTGAGCAAACCTACCTAGCAATCTGGTGAGTAAAAGGCATCAACGGGCAGACTCCTTCCCATTCGCCTTTGCAGCGAGGTCTGACCAACGGGTCGATCTTCCGGATCAGTATGATAAGATTAGATTGAACGGTGAAGGCGCATCCTCTTCTTCGTCGGCTTCGTATGTACTCCGCGTTTCCAACGCTAAAGGAGGAATGATGTTGTACATGGCATGATGGATTCCGATGATGGTAGGGAGAGGCAGATCATTACATTGTACAAGCGTCCCAGAAGCCTGACGAATACAGAGCGAAGTGTCTATGTGTCATAAGGACTGAGTTCCTGTGTAGAGACCGAAGAATATTGACTGTGCGATAGTAGCAGAGATTTTTCTGCAGCTTGACAGGTCCTATCCCGACGGCACATCCAGACGCGCGCAAGATCCTATGGAGCATATCAGCCCTGGTGTCCCGGGGTGCCGGTGAAGATGGGTAACATACTGGCTGGCTGCCAAAAATTAAGAAAGCCATTACCGGCACTGGGAAAGCCAAAGAGTGAGTCTGAACCCAAGTTGACGTCGGGTATTAATGGCTGCTTACATGACGCTAGTATCATATCGAAAGCTTGGTCGTGCTGGTAAGTAACGACGTATGCGATGGCCACGCTAGAATTTTGTTTGGCTACATCAGTTCCTTGCACAACCGCATTCAATCTGCTTACCCCAATGCCAGAGCTCCTACGAGGCTGAAGACCATAACACGAATCGCCATTGTCACTGATTGTGAACAGCCAGAAATGACTGTCCGATTTCGATACAGTCGAAGTGCGATTATGCCTGGGTCAGAAGGGTTAGCACCTCGACAACTCGACTTTCTCGTGAAAATCCATTCACCTTGTAATGCAACGGTTAGAACCGTGCAGCACACAACGATCAAAGCGGAAATCTTGGACCTTCAAGGAACGTAAGATCAGCGTGCAAAATAGCATCTTCAATACGACGTACAGTAAAGGGTTTTTGGAATTGCAGTACGTCCCGTTGAGGGACCTCCTCACTGTGTCGGGAGTAGAAATTCCGTACTCAGGTGCTATGAGCTAGCTTCCAGACCATAATGATAAATAGGTTTACCAATAGGACACCTAGGAACTCTGCTAGCCACACGAGGTACGGGACAATCAGCAACTGTTTGCATATGACTGTCAGAATCGTGCAGTCAATTGGAGATCGACTCACTGCTGCCACAGCTCCGGAGTTGGTCCTGAATGGTGCATTTGCGAGAAGGCGGCGTAGATTCAGAAGCATCTGTAGCAAAGTGAGTACGCCAGACGTCACTTTTATGGGAAAGGCACCATGGAGACACTCACATGTATGATGAGGGAGAGAGTCGTGCAAGCGGTGCTGCAAGCCATTTCGTCATGTCATCCAAAGCAGAGGCGCCCATGGAACTCACAGACTCGGAGCGGCATATATAAGCGCCATCTGGATCACGCAAAGCCCGAATTCAGGGTCCGGTCCAGTTCTTTGACCAGCGAAAGCCAGAAGTGTATAGCAGACACACGAGAACACCCATGACGCGCCAAAGCTGTACCATGTGGAATACCGCTTCACCCCGCGGCCAATCGCCGCGGTGAGAAGGACGATCAACAATCCGCAGCCACCGACGAGCTGGAGAACGATAAAGGCGAGAGCAACCCGGGCATGGATTATCTGCTGCGCAGTCTCTGTATTCACGTCGGAAGTCAGTAACCGGGACGAGCACAGCCCTGACCCAAGAAGTGGCTCACCCTGTGACCGAAGAAATAGGGCTTCGGATCGTGAAAGAAGCATGACTTTTGAGTGATTGAGGAGGGACTGTGTGGGCGACTTGTGAGGGCAGTCGACTTTCCGGAAGTCTGCAGGCGGCGTAAAGAACGGTGCGGGGCGGGAAATGAAGGTGGAGAATGGCCTGTGGCGGCCGTGAGTCGTGCCAAGTCATCTGCACCTCATCGCCCTACCTAATGTAGTTGGATGCCCTGTGCGTCTAATGCAGCTGTAATGACTGAAAGGGGATAGGGATGTAAATGATAGATGGGACATGAATTGGTGGCAGGAGCCGCATGACTATGTCATAGGAACGGGGGATACTGAATTGGCACGTCGTCGAACAAAGTCATATTCAGCGATGATATATATAGTTCGACGTTGAGGCGGTACGGGAGGACAGATTCAGCCTCTAGCATGGGACGAAATGGTACTGAGCACCATCATTCCCTCGTCAACGAATGCCGTAAGCGCCATTAGCGTGTGTCGGAACTGTGGCAAAAGTTGTTCTGACGGGTTGATGGGCGTTCAGCGCTGAAGTACGGCCAGAGAGACTGTCAGATAAACATCCCTGATGGCTTCGCCTCGAATTAACGAACATGATTGGCAAGCGAGCGGAGTCGTGGAGCGAACGGCAAGCCTGAGTTTACCTGTGTGTGCGTGCGGTCGAGTTTGATTAAACCAGAGTAGCATTGGCGCAGCGGTCAGCTACCTCCGCGTAATCCTCCGGGATTTGCGTAGAGGACGAAAGCTGCATATCCCCCGAGCACTGTGATGGTCGAAGACGATGAGGTCAAGTAAGAGACAATGCCAGGGTTGGCCTATTCATCTCCGTCAGAATCCTCCATAGCACCCTCTGCAGCTTTCCTCCTCTCCTCCCGTCTGAAGCCCTTCCCCACCCTCCATCGTTCGTTTATGACCTCGACCGGATCCAGCCTGTTTCTTCTCAACAAGGGTGTGTACTTGTCCTGGCTCGTTCGCTTATACGTGCCACCACCTAACGGTATCAGAACCTTCCCAGACGGTGTGGCTGAAGAGACCTCCTCGTCCCTCGACAGGCCGTCTCGCGTAGGCGGTGGTAGGTGGAAACGCGACGCGGCGGCGAGGAAGTGCTCGTTCAGGACAGTATACACCTGAGACCGTTCATGTATCGCGTGAAGTTGCTGATACAGATCGGTCCTGGTGTCGCCTCCGTCTGCCACAGGATATCCATTCGTGGTGCGCCAATCCACGAGTTCTTCAGGATACCCACAATCCCAAAGCATGAGCGGCAGCGCGTCGGCCATCTGGTACTCCGGTTTGCTATCCACCACCTCCGTTGCGCCGGGTTCCAGGCCTTCTTCGACATTCATCAGGGAGGTGACCACTTGTGGTTCTTCCTGTCCGCGGCCGACCATGAAGAGGACGGCCATGATATGCCGCACTTGGTGGTAAAGGAAGGCGCTGCCGATGAGGTTGAAGACGTACATCCCCTTGCCTGCGCTGTCCACGGATAAAGGCTCGATCTCGGCATGCATGACCTTCCTCTTGAACATTGTAATCTGTTTCCCCGGATCGAGTTTACACAAGTTACGGAAGTCGTGTTCCCCGATGAGGAGGGAGGCAGCGGTGCGCATGCGGTCGATATTCAAGGCGTGTCCGGTGGAAGTGTTGGAGGAAAAGAAGTATTTGTAGTGTCTGTAGGCACACGAGAAGCGCGCGGAGAAGCAGTCGGAGACGGGCGACCATGCAATGATTCGTATGGTAGGTGGAAGTAGACGGTTCAGGATAGCGAGGTAATCGTGTTCGTATCTCGGTTTTGGAGTGGTCGAGGGGATAGAAAGGCTCGAGTTCGTCCGCGGCGCTTCTAAATCTTCCTCCTCGAACCCAATTTCAAGCCCGGGAAGACCATCAGCTGCTGTTGAGGTCGAGGTCGAGGTCGCCTCAATGGGAGTAGATTTCGCGTCGGGGGTCGCGTGCGATGGGCTGATACTCCGCTCGCTAGCAGCAGCGCCCATACCATCTGTCTGCCCGCCAGTCTTCGGCCCAAGAGCACTCCTGACCCATAGCGAGATGACCTGACCCGCGGCACTGACCCCTCGATCTGTCCGACCACATTTCTCCCATCCACATCCCTCGAATCCTCCCGCAGGATCGATAAGCCTGGCCTTCACCAACGCATCGAACAGCACTCCTTCGACGGTCGGTAGTGAGGTGTTCATGTTTTGAAACGCAAGCCCGCCATACTCCCAGCCAGAGTAACAAAACTTCAACGCGATTTTCCGCCTTGGGTGCGTAGCGAAGTCGAAGGCCTTGTTAGGCCTCTTGGGAGACGGTGGCCGCTGCCTTGGGCGACCTTTCTCGAGGTCCAACTCAGTCAACCGAGCAATCAGCTCTTCCCGCGACCAGGTGTCGTAGATGGAAGTCGAAGGAGCGGCCATTACGCGTCGATGAGCAGTCGTGCTTGGACGAGGAAACCTTGAAAGCAGGCTTATAGTCATAGACTATATCCAAGAAACTGCCTGGCCTGACAGTGCCTGAACTGAGAGGGACAGGTGTACAGGCGGGGCGGCAGCAGATTTGAAAAAGGCTGATTACAAAAGGGAGAGAAAAAAAAGAGGGCCTAACTGGGAATTGAACCCAGGACCACCTCCAAGCGAACATGCTCAGCGCATGCGGAATGCGAAATCCCGAAGGAGGTATCATGCTACTAGACCATTAGGCCGATGTAAGGGGTCGACCTCTTGATAACGAGAGGCTAATTCGCAAGATGTCTTCAACCAATGCGACGAAGTCTCCGATGACAGGAACAACGTCGACGAGGACTAATTCCTGGGCCGACGAACTCATGAAACTGCTGACAAATTGGAGGAAACAAGTGCTTGGCTTTCTCTTCCAGGCGCGGAAAGGCGAGCAAGGATTGAGCACAGAAACAACTCACCGACTGGACCTCCCGTGCATTCAGTGTGAGCCTGTGTTACTGCTGTTGGACGGGCTTGAGCCGCTGGTGCATCGGACGCTACGTTCCGCAAGGTACAAGGCAAGCGGTCGGGCAGAACACATGTACACTTCGAGAAAATCGTCTTTCGTGCTCTCAAGTAGCTATCAATCCTGATCCCTGATCCTTGGTGATGAATTTCTCCAGACCCTCTAGCCAGTTTATACGTTGCTGACAAGACACAGCGCGTCAACGACCACAATCCAACAAAGGCTCCACAAATACTTACGACTCGCTCCCTCTGTTTCGAGTACTCCAAGATAAACTTGGCGAGAACATCGTTGAATCCTCGTTCTTCTAGGAAAGCAACAAGGCCTTGCTGCATTGGCTCACCCAGCGTGTCGAACTAAGGATGCGGTGTCAGCCACAGATCCACAAAGGCGGGGGCCCCATTACCTGAGGAGCGATGTAGATGTTCGATCGCCGGTAATCGGCTTCGGCATCCTTCCTGGTCGCAACGGAGGCGTCGTCGGTGTAAGATACGTTGTCGATGAGGAAGTGGTTATTGACAGCAATGCACTTGACAAGGAGTGCGCCCTTGAGTGGCTTCAAAGAACATCAATACAGGGTCCTGTGCGCGAATCGCAGCCAGCAGCTACCTTCACAATGGTCATGGTGCATGTAACTGCAGTGCCTATGTCGTCGAGATCCACATGTTCAGTAGTCTGTTCTTGACTGGCACTTCCCGTGTCGTCGATGGTGGGAATGTTCGGACCGAGCTGTTCGGTGTCGCTCAGCGAGAAGACTAGTGTGATCTTTTCTGCGTGAAATGTGCGCGTCAAAGTGATCTCGCTGCTGCCCGTCGTCTCATGGATCTAAGGCAAGACGGATGAATGACGGGAAGTTGGTGAAGAGCCCTGTACCTTACCTGCCAGACTCCAGTCTTCTTGAACTTGTCCACAAGCTCGACGTCGACTTTATGGTTGATGTTTTTCCGCAGAGACGCGATCTCTGAGTGAAAGGTTTGATGGAGATTAAGGACGAGTTGGGCAACGTTCAGGCCGAGCTGTGCAGTGCGAGTGACAGTACCGGCGACGACGTTGGTGAGGTCGGCCGGATTGGGAATCTTCAATTTAAACATGTTGACCGAGTTTCAATAGGAGGCCGGCAGTCGAAGGGCCTTGAAGGAGCGTGGCCCCACTTCTTAAGTATCCTAAGCGGACCAGACAAGGCCGGCAGTGAAGCTTACAGCCTAGCCAACGCATGGATACCTTCTCCCGTCTATGCAGGGGTGAGTTACGAGAGGCTAGATCGCGCTCTGGCCACAAGCCACGGATCCGCGAAGATGGAAACGTCTGAAGATAGGGGGCACGCCATTCGAACAAACAAGCCAATACGACACGACACCGCCACTCCAGCTATGGCTTGTGCCCAACTTCCTCGCGCCGCCACCACCACGCGGTCAGGACGCTATTCGCGATTCTTGTCCGCCCTTTACGTCGCGCTACAAACAGCGAAGACGCAATTTTGTGCTCCTCCAACCGTTGAATGGGAATACCTTCGATCACGGCATTGCCACAATATGGACCTTGAGATGGACGAAGGATTTGGAACGTTCCAAAGTCCATCTTCATCTTCATAAGGCTGGTTCGAGTCCGTCCAAATCGCTCTCAGCGAACTTCTATAGATCGGACCAAAATGCACGCCTTCTACAAGAGCTTTCGTTCGCAACTTTGGCAGCCTGCTGACTTTGCAAACTCTCCGAGTCTTTCCTCGTGTGGGGCGTCATGTCGGCTGGTGTATACGGAACGCTGAATCCTGACCACGAAAAATATCAAAGTGGTCAGTCATATCACACTGTTTATCGCGGACCGCTACTAACCTTGCTGTAACAGTGCTGAAACAGTTTAACGACAGTTGGCGTCACCCTACGAACGTCAAACTACGCCCTTCGAGAGTTGTTCGCATTCTAGGGATAACCTGCCCTTGGACGGTCAGAGAGGCCTACGTGAAGTACAAGTAAGGCGCGCTCAGCTCTGCTCGACGTCACGGATCTTACACCTGGTTCTCAGAGCCGCTCTGGAAACACGCGGCAAATTTTCCACTCGCGGAATGGATGCAGGCAACGAACGCCGTCGATGGCATGGCACTATCTGCAGAGGCTGCAAGTTTCTGAATGACAACCTCGCTGACCGCGGCAATTGTGACGACGACGTCAGCAAATGTATTATATGCAGCATCATCAACACCGGATTTCGAAAGCCCCAGCCTACGACGCCAAGCAACCAACGGTGCGTCGTGGACAAATCAAAGACGCGACCGTGGCTGAACAGGCTCCACCAGGTTCGGTTTCGGCGTCTACTTGAGCGCTACCTCCTCCAAGTGATTTCTCTGTCCATCTGATTATTGTGCCTTTTCCCTGACCCAAGTTAGGTCCGACGATTATACCGGTGACCGAATCAACAACATGGCTCACGCCGCTCAAGGGAGGAAGCTCCTCATCCTCTGCAAAGTGGCAGTGGGCAGAGGTTGCAAGCTGAACGGTCCATCCATGTACCTTGTTAACGCCCCTCAAGGATTCGATTCGGTACGTTTTGAGTGCAGGATGTTGGCATCCTTACTGACGCGCGGACTCTTTTGCAGGTCATTGGTGACCCTGCGGTGTATCAGGATCTGAGATACGACGAAATCGTCATGTATAACAAGGCCGGGTACTGCCCTCATACCTGGTCGTCTACGAATGACCGCAGTAACACCGCCTGTCCTCGGTATGCTGTACCCGAATAATTGTACGAAATCAAGTGTAAGCTCTACTTTGACAGTGGACTGTACTCGTGTATGCAAGCCCAAATGGAATCTTGAGAGATGGATCGATGGAACTTTCTTCGGACCACCCATAGGCGCCACGTAACTTGTAAGGGTACGCTGCGTGTATCCCTGAGGGGCATAAGGCGCGAATACCTTCCACAACACACCCTCGTAATTTTACTTAGCACGGACTTCTCTAGAACAGCTATACTGGCTGCATACAAGTCAGCAGCGAAAACCTAATCGCCTTTTCGAGATTCATGTCGACAGCTGGACCGGAACGTGGGGCGGCTAAGGTTGCGGACGAGACATCCGAGTCCTGCCAGGTGCAGTCTACTAACTTCCTCGCTCTAAATCCGGGGTAGTGCCCAGCTTAGATCTTCGGTGATAGGAGTACTCTCTCTGCGAGCTCTGATCGTGGCTTCCGTTCATCCGGCTACCATTATGATGTTCGAGAAGTCAAGAGCTTTTTCGTACGAGCAAGTTTTCATGATGACCAAACGCAACTCAACACCTTTGATACCGAAGGGCCGATTGATACGCCACAGACTGGCGAGTGATTCTAGGACACACGGCCATTATTCAAGGCAAACATCGATTACGATGCTTTCGCACCTGCCTGGCCGGGAAACGATGCATGCGGGCAACTTCTATCCCGCGATGCCTGTCGGACCACCGAAAGCTTCACTTAAGGAGCAGTCTAATCTCTCGCACGACCCTTCACCCTCCCCAGTTGCGAAGCAATTGATCTCGCATAACAAATTATGTCTACCGTTGGTTACTACGGAGTCCTTACTTATGGACACGAAAAATATGACAGCGGTCAGTGCACACCCACAGCTACCTGTCCCCCGCTCACTCTCTGTTCTTCCAGTGAAAACCCAGTTCTACGAGACTTGGACGCACCCCGCGTCAGAACGGCCGCGCCCGAAGAAAGTCGTCCGAATTCTCGGCATCACCTGTCCGACAAAGATCACAGAGGCATACCTCAAATACAAGTACGGTCTGTCCCAAAACGAGCGGCATGGCGACGCAGAGCTGACATGCACGTACTACTGCTACCCGCGTTCTCGCTCTGACAGAGCCGCGCTGGAAAAGCGGGGCAAGTTCTCCACTCGGGGAATGGAGCCAGCCAACGAGCGCCGTCGCTGGCACGGCACGATGATCGAGAACTGCAAGATGCTGAGCGGCCACCTGGCCGACCGCGGCGAGTGCGACGACGACATCGCCAAGTGTGTTCTGTGCAGCATCATCAACACGGGCTTCCGCAAGCCCCAGCCTGTAACGCCGAGCAACCAGATGTGAGTCGCAGTTCTCAGCCCTGCGTACAGTAGAACCCGGGTGATGACGGACGAGGTCTAGGTTCGGTTTTGGTGTCTACCTCACGGCTACGTCTTCCAAGTAGGTGGTGACCTTTCCTGTGTGAGGGCCCGTAAATTGACGAGTGATGTTTAGAGCCGATGGTTACACGGGCAAGCGCGTCGGTAACTTCATCCACGCCGCGACAGGATTGAGGGCGATCATTCTCAATAAGGTCGCGGTCGGCAGAGCCATGAAAATGCCGAAAGCCTCCGAAAACCTCCTCAGGCCTCCGCAGGGATACGACTCTGTACGCCTTTGATTCCACTCGCGGAAGGCGTCAACTGACCCTGAGCTCAGGTGATTGGTGAACCGGGGTTCACGGTAAATCTCAAGTACGACGAATTGATTGTGTATGAAACGGCAGCGCTTCTGCCTTCCTATGTGGTCGTTTACGAATGAGGGTGCATGTACTGACGCGATGCCTCGCATTGTAGAGACTATTCAAACTTTCGACTTAGCGGTATAATCGTGACGGTGTATGGACTCACTGGCACTAGATTGCTGTCACGAACTGTGAACCTGACTGTCCGGAAGCCAGGCTTACTGAAAGTCCCGCATCAAGCCAGTTCGGCAAGAACAGATGGTTATTGGTACACAAGGATACTAAATGCGAGAAAGCGTGTAAAACAAATGGACGGCGAGAAAAGCCTGGAGACGACAATGTCGAATGGGATCAACCGATCGCCATATCTGTGATCTCCCCGACCTGCATCGCGCCGGCTGAGTGTGGGTCCTTGGGCCGCATCGAGAAGATAACGTCCTTGATGACCTGAGCGATCAACCCATGCTGCGCTTCTACAGCAATTTTCGTGCTAAGACGAAGGATTTGTTAGATTCAGCGAAAGGAAAACGAAGGGATATATACCTGTCCTTGACGCTCTTCGCCAGTTGGTTATCTTCCTTCTTCTTCTCCTCTTTCTCCTTTTGCTAGGATAGAGCGAATTAGCCAGAGGTGACGACGGGAGGAAGCGGATACTCACCTTGCCGGCCGCCGCGCCTTCTTTCTCTTTCAGTGTAGGGACAGGAGCACGCGTCTGACTGACGGCGGCCTGCGCTTTCGAGAGCTTCTGATGCAAGTCGGACAATTGAGATACAGAATACGCCCTATTCTGCTCCCCGGAACGTGTTGAGATGCAGACTCGGAATGAACGGTAGGCAGGACGTACTGAGATCAGAGGGCTTTGACTAAGCGTGTTGACCCAGTACTTATTCCATAGCATCGCGAGCAATTCGTTGTCAAGACTCGATTTGAAGATCTCCACGTCGACCTGGTAATACTGGTTGGCGTGTACACCGAAATCCTCGATCTTGCTCAGCGGGATCGACTGATATTCGGATGCGGATACATTTGGAGGGGTGTAGTTCTCGGGATAGGTGCGGAAGGCGCCAATGTCGACTTTGCCTGCGGAGATGGTGCGGTTGGGGTCTATCTAGGGATTGTGGAGTGAGATGACTGACGAGGTACGGCAGGGGAGGTGTACACACCACGACTGCGATAAAGGGGTCTTGGAACTTTTGATTCGTGATTTGCGTGTTAACGTCGATCCCAGATAGCCAACAGCCATATCCAGGATGAGAGTGATACCACCCAATCGCGTGTTCTAACCGTCCTGCCTGCCGAACGACGCAAATTCGTAGACTATGAGACTTGATTCGTGTAAGATGCGAGCGCTGGGCGTACCTTCTCGCTCCCCTGAATGTACTCCACCATGTACTCATTCGCCTCGGCCGCAGCGTTCACTCGTGTCTCCGTTCCCTGTACCGGTAGTGCGAACGAATCCAGGATCACAATAGCGTTCCCCACCACTTTCCCCTGCATCAGACCCATGATCTCGTGCGGCACTCCAGAACGCGCGTGTATCACCTGGAACGATCGTTCATGTTAATGCCAGTGGCGCGTCTCAGAGATCAAGGTGACATACCATCTTTATGAGCGCGACTGCCGAGATCTTGCATAACTTGAAGTAATGAGGGCTTCATGGAAAGCGCTCAAAGGTTTGGATCAGCAAAATGATAGGATCTAGCAGACGTACTCCTTCGTCCAAGGCGCTTCCTGATTGATTCGCCTGTTTTCCTCTGCATCAAAACGAAATATTTCATCTTGAGGAGAAAGTTCTCTGATCTGGTTCGCTAGCGCAAACGTCTCTCGCGCTACGCTCGACGACGACGACGCCATAGAATTACGACACGAACGCGTTGGTTGTGTCGATGCAGTACTATGTTTGTAGGTGTTGTGCAGCGGCCAGAATGGAGCTACAAGAACAAATACCGCGCCGAACTCCGAGGCCCCTGTTGCGGTCACCTTCACCTTGAGGTACCTCACCTTACGGTAACACCAGCGCTCAGCGAGAAATGCACGCCGAGACCGACCTCACCACCGAATGCGTCATGGCGGCAAGTCAAACTCAAGGCTCATAAGCATAAGCACATAGAGGTGGATCAATACAAAGGATATGCGCTCAACCGCGGGTCGAGTGACTGACCCAGCAGTGTTAACGAGCTCGAAGCTCAAGCCTGAAGAGTCATGTACAATTTGTAGCATTTCCAGCAGAAGCATCGCGAACTTGAGATCTAAGGCAGGAATATCGCCACTTGGGAGCGGTTGCGGCACTACGGACGTGGCCCAACCCCGTCAATCAGTCTGCCGGTCAGCCGGGTGTACAGCAGTACAGCATCCACTCGATCGTTAAGGAGAGCACTCCCGCCGATATGCAAGGCGCAACCCGCGTAAGATTCCATCCGAAACGCCGAGGGGTGCCGCGCACAAAAGTGAATTACTGGGACGGTTTTCGCACCCAAAATATGTAGTTAGCATCCGTCGCGGCCCACGCATCACGAGGAGCAAGGAGCCACTGTCCTCGCAGCGGATGGTATATGAGCCCGCGAACCTCCGCTTCCGTGCGCGGGGGAGAAGCAGGCGAGGCATTGGGGGATATCCATGCTTTCGGTAGCGTAACATGCTCGAGGTATCGCGGATCGACGGCGTTGCTGTCCGAGGAGCGGTATTTTTGGAAGAACGAGATGAGCTCGGTGGGTGTGATGAATTTGGAGTACGTGTGTGTGCCTGGAGAAACTTTGCGCAGTATGTCCTCTGCGAGGAAGATGGTGAGGAAGTAGGCGAGTGGGGTTCGAGATATTGTTGAGAGGAAGAGGTGGCCTCCCGGCTGGTGAGACGCGCGTCAAAATCGTGGATTAGCGAACTACGAGCAAGGCAGACTGACCTTGACTAGTTCTGCACATGTAGATAGGAAGGAGGCGGGGTTATCGACGTGTTCCAGCACCTCCATCGAGCAGACGACATCATATCGTTTAGGGGAGTCAAGAAGCGATTCGGCAGGCGCGTTAATGTAGGTTAGATTACGCAGCTTCGGGTCCGCAGATGCATGTAGTGTTGCTATCTTGACATTGGACTCGGAGGCGTCGATTCCCAACGTATTAGCCCCGAGACGCGCGAGGCTCTGAACAGCATGTCAAGTCAGGGAATCTCACGAGTCGCCTGCACACATACCTCTGACAAGAGACCTCCCCCACATCCCACATCCAGAACGTCCAAATCGCGTAGAACAGTTGAAGAAGGCATCCCCTCCTCTCCACCTTCCCGAGAAACCTCCAACAGTTTGTTCTTGATGAATTCGACGCGGACGGGGTTCATCCGGTGCAGGAAGGCGAATTCTCCTTGCTCGTCCCACCATTGTGAAGAAAGTCGCGAGAAATGGGCGATTTCCGACGCGTTTATTGTGCCACGGCTGGCTGGAGAATGCAGTTGGCGCTGCAGAGTGCGAATGACGTTGGAGACACGCATAGGACTCTTACTGAGTGCTGAGTAGGAAGTGTGATGACAGCCGGGACGAAGGCCAAGAATTCAGGCAAAGTATTTGTCCGGGTGGCCTCAACGAAGGGCGAACAGGCAAAGGTTTGCGTTCATGTCGTTGTCGGAGGCAGAATGCGTTTGCACTTTCCGATCAAATTCCAAAGAGGTTCCCATCTACCGTCCAAGGCTTTTGTCTGACAGTTTAGGCTAACTCCTATCTCAGATTTGTCTCTTATTACGTTGCTAGGTTCTACCGCAGGCTAGGTAACTGGACTTGTGAGCTCGGCTTAGATCGTATGTAGAGACCCAGGGACGATGATGTATGTAGCCTGCCTGCATCGGGATACTTCCTGGACCCGGCGTTCCTAAGTGGGACCGTGCCGTGTAATCTTACCTTACCTTACCTTACCAAACAAGTTGTGGACATTCCATTAATTTCGGACGCGGCGCCTCCGGCTTCAAACTCGCTGTTGACACTACAGAATTTTGCTTGCTAGTTGCTGATCTTTCGGGATCTACGCTCTGGCCACGAACACGCCCGAAATGGTGGGTGGCTCACGCGGACCACGTACCCACCTGTTTTCTTGAGAAATTTGACCATGATACGCCGTACGGCGTCTCAAGATCTCAATCCTCTTCCGCGCCTGCTTCTCAACCAGCTCGTACCTGCACACTATGAAAGGCGATCCCTGGCAAAATGAACTCCGATAAACGTCAGAACGTGCTGTCCGACACCCGAACCTCCTTCCCTTTCTAGGACTGTATCTTCTCCCGCGCGACAGACTAGCATTTCTCTCGCCTTGGGCGAAAAACGGAACGTCATCATATTCTTAACGGAACACCCCACGGCCAATCGGTCGCTACTTCTAAGAGCAGTCTTACATATGTCGTCAGACAAGTATGCTACCTTTTGATGAGCAGTGCTCAGACGCGGCCGCTGGCCTTTCCTACCTACGTGCGAATGATGTCCATTCATTCGCGGTGAGTCGAAAGGGGTACGTTTCTTACTAACCGGTGCTATTGTATGATTGGACAGGCAAATGTTCTCCAAATGTTCTCGTAGATCACGGAGGGAGAGCCATAGTCGCCAATTTTGGACTGTCGTTCGTTTCCGACCCTCACATCTTGCACTGGACTTGCGCTCCTCCGCAGAATCAAAGGGGGGCGCTCTGAGATGGCAGGCCCCCGAACTGGCGCGCAGCATCGATGGCTCAACTGTCTCCAATACGAGAGAAAGCGACATCTGCGCGTGGGCTTGCGTGTGTTACGAAGTACGTGCCACAGACACTTACATTTCCACTAGCTTAAGTTCCGGGTAGATTTTGACAGAACGAGTTCCTTTCTTTGAGCTGTTGGACGGAGGAACCGCGCCATCGCCGCTGGATCCCACCCCCTACGACGTAGGGACAGGAGAGAGTTCTGTCGGCATGCGCTCGAACCGACGTCGATTTTGGCTACCCTTCCGCCGAAGGCTTGCAAGTGATCAAGTGATAAAGTGTTATGATTTTCTGTGTCCCTCCTTCTCTTTGCCTCGAGCTCCAACGTAGTTACTGTCGGAAGAAAACATTACGATCTCTGATCACTTCCTGCGCGAAAGTCTCAGAGATTGTGGGCTACGTCGGGCGGGGTAGGATACAGTGATGTACAAAGGACTGGTACAAGTGGCATGAATGAGCGTGGCGAGGTGCGGAGAGAATGTCCTAAAAACAATGTCCCATAATTCAATACATTCGTGCGGGATATAAGTCTGTTAGTCCGGAAGTGAAGGAACACAGGCGGAGACGATAACGTCCTACAGGACACCGTGAGCATGCCCGGATGCTGCTGCAGCCCCAGGGGGCACATAACTTCGGCTCAAACAGATTGGGACGCTGGAACAGGATGGGAGGGGATTGAAGCGGTCATGCGGGATGAAAGTATGGTTGTCAGGACGGCCGAACCCTCCGTCGCATGGCTTTCTGTGTGATCGTATTTCCTCCAGAAGACCCAGACTTGGAGGATGTCCTGTGCAACGTGACATCGTAAGCTGTACTTGATAACGACATATCAAGAATTGGGACCTTTTGAGTACCGAAGATGACTGCGGCAGACGGAGGAACTGGTTTTGTTCATGTCAGTCAGAGGTGTCATGAAAGCGTCGGCGATAAGCCTCACTGGCCGCGATAAGGAGATCAAATTGAACGCCACGCTTCTGAGTTACGGTATATACCAGCGCGACCCTGAAGAGCCTTCAATACTCCCCCAGGCGAACGAAGATCAGAGACTTACGCGATCGCCGCCACACCTAGCGCCGTGAAAATCCCGACTCGAATAGCCATCGTCTTATTTCGGCCGAGTCCGGCTGAGAACACCTCTCGGTTTCTGTACAGCAAGATGGCGATGACCGCTGAAAGAAGATCAATGGAGCACACCGGATGAAACGGTTGAGAGTTATACCTTCTTCTGACACCAGCACGGTGGAAGCAATCGTCGCCCAGACCGACGTCAACTTTGGCCTGCAGGGAAGATTGGTCAACGGCAATCACGGCGCAAAGAAGTGAACAAGGGCTGAGCTTACAAGGTGGTGTGAGTAAGTATACAGAACGTCCCATTCGGCGATATTTGCACCAGGTCAGAATGGTGGATTCCGAACTGTGGTTAGGTGGTTAATTCGGTGCGAGGGTAGCTACTGAACGCTACACACCAACAACACGCCGACGAAAACCGCAACCCAGATGACCCATGGGACGAGGACGAGCTGCAAGACAAAAGATGTTCAGAATAAATAGCAGAAAAGGTCTGAGATTGACTGACCGCAGCCGAGCTCAATGAAGATCTTCTCTTATCAGCCGTCCTCGACAATGCCAGGAGGACATTCAGTAGTAACTGGGACCGGAAGTCAGCGGAACGGGTCGCGAGTGCGAAGGATTTATCCCCACATGTGTAACGAGCGAGATCGTGGCCGAGCTTGCCCTAGCATCGTTGCGCGTCAGCGTCGGGTAAGGGCTGAGGGCTCGGACGTACAGAGGCGGGGCGGCGTACACGAGTGCGGATTGTACGACGCAAAGTCCGTGCTCCGGGCGAGTGCCTTGCTGACCAGCAAAGTACAACAGCGAATACGAGACGCAGAAGAGAACCCAGGCGAAACAAAAGCTGAAAAACGTCGGATGGCGACTTCCACCCCGCAGCTGCGCAATGAATGCCGACAGCGCCGTGAGAACGAACAAGGCGCCTCCTAGGATCTGTAGCGCGATGAATGCTTCAACCTGACGATAATCCGGATCATATTCTGTAGCCGGTCATGAAGAACCGTTAGGAGTCTCAGCGATCCAGAAGATGTAAGACCGCTCACGGCCATCCATGATCCCTCCGTGTTATTATCCGGGGCAGCTGTCCTACGGTTCCGGTTCCTGAAGTCGAAGGGCCGTCCGCGCGTCACCCAGAAAGTAATTAGACCTGCTTTAGAATTGACTTCCCGGAAGCCTCAGGGTGAAGAAATGAGAAAGGAATGAAAGGGTAAGCGGAAGCAGGTGAAAGGGGAGGAAACGCCAGTCAAGCGTGGCAGGACCAGATGTCAGGTAGGATATACCCAGTTACCAATCATTTGTTCCCATCCAGAGAAGGGATAATCTTGATCCCCATCCTCAGGCGACGTCGACAGCGCCCCCCGTTACCTCCATGTTCAAGATGAACATGCAGGTGATCTTCAAGGGTAGACGTACTGTCTGCGCATATGGCCACCGATCGTGATGTTGTGATGCAAGTGACGATTGACAGATGGTACAGCTATGATGCGAAGTTCACTCCGACAGCGAGCCCTCAGAGTGAACGAACGAACTTTTCAGTATATCTGCTAGGCAGAGCTTACGCAGAAAAGAGCTCACCCTACCCTCGAGCTACAAGGACTGGCAGGACCCTCGACTCCTGGCTCCTAAGTATGCCTCCCGAAGAACCCAACGGCAGTCGACAGAAGTTGGCAAACTAGGAGCGCGCTAATTCTGAGCGGAAGTTTACCAAGTGCTCTAATCTACAGAGATGTACACCTCAGCTCGCCAAAGCACAGGAGCCTCGTCGCCGGATGCTTTTGAGGAACGTGAAGATGAAGGATCAAGGTGGCAGGGTCCAACGGTGCCGAGATGCCGAATTAGGCAGGCGATCGTAACAAGGCCAAACAGTGAGAATTTCGTTCCAAGCAGGACAGACGACACCGACACCCCTCAAGAAAACGCCAATCGACAACGTGAGTCCCTCTGCGTCGTCTGTATGGCCATCCAGGATGCATACGATGTTGTCTTGATTGAAATCGTCCGGGAGATTCGTCGAAATTCGATGGATGGACTCTTGCAGTGCTGGATGGACCCGACTTGAACAGGTTGACTGACCCCGATCTCTTCCTCTGCACTCCAGAATGGGCCTCCAAGAATACCAGGTCGTCGGACGCCACCTCCCCACGGAGCTCGAGCCCCACCCAAAAATCTACCGCATGCGCATCTTCGCGCCCAACGAAGTTGTCGCCAAGTCCCGATTCTGGTACTTCGTCCGGTGCGTGCCCTCCCACCTCCTCCCCCACGGCATCTCGGGAAGATCTCACTCCCCTCCAGACAGCTCAAAAAAGTCAAGAAAGCCAGTGGCGAGATCATCGGTGTGAACGTTGTGTGTATCCTACATGTCCCTTGCAGCCCTCAAGAGGCAGGCGGAGCGGGATCGCTGACCTTGGTCATTCGTGACCTCTTCCTTTTTTTACTTTCCTAGATTCACGAGAAGAAGCCGTTGAAGGTCAAGAACTTCGGTATCTGGCTTCGCTACGACTCGCGCTCTGGAACGCACAACATGTACAAGGAGTTCCGTGAGCTCACCCGCGCGGATGCCGTCAGGAGCCTGTACCAGGACATGGCTGCCAGGCATCGTGCCCGCTTCAGGTCGATCCACGTACGTTATCATACAGTCTACGCGTGGCGAACTGGGGCTGATGGTCCTCTGCCAGATCATCCGTGTTGTTGAGATCCAGAAGAGCGAGGACGTGCGCAGGCCTTACATCAAGCAGCTCATGGTGCCTGGCCTCAAGTTCCCCCTTCCTCATCGCGTCACCAAGTCGCGCTCGACCTTTGTCGCCAACCGCCCGGTTACTTTCTAAGTATGTATGCCGCGTTGGCGTGGGGGCTGAGGTGGGGCTGTCTGGAATATGTAGCATATGCATCTGTGATATGGCCCTCTATGACATGCGATTGGCAGACTCCCGCATGGACTTGTTCTGAGAGACGCTAGCTGAAACGTCCATTCCGTCTTGAACGCGGGTCAGGATGATACCGAATTATTAAGAGACCACACTTGATCGCGTTGACGCAATCTTAGCAAGCCTCGACAGGCTTAAAATCTTAGCGCTTGCTGAACAACATCCATTGAAGACCTTCATACAGTCTAGCAGACGTTTCCAGCCAACTCGCAGGACGTGCTTCGCGACGCGATCGTCTGACGGCACTCGATGGTAGTGTAACAACAGGATCTGGCGCTGTGGGCCATGCTGTACCGTCAGATACCTCCCAAGCATACAAGGCACGCAAACTAACGGCTGGCAGCCTTCGCGTCCGCAGCGGCCTCCTGCTTCTGCTGCATCTCGCGCTTCCTCTTCAACGCTCGTTCCATCTCTTCGAACGCGTTCTGCACCACATCCCTCCTGTTTTCCGCTTTCTTGACCGTCGAGGAACGTATGTTCTTCGGCCACTCCACCTCGGGGATACCCAAAGCCACCAATTTAGTCCGTAAATCTGCGACTGCCTTCCGGTATGCCTCCAAGGATTCTTCGTACAAGTCGTACACGCACACGGCACAATTCGACATGCAGCACTCTAATAAGAAGGTCAGACGAAGGGCATAACAGCGACTGAAATTGCCCGCACCATCGTCGCGGGGAGGCTCGGGTTCCTTGGGTATCACGAGGCCATGGAAGGTTTCTGGCCGTCTTTCGGGTGCCGTAGTTACTGCGTTCGCCACCGCTGGAGTAGCCAGAGGTGAAGAAGAAGAGGCCAAGTCATCTATATCTCTCCGCAACCCCTGCTTCTGTCGAAGTGATTTCTCCAATCTCTTGTAGCGTTCAGAGAGATTCCGTCCGAGCGAACGCCGTATCCGTGAAGGGGCGTCATCTTTGAGTTGTCGAACTGGACCGGCGATCCAACGTGGAGAGCATAAGAGTCGGTGTGCGCGACTGGCTAACATTTAAACATGACGTTCTGCGGTTGTCCACGCACGCCGTCGTTGTCGATGAGCAAGAATCGTGGAGACCGTTCCAAAACAAATCTAAACACGTGGAAGCCGCGTCCTGGCGCAGCCCACGAACTTCATCCAGGTCAAGGCATGATGCAAAATCTTGTGACCCGTCACGGACACCTGCAGGCTGCTGTGGCCGCAGTGCTGCGGAACATCTGATACATAAAGCGCAGACGGCAAGTAGCCCCTTACTTCCTCGACTTATCGACCAACGATACCCAGTACAGCGGCAGAAATGATCATAGTGCCCACGGATAAGGATACCAAAGCCGCAGAGACGGCATCACCAGTTGGCACGGTTGTCGACGACCCTCCGGTGAGTTCACGCCCGTCACACTGCGGAAAGACCAGACTGACGACGGACGTTGCAGGATGATCCCCCGCCAACATATACCGCACTGTCCCCGCCAGGGGCTGTGGGCGAGACCTCGGCACCTCCGAAGCTGCCCCCGGTCAAGCCGAGCAACTACATCTCCATACACCGCAGCAATGGCTCAGTCAAAAGCGCATGGGTCCTCGATCCATCTCTGACCATCCCTGCCTCGCTTCTCCCTCCGCTGTCGCCTGAAGAGACAGAGGAGACTCGAAGGAATTTCAACCTCAAGGCGACCAATGGAACGATCGAGGCCGATATCTCCTTCGCACCATACGACTATACCAGGGAGTCGAAACAAGCCACCCGCAAACGGGCAACGTTGTATATCAACGGCTCGAATGGCAGCATCACAACAAAGCTGGTGCGTTATACATCGATGAAGGTTGCCGGAAGAAATGAGGCTAACCACGAGTACGAAATCAGCACACCCCCTCCGCACCACGTCTCCCCTTCTACCTCAACATCTTCGCGCAAAACGGTGCCGTCCAGCTCCACATCCCCCGGTCGTTCCACGGCCTCCTAGTCATCAAGGCAGCGAACGGGAGCACGAAGTTCTCGCCGGAGACGACGGTGCACCTGACGACCTTCAGCGAGGTCGACAGGACCCGCAGGTGCTTCATTGGCGACTACTCGGAGCTGACGGATGGCGAGGAGTGGCAGGGCGATGAGGTGGTCGTGGAGGCGCGTAATGGCGGGGTGAAGGTGCAGTATGACGATGAGGTGCTAGAGAAGGGGGAGCGGAAGTCTGGGTTTTTCGGGCGGCTGTTTGGGTTGTGAGAAGCGCATACGGCATATGCATTGGTCAATTTCTGTTTCTCGTTTGCAGGCATGTGTATCACTATCTGGAACATCATTTGTACCCGGGCCCGTCCAAAATTTACTCAACATTTCCTGGCGAGGCTGGATCGCGACACGGACTCCCAGCGCAGTGTCAGTCGCTCGCTCTAATTGTTCATGCCTTCGGGCCCTTTCGGGTACGGGGGGATTCTTTGTGGTTAGATGTCCAAGAAATTTCATGTTGATATCCTGATTGGGAGTGAGGTGAGCAATGCGGCTCGCGATCTCTTATAATCCAGGATATGTGTTTGTAGCGGTAACCGTGCCTTAGCTAGGGCCCCCGACCTGGTACTTGGAGAACTACGGGCAGCCCTTACCAGCCTCGTACCTCTCATCAAGTGTATGCCCGAGGACCTGTGGTAGGAAACGGAGCCTGACATGGTTCATTACCGAAAAAATCCTGTCCGTCTCCTAGCGTGGCAGGGGTTCATTCAAGACTTAACCTTACCGTCCGTCCTGATAGATATTCACCCGAGTTATCCTTTCAACATGGCCGAGGTTCAAGAAACACGCCTACCTAGTCCGGACATTTGAGACCGACCACCACGCTCCCACTCAACTCGCCGCTCCAGAACTTCAGATTCTACATGTCGCCGCCTGAGGGCAGTCTCTACTGCCCAAAATACGCGAGCTCCGGTGGCTCCCTTGCGATTCAACGATGTTCCCGTATATCCATTTATTCATGGGCCCAAATCTTGGCATGCAAGCTCGTTTTCGTCGCCACCCTGACTGCATATCCATCGCTCAACGACGTCGTCATTTCGCATTGCGTACAGTGACGCAGCAAAGAGCATGGCACGCGTTACTGTGACTTCTATAGCTCTCCTTGGATGGGCCCAACTACGTCGTTTGACTGTTGGGTCGTTGACCCTGGCCAGAGGCCCTCGTTCACATTTCTACCCTTGCGCATTTGCAATTTCTCGATTTGGACGCCAGGAGCCCGATGGACCTCCCCAAAACTCCTCGATTCTTGTTCTTTCCGGCCCATGAAGAACTGAACATCAAGGGGCCACATGCAAATTGCACGCACAGTCGTGTACTGTGTACTTCCGTGGATGGCCAAGGATAGCATACCCCGGATGAATCCTTAAGAAGATGCGCCTCGAGGTATGAACGAGAACGACTTGGTCTGGAGTCCGTGTGAGAAGGCAACCTAGATACAGGAAGTTCGAAAGCCCGTCTTGCGAACGAGTGTGAATGTTTGACAGATTAGTACAGGATAGATACGGATGTAGCACGCAGACGACGATGCGGCTAAGGAATTTATCTGATATCATAGAATCGCCGTCACCGTCGTGTGAACCGATGTAGACAGGACCAGAGATGGCGCTCTGTACATCAGTTGATATCACAATTCTCTTGCTTCCGTGTTCGATCATCGTGGATGGCCGCTCTCTTCGCCCCAATTACCTTATATCGCGGTACCAGTCAGTCAGGAGGTCCTTCGTGATCAATGACTAATTGGCTCCCCCTCTAATATGGCGTCCGTATATAAACACTTGTCTCCCATCTAACGGCACGCCGACCTTCTCCCCCCAACCATGTCCCGAGCATCTGAAGCCACCCGCAAGATGAACGAACTCGCCGCCCAGCACGATGTCGATCTCTCGAAGCTCCCCAGGATCATCGACCAGTCTGCCGACTCCATAACCAACAACGTCAATGCGATAAACTTGGCCAACTGTCAGCATCGCTTTCAGCCTCTGCGGGAGACGCTGATATAGATCGCTTGGTTGGCAGGCTCGGATGAGAGGAGGAAGGTCATCTTCAAGAGTCTGGTACGTCTCCGAAATCGCTTCTGTTCTCACCGTTTGTCTTGAAATCTACCCGGAAGATTGACCATTTGCATGCATTTGTGCGCGAGGTGTCCCTCACCAATGAAGAATGGATGTACGCTCAATCATTCTATGTATCCCCTCCCCCGACAGGTCTATCTGATCGAGACTCTGCAGGACCGCGATTCAATTCTTGACGGAGACTGGAAAGAAGTGCACTGACATTCGTCAAGGTACGAGCATCTGTCAGGGGTGGACGCGCCCCCAGGACTAACATTCGTACGACGCTCTAGAGTTCATCCTGCTTTCTGATACCCTCGGTGTGTCGACTCTCGTTGACGGGATCAACAATGCGAAGCCACCAGGGGCGACGGAGGCGACTGTGCTGGGACCATTCTTCACTCAGGATGCACACGAAGGTATGTCATTCCCGTACTATGCGAAGCACGGCTTGCTTCCGCAGTCTCGCGGTATCTCATTCACCACTTTCGCTCGTGCAGTCCAGAACGGCGGCTCCATCGCCTCGGAAGGCAAGGGTGACTATTTGTTTGTCGAAGGGCGAGTAATGGACACCAAGGGCAACCCGATTCCCAATGCACTTATAAACACGTGGGAGACAGACGGCCATGGTTCGTATGATGTCCAGGTATGTCTTTTTCTTTTCTTTTCCTGGCTAGATCAGCCGTTGAAAACGAGTTCAGTACGAAGTGCGTGACGCACCCGAGTGTCGTGGTTACCTGAGATCCGCGGAAGACGGGTCCTACTCCTTCCGAGCTGTCGTGTGCGTCGGGTCCTCGTTCCCATTCCTTTGCTTCACATTGAGTTGTCCTTCTAGACCCGTCCCATACCCCATTCCCAGCGACGGACCTGTTGGCAAAATGCTAACCGCCCTCGGACGTCACGTATATCGGCCTGCACATCTTCACATGATGGTCGAGGTCCGCATTCTCCCCCTATAAGTCTTCAGCAACAATTCCGCTGACTCTCATTTCATCGACTCTAGGCGCCCGGGTTCGAGAAGCTCACCACGGCTTTCTACTTCGACGGAGATCCATACATCACCAGCGACGCCGTCTTTGGCGTGCGCACGTCTTTGATCGTCGTACGTATTTCTGTCGCCCTTCCAGCTAACAGTACATACACCTAATTCTCATCCGTCTACTTTCACTTTTAGAAACCCGAACTCATCACGGACGTAGCGAAGACGAAAGCCCGTGGCTTCGGGGAAGAGAAGCCGCATGCGTACCTGAAGCAGGACTTCGTCCTCGCCACGCCGGAAGAGGGCGCGGCGGCGAGGAAGAAGGTCGCACAACGTGTAAATTGAATTTGTACTGTATTCGTGAGCTGGCATCGCTGAATCAATCTTCCTTCGCTTGCTGTTTTCTCCTCATGCTGCTCTTGGTGGATTCCTTCGGGCGCCGTATGAGCAGCAGGTTCGCAATACCGCCCCGCGCGGGCTTTGGGATCGTATCCGCTCGTTGACCTTCCGTATGTTTCAATAGCCGCGCGAGATGGCACCTCGTCTGTGACGCATTTTGTATTGTGGGCGAGGCGAGCAATCCACAGTCTGTACGCCTGCCGGAGTACCCTGTTGGAGGATCTGTTTCATCCTAACGTCAAATCGCAACTGTATTGACCTCCCTGACAGGCGAACTTCACGTCTCTGAGTATACAGACATTGTATCTACCCGGTAGCTGTTTATGCACCGCCCTCACTCTCTTGCGTTGCCTCTGTTCCCTCGAATCCGGGCGTATCTGATAAGATGCGTGAACTCGCATTGCACTTCAAAGATAATAAGCGTTTCTCCAAGACCCTTTTCAACCGCCGCCCCTTCGTCCGTCATGCTCAGTCCTTCTCGACGATCTTCCGCTACACATGTCTGCTCGCAATCTCACAGACTCAAACATAATTCCATAATGGCGGTCCCGGCTTCAGAATATCGGTATTATTTCTTTCGTAGCGAGGCGCGCAACGGCCCTGCCTGATATCATACTGGCCACCAACTGGCCACAGTAGTGTCATTGCACAGCCTCTTGCGTCAATATGCTTCATACTCAGACTTCGCATTCGAATCCCCGTCGTGCTTCCTGTGCCCAACATGCCACCGGACCTTCCGTTCGAAATCTGGCTCTGAGATCGCCAGCTGCCTGTCTCCATACTTCATATTCGCGAGAGTTACTGGAGATACTACACCATCAATCGCGCCTTCTTCGAGGTTTATATTGAGAAATTATACGGCGTGGTATTCTTGACTGGTATCACGGACTTTGGGAAGAACTTGAAGTATCTATCGTGAAATTGATTGGCCGAAGTCCTCCGGCGTCTGTGAGCTGACTCGTATCGCATTCCAGGCAGCCATGACCTTTAGAACATGTCCAGGCGGAAAGGGCCTCTTCTCAAAACTACGTCTGAAGTATTCCATATACCGCATGCAGCGCGTACTGCGAGGACTGTCCCAGTTGACTTCCCTGGAGATTTCCTTGAAGGACAGCGTGGACCATCCTGACGTGCTATGAGGCCCTTGATTAGGGCTGTGGTCATTGCTTCCTTCAGTACACTTCGAAGCTTCACCTTGGACATCACACTGGACTCAATTTTTGCTATTGTTACGGTAAGCAACTTTGAACAACTTTCCTACTGTATTTGGGGACTGACCTGTCCGCCATCGTAGGTGGAGGCGTGGACAAGCGTGGAGTGGAGATTGCGCCACTTCGTCGCGGAACCCGACCACGCTCATGCCCGCACGTACCTCCAACAGTATGAGCCCATGATTCGCATCGCTATCTTAGGGATATAAATCGTGAAGGTCATTTGGAGCGGCTTTGAAGGCTAGTTTGTTACTTTGTAGGCTCCTCCAGCGCCAGACCAATCCAATGGTAGTTCGGACTCCAGTTATCGCTTCAGAACCAGATACGATGCCAAGAAGGCTGCGCAATATTGTTGCTCGTCTCCGACTCGAGTAACCGAGACGAGCCCGAGTAAGCGTAGTCTATTAGTTGCTGGCGTCACATCCGTAGTCTTGGCCATCATGCTTGGCCGGCGCTAATTTTCTATGCCAGCGATGTCAAAAAGTCAAATTCACGTTGTCGTTTCGCTGCTGACCCGCTGGATACTGAAACGCCGCTGGACACTGGAACACCGAGGGTCGCTCATAGATATCGTGTGCATTCATGTTGACCCAAGAATTCGGTGCTCTCCGGCAGCAACACGAGGCTGCAGTAGTTTTGTCTGACGTCTCGAAAGGCACTGGGGAACTAAAAATATCTATGGACTCGTGGATGTAGATCACATCTTCCGCCACGATGAAGAGAATCCCACTCAGCGCACGTTGGCTGAGAGAAACACCCCGGGTCTTGGCACATTCGTCATCTGGTGACCGTGCAATGTGATGGATATGAAGCTGATATGATGACCAGACTTTATCTGACATGGTTAGCTTGCATTTGCTCCTAGTTGTCGAAGCTGTTCTGAATTACCTTATGTGGCCTTGGCGTTCGCAACCAAAGGCTCGTGGTGTGAAGAGAAGTCATCACCTCGTATCTGTTCACCGTGCCAAGTGATAAGGGCTTCAGGGCGCAGCCAGGGACGGATTACGGTAGGGGAAGAGCAGGGTCGAAGGGTGATGTAGACGACTCGGAGGACCCGATGCAATTGTACCGTTCACCGTACTGTAGCAGATTTGCAGGCAGTCTTCGTACGAGCCGTACTGCGCCGTGCATTCGCGGAATTGTACGGAATCGATGGAAAACAAGCTGAGCGTCGTCCAGGTTCGGCGGGATCACGGATCACATGGGGTCGAGATGGTGATACCAAACAGTCACAAAGCCGCTTATTTATCAACGCGTAATTATAGCTCGCAATCGTTATGGTACGCCGCCCGTATCTCCGGCTTTCAACCTTGCTGTGTGTCCAACGGCCTCCTGTACTGCAACCACCACCATCATTCTCCCAAATACCCTCTGTTTGCTTGGAAAACTCACAAGTCTCAGCCTGTTTTCCTATATCTCTACCTACACACGGTCGACTGAGACCTCGATAAGCTGAACGCGATACTGTTCATCTGGCAGCCCATTCGGTCATCGAAACCATCCTGTGATGCATGAGAATGGCCACGACCTACCGGTGACTCGTAGCAATGGTGCCGCCTCATCGAGCCCTAGCGCAGCGCCGTTACAGTGGAGTTGGGAAGTTGAGCACGCCGACCGGAAACGCGAAGTAAAGGCGGACGCGCCACTACACGGTGCAACCCCTTTTCAGGTCGACCGTCGAGTACTCAAGGATGTTGTGCGCGAGAATCAGGGCAAAGAAGTGGGCAGGATTGAATTCCTGAGCGCAGGTGAGTTTCATGTTTCACATGGCTGGTCACACTTCTGAAAACACATAAACGTAACCGTAGGCACTTTTCACAAGGTGAGCGCATTGCATAGGGTTCATATCACGAGCTGACGTTCAATCACAGGCGTACTTGATCACGCTTTCCGACCACTCTGAACTCGTTGCAGGCGTCGCGCGTCGATACATGCCGCGTCTGAAGACAGAGTCAGAAGTGGCCACGATGCACTATCTTCGCGAAAAGACCAATATTCCCGTTCCAACTGTGTATCATTACGACTCAAACCCTTATAATCGACTAGGTGGCGAGTATATCCTAATGTCAAAGGTGCGTTGCGTCATCGTTCAGTCTGTACACACGTGCGATCGCCTGACTACAAACATTGATCCCAGGCTCCAGGTGTACCACTTGCGACCGTATTCCATTCATTATGTTACACCGATCTCGTCAAGTTACTCGAAAATGTCGCTACGATGGTGCTAGAGTTGTTCGCCCACAGGTTCAGCGACATCGGATCCCTATACTTTGGTCCCAATCCGTGCGGGCAGTTCGGCTCGTCCGCTCCTACTCCAAAAGCAGTTCAGCACCCTTACTCCGCGTTCCCATTTTCGCCGACGCTGAGCATGTCGAATCTCGTTACCTCGAAGCTCAATAACGTGAAATTGGCTCAGCCTCTCGATAGGGAGTTCCACGTCGGCCCTATCATCTCTTGGCCCTTCTTTGGCACGCATAGGGGCGAACTTACGCACCCCACAGAACTAAACAGGGGGCCCTGGTCGAATTCCAACGCTTACTTTGCCTCATGCTGCGAACGCGAGATTAACGGCGTTATCCGAGAGAACGAAGGCAAAGCTGCACCGCATCGACTCCATCTGGATCCAGACGAGATCCACTCTTCGAGGCATCACCGCCTTCGGGCCGTTCCCGGTGACGAGAGTGATGACAGTGACGAGTACGATCTCGAGGAGAGCGAAGAAGAATGGGAAGGGCCTGGCGATATCATGTACCGGGACTACCGACGGATGCAGAGGACCACCTTCCTCATCGCGCACCTCAAGGAGAGGGAGGAACGCGTCCGACAAGAGATGGCGAGGTGGAAAAGTTTCATGGACCGGCTCATGAAGGCGACGCTGAACGACGCGCCGGAATCGTTCAGTCTGGATTGTCACGATCTCAGTCTCGAGAACATCTTCGTCGACGCCAAAGACAACTGGAAGATCGTATGTCGCCCATCCTCATCCAGGTCTTTCTCGTGCTGATTTGGATGTGTTATAGACTTGCATCATCGACTGGGAGTCTACCACCACGCGGCCGCTCTGGCAATGCGCCCATCTACCCGCGTTCGCTCAGACCAGTGCATTCATCGGACGACTGTTTCGTGAAGCCATCGCGAAAGTCGGTCGAGTGGCAGAGGCGTCCGCATCAACACCCACCAAGCACGGCAAAGACATCGACCTCGCCGCTCTCTCGCGCGAATGGCTGTACTACGAGTCTGCAGGCCAGCGGCTGCGCATGGCGCATCGGTTCGTGGAGTGGGACGGCTGGGAAGAGGGTTTGGTCGACAGTATCCTCGGGCCGGAGGAGCACGAGGAGGACTGGTTCCGGGACCTCGACGACGTGGCCCTGAAAGCGGGGTTAAACAGCCCGCCTGTCGCGGACCCGGACCACCGGCCGAACGTCCTGGTGTCTGCAGTGACAAGGAGAAAACCGTCAAAGCTACCGTTTGCGAAGGAGAAGGAGCAGGAGCAGATGCTCAATACGACGGGGGACTATTGTGGTGGGCGAGGTGGGGAGCTCGGGAGACGCTTGGAGGCGTGGCTTACGGTCAATGGGATCGAGGAGGGGCGCACGCCGCCTGCGGGTGTCTGGGAACGCGAGCGCGAGGGCGAGCCGCGTGATCATCGGGTGCTCGTTGAGTGATGGTGGAGTCGGGTTCGAGGATTCTTTGGTCTTGCCGTCCTTGCCGCGGGTGCGAGGGGGGACCATGTGAACACGTTATTGCTACAGGCGCTTGGCAGGTCGGGAGGAAGCTGCGGGCGCCGGTGTGTGGCCCTTGAGCTCGTGCGGTAATCGTTCTTGCGGCTTGCCGTCCTCGTGCTTGTCGAGCAGCTCGTGGTGGGTTATGGCCAGGATACGCGACTTCTATTCATTGTATATCTGTTCAAAATACACACGGTTGGCCATCTACGATTTCGACACCGTTCGTAGGTCACGAGGGGGCACCAGTGGTCGGCCTGGATGTACCTGTTCCTGTCCCCCCGCACAATGCGTGGTCAATGTCCCGCTCCAGCCGTCTCCCCACCATTCAGGTCTCCCTTCCTCGTCGTTCCTTCTTGTTTCCTTCTTGAGAGCAACATCCCTCCTCGGCAGGGGTGTCGATGGTAATGACTGGATCATCGAACGTTTCAACAGTGGGGATGCAGGCAGGAATAATGTTGGCGGTAAGTCATAATCACAATCGGCCGGTGCTCCGTTACTTCAACGCCCATATACACGAGGCTCTGTGAACCATCCAGAGCGTCTACGACCTAGTCAATGGTATGCTGCCTGCGTATTATTGCTTCAACGTGTTCGCGGCGTTCGTGTCAATGATCCCTACAGTTTCGCAAGTCCCCCGATCGCGAAATTCCCAATCAAGGCTGCAAGGAATTACATTCCTTAGTGCAGGCCATGAGGGCAATGCCGGGTTTCTTTTTCATTTCCTTCCCCTGTCTGTTGTGCCAAGGACATTGCTGATGCTGGAACGACTCAGAACATCACGGCAGGGGGATGGCCTCGCACTGAACTCTATTTGTGTAACGAGCGAACTCTGTTGTCTTACGCCGGGGGTTCGGGCCTGGAGGCTGCGCAGATCGCTTCTTCGCAGTGTATCAGGGTCTCCTCGCGTTTCAATAAGTTCTCTTCTTGGCGTACAATTTATGAAAACGAGCTCGAGGAAGCACGGGCAGTCCAGATCCAGGACGAGTCGGAACAGCCCAGCCTACGGCTCTCGGATCTATCTCATGCTACAGTAATGTGAGTGCCCCGTCTGCTTTTGTTGCGTTCCATCTCACCTACTCTATAGACGAAGCCTCTGATGATCGTACACCACGCGTTGTACGGGGCTAGTACTGAAATTTCTGGAATGTGGCATAGCGGATCTTCTGACCTCAAACGATCAGACAAAGCAGTATCCATCGCAATCTGGAGGGCACAGAATTTTGAGTTTTCGGATGGGCGATAGCACTGCAGACAGCCCAGCTGGAGGGAATTAATCCACGTGTTTCCGGCATGCTTGCTTGGCGTCGTTTCCCTACACTGTAAGCATCTGTCTCTGGTAAGCAATGCTCGGGCATGCAGTGCGTCGGTTACAAGTCGACTAGCTAAGTCCGAGATGTCAGGGCACCGGGGATACTCTGCAGGTACTTTCGGTCAACCTGATGGGTGGTCGATTGCTAAACTAGGCAGACCTGACGCACCTAGGATTGCAGAGTAGCACATCAGGAGTCGCACCGATGTCCTGGCGTATAGCGGGGTCTTATTGCACAAGACAAACCGTACATGAGGCTGGAGGTAGTGCAGCACAGGATTGAATGGGCGCCACAACTGGGAATATAAAAACCGCTGATGTCCGGCCTGATGATCGCTGTATGATCGGTTACTCCGGATCATCAACGCTGTTTACACAGTTGACCAGGATCGCCATGGGTCTCTACAGGGCTATGCCTTCCATGTTCACGAAAATGGCCTTCAGGTAACAATCCAGCGCGTTCTGTCCAGCCAGAACCTCGTGTTAGACGCATTGCAACGAGGCTCACCATAAGATCGCTTCGCCAATGTGTTCATGCCCTGTCTTAGCAAGCCGTTCATCTTCCTCTGTACGAAGGACTGCTCACCGTATCATCCTCATCGACCAACATTAGATTTGAACTCATTACATGCGGACGGGGGACATGCGCGACCTTACGCGGCCGCCAGAGACGGGGGGTCCACTTGAAGGATCAGAGGGGGGAGAGAGGGAGGAGGAGGAGCGGCGGCGAGAGAAAGTACGAGAGGGACGAGACAGAGAGGCTGCGCAGGACCCAGACCGCGAACAACAGGACAACCAGGGAACTCAGGTACACGACATGGCCGGTGGCAAACGCGCAGGAACTCGCTTCAGTGCTCTTGAAGCTACGAACACTAAGCAAGGGCTTTTGCGTCCTCCCTCGTTCAGCCGCCGCCCATCTCAACGAATCACGGCCAAAGGCCCGGTCGTTCAAGATGCATCAGAAACCGACAGCTTGTCGGACCCGGGTGATGTTGTGCTGGTGCCGCGTCGACCTGCCGCACATGGGCATTCACGGGGAGAGTCTATCGGCCAAGGACCCTCGTTGTTCCACACACATCCACAAGCCGCCCCCCAGGTTCGGAACCCGCCACATTCCAAGGAGGAGATTATCCGAACAAAGCCACCGTCCCCCGCGTTCGTGAAGCCCATCCCCAGGAGTATCGACGCTGCCAGTCCTCTGGGTAATCAATCTTTTATCTCTGCCTATAATACCACCGCTTTCGACGGTCTGTTGCGGAGCAATACGCGGAAGAACGCTGTTCAGGCGCCTGTCCCTGCCACTCGCGGAATTCCCGAAACTGGATATGATTCAGTTCGAGGACAAGCAAATGTCCCGACAAAAGGTAAAACTTACGGATGTATCTCCTTCCTGAATCCATGCTTACAACCTCTTCAGGATTGTATCAGTTGCATGAGCACTCGTCAACCTCCCTGCTGTCGAAGACTCGCGGCGCTTCCCCTTCATCCGCAAAGCCCGCTCCTCAGATCTGGAAACCTGCGTCAACACAGAAGGATGATGTTGTGCAACCGACTCATTTGTCTTCCCGACTTGGCAGGCTGGGTAGCAACTTTGGCAGCACGACAAGTATAACATCTACCAGTCCAGCAGAACATTCCCCTTCTGCCACCGATTCGGAACGCAGTGATAACGAGGCCGCCCGTCAAAGACAAGTGCCAGTGATGCCGAAAGTTCCGAAGCCTCAACGAACCATGCCTGCTCCGTCATTCAAACCCCTCCCTCCACTCCCCACGTCCGCCTTGCAAACGGAGAAGAAGAGTGGTTACAAAAGTGTCGAAAGCGAACGTCTTTCGGACTGGTCTTTTATCGACATCTCAGCAAGCTTTTCCGCAACCCAATCAGAAGAGGCTCGCTCGTATCCGAAAATAGTGGTCCAGGATTACGAAAGCCTGCCTTCGATGTCGAATCGTCCCGGCGCGCGGTATCGACACGCAGATATCCGTGCCTTTGACGACGGGCCGCCAGCGAATCTGGAAAACAAAAACTCGTTTGCCACGAACGCGTCGGAACGCTACATTCGTCCTGGTACCTCGACGGAGAGGATGCCATCGCCAGGGGCCCTCTCTCCAGATCCTGCGGACGCAGCCTTCAAAGCCTTACGTCGACTGCCTTCTACAACGAGCGATGGGAGAGGCCCATCACCTCAGCGTTCTGGGACCGGAAGCTCTACCAGCCGACGAACGAGCGCCAATGACGTGCCATTGTCGCATGCTGGTCGTGTATCGCCTTCGATCTCCCACGGCGAAACATCGAGCAGCGATGCTTCGAGCCCACCTAGCGATTGGGAGGCTGCGAAACCGAAAATCGACGGGACGGTCAGCGCGGCCGGTAGTCAGACTGCTGCCCTGTCAAACCCCGCGCCGGGCAGCGATGTTAGAGCCAATCCTGGTCGGCTGGTCTTGAACAAGTTGAGTGCCATTTTCGAGGACAGAGCGCTCTATAGAGGTCTTCTATCCTCGAATCCCTCGGACTCCCAAACAATCCTTGACGTATTCCAGATGGTTAGTCCCCGCTGCTTTTCTCAGAGATCCAAATCATGGCTCATCGCTTGATTCTTGAAGCTTCTGGATACACGTGATCTCCATGACCGTCGTCGACGACAACTTATTACTGCTATGCGTAGGCTTTCGGCAAAGACGAAGCTTTACCCGAGGCGTTTCAACCTGAACGGGCCTGTGCACGTTTTGAGCGAGCATCCGGTGACGTCAGGCAGCTATGCGGACATCTACCGGGCCTATTCTCAGGGGGAAGATCTGTGCCTCAAGGTTATCAAGGCATATAAGCCATCGCTGGTTGAGCATATGTCAAAGGTCTGCGATTGAATTTTCTCGTGGACACTGGGCCATGCCATGATCGACAGAGCTGATTCTGAGCTTCTGCCAGGTGTACGCGAAAGAAGCGATCCTGTGGGGCCAACTATCACATCCAAACGTCCTTCCTTTTTACGGATTGTCGCCGTTCCACACTCAGATCGCTTTTGTTTCACCTTGGGCGGAGAATGGACACCTGGGTGACTTCTTGGAGCGAAATCCTCGCGCGAATCGACCGTTGCTTGTGAGATACCTCTTGATCACCCGTCTTCCGAAGCGACCTCACCGGACGCTTTTCAGTGTTCGGATACCGCTGCTGGGATCGCATACCTGCACGCCCATACGATCGTTCATGGCGATTTAAAAGCGGTATGTGCGAAGTTCCTCTCCGCTCGCTGTCAAATGTCTAACTCAATGTTCTATCAAGGCAAATGTGCTTGTTGATGACTCGGGGAGAGCTTGCTTGGCCGATTTCGGTCTGTCGAGTGTGACTGATCCCCAGATACTGCACTGGGCCACGCAGTCGTCCGTTGCGTCCAGAGGAGGAAGTATCAGGTGGCAAGCCCCAGAGCTACACGTCCCTGCGCAGGACGACAGCGCTGAAGACAAAATTGTCCATAATAGCAAGGAAACCGACGTCTTCGCGTGGGCCTGCCTGTGCTATGAGGTGAGCTCATTCCTCATACCCGCTCAATCAATGCTAACCTCGTCCAAGATCTTTACCGGCCATCTTCCCTTCTTCGAGATAAGAAGTGAAGCAACAGTGTTGCTTAAGGTCATCCTCGGAGGCCGCCCGACTCGTCCCCCGGAGACGACGGACGCGTGGCTCGAACGCGGATTGACTCCCCATATGTGGGCTCTGATGGACGATTGCTGGAAGTTCAAACCTACGCAGCGTCCTGATATCAATGCAGTGCTCGCACGCCTTGAGCTTGAGAAGCCCGTCGACGAGAGGCCGCCCGCGCAGTGGGGAGGAAAGTCGGCTATGCGCTTCCGTAATTTTCATGATGCAAGCGTCCACCGACAGCAACGCCGCCCTACGTTGAGAGACTTGGACAGCATCCTGTCACGACTGACACCCTCGACTTGATGTAGAAAGGGGTTGGTGGGGCGGTCCATGTTGGTCCTTCTTGGAGGTCACCGGGGCGTATTTATTCGAATGCGGGGACAACGCGACGTACCTCATTTATTAGCCCGCAGCACCGGCAGGTCCTTTGGTCCTTTGCTGCAATCCGGACCTTCTCCGCTTGAGTTCGGCTTGCCTCTCCCAGCCTCACCTGATCATCGACGTTTCTCCACCTCAGCACGTTTAGGCTCTAGTAGTGCCTTGTCGGCCTCTCGAGTCCTGACCGAAGCCGTTCCACGATTCAATGACGATCGTGTTCGCGTAGTCAGGTTCGGAGACAGGACCAAAGGCTTCGCTCCCTCGCGAGGAGCGCTCTACGTCTGCTAGAACGGGCGGCAGAGGTGCCGATGCTGAAGCGGCCGGGTGGTGATGACCTGAAACAACATGCAATGCTGGTCAACATCGGCTCAGCTGGTCGACTGTAACTGCCAGCACGCCGCCCGCCACCAGATCATGCCTCGTAGTCTGGCCAGCATAGGACAGTCACCTACGGCGCTACCAGAGGCCGCAGAGTATCATTCACGAAGTGTCTGTCTGTCGTGTTTGCAATGAAGCCCCTGGAAGACCCAAAAGAGCAGCGGTATCGCGGTGAGAGAATTGCAGCACGTCGCTCCACACGGATTAGGCTCGTCTACACGGAATTCGAAATATGTTTGGCTGCAAGTCTCCTGTGTCTGTTACGCTCATCGGGAACCCGAGTCAGAACCCAGGAACTGGGTCGATATACACGTTGGCATTACGGCTGACTCCTTGCCAGTCGCCCTGTCGACCTCTTCACCATCCACTACGACATCGCCCATCCCTTCGCAGAGCTCTCTCACCGACTTTTCGAGCTCGGCGCTGAAGATGTGAGGATCGCTCCCAACTTGGAGACTGGAGCTGGACATGTACCACATCCGCTGCTGGGCCAAGCCCTGCTCGATCATAGCCTGCGGACAACGCAGCTGGTCAGCAAGCGTTGACGACGGTGTGAACTGCCTACTTGGATGCCATCAACAGCGTGCCATCCGTGTGCCATGGCTACTTGCAACATGGGTGTCAGGCGAGGCTTGTACTTGTGTGACGATGAGGGTGGTTTGTTACAATAGAGGCAAGCAATGGCGTACCGCCATCTCTAAGAAAATCCGCTTTTTCGGAATGGGTAAACCGCTAGAAGCTGCAGGCTTCGTGTATGATATCGTGAGGATCGTGGATACCGTGGAATAGACTCGTCGTTCATCCGACGTGACGGGGGCAAGGGCGGCTGTGATATCAACGTAATGGGTTCGGCGTCCCATCTCGCACAGCACGGGTGACGAAACTTACGGATAGCACCTACTATCATCAAGATTCTGGGGGAATCCTGTTGAGCTAGGTGGGCCTCGACATCGTCCGGATTCTTGAGGTGAATAATATCCAGATGGGGGAAAGAATCCTGCACAGCACGGACTTCCGTGACATCCCGATTCACTAGATACAGCGGGCTTAGTCCTAGAAGGGTGAGAGCGTGCACCGCGGATCGTGTCGTTGCGCCGCCTCCAATGACGACGCCTCCAGAGCCGCTGGATGGCGAGTACGAAGCTTCGGAGGATATGTGGATGCCTGGAAATTGAGATCGGAGAGCACGCAAGAGGGCATTCCGAATGCCGAGAACTATAAAACAATGAATTGCGCGAAAGACAAATATAGGTGACGACGTACTGTCTGTGTTCTGTCCCACGAGTTTGTGACCAGTACCGGTTGAGACTTTGACGACAGTATTGCAAGCACCTGTGGCTCGACTCTCTGGAGAAACGTCATCGAGATAAGACAGTATCTCGGCCTTGAGAGGCATCGTTACACTTATGTGCATTAGACGTCCGTAAGCCCATTTGCGAGACTCTGGTGTGGAAGACGAACGAACGCCGAGCCGCCAAAGTCATCTCCAGACAAAGCTTCGACCATCGTATCTGTGACCTTACTTGTTGACCAGAGCTCGAATGTATTGGGGGATACATCCTCAGTGAGCCAGTTGGCGAAACACAAGTTGTGCAGGGCGGGTGCGGCTGAATGAGCGATTGGATAACCAAAGAGGTAGAACTTTTTGCGCCTGGGTGGCGTCGTAAGCGTAGTCATAGGGCGTATGTAGAATCAGTAGGTCGAGGTTTGGAAAGGAGAAGGTCGTCGTTCATATACGTCTAGCTCATCGTGTTAGAGGTCATACTTCATTTGCTTCAGCGACGCGGCCGTAGCGTCCGACTAAGTCCGACAGGATCTGATCAACCGTGATCAGCAGACCTGTGGTCCCGCGTGCACTAGTATTGCCGCTCCGCTCCCACTGTATAGCCAGTCGTGCCACCGTGAACGTTGTTAAAATAATCTGTTTCTCCTCTCAGCATGAATCAGATGTCTATATCCAGGCACCAAAGCTCGTGTCTTCCACCTCGTTACTTAGTCCTTGGGAGGAATCTCGCTGTCAGTACGACATGGGGCGCCTCTCTCGAGTCGAACATCGTCCTACACCGGAGGAAGTGTACAACTGGAGGGTCTACTTTGCAGCCATGGTTTCTTCCTTCGCGGCTGTCATGATTGGGTACGTTTCAACTTGCTATGTTGGATGGTGAATCGACCTGACCCTACTTAGGTATGACTCTGCCTTCATAGGAACATCAATAGCACTTTCCAGCTTCAAGAGCGAGTTCTCCCTCAATAAAAAGACAGCAAGCCAATTCGCGCTCATATCCGCGAATATTGTCTCGTCATACCAAGCCGGGTACGCGCTATTG
Organism: Lyophyllum shimeji; assembly: GCA_026008595.1. Lineage (NCBI taxonomy): Eukaryota > Fungi > Basidiomycota > Agaricomycetes > Agaricales > Lyophyllaceae > Lyophyllum > Lyophyllum shimeji. The sequence goes on from BRPK01000006.1 coordinate 287,534, forward strand.
TCCACAGCAAAGTACTACCGCTCATTCGGCTTTCTAGCTGCTTCTTTGGCGCTATTCTAGGCTATCCCTTGGGGTATTTCTACGGCCGTAAATGGGGTCTGGTGGTCTCAGCTAGCATCTTTTGCGTGGGCTCTATCCTCCAAATTGTCGCATCGTAAGTGCGGGTTACCTCCTACAGCACCGGCCGCTGAATTTACGACGCAATAGGTCGTCAACAGGTCTGGGAATTATCTACGCCGGACGGGTCATTGTGGGACTTTCGATTGGAGCGGCATCGAACTTGGCTGTGGGTGCAATTTGGCTGCCAATGAAGATATCCTTACACAGTACTTTCACATAATCCTTAGCCCATATACGTGGCCGAGATCTCCCCACCGGCCATTCGGGGTAGACTGATCGGTTTGTATGAATTGTGTTGGCAGATAGGTGGTGTTATTGGTGAGTGTTGGACATGTTTATTGCCACTGTGCCCAATAAACCCCACCCTTTCCGTTCAGGTTTCTGGATCAACTATGGAGTCAGCCGCAACGTTGAGCCTGGGCATGTCCAGTGGCTGATAGCTTTTGCGGTTCAGCTGGTGGTATGTGGTCTATGTACCGGCCATACTGTTTCGTCGAGCTAACTGCATCCTCTGTCCAATAGCCGGGAGGCCTGCTTTTCATCGGATCGTTCTCCCTCACTGAGTCTCCTCGCTGGTTGGTTTCGCGCGATCGCAATGTCCAAGCCCTGAAAAATCTTTGTTACCTTCGCCACCTCCCAGAGGACCACCCGTATCTCATCGACGAGTATCAAGCCATTCAAGCGACCATTGCGCACGAGCGTAGTCTTGCTGGCGCAGGTTTCTTCGGGCCTCTGAGGACCGTTTTCACAAGCAGGATGCTGATTAAGAGGCTCTTAATTGGCTCGAGCCTCTTTGCGTGGCAGAATGCAACTGGTATAAATGCTATAAATTACTACTCGTGCGTCGTATTCCATTCATCCTTAGTCTGCGCTGAACGATTATTTGTTCGTAGCCCTACGATTTTCCGGTCGATCGGTATCACCGGGACGAACACCGCGCTCCTCACCACTGGCGTGTATGGCATTAGTGCGTACCTTAGTCAACAGCATCGCGATAGACCTAAGCATACCCGTACAGTTAAATTAATTGGCGCCCTGGCATGGCTTCTCTGGCTCGTCGATACCCTGGGTCGCCGTTATCTGCTGATCGTCGGCTCGATTGGCGGTGCATTTTCGATGTACTACATCGGCGCTTACATTGCTATCGCAAAGCCGGAAGTTGCGGTCTCAGCTACGTTGTCGCATGGTGGAAAGAGTGCCAGTGCGTCGTTCTATACTTTGCAACACGCGTTGTATGACTAACAAGGTTTCGCTTAGTTGCCTTCTTCTACATATGGACCGTATTCTACTCGCCCACATGGAATGGCACTCCTTGGGTTGTTGGAGCGGAGTTTTTCCCGCAGCACGTTCGTACATTTACACAGGCATGCATGGCGGCCTCGAACTGGCTGTTTGGGTGAGTTGGAATGGAGGCTCAGCGACGTTAGTTCAAGAGATGTTCACGCGACCGTTGTACAGTTTCCTCATCGCACGCTTCACGCCGCAAATGTTCTTGACCATGGGTTACGGCGTCTACATGTTTTTCGCAACCCTGATGGTCCTCTCCATTTTCTACGTTTTCGTTGGTCTTTTCGCTTATCTTGCCCGGTTTCGACGTCATTGACCGCCGCATCTGACGCTGGCAGTTTATTCTCCCCGAAACCAAGCAAATCCCTCTCGAACGGATGGAAGAACTCTTTGCGCCTGGACTCAAACCATGGCGAGCCCATGCAGTGGTGATGGCTCGGATCCAAGAGGATAATTCTACGAGCGTACACGAGGAAAGAAAGTCCCATGACTTTTCAAAAGAGCCGCATCACAATTACTCTGGGCATTCATGACTTCATGTCCTTCCTAGCCGCTTATACTACCATATCTGTTTCTCTATTCTCAGGTCTCTCTCTTGCCCTGCGAAGCCATCGATGTCATCGCTGCTGGGCTTCGACAGATACGGGTCACGCGCGCCCACCTCTTATCATGCCAAAGTTGGACCTTCGGCGCCAGTGCTTTGACGCGTGGTATGAAGCGTACCTGTTCAATGTACCCGATCTTTGATAACAGTGTCGACCTCATCCTGTGCTTCTAGCTTGAGTATGGTAAAGCATCCGAATTCAACTCGCTGCAACTATAGCTCAAGTCTGCGACATCGTCACACCAGACTGGACGGAACGGCTGCCTATCTCTCTGATCACTGTCCTAACATTCTGCCACTGGCAATGGGACGGGATTCACTTATCTCGGGGACCTCTACGATATCACCATATTCGGACGCCTGACCCGGACTCACAATCTCAGCATACAGTGGTGCCTTCGTCAAAGCATCGGATCCTTTCATAACCTCAGTCCACACTTCTCGACCTCAAAAACGTCCGGCGTGGCCATCTGATGCTCTACTCGCTAGCAATTGCGACATCACATGATTTATTTAGCTCCCAATAATCTAGGCGGTGCACCTGCGACAAGGGCTTCAAGACTCCAGACCATGCAAGAGCGCTTAACACGGGACAACCGCTGCCAGTATTATGTTTGGTCCAACCATTGCATGACTGTCGACAGCCGTCCTTGATGGCAGATGATCCAAACGCTGAGTGATCATCGCCAATCTCGCAACTCGCAATGGTGATTTCGTACCGATCTGTAAGGGTACTTAAGTCCAGGCTCGCACTCTCTCTCCCTTCAATTCTTTCTCTGGATCGCCACCCCCTCTAATACCATGGCAAACGTTTTCGTGAGCCTCTTCGTTCCTCAGGTGCTTCATCCGATCGTTGCTCCGTTTGAATGCTGTCCTAGTTCGACATTACCATCGACGGCAAGCCGGCTGGACGTATTGTCATGAAACTCTACGACAACTTGGTCCCCAAGACAGCGCGAAATTTTCGAGAGCTCGCGACTGGACAGCACGGCTTCGGATACGAAGGCTGCAGCTTCCATCGTATCATACCTGGGTTCGTGCTTCAAGGCGGCGACTTCACGAAGGGAGATGGGACGGGCGGGAAGTCTATATACGGGGAGAGGTTTCCAGGTACAGCTCTCCGTTTAACGTGCAGCACATCACTTCCGTCCTGATACACGCGTTTCGAAATAGATGAGAGCTTACAGCTGAAACACATTAAACCTGGTCTTCTTTCGATGGCTAATTCTGGGCGGAATACGAACGGCTCCCAGTTCTTCATCACCACCATCTCGACCACGTGGCTGGACGGATCGCACGTTGTGTTCGGTGAGGCTCTGATTGGGGTTTTGCATTTGGATCTTTCTCCTGACGTTGTGAACAGGCGAAGTGATAGAGAACATGGACCTGGTCAAGCGCATAGAATCTCTGGGAACACCGGCGGGCACGCCGAAAGCGAAGATTACGATTACAAAGTGTGGGACTGTGTAAATATTCACTTGTTGGTCTCCACACGCAGCGATCCACAATTCGTTCGAGGGATAATAGTAATCATCCGAAATGCTTGGCACGCATCCCCGCGCACATGCTCGGTATCCCAGCATAACAACCTCAGTTGTAGGGAATAGACTCTCCGTGAGGGTGGCTGAGATTGTGAAACATGGTTTCTTGGTGGGATTCTCGGCCATCGGCGTCGAGCAATTGTCCTGACATCATTGACACGCCTCCCGCCCATGACCAATGCGTTCCGGCCATCGCCACTATCATTCACATCCAGGCCGTGGCCAGTGCCCATTACTCTCTGATAAATTGGAATAGTGGAACGGTTGCTACTGTATTGACGCTCTCCGAGCGCTTCCTTAGCGCCTACGGACAACTCAATGGGAAGTCAACTGTTTTTCGCGGGAAGTTTCGGACCCTAAGACCACCTCAATCGGGTCCGTTCTCTTCAGCGCAGGAGATTCCCTCGAGCTGACTGATTTTTGGGTTGCAGTTCTTACCCAAAAACCTTCTGGCAAACCAACCGCAAACTTTCACCATCGAGGTCGATCTCTGGTCTCTCGACACTCGCTTCAAGCGGTTCTTAACAATGGCACAACAAATCACAGGAAAGCGGTGAGAGTTGCCGCCCATCCTTGACCCATCTCCAATCTCTTCGTGATTCCCGGTTGGAGCTCGAACGTTTGAAGTGACAGAGACGGTGAGACGACTGGGTTTGATGGCTTAGTAATCTGATCAAGCTTTCAGCTCGGGCGATGCCGAATCTGTTAAAACAGATAATCTCATCATTGGGTCTTGAACCGCTCCCTTTTCATCTCTCATCATGTCTAACGTCTTTGTACGTGTACCCTGGACTACCTCCAGCGATTTCATTTAAGAGATCCGATTTGTATTGATCAAACTTCATTTGCCAGTTCGATATCGCCATTAACGACCAGCCTGCTGGCCGGGTCGTCTTCAAACTGTACGATGATGTCGTCCCTAAGACTGCTCGCAACTTCCGCGAGCTCGCGACCGGCCAGCACGGTTTCGGATATGAGGGATCTATTTTCCACCGCGTGATTCCCTCGTTCATGCTTCAAGGAGGAGACTTCACAAAAGGCAACGGCACCGGCGGCAAGTCGATCTACGGAGAGAAGTTTGCCGGTACGTAGATCTCGACGTTGCCTTTTCATTCATCGATCTCATTTTTCCTGGCGCCCGCGGATCAGACGAGAACTTCCAGCTCAAGCACTCGAAGCCCGGCCTTCTGTCGATGGCCAACGCTGGAAAGAACACCAACGGCTCCCAGTTCTTCATCACCACCGTCGTCACCTCTTGGCTCGATGGTGCTCACGTCGTTTTCGGTGAGATCATCAACGCTAGCCATTGATCCAAGACCCTGCTCACACGTTTGATTTCTTAGGTGAGGTTGTCGAGGGTATGGACATCGTGAAGGCCATCGAAAAGCTGGGATCTGCTTCCGGCCGCACCTCCGCCGTCGTCAAGATCGCAAGGTCTGGCACTGTTTGAAGGACTTACTTATCTGAGTTAAATATGGATAACCCCAAACCCAAACTGTTGTAACATACCTACGATAAAGGACAGTTGAAGTGTACGCTGCAGATGTGAGATCAATTTCACAGTGCGATACTATCGATATCTGCGTCGTGTCCGCATCGGATCAGACTGCTCCGAGGCGCTGACCACTCCTGTACGGCGTTTTGACCTGATCATACTATGTATAACATCCGCGATCATTTATACCCTGAGTGAATCGAATTCGATGGCTCTCTTCTTGACGATTGAGTAAGTAGGAATGAAATCTGATGTCTCTTATCGCGAGATAAGATCGTGTCAGGTTCATAACTGAACAAACGTCAACAACTATATTTGCGTTCGTGAACCCAGGTGGCACCGTGGCACCGTGGTATCGCAGTGTACGATTGGGCCGGCTGCGAGAAGCCCCCCATGGCCTTGAGCTTAACCCTGAGGTTATGCCTGGAGAGGTCTTCTGCCATCCGGTGCCAGCAGATGTGCTGTCACTCAGCCTATACGTACCCCAAGGACGTCTTCTCGCATTCCTAGCTAGCTGCCCACGACTGCTGCTGCTCACCGATGGCAAAGAGTTTTCCAGAGCAAGCTGGACAGCCTTCAGAGACAGATCGTCTCCTTGCGCGCGCTGGATCGAACGGACCTACGACGAGGATCAATGAGAATGATACTCGTACTCCTTCGAAAGGGTTTCCGCCCGTCAGATATGGAGACAGACGAGATGGACATAACGGTACTAGCCTCTAATCTATAAAGAGCGTGGCGCGATGGCTTTCTCATCTATATATTTATCAGTTCCCCAGACTGGAGAGCCTTCCGTTGACGTGTCCGGGACAAAGCAGCAGCTAGGTGCGCCGCTTTCGTGAACGCACATCTCGATTCTGATTCAGAGCCTTCCCTCTTTATTTCCTTGCCTATTACAGGCCTGTTCAGCGCCGTGTTCCTGATATTCAACTGCATCATTGGAACTGGGTGAGCGGCCTCTCGTGCATATGGCATGGTATTCGACCAGGCTGACCTGGATATATGTGGTCCGACAGGATATATGCGACACCAAGCATCATACTGCGTTTCGCTGGCAGCGTCGGCATTGCATTGCTTATGTGGGTCGTCGGCGCTCTGCTAGCTTCAACCGGAACCGCCGTATTCATCGAGCTTGGCACTGTGAGTCTGCCTGCCAGCGCGTCAGTCTGCGTCGTTGACAGTTTGCTATTTTAGGGTCTGCCGCGCAGTGGCGGCGAGAAGACTTACCTGGAGTTCATATACCGTCGACCTCGTTACTTGATGACATGCATGTTCGCTGCGTATACTTTCTTCGCGGCGAGTCCACCGAAGTATCTGCCAGCGAGCGAATCTAATCGTCTCAATGTGACAGAAATCGTCTCAAGCTGCGAATAGTGTTGTCTTCGGTGAATGTAAGCCAAGTTTCAGTCGCTTCTGCCAGGCAGTACAGACCCTTGGCCCCAGATGTGCTACACTCCCTCTCGATCACGCCTTCTCGATTCAACACCCGCGGCGTGGCCTTCCTTTGCTTGACGTTTTGCTTCCTGGTCCATGGAATAACGCCAACGCTCGGCATCCGGCTTCAGAACACTCTGGGACTGATTAAGCTGCTCATCCTTTGCGCCATCGCAGCCTCTGGTCTATTCTGTCTGGCAGGTGTCCCTGGGTTTTCTGTTAGAGGTACTCTCTACGAGACACCGAACAACTTTGAGTGGAGGAAGTTCTGGGAGGGAAGCAGCAGGACAAGCCCAAATGCCTTCGTTACAGGTCTATTTAACGTCTTGTGGTGAGTTCCTGCGTAAACATCGGGAACATGGGAGACAAACGCTGACCCTTAGGGAGGTCTTTCAACGGCTATGCACACGCAAATGACGTACTATCGGAAGTCAAGGACCCTGTACGGACGATCAGATGGGCTGGGCCCCTGGCGATGTGATTGGCAACTATAAGTTACCTTTCCGTGAATATTGCTTACTTCGCGGCGGTCGCCAAACCCGATATATTGAGCAGCGAAAGCATCATCGCGTTAGTACGCATCTTCGTCTCTGATTCCTCAAATTGATACAAGTCATTCAGTGCCCTCTTCTTTCGCAACCTGTTTGGTCCTGCAACGGAAAAGGTGAGTTTTGTCAGACTATTGCCATCAAGGAAGTAATATCGCGATGATTACCAGGCAGTCAGCGTCATCATCGCCTTTTCGCTACTTGGTAACTTGCTTGCCGGTTTCTTCGCTCAGGCTCGAGGTATTACCGTCACCCTCTCTTTCCGGTCGTACGACTTCTGACAGATATCTTCTAGTCATCCAGGAGCTCGGACGTGAAGGGGTCCTTCCTCGTTCCTCCTTCTTTGCGAGCAATAAGCCGTTCGATGGGCCTATGGCCGGGCTGTTCACGCAATGGTTCATTGCATGTACGTTTATGTTGACTCCGCCACCAGGTGACGCGTACCTTTTCATGATCGGGTGTGAGTTCGCGCATGGATTATTACGATCCTCGTTGAAAACCTGTCGCAGTGTCGGTCTACTCTATCTCGATTATCAATGTCCTGGTGTCTTTCGGGCTCCTCCTGCTGTATACCCAGCTTTACCGCAACTGGGATTGGCATCCTCCGTTCCGGGCGCCCAGGTTCATTGTCGTCATCTTCTTCCTTTTGAACCTGGCGCTGGTTGTCGTTCCCTTCTCATCGCCCACCCCGGGGTCGAGGGTCTACGCCCATCTGCCATACTGGGTAAGCAGTTCGCACCGGCAGCACCCCTGCATAGGGATACTCAGCTGACAACGCTTTTCCGAAGGCACACCTCTTCGGAGCCTACCTGATCTTGCTGAGTGGCATCGTATACTGGTATGTCCGATACAGATGGATGCCAGGACGGTACGGATATAAGCTCGAGCGAGAGCGTGTTGTTGAGGATGACCGTTTTTCCCAAGATGTCTTCCGCCGCGTCGATACGGCAGGGGACAATTGAAGGAACGAAGTGTCTGGTACCGAAGGTACCGATCTAAGCCGCGTGATCGGGGCTACAGTGCCTGCTTGTCTAAAGACTGGAGAGGCTCGCACGTGGAGAGTGCTTAGTCGTCGCTCAATTGTGCAGTATATGATAATTTCCAAGTTCTCGCGTTGCTGCGCTAACAGGTTACTTTGTTGAGCAGTGCAGCGCGAGCTCCACTTTTTCTAGTCAGCTCTGGCGGGATTCAATTTCTTCAAGCAATTTCTTACGGGTGACGACATACCGTAAGGACTTGCGCTCGGCCTCAACTTGAAGGTCCGTCTCGCAGGGTCGTGAAGTGTGCCTGAGAAGACCCTGTCACAGGCGATCGCGGTCCGCGATTCTTCCGCAAGCGCGATCCTGGAAAATCGAAGCTCTTGCCGTTCCCTAAGTATAAACACCGAGCCTATGAGAGTACACGCTCGGCGGCCGGTTGACGTGTTTTTTGTGCTTTTCCTCCACCCTCGTCAGTGCGCTGACCGATGTCGCGATGATTATTCACGAATCTGCGTCCACCGCCCTCCAAATGCAAGTACTGTTTTAGGTGTCGTTTACGAGAAGGATCGCTCATCGGCGCGCGACGTAGACAAATCCACGATATACTGCACGTATTGGGTGTGTGTGAGTCGACTAAGCCTCGTGTGTTGACACCTCACGCTCAGAGCGCGTCGGTAGCGGTTCTCTTGTACGACTACTTGATCACTGTCGGTATGTGATCTGTTTAATGGAGTCAGACGCGCAGGTCTAGAAACTGCGCAGGAGATGAGGTCGACTACATGTGGCTGTTCCCAAAGGGCCGCAGTACGTGGTGGTATTTCGTGAATCGATATTTTTCAATCTTGTCAAATATTGCTGTCACGGTGTTGAACTTCACGAGCCTTGCGAACACGGTACGTGGTCACCTCATTCAGCCGCGGCAGATGATTGACGTGGACGTGCGGGCGTCGTAGAGGTTCAAACGCGCATTTCATCAACCTGTGCAGTCGCGCTGACGCTGACTTCGTTCTCACAGTTGTCGACGGTACAATATAGCTCGTCAAGTTTTGCTCGTACTCAGCCAGGCGCTCATATGTCGTGAGTTCTGGCCCAGCGATTTCAGGTCCTTGATGATCTCAATCATCCACGTCAAGTGCTCTTTTCGTTACGGGTGTCTGCCTTGTACGGCCGCTCACTCTGGGTAGTCGGGTTCATGATCGGCACGGCAGCAGGACTTGGTGCAGTTGCTCTTGTGCGGATTCTTTCTGAATGCCTGCTGCGTTCTGCTGAGTATTTTGCAGGTGCAATTGTTCGGTCAGAAAAGTGCCCCTTCTCAACTTGCCCCAGGATGCCACATCGGGATATCTCATAGAACGTAAGTCATTGAAGGCCAAGCACTGGTTTGATTCACCGAAAGACTGACCACTGGCACAGGGCCACGCGTACGTGCTCTCCTCGTGACATTGAATACAAGAAGTACTTCAACCGGTTTCACCTTTTCAAGGTTTTTCAATTGCCTGGGGAACCGTGTTCGTCTACGACGTGCTCCTCTTCGGACTTTCGATCGTCAAAACCCTTCAAACAAGACGAAACCACGGCATGATTCCCATCGTCGAATTGGTGTTCCGAGACGGTATGTCCAACAACGAGCTGATGCCTTTCGTTCTATGCAACTAACAAAATCCCTCGCAAGGTGCTATTTATTTTGCGTGAGTCCATGCTGGCAGTCCATTCAACGGCAGCTGAATTAGTATGCTGACGGGGATCAAGGATCATCACCGTCGTGAACGGGGCGAATATGATCACGTACTGGGTGAGGACACAGCTTATTCGCATTGCTTCACCTTTTGCTCATGCTACAGCCCGCCCCGATTGACTCTAGACATCCGGGGTGCGCTTCCTTCAAAATCAACGTGGAGGGTTCCCATGACAATTCATCTTTACAGCCATTTATGAGAGGAGGGTTATCAACGTTCGCAGGATGGTAAGCCACCAGTGCCGCGCAATTGTCCTATCTGTGCCTCTGGTTGACCCGCTGCCTTCAACGCAGCGTATCATCAACACTGATGTCCCGCATCATGCTCAACATGCACGCCTCCACGCACCTCGGGATGCATTCGATCGTCAGACCAGGCTCGTGCGCCGGACAGGACCAAGACCCAGCATCACCCGGCTCCCCGCACCGGCCCTGCCGGGATGCTTACGACGGAGTCGAGCTCGACACGTTGTGGACCACAGACCTGGAACCAAGCCGTCCTTCTGTCCATGGCGCCTCGAGCCCCGAATTTCAGATCCCAGAGTTGCCTATCTCAAAGGCACCGCCGTGGCGGGGCGCAAGCTGACTCGTCCCTCACCGCGCCGTGATTGCCGTTTTGTTGACCTTTGTCGGATCTCTGTCTGACCCGCATTCACCGTACGATGTAGCAGTACTTTGTTTCTTCTGTCGTGATATATGTATCATAGTGCTCTGGTGATATTCTACAGACTACAGACTACAGACTACCCCCACGATCTTTCTAATAATCATAGCTGCTGTATCTGTCATGCGATCGTTCCCAGTCCGAAAGTAATAGCAAGGGAACTGAAAGTGATGCTCGGGGGAAGAGGGGAGGGCTGCGCGTGCGGTATACGATATACGATAGGAGAAGACAACGAAACGAAGATGGGAGGATGGTAACTAGTGTCCAAAGCTGGAGGCGGAAGTTGTTTACAGACGTATAGCTCGGAAGCGGGACAGAGAGTTCGAGTGTGTGCATGCATACTATACTTGGCGGAGCCAGCGATCAACGCGAGCCTGTTTCTGAGCGTCCGGGAGCACACCCCCTTCATCGTAGGGCGATTCGGAATTGGAATTGGATAGAGAGGGAAGGAGGCCCTTCAGTCGCCGAAACCATCTAGAAAGACCGAAAGAAAATAAGAAGAAAAAAAAAACGAAGACAAGAGAACCCGCGCATCAATGGCTCCCCGCACGCATCTTCTTCCCCTCGAACGCATTCTGCGGCGGACCCTGCACCTCCTGCGGCGTGCCCGCCTGGAACGAGCTAAAGAACGGCGTGGCGGGGCTGAGCGTCGACGGCGTGTGCGACTGCTGCGACGACGCGTACGTCAGCGCGGGCGAGATGAGCGACGGCGAGTCCGCCGCGCCCGTGTCGTACCGCTCCGCGCTCAGGGTGCTGCCATTCGCAGTGTGGCTCGCGTGGTGGCGGTTCTGCGCTTGGCTGTGATTGCGGTTGTGGCCGTTCTGGGTCTGGCTCTGGCTCTGATGATGGTTGGGATGATGATAGCGTGGCGCGTGCTGCTGCGGGTGGTGGTCGAAAGGATGCGTCTTCTCGTAGTGGATGCCAATACTGTGATTACTATTGCTATGCGTCGCGGACGGGGCCAACATGCCCTCCGCGCTGTCGTAGACGCCGACGTCGCTGTTCTTGTTCATGTTGCTGTTGCTGTTGCTGTTGCTGTTGCTGGTGGTATTGCCGGTGGCAGTGGTGGTAATGCTGTTCGTGTTGTTGCTGGAGCCATTTGTCGTCGTCGTCGTCGAGACATTATTACTATACGTGTTCTGCTGGTTCTGGTTCTGGATCTGGCTGTGAATCTGATTCTGGTGCTGCTGCTGATGCTGGTGCGAGCCGGGGATACTCATGCTGCTGTGCTGGTAGTGGCGCGCCGCAGACGCGGCAGCCGGTGCCGCGCGGGGCGGGAGCGTCGACGAGCGCAGGTGCGCCTGCTGGTAGTGATGATGCATATTATTAAGGAGACTCGGGTTCGGCGATGGCTCGCTGCTCTTGCTTTGATCCTGGCTCGGCTCCTCGCGCGACAACCGCGCATTCACGTGCGCAGGGTGAATACGGTGATTATGCTTCGCACCGGGGACGGGCACAGCTCCCCTCCTCTCCCCACCTCCTCCGCCTCCGCCTCCACCTGCTCTCCCAAACTCCACCTGCGCCTGTCCAGGCGGACCACCGCCAGCGTGGAACTCGTCCTCGTCCACAAGCTGCATCATCCCAAGGCTCGGCGACCCCGTCCCGGCCGCAGCTCCAAACTGCTGCACCTGCGCCTGCGCGCGGTACGCCCTCGCCCCGACCCCGATATTCGCACCACCGAGACTCGCCTCGCTGTCTCTCCGGCGGCGCACAAGATCCAAAGGCGGCGGCGGGGCCGCGCGCCGTCTCTGCTGCTGCTGCTGCTGTTGTTGTTGTTGTTGTTGTTGCTGTGCAGCGAGCGCAGCCGATTCCGCATGCGCACGCATAATAAACTCCTCCGTCGCCGTGTACCCTCCTCCTCGCGCCTGCTGCGCCCCGCGGAGCGGGAGCGGGAGCGGGTGCTGGTGCTGGTGTCGCGACAGCGGGCGAGCGTGGCCGTGCGGGACAAAGCCCGGATCGGCATACTCGAGCGCGGCGCGGTTGCTCGCGAACGCGTGGTGGTGGCTGCCGAGCCCAGCCGCCTGGTCCTGATACAAGCCAGTAAACGAGGGAGCGGCGCTGTTGTTGCGCAGCGACTCCAGCAAGGCCGCCATCTGCGGGTCCATCTGCGGGTGCGGGAGGTCCGCATGGGCGTGCGTGTGGTACGGGCTGGGCGGGAGGTGGTGGTGCGCGAGTGGGAGGTGCGGATGATGCGGATGCACGGGCGTGTGCGTCCTCGAATGGGGATGGGGGTGGGCAAGCGGGTATACAGCACGAGCCCCAGGGGCAAGTGAGTAGTCGACCGCGAACGGCGGGGTTTGCGTCCGTGCCGCGGGGCTGTGGGTGTAGTCTGGGAAGAGCTGTTGCGGCGTGGGGATGCAGAGGTCGGGGAGCGGTGGTGGGGCGGGCGGGAGCGGGCCTTTTTGCCGCAGGTCGTGCCCGCGGAGGTTGAGGAGCGACGCTTGGGCGATCGTAAGCCGTGCAGGGGATTCTTCGCCTTCGCGCGCCATGCGTTCCTGTCTCTGTGTGCAGCGGCGCGTTAGCATAAGGAATACAACAGGAGAGGACGAAGTTCGGAAGTCTAGTGCGCGGGAAGGGAGCGGGAGCGAAAGGAAGATCGTGGTATATACAGTCAAAGACCAGCGATGGAAAAGAAAAGAAGAAACAAAGGGGGCACTGCCAAGCCCACACCGACACAGCCCGAGGAAACGTAAGTTCTCGCACAGGCTTCAGAGAGTTACACCGTACGCCTCGTCGTCGGAGTCCCGCACTCTCTTCACGCCCCTGCCGCGCCTATCTCCGTCAAGCCCTGCCGACCACGCAGCATCCCGCCATAGAAAAGCCGACGACGAAAAGGAAACCAGCCGGGGCAGAAAGAAGAAAAGAAGCGAAAAAAAAAGCAAAAAGGCAGACACTGACCCTCAACTCCCTCTGCTCGGCCGTATCCGCAAACCTAACCGAGATCCTCGACCCCGCGTCGTTCCAGCCGCGCACCATGCGCCCGTGCAGCCGCTCGATGATCTCCTCCGCGCCCGCGCGCGTCTCGAAGCTGTCCACGTGCTCGCGTCAGTGTCTGTGCTGAATCTGTTCATGAAGGAGTAGGAGCGAGAAGGAGGAAGGAGGGAGGAGGGGATGGGATGGGAAGGGGAAGCCGGGGTGTGGCGTGAGATGGGAGAGAGAGGAGAGGCGATGAGAAGGGAGGCGAAAGCAAGAAGACCAGAAAGAGAGAGAGAGCACATGCGTACCGGACAAACGCGATGATGCGCGGCGGGTTGCTGAGCCGCGTCTGGAAGAAGCGCGAGCTGCTTATGCGATGCGGGGATACGAGCGCGGCGAGGGTCTACAACGACGGCATGCGCACGCGCGATGAGTCGGCTGCCGAACTTGTAGTAGGAAGAACGACGGCGACTCACGGGTTCGTCGATGCTCAGCGGGAGGCTAGAAAGAGAACCAGAACGCACATCAGCACCGATCCACACTCCACCATCGCACAAAAGGAGAAAAAAAAAGGAAGAAGAAGAAGAAGAAGCAACCAAGGAGAGAATCGAGATCAAGAAGAACCGAGTCGACATGGCGACAATGCTCACCCCTCCATATACAAATTCGTACTCGTCCGATCCGCCAGACTCTCCATCTTCGCCTTGAACGACGCATCCGCCGCCGTCCCCGTCCCTCCTCCTCCCGCCCCTCCTCCTCTTGCACCTCCGTACGCCTCCTCCCACCCCGCGTCCGACTCGGACCCGGACGTGAGCTCGAGCGAGAGAGCCCGCGGCGGGAACGCACTGAGGTTGAGATTGGGATTGAGGTGCTGTGGCGGGGGGAGGTTGAGCGGGAGGGAGAGCGGCGCGGAGGATGTGCCGGGGATCTTGTGCGCTTGCTGTTTTTGGGGGCGGGGGTTAGTTAGTTTCGGGGGTAAGCAAAAAGAGGGGAAGGGGAAGGGGCAAGGGGTGGGGAGTGGGGGACGAAACAGGGGAGGGAGCGGCGAAACAGGGGAGGTGAATGGAAAGGAGGCGGGCAAGAGGAGACGGGGGGTCGGGGAAGGGCAAGGCAAAACACGAAACACACCTTTGAGAACGTAGGATGCAGATTCCTGTACCGCCTAAGCGAGACTATACACTTCTCCGCTGCCTCTACTGTATCGAACCTAGCGTATATACAAGGCCTCGTCAGCATACCGCGCACGCACTGAACAACTCGCAGAAAGAAAGCAAAAGAAAACTCACAGGACAAACCCGTACCCACTCTCCGTATCCCTCACATGGCGCGTAAACGTGCGGACGCTCTTCACAGTCCCAAACGGGGCGGCGAGCGCATATAGCTGGTCTTCGGGAAAGTGCGGGGGCAGGCCGTTGATGTACACGTTAGGCGTCTTGCCTGCCGCTGTGTCTGCTTGCGTTTGCGTTTGTGTAGCTCCCGCAGCGAAATCGGGATTGTTGGAGGGTAAGGAGGAGGAGGAGGGCGTGAAAGTGAAGGCAGGGCTGGAGCCGGAGAGAGTGGGGAGGGGGATGGTGTGCTGGGCTGGAGCGGGCGGGAGTTGGGGCGAGAGGAGTGCTTGTGCTTGTGCCTGGGGGTGAGACTGAGACTGAGATTGAGATTGACATTGCGTTTGAGTCTGTGCTTGGGGTTGGGACTGGGACTGAGGTTGAGGCTGTGCTTGAGCTTGCAAATGGGACGGAAGGACAGGCGAGTCGTCTATAGGTGCTTCTAGACACATCACCGTCAGACTCGAAGTAGACCCACGATGCGGAATAGGACGTCACGTACTAGGAGACGTACGCTGCTGCTGTTGGTGCTGCTGTTGAGAGAAACCGAAAGTGTTGCGAGCCTGCGACTGGGAAAGCGCCAGGGACAAGGAAGCGGCAGAGTCGTTGATCCCCAGCGAAGAAAGGTAGATCTCGACATCAGACGAGGACTGCTCGTCCTCCTCGTCGGTGGTGGTGTCGAGGCGCACGGCGCCGCCGCTGCTGTCGCGGGAGCGGGGGCACGCGGGGCTGGCGAGGGGGGACTGGTAGTGCGAGTAAGAGGTTGAGTTGGAGAGCGAGGACGCAGATGCGGATGTGGAGGCAGACATGGACAAGGAAGCAGAGAGGGAGAGCGATTGGCTGGGGTGCTGTTGCTGTTGCTGCTGCTGCTGAGAGAAGGTGACGGAGCGTGCGGAGCCGAAGGAAGCCGAGGAGAGCGGGGAGTCGGGAAGCGGGGGGAGGCAGGGGGAGAATGGGATGGAGCGGGGAGCTGGGGGAGGGGTAGGAGGGGGCGAGGGGGACATGATGTGGGATAATAGAAGTGGACAGGAGGGTGACGCGTGCAAGGGGTATTGCGTAACGGTACGTATTCTGGTATCAAGAGCCAATAGCGATATCTAATAAGCTTAATAGGGAGGACAAGGACACGGTGGTGGGGGTAGGAAACGAAAAGAGAGGAGTCGGGAATCGCGCAGGCGCGCTGTTTATATCGTCCCGGCCTTCGTCAGAACCTTCGAGATGGCGCAACGACGCGCGACGCACTTGCGTCGAAGCACACAGACCGAAGCGGGAGTGCCAAGTCCATATCCAGCGCAGCTATATTTGGATCGCAGGGGTCCGAGGAGCACAGTCGAGCCAGACGTCATCGCAAGATCGCGTCGACGACCCCCAACGAAACGAGCTGACAGTGACGTCCTGCAGCCCAGCGTCGCCGCCATCGACGTCACCCGTCCTCGTCACGTCGCCCGCCATCACATCAACGTTCGGCTGTCCCCGGCCAATCCTTCGCAGCCTCGTGGCTGACCTCGGATTATTTTCCCCGCCCTTCCAGCATTCCACGGCCTCCTCTTCCACCAGCCCGCGTTCGCAGCCCACACTCGTTTGCACCCCCTGCCCCTTCGAATTCCCCTCACCACACATTTCTCCCAAAATGATGCTCACCCGCTTCGCGCTCGCCGCTGCCCTCGTCGGCGCTGCCGCTGCTGACTTCAAGATCCTCGCTCCCAGTGCCGATGTCTGGTGGGGTGCGTACCTTCTCTCCTTCCCCTCCTGGGCTGTCAACCACGTCCAGCTGGCACCGTGCATGGGCATCATCCCACTTTCCCTCCCCTTTCTCCGCTGCCTCCCTGACGACCGCCACTAACATCCTACCCTCTCTCTCCCAACAGTCGCCAAATCCCAGAACACCCTCACCTGGACATGCAAAGAGAGCCCCCCGCACGACACCTTCACCGTCCTCGTCGCCAACAAGGTCCGCCCTCCCATTTTGGGACTGCGCAGTAAACTCACCTCCACTATGCGCAGGACGTGAAAATCCTCACCGCACCCATCGCGATCATCGGCATACAGAACAACTTTGACTGCTCCAAGCTCATCACGCAGGACCAGCTCACCGCCCCCGCCGGCACCGGGTACACCATCCAGTTCGCCAACACCCTCAACCAGAGCGACGTGCGTCTCCTTCTCCCTTCCCTCCCTCTCCCTCCTCTCCCTCCCCTCCTCCAATCGACACCCAACGCGCAACTAACCCCTCCCTCCAACCCCACAGATCTTCGCCACCTCCCAAGAATTCGAAATCAAAGCCCTCGCTCCGCCTACCCAACCACCACACCAGGCTTCGGCCCCTCCTCCTCCGCCGCCTCCGCCACCGGCACCGCATCCGGGTCCAACGCCTCCAACTCCCCCAACGCCGCCCTCTCCCTCTCCACCGCCGCCACGTCGCTCTACGGCCTCGGCATGGGCCTCGGCATGGGTCTCGTGGGCGTCGTCGCCGGCATGTTCCTTTAGACCCGGGCAGCGGGAGCGCGAGCGTGAGCGGGAGCGTAGTGCTGGTGATGTCGCTTGGTTTTAGTGTTTAATGCGGACTTGGCTTTTTGGCTTTGGTTTTGGCTTTGGCGTTTTTTTTTCATGCTGCTGCTGCTGCTGTTGTTGTTGGACCGTATACCGATACCGATACCATGCCCTTTTATGTTGTCCCCCATGTTTCCCGGACCGCGGGCGCGTACGCGTGCGCACGCACCCGTTTCGTCGTCGTCTCTATCCTCGTTCCTTCTCCCCTGCCCTCGTCATTTTCTTGGTTAGTGAATGCGTACGGACGTACTTAGCAGGGATGAATCGGATCTCGGATAGTGGCACTTTTTCCTGACCGGGCGAAAAGGGTTTGAGACAGCGCGCCTGAGCAGTGAGCACGCAGGAAGTGAAGGAGGCCGCGCGCGAATGTGATTGTCAATGTCAATGTCAAGGTGCTGTGGTGGGTGAGGGGTACCGGTGCTATAGTGTAGTGGTTATCACTCGGGATTTTGATGTAAGACGAGTACTCATCGATCATCGACGTTCCCGAAACCCAGGTTCGAACCCTGGTAGCACCTATTAAGCAGCTGAATCGATGTTTTTGGTTTGACCCCCTGGCTCAGCCGGCTTGCATTCCAATCCGAATCCGAATCCGAATCCGATATCAAGCTTCACTTTTTCTTTTGTTTTTGCAGTACGTACATACGTGCCCTCGATCAATTCAGTGGACCTCGCCGCTCGGAACCCGGACCCTCCGCGCGCAGAACTATGCGTCGACGTCAGCGTCCGCTAGGTGTCCTCTCAGGCTCTGAGCGAAGGATTGGTCCAATGCTAGCGCTGGTGCCGCTACTCAGTACTCAGTACTCAGTACTCGACCCAGAACCGGACGCCCTTGCGATCGCGAGCTACCACACACGGACATAACTGACTGCGTTTTCGCCAGGCCCGTCACGGGCACGGGCACGGGTCCTGTAACCGTGCACGTGTCCACCGCCGCTTCGCGACATCTTTCCGTTCCGTCGCTCCTCCGTGTCCTTCCCTCTCCGCCGTCAGTGGCGCACGACCACCATCTGCACGACGGATCGTACGTATCCCGTCTCCTTTCGAGTTCTTGGCTTCGTACGCTGTGGCTGCTTCGGGCGACGCACGCACTGCCGGTGCTATAGTGTAGTGGTTATCACTCGGGATTTTGACAGTGCGGATGATCCGGTCAGACTCAAGAGTTCCCGAAACCCAGGTTCGAACCCTGGTAGCACCTTGCTTTGAGCCGCAAGCCCCGTGTCAGTTTCTATCCGGATTTTTTTCCTGTTTCCCAATTCCACAGGGTGCACGTCACGGTAGCACGGAGATTCAAAAAGAGAGACTTCTTCTTCTTCTTCTTTTTTTGGTGCCACGTATGGTCGTATGGTCACATAGTCGTCATAGTATGTCCTCTTACCCAGACCGCGTCTGCCACTGCGTGGGGTTTGGGAAGGGAACGACGATGCGATGAGGTGGCGGCACGAGATCGGCGGGGTCGAATTCGAAGGGGGTGAACACTGGAAGACCGTATCTGACCTAATCGGCACGCGTGTCATTGCCCAGGCCAACGCCGCGCGAACGGTACCCCAGCGCGAGTGCGGCATGATGGTGCGACTCCCGCGCGTGCGCGGCCAGATTTCAGATTTCATGTAATGCCATTGCTGGCCTCGCGAAGCGCGAAGTTGGACATGTGGGTGCTGTACGCAGATGGACCGCGGAGCGATACCAGGTTGAATATTATGGCGTAGGAGTCGGTGCTAACACAGAGCATTCGACCGAAATGCTTTGCAACCCGGTCACCTCAGTTGGAGGCCCCTCCTCCCGGACCACGTAGTACGCAGAGAGTTGTCAACTTAGATGACAGATATGGCGTTCCCACTTCCCAGGATGGCAGGCCGGAGATCTAACGCAACGAGCGAGGGTGCCTCGCCACCGTGACTGGCCAAGTGCCATCACATACGGATGCTCGAGAAAGAATCAACATACGACAGAATGACAAGGCGCTATAGTGTAGTGGTTATCACTCGGGATTTTGACGCAAGCGACTGACCAACGGACGTATGTTCAAATTTCCCGAAACCCAGGTTCGAACCCTGGTAGCGCCTTCACGGAAGCAGTTCGATTAAGGGATTTTTTGTGCGGTGTTCTTTCCCTGAGTGATCACGAGAACATGGAGGAACGGCAAGTGGGACGGTCTCATAGACGTCTTTCGGAAGACGGTGTTCAGGGGATCATTTGGAGTCACCTTCAAATCCCCGTGACTGCGCTCGCCCGCTGGCCCATGTCATCCGCCATGCGCATTTGCGCCACAACTTCGATCCTTGGCATGGACGGCCCAACAATACAAGATGTCCAGCTCGCCGACGGGAACTCACACTTGAGCACAAAACAGCGAGGTGGATCTCGTTGAAGTTCGCATGTTGAGTTGTATAGCTACCTGCACGTCGTGAGAACTGGCCAGCGTTTATACGGTCATACGCAATGGATTCATCGTGTGTTCTCCTGATTTCTCGCAGTTTCCAACGCCGAAGGCAACTTTCGAAAAGACTCTACAGGACTCTACCTGGACTCTATGTACCCGCGAAACATTACTCACTCGATCGCATGAGAGTCCAAGGGTCGCAGTGATACGTAGAGAGGGGTCCCTACCCATGTGGCGGTTGTTCCTTGATGATGATGAATAAATATTTGGCTTTAACTTCGATGGCCGCCGAGTAAGCCAGTCAGGACCATCGTGTAGGTGCACGCTCAACACCGAGTTCCTGCCTCACTGTTTCGTCTGCCTATTGACACGCCGAACCGAAGACTATGCCGAAGGCAACTAGAACCTATACTATTTGGGATCGCCATGCTTGTGATTCTTTCACGACCACCATCAAGATCAGATCCCAAGAAATCGCAACACCGTGCTCTGACGCATCTCTCATCGGGCCGCAACTTACATCGTGAAGTCCATCGAAGAACCGGAGCTTTCGAGCTCCATATAGGACCAACCAGCATTCCATCAAATTTTATCATGGTCATGAGTCGTGACACTGCCTCCCCCGACGACTCCTCTCGCGTAACTTCTTAACGTTTCCTTCCCGCTTTCTGACTTCCCGACATTTGCAATCTCCCAAATTACGACACCTTGACATCTGCCTCACGCCCAAGTCTTCACATTTGTGAGGGCGCTGCCCGCTCGATGAACGAGGCTGGTCGAGAGTGGCATTCACGTATTCTCGCTTGAAGTGTTCGATCGAAAACTCGACGCAGGAAGGGCGGTAGGGGATGAGCTTCGCCCCGCTTACCGCGAGTGATGTATCAGGCTTGTGAGTGGTTTCTTTCTCCCGGCGTTTCCGTTTCCCTCATTCCTTCTTGTCTTTGCTGCGGCAGAAACGTGAACTACTACCTCAGCATCATCGCATTCAGTAAGTGCACCGTCTTCTATTTCGCGCCTGTCGCGCTTTCAGAACTCGACTTCACCCCTCCTCGATCTTGGGATGTCACGTCCCGTCATGACAGGATCACGCATTCCTTGACAGACGCTTTGTGTCCAGCTCTGTCCTTTCAATACTTGTCATGTCTCGTGACATACTCAGCCTCCAATCCGTTCAGTCGGCACTGACGCACCCCTTCCCGCAGCACTCTTGCTATACGACTATGTACTCACATTCATCGCTGAAGTCGAGCGCTTCTGGTCTGTTGCAAAGCGCCCGACATGGGCGATCGTGTTCTTCTTCGCCAACCGCTACATCACACTGCTGGGCCACGTACCCGTCATGATTGAATACTTTTGGTATTCGACGGCGCCCGATAAACCTCTGGTACGAGCCCTCCAGCGTCCATCTTCGAGAAACCATCATACTGATTGACATGTCAGATGTCGGTATCCTTTTCTTTTCTATTCATCAACACCGCATCCATCACCCGTTCCCCATTCCCTGCACATACTTAAGCCTTCAATGGCATGGTCAATGATGGCAGACCCGAACATAGCCTGATTCGCCTCCCTGTTCTCTTCCGCGCTCTCCTCTGCCAATCACCACGTACCGTGACCATCGCCACTGACATGCATCTCATCCGTCCACAGTTGCCACAAGCTCCAAACGTTCCACCAATTCTTTTCATTGGTCGTGCAGATATTGGTTTCGAGTAAGCGTTTCGCCTTCCCACCCGCTCTTGCTGCGACGGTAACCTGCATAGCCGCTAACGTGATACTACTCCTTTCGGCAGCCCTCATAATCATGCGCATGTACGCCTTGTACGACCGCAGCCGCCGCGTGCTGGCGCTGTACCTCACGGTGGCGTGCGCCGCCGCCATCGTCGCGGTTGTGAGTCCCTTCTCTGCCTTTCTAGCCGCGGCCCTTGACGAGCTCGCGGACAGTGGACCATACTGACCTCGAAGGCTAAAGAAAGAGCGCTCCAGCCGCCGGAGTACTTCATCGCGCAGGGCTGTAACGTAACGTTGTCCAAGGTTTCGTGCGTCAACATCTATATCTACCCACCGTGCCCGGTGCTAATCCTGGCCCCTCCTATCGCCAGTGCAAGGTGTACGTGTGCAATGAGAAGTGCTCGGGAGCAGACTATTGACTTTGAAAATGCAGATCTCGGCGGGGCATGGGGTGGCATGCTGGTGTTCGACACATTCGTATTCGCTGGGACGGTGTACAAGTCGTTCACCCTGCGGCGCATACACGGAGTGGGGCTCATTACGCTTCTGCTCAGAGATGGTCGGTGCTCACTCTTATCCGGGAGTGTATCAGGCGATCGGCTGATGGCATGATACTTAGGATCGGTGTACTTTGGGTGCGAGTGCTAAGCCCTCAAGTCTGCGTTCGCGGCAGCTAACTTCGGGTCGCTCGCCCAGCGTCATCATCGCTTCGAACATTGCTAACATCCTAACGTTTATCGTAAGTACTCGACCTCGCCTATACACTATGGCTGACGTGTTCCAACAACTCAGTACGGGGATGTGAGTGCAATCCCGGATCCTCCTCACGACAGTCGTCTGACGCTCCTGGACAGACATTTACGAGAGGAGTGTGCACGACTTTCACGAACATGTGCGTAGTGTTCTTCCGCAGCACCCCTGCAGACAAGATAACGGGGCCACTGACGACGGCCAACATGAAATCAGTATATCTTCACTCATGATCACGCGCCTCATGCTCAACCTGCGCAACCCACGGCTCCTGGGAAGCGCGCACCCGACATCCATCACCACAGCCGCGTTCCGCAGCCGTCGGGAAAGCAGCCAGATCATGTCGACGTTCCTGGATTTTCGCAACGGCACGGAGTTCACGCAGTTCACTACCGACACGGCCTTGTGGTCGTCGCAGTATTATCGCTCGAGGGGAGTGATTGAGGAATTTGAGGAGCCGAGGGAGGATAGGGAAAATGGTGAGCGCTGAGTATGACTTTTCATTGCAGTGGTTCTGAGGCTGGCAAGGAGGCGTTCCTGGTGGAATCGAGCTCGTCCCCCGGCCAAATTCAAGTGCATAGGTGGACCCGTAGACTTTGACCATGTCTTTTTAGATCTCTTTGGTGTACCGTTCTGTATCCCTAGTATACCTTGATCGCTGCAACTTCGGCTAACGCAGCTCACCACGACGACGACTTTGTCACTTGCATCAGAAGTGCATCCTTACTGCCTTTTGCAGGCACGAAGGCAAGTAATGAAGCTGAAGGCTTGCGAAGGATAAAAATAGAGAGCTAGAATGGCTTCAGCTCGTTGCTCATTTCCCTCCCCATCCGCTGACACTCACAAGGTCTCAATGATATACGGCTAAGACTATTCTTGCTTACACAGAAAGGACATCTTCCGTGACCGGTCTAGACCTTATCCTCTGCCGTCAAACGCAAACCTTTCCCTCTTCAACTCCCATAAATTCCCGAGTTATGGACGAAAAGAAAACAAAAGGGACCCAAGTCTCGCATACGAAACATCCACGTCCTGCGTCAGCCAAACCCAGCTCTCCTTCCCACCAGCCTCCCACGAGGCTGCCAGGGGCATGTGCCATCGACGACATCAACAGCCCGATGACATCGCCTACAGCAGATTGATCGCCGCCACAATGCCTGCCAATCCATCACCGCCAAGCCGCCTGTTCCAGCGCGAGCCAGAGGCAGTGCAGCGTTTGAGGGAGACGATGACGGCGCCGCCGCCGCCGTGCTGGTGGACGATGGAGATGGGGAGGTTACGGTGATGAACGTTGTTGGGGTAGAAGAGGTGGACGAGGTCGCGGGATCGGTAGGAGTGGTAGTGGTATCGATCGCGGACGTCAACGTCACTGGCGCGGGTGGGGTGGTCGCTGGCGGGGGAGGGGTCGAGGTGGTGACAGGTGGAGGAGGCGGAGGAGCGGAGGAGAAGGTGTCGTGGTCGTCGCTGGTGGCGGCGGGGGAGCCTGAGAAGTGGTCCTGGCAACGGAGATGTAAGCTTCACGAGAACTAGTGAGTGGAGAAAAGCAAGCAACGCACGGGTTACTACCGCCACCGCCAGCACCTTGCGGCAAGCCCTTTGGACACTGGCTCGAGCCAGACGAGAAGGATCCATCCTGCCGCGACGTCAGTGCTCCGTATCGACGTAGATGCGATGCGAACACGCGGAAACGTACGGCGGGGAAATACGTACACGCTCCGGCTCCGCTGTACGTGCATGTGACGAAGGCGCCAGAGTCCTGAGATCCTGTGAGAGGAGTACCGTCCTTGTCTGCTGGCGCGCAGTTCACCGCAGATGCCAGGCCGATCGTCGAGGAAATAAAACAGAGAAGGAGGACGTTCTTCAGCGCGCAGCGCATCGTGGCCAGTGTTATGAACAAGAACGAAGTGAGGTAAGAGAAAGTATGAAACGAGTGTCCCTCGAGGATATATAACACAAAAAGTGGGGGAAGAGCTCCGGAGAAACGAGAGAACGAAGGCTGGGCAACAACGGTGTTAGGGGCAAGAAGATAAAAACGACCGTCTGATGCCAATCACCAAAAATGGAAACAACACTGGCAGATGAGAAGTTATTGTAACGCTGACAGACGACAAGCTCGGTATCATACCTGTGTCCAGGTTGATACTCATAGTGTCGTCAGGCGTTGACATTGGAGCTTAGGCTCGGACGCCTGCGCGATTAAGAATCTATGCAATCTGACGCGGCACGGCGCGGAATGGCGTTTCGAATCGGTGCATGGCCGGGCTATGACTTGAACGACCGCCCTCGAACACCTCTCCTGGCTGAATGTACAGAACGGTCCATCACGAGCTGGACCGCATTGTATGTGTCTGTGATAGCCTCAATCGGCGACTCATAGACTGCATTCATGAGGGTCATCTCAACGGGTTCCTGATCGCCTCTTTACAAGGCTCAGCCTCCTTAGCCGTCATCGGGCAGCCGTTCAAGGCTATGGTCGGGTCCTGGTGGTTTGAGTATGTACACAACGCGACATTGAGCAATCGTGTCACAGCGTGATGTGACATAATGGTCCTCGACCTCCACTTGTCCACTGCCTGATCCTGAGTCAGCTTGGCCAGAAACTCGTCGCTCTGGTCGACGCATCCAACCTTTCTGTTCACGTCGCCAGAAACGCCTTCGAACACGACATGGCTTCGGCGTACTACGAGTTCTACCGCGGATCCTCGTGCGTGCCTCCTTCAAATTGCTGAAATTGTCACGTTGACACACGATGGTGGCGTTGATCTACAGAATCGGAATGGCGCTTACGGACTCGCTCGACGAGTCATTACGAGCGGGGCTATCACACCGCAGTTGGCCATGAAGGTCTTGCAGCAGGTCCGTGGTCGTTAAGCTTTGTGTGGCGCGCTCGCGCTTCGCAAATCGGACACTCACGGCCTTTCCAGTTCGACAAGTCGCTTGCAGATACGATGGTGAAGCCAGGTCAAAACTAAGACCACGCTGAAGTACGTCGTGTCCCCATCGTGCCTGCGGCTCGTCTGATGACGGACGTGGGGTAATAGGGAATCTGCACACGTACCGGCTGTGCGATGACGTCTGGACGTTTATCGTGAAAACCCGTGTTTAAGATGGAGTCGAACGAGATAGTCAATGCCCCGCGAATTAAGATTATTGCCTGCAAGAATGGGGATGCGATAGAGGCAGGCAAGAAGTGAGGTTGAGCCAGGTGCTCGCTATGCATGCATTATAGCCGAAGCGGTGTAAAATTACGACTGACGTTTAGCATAACATCTTGTACATATTGTCCTCCACATCCATGCCAACACCTTCAACGCACAAACCTGTGCTCACACCAAGTACAATGAATACAGCAGGACGTCGACAGCCTTGTAAATGGATGTTTATTTCATTTAGGCAGTTGGTTAGGCACCGACCGAACGTCCCAAAGCGGAGTTACAAAACGCTGTTCGTTCATTTCGAACAAGTCAAATGCGGCGAGCAGCTGAACCTTCCCGTTAACACCCTATTTTCCCTTTGCACTTGCCGTCCGATTCTCCATGTCGCTCGCGTTCCCGACCCCCACCGAGTCGTCCCTTGCGAACGCGCGCCGTGCGCTCAGCGCGACCCGCGCTTCAGTCACTGTAACTCAATGCCAAAATCGAAGCGCGGAGGCAGCCCTGGCGCAGGTCGTCCGCGATTCGAAACTCATGATCGACGAGATGCAGGACGAGCGCGCTGTGCTGGAGGAACAGGCCGCAAGGACGATGGCGTATCTCAGCCCGATCCGCAGGCTGCCGATGAGCTGCTGAGGGATATCTTTCTGTGGAGTTTCGAGGAACATCCCTGCTGTGCGTGGTGCTTGCTGCTGTGTGCTCGTCGTGGCGCAGACTCGCGTTGCGGATGCCAAAGATCTGGTCAAAGGTATGTCGCGCCCGTATCGTACGCTCTCCAATACGCCGCCCAGCAGCCTGTCGATGTTCCAGTCCGGCTACGCGTCAGGTGACATGGGTCTTATCTCCCGTCAGCCAGGGCGTGACACATGCGCACTAGAGGATTCCCCTGGCCGGACGTCGTGAAGCCTGACGGCTGCTCGGGTCGTTCGATCAGCTTCTCCGTTACTCATTGTACCAACATTTTAAGCTAAACTGCACCCACAGATCCGTCTTCTTACGACGCAACACGCCTCGGCCGACACCATCCGCTATGGCTCGAACGCTCAGGTGATTCGGTGCCTCTAGACATCGAAATCTTCCTGCGTGTCACGAGCACCAGCTCGGGCTCCGAGATGCCCTCGAGACGTCGGCGACGATCGCTCACTCGCACGCCAAGCCCTCCGCCCTGGTCGTTGTCGTTTGCCCATACCCATGGTATGCCCGCCCACTATGTCATCCCTCATCCCCGCTCTCTCCCGCGGATAGCTCTTTTCCGCCCCGCAAACCGCCCATCGTGCTGCCTCCGTCTCCTGGAGGACCACACGACGCTTGGCTGCACCCTCATCATCCTGGCGATCGTCATGCATCGCAGTCGTCACGATCGAGTCTCCATTGGGGCTACATCGCCATCTATTACCTCGCCGAGCAGATGCATCGCTGGGAACGGTTTATTTTTAGATTTGACAAGCAGTTTACTTCGATGCCTGCACTCAAATCGATCAGTGGTGAGCTAGCTCGGTTTTCATCCGTCTCCGATCCTCGTTGGTGACCGTTTGCTCTCGGTGGCAGGCGAAGCACCTCTGTTGAGGGAATTTGAGGTATCCAGTGCCGAAGCTGCATTCTATCAGGAGTGGCAATGGCTGCCGAATGCACCACAGAATGCCACGCTCGTACTTCCCAAGCTTCGGACTCTGACGCTTCAATACACACCGTTTAAATGGTCTTCGCCCATGCTTCGCACCAACCTTCACACCTTGAATCTCCGCGCCCTGCCCACATCACATCTCCCGCTTGACCGGATACTCTACATCATAGCCAACAACCCGCACTTGAATCCCTGACGCTCCAATTCCAAGGTGTCCTCCCGCCGTATTACCACTATCCCCAACCAGCCTTCCCCACGTGAAGACGTTCCACATAGGCGGGCACTTCATGCTCAGCCAGCTCGTCGACCACCTCATCCTCCCCGCCCTCACGAACCTCACGCTCGACATCGAGGCGCGCGAGCCAATCGAAGACACCATCTCCAACCTGCTCATGCGCTCCAACAAGCCCGCGCTCCAACACCTCTCCATCGCGTACGGCGCCGCCTCGTCCACCTCGTCGTTCTACTACGGCCCGAGCGGCGTCGTCATCTCGTGGACGTCCCTGCTCGCCGACCTTGCGCACCTGCGGAGCCTGCACGTCGGCGGCACGCCGCTCGAGCCGCTCCTTGCGGCGCTCGGCGGGCCGACGACGAGACGAACCAGATGACCGGGTGGGGGTGCCCGAAGCTCGAGGTGCTCGGCATGCGTCACTGTCATGCCCACTCCGAGGGCGTCGTCAAGCTCGTGCAGATGGTCGAGGCGCGCAACCCGGAGGGAGTGGCACCGCGAGTGCGAGTGCGAGTGCGAGTGCGCCGGGCGGAGTGACGCCCGCGAGGCTGAAGAGCTTGGAGCTGTATGATTGTGCGAGTCTGGGCGAGGACGTGGTTGCGTGGCTGAGGAGCAGGATCGGGGAGGTGGTTTGCACGGAGCCGGATTTTGATAGGTGAGGTCAGAGGGCCGGTCGGCGCGTTGGTGCCCCTGCCCTAGGCAGGTTTTGTGTTGTGCTGATGCGGGTGCTTCAACGTAGGTCGCCGATGCTGCATCCCTATCTGTGAGGTGGGCCCTGGCCGGGCACCGCGGGAGGTCTTATGTTATGCTTAAGTCGGTATTTGCGGGCGTTGGCTCGCCGTATTACGTGGAGTGTTTCTTGGGATAATTTTTGAAGAGATAGGTATACTTATACGATGTTCTTGTACGATTGGGGCGCTGTATTTTACTATACTCTCAGTGGTTGTATCATATCTTATGTGCCAGTGGTTCGGGTGCCACGCCGAATGTCAATATGGCTGTTACCAATCTGGACTGGGACTATGTCGGTGTCATCCATTGCTGATATGTGGGCACGGAGAACGATGCAGCTGCTGCGGCACAATGCAAAAGGAGACGCGTGCTAGTCTGTGTCACCAATTTGGCTGTGACGCGCAGGAACGCGTACACAAAATCTGTCACGTGTCAACGCTTCCGCGGCGAGCGGCTCCGTACATCGGCCTCCATCTTGCCGAACTGTTGCCGAATTACTCCCGCCTATGTAGCCAGCCGATCCGTCCCACGGCAGTATTTGTTCCGCCTCAAAACCACATGCATAAGACTTGGTGGGCCTTCCGAGAAGTACATACTGATTCCGTCTTCACATGCATCGTGATCATACGGTTCCCGTTTGTTCCCACCCAAGAATTGTTCGTCGATCATTCAATTAGTGTCCGAGAAATGTGGATCCTGTCGAAATGGCTGTAAACACCCACTGGCGCTCCACTGGCAGGTTCACGTTGTGATGTCCCTGCTACAATTCGAAGATGTGTGTCTGCTCATGATCCGCCGCTGGTCACGGTCGAGTTCGCCGCCTAAAAACCCGGGTCGCCCTGGATACCGCGCACGAAGTCGCGACGCCTCGTGGCACATGCCCAACACGGTGAGAACAACGACTAAAAACAGTGGGAAAACGGCAGAAAATGGTTAGCACGCGCGGCGTCGACGTGCGACCGAGATCTGGCAAAAGTACGGCACTCGGTGCCTCACATAGCGTAGTCTCGGTCCGTGTGTGCGTGTGAGGTCGGTTGAGCTTGCAGACAGGGCAGCTTGTGTCGCCCGGGACGTCCAAAGGGGATAACGTTACGTGCTCTGTTTTCTGCACGCGTCTCACGCGCATGGCTGGCCCTGAAACGTAGTGTCAAGTGTTTTTCCCATCCAGTTCCTTTCAAAAGCGTGGAAGCAGTTCTAATGGCAACTTCTCCACCCACTGCGCAGCACCACGCCCGCGATGTATCCCGGTGCAAGGCTCGACATGTACGTCCATGCTGTTAAAGCTGGCATTGGCATGGTCGTTTATCGGAATACTGAGAAGCTCCATCATCGCAGCGACCTCGAGAACTACCTGGAATTCTTCGGTCTTAGTACGTCTCGTGCACATCGAGCATGCTCGCGACCCATCGTATTCAAGTGTCATCCCAGCGATCTTGTTCTATGACTACCTCATCACGATCGGTACGGGGTAGCTTTCTGTCTCGCTCTTGAAATCCTGAAATCCTTGCGTAGGGGACGAGGTGGAATACATCTGGATGCAACTCGAGCCTAAGGCGCGCACCTTATGGCTATTCTTCCCCAACCGCTATTTCTTCCTATTGGCAAACGTCGCGATGACCGCTCTGCCATTCACGACCGCGCTTTCAGGTCGAGTACGTTCACCCACTCGGTTCACAACAGACTCACTGCTCACACGGCCGTGACGACAATCCGCTCAGGGGTTCGAATTTCAATCCCTATTCTCAACCTCTGCCTGATTGCACGCATCTACTTTGTATTAGCTGTGAACAGCTACATTTAACTCGGCAAATAGCACTGGTGATCAACCAAGGGATCGTGTGCCGTGAGCGTTCCGTACTCGTTTAAATTGTGTTGCATCTGCTAATGTCTCGGTCACTGGCGCAGTACTTCTCTCTCTGCGCGTGTACGCTTTGTACAGCCGTTCGTGGCGGATAGCTGTATTTCTCCTTCTGAGCGCGGCGCTGCTCGGTGCGGTGGCCCTGGTATGATTTCCCTTCGTCGATTCCCTTCGTTGTCCAGCAATGGCTTAAAAATCTGCGGTCCGCGTTTTCTAGGCTGCACAGCTGTTCCACCGCGATGATCTAACGCCCGGCGGAGTTCAATATAACTGTAATGTTCCAGTAACCAAAGCAAGGTGGGTCACGACTGTCTCATCATTGATGTTGGTGATCCTGAGGCTGCTTTTAGAGCTATTCGTGCGTCTATGTTCGGAATCTGTGAAAGAACCATTCGGAACTTCGATGACAGGGCTAGCGGTCGCATGGGAGTGCTTGTTCGCCTATGACGTGATACTTTTCGCCCTCACCGTGGCCAAGACATGGCAAACGAGACGTAGGTACGGGAGTATCCGATACCTGCGATGGTCCTCAAATATGGTAAGTACCCACGGCGTCTCGTTTTGTGTCCCGAAGTCTGTGAACCTTACTGTGCCAGGTATCATTTATTTCGGGTGAGTAGCGCTGCCCTTACCTTTTCGGTGTTCGCCATATCTTACCGTTTGCTGGTTTTCGTAAGTACCATCACCCTCGCAAACGCTGCAAATATCATGACATACTGGGTACGCACACGCTCCTATGATAACTATCCCACTGAGAGCCGATCCGCCCTAGTTCTCTGGTGTGCGTCCGTTCTTAAAAGCAATACTTTCAACCTGTCGAGCTAAAGGATGAATGATAGCCATTTATGAAGGGAGGGTTATCACTATTCGCTGGAAGGTAAGCACTCATTGTCGCGTCCCTACGAATCATCCCAATAACGGCGCCGTGCGGTCAAAGCTTTTCAACCGTGATAACGTCGAGGTTCATGCTTGAACTGTACGCCGTCAACCGCGACACCATGGCCCCTTGGTCTGGACATTCCGAGGCAGAGGCGCCCAGACCTGTATGTGGACATCGCCCGAGGTGGAGCTCGACACCATCTGTACAGCCGAATGCCAGCTTGGTCCCCAACCACCAGCCTCGATACTGGCTTCGCGCGGCCGTCGGACGCTATGTCGGCCACCCTGAGACGAGAAAGATGTCTGTTACGCGACCCGTATGCTAGCTTTGTCTGATTCAATCGACGCGATGTGTGCGTACGCCGCCACTGCTTTTACCTCATCTCCCCTGATGGGCCAAACAGATCTTATGATTCGCCGCTTCTCGAGCATAATCACCATTCGCATACCCGACCGGTTTATGTTGAAGGCTTACCCCGTCGACGCCACAGCCTACGGACTCCTACAATGTTGTAACATTTCTGCACATGAACACCCTGGATTGCCAGAGCGTTCTGCACTTGGACAGCGTTGTAACCCCGCACAATCAGATTTCGACTAGATGTGGCGTTTAAAGTTCTCGCCTTCGTTATCCGTCCTTGAGAAGACATTGCACCGTGCCGAGTGGCGTGAATCAATGTTGTGGAGGTACAGTGCATGGGAAGGGGCAGGGGTGCGAATATATTTACAGGGTGGGAGCATAACAGTGAAGGAAAGTATGTACCGGAAGAAGAGTTGAATATCGAAGAGAAGAGAACGTTAAATAGTGTTAACGCGCACAGAATACAACAGAATACACCCTTAAGAAATAAAGTAATGAATAAACATGTAATAATCGCCAACGTAAATGAGAAGGAAATTAGGTGTGCACTCGACTGGCGAAGACGGATCCCGTCTCTTTCAAAGCATCTTCAATGACTCTCATACCTTCTAGAACCCTTTCTTCCTCGAAACCTCTCCCGACAACCTGAACGCCTAGGGGGAGCCCATGGGCGGTCTCGACGTCATAGACCGAGTATGCGTCCTTGGCGATGGTCGACATCGAAGCATACTCCCCGATGCGAGGAACCCAGGCGGCAGCTGATCGAGCTCTCTATCCACAAACGTTACTGGAAGCACGCCAGTAGATAGTCGAGCTGGGAACATCAGATTAGCCCCAGATAAAGATGCAAGTGCGAGATCAGGACCACGATGAAGGACAGAGAGGGGGTGCGTGTCAGCGGCAATCTTTCGATGGGCGGAAGCCGAAGATTGGGAATCTTACCAAGCTGAAGATGGTCGTAAATCCAGCGGTCATCAGATTAACCTTCTCGGACTCGCCGTGCTTGAAAGCGGGGAAGGGGTGCGGAACGGTCAGAACGAAATCCAGGCCGCTCTCGGTCCACTTATCGTGCCAGGCGGCCCGATACTCCTCGCGCTGGGCGGTGAGTCTAAGAACCTCGAGGGCGGACTTGGCATGCATGACTTTCACGATCTCGGCGGAGGTTGGATCGCTCTTGCGCGTCAGATAGGCGACGAGGCGTTTGAAGAGGCGAGGCAGGGCGAGAAGGTCGAGCACGGAAGCGGTCACTTTAGGGACGTTCTCGTGCGGCGAATAATCGGATCTGAGCTGTTCTCCTGGTGTACGACGATGGTTAGATGAACGATTGTTATCAAAAGAAAGCTTACCTCCGTCACTGAAGATCAACTGATATGCAATCTTCAGGCCAGAAAATATATCAGGAGGAGTACTGCTTGTGCGTCAGCAGGTCCACACTACATAAGGCTGGAGATGCGTACAAGTCGACCACTTCGTGCCCTTGCGCCCGGAGAGCGTTGGCCACCATAGAAAGAGCGCGTTTGCAAGCAGGCGAAGGTGGAAGCGTCCTAAAAACGAACATTAAGAATGTCCCCCGCCTACAAGTAGCCAGCTCACCGTCGTCCATCACAATACCCCACTTCAGTTTCCTCCCTTCCTCCCGAAGGTCGCTGGTCGCCAGGGGATTGCACACACTGCGCGAAGAGAAGGGAATCAGCCAAATCTGGAGGCACCACTGGGCCCCGGAAGAAACTCATACCGAGTGATCGTACTGCCAAGGTTTCGCCATGACCACCCGCTTCCAGAATTCCTCCAGATCGGTCGAGCTCCCCGCCATTGGCGCATGCACCAGGGCACGCCTCCTGTGCCCGGCCAATACGAAGCGCAGCCCTGCGACGGAAACCTGCCTGCGCTCCCCTTCAGACTCCATATTCCGCAAAAGTGGGCCGGATCCTGACGCTCCCCGCGAGATCGGAGCCAATCTCGATCTTGCTGCCCCGCATGCCACAAGTGCGGCGCCTCCGCCCGTGGACGCGCCCGGGGTGTGAGTGTTTCGGTAAGGGTTGGACGTGACGCCGAAGATGTCTGACGCGGTTTCGAGGTTGAGAAGCCGGTGGACGGTGGTTTTGGCGTGGACGAGGGCACCGGCGTCTTGGAGCAGACGAACGATCGCGGAGGAGGTGCGCGCGGGATGCCCGATGTTGCGAGAATAGCCAACGGTGGTGTCGTGCCCCGCGATGTTGGCGGTGTCTGGGCGCGTAGTCAGAGCGTATTCAAAGGCTGCGAGTCGTGCGATAGATATCAGTACCTTTGGATGCTGACTGGCACACCGAGTAGCGGCCGATCACGCGGGAGATCGGTGATGGAGGGAGGTTTCTGGGTCTGTGTTGTCGGCCAGTTGGCGACGGGTGGGATGCGCAGAGCCTCCTCGAACATGAAGTCGGTGAACAGTTGGTCGCACTGTGGGCGGCGAGGGTCTTCTTGCCATAAGTGAGCATGATCTCCGAAGGAGCGATGCGGCCTGCTTGCATTCTGATACGAGTTGAGATAATGAAAGAGCGTGAATCTTCTGTTCTGGTGCAGAGAGTGGGGTGTGGTAGGCAGGAGGCAGAGAGTCGATAGTGGACTGCGTTCCTTTTGTTTACGGAGGCTGGTGATGAACATACAACGGTCAGTCCTCGCCCAGCAGGTAAACAACGGGTTCATACCATGCCGCCCAGTGGTGTTTGAAAAGAACGAAAAGAGCATAATGAGCGGTTGGGGACAGGCAAGAGGGATCGATAGTCCGACAACAGATGGACATCGTCCTTATATCCACTGCGACCCTGATGTCGGACACCGAGGAGTTAATGCGGGCGGCGCACAGATTGCGATTAAGGCGGTATATCCATGTCATAACTCTGCTGAATGAAGCAGGATTAACGCTCTCTGCAGCGAAGTGGCGGGCTCCGTGATGAAGAGAAAAACTGGGCGAGCTAGAACAGCGCGAGGGCAGCAGAAGCACCGTCAAGCACTTTCTTGCCGGAACTCTCCGGCCGCACTGGGTGTCTGGGTCCTTTCGGGCTGTCGAATTACCTTCAGAAAAAGTCAAATTCGCGGCGATCGCAGGAGAACTCGAGCCAAGGAGGAGGAAGTGTAGGAAGAAAGGACCGGATCCGCCGGGGATGTCCATCTTCCGCAGCAGCGCCGCACGTTTGGCGTGCAGCGACGCGCGATGGATGTTGCAACGAGCTCAACTTATGTCAATAGAGATGGCAGGGCGCATAAAAGGAAGTCCGGGGAACGCGAAAGAGGATCTGCGGAGCAGACGAATTGAGAGTGAAAGAAGGGCGAAGGGTATATGGTCGTGTCCTTTACAGTTCAACATCAGTACGTCTGGTGTTTCGATCAGACGAGCGCTTAGGGAGATATACGTTAGCGTTAGCCGATTAGAAGTGAAGAGGGCGGGTTGGATTGTGACCTAGTCCAAGGTCGAGACGCCGAGGCTTGGACTTGTGGGGAGCGTGCGGACAAGGCTCTATTTGAAATATACAATATCATGTCTAGCCCATAGAAATACTGTGTAGACGAATTCGAGTCCCATGTTAGGGAAAATGATAGCGATACGACTCACCACCCAAGTAGATAATCAACAACAGCGTGCCAGCTCACGGAGACTTCTCAGCGAGCCGCTCCTTTAATGCTTTGATCACAGCAGGAGCATGCACCGGAATAGTTTCTACAAGTCGATGCTTGTTCGTGAGCGTCAGAATCTCAAAAACAATGGAGCTGGCCTCACTCGCGTGGAAGTTCTCTCCTAGTTTGACGCCCTGACCGGGGACACGGGCAACGTTCAACGTCAAATCGACTACAAGAAAGGAAGTTAACGCACGTCGTGGTAGTTCCTTCGGGTACGTGTGTAGCGAATCGTTCCAAACGGCATAGTGCTATGTGGGAGTGGCGTCAATGCTGGATCACCGAGGACATAACGCAGTTCGCAACGGACCCGATGTCCCATATTTCGCGCCAGCATCTCATAGTCAAAAATGTACCCTGAGATAAACGCGATGAGCACGAACGGTCCCAAAGGAGATGATGCGAAGTTACCTTCAGGATCGAAGATCTCGAAGATAGTCGATCGGTGCGAAGGAGCATCCATATTCATGCTGCAGAACGCTCGTTAGCAGTCCAAGATACTATGCGCAAAGATACGCATTAAAGACTCACAGTCAGGCCATTACCATGAACGCCGACCGATTATCTACTTAAGCATAACGCAACGAAGCAGCCGACGTCAACGAGGGTTCAGCACAGTCCAAAGCGAAACGAAAAGTGAGATTAAGCCTAACCGTACTTCTCGCTGGGAGCTCAATCTGCTCTCTCAGACTCATAGCTTCCATTCTTGCTTCGTGGAACTCGCAGACGCCCTCCGCTTCGAGATCAGCGAGGCCTTGACGAGCGCCTCGTGGTCCTCCGGGCGCAGTGCCCGGGAGCTCGCGCCCTGGCGCGAGATGTACGTGACCACCGGTTTGCGGTGGTCTTCGGCGCGTCCACTGCAGAGCCCTGCGTGTGCTCTTCTGGTTCGGGGACGTAGCCCAGGATGTTCTGGACCAGGGTTTGGCGGATAGGAGCCCAGAAGTCCGTTGGGACGGTGATGTTCATCGTGCCGCGATCATTTTGAACCATCTCGCGCCCACGGCTGAAAAGGAGCAGATGCATGTGAGCAATACGCATTTAGAGAAGCGGCGTTGGGTTAACATACTGGCGATGCGCGGCGGGACGGTTGATGAGCAGGACGCGGTCAAAAACGACGGTGGCGTTGAGCTTGATATGGTCGTTCCAGTAGTCCGACTCCTCGATTGAGGCGTCTGGGAAGGCGGCACGCATGAGAGGCCCGTTGATTCCCGCTGGATCTCTGAATTGCCCGCGGACAGAGAACTGCCAGCGTTAGATGAGTGAGTATGAGCGACGTGAGCACGAGGAGCACGTTATCGGGGCGTGGCATTTACCGGTAGCAGAACCGCGTTGGCTTGAGCGTTTCCTTCGTCTTCGCTCCTTCAGAGCAAGAATCCGCCAGGCACCCAGAATGATCTCTCCCCACCAATGGTAGTAGTGCTATCGAGATGAAAGCAGTCAGATTGGGATATGGACAGAAGAGTCCAATGACACGGACGCTGAAGAATTGCGGCGAGTCGTATACGATCACGGAAAGACCCTCTACGCGGATGGTATGCTTTCCCAGTGTGCTCTCTACATCGTCGGGTCCCAAGAATGTAGATCCTATCAGCGGCGTTAGAAAGACGCCGTCCAGAATATTGATCTACACACCTCGTCTGTCGGTTCCAGGTCAACTTTCTCTGCCATGTCCAGTGGCCTTGATATAAAGTTCCGGACAGGCGGAAACTTGGCCACATCCGGCGTCACTATATAGAAAGTTCCATTCCGCAGATAAAGGTGGTCTAGGATCGTGAACCCGTGTACATGAGCGCCTTCTGGTATAGTGGTATACGATGTCTTCGTGGGCGAAATTGGCTGCTCGGCCGAATCCCCCTCAATAGCTTCCTTATTCGAAGCGGGGCCGGTAATTTGACTGGGCTGGCGGTGGTCTTTTCAGTACCAGCGGGTGGTGGTGTGATGATGACCTTTTCTTCCAGTGGACGGCTAAAGGGCGGGTCGTATTCGACTGCGGCTTCTGAGCCAAAATAGTCGGTCTTCCATGTGAGAACAGTGCCACGATGATGAAGATCGCAAGGCCGAATATTCGCTCTCGCCGTAGTGTGATCATTGTGAGCAACGATACGGTGGTCGTCGACGTGAGAGGTCAGAAAGAAAGAGCGCCAGGGTGTCCCAAACATTTTGATTACCCCCTGCATCGGTCACGACAGAGATCAAGTGTCGTAACTGGCGTTG
This sequence comes from Lyophyllum shimeji, assembly GCA_026008595.1. Lineage (NCBI taxonomy): Eukaryota > Fungi > Basidiomycota > Agaricomycetes > Agaricales > Lyophyllaceae > Lyophyllum > Lyophyllum shimeji. Next base: position 324,297 of record BRPK01000006.1, read on the forward strand.
TGACCTGTTCGGTCCAAGAAGGCTGAGTCTGCCGAACCTGGGCTGTTCATCCTGATTTGAACCGAGACAGCTTCAGTCCAATCACACAGTGTAAACGAACGCTGCGTATGTATGATCAGGAGAATAACGACTTCAAGGACGGGCTGACGGTACTGTATGTGCTGAGTTGACGTCTTCGATGACCTGGATAAGTCCCTGGAATCAAACATGAGCAAACAACGCGTACACGCAAATGGTTGTACGCGTGCAGGCTCCCTTCTTCCCCAGCTTAAGTCAGGAGGAAGAGCTGGGTGCACCGTAACGCAGAACGTAGCTGCTTAGACGAGTAGATCAGTCGGGCAGCTTGTACGCCCCAACTTCAACGCAGATCCGACTCGGGACCTATTTGGGCACTGAGTCTGACACAACGTAGCTCCCTCAGGGTATGAAGGTCAAGATCAGTGGTGAGGCGCGGTTTGGGATTGATGATGTCGCGGCAGTGGCGGAGCAATGGGCATATACAAAACAACGGGAACCGCGCGAGCAGGCGGCCATGGTGGTGGCAGAAGACAGGTGCAGGGAATGACGTAGTTTCGGTGCTTAACCGGAGAACGAAATCAGAGAAGCATGATTTATACCGTATGCCATGACACGGTCGAGCTATACAATACATATATAGTATATTTATAAGTACATCCTCCCAAAGTGCTCCGCGAGCTTCCAATCGAGTCTAGTAACGGTCAGTGCAACATCTCGACATCCTCATCGTGACCCTCATGCGAACGAGGCTCCACGAGCTCCTCTACGTCGCTCAAACTAAATAGTTCATCTTGTGGGATATCCTCGAAATCAGCCAATGCCGCTCGTCTTGCACATTCTTCCGCGTACGCGTCCAGCTCTTCATCATCGAGGTCGACTGGCGTGAGTTGTTCTGGAGGCTGTGACGAAGACGATAGACCTGAGGCTGCGTTGAGGATCAGGATACCTGATCGAAGTCGGTAAGAGAGTGTTCCCACCAATGAGTTCGTGTTCCCACTCCTCAACATTTTCCATGTCGGGGTCGAAGGAGGAGCCGACTTCATGAGCGTACGAGACTCTGTATGAATGCTGGTTTTTTCGAGTCGCATTCGCCATAATCCTTCGAAAGAGCTGCATATAACAAACCAATCAGTAAACTTCACAACTGACCACCGATGGTAAGCCAACGCGGTCAAGAACGCACCTCGTCATGCATATAGCATCATCATCCTCCTCGTCGTCCTCGTCCTCCATGATCTCATCAAACCCATCACTGCTCGCTTCACTCAGGTACCTCTTCCCTCTTACAGCCTTCGCCTTGCCCTCGCCGCCCTCTCAAAGCACCTTGCCTTGAACTTCTCCCTCAAGAACGCCTTCTGCGGGTCCTCCGGAGCCGGGATACTTCCTCCTCCCCCGCCTCCCAAAACACCGAGCCGCCACTCGCGCTCACGGCGCGATGCGAGCGCCGAGGACGAAGCACCGGTGTGCTAGGTGTCGAGCCTTGAACTGCGAGCGCCGACGCGCTGCCACCTGCGGCGGGGTCGGTGTGCTCGGGCGACGCGAGTGGTGATGAGTTGAAGGGCCGGTAATTGTGCTCGCTTGAAGGAAACCTTTCGTGGCGGGAGGATGAGGCGTCGAGGGAATGCTCAAAAAGCTAGGGTTCTGCATTGCAGGGACGCGACGTGCAGCATTGGTCGAATGGGTGCCAGGTTAAACAATAATTTCGCGTGATGTCACGTTTGGAAATCAACGTGACCTAGCCGCATGACCTGCACCACGATGCGTCACGGACGCGACGCTCCCAAATGCGGCCTTTCTCCGCTGCACAGCATTGAGATGACTGGAGTGCTGCCTGGACCCGTTTGTTCGGCGTTCAGAAATGATCCTGCACTGCCTACGTTCATCATGTCTTTCATGCACCTACTCTCGAAACTCGTGTGACTGACAGCATTTCCCACACGGGCTCTTGTCCGAAGCACTGGTCTTGCAGTCTTCGGACTATCCAAGGGACAATTGAAACCAGTATCTCGACAAGCACACGTTTGTAGATCTCTCCAGCACCTCGTACCGCGTGACCTACCAACAGATGACCTCAAACGCGTCCCATTGGGTACGAAGTGGCTGTTCCAAGCTTGCGCCAAGTGTACCTGGGGCACCACAGCAGTTACATATGGAACAAAGTCTTCATCCACAGTTTTCATCCCTCTCGGGCTTAAGGTTGCCTTAAATGCCGGATATGATGCTCAGATCCAGACCCATACCAACCGTAACATCGTCAGCGATGTCGGACAGCACGACCCCTTTCTATTTCCACGACCGTCTTGTCTTCAAGAAGCCGGAAGACCACGTCGTATGTACAGCGCCATGTGCGGCTGAAATTCTTGCCTGTGGTTGCTGATGTTTTCGCTCTAGGATTTGAAGCTCCTTGACAACTCCAGAACTTTGATTCATTCTGGCAAACTGTTTGATAGACTGGAGAACGACTCTCAGGTCTTAGTGCTCCTGTTCGATCATTACAGTGAGTACTCTTCCCACCACCGAGTACAACACTTCCAGTAACTGCGTTTCGCTTGTAGTGGTGACAGCGCAGCAGGACACCTATCAAGTTATTCGCCGAGTCTGTTGATTTGTCGCTCGTCATACTGGCATGAACTGATTGTAACGTCTAGCCGATCCTTCTTGACCTTCTCACCATCGTCCGTTCCTCAGGTCCACCAGCGCCACCTGCCGAGCGCACCAGGAGCAAAGGATTCTTCCGCAACCTGGTACGCAAGCCGGTTGAAGCGAGCGATGCTGGTGACATTTCGCGCATGCTATACCCGTTGAGCCTCCTCAGTCACGCCGGAAACAACTTCACACTGTACGCCGGGTCCTCCGAAGCACGCACCCTGTGGACACAGAAAATAGAGCAAGCACTCGAATGGCGCCGCGCGTTTCGGGACGCGAACCAGGTGTTCCATCTGAAGACGCTCAACGCGAAGACGTTCACGGCGCCTCTGCAGGTGGAGGGGACATCGTCGTCAGCGCCTGCATCGGATCGAAATGATACCCCATTGACAGGCAAAGTCACCTGTTCCGTATCTTTCTGTGAGTCTTGCCGTCGATATATATCGCAGATTTCACTGCTGACGGTGGGCAGTGTCTCCTGACGGTGATCATCTTGTCGCGATCGGATGCGCCGAGGGTGTGTGGTTCGGCCATCGGGACCGATCCTGATTGTAGGACTTCTTCACACACTTGTTTTCCAGTCCTGGGCGCTTGACATGTATCTTCTCAGCTTACCGTCGCGTGTTGAACATCAAAGGCGTGACTCAATGCGCCATGCTAGAGGAGTTCGGCGTCTTCCTCGCGTTAGCGGATAAAGTACGTCTCCTGGAATCACGCGACCTCCCATCCTGATATACCCTCCGTCCCTAAAGTCGCTCTCCGCATACCACATCAACTCTCTTGTACCGGGCGAGTCGTTTGGAGCGCAGAAGATCAGCGGGAAAGTCGACGTAGAGCACTTCAGCGTTGGTCGACAAGCGGGACGTACCTTTGTCCTCTACATGAAGAAACGAGGGGTGCGTTGCATGCGCCATATCTCATACGACCCGTGATTTACAAATCTCACTCAGTGGGATAGCGTCTTCCGCGTCCTGGAGCCCGTCCCCGCCAACATCAAGCAGGCGGCGATGGCGAAAGCGAGCCCTGGTCCTGGGTGGCACGGGTGGTTCCGCGAGTACAGAGAGTTCTTCGCCATGCAGAAAGTGTATGGCTCGATCCTGTTCGGGATGCGGGCTGACGTTCCTTCCGCCGGCACTCTCTGCACCGCGGGGATTGAGCTCGTCGAGCTGTCGGAGTATGTGGTTGCCAATGTCAATGATGTTGTGCTTTGGAGCTGACTGGAAGTGCGTCTGGTCAGCGTGAGCACCACGACTGTTCCTCGTCTGGAAAACGCGCCAGCGGCGCTGAAGAAGCGTTGCAAGGCGAGTCGCCCGATGGGGATGTTCAAAGCCGGTGGAGGCGAGTTTTTGGTGTGCTACGACGGTACGTTAACGTTCAGAGTGGTTGAAATGCCCGCTGGTTCACGAGGTCTTTTTCCCTAGGTTTTGGTATGTATATCGACAAAGAAGGGAAGCCGAGTGCTCGATCTGCACCTATCGTCGAATGGGAGGGCCCCGCTGAATGTGTGGCGTTCCAGCGGCCCTATGTGTTTATCTTCAATACGTCCTTCATTGAGATTCGTGATGTAGCCACGGGACACCTGGTACAGATTATCCCCTGTGCTGGGGTGCGCTGTACGTGGGATGGGCGAGGAGTGGAACCTGGCCCAGGACGAGAGGGGCAGGGAAGGGTTCATGCAGTCATCGATGAAGTGGGTGGCGTGGGCGTAGGGGAAGTCCGGTCTTCGAAGATGGTCATGCAAAGGGTGGTCGAACTAGCTCCTTCTGCGCACTTGCACCCACCAAGCAAGTAAGACTCTTAAAGCGACGGATACGGCGCTGCAGATACTCTCTGATGTTGTCAACCACACCTCGATTACAAGATATTGCTACAAGGGATGAGAACATGGGACACGTGCATCTCAAACCAAAAAGAAAGCTTCAAAGCATTGACGAAAGCCTGAAATTTGCTGCCAACCCGCAGGCCGCAGCGAGCTCAATCCTTCGGTATCGGCCCTGTCAGCCGTGCTCGAATAATCTGAGCGACAGTGGGTCCGTGTACCGGAATGGACACTAGAAGTATCGGAGCACGTGATATCGACAGAATTCAGCAGTCAAGAGGAATCACATACGTCCATGGAAGTCATCGGAGTAGCTTACTCCCTAGCGAACCAGGGAAATGTCAGCTATGCGACGGCAGGAGGGAGATGTAACCTACTTCGAAATATTTCCCCTTAGGAAACGTCGTGAGTGTGTCATTCCAAACAGCGTAATGCTTCAAGGGTATTAGAGGACGGAGACAGAGGTACGGCTGGCGTTACGTGCCTTGCGGCCCAGGCTCCTCGAAAGAATTTCGTAATCGTGGAAATAGCCTGGTCATGAGACATTAGAAGGAATCAGCGTCGGTAGTGGGGGACCACCACCAGGAGCAAAGATTTCAATAACCGTTGATCGTGCAGAAGGCGGCATCCACAGTTGATGCTAGCAGAACCGCAGGTGTTCAGCGCGGGGCATTGTACAAACGGGGACGAATTACTGTTAGACCATTACCATGAACACCGACTACGACCTGTCATGTAAAAAAGAATCCATCAATCGCGGTGAGCTTCCGAGGAATGATGGCAGAAGACGAACCGTAGACCTTGCCATAACCTCTATCTGTTGTTCCAGGGTCATCTTCTCCATCTGAACGACATTCACTTGGCAAATGCCCTCCCCTTCGAGTTCCTTGAGGGCCTTTACCAAGCCCTCGTGGTCGGATTCTGCTAGTCGTCTTGCGCCGCCTTGCCGCACGATGTAAGTGACGAATGGCATTTCCGAGGCGGCCCAACGCGGGGACACAACGACACCGCGATAGTTGATTTCGGGGACATGCCCAACGACGTTCTGGATCGTGATCCGCCGAATAGGCTCCCAGAAATCGGTAGAGGTGTTGACGGCCATCGTGGAAGATATCATCTTATACCACGAGTTGTAGAAGTGGCTGGAGAAAAGAATGTCAGAGCCCAAAATAGCAAGAGTAACGGGGCATGTACTGAGTATGAGCTGCCTCCCGACTAATTATCATTGCGCGTTCAAAAACGACGGTCTTGTCGAGAAGAATGAGGTCATCCCAGTAGTCGAACTTTTCGATACTAGTCGATGGAAAGGCGGCTCGCATCAGACGTGCGTTGATCCCTGGGATGTCTCTCCACTCGGTCCCGTAGATGTGCTGGCGTGAGGAGCTGAGCTAAAGATGGAGGCGAGGCTTACTTGCTTACTCACTGGTAGAAGGACACGAGAAGGCAACGGCAGACCAGTTGTTTCTTTTGAGCGACCTGTGAGAGCCGAATACACGCGCCACGCTCCGAATATAATTTCACCCCACCAATGATAGAAGTGCTGGGGACTATATTAGCTCGTGACAATGTCTATGAAGCTATACATACCTTCATAAATTGCTCAGTATCGTAAGCAATTAGAGTGAATCCGTCAACAGGTAGCGCTTGATCCCCGAGAGTGTTCTTTGCCTCCGCGGGTGTGATGAATCGCAATTCCTGTCAAGCAAGAAAGTAAGCCCGCACTAGGATCGAACCAAGGCGCACTTACTTTGTCCGTGCATAGCAGGTCATGCCCAGTTCCGATGTCCAATGGACGGGCGATGATATTGTTTTTCGACGGGAAGGCCGAAGTATTCGATGTGACGATGTAAAACGTGCCTTTCCTAAGGTAGAGTCTGTCCAGGAGGCTGAAACCATTGACCAACTCGCCACCGGGTATTGTCGTCTCAAATGTTGTCAATCTCGCGTCTTCATAAGTATTCTTAGGGTTTGACGCATCCGCAGACTTCTCATCCTTGAACCCAGTAAAGTTTTCAGTCCCCACGAGCACCTTGCTTGTGCTCAGATGGTAAAGACCGACGAGCGATACGAGGGCGACGAAGTAGGGAAGATTGCGGCGCATTGGAGGTATTCTACACCCCAAGAACCACGTTGAGAGTTAAGATCGAACGCAAGGCAAGCCTCATTCCGGCGTTTCAGGACAGTGGACTTAGAATGGTCCGGGGAAGGCGGTGACGCTGCCAGTGACACTGACACTGACAAGGATGGGAATTTGCCACGTGAGGAGCTCAGTGGTGTTGCTTTCCAGAGCCTTCGACAAGCTACGCCAAGCAAGTCACAACAACCTCCTTCGTCCTTTCATCTCCTGCTTCGGTGCTTGATCACTGAGATGTCGTCCTTCGCAAATCTTCGAGCGTCGCGGCAGGCAAAGGAATCTAAGTCGTATTGTAAAGTCGAGTTTGAGTCCTCAACCATCCTCAAGCACGTCTGCTTCCCAGCCTTCTGTTGAAGGTCCAGATGCCTCAGGTCTCGGAGTCGATGTATCGAAACGATGTATTCTTTGCCACCCACAATAGACGTTCGTGCGTCGACGGATACTGGAAGGGGCCTCTGGAGCAGGGCGCGGTACAAAGCTGGTGCGTTTATTCAGAGTGTATTCTGACAACATACAGTAACAAGCGTGAAACTAGGTGACGTATTGTTGGCAGTAGAGCCACATGTCGCTGTCCTATCAAACCAGTATCTAGACGCGTATTGCTCGAATTGCTTTGGCCCTCCTCCCCCTGGCGGTTGAAGAGGTGTCCTGCTTGTCGCGTGGTACGGTACTGTAACTCGGTATGCTCTTGCAGTCCTGTAAGTGTAATCGCGAAATTAATCATTTACATTTGCAGCAATGCCAAAATAAAGATTGGCTCTTCACAAACGCGAATGCACGGCCCTTCAAAACTGGTCGGAAGGCTGCGCCTTCTCCGGACCTGGGGCTGCCAAGCGATGCGGTGAGATGTTTAGGTCGCCTTATGTGGATTCGACAGAAGAAAGGCCCTGATAGTACTTGGGTCAGTCTTTTTACCAACATACAGTCTGTCTTATTTAGACTCACGCCGTGTATGGAAGACCAAGGCGATCGATGCGATGCAGTCCCGTAAGTGCAGGGTATGCAGGCTGTGGTCGCGAAGTGCCTACATTTTTCGCAGACAGAGCATCTCTCCAGTCTTCCTCATACGAGCTGCATACCCACCTTTCACATGCCCTTGTACGCTACCTCGGTGTCTCATCTCCTGAGCAACTAAGCGAATTCGGATTCAATTCGGCGAGGGATGTGGTCGACATCATCTCCCGTGTTCGTGTTCATCCATACGATGATCGTCCTCTCCTCTGATGTTGTGGTTTAGTTCATCACGAACTCCTTTGCGGTCACAACGCCCACCTTGGCGCCTATCGGAGTCTCGGTATCCCCAGTGGTAGCCCTGATCAACCATTCCTGCGAACCCAACGCTGTTGTTGTCTTTCCTCGTACCTCAGAGACTCCATCCACCAAGGAGCCTTTGATGCAAGTTATCGCGTTGCGTCACATCGGCGCAGACGAACAGGTACTAGCCTTGATTCTCATCGTGGTTCATATCGCTGAACGGGCTGCTTCAGCTCCTGACCTCCTACGTAGACACGACCCTACCGAAGGACCTGCGACAGAAGTCTTTGAAGGAGACATACAACTTTGGACTGCCGTTTGCCAGCTATGCGCTAACCCTCCAGTCGTCGATCCCGAGAATCTGTCTTCTGTCCCAAAAACGTGTGGTGGGACATGCCCGGTCCCACAAGAAGGTTCTTACGAGCATTTTTGACTCCGTGCATAGCTCACGTTTCCGGTTCAGAAGAGCAGCTTGAGTCGATGCGCAAAGTGTGGCGCCGTCGTGAAAAATACCGATGCAATTCTTGATGCCGTGCGCGTTGGCCAAGAAGCCCTCCGATAAAGCAACAGCTCTCCAATTCAAAGGTTGCTAAACCTCAGTCCTCGTTTCGTTCCTTGATTTCGTGCTGACTCCAATTCATGATCGTAGATTCTGCAATATCAAAACGGCTGACCACGAATCTCATCCCAATCCTGACTTCATCGGGGCTTACACCCTCCTCGCATCCTCTCCTTGCACTTACACGCCTGCACCAGTCTCTCCTGATCGACTCCCTGCCCTCGCCGCCCACACAAAACTCTCTGGAAGACGCCATTCGAGCAACCACGCGTTCCAGCACCGGTCTCTCATCCGTGCTCCACCACGGTCATCCTGTCCGAGGCATCACTCTCGCAGAACTTGGCAAACTGCTAGCAGTGGACGAACCTTCGCCGCACCAGCCGTCCAATCCCGCCGAGGCCGCGCTGATGTATCCGCCTTCAGGGCCGAAGCGCCTGAAGTTGGCGCTGGATACGCTTTTGTCGGCTCGGAACGAGCTTTTGGTGGGATTCGGGACGAAGAACGATGGCGGCCAGGTGGGAAAGGATGTCAGGGAGAGTATCGTCGCGCTCGAGAAGGAACTTGGTGTCTGGAAGCACGGGGTAAAGAATGTTCTGGAGGATACGCCGAGAGATGTCCCGCCGAAGTCGTAATCTCTCTTGCTCTGGGCATGGTTGGAAATCAGAGACCATACCCGTACTACGTTATATAAGTTTGCTCAGAAACAACAGTACTACGCCCTGGCTGATGTCGAATCTCGTGCGTCGACATGCAGTCATCCATTCAGAACCTCGTAGGCAATTCCATCTTGTCTCAGGAGATGTTCGATGATTTTCATCCCAGCCAGCACCTTTTCCTCCTCCAATCGTCTCCCACTACTTGCACGCCGAGGGGAAGGCCGTGCATGGCCGCGGAATCGTACATTTTGTACACGACCTTCTCTATACAGTTCCTGGGCTTGAACCTGGGCGACCCCGGGAGCTTATCCTTCACAGAATCGACATGCGTGACTGGGAGAACGCCTGCAGTATAATCAAGCTGCAAATGGACGGTGTCATTAGTTGCGAGACTGAAGTCCAGCCGCTGGCAGAAACTGACCAGGTTGAATAACAACGTATAATTCAATGCCTTGAACCCATGGTCCATTCCATTGTGGGGCACCGCAGGCAATGGGTTCGGGACGGTGAGAATGAAGTCGATTCCCTCCTTCTCCCACATTTTCAAACCAGCGTCTCCTGTAATCATTTCGCTGCCCGCCGAGAGCCCAGTATTCTGCGACCGTCTTCTCGTGGAAACCCTCGATCAGGCCAGCATACAGGTCGTCGCGCTTGATGTAGCGGACATACCAAACGAATAATCTTCTCAGCCAGCGAGGAAGTTTCGCCGCTCGCAGAGCCCGCGCGTAACCTGCGTCCATTGTTTCTCCCGTGCGGACGGGTCCGAGCGCCTCCTTCCCTGGAGAGCCATGTTAGTCGGCGCAGGACCTGGAAAATAACGATTCATACCGCCGTCCGCGATTAACAATTGGGAAGCGATTTTGAGCCCTTCATAAGGGCTCGGCGGGTTGCTGTCGGCTGGTGTTGAGCTCGTGTAGATGCGACGAGGATGGATGTACTGACATAGAAGCTACCTCGTGGCCGTGCCTCTGGAGAACTTCCACCACAGTTTCTAACGCCCGCTTACACGCAGGGGATGGGGAAACGACGCCTGCAAATCCACGTCATCCAGAGCGGGACTAGAAGCCAGGAAGCAATTCACCATCGTCCCACATCACCCCCACTTCAGCGGTTTCTCCGACTTGAAATCTTTCCAGGGCATGACTAGGCACTTTGATCGACATGAGAAGCATAGGACAAGGCTGTGTGTTGACGGGAGCAACGTACCGAGGAATCGTACTCCCAAGGCTTCATACAGACAATAGCTTTCCAGATGGTCTCCAGATCCTCAAGAGTGCGCGCCATAGGAGAAAATACTGCGGGGATACCTTCCTGGCCCAGCCTGCCCGATGAAGCGACCGAGAGACGACTTGATACTGTATACGCCGGAGAAATGCGCCGGTATGCGAACGGAGCCAGCCACGTCTGAACCCAGGCCGATGCGAGAGCCGCCATACGCCAAGCAGCGCACCTTCCCCGCCAGAGGAACCACCGCAACTGTGCGTCTGCTTGTGGGATTTGTCGTTCTGCCGAACAAGTCGGAGTATGTTTCCCCAGACATCAGGGTGATCGGTACAGTGGTCTTCACGAAAGGAACGGCTCCGGCGTCGCGTAGGAGACGAACATGGGGCGAGTCTTTCTGGGCCGGGTTTCCTGACCACGCCGAGTAGGCATGATTAGTATCGAATCCTGCCACACCAATCATCTAATGGTAATATAAGAACCGTTGAAAAGTTAGGGTGAAATAAGAGAAGCAGATCACTGACGTCTTTCAAGCTAACTGGTATTCCAGCCAGAGGCCCCTGTCTATTGCATTCCTTGGCCCAGGCTTCCGCGGCATGTATCATGACCTCCGTCAAACAGTTGGTTTCCGCATGGGCCCTTAAGGCTTGCTTGCCGTAGCCATCAAGATATCGCAAGGATCCATTTTGCCCGCCTGGACGAGTTCGACGAGCGACGACACGGGCTCGGCAAGTATACGGGCATCCTCGGGTCTAATTGGCTTCCTGTACTCTGCTTGAATGCCAAAGTTGATGCGAGCTCGTCGCTCATTCTGTTTTGCTGCACTGTAATGTTTGAAGTCGCGAAGTAAGTTCGATTTTATCAGTGTTGACAAATGACGAGATACAATACAAGAAAGTCGTACCAAGCTTTCTTATGGGCGAGATATGAGAACAGCATCGACGAGTAACCTAGAGAGACAAGAGCGCTAAAACATAGTTCAGCTGATCATGTTGCGCTGTTGATATACTGGCTGCGTTGCGCGCAGCTGCTTGACTGATCATGGGTGCGGGCGGCTGTTGACGAGGCGCCAGCTCAATGCTTATCCAGCCGCGTAATGGTATGTATGTAAGAACATCTGTGTGTGGAAATTTGGGCCAGTGGAAATGATGAACAAGCCGTCAGGCAGGTTGATGCTGACAGATTTGATCCATGTCAGCATTTTCAAGCTTTCTGAATCGTCCTCGAGCTCAGGACGCGGAGGAGGTTAATAATCCGTTGCGGATTGGCAGCATGACTGTTTGTGTACTTACAAGTGCACTGTCGAAACAGAGAGCCAACTTGATATGTTACCCGATCGAAAACCATCAACTCGACCTTCTCCATCCACGCAGTGTCCACGCCTCCTCACCCAACTCTGTCGGTCATCATCATAGGTAAGCCAGTGGCGCTCTTGTTTCTACATGGAAACAAAAAGGTTGTGAAAACTGGACGCACAGAAAGACAGCGGATGTTGCCTCAGAACATACTGTATGGTACATCAGCCATGATGTCAACGTTCGATGGTGACGTGACCCTGAGAGCGATTTGCCGCAGCTTTGAGCAGCGGCGAATGCCTGCCATGACATGATACGTCGCCTCTCCGCAGAGCATTCAAATTCTCCGTTTCATTAGTCGTGAACTTGGGATTCGAACCTTACCACCACCATGTCCACCACTATGCAATCTTCCTCCTGCAAGTGCCTGAACGTTCGCTTCTTCTACGTTGGCGATAAACTCTCCGAAGTCGTCGTCGTGCGTGTTTTGTACGCAGATCTGTGGAACGTTGCTGACGATCTCGATGCTTCTAGACCCACCCAAGGTTGATCGACTTCGTTTTGCGAGTTGGCGAAGATCCACATATACACTTCGCATGTCTACTCTGCGGTTCCTTGCTCTTCGACTGCCGATGGAGCCTGAATGTGACCTATCGTCGCGCGTCACTCGAATTTGGACATGCTGCTTTCGAGTCCGTAACCATGCTGAGCAATCGTATTGACCTGCGCTATACTGGAGGTGTCCAAGTGGTACGATTTGAATCTGTACTAAGTTGACGAAACTCTCTGATAAGTTCGGCTCAGACAGACGCGCAACGCCTCGCCGCAATCAATTCACCCGCGTTCTCATCCACCTTCAGCGTGTTAACGCGGTACAATGTGCTGAACCAACCTCCCGATGGACTGCTTCTCGACGCTTATCCAGAACACCTTTCCCAAGTCATGGCCGATCTCTGCGATGTCCTGTTTAAACGATCCCTCCGATTACGCGCCGCTGTTCTGTCAGGTGTTGAGACTCACGTTGACATCGCTGATGAAGAACGGAAAATGCGTTCGGAGTTCGTAATACTCTGCAGATTGCTCTGGGATGCGCATCACAAGGACTTTCTTCCCGACCACCGCAAGCTCTTTATGGATACTATTGGGCCATACCTGACCAGAATCAATGCGAGCTTTCGTGAGTCGTGCATCGCCAACGGGATACCAAACGCGCCTGCCACGGTAGGCTCAGACCCCGTGGCAATGAGTGCGGAAGAGTTGTCATTCGACGGCGTCTCTATCGTTCAAGTACAGGAACCTCTCAAACCAACCACTGATCGTGGTCCGACGTTCACTTCCCTCCCAACAGAGACTGTATGGAAAATCTTTGATTTTCTCAGGCCGAGATACTGCCCAATCGATATGCTGAGTGCGAAAAAGTACCTTGTCGAGCGCTCCTCCTTCGCCCAGCTTATGCTCGTTTCCAAGGTATGGCGGAAATGGTCCTCCCAGTACTCTACCACACAGTCGTCCTTTTTGCCAGCCCCGATTCCCTTAACAAACTTTGCATTGCATTACGATCTCGCGGCGCTCACGTTCGGACGATCGTCGTTGATGACGTGGGCTTAGGCCTAGGCCCCGGCCGCATCGAAATACCCTTCCAGTCCTGCTGGCGATATATTGAGGCATGCTGCAAGTACAGCCCAAATCTGCTCCGTGTTGAATGCTATGGCGATCATTCATGTGAATTTCGTGACTTCCCAAGGTCGGGGTCGCAGAACCAGATAAATACCCTGATCGTCCGGTTGCCTCTCTTGCTGCCGTTTGACGTATCAAGATTACTTAGAGCATTGTTCTTAAACCTGGAACACCTCGAAATCTCGCAATGGCGCGCCCATGGCATGCAACCTGCGCTGAACCCAACGACCTGTCCTTCCCTTCCCAAATGCAGAACGATCGGCCTCCAGCGCGGTAACATCGGGTACGAGCAGGTCGCAGCGCTTTTGTCACACGCCGCCGTAGACGGAAAGTGCTCTCTTCAAAGTCTGTCCTTATCGACATGGAGTCCCTCCACGGCCCAGGAATACTCTTGCTTCTTCGCATCAATGGAATGTACACGCATCTTACCACCCTGCGTCTCAAATTAGCGCATCCCTGCGAGCTGCATTGCTGCGGGAACGACTTCCCCATTCATTTCCTGCGATTATGCCCCTCCCTCACCGAGTTCTCATACACATCGCCTTCCTCGGTCGAGGTATTCCAGTACCTGCCGCCCTCACTCCGCGTGTTGGAGCTCGCTGTCATCCTACCCCAGGTACCCACCACAGGTTCTACAGCTGTCCCAGCATTTCCTCCGTCAAGCCCTTTATCACCTACCTTGCATCAGACCGCGCGAAGAACCTCGAGTGCCTTTCAGTTGTACGCCGGGTGTGCTCCAAGCTATATGACGTTCCGTCACAACTGATACGGCTTAATACCCAGTGCTGGATGATCACGGGGAGCTACGAGCGCTCTGCAAAGAGAAACATATTCAGTTTGACTGTGCCTTCGTGTTGGCCTGACGCCCAGGCTCGATGCTAAATATAGGCGTGTACCTCCAATGGACCAGGTTATAAATAGCTTACATCGTCGAGGATGCATTGAAGCTCCTTGGGTTTTCTCTCGCTCATCGAAGCATAGAAACGTCAAAGAAATGGTACCAATAGTCGATATCTACCCATGCCTGCATTTACAGTCCGGTGCTATGCGCGTCATGTTTAGGAGAAGTTCACCCGAGAAACGGTGTTCCAGAAGACCTTCCCTTGAGTGCTGGCAATCTTGAGCTCGAGCTCGCTGGGCTGGCGCGAACCGTCGCTCTTGGCGTACGTGCCAGCACCCCATGGGCCACCTGTAAGAGGATCGACACCTCAAGATCAATGCCTCAACGCCAAGATAATCAAGGTACATACCACCGTGAACCTCCTCGAGGTTGGAGATCTCCGCGAAACAATGTTTGTAACCGAGAGGGACATGGATGATGCCGTGGTGGGTGAAGGTGGACATGGTGTTGAGAGCAGTGGTTTCTTGCCCTCCACCGGGGCCGGCAGTGGAGACGAAGATCGAGGCGTACTTGCCGTAGAGGGCGCCAGTTGCCCATAGTTGACCGGTTGAATCCCAGAACGCCTTCAATTATTCCAATCAATGATTGCGTTATGCATGTCAAGTGCGAATCGTACCTTCCACTGAGCGGGCATGGTGCCGTACCGGGTAGGAATACCGAAGAGGTAGGCGTCGTACTTGACAAACTCCTCGAGGGTGATGACGGGGTAGTTGGGCTTAGCAGGAGCGTACATCTTGGTCAAAACCTCTTGGGGAAGAGTTTCGGCGACCCTATCATTCGGGTCAGCGGTGATAACGTCGATAGAGCGCTAGAACGAACGTACTGGAAGATAGTAGCAGATCCGCCGGCTTCCTCTACACCAGCCTTGACGGCCTCGGCCACTGTTGGAAGATGATCAGGACGAGCGGAAGATAGGCCAAGAGGGGCACATACTCTTGGCGATGTGCCCGTACATGGTGTAAATGACGATAGCGACTTTGGGCGGAGCCATTGGAGTGGACTGGGTGTTGGTGACTGGAGGGAGAACTGGTGCAGTAGTTGACGCGGCGGGAGGGCTGGTTGGGAAGTAGCAGTGGAGGAAGCCTGGCCTTTTGTAGTGCTCTTGTCTTTTTGATCACCGTTGGCGCTTTCGCTGAAGTTTTCCTTCTGACGCTTGTTGGGGAAGCACATGGCTGGATTTAGCCGTGGCGTCAACCGGAATACAGGCGTAGATAATCGGGGCAATATTTGTTGGTGAGCCCCTTACTTTATACCAGCTTACACACCAAAACAGCCTGTGAAATCCGTTCAGCCTGGTGTGCGTGGGTTCTCGTGGGACGATATGTATGGATTCGACAAGCGCATGACGGATGTCAGATCGAGGCCTCCGAAGTTGATTCAGCCATGACCACCCCTTTTCTCGTCAGAACTCCTGTATTGAGGTTCCTTTTCGTACGAATTATCAAGCCTTGCGATCGGGTTAGGCAGACGTTGCCATACGAGAGTTTCGGAGGCACGGAGATGGGGTGAAGTAAAACCCAGAAATGGCAAATAGTCCTCAGCGGAACTCGGATCAGTTGAAATTACCGGAACAGGAAAGCGCGGTCCTTCGGTGTCCAGCGACTGTCTGTCACTCAAGAAGTTAGAATCATCGTCTTCTGATACCATTGCATGATTGAATTGGTGACGGTGCGTCTGGCTATACACCCTTCTTGCCCGTCTACGTCCGATTTCACTTATTATCGAGCACATTGTGATGATCGGGCGGTGGAAATGCAAAACCATTTTATCACCTTGACGTCAAACGCGGTGCCCGGATGAGGCAAATATTTACCAGGGTCATTTCTAAGCCTTCCAAAACCGGTTTCGCGACTCGCACGACGAACGCAACGACCAGCAGGTCCTCATCGACGTCTGTCAGAACATTATTCCGCATGAAAAGAATGGGCCCTGCTTACCCTTGATACCGCCTCAGATTATTCATCACTGGCGCGTAAGGGCGTACGCCAATGCGGGACCGTCGGATTGAGTCCCAAACTCCATCGTACATTGGGGTATCATCCATGCTTTCTGGAATCACTGTTTTGCCTGCATACGATACCTTTGAAGCATTGGTTCGCGCTGGTGACCTCAATGGCATGTCGTAATGAACCATTGAGGACATCCCAATCCATGGCGCCATCCCCACCGGCTCTGGTATCCCAGGAGGTTCCAGGGTGTTCCACCGGGCATCCCCCGATCACTCAGGGACTTCTAGTGAGCACATAACAACGCCTGCGGTCTTGTGGCTTGCCAATTCTGGCGTGGTCCTACACCATCCGAAAGCCTTACGGCATGATTCGACTCTAAGCGTTGGCGATTCAGCGACATAACCTTCAACACATACCTTCGAAGAGCGTGCCGTTGACCATCGTGATCACCTATCTTCCTTCACGCTTCAAATTCTTACGTCCAGCACGGCCTTCAGTGCTGCATCTACCAGCCGATCGAACGCCTCGGATGGCAGCTGTCCCGCCAAGCACGGTACCCAGGTAAGTACGCTCGTGCCTTTCGCTGAATAAGGAGTCGTACTGACACCCGATGACTTCATGAGCAAGGCCTAGGGCATCCTCAGGATATAATTTCGCCGCTATACTTCGTTCGATCAAGTGCTTCCAATCTAGCGTACCTTTAGCAGGGCATCCCCGCCCTGTCCTTATCATAGGAGGTGAGGAATTGTAAAGCCTCTTATTAGCGCTCATTGCTGACAGTTGCGCGAATCAACGCTTCGCTCTGTCGTGACCCAGGCTAATCGAAGGTTTGAGAGCAGGAGGTAATAGCGGTGACGTGACCATCAAAGTTGAAGGGCAAGAATTCTCGAAGGATAGAAACAGTTTAAAGCTGGAACTTGATAGACGCGCGCGGGCTGAAGCAATCGGACGGCTCGGTATGTTCCCCCCTTTCGTCTGATTGACTGTTATCGCAGAGGGGAGGGGTGGAGTCAGGGAGATTGCAACAGGTCGTCTATAAATGCTGTATAACGTTCAGATCTGAAGGCAGCGCTGCGCGCAAAGTACTTCGCCGCTGCATCTCAGTTACCATCCTTGATACTTGATGAATCTGCCAGGCTGAATTTGACCGGGTCGGGGTAGATCTCGTCACGTATTTCGTGGTCCTGTCAGCAGAAAATGAGCCCGCGCACGTAGGAATTTACCTTCCGTCCGATGCCGTGGAGATTCACAATACTCTTCGGCGAAACCGGTTGAAGTATGTTTGCTTGCACCGACAGGAGGCAGATGTTCCTTCAAGCTGTCCTGTCCGAGTTGACGAAGGGTGAGCCTCTGACGGGAAATGATGTGAGGGTATCAAGTGATGCCAGCTCGACTACGGTACACTGCCGAAAGATTTCAAAGAAAAGTGTGAGCAGACCGTGGTAATGGGCGTGGGTCACGCGAAGGCAAGCCCACTGGCAGCCCAGAAACAAACCGCGGGCTGCTCGTAATTCCGCGCCAACACAGGGCTGGCAGGCCAGCTTGCGGCGCGGGGCCTAGCCTGCACCAAATATAGCCACAGTCCTATATTGACCGCTTGTCACCCAGATGAATCCTCAAAACAATGACCCCCGCCCAGGGGTCTGTTTGACAGCAATACAGGAGTAATATTTAGCGTGGCGTCACAACGGGGACTACACAAGAATGAAGGATAGGCGAGTCGCGCAGCAAAGGCGTCGATGTCTAATCAGATCTGTCGCCGCGCGTCCTAAGGACACGTGCTTGTTGTGACTATCACGTGAGTAAACACGTTGCATGGTTGTGACTGATCGCGTTTACACAAACATGTTGAACTTTAGCTGCTTCAGCCTTCATCAAGTTGTCGACAGTGCGTTAGCACATCCCTAGCCTTCGCACTGAGCTCTGCTACCCCTCCCCAGCCATAGCGACACGCTCTGTGCATCATAATCCGCCTGCTTTACCGTCTCACGCATATCTTTCTCGGACATGGATCTCCCGGCAGAAATTTGGGGCCAGATTTAATCTAGCAGCGGACGAAGACGTGATCTACCAGTACGGGCTACCTACCATGATGTCGAATGTACTTGGTCAAGAACGCTTTTGGTAAATGGACGCTTCGACGTCCCACGGAGGCTATCAATCTTGTGCAAAGGAGAAGTTATGCCACGAAGAAGGTATGTTTTATTTTCCTGGATGGAGTGCGGATTCTCGAGCGCTTGGACGTGCATTCAATTTTCGGATGTAGTGGCCATCACATACGGTTGCTGCAGTATTCGTCGCCATCTGGCCTTTATGAAAGCTTGTACTGACGTAATTTGTACTTTTCAGGCAATTATAACTACCTGCAAGGCCTGGCATCGCATTGGCGCCGAGCTCTTATTTCGATGCCTATTCTTCAACGAACCATCGAACCTGCTCTCGCTGTGCGAGACGCTCGCTTCATCCACTTCGGAAGCCTCCACTATCTCCTCATCTTAGGATGGTGGACCAGGAGGATTCATGTCTGCCGTTATAGTCGGAGTACGACCATGGAGAATCTGGACGAAGCCCTTATATCCATCATCGAGCATTGTCCAAACCTCGAAATCTTCATCATCGACGTGCCGATGGGCGAAACTTTTGGCCAGTCGCTGACACCCTTGCCACGTACGCTCTGAAGTCATTGCGCACTGTCCATTGGAACGTTTCCTGCGAGCTACTTCCCAAAGTGATCTGGGCGCTTGATTCTCTTCCGTCCGTCATCTGCGCTCACGTTGAGTTGAACCTCAAGCCGGCGAGGACGCAGTTCCCCTCGGGTCCGCGTCTGACCTACAAATCTCCCTCCCTCATCTCCAGCAGCTGTCCCTCTGTGGATTCTTCGCGCAGTTCCTGGAGGAAGCCACCGGATGGTCCATGCCATCCCTGAGGTGTGTGTCGTTTGATTGCGGCAACCATAGCTACGACCTACCGGATGCCGTCGAGTTCCTCGCCGCCCACGGCTCGGAGCTCACATTCCTCGATCTCAATTGTATTCCCGTTCTTGACGTACCCCGCATCCTCGACCTCTGCCCGAAGCTCGTCACGTTCAGTTTCAATGCAGACTGGTACCTCCTGCCGCCAGGGGATGAACCACATCCGACCACGAGCCTCACAGTCGCTCGGGCCATGAAGGAGCCCATGAGCGTGCTCGTGAACGAGCCACACCTCAACATCACCACGATAGGGTTGCACGGACTTATGTACGCCTTCGGCGTCGGCTATGCTGGGCATTTTGCCATGACGTATCGGGTTCAGGCACAGACTGTCCGGGAGTCGAACGACCTGAACATGGCTGCGCTGAACAAGACGAACTTTCCGAAGTTGCAGACCGTTCGTACATTGAGCCGGGCAATGTTGAACGACTTGAACGAGGAGAACGGGCCTGCGGAGGACGGCGGAGTGCAGAGGTACGACAAGTGGTGGGATAAGTTGACCCGATCAGGGATTCGTCTGGAGGATTGCACCGGGGCTTTACTAGGAACTCTGCCGATGGATGACGGTGACGAGGAGGATGACGGTGACGACGTCGATGGGGAGGAGGGTGAGGATGAGGATGAGGAGGCAAGTGATGATGACGATTATGAGGAGGATGATGGTGAGGAGGAGGATGAATGGGAGCTAGATGTACCTCCGATACCCCAGGTCGGCGGATCCCAACTGACCGAGTTGAGGCAGCTGCTCGCCGAGTGCCGAGCAATGGCCGAGACGAGAGAGCCATCCATATTCACGCCCATGCTTGCCGAGACGGGGGGTATGGTTATGCCGGTCGTTACATTCTCTCCACCTTAGGATTCAGTCTATTGCGTAGTTGTACCGGTCAATATTACCCTCTGGTTCTGGAAACGGTGACACAGCTATGGCCGCGAACAAGTGGTGGCTGTGCACCCAGCCTTTCTACCAAAACCACAACGTCAGGTTTGTGGCCTCGCTCTCGAAGATTCTGCGGGCTTCACCCACTGTATTGGATCCAACGTCTTTACGTGTCTTTGCACACGCAGCGATTACGCTACCTCGCCCTCCCGGTATCCCGCTGTCATTACAGTCATACAGAGGAATCCGGACACTCAAGGTTACCTTGCAATCACACGACCATGTCATTGGATTGGAGGGTGTCTATGGTCACAACATGACATTCTTCTGCACGACAACATCTTCAGTGCAGTCCTTACACGCGTGGCTAAAATGGTTCTGGGGTCCCGCCCTCTTTGTTCGATCCGTGGTTCGAGGGAGCGAAATTGCAAAGAATCATCCGGCCATGTCTCGCGTTGAGAACTGAGGTCAATGAAGTCCAGCATTGCCTGGGTCATCGATTCGGTGGGCGCTCCTGTAGCGCTTTTATACTCCTATGAACCGTCCCTCGCGACAGGCGCTGGCACAAAAGATTTGCAGAAGGTACCCTTCGCATGACTGCGACTGAAATGTACCTGGCCGCTGATGTATCCGGCCTCTGCAGCATTTCCTTCGAACTAATATGCTCCGTCACAGCAGGACGTTGGAAGCGGATGCAAACGTGTGTGACTAGGAGGCCAGAAACCACTTTGTGGCAGTGTAGGCATCCCCTCTTCATATCGAACCATCATGAAGCAGAAGGCGTGGCCGTTGAGCCGAGCACCTGACAAAGCCCTTCGGGAGATTCTCAAGCGATTTGGAACGGCGGACCTCTTCAGACTTGCTTTGGTCTCGAAGCGTTTGCATTGTCTCGCTCTTCCCATTATCTTCCGCCGGCATGGGTTTACAGAGGAGACTCAAACCATCCGGGTTTCGCTACCTCGCGACCTTGTCATCGGCGGATTCATAGATGCCCTCCGTATCGCCTTGTCAATGTGCGTGAAACCGGCGGTTTCGCTCCTCAGGGTGGATTTCGGGGAGCCCCATCTACCTACCGATTTTGGCCGTATCTTCGACGTCATATCCAAGCTTTCTGTCATTCACGAGGTTGTTCTCGCGTTCGAGGATCCGAATGCGACCCATGCGGCCGACGAGGAGAGATGGGCTTCTATTTTCGAGATGCTGTGCACCGCCTTGAAGACGAAGTCATGCACTCGGCTGCAGGTATCGCGCAAGTCTCACGGGGACATCCAAGTCTATCACGTTCTGGTCACCGAAAGGCGGCCCTATCCAGAGTCTCGCGGAGCTCGCAGCCTGGGACTCATGAGGCACATCGTTGGATTGCCTTCGAAAACGGTGAATACGAGCCGCGTGCATCTTATTAAGGATCCATCCCTGCAAGACACCGGCATGATCCAAGGACGGCGCCTCGCGCTCTATTCGTTGGAGGTTAACCACTCAAAGGCCTTCTTCGAGGAAGCTTTCCCCATACCCTAAAAAGCATGACAACACTTCGTGTCCTGCGGCTGGTTGGAGAGACAAGACTAGCAGCACCTCACCTTTCCCGCATTGCCGAAGCAGCGCCCCATCTGTCAACACTCGTGGTGAGCACCATGTACATCCCGCCAAGGATCTCCTGGATTTTATCTGCAAGCTCCCAAAACTCAGAGAGCTGATCATCCAGGCTCCACGGGCATGGGTTCCGCAGAGCGTTTGGGAAGTCAAGGGAAGAGGCTCACATTCCCCGCCATGACGCGAATCTGTGCCCCTCCTGCGCATGTGTTCCCGCTCTTAGCGGGGGGCAATGAGCGCGCTCTTCCCAGCCTCCACTCCCTCGAGCTCGTCCTGCCGCTCGAGCTGTATTTCTTGAAGACTTACAAGTCTATTCTCTCGCAGGTCGTGGTGGCCCTCGAAGCAAATCTACGTACAGATTCCATCATGCCTAGCCTCATTGTCAACTTCGACACGGAATTTCTCTGGTCTCCTATTGAAGACTGCATGAGATATACCCTCGACGAGTACCTGATGACAGCAGTCGGAAGTAAGACGGTCTTCGAGCTCCCGGAAGAAATGGTGATTACTGGCTTCAGCAGCGCGAGGTTCTCTTCGGAGGTGGTGTTCGTGTTACTGCCGCGATGGCTCGGATTGTTCAAAGGACTGAAATACCTTACGTTCTCCTCGATGGGCGTGAAGCCGCCCATTTATGCCCCGGCGAGGATTATTCGCGCGATACACAAGCATTGTCCCTACATCGAGACCGTCACCATCAAAGGGACGCGCCACGATGTTACACGATTGCTCAAGGAGAAAGGACCTATTCTTGCAGCTGCGGGACAAAACAAGAAGCTCGCCGATGACGTCTGTAATTTCGGTATATCCGCCACTTTTGCTTCTCTCACAAGTTCTAAAGTATGTGCCACCATGGCGTAGGAGAACACAGCGTGAGCATCACGGTCCAACGCGAGAAGAAGGGAGCCCTCGAAGTGCTCACAGACCTGTCCTCCCTTCGCCCCCGCTCGGCCGCTCAGCCGATCGAACACATTTCCTGCCGCTTGCCTTCAGCACCATGTCACCGTTTCATTATCTACGAGTTCTTCCAACAGTTCCACCAGGTCATCCTCAGCCTCCCCTCCGTCAATTCCGTCACGCTGGACTTGACTGGCGCCTCCTTCATTCCATTGACCGTCAAGTCCGCATCCGAAACGTGCAGAATTCATTGGACGGTACTCGTCATCTCCCTCCTCCAAGCAATATGCGCAAGGTCGTGTACAACACTCACCGTCCACGGCGGCGCCTTCCTCTCCGAACTCACCCTTCCTCCACCACCTCCACCCCCGCTTCTGCCCTCCGCTGATGATGACGGTAACGATTCAGATGACGGCAACGATCACAGATCTCGGCCGCAGCGGCCACAGCCGCCGTGGTACCCGCTCCCTCCTCCACCCTCCCAAACCACCGCGCACCTCGAGCGCCTCGAGCTCGACTCCGTAGCCCTCTCCACATCGCCTATACGCTACTGGCTATACCACAGCATCCAAGAGCAGCCCTCCGGCAAACCTCTCTCCCACCTCCTCATCTCTCACACCCCCAGCCGCCCCACGCCCGCACTCACACTCGAGGTCCCGGCCCTCGCACACGCCGTCTTCTCAGACCTCACCGCGCTCACCCTCGCGTGCCCCGCTCCCCGTGCCACCTCCACTCTCACTCTCACCACGACCACCTTGAATCCGCACGCGGACCCAAACGCAGCGCTCCCGCTCCCCGCGTACATCCCCGCGATCCTGCACGCCCTCCCGCAGCTGACCACACTCGAGCTCGACGGCACCTGCCCCGCGCAGCCCATCGCGGCGCGCCCGCCCACGATGGCGCGGTTGAAGCAGCTCGCGGCGCCGGCGGAGTACATCGCGTGGCTCCTCCCAGAGGGCGGCGGCACGGGGGCGGGGGCGGGGGAGTGGGGGCGGCGCTGACGAGGCTGACGCTGTATCTCCCGTTTTCGCCGCACCCTGACGAGGACACGATGCTAAGCCGCTTGCGTGGTGCTGCGGGGGCGGTGGACCGGCTTTTGGCGGAGCGCCAGCGGCAGTTTGGGAAGCAGCAGAGGGAGGGAAAGGGGCGGAGGGGGGCCGAGAATCAGAGGCCGGTAAAGCTGGCTTTGGGTCTGCACCTCCCTATCGCGTGTGCGAACTGGCTAAGGGCGAACCTGGGCGGGGAGGGGAAGGGCGGAACGGAAGGGTGGGAGGCGTTCGCGAGGGGAGTTGTGGAGGTGACGTTCCGGGAGGAGTTTGGGAGCGGGACGGGGGCGGTGGCGGCGGAGACGGTGAAGGGGTCCAGTGTGCTTGTGGGGTTGGGGAGGTGGTTGGCGCTAGGGTGGTTCCCGCTGCTGAAGAGGGTGGAGTTTCAGAGGGGGTTGGTGGCGAGGCATATGGATAAGGATCTGGGGGAGATGGCGGAGACGTGTATTAGGGCGCGGGGGGAGGAGAGGAGGTTCGAGGGTGTGGCAGTGAGTGGGGTGTGGAGGTGGGTGAGGGAGGGGGCGAAGCAGGGGCTTGTGGTCGGCGAAGATGTGAAGAGGACGTGAATGGGGAGAGAAGGGTAGGCGGTGGAAGTTGGAAAGTTGGTGGTGGATGGTTGCAGTGTCTTCTGGACAAGAACGTGCCGCGTTTAGGATGACTTGTTCTTTCTAGATCTTTTTCTGTCTACCACTCGGACTTTCTACCTAATCGGACCGTTGACGTTGCATGAAATCAGGAAAATTATCTTATGCCGTCGCAAGGATAAGATAGGATAGGACGGAATAGGATAGGGTAGGATAGTAACTCGTCGCGGTCGTAACGCGGTCTCGGTAACTTGGCTTGCGCAATTCTGGGCAGTCAAGAAGCTCTCGCCACATGATCGCTATGTTGCCAAACTTATCGAACATCTAAGCGGGGAGAAGGACAACTGGACGATAAGCCGACGGTGGCTAAGTGGACGGCGTCAGCATCATATCAAGCTCGAGCACCTTTGCTCTCAGTGCACACAAAAGCTCGTCCTCGGCCCCAAATGCTTAGCTGAACCAGCAAGGCTGAGCAGACCACTCAGAGCGGTGACATTGCGAGTTCAGGATGTACGTTCTGGTCAAATCGATCCCGTCATATTTATGTATTTGAGAGCGAATACACAATATATTCGGACATGGGTGTGGCCTAACACATCAAGAGCACTGCGTATTTGCGCGTCGTGCCATGTGGCACAGCGATTCAGGCGTAGCGCTGTGTCCGCGGAGTGCCGTGATCGTCGGAACAGGCTACAGGGCGGAGTACGCTGGTATGCGAGTGCAGAGTACGAGGCTTGCGGAAGCGATCTAAGCGAGAGGCAATGCGACGTTTCGTGTTGATGGGTGCCGATCGCCGATGAGCACAAGTCGAGGAGGCGCGGGTAAGACGAAGCGAGGGCCGGTTAAGGCCGTGGACTTCGGAAAGCGGCATACCGTCATCTGTGCAGCAACGATGACGACTTCGTGAGCTCGTTCAGTGCCTTTGCAGTCTCGCTACACACCTGTTTGTAAGTTACTGGTGATCGGTGAAATTTTCTTCCCTCGACGCAGGCGATGGTCTGTGCGGCCAGTGATAACTAACTGGAGCGTCGTGCTATAGTTGCCAGTCGAAATGACGGACCCGGGTCGCGGTATTCATCTGGAGATGATATGATGATTATCGTCGAGGATTAGCTGTACCCACTTGTGCAGGGTGGATGGAGTTCACATGGAGAGGGACAAGAAGCGAATGGGCGGACGACTACAGGTAGATGCGAGGGAACATACTCTGGCTCGTCATTTTCCAAAAATGAGACGATGATAAGATTGAATTAGGTGGTACGAGGTGGAAATTATCGCGTGTGAACTTTGGGGCGACATACAAAAATTCCCCTATAACCGCGCGTTCCTCGCCACTTTTCTCTTCTTATCATTCCTCTCTTTCCTTCCTTTCCCTAATACATGTCTTCCAAAGGTCTGTCCGCTTCTCAGTCGCGCTGTCGCGGGCAACAGCGATTGACCGATCTTTTGATTACTCAGCCATCCGCGAATACGACGCCAAACTCCTCCTCGCCTACTGGCTTGAGCGCGCGCCGCCCGTCGCACCCCATGCGATTTGCAAGACAAAATTCCAGTTCCCGGCACCCAAGGTCGCCCAGATCTCGTGGGACGCCGAGACGAACTCCATCACCCCCGACACGAAGCTCCCTAGCTGGGTGTTCACCACCAAGCTCGTCGCAAAGCCCGATCAGCTCATCAAGCGTCGCGGCAAGGCCGGACTACTCGCTCTGAACAAGACCTGGGACGAGGCAAAGGCCTGGATTGCTGAGAGGGCAGGCAAGCCGCAGAAGGTGAGCATCGGCTTCCGTGTGTTTCGAGGCGATCTTGTGCTCGTTCGCCGCTGTTGTTGACGATGGGATCGATGCATCTTATCGAGCCATCTCCTATCGCCTCATCCATCGCTCCTGCAGGGTCGAGAAGCCTCGCGTTCTCCAGCCCGCAGACGCGTTTCTTGTCTGCACGTGATCGAAGCTGGGCACAAGATCGGCCTCATGTGTTTTGTGACAAGAAAGACTCTTTCTTATTGGTCTGTTCCAGGTCGAATCGGTCACAGGGACGCTGAACAATTTCATCGTCGAGCCGTTCCTGCCGCACCCATCCAACACCGAGTACTACGTCTGCATCACCTCCGCACGCGAGGGCGACGCCATCCTCTTCACCCACGAAGGAGGCGTCGACATCGGCGACGTCGACTCCAAGGCCCTCGTCCTCAACCTCCCCGTCAACCAGCCCTTCCCCTCGCGCGAAACCATCGCCAGCACCCTCCTTCCCCACGTCCCCGCAGCCAAGAAGGAAACTCTCGTCGACTTCCTCGTCCGCCTCTACAGCGTCTACGTCGATCTCCACTTTGCCTACCTCGAGATCAACCCCCTCGTCGTCCTCGATGGCGTCAACGGCGGCGAGCCCCAGGTCTGCTACCTCGACATGGCCGCTAAGCTCGATCAGACCGCCGAGAGCATCTGTGGACCCAAGTGGGCCATCGCTCGCGATCTCACCGTCTACGAGCAAAACGAGTCTACACACAAGACCGCTGCTGGTGGCAAGACTGTATCTGCCGATCGTGGTCCCCCCATGGTATGTGTCGATGCGTCTCATCGAAAGGAAGCGCATATATCGACGTTTTTCGCAGGTCTGGCCCGCCC
Organism: Lyophyllum shimeji; assembly: GCA_026008595.1. Lineage (NCBI taxonomy): Eukaryota > Fungi > Basidiomycota > Agaricomycetes > Agaricales > Lyophyllaceae > Lyophyllum > Lyophyllum shimeji. The sequence goes on from BRPK01000006.1 coordinate 351,010, forward strand.
CCTTCGGTCGTGACCTGACGAAGGAGGAAGCCTACATCCAGAAACTCGACGGCTCCACTGGTGCCTCCCTCAAGCTCACTGTCCTGAACCCCGAGGGCCGCATCTGGACCATGGTCGCCGGTGGCGGTGCCTCCGTCGTCTACTCCGACGCCATCGCCGCGCACGGCTTTGCCGACGAGCTGGCCAACTACGGCGAGTACAGCGGCGCGCCCACCGAGGGGCAGACGTACGAGTACGCCAAGACGATCATCGACCTCATCACCCGCGGGAAGCCGAACCCGAAAGGCAAGATCCTCATCATCGGCGGTGGTATTGCCAACTTCACCAACGTCGCGGCGACTTTCAAGGGCATCATCCGCGCGCTCAAGGAGTTCAAGAACCAGCTCATCGCGCACCAGGTCAAGATCTTCGTGCGCCGCGGTGGTCCCAACTACCAGGAGGGCCTAAAGGCCATGCGTCTGCTCGGCGAGAGCCTCGGTGTGCCCATCCGCGTGTTCGGACCGGACACGCATATCACGGAGATCGTGCCGCTTGCGCTGGGTGTGGAGGTGAAGAAGACCGCTACGAGCGCGGCGCTCGGGACGAAGAGCGTCCAGGTGGGCACGCCGCCCGCACAGGTGGAGGAGGTGGAGTTCCCGAACGAGGGCGGAGTGGGCAGCATTCACAAGGACGGCGAGCGGACCCAGCCCAACGACCAGATCATCCGCTTCGACACGACGGGCGGCCCCTCTGCGCGCCCTGCCTTCCGCCCGTTCGATGAGACGACGAGGTCGTTCGTGTATGGCCTCCAGCCGCGTGCGATCCAGGGCATGCTCGACTTTGATTACTCGTGCGGGAGGGAAACACCCAGTGTCGCGGCGATGATTTATCCGTTCGGCGGTCACCATATCCAGAAGTTCTACTGGGGCACGAAGGAGACGCTCCTGCCCGTGTACACGAGTGTGAAGGACGCGGTGGCGAAGCACCCGGATGTCGACGTCGTAGTGAACTTTGCGTCGTCGCGGAGTGTGTATGCGAGCACGCTGGAGTGCTTGGAGTTCCCGCAGATCAAGTGCCTGGCGCTTATCGCGGAGGGTGTCCCGGAGAGGCATGCGCGCGAGATTCTGTGGAAGGCAAAGGAGAAGGGCGTGCTCATTATTGGTCCTGCCACGGTCGGTGGTATCAAGCCTGGCTGCTTCAGGATTGGGAACTCTGGAGGGTAGGTCGACACAGTCATGCTCCGCATGCGCATATATTCACAGATCTTTTGTTGCATAGAATGATGGACAACATCATCGCGTCGAAGCTGTACCGCGCGGGCTCCGTCGGCTACGTCTCCAAGTCCGGCGGCATGTCCAACGAGCTCAACAACATCCTCTCGCTCGTGACGAACGGCACGTACGAGGGTATCGCCATCGGCGGTGACCGGTACCCCGGCTCAACGTTCATCGATCACCTTTTGCGGTACGAAGCAGACCCGGAGTGCAAGATGCTCGTTCTGCTCGGCGAGGTCGGTGGTATCGAAGAGTACCGCGTGATCGAAGCGGTGAAGAAGGGGCAGATCAAGAAGCCGATCGTGGCGTGGGCGATTGGGACGTGTGCGAAGATGTTCGCGACCGAGGTGCAGTTTGGGCATGCGGGTAGTATGGCGAATAGTGAGCTGGAGACGGCGGATGCGAAGAATCGCGCGATGAGGGAGGCCGGGTTTATTGTGCCGGATACGTTTGAGGAGCTCCCGGATGTGTTGAGGGAGACGTATCAGACGCTCGTGAAGAGGGGTGTTATTGTGCCTAAGCCCGAGAGGGATCCGCCGGTTATTCCGATGGACTACAAGTGGGCGCAGGTATGTGTTCCTTTTTCCCATTTGTCGTAGTCGGGTGCTGATCGCGGCGTGTAGGAACTCGGCCTCATCCGCAAGCCTGCCGCCTTCATCTCGACCATCTCCGATGAGCGAGGCCAGGAGCTCCTCTACGCCGGCATGCGTATTTCCGATGTCTTCAAGGAGGACATTGGTCTCGGTGGTGTCGTCTCGTTGCTGTGGTTCAAGCGCCGTACGTGTTACCTATTACCTTCCTACAATTCCTTTCTGAGGTTGAATAGGCCTGCCCCCGTGGGCCACCAAGTTCATTGAGATGGTGCTCATGCTCACCGCCGACCATGGCCCTGCCGTCTCTGGGTGCGTATTGCTTATTCCCGGATACTGGTGCTCGGTACTGATTGATTGTGGACCTATAGTGCGATGAACACGATCGTTGCTACGCGCGCGGGCAAGGACCTCATCTCGTCCCTGACCTCCGGTCTCCTCACCATCGGCAGCCGCTTCGGTGGTGCCCTCGACGAGGCCGCCAGCATGTTCTCCAATGCCCGTGACACGGGTCTCACGCCTCGCGAGTTCGTCGATAACTCGAGGAAGGCTAACAAGCTCAGTACGTATTCGTCTGATGGGGTGCTTCCTGACGTGGACTGATGGGTGTAATCATCATTATAGTCAGCGGTATCGGCCACAAGATCAAGAGCGTGAACAATCCCGATCTTCGTGTCGAGCTCGTCAAGGAGTATGTGAGGAAGCACTTCCCGAGCCACAGCTTGCTCGACTACGCCCTCGCCGTCGAGAAGGTCACCACTTCCAAGAAGGATACCGTATGTCGCTCTTCCCCCGTCATACAAATGCACATCTGACCCGCCGGTTCTTGTTCTTCAGCTCATCCTCAACGTCGACGGGTGCATCGCCGTGTGCTTTGTCGACCTCCTGCGCGACAGCGGCGCGTTCACGCCCGAGGAGGCGGAGGAATACATCCGCATTGGCACGCTCAACGGGCTGTTCGTGCTCGGCCGCAGCATTGGGTTCATCGGCCACCACCTTGACCAGAAGCGTTTGCGTGCGCCGCTCTACCGCCACCCTGCCGACGATATTTTCATCAATATGGCGGACGTGTCGCAGCCGCGTGTGTTGGGCAGGATGCAGTAGATGTCCGTCGCGCTCTGGATACCCTGCTTGGAATTTTTTGCCGCCATCTGGAATTTTTACAAAAGATGAAAGGAGAGAAAGATACACCACGTCGCGCTGACACCCCGTTACCCCTGTATACGATGCTCACTCCATAACGCATGTTTTCATAACCCATAGATATCAATGTCTCGTACTCTGCCTCGTTCACTTCCTCGACGATCCATCCTTCGATTCCTTTAAGGAATTCGGATACTTTGTAACAAAATATAATCGTGGAGTTACCACCTGCCACAAGGGATCGCCGTTGTGAGAAGGACCAGATTCGTTGCTTCGACGGAAATTCGTTGTTACTTCCGCTGCGGCGACAGAAACATTATGTTTTCTTGACCACGTTGGCCTCAGAACGCTGCAGAGCCTAGACTCTTGAAGCAACGAGGCACACACTCGGTGGTTTCATATCTCTCAGATCATGCTTCAATGAAACTGCAGTCGGCTCTGTATTGACCTTCGCAAAAGCCCTCATGGCAGCGCTCCACATTCTTGTTTCTCATTTTCCAGATCATGACTCACTGTTCCCAACTCCCCCTCGTCCGCAGCACTATGACGTCCCTTCGGAAAAGAGGCGCAACTTGTTCGTCGTGAAAACCAAGAAAGCCGACATCTGTTCGGAATTGCGCAATCCGCCCGACTGCTCGGAAATCTGATTCCACTCCAAACGATGTGTATGCCTTATCTCCGTGCAAGCTCGTCCGACATTCGTTGGTAAAACCGACTCCATTTGCGCACGCCATGCAAAAGCTTGACGACCTCACGTCCAGAAAACTTCGAGTCAGCTGAGGCCCTGCGTAGAACTCGTCTGACTCATCGGCCGAGGCAACGCGGTACAGGTAGCTCGAGAGCCCGGCAGGGTCCTTCTCGCGGAGACTATGTACTTAAGGGGGTTTCTTTTCTGCGAAATCGACAGAGATCCTCTCATATCTAAGGGTGCCTTTCGCATGGATGTCACGTTTCCGGCTCAACTTCGACACGGAGACACTGGTATATGAACCTGCGAGCAAGGCATGTCATGGCGTTGCGGTTCGTCCCTTTGATCGCCCGCCCCTGAGTCCTCGTTTGCGCGGTCCCAGGAACGAACGAGGCCTTTTTGAAAAATGTCCACACCGGCATCTCGCTCTGACAGCAAATGTACGCCGGCGGATACGGAAAAGGAAGCCCTCGATGCCGAGGCTGTTGTGCAAACGTTGGCGTCGCAGGAGGTGACGTTCCCGGAGGGCGGGTGGAGGGCATGGTCGGTCGTTTTTGGGGTGTGAGTCGTCTTGATTTTTCCGAAGGGAGAAGGCGGAGATCTTACGATCCGGTTTTCTTCAGGTGGCTTAACCAATTCGTTACCTTGGGGTTTGTTTCTCGTCTTTCACGAGTGCTGGAAAGCGCATTGACGAATTCGCAGGTATACCAATGCGCATGGGGTTTATAATGGTAGGTCGAAATGCGATATCCCTGCTCCCGTAGGTACTATGTGGTCAACCTCGATTTGCAGATTTCTACGTCCGAGAGTATCTCTCCAATTACCCTTCGTCGCAAATCAGGTCAGTCATGCTATCGTCAAATTGCAAAGTCCTCAACCTGCATCCCACAGTTGGATAGGCAGCGTCCAACTGTTCATCGTGGTATCCGCCGGCGTCGTCACCGGCAGAGCATTCGATGTTGGTTACTTGTACGTCACGAGCGATCTGCCTTGCAAATTATGCGTCTGACTGGTTATTGGCAGCTACCACCTCATGATCAGCGGGTCGGTCCTGTTCGTGATTTGTCTGTTCATGCTCTCCCTGACGCATGAACAGCAATACTATCAGGTGCGCGATCGGATCGAGCGGTGGCAGGAAAAGCGGTCTTATTCATGCATAACAGGTCTTCCTTGCCCAAGGCCTGGGACTCGGAATAGCGTCCGGCTTGACTTACGTGCCCAGCATCTCAGTCATAGCGCACTACTTCCAGCGCCGCCGCGCGCTCGCCATGGGAATATCCAGTTCGGTGGGTCTACTGCATCGCTTGCCACCCCGCGTACTGACTACTCCACAGGGCTCGGCATTGGGAGCCGCCATCCATCCCATAATGCTAAACAAGCTCTTCCATGGCCGAGTCGGCTTCCGCAACGGCGTGCGAGCAAGCGCGGGCCTTAACCTAGGCCTTCTTGCCATTGCATTACTGTTGATGCGACCAAGGCTGCCTCCCAGCCCTCGCAAGCAAGGCAGCTTATCGCAAAATTTCAAAACGTTCTTTAGAGAACCTGCATATGTGTCGACGATAGCCGGGTGAGCAGCTACCATCTCTGTATATGCCTTCACGCCATTCGTCTACTTACGCGGCCATCGGCACAGCTTGTTCCTGCTTCTCACTGGCCTGTACTTCCCGATCTTCTTCATCCAGCTGGAAGCGATTAAAAACGGGCTCTCGCCCGACTTTGCGTTCTATACGGCAAGTTGCCTGCTCGCTACCCTCGGAACAAGTCCCTGCACGTAACTGACACCCTCACAGTTGGTCATCCTGAACGGGGTCAACACGATCGGCCGTGTGCTCCCCACGATCCTCGTCCGACGGTTCGGGGTCTTCAATCTCATGATTTTCTCCATGCTCGTGTTGGGGACTTTGATTTTCTGTGTCCTCGCTGTCAAGGACGTTCCTGGCACTGTCGTGTTCACGATCCTATATGGATTCTTTTCTGGGTCTTGTGCGTATACTTCTGCATTCTCAACTAAGCTGGATGCCCTCGTGTTTATGTGCGGCATGTTCAGATGCAGGACTGCTCGGTCCGATGCTTGCAAGTTTGGCAAAGAAGGACTCGGAGATTGGAGCTCGTGTAGGGCTCTGCTTCACTTTCACTGGTGAGTCCGCAGCGACCGAAGCGGCGCGGTATGTTGAGCTGACAAATTTACGCTTCGGTCAGGTATGGGAGGACTCATTGGTAGGTCGAAAGCAACATTGTGGGGAAGATAGATACTGATCGTTCGTCCTCAAACTAGGAACGCCAATTGCTGGTGCGCTACTTACGACGTCGTTCATATGGTGGAGGCCAATCGTATTCTCGGGGCTCTGTCTGTTCTGTGGTGCTGCGTTCATATCGTTTTCGCGACATGTTGTTTCCAAAACGAAAGGTACTGGTTGGGTGTGAGTGGTAGACAGCTATAGACTTCAATAGACGATCGCAGCGTACTGCAAGATCTGAAGGACCTTCTTCCATGCAGAAAGGAGTGTTCTGAGCGATGGATCTGAATGGCTGGGTCGCGCGATTTCGCTCGGGATGCTGCGGTCGTGTTCGACTATCAATCGTTGGGAGTGTACAACATATGTTCGATGTTCTACACGGCTTTCACGCCTTTACATACAAAATACATAGCCCTATTTCCTTCCGGCTTTCTTGGCGGCGGTACGTGCCCGGGTAATCTGCTTCTTCCAGCCAAAACACTGGTTGCACCCTGGCGATCGCAATCAGAATCCGACGAGCACACGACAAGAAGGCGACGTGTGACTCACCCGCAGAACCGTGCTTCTTGCACTGGTAGACGCCTTCCTTATTCTGGGTGACGTTCGGAGCCTCGATGGGGTCTCTGTCCATGGGGTCGTACTTCTGCGGCGTCAGAGACGACGGAGTGAGTCATATTCTCGAACGACGAACCCCAAAGAAAGCATCGTTCTCCTCCCTCCCGTCAAAGTTGCAGTCTTCGCACTACAAGCACCATTACGCGTCAGCTCTCGCTCGCGATCAAAAGAGATCACACGCCGTTCAACGACGAGGAGATCAGAGACACGATACTTACGACCTCCTTCACATGGGCACTGCAGAACATAGCATCATTGATCTCAACGCTCGCGGCAGCTTGAACCTCAGCCATTGACGGGATCGTGCAGTAGGGAAGCGCAGATGGATTTGAGGGGTTTGTTGATATGGGTCGGGAAAGGACAGGTTTGGACGACCGGAGGGGTTTATATAGCTGGGAATGGGAGTCGGCGCCGGCCCAACGGATATGTCCATCTATGGTAGTTCCGGTGGGGAGACTGTGGGGTAATTGGAAATTGATGGCTTCGATCACCAGGAACAGGCTGGTCGTCTCCCCCTCAATTCCATACTGTGCATCATACACTGCAACGATAGGTCCTAGCGAGAGAGGTCTGGATTATTGTTATTTTCAGGTTTGTCAACACAGAAAGTGCTGTGACTGAAGCTGATAGTAAATACGGTTGTAGGCTCAGCGGACTGACTCGCAACGAGATGACTTGTCAGTGCGTATGTTCATCAGGTCTGTACGGGTTCTCATCCCCTCTGAATGCTTTGGGTTTAGGGGCTGAACGTCCGTGAAAGTGAGCATTGAGGACCAGGTGGTTGGGTACGGCAGGTCGCATACTCTTATCAGATTAGATAAATCATGTGATGATGTGGTAGTCATCGTCCAAAATTCAGAATTTTGAGCTCTGCGCTTCTTGCGCCGCTACCTCCCCGTCGGGTACTATCACACCACTGCCCGGTGTATTCTAAAACTTCAATACTTGGGGACTGGAAATACTACTCAAGCGTCGGAAAATAACAATTTTCGGCCACAATGTCTGTTCACCGCCCCCGCTTCGAGCCATCGCAGTGCAATCCTCAGGACTTGACATATCCTGCGCTGTCCGACGATGAACACACGTGGCTACCTCTCGTATCATGTCCTTCATCCTTTCCACCCGAATTGGTGAGCACTGACCACGTCTTGAGTCCGATCTTCGCTCAGGACATCCTTCGTCAAGTTCAAAATCGCCGTATCCCAGCTCATACATCATCCCGAGTACAACTCAACTTTGATCTTACGCTCGGACACGCTCGCTGAGTTGACTTTTGACTTCCCAACATCCCTTCCGCGGCCCAAGGGTAGACATCTTATGCGCGTCACGCAGCGGAGACTCCTCGCTCGAAGACCTGGCCGCGACGCGTCCTTGGAACAGTACTGCTCTCTGTACGGCCCTGAGGATACTCATGATTCTGCAAGACCTGATACTCTGATCCTGACACCCATTATTCCGGAGGGTGGTTCGTTACCGTATTACCATCCGGCGGTGTTGCATCTGGCATTCAGATATATCCCATCCGAGCCAGCGACATTACGGATAGAAGTGGTACCCCTGCCAGGTACGCCGACTGATCCAAACTCCCGACTGTATCGCACGTGTCTTGCGCTCCTCGATACTCTGGACCGTTACGGCTGGGGCGCGCTGACAAACTACAAAAAGCGCGTCGTCCACGATTGTTTGGTTCCGCGGGAACCATACCAGGATCTGTATCTCATAATGCGCGAGCGACATAAACATCTTGTGGATACGTGGCAGGAGGTCACAGACCCGCTGAAGCATGTTTTCGAGGCAAGAATCCACGATTCCATTTTGAGTCCAGCCATCAACTGAGAACTGCTTAGGACATCGGCATCGCGACATATCTCATGCTGTTGTGGAAGGACACTTATTTCGAAGACAGCGAGGCAACCGTCGTGTCTAATCCTGATGAACCCTGGAGATCTTGGCCTCGTCCACCAGGAGGCTTTCTTGATTTCGGGTACGTCTCACCACATCCCAGTCGATGTCATCGCTGATGTCGTTAGAGATGCGGTAACGGCCTGCTTACCCACATCCTCCTTCAAGAAGGATACGAAGGACGAGGCATCGACCTCCGCGCACGTAATTCCTGGTCACACTATCCGCGATCGACGCAAGACCATCTAGTCGTGCACGCCTTCGATCCAACCGCAATTGCACCCGACCCGTACTTCCAACCTGGCATTTTCGTCATCGGCAACCACGCCGACGAGCTAACTCCGTGGGTCCCCGTCTTATCGACGCTCCACTCCGCGTCGGGCTACCTCTCCATACCGTGCTGCGCGTGGTCCTTCGACGCGAAGTACGAGCGCTCCAGCACGCCGATGTTCCCGCTCCCGAGCTCCGATTTCGCGGATACACTGAATCTAGGCGGACAAGGCGATAACTCGAGCTCGTACTCGATGTATAGGATATGGCTGGCGTCGTTGAGCTTGCATTGTGGATGGGAGGTCGAGTGCGAGACGCTGAGGATTCCGAGCACGAGGAATTGGGCTATCGTTGGTGAGTGCTTGTTTTGTTTTTTGTTCGTGTACCGGGAACGAGTTATATCGCGTTATGGACAGGGCGGAGGCGACTGAAATCGCTCGATGAGGAAGTGGCCCAGGAGAATGTGCGCAGGATTATGCAAAATGTAGCGGAGCGGGGCATTTTCAAGGGGAGGAAACCAGAAGGGAAGGCTAGGGCGCACTGAGAAATTCAGTAAGCTTGTCATGCCCGAATGTCGATCTGCGTAACTGGGTCAACCATGGATTTGAGCGGCAACACCGCTTGCCTGCCGAAGCAAAGCTCGAGAATTTTGCAGACGAAACACTCTACAAAAAACGGTCAATCCCTGGAGACCTTTCGGAAAACATATCTCGGCACCCCATCCTCCTGCAACACCCACTGGCGCTTGAGCCTGTACCCCTTCCTCCTGGGCAACCAAACACACTGAACATACCAGTACGCCACCCCGATCAACGAGACGAGGTATGCCACGAAAACATGCAGCTATGCAGATGAAGAAAGAAAGTTAGTGGTGCCAGGGGATCACGCATGAGGTCGACGCACCCAGTACGGCAGGTGCTCGTAAGTCCTGGAGCCTCGCTTCGGCGGGATGAGAGGGACGACAAGGAGGAACGCGTTGGTCAGACAGAAGAGGATGATGACAGGCTTTGGCGAGCGGAACGGCGGATTCCAGCCCCATTCCCGGTACGGAGATGTGTAGAGGAGAAGAAGCCCAAACGCGACGAGAGTATTGATGATGGCGAGCGAGTAGGACGACACTGAAGACAGATACTGTTAGCGTATGAGGGGCTCGGATGGAGAACGAGGGTACAGCTGATCATGAAGAGGTATGCGTCTCCAGGTGGAGGAGCAAGCATGAACGCGCATGATACAATGTATTGCGTGAAGAGGCCGGTCAGCGGTGCGTTGAAGGGCTTGTTGCTTGCGAAGAAGGACGGATATGGGAGAATCCCTTCTCTCCCGAGTTCCTGGATGACTAGAGTCGAAGCTGGGCTGAGAGAAGTTATTAGAGAGGCATCTATATTGCGTACCTCGCCCTTGAGCAAATTGACCAGCTAGGAGATTGCCCAGTACTGACAGTGCAACGAGAACACTGAGCCCCTATAGATGAGAGGTTGATGACATGAATCAAGAAAACGTGATGCGTGCAGTCACCTTCTCTGTGGCAGGGCCATACAGATTACGGAAGAATAGAGCGCTAGAACGTGTGGTATCGTTGAGATAAGCATACGAGGCATTCAGAGCACCGACGCAACAATCCTCCGACTCCCCAGTATATCGGACTTCGACACCGCCGCGAAGTACGCAACGTTGACAAACATGTAAACCATTGTCACGAAAAGCATAGCGAGAGGCGCTGCTCGCTTAATTGTCTGAATGGGGTCTTTGACCTCCGAGAGCGCGTAGTTCGCGTTAGAATAACCCACAAAAGACCTGAACAAATGAGCGAGCGGCCAGTTTCCTTGAGCGCCACACTCACCAGATGACATTGTATAGTCCCGTAACAAAAGCATTCGCGTCAGTGACACTGCCCTCCCATATCTTGTCCCACTCGAAATTTCTGGCTTGCTCGTAACCGTCCTTGACCTCGAAGCCAGGGACGCCGATGAGGCAGAACATGCCAGAGACGGCGATTGCACAGAGGATGATGAGTTTGAAAAATCCGAGGGTATTTTGCAGGCGCAGTCCCGCTTTATGCATCGTGCCATGTGCAAGAAGGCAAAATGTCAGACAGAGAAAGGCTACGAAACGAGTGTTGTAGCGAGATGGTGTCAATGAGAGAGAGTGCACGACATCTGATGATGTGTCTGAACTTCTAGAATAACATAAGAAGAGTCAAAGCCTTACATTCTCCGAAGACGACACTGTTTGCAGCAGCAGACCCCTAAAAAATCTGGTGAGCGGTCGAACACGGTTTGGATGGGACCGGCTTACAGTTATAAGGGCATACACAGAAAAAGCACAAGTCGCCATAAATTTCGGGCGACGGTATATGAATTCTAGGTAATTCTTCTCTCCGCCACTGCGCGGCAGTCCCTGGGCGGCGATTACACAAAATGGTTGCGGACACATCAAGGCCGCGAAACTCACTGTGCCAAGTTCCGTGTAAACTATCGTCCCTGCTGCGGCAATAAGAGCACCAAGAAGCCACATGAGCAGCGCGACACCGACACTGCCTGATGTGCGCAATATGACGCTCGGAGTCGCATAGATTCTGCAAGGCCAATGTCAGGCAAGTATCGAACAGTTTCAGGTAAGCGACTCACCCGGTCCCGATTACGCGGTTGAAAATCAGGAATACAACGCTGAATAGCCCTGTTGCTTTTTAGTCCAACTTCACTCATTCATTGTGGCTTCATTTGCTTACCCAGATGTCGTTTTGCCCGAGGAATGTTATCGAAGGACTCTCCTACAAATCTATCTAGGAATCAAATCAGAATTTCTATGAACGCCAGAGAATATGACGAAGTACCATCTCCCTCGCTCCTGCGGATTGCAGCCCCATCAAGAGCACTTCCACCAGTGGAGGCGATGTTCGTCCGAGCAGCTGCGCCATAGTCTTCCTGTTCAGCCGCGAGGAGCACCTCAGTCTCCTGCCCACCCTGCTTTGCCATGGATCACTACCTTCAGAAAGTGAAAGCCCACCTGGCGCGATAAGCAGCTTCGTCATGCTGTCACGGTTGGGACAATTCCAGCCGTCGAGCGGATCAAGTACGATTGTTTGCCGGAAGGGGTGCTGCCAAACACTTACAGTTGTGACCGACGCGTCTACGCGCCTTGTGAGACGTTTTTGCCTCATTCCCCTCCTCCTCCACACCATTCCTTTCGTAGAACATCCACCCATCATGGACGTGCAAATGGAACCGTTGTTCCAGGTCCAGTCGCATCAGCTGTCGAGCTCAGCGAGCATCGCAAAACTTGCAGCACCAAGCGAGGCAGACGTCATTTCGCAGCTGCCAGCTTCATATGGAGGTTGATGCGCATATGGAGCCGCTCCAAACAATGAGGAGCTGCCTCCAATTCTATTGGATCACTCAACCGCAACACCAGAAACGGATGCCACGCTGGAAGCTGTCTCGTCCGCAGCTCGGTACGTCCACGGAGCTTTTAGTTGTCCAAGCTCTTGATAATTGTGTTTGTGAAGATAAGGATGCCGAGTCTTCCAGCCGTGAAACACTGGAAGTGCAGGCTCACACGCGAAAGAGCACGCACTCCACCTCGATGAGAGTAATACTGTCGAACCTACCGTGGATGCGGCGCAAGCGAGACATGTTCTGTATCTCGCCTTCAAGTGCTAAAGCAAGCCTCAGCGGCCTACGACGAAAAATGCATCGGAACTGACTGGCCCGCCCGAGCGTATCTCAAATCCGGCTGATGCAAACTCCTCACTCGCTTTAAAGCGAGGAGAGTTCGTCCGAAGCAGCTGAAGTGAAAGCCGCGCTACAGATCTCTACCTGTGACAACGACGCGCCTCAAGCGCTGGCGCTTGCCGCTGAATGATCCTCCTGCTGACCACCCGCCGATCGTGGCAGGTTCCGAATTGCCACACCAGGAGTAAATGTACGTTCTTCTATGAGTACGGTTCAAGCCCATCTTTGCATTCTTGCAGAACGGGGAAGGCGGATGGCATGTTTGCGACTGTGATCATCGGACTACTACCATCGCCGGGGCCAGGTGCACGTGTCGCGCGCCTCGTCGAAGAAAGTTATCGACCTCGCGCCGAACTCCTTTCTACTTCAGTGCTCACATGGTACACCAACGTCAAACACGAAGTCGAGCCACTGACGTCCGGTTGCCGTCTGGCGCTTTCTTACAACCTCATCCAAAGCGCGCCTGGCGTACCTCGGTCAACACTTCCGACATGAGCACCGCCGTCACGCACCTTCGCCACGTCTTACGCAAGTGGAAGAAGGGCGCATACAGCGAGAAAGAAATGGATGACAACCTCGTCGCCTATATGCTGGACCACGAATACAGCGAAGCTGACCACCTAGGGGAAGCCAAAACGCCGAAGGGCGCGGATGCAGACCTGATTGCGAATTTGCGGGGCGTCGCGGAGGAACCTGGACACACGGTTTGCCTGGCGAATCCGGAGTATCACGTTCAAGGCTACCAGGGGGACCATGGTATCATGGTTACGGGAAGCGCGGCCGGTATGGTGGATACGGCGATTCCTCCGACGAAGATGAAGATGCTGAGGACTTTTCGATGCTGGAAGTCACGGACACGAGCCTGGAGTTGAAGAACCTAGTCGACCTGAAGGAAATCTGCTTATCGGTCCGAAGACGCTCGCCCTGAGGATAACCTTATTCCCAAGGAGCCGTTCGAAGGCCAGACGCCGGATGACGAAGGGTACATGGGAAATGTGAGTGGGCTGCGTTTAGCGCTCGCGCTTCTAGAGGTCTGATCTCGGTGTATATCAGGGTGATGGCTCCCTAGACCATGGAACCCGTGATTTCTCCTCCTAGATCTTCACTATCTGATCGACATCGGGTGCAGGGTATCACAAACGGTGCTCGTCCTCGTGAACGAAGACGACGCACCCCAAATCCTCTTCAAAGCTGGCGGCGTCCACTATGCCCTTTAGCTACTGCGACGCCAGACGACGAGGAAATGGCAGGTCTCGTATTGAACATCCTTAACGGCAATGACAAGGCAACTGATGCGTTCACGTCGGACCGCGCCCTGAAGTGGAAACACCTCGACATGTGGAAAACGGTGATCAAGAAGACCGGCTCGCTTACGGCTACGAAATTCGGCGCCTATTATGTCGTGCGAGCGTGGAAGACGTTTTTGTTCGGGAGTGTACGTTCGAGGTAAGCCCTGCAACTCTACACGCCGTTTTATGAGTACCTGACGCCTTCCCCGTGTATTTCGACAGCTTCGGAGAGTTGTTGCTGAGTACTCCACGTTTGAAAGATCGGATTGATTTCATCCAACTTGAAGGGCTTCCGCCGCAAACTGCTCCTGAGGAATTCGAAAAAAATTCTGAATTCAGGCCTGGGGAGATGAGCAGCCTCAGTCTCCGCGTGCTTACGCCGGTTTGAATTCTCCGACGGTCGAAGATATTCCTGCCATCATAACCACCGCTTGGGTAAAAGGAGCTGTTTTCCTCGTTCAAGAGTAAGCGTTCCCTAGTGAGGCTCAAACGCAGGGAGACTGATGCATGTGCGCACTAGGATCCTTCCCCAACTTACGAAAAATCATCCGATCTACGCTTTCGCGGTCGCGTTCGTGAAGGCGCTACACGACCAGGGGGACAGTATACCAGAGCAGTGAGTCATCATCGACACTCCATTCAGCCGGTGATGGCCAACCCGCCTCAAAGGAGAATCACAACACGCTCATGGAGCAGCTTCTGGACACCACGACGGCCCAACGGGATTCCGTGGAGGCCCAACCGAACCCCGGCTATGGTTACTACTCCACTTACTACGGTCGTCTGCCGCCTGTGACACAAGAATAGAAAATCAAGCGGGTCATCGACGTCGTCGGGCTCTGTCTCCTCACCCAACACCTCGAGCCGTGCAGGAAGTTCTTCCTTGCGCTTCTGAAGATACAAGGTCCCACAGCCGACAAGTTCCAGAAGCTCTATTTTCCTCTAATACCCCGCCTGCGGGAGCTTATGTGTGCGAAAGGGATCGTCGTCATTTCAGCCCCGTTCTCCGTTTTCCTGCAACTCCTCATCGGTACATTGCGATCTGGGGTTGTAAGCGAGTGTTGTCAACGCAGCTGTTTAGGGACACGGGAACGGCTGCCTGTGGTCGCTCCAACTTCCTCCCCCCCCTTCCGGAGTCGACGCTGTCTCTCCGCAAACGTTTAAATTCATGTCGTCGGGGCCACACTATCATGAACCACACATAAAGCGACGAGAACAGATGAGATGATGACTCGAAACTTCTTTGCGAAGTTAACGTGGATCGGTGTATTACGAGGCGGTGGTAATGACTGTGGACTGCGTACTCGCGATAACGATTGGAAGATCAATAACTTAAAAGGACAGATATTAGCAATAATCATACGACAATTCCAGCTACCCCTTCAATCCCTTTCGCACACGCTGGCGAATACACAATCTCTCCATGCGGCATATAGAAGGGTAGCGAAGCTTTGGCCTTCCGGACTGCCCGTCATCCAAGGCTTCGTATCCCCCCATCCAAGTGGATTAACAGCCGGGCGGACCGTGCCGTTCACCCTGTCGACGTGGTCCAAGGTCTCCCCACTGTTGCTGTCGACGAACTGGCTGCCAAGAGTCTTCCTGATCCCTTCAGCCCACTTGACGTATTTGCCGTTTACCCCATCCAGGCCAAACACTCCGGGACTTAGAACAGCCATCCGGTAGACGGTCGCAGCCAACAGCGAGCTGCCTGACGTCTCACCGAACCATTTCGGTTGGTCGAAATAGTTCTTCGCCAACCCCCCTTCATACGAGTCTGCGCCAGCATCGATTGCTCCGTCAACGATCTCCTTGATCAACGACGTGAGTTGGAGAACGGCCCCTCCGCGCCAATCCGAGTTGTCGGTGGATTTGAGGAAAGGTGCTTTGAGGACGGTCGCGAGCACGCGTGTCATGCCAGCTGCGGCCCAAGCGTTGCCTGTGGACCACAGACCTAGATCCTGATTCACCGGGCCTTCGATGTGGTGCCATAGTCCGCTGAAGGAAGAAAAATCGTTTGCTTGGAGGGAGTCGCGGTAGAGCTGGCACTGGTTGACGGCTTCGCGCAGCAGAGTGATGTTGGCCGTGTCTGCCGCATAGTACGCAAGGAACGGAGGCACCATGTAGATGAAGTCCGCCCTGTGACCGACCGATATCGCAAGGTGAGTACGTTGTCTCGGGAGAAGGTCCGCGTGTTGAGGACTCACCAGAGCTCGACGTAAGCAACGCGGTGCGAGATTGCACCATTAGGAGCCCTAGGTGCGCCAGTTGTGACATAGTCGACTGTCGCCTTCGCCGCGGCCGCGAACTTCTCGTTCCCACTTCGTTTCCCGAGAAGCACAGCACCAACGCCCAAACTCGCCGGATCGCCGACCGCGCCGTCGCCGTCTGACAGCGCGTTCGGGCCCGTCCCAATGACAATTTTTTCCTGCGCATACGCCAATCCGCGTGGTAGAGTCTGTCCATCGCCCAACTTTTTCGCTGCCTCGAAGGGGAAGGCACCAAAAATCGATAGTTCGGGATTGTAGAGCTCCAGAAGTGTCTCGGTCGCGGTGCCGAACTCCCAGGAATGGGAGGAAATATTCTGTGCCAGGTCAACGACGAGTTGGACGGGGTAACCTGGGGAGAAGGGAATCGGGTTGCCGCCTTGACCTCTACGACTGAACGCTCGGGGAGCGGCATAGGACCGGTGGACGGCCAGGGCGACCAGTGTTACGAGAGGCGTACGGAAGTGCATGTTGGGTGGCGAACGGACGAACACGTCTTCGCCTGGCACCCCTCCAAACTGCCTGTCCTTTTATACTTCATCACTGAGCGCTCATGTCACAAAGTTTTACCTGCGCTTTGAGAGATCGCGCTTGAGAAACCGGACGCATGGCCCATTCAAATGCAACTCCGGTCGCTGATGGCAACAAGGTTCCTCTCCTGAAGGGGTGATGTCTCATGCTATAAGTACAATGCTCTCCTTGTAAGAGAGCCTCGTCCAATGAGCACCGCTTGGGCTAGACCAATTGACCGATGAAGTGATGACGCAGCCATTTAAGACGACCCACAAAAGCTCAAGCAGTGCTGAGCCAAGACGAACGTTCAACGAAAAGCTGACTTCGATCTACAGTAATCAAGTGGAGTGAGAAAACTTCTGATCAGGCTTGGCCTAACTAAAAGTGATCCGTCCGCATCAATCCCGTGCGGGTATGACGGTTCAGTGTTTTCAGGGATTATGCGCAACAGTACACAGGCCATTGCTGCGGTGTGGAGGTAAAGCGGCAGTCGACCATCGGAAGTGGGGACCTCGGGGAGCTTTTCCCGCTTCGACATTTCGTCATGAACAGGAACGAAACGGCGAGCGAAGCGAAGTATATTTCTGACGACGATCGAATATTTCGATACCACGACAGCGGAAAAATGTATTATGGACAGCGAACGACACTAACTGCACGGAAGGGGGAATGAAACCGCGCGTATGAGAACCAGAAGCATGGAAGACTTACAGTCCTGATACGTTATTGATATTGCAATTAGATGGCTTTTATGACGCTGTCTGCGCCATCGGTGTATCCAGTAGAACAAGTTTCCCATCTTCACCGCCCATACGCTCGCACGTAGCCAGGGCATCTTCACGGAAGGCGTCCGGCAGACCGCGACCTAGTAACTGTGGTAGTACTCGTGTGTGAAACACTCGATGCGCGACCGAGCCACCCTGAATGTGTTACCGTTAGTATGAAGTGGAGAAGACGCTGAGAGGCTGCGATGAGGAATGGGTTATGACAACGCACAAATTGAAGAAAAATTCCGCCCATGATTGCCCCGACAGCGTCCCCTTGGATCTTGTACAGCCCGACGCTGCGTAGCAGCTCACGCTGATCGAGATCTCGCCTCAGCTGTGACGCGGGAAGCGACGGTGTCCACCGCATTGCGCGTCCAAGTCCCCATTTCGAGCCAACGGTCTGCCCAAGCGTGTACGAGTTGAGCGTGCGCTCAGCTATTGCCTCTAGGTCATGTGTTGGTTTCAAGGCTGGGCTTGAACTGAGCATGAGCAGGAGGTAGGACTGCAGCACTCTGCGACCTGAGGCACATATTCAGAATCTTGCAAAAGCCCGGGTCGAACGGACGTACCGGTGAAGCTGAGAGCAGCATTATGACCATGCACAGCTGCCGGGTGACTTGCATGCGTCAAAACTCGCCGCGCAAGTTCAGGTGGGAATTGTAATGTCGGAAACAGGGCATTCAAGTGCTCCGCAAAGCGCGGGTCGGGTTCCTTCCACGTCGACCGCGGTCCATTCCAGCTCTGCTCCTCCGTTGCGTCAGCCTCTACTTTCCTCTCCCCGCCCTCCGTCTCCCCGCTACGCGCGCCTAACTCAGGTGTCTCGTGCGACCCGAACCCTTCGTCCTCATCAACATAACCGACTCGTGGACGGCCTCGTTGGGATATCCGTTGAGGTGCAGACCTTGGCTTTGCTTCCGAGCGCGTCTTCAGCGCGACTGCCGAGTATCTCCGTGCTGCTGGACCTGATATCACACCCCAAGTCAGTTCTACCAGCAGTCTCGTGGTACCTGGGCCTACTAACCTCGTGGTGGGTGTCCTGAGGGTATTGGAAACGATTTGAGGGTACTAAGTGAGGAACTCAGTCGGCGAAGCGGACCAGACATCATTTGCCGACACGCCCACCAGTTTCTGGCTGGCTTTGGCGGAGGTGGCAGCGGAATGTTTCCACGAAAAAATTGTGGTCACGTGAAACGTATTGTTTAAGGGCCGGTCGGTTACGCTCCTGAGGGTTCAACTCGCCAGCACAGCTAAGACTGCTCCTATCCCGCTTCCCAAAAATTTTCTTGTCCTTGAACATCACGTTCGCCGCGGTGATTGCGGATATGCAGATAGAACATAGTGTCACTTACTGTCTGACTCCGCCGACGAAACCGTGCCGAGTGCGCTGGGAACCTATATTGCGCCATATCGATGGGACATATCTACGGCCCTGCGGTGCTTCCTCGACACCCACATAACCCAAACTCATCACCACGTTCCCCGTGAGGCTCATCTTGACATCACACAGTGCGGTCCGGAAACTCTCGGCCGCTGACTTGATATCCCAACCTCGCGTTGATCCATCCGGAGTCTCGTTCATGATCATTCGCTGCTTCGCGTCCTCTGGAACCAATTTGGGGGTATTATCTTCACGTATTTTCACGGTTAGACGAGATAACCGTCCCTGCCCGTCACAGCGACCGATGTGCTTCTTTCCCTGCTATTATCGTATAAAAGGCGACGTTCTGCCGAGTCCCTAAATTCATCGCTCTTCGGGCCCCAATTTTCTTGTTACCTGGAACGGTACATATACCCTCTCTCCTCTCTATACCACATTCTCATAGGCAGTGCCTACCACGTTCCGTCATGAGTCTCATGGGTAACAAGCCAATGTTGAGCCTCTCGGCCGTTGCTGGAAGTTTTCCCTTCCCGACGAAGTATATTCCTTTGTCTCTGAACGTCAAGATCACACTTGGAGCGGCGGTGGACGCTGACTCGGGCCAGACCCGCGACGCGTCACCAACGAACGGCTGGTTTGCGCCACAGCGTCCACCGCGCTCCAGTGGAGGTTCGCCCGTATCGCCTCTTCCTCTGAGCCCCTCTCATTCCGTTGTATGGTGGGATGGGCAGCAGGTTGGTCCTATATCCGCTCAGGGTCTTATACCCGCGCGGTACTCACATGATTTGTGATTCGATAGGTGTACATCCGAGATCTCGACTCTCCGTTCGGCACCTATGTGAACGACGTCAAAATAAAGACAACCAAGGCGCTCAAAACAAACGATATGATCGTACGCCCGTCTCTCTCTCTGTGTCCCGTCTGCATTGTTAAACCGCGCCCGGCAGAGACTCGGCTCCAGCATCTCGCGCAACAGCAATACTCCCGGTGACATTACCGACGAACAGCTCAAGCCCATCATCGCGAAAGTCACCCTGGCCGGCATTTCATCCTCGTGAACTGGGCGAGCCTCGGTCAGGGTTCATTCACATGCCGCACCTGTAACCGTACTCTATGCCTTCGTACACGTTGTAACCGGGGCGAGCCCCAGTCAGGATTCATTCCAATGCCGCATTTGTGACCGTACTACATGCAACTAGACTCATGTATCCTGTAGACATTCCCTCTATACTTCTTTCTGGCCCATAGTTCGTGTGTGTGCATTTGAAGGGTTGCACATCGTCAGCAGGGCTTACTTTACTCCAAGTTGTTTCGTTACTCTCGGTGCAAACAGCTTGTGTGCCGCCAACGCTCCACTCAACGTTCAATTCCGCTCTCCACTGCAAACGATACCATACGCGATTAGAAGCTGTGTCATTGTAGGTCCACGGACCCTGGGTCGGCATGTGTGTCCCACTGATCATCCTTCTTGTACCGCCCCACCACAGGCAGGGGACAAAGAGATCGCCGAGATGATGAGTAGCCCATAAACTAAGCTGTGGTGCCGATATGTACCCCATGATAGTCGCCGATCATGAAAGACGTCAAGGTGTCCGTCAATGGAGCCTGAAAGACCCCGTCGAAGCATGCGCCGATTACCAACTCAAGTGCATGGACGAACAGCGCGGCCATCCTGTGTTCGAATTTAACATCCTGCAGTCCACGCACTACCTCATGACGTCGAAGGAGGGTGCAAAACTCGGATTCCACGGCTGGCACTCTTCGCTGGCCAGAAAATGAGATTATGTATAACCCTGAGTTTGGCACGGCTGAGATCGGCCTGCTAGAAAAGTTCCTCCAAGTATGTCCGAGCCAGGTTGTCTTCGGGTTCGAAACCGTAGCCTATAAGGTCACGATCGGGGGGTATTGTAGGTCCAGCTTGAGGAAAACTCCCCGGCCGCAATGAAATCTGTGAACGTCCTACCTAACGAGCCGAATCGAAACAGGCCAGGAAAAGGTCACCTCGAGCCGAACGTCAGCGAGTCGGTCGTTGACGCGCCGTTGTGACGGGTAAAGAACAGGCCATCTCCATTCAAAGTTCCTTGTTTTGTCCTGAGGGGGCATCCTCGATTCGCGTAGGTGACAGGTCACGACTGATGCCGAGTGGCATCGTGCCATATGACAGGAAGGAAAGGCTAGCACGAGGTGGATGGAACATCACGGATTGTCCTGATGGTGAATTGTTGTGGATGTTGGTTCGCGCCAGCTACGGTTACTGATGGAAGATTCGATAAGGCAGAGAAAGACCCTGTTTTTATGACAGGCAACCGAGAGGAGATTGAGCGTCGACTTGGCTTGGATGGGACCGTATCAAGAAAAGGCAGAACAGTGACCGACGAGCAACAAGGCAAATATCTATATCTCCGGATCCCAAGCATGCCTCCATTCCTTGATCCCATCCCAGTGGGAGTTTGCATTGCGGGCTACTACTCTCGCGTCGTTCAATTTTCGGACCCGCCTCTTCACTTTGCGTAGACAGTCTTTATGGGTGTTTAGGAACAAGGATTTCAAGTGCGATGTGGTGGAGATCACCGTGCTGACATCCTTGCTCCACTGGTCATCGAAAATGGGTTCCTTGTTTATATCGAGTTCGATCGTGGTCAGCGATGGGAGCCACTCCAGCTCTGGAATAGGCAGCTCTCGAGGAAAGAACCCGACCGCTAGGTATTCCAGTTCCGGGAACATGACTCCGGAATTTGCCATCGCACTGACGATAAGTCTGTCGACGGACAGGGTCCTGAGCGTAGCGAACAGAGGAAGGACAAACGTTTCCATGCCGCGCGATGATGCTCGCCAGAGTGCCAGATTCCGGATCCGGGTACATTTTGCAAACACCAGCGTCATAATGTCGTCGGGCACTGAGTCCGGGATGCAGACGTTACGGACGTGTGCAGCAAAGAACTCCGCGGGACGGGCACGTAAAGTCGGCGCGAAGTCTTCAGCATCGACCCTACCGGCGACAGGTGTGGAGGTGTAAAAGACGAGAGTCTCGTATATGATGAGTTCGACTCGTGTCTGAACACGCTTTGAGACGACGGAGAGTGTTGGGGCACATCTGGGGTACGTGTGCGCTGCCCACTCAAAGATCTGGTCTTCAATCTCCGGCGGGAACTTGAATGAGAAAGTCGCCTTCCTCTTCCTTTTCCTCTTGCACATTTTGGGTCAGTCAGGTTCTTGTGCATTTCGAAAGTATCCTACCTTCATCTTCGGCATTCGACCTGGTTGAGCCTTGACAGCCTGCGGGCTACGACGTTGCGTGTTCATGAAGGACTTGGCACAGCTTCGACGTTCCACAGCCAGGTTTGAGGCTGAATCAGTGATGCTTCTGATGAGATATCAGGTCGCATTCGCAAAAATCTGGAATACAACGGATCTAGGAATGGGAAGGTATCAATCATAATAGGGCTATATTGCATTGGTGCGCCATCGAGACATGAATCAGAACGGGGAGAACAGGTCCTGCTCTCGATCACGTCTCGATCAGAAATTATCTCGTCAGAGGCATATGTTGGTTGCATCCAAATTTCACAAAAACTGGCCACATGCAGTGCCGGGAAAGTTACGTTCTTCCGTCGCCAACTATCAGTCCAGCACCCACAACAGGGATGGGATATTACCGCAGGCCACGAATCGATCTGAAGCGCGCTCGTCTGAAACCCGCTCTCGCTCCCTTCTCACTACGACTGTCAAGCGGAAGGTGAACCGTGCATCTCATGAGCGGACACCCTGACAGGAATTACCGGTTTGCGGATGGCGATGCCAAGACGGCAGCGAGTAGAACTGAACGCCGTGCAGCCCAAGGTTCCTGAAGCCTTGACAAGCTACTCGTGTTGCGGCATGCGATGCGACAGAGGGCGTGTGTTTACGTCGTGTGGGTCCCAATGTGCGCAATACGGCCATGCGCACGATGTGGGTCGTGACTCGATGTGTTGAGAATGGACAATCAATACGAAGCCGGCGTTGCTGACTGCGGTATCTAAACAGGAGCGTTGTGGGGATTCCCAGAAACGGCGCCGAAGGGTGCAGGGATGCAAAGGCTAGGCTCCAGGTGGGAAGTGGGAACATGCCGGGCGAGGAACGTGGCGCGCCCGCGTAAAATTGGATTCCTGCTGCCCATGGGGACAACGAACAGGTCGGAAAACTTCGAAAGACGGGACCCTGTCGAAATGTTTCGTCGGCGGTAAGGTCGACGACGCGTCAGTTGGCCACCGATGTCGTCCTCCTTTCAGCCCTTGCAGTACAGTGTTAGTGGTCAGCGAAACAACGCCGACGCAGACAAATGTAAGATAATAGCCGGCAGGGATCAGGCGCTCGCCGGCAACCTGCAGTGAGGGAAAACTGCTGCGCACCAGTCGGGACATTTAGAATATCAGCATAACTGCTTACCAAACGCACCATCGTAGCCGATGATCCTTAGAAACGTCTCCTCCTTGGCCACACAGGCAATCCAGTCGGCCAATCAGAATCGCGGCCTTTTTGTGGCTGTCACTCCGGGCGGGCTACTGCGCCGCATCGTGGCGAAGATTACGAGACCCGGTCCGGTGCTGAGCAGTATTTGAAGCTTGATTCAATGGATTTGGCGAGGAGAAAGGTCTCTTGGACCTCTTCGTTGACATGAGCGAAGCGATCACCAGGGTGCAGTCTCCGCCCGCATCCGAGTCTGCGAATCGGAGCTTGCCAGTTTCCTCTCTGTAGTTCAAGAACATCATACTACGAGTGTCGCAACGCACATGAGGAGGCGATATAAATGATTTAGTAGATTACATACTTTACCCGTGCCTGGACAACGTCCGCTTTGACGAATAGCGCGACTGTATCGCGACGGATGACGCCCTCGGCGCATCTGGAAAATCCGACGTCCGATGAAGGGAACGAAAATTTCTGTTATGTAGTATTCTGTTCAGAGCGTAAGCATTGCTACGAAAAGTACAACCACATGAATACCTGGCGGAAGCAGGGCACCCGGCGCTCCGGAAATTCTGTACTTGAACGATTTATATAAGTATGTCCGGCTGGCCAAGATTTGGATGAGCACTGGTTTTGAAAAATCTCACACCAGAGAGGACGGCTTCCGATAATACATGGAGTTGGTGGTAAAAACCCGTGCGAGCCTGAGCGAGCAGGAGGAGCAGACGAAAGTAGTGGACGATCAACGGAGCCTGAGTCTGGGTCAGAGTCTGGGCCGTCTGGCGGAAGTCATGTGCTGGTCACCGGTCGGACCTCGCTCATTTCAATTTTCATGCAATGGCATCCGACCTTTTGCGCGCCCCACCGTGATCTCATATAGCGACTATGTCACATCCCGTTGAATTCCCGTCACTTACTATCATTGTCGGACTTGTCTTCAGCGACTGTCCGACGCGTTCAAGCAGGTGGCAATGGCTCTCCTGCATGCGGGAGGCACGTACGCTACAGACATCAATTCGTCCTCGTTTTGTTGCTCTGTAATCTAGTGGCTGCGCCGACTTTCGGCGGTGGCTCAGACTCCTCGACCCTTTCTCGAAGTTTTCCCTCCAGTCTGTTTCGTAGACGTTCCATGGGCCTCCGGGGATGCCCCGCCTGGAGAACCTGCAGGCCCCGTCTCCGGCTTGGGCGTCACGAAACTTCTCACCACCTCCTTGAAATTCTCGACATAAGCCCCCAGTCCCTGATCACCGTCAATGTTGGCGAAGTCCTTCATGAGCGCATGGAGCTTTTCTTTGTGTTTCATCGCCTCAGATCTATCCTTGCCCAAGTTCAGCTGAAACCATTCGAGAGCTACCGTTGTCTTCCTTGAGTGAGGAGAATCATAATCAGTGAGAGGTACTGACGCCTTTCGCGGTCGTTCTTAACCCGCTCAACGTCGTCGGAGTTAATCTTGGCCAGCGTGGCGTGCATGAGCTGCGTTCCAGGCTTTCTCTCCTCGCTGGATCCCGCCTCCCTTCCTGTGGATTTCGCATCCTCCCCAGAGGATTTCGTGTCCTTCCCTGCGGATCCCGCTTCCTTTCCTGCGGATTTCGCATCCTTCTTTGAGGATTTCGCGTCCTTTCCAGAGGACTTCGTGTCCTTTCCAGAGGATTTCTTGCCCTTTCCGGAGGATTTCGTGTCCTTTCCAGAGAGTTTCCTGTCCTGTCCAGTGGGTTCCGTGTCTTTTTCTGGAGATTTGACGGTCTCCGACTTCCACAACTTCCACTGGAATCGAAAAGAGGGGTTGTGGGTGAAGTATTGGTCTTGCCTCGACTCCTTACCGTCGCCGAACTTGAAATATGCGAGGTAGGTGTCATGCTTACCGTCCTAAACCGAGGGGTCAGGCATTATGAGTAGAACTTGGTGAGCTGCACCGACATAGATTATGCTTTTCTCGTCCTTGGGTGTAATGACTGCATAATAGCCTGCTCCCTCCCCAACGTCACTAGAAGCAAGAATCAACACGGAGAATGAGCCAAGGGCAACTTTATCCCTCACCTCACTGGAATGACCCTTCTCACCGGATACGCCAACGCTATGCTGTGCGTCAGAAGCAAAACGGCGCCCAGTACTATGATCGTAAGGATGGGGTTGCGGCAATGCATGACTATGGGATATGTTCGAGACCGCGGCTTGTGGAAAGGGGCAGACTTGACGAGTATAAGGACCAATAGTACCGCGGCCAGCGCAGGGTAAGAGAGACCAGCTGTGGGACCGCTACGCCATGAATACGGGGGTTTATGTATTGCAGACGCTCCTGACACAAACTCCGACTGCGATGTGTCCTAGGAAGCGCCCCTCAAGGTCAATTTTTTGCAGGCCTAGGCTGTGTAGTCAGTTGGCCTGATGATCACTTGAATCCCGAGCAATTGTTTCCAAGTATGCATCAATGTCATACGCCCAAGCTGTGGGCATCAAGCACAGGTGACAGAGAGATGATCGCGCCGTAGATATCACGTTTGCATGATGAGCGCCACAGGTGAAGCGAGGCCTGATTCGTCATGAGCCTCTCCGATTTTGACCCGGGTTGTGGTCGCAAGTTTCGAGACGGTCGTACAGTTTTCGAATGGCCGATACCACAAATCGATAACACGCACCTTGCCACGAGACGGCCGACGATTTCGGGAGCACACACGGAAGAGGAATGTATTGCACAAGCCAGACAACCAGGAAGCGCGGTGCCAAACAGGATGAAGCGATATGTCACTGATTCACGAAGGTCTGCCATGTAGAGCTGCAACCTTGCGGCTACGATAGCGCTATCCTACCAAAAACCTAAGCTGTGTGCATTGGTCTCCAGACAGCTATTTGGACTCTGAGCTAAAATCAACGAGCGGCGAGGCCAGTGTTTACACGTCGCAAGCATTCCTCCATTCCTTGAACCCATCCCAGTGAGAACTTTCGTTTCTGACTACTACTCTCGCGTCCTCGAGTTTTCGGACTCGGGTTTTCACGTTGCGTAGGCATTCTTCATGAACGTTCAGGAACAAGGATCTCAGCTGCGATGCGGTGGAGATCACCGTGCTGACATCCTTGATCCACTGGTCGTTGACGATGGGTTCCTTGTTTATGTCGAGTTCTATCGTGGTCAAGGATGGGAGCCACTCCAGGTCTGGGATAGGCACCTCCGGAGAGAACCACGCGACCGCCAAGTACTTCATTTTCGGAAATATGACTCCAGATTTCGCCATCCCACTGACGACAAACCTGTTCACGAAAAGGGTCCTGAGGGTTGCGCACAGAGGAAGTAGATGCGCTGCCACATCAGGCTTCGATCCTCGCCAGAGTGCCAGGTTTCGGATTTGGGTACATTTCGCAAATATCCAGGTCGTAATTTCGTCCGGTACGTCTGCCGGGATGCAGACATTACGAACGTGCGCAGTGAAGAATTCCGCGGGACGGGCGCGTAAAGGCAATGCGAACCGTTCGGCATCGACCAGACCAGGAACAGGTCGGGAGGTGTAAAAAACGAGGGTTTCGTATATGATGGGCTCCACGCGGGTTTGAACACGCTTCGAGACGACGGAGAGCTTCGGTGCAAATCCGGGGAACGCGCGCGCCGCCCGCTCAAAGATCTCGTCTTCAATTTCTGGCGGGAATTTGAATGAGAAAGTTGGCTTTTTCATCTTCATCTCGAATCAGTTACGTCCTTGTGCAGTTGAGAAGCTCCCTACCTTCGCCATTGGCATTCAGGCTAGTGGAGGCTGGCAGTCTACTGGCCTGGGAAGATGAAGGAACAACGCAGCTCGATGTTTCACGATCACAGAAGGCTGCATCACTGATGCTTTTGATGAGATTTCAAAGACATCTTGAAATGAAACAGTTCTACGAATGGGAAGGAGTCCATTCTTATCTGCATCGCCGGGCGATATTGCGGCGGTCAGCTGAGGAGACGTGAAATAGACCGGAAAGCACAGGTGCAGGCCTCAATTGGAAATCATCTCATTGAGTTAGAGTTCACGACACTGGCTACATGAAGTGCCGAAGACCACATTACGTTTTTCCATCAGTCGCGCACGATCAATGCAGCACCCACAACCCGCTTCCAAAGGAAACAATAGTACCGCAGTCCCCGGGTTGATGCAAAAACCCTCCGGCGCCCGCCCAGAAGCTTAGCAATTCGGGCGAAGATGCAGCGCACCACCTCGCGTGGAAAGACCTTGCACTAGGACAGCTGGTTTGCAAATGTATGAGGTACAACGCCAAGATGGGAGCCAGTCAAATGTCTTGAGAAAGCTATTGCCGTTGCGGTCGTCCCCGAGCCCAGGGCGCAGATGATACATCGGAGCTTCTATGTCGATGATCAGACCGACAGCGATGTTATCAGTATCATCCGATGTGTTAGTGCGCGTAAGCTTACGTTGTGTGGGTCCCGATGTGTACTATAAGGCCACGCGCACGACCTGTGTCGTGACGATGCGATGAAAATGGTCAATTTGTACGAAGCCGTCACTGACTGCGGTATCAAACAGAGGCGATGCGAGGATTCCCGGAAACGTCGCAGGAGGGCGCATAGGAACGCAAAGGTAAAAATCCAAGTGGAGCATGCCAGGCGAGGAACGATACGGGCTGGACAACGAGTGGAATTGATGATGTCGAACGCCAGCCGTACCATGGATGAGCCCCTCTATACCTTGATCTCGTTGCTACGAGGATGTGGCGGCCTCAAGCTTTTACTGAACAAGTCATCGGATAATCTAGAGCCGTGACCATGACCAGGCCATTGTCGCTGAAGTCCGAGAGTAATGATTTCCAGCCTTGGGGTGGCAGTAATGACCGTTTTGATATCCTCGATCCATGTGTGTCCGATGAAACAATCCCTCTCTGTCTCCGCCCGTAGCGTGGTCAATGACGGAACCAGACCGGCGCTGGGATCGGTCCTTCAGGGGGAACTGCTGGAAGCTTCTATTCCCGCGCACGACCCCGGTGGCGGACGATTTGCTAATGAGCTTTGTGGAGGGAGTACGAGGCGTGGAGGGTAAGCGAATGTCTAGTCCGTGCTGTCGAAGGTCGGGTTTGATGCCTGAAGGTGACCTTCTGGATGTCAGTGCACTGATGGCTATCAAAGCTGGCAGTCTCGTACAGTGCTGCAGTCGTGATGCCAGGCGTTACCGACGCGGATGGCCTGGCGTGCATGTTGAGCGGGTGCGCATCCCTCGGCGTAGGCTGCATTGTCCTCGTGGACCGGGGACTTCAGCAGATAGGCTAAGTGTACCTCGGTAATTGTAAGAACGGTACACTTAGCGTACCCTTATGGCAGTAAGGGTGCTGCAGGGGGGCATTTTTGTGAAGTCTATATGAGTCTATACAGTGCACTGAAGGCTACCATACCGTAGGGAATGAAGGCTAATGGGAGTATATGAAGCATACTTAAGAGTCAAAGAATCCTACAAAGCCGGCCGTAACTCAAAGCTAAGCCAGATTTCACGGAAGCGTATGAAGTGTAACAAATCGTACGCTAGCATAAGTGTAACAAGCGCCATACCAGATAAGAAAGTGTAGTAAATGGTCCATAATCATGGGTAGTAGCATAAGTGTAACAAGCGTACGGGATATCGGAAATCAAGTCAGCCAAACCAAGCCTACTACTCAGTAGGGTTAAGCCCAGCCAGCCTAACTGCTTCGAGCGCAGCCAAGCATACCGAAGCGTAGTCAAGCCTGCAAAGCGTAGCAAGTAGTTAGCTAGATACGAGCGAACAAGTCTGACAAGTCATACCTCGTCATCAACAACATATTCCCAGCGCTCCCGCGCTTTCCGTTTCTGGACAGGTCGGGTAGACTTCTCCTCGTCCGCCTCCGCCAATTTGCGCTTACGGGTGCTTCGGCGAGGTTCGACGGCGGAGGGTACAGCACTGGTCGCGACGGGTGCTGATGTGCCAGTGTGCACTGTGGCAGTGTTTGCCAGAGGTGGCATCTGACTGGTACCAGGGATGGGAGCGGGAACTGATGCTGGCGTAGGAACTGCGGCAGCGGATACAACGGGGTTTGAACTGGCGACTGCATGGCTCGCCTCACCAAGTCTTCCAGCAACTTTGGCGGCACCCGACTGAGCACTGGGCGATCCGACGGCATGTTCTGGGTGAGGAATGGCCACAGGAGTCACGATTGGAGGAGGATGTGTGGCGGTTATTTGAGTAGTGTTTGTCGTGGGTACTGTTCCAGTGGCAGACCCTGCGGCGGCGGCGGCGCCAACGACAGAGAGACCAAGTGGAGTGAGAGATGCGGGGGTACCGTCCTCCGCAGGCTGTCCAGCACGACCTCCACGTCCACGTCCACGTCCACGTGCGCGCCCTCTACTCGAGCCTCTACCTCGACCACGTGCCTCAGAGTGCTTGTTAGTATCCACGATCGACCCGGCTTCAGAGTGGTCGTCAGCACCCGAGGTCGAACCGCCGGCAACAGCATTGATCGAATCGGGTTCGGGATTGGAACTGGGGATCGTGAATCCTAGCTCCTGCAGCATTGGTGACGTGAAGTCCAGCGTAGGCGCGGCGGATACCGACGGGTCCTGCGGCAATATATCGGAGCCAACAACAGGTGAAGGTGGAGGAACTGCCTGAGACGGTTCCACAGCATCGATCTCGATGATGTCGTCATCGTCGTCGTCGTCGTGGGTTTCAGCGGAAAATTTGATTATGTACTCTGATCGGCCCTGTGCTTCGAAAATCAAACCATAAAGTTGCAGGACTTCAGAGGATTTCATCTGGTCGATGTGGAGGCTTGGATAAGCTGCTAATGCCTCATGAACCAGTCCTATGGAGGAGCGGTCCGAAGTCGCCAAAACGTCCCACGGCATTGCACCAGTATTAGAGTGCTCTAAGATATGTCGTCAACAACGAAATACAGGTCTTCAAGGGAGATGAACGCACTCCACATCGCTTCGAAGTAGCCTGTTAACAAGACCCTTGCATTTTTAGCAGCAATGGAGTCGGGCTCATCGGGAGGAAGCAAGGGAAGGCCGTCCTCGTTGAATGAAATGGTGAGAGGGTCGGGCGCTGAGCCTGACTTGGAAGCAGATGCACCCGCCGGCGTAACTATAGCCAGATGACTGAGTTCTTTGCCGAGCACTGTGATAGATCGAACTTACCAGGAAATGTCTTCTCGAAGAACCGTCGGAACTGCTTGCGATAGTCCTTGAAGTTCGAGCAGGCGTCCGAGAACCGTTCGGTCTTCGCGGCGTTACTAACTGTAACACTTTGAGAGGTATTAGTTGCAGTATAATCCCACAAGGCATAATGTCGTACTTGAACATTTTCACGTCATCCTGTTCGTTTCTGTATGCCCCTTGCACGAAGAATGCAACGTCGCCATGGCCTTCGTGACCCCACCCACACGTCCTCTGTAGAGTCGCCGCCACCGTTGCCAAAAGTGTTTCCTGCTTGCTACAAGACATTGCATTAGCTGGCTGCTCGCGAAGGAATTGTCGAATGACTCACGCAAACACTGCTTCGCGGGATGGTGGCTCTGCGAGGCGGGCGTTGTGTTCAGCGGCCATTCTTTCGTACTTGATGTGTGCCTCTTCGTCGAGCTCACTGTAAAGTTGGTTCTTGTGCTTATGCCAGAACTTGAGGTTACCCTGTCGTGGCGTTAGGCCGAGCTCAATTCGGTCGCTCGTGATCTTCTGCTTGATCGCTTCGCTGTTTTCCGCCGCGAAAAGCTCAACAGCGTTGGTGGCACGGGGTTTGCTGCTCGAAGTGAAGGAGAGCAGCGTCTGGTCGGACACCTTGTCTCCTGAGGACTTCACGTTGTTCGAAAAGAACTTGATCATTGCCTGGAAGAATTGTTAGACCTTCGACAGGGTATAGCGAACATATTAAACGTACTTTCTGCAAGCTGGCAAGGTTGGGACCGCCCTCCTCTTCGCACTTGAATTCTTGAACATAGCCTTGGTAGACGTTGTCCATGACCATTGAGACTTGCATCCCTTGACGCCAGCTAGCCTTCGTGGTCCCTTCCCTTGCAAGCCGGCAACGTAAGTCGCGTATTCTGGCATGTGCTTCATAAGATGTTCGCGTTGCGGCCTCGTGAACGCCTTCTGCTCGGGGCGGATGGAGGAAGTCGACGACTCGCCAGGCGGGGTAGATGAGGTGCCAGGATCAGAAGCAAGAGGTTCCTTATTCGAAGGAGATGCATCAGCACCAGAGGACGTCGAGTCACCAGTTGGAGTAGACATGGTATAACTGATGGAGGAAGGCGAAAAAAGAGGATGGGACGATGAGAGTAGGACTTTATAGTATTGGACCTGCGGCATTTGCAAATATGGTGTCCATCGTTCCTCAGGCAAAGCGGCAAAGGTGCGTAGAACACAATTGTGCCCCGGAAAAGCTATAATGGCCAAGTGGTCCAAGCGGGCGCAAGACATTGGGAGAGCCTGGGCCAAAGCGTATGTGTCCACCTACACGGAGGAACGGGGAGATCGCGATCTAAACCAGGTTCATTCGTCAAAGCCCAGTGTGACCAGGTGAAGGGGGCTGAGGAAACGGATTGTGAATGCCTGCATCAGGCATATTGCGGTTCGTGATCACGTCAAGTATCGTATATCTAATTAATGGCCCTTGCTTTGCGCTTCGGGATGCGGCTGTTTACGGAATATGTATGGTAGAAGTTGGTGGGTGACACCACGGTGGCAGCTCTCATGAAAAAGGTTTGTCCCGGCATATCGATCCTCAAGGGGGCCTCCCAGTCGAATCGGGTCCATCCAACGCCAGGGCCGGCATAAATGTCCAGCTCCACTGCCCGCTCTACACCCTCTCACCAAGCTCGACCTTATGATCGCCGAAGAATACATGACGATCATTCTGACGTGCAAACAGGACCACCGTGATGTGGCTCAATCCATCCTGCAAATATACTCAACGTGGTGCTAGGGCTATTGGTTGAACTATGCTTACCTCCAGCCAGATGTAGAAGATACCGGAACGCGTATAATCCAGATAATATGACCCAACTTCTTCGACAGGCAACTCCGAATCATCAGGAGACGAAAACCGAACAGCAGAGGAAGAGGGCGCTAGGGTTGACGACGATGCTGGGAAAGGCGAGAGCGAGTCGTCCGAGGCAATGGATGTCGGCGACCATTCACGGACAGAAGAATAATTGGCACGTGTGGATGACGAAGCAAGAGGTGGTGGGGAGCCGCGGTCACCTTGAACAGCGCGTCGGGAAGAGGCAGGAGTTGAAGGAGTTCCTCTCTGCTTCGGAGCAAGTTCCTTCCGTATCTCTAGTAGAGGGGAGAGCTCTTCAGTACCCTCGAGAAGATCTTGTGCCATGGGAGCTGTTAAGCAGTGGATTTTCATTTTCTTCGGATTCTGTTGCTTCGTGATCTATTAATGCAATCATCGTTAGCACTTTACATAGAATCATGAAATCGCGTACTCGTTGACACCAGCTGCCTATTTTGGCAGTGCTGTCGCTTCGGTGCTCTTTGGACGCGGTTTTGCCCGTACACACGAACGGCTCGCCGTCAATTTCCATCCACGAGGCGCGGGTCTGACATTTTCGGGCAAAGGTCCAACGATAAATTCGACCGCGTCGGCGATGCGATCTTCAATCACATCTCTCGCCTTTCGCAGGGTAAGCCCATGCAGTTGCAAATCGGGACGTTCGACTGCCAAACGGCGCAGATTTCCGGTGGGATCATGAGTCTGGCTGGGGTACGGCGCAGGACGAGGCTGAGAAGAGGTTCTGTCACGAGGCATTGAGGGCGTACAGTGGTATAGTGGCACTCGTCTACTCACCTGCATGTCCTTAAATGGTGTGCAGCACGGTGACGCTTTGACTGTGGCCAGATCGAAGATCGTAGGTTGGACCATGCTATGGCCAGAGCGAATTAGGCAGTGTCGAAGTAATATGGAGACCGTTGTCGGCACCGGGATATGGCCAAGTCGAGCAGCGGACCAACTGACGGTTCGTCAAGTTGGACGGGCAACGAAGCGTTGTACCCGTAGCATAGCCAGGCGCGAGAGAGAATCGAGGCGAGGGAAGTTCATGATCAGGTGTAGTTGGTCGTGTAGACTTAGTGGCTGTGAGTTGGTCGTGTTGGCAATGTGGCTGAACGTTCCCACCTTCAAGTTTTCCATCCCACGTCTCACACATCTCGTCAGTTCGTCGCGCTTCCTGTCTCTCCCTCGACTGATTTTTTCTGGTGCCGGTAAGTTTTCCATTACTCTCCGCGCCGTCAATCTTGACAGTACCTACAGACTTGCGTGCCTTTTTGGTCAAGACCGACCCCATCCCCTTCCCGCGAGTATTACCTTTGGTAGCTCGTTCAGCTTGTTGAACAAACAGCTGATATCGCCATCGTCGACCTCAAGATTCCTTCAAGACCGGCGAATCCCTTGCCTTCGACCTCAAGATTTTTCAAGACCGGCCGAACCCCTTCCCTTCGAGTACTACCCTCGGTAGCTCGTTCAGCTCGTTGCACAAACAGCTGATATCACCATCGTCGACCTCAAGTCTCCTGACTGCCCCCTCGGCTCGTACGTCCTCCAGGCGTCAAGGTTGCCTGTCAAGTGTTGCCATTCCGTTGTCTTCGCACTGTTGGCGACGTCGGAACGACTTCTTTGAGCGGTCTGTGCTTTCTATACACCGGGTGCGTTGTGTCTGAAGATGTCATGCTACGTGGATGCTGACATTTGCTGAAATATCCTTAGATATCCCCCGACCCTTCGCTCGAGTGTACCCGTGTTATCGAACATCGTTGACTTGGCTTGCGCTCGCGTGACCGCACTATCAAACTTCGTACGTTTTCATGCAGCATCTCTTTTGATATCTGCTAACTCTCCGTAGCGATGATGGATCTGTCGAAGGGCCCTCCGACAAGAGAGGAGCTGCATAAGAACCCTTCGTTGCTATTGCACAAACGACACGAGCTCGAAGGTCAAGGTGTGTTAATTTGAGTGTTGTTGTAGAATCTCTCCCTCAATTTTATCCCGAACAGAAATCCAAGCCTTCGACGGACTGGTCGGAGCTGTAATCGAGGGAGGTGACTACATAGTTACGAGTCCCAATATGCGAAGAATATACCATCCTCCCCTCGGCGGCGATCGTTCCCTGTATCTTCGCTCCAATCTGCGATATGGTGACGATGATCCGCTGATGTGGCCGCAGAACTTCCTGCCAACCTCAGCCCATCTCCCGCTAATTCCCTATCCTCCTCGGGACCCAAATGACCCCATGCGCGTCCTGTGGACCTTCCCAACTGAAGCGGATTTTGTCCGGGAAGGCTCGTTGTTAGACGGTCTTGGTCGCGTGTCGGGTTACTATATCGCATGCCTTCGTGTGCCTTGCCGGTCTCTCATAACTCGCGCAGCAGCAGATGAGCATAAATCGGACGAATACATACAGACTCTCGCTGCTATGATCACCAGCTTTCTCGACCGCCTGTCGTACCTCCCGACATCATTACGCATGACCCAACTCCTTGTTAGGGAAACTCAACGCATGGCCCTAGAATTGACAGCATGCTTAGACCTCGCGGAGATTTATAAACCACGGCTGCTCCACAACGCCCCAGCAGAATCCAATACTAAACCTGCCGAGGATCATCGGTGCATTCACCACGAGCATCCAGACCTGTGAGGACCTCTTTCGTGCCAAGATCCCGGTCTACTTGGTCCGGCCCGCCACCGAGGTGATGTCGATCCGAGTACTCGAGGTGGTGACCCCATTGTAGCCCAGGGCGTCATCCCACTGGACGAGGCCGTGAACCCTACATATAAGGCAATCTACCGTGGGCGGGTGTCGCGGGACAAATACGCTGCGATGTATATGTTCACCCGTCGCTTACAAACATACCCCAACCCATTCGGCCTAACTTGTGTCGCGCCGCGAACGGAGCCTCTACCGGCAGCTTCTTCCTTCGTGAACCGCAACTCGCGCGCTCAACAATATAGCCCTGTAAGTAATTGTTCATTCTCTTCGTGTCTCTTTCGTTGAAGTCGGAATTCAGATGCGCGGCGAACCAAGCCGAAGTCGGCGTTCTACGAACCACAAGGTCGGGATAAGTTTGAGGATCCAGATGACCCCGTTTATCCTCCTCCGATACCTGCATGGGCGCAGCACTGCGGAACGTTGACCGCACCATGACCAACGTCGTGAACGCTGAACAGGCCTTCACAGACCACAATTATGCTTTCCGGAGCCCGCGTCATTCGTCGCATACGAGAAAAAGGAGCGTCGTGATGCTGCGATTCGTAGCTGGCTACGTTATCGCACTGCCCTCATTCATCGGTTCAACATCTCCACCTCTGACGCCCGCCAATGTCAGGTAAGGCGTGGAGGACGCTTCTCGGCCTGGACTATCTGGAACAAGGCCCGTCAAAGCTTCGCACTGACACCAAGAACGCGGCCGTCGCGCAAGTTTGCAGGATTTTCTCCAGAATGTACTCGAGATGGATGGGCTCACACTGAATTCAGACTCTATCGACCCCGTCACGTGGCAGGGCAAGTCATTTGAGTCACTGGGCAACCAAGACATCGAGGAGATTCTATGGGAGCTGGCTGAGCTCAACTTTCGACAAGAGCTCCTGGCTCTCGATTGCCGTGTGTGTCCACCCCCGAACAACTCTCCCTATTCCACATCTCGCCAGCAAATGGTCAGCGCCTGCTTCCCATCTGGTCAACTTCTTGTTGCCACACTTCCCGAGGCTAATCATGGCATCGCGAGCTACGACTCCAAAGAGCGTTGCCGATACCTGATTAGGTTGCAACGCCTCATGAGAGACTGGCCTGGTCAGAAACCACAGATCTTCAGCGTTGATCAAGTCAAATGGCGCGAAGGCGATATTGATGAACTGGAGGAGGGCATCGCTCGGTTCTATACCCAGACATTCTTCAACCATTTCAGGCGTGCGCCTGTCATTCCTCGCCGACTCTCGCACAACGTACCCGGGTTAGTCCTTCCGCCTCCCGCTCTCGAACACCTCAACCCCACCCCCATGGTCTATTATGATATGGATCTAATCTTGGAGCACGAGGCAGAGGCCCTTGAGGCCCAGAAGAATTCAAAGGCGTGAAGACTTGTTAGGTACGCCATCACGCAACTTGGGTCACTTATTGTTTCTGATTGGTCACAGCTTAGCACTGGGCCGGTATAATTGTAGATGTATAATGTAGCCGTTTGTCATCAATTCCAGATCTTGATCTCTAATCTGCTTTGACCACCAATGCGTGCCTCTTCAAGGACAATGCGGCATTTGACTCTGTAGCTGGGCAACACTCGTTTTGCTCACGCGACGTCCACAGGTGGCAGTCGTGCTTCATCTCCCGCCGTCATGTCGCACAGATGTCGACCTTTCAAGCGCAAGGGTGCTGCTGGTGGCTACGATACGGACTCCGACGTGGAACCTGATATCGAGCTGAATGTCATAGTCTCAGCATCCGGGTCGTCCGTCACCAGAACGGTTCACGAGCCCGTCCAAAAGCGCCCACGGACTTCGCCACTGCCACAAACGACAGTTCAGCCTGAAGAAACGTTGACGGCTGCAGAGCTGCAGAAGAAGCCATCTCGGAAACAGGTGAGTCCGTTGCAGCACTGTGACTCGGCTCTCATTGACACCTGAGCACAGGGTGCGTCGGTTTTGATGGACACTTTCTCCCAGCATTTTGAGAGCCTTCAAGAGGCGATCCTCTCTACGGAGCACCATCCGCGTCTCGGCCAACCCTGTCCCTGTGGCGAAATCCCCGCCAAATTTCGCTGTACAGAATGCTTCCAGTCGAACCTGCTGTGTAAAGAATGTATTGTGGCAGCACACCAACACCACCCGTTCCATTTTCTCGGCGAATGGACCGGTACCTTCTTCCGTCGCGTCGAACTATCAGAGCTCGACTTCGTGATCAGATTGGGACATTACGGTGGTCGGTGCCCAAATCACCCGGTTTCAAAGCCACCTCGTGTAACTGTCATCGTTCACGTTAACGGCGTCCACCGTGCACTCATAGAGTATTGTTATTGCAAACTGGTATCTGACGCAGAGCAACTCGTCCGTGCTCGCCTGTTTCCCTCGACAATGAAACACCCGGAAACTGCAATGACCTTTGCGGTCCTCAAACATTTCCACATCAGCAACCTTACCTCCAAGAAATCCGCCTACGATTACGCCAAGACGTTCACAAGCCTCACAAACAATGCCTTTCCACAAAAAGTCCCTGTAAGTTTGTTTTTTTCATTCTTCTCTTCTCGAATCGAGCTGACCCGCACTTAGGATCGATATCGGGAATTCGCTGCGGTGGCACGCGTGTGGAGTCACCTCGCCCTGGTTCGCCGAACCGGGCAGGCTCACGGGATCGACGCTATTCTAAGTCACCGCCGACGAAATTCCCTCACGGTCCGATGCCCAGCCTGCATTGAGGTCGGCTTCAACATCGATCCCGATATACTTAATGCGGCCACTGTTGAAGAGGTGTAAGTGTGACCTGGTATGCGTGTACGCTATTGTAATCTTTGCTTTTTCAGGCATAAGTATACGCTTTTCCTATCGACCGATGGCAATTTCCGGCTGCAGCGCAAGAACAAGAATGATGATCCGGACGACACCGCTCTGAACGACGGCAACGCGTATTTTGTGCCTACAGAAGCATATAAGGAATACCTGAAACACACGAATTCCGTCCGCGAAGAGGTGCGGCTTTTCCTCTCAGTCCTGGCCAGGTTGACGGATACTCGCTCCAGCCACCGAGCTGTTCCCATCTTCAAGCGGGAAGACTTCAAAACGTCGTGAAGTTCAAAAACGCGGTCATCAGCGGCGTTGTTGCCTTTCAATGCGCGCGCCACGGCTTCTACATGCCACAGGGCACAGTAGACTTAGTCAAAGGTGAAGAGTAAGTCTATCTGTCCCACAATCCCATCTACCTCCTGATTCCTCGTAGATTCCGGCGAACAGACTTCGCCCTAATGCTTGTTTTGGTCGAGTTATGGAGGCTGCGCTGGATTCTCATCTCTTATGATATCTGGTGCCAATACGTCATCAACCTGCGTAACCGGTTTTCGAAGTGGTTCCCTGCAATGGTCCCGATACTCGACAAGATACGAGGAGCAATTCCCAAGATGCATGTTCTCAATCACGTCCTCCTTTGCATGCTCGCGTGGTCTTTTACATACAAGAAGTATTCAGGCGAGACATGCGGGGAGAATATAGAGGGTGGATGGGCAGAGCAGAATCAGTCGGCCGGAAGCACGAAGGAGATGAATGACGGGCATCGCCACGATGCCCTTGATGATTTCATGGGTCATTGGAATTGGACGAAGCTACACCAGATCGGTATGTACATTTTTCGTAACTGACGTTCTCGTCTAAGTTCATCCGTAGCTGCGACGCTCGAACGCATGTACAAGACGTGTATCAAGAATTTAAAGACACGGGAAGGCGACTTCGAGCAATTGACCGCCTTGCATCCGGAGGATCGGATTGCAGCCTGGAACGAGATGGACACAGAGCCGAAGGTGGTCGGCAACGTTATCACGAGCGTCTACGAAGTTCAAGTCAAGAATGGCACGCTAACCGCTTCATTGTGTCCTTCACCATTCGCTCACGGTGTTTACAGGACCACCGACGCTCAACACCGTCTACCAATCTCTCGTCCAAGACGAGGTGACAGCGAAGCTGGGGATCGGGGAAGCAGCTCTAATCAATGTGGGTCTCCAGCTAGAGCATACACAGTACGACCTTTATATGAATTGCTTGTGTACCATGCCTCACTGCATACTCTAGAGCGATGATTTCCGCCAAGCTTGCTGGCCACGACGACGACAGTCTCACGTCCCTCCGTGCGAAATTGAATCGCGATCTTTCGAGCTGGCGACAAGAACAATTGGCGGCTTTCCCGGACCTGAGCAATGAGCTCTCTGTTGTGGATGCGTCTACACCGGAGAAAGCTCCACTCCTCCTGCCATCGTCGTTTAAACCGGAAAAGCGCGTGGCTCTTAGGCTCGATGGCTTGGCCGTGATCGAGTATAAGCTTCGTGAAGGTCAAGCCCATGACGCTCTCGCTGAGCTTCGACTGGCGATCAAGACTTGCAATGCCAACCTCGAATTCAAGAAGAAATACGTACATGGTCAAAAGCCCAACACCCGCGCCCAGCAGTACTTGCGCACCCTCGAGGCAGAGAAGAAGGCCGCTGCAGAGAAATACCGGCGCGCTTATGCGGCGCTGCTGTCCCTGGGTCTGTCTAAGGACGACAAAACACTTGAGCCATTACTCGACAACCAATTGTGGATGAAGAATGTCACGGAGCGGCATAAACTTGGGAGTTCGCGGACGCAGGATCCGTGGTTTTGGCTCGTAGGGCGGCCGAGTGGAATGTCTACAGAGGAAGCGAATGAATGGAGCATCGAGAGTATGGCATTTTGTTTGATTTTGTGTCCATATCTTACTGACTCAATTTCAGTGGACAGAGTCAAATGGTTTCGCGATCGAGCCGCGCGTGACCGGGCCAGGGAGGAGAAGGAGATTCTGGAAGAGGAGTTCCGGCGAAGCATTGCTTCGTTCCGTCGAATGTCCGAGGTATGGTTTGAACTTGCGAGCAAGAAACCGGCCCCAGGGTATGCTGCGTACTGCCACAAGCAGGCGGTTATGTACTCCTCGTTGGCATCTGATTGTGAGAAGAAGCGCGACGATGCCTTTAACTCTCCCGCAATGTGGTATGTGCTTGTATCTACAGGTTCGTAATGCCCTCTTACGACCGTGCCCAGATGAAATTGTATTTTTCAAGTGTATGAGCATCTCACGTGTCATGGACTTTTGTAGGCTACTTTGGCTTGGTACACTTCGACACCTTTGTAGGCTACGTTGGCTTCATCTTGGTACACTTCGTGGGATTCAATGACAATATTCATGGTCTAGCTAAACATCATGATAGGTGATATACTTCGCTGGCTTCGAGTAGACTCAGTAGACTCCTCAGTAGACTCCTCCATAGACTTCATCGTACACTTGACTACTGTGGTATTATATCGACTTACAATTATAGGCTAGACTCCAGCCTAACGTTCTTGGAAATGTAAGGTACACTTAAGTCTATTGACTTCAGCTGGTGCGTGGACGTGATGTGCGTCCAACGCTCAGACACGAGAGTTTCATGCAGGATGCGCTGCGCACGCGTCTAAAGACGATTAGAGATGATGAAAGGTATCGGCTCATAGTGAGAGAACGCGC
Source organism: Lyophyllum shimeji (assembly GCA_026008595.1). Taxonomy (NCBI): domain Eukaryota; kingdom Fungi; phylum Basidiomycota; class Agaricomycetes; order Agaricales; family Lyophyllaceae; genus Lyophyllum; species Lyophyllum shimeji. The sequence goes on from BRPK01000006.1 coordinate 391,289, forward strand.
ATGCCGCGTGCGTGGGTAGTTTGTCCTTGGTCAGGTCTCTGGCATAAGTTTGAACGAAAAGTTCAGAATTGCAGGTCCTGCCAGTGCAAGTCAACAGATCAGGAGGCACTCGGAGGCAAAGATATTGCCTGAGCGAATCGTCAAAGGTGCAACGGTCGAAGCAATCTGCGTGGACGATTGTACGGTCAGCCACTGCATAGACTCGTACGGAAGATTGCACCAGGAGAGGGGAAAGGGCCGGATCATTGCCACCGTTCATGAACTGATGGCTTATGTCATTGATATATGTCAGCCTCATTGGTACCATGACGAGCAGGAGACCGCGGAGGATTCTCCCACTGGCAATTGCTTTTCGACGCCGCGGACCGGGTTTGCTCTCATCCTTCCAACCACCATCATGTCTGACCCCGTCGCTGAGAAGTCTGCATTCCTGCGAATGTACATGTCGAGTCACCCAGACACCTTGGTTGCGTATGCAAAATGGTACGGCAAGGTTACGGCGCCCATAAGCAGCGCTGAGATGACTAGTATAGATTCCAACGTAAGTGGAACGGTCTTGGCACCATTTTACATACGCTGACGCGCAGAAATCGGTGCACAGGCCATGTTGCTGACGTGCACGATGAAATCCGGTGCTAAGCAAGAAGTACACGTACCCATCGTCCCTCCCTTGAAGGGCTACGACGACGTGAAGCCTCGTCTGCTGGAAATGAAGGCTATCGCGCAAGAAAAGCTCGGGATGGTACGTGGTCATGCCAAGGCTCGGAATGCGTCGTGGTGTTAACACATTGGACAGATCAAAACACCTCGAATCACCTCGTTCCGTTTTCCCTCAGACGCCATTGCGCCTGGAATCTTTGTTGGGACACTACTATATCTCTTCCTGGCACCCAAAGACGGGAGCTCGGCACTCTTTGAACCCGCGAGATATGTTGACACCACCTTCGGCCCGCTGCCAGTGAAGGTTGCAGTATACATCACAGCCGTGGCACACATCTGTGAGTCTCTGTATACATCCATCTTGTGCCGGAGACATCGAACAGGTTTCTTCACTGGAGTAAGCATCTCGTCCGTCTCACGCCCGTTCCTTACTTATCAATCCTTGTTCAAGACTGCCTATGTCATGTCCACGTTGGTATTCGGGTTGCCTATTTGGAAGGACTTCAGGAAGCGCGTTCAGGCTGCCCGGATTGACTCCGTGATGAAGGTGGAATGATTACCCAAGGGCATGCCTTCATTAATCGTTATCGAACCTGAACACGCTCGTGTATTCCTTGTATGTGTATTTACCACACCTCATCACATCATTATACTGCGATACCCAACATATGTCACTTCAACATTGTCTTCACGCTTCTGCGGACGCGACACTACCAGGGCACTACGTCGGTGCTGGTTCAGCGTCCGGTTCTAGCTCAACGGAAGGTTCCGGTGCTGAGGCCCCGGCAGCAACACCTATCCCAGGCTCGGGAAACCACCCCCACCGGGCGAAGTCAACTCTCATTTCACCAGTTCTGCCGATGGTGACCTCAACTCCCTCCGCTACGAGCGCGTCTCGCTGACGCTGAGCGCCTTGCGTACCTGGCCCTCTAGATGATATTGCTCCCGATGAGCCTATGACACGGTGCCACGGCACCGGTGGATTCGTATCAGGTGAGAGAAATTTGAGAGCTACACATCGTTAGGTGAGAACTCTTAGGTTGGTATAAATCCGACGCACCCTGGCCGACGTGTCGCGAGTGACGAGGCATGCCAATGAGTTTCGCAATATGTCCTAGTGCAGATATACATTGCTCGTCTAATCATTGGATTGTTCGCCAGCCTCACCATAACTAGTGACTCGACAGTGTGGTATCAGACGGACTGTATCATAGACCTTTTGTTATCGACCAACATTTCTGGCTGGTCCGTTTTTTGAGATTTGAGGCACTCACTGCGGCGTGAAATTCGGCGCTGTCCATCGCGACCAGTCGCTCGTCTTCGCTATGTCATTGTCAAAATGTTGCCGGAGGCGACCATTTTGAGTCCTTTGACAAACAGAACCAACTACGGTCACGTGCTCGATTCCTTTAAGAACCAGCCGTCAAATTTTTTGGTTCTGCACTCATTTCCATGGACTCGCATTATTGTCCCCCTGCGATTGGCTTTTTCTGCTCGCAGGAGCCTACAGCGTGTCCTAGACGGATGTATTGACACCTCAGCTGGAGCGCATTCTCGCTTTTGTAAGCGGTCGTTTGGACTTAGAGTGGAGTTCCTTACCAGAGGTGTTACAGTGCCTCTTTTGTTGTCGTAACTTTCGAAGCGCCTCGTTTTTTTTTCTTCTAACGTAGATGGAATTTAATGATACGTGTTTGGCACCTTACGGAGGACACCTCACCAAACCACAGTCGGAACCTTTGACGGGGACCACGTTGCCTGACGATTGCTCGAGAGCACAAAGGTCACTCTCCGACCTTCACAGGACCTCTCTCATGCTACCCGTGGTGAGTTGTACCGTCCGCCTGTCGTAGAGCCAAGTTCCTGCGCGCGTGGGGAAGATGATCTATCCAGAATCGCAACGAAACGTTTGGCTCCGCCAGTCATTCATGAACTGATCGAAGCACATCTGAGCCCGTCATCTGCGAATTGGTCTTGGTTCGGATGTGCTGTACGATTCTTTCTCGACGCTGATCATTCATCCTTCGCAGGGTATGTCAGATATGTTGGATGCTCGACCGCGGCGCTCAGGTGAGGTTCGGCCTTGCTCCTCACTCTTCCGCCCTGCGATACTCACTACTTCACCTGCAAATCAATCATTCAGGGTTTCGGGATGCAAGCTCGCAGTATTCCAGGACCTGCGGCTCATCAGAAAGACGATGTTGCGTTACTGTTGCCCCTGGTCGTAAACGTCCCATTTCAAAGAGCCTACGCGGCTTTAGCTGAGATGACTTGGCTTGACGTAGCACACGAATTTCGCTGGCTTTATTCGTTGTATCGGCGCGAGCCGGGTTGTGGGTGCTGGATTGTTATAGGGCGATTGACAGACGTATGTCTTCGGCACTGCAGATGGCCGGTGATCGTGAGTTTCGGATGCAACTCACAGCCGTATGATGAGCTGATACCGAGTCGAGACCAGGAACTGTGGGTTCTACGTGTGTCCCGCTCTACCTCACATTTCGTCAGCTGACCATCGCGATATCGTCGCATTGTGCTGATCAGGATGGAGTCCTTCCTCTGTCTAGGTGTGTTTTATTTCAACGATCACTCGCCGGAACGTGACCTAATCTGACCAGAAGCGGGAGTGGTTAGCCTAGGTGACCGCGGGACGTCGCAGCTGTCCTATTCGTTCATTTTCACGCAACCTCGTAGCCCGTAGGCTGTCGACCTCCACTAGTCTGCACGCCAAACATGAAAGTAAGATGCAACTGAGATGCACAAGGACTTCGCTGATCCAAAACGTTGAAGAGGAAGATGAAAGCGAATTTCTCATTCAAATTGCTGCCGGAATCTGAAGACGAGAGCTTCAAGCGGGCAGCGCGCGCGTACCCTGGATCGGCCCCGAAAGCTTTCCGTCGTCTCAAGCGTGTTCAGACACGGGTCGAACGCATCATATCCGAGAGTCTCGTCTTTTACACCTCCAGACCTGTCGCTAATCGGGTTGATGTCGTAAAATTAGCATAGACTTCACATGCCCTTCCCCACGGAGTTCTTCGCTGCACACATCCGTAATGTGTGCATCCCGAACGACGCAACAGTGGACTCCACGGCGCTGATATGCGAAATGTTCCCGGATCCGAAACCTGGCACTCTGGACAGGATCGACCACTGGCGTGGACAGGCGTGGAGAGACGTGGAGATGCTTGTGCTTCCTCCGTCGGTCACACTGAGGACCAGCCTCATTGGGATTGCTGAATGTGGAGTCATTTTTCCGAGAATGGAGGACCTGGCGGTTGCGTGGTTTCTTCCGGAGGTGCCTTGGGACGCTATGTGTGTAGTCGCCGGCCGCTTCGTTGGTAACACGCATGTTATCGATTCCTGACATCAAGTATTCGAAGCTTGGAACTTCGCAGCTGTCCAGTTCTTCCATCGCCACGCACGCTCGTAGCCCGTAGGCTGCCGACTTCCATTACTCTGATTAATATAACCAATGCAGGTAGGAATCTCCTGACCTGCACGAGGACTTCTTCACTGATTCAAATTGTTGAAGGCGACTTTCGCATTCAAATTCCCACCAGAAATCCAAGACCAGATCTTCGAGCAGGCGGCGCGCGTAAATTTGCGCCGAAGCTCACAGTCGTCTCAAAGCGTGTCCAGACGCGCGTAGAGCCCATCATATACAAGACTCTCGTCTTCGACACCTGCCGACCTCACGCTGATCGGGTGGAGGCCAAAGAGTTCACGTTGACTTTACGTGCCCGTCCTGCGGAGTGCTTCGCTGCGCACATCCGCAACCTCTGCATCCCGGAACGACGAATGCGACGTACTATACAACTAGCCCGCGCCTATTGGGGTATGTTCGACGAGCAAGCGGTAGTCGTCATGGGTGGGTCAGAGCATGTGGAAAGCTTTTAAGATATCAACGTTTCGGTCTTGCGACGCCAGTTCCGAGCCTTAGCCGTTACATAGATAGCGAAGAATTGGGGATCGTCGGTCGGAAATTACACTCAAGGCCTAGCTTGGACACTTCCCTCCGAAGACCTCGACCGCGCGGCAAGCTTCGATGGTCGGTCAGGTCAAATATAGTGTAGTTTTCCTCAGGACAAGAGACGTCATGCTTCTGATTAGGTAAAATGTGGGTGGTCACCCTAGTCTGTGTGTGGCGCGCCTGCGAAATACCGGATCCTGCTGCCCATGGGGACAACGAACAGGTCCAAAATCTTCGAAAGACGGGACCCTGTCGAAATGTTTCGTCGGCCGTAGGGTCGACGATGCGTCAGTTGGCCACCGAGGTCGTCCTCCTTTCAACCCTTGCAGTACAGTGTTAGTGGTCAGCGAAACAACGCCGACGCCGACGAATATACGATAATAGCCGGCAGGGATCAGGGGCCTTGCGAACGGCCGGCGAAACTTGGGCGTTATGATACCACTATAAACGACCCGAAATGTAAGCATTGGCCTACGAAAAACGAGCGTAGCTAAACCGACGAGCAACGAGGCTAATATCTATATCTCCCAAGCATGAGACTCCATTCGTTGAACCCATCCCAGTGGGCACCTGCATTGCGGGCTACTACTCTTGCGTCGTTCAATTTCTGGACCCGCCTCTTCACTTTGCGTAGACAGTCTTTATGGGTGTTTAGGAACAAGGATTTCAAGTGCGATGTGGTGGAGATCACCGTGCTGACATCCTTGGTCCACTGGTCATCGAATATGGGTTCCTTGTTTATATCGAGTTCGATCGTGGTCAGCGATGGGAGCCACTCCAGTTCTGGAATAGGCAGCTCTGGAGGAAAGAACCCGACCGCTAAGTATTCCAGTTCCGGGAACATGACTCCAGAGTTTGCCATCGCACTGACAATCAGTCTGTTGACGGACAGGGTCCTGAGCGTGGCGAACAGAGGAAGGACAAACGTTTCCATGCCGCGCGTTGTTCCTCGCCAGAGTGCCAGATTCCGGATCCGCGTACATTTTGCGAACACCAGCATCATAATGTCGTCGGGCACTGAGTCCGGGATGCAGACGTCACGGACGTGTGCAGCAAAGAACTCCGCGGGACGGGCACGTAAAGTCGATGCGAATTTTTTGGCATCGACCTTACCAGTGACAGGTGTGGAGGTGTAAAAGACGAGAGTCTCGTATATGATGGGTTCGACTCGTGTCTGAACACGCTTTGAGACGACGGAGAGTGTTGGGGCACATCTGGGGTAGGTGTGCGCTGCCCACTCAAAGATCTCGTCTTCAATCTCCGGCGGGAACTTGAATGAGAAAGTCGCCTTCCTCTTCCTCTTCCACAATTTGGGTCAGTCAGGTTCTTGTGGATTTCGAACGTATCCTACCTTTAGCTTCGGCATTCGAACTGGTTGAGCCTTGACAGCCTGCGGGCTACGACGTTGCGTGTTCATGAAGGACTTGGAACAGCTTCGACGTTCCACAGCCAGGTTTTAGGCTGAATCACTGATGCTTCTCATGAGATATGAGGTCACATTGCCAAAAATCTGGAATACAACAGATCTGGGAATGGGAAGGAATCAATCATCATAGGGCTATATTGTCGAGACATGAATTACAGCGGGGGGAACAGGTCCTGCTCCCGATCACGTCTCGATCAGAAATCATCTCGTCAGAGGCATATGTTGGTTGCATCCGAATTTCACAAAAACTGGCCGTGAAAATTACGTTCTTCCGTCTGTCGCCAACTATCAGTCCAGCACCCACAACAGGGATGGGATATTACCGCAGGCCACGAATCGATCTGAAGCGCGCTCATCTGAAACCCGCTCTCGCTCCCTTCTCACTACGGCTGTCAAGCGAAAGGTGAAGGGTGCATCTCATGAGCGGACACCCTGAATGGAACTACCGGTTTGCGGATGTATGACCTGCGATGCCAAGACGGCAGCGAGTAGAGCTGAGCGCCGATTGCTCCAACCGCAGCCCAAGGTTCCTGAAGCCTTGAGTTGCAAGCTACTCGCGTTGCGGGCTTCCCAGTCCCAGGGCGCAGCGAGGAGATGAAGACTGCTCCGTTGATGATGATCACAGGATCAACAGCAAGCATTCGTAGCATGCGATGCGACAGTGGGCGTGTGTTTACGTTGTGTGGGTCCTAATGTGCGCAATACGGCCACGCGCACGATGTGGGTCGTGACTCGATGTGATGAAAATGGACAATTAATTCGAAGCCGTTGCTGACTGTAGTATCAAAACAGGGCTAGCATTGTGAGGATTCCCAGAAACGCCGCCGGAGGGTGCATAGGGATGCAAAGGCTAGTCTCCAGGTGGGAGCATGCCGGGCGAGGAACGATACGGGCTAGGAAAGGCTAGAGCAAGGTGGATCGAACATCACGGATTGGCCTGATGGTGAATTGTTGTGGATATAGGTCTAACGCCAGCTACGACTACTGATGGAAGATTCGATAAGGCGGAGAAAGACCCTGTTTTTATGACAGGCAACCGAGAGGAGATTGAGCTTTCGACTTGGCTTGGATGGGCACCCGCAAGAAGTGTCAAACGATGTCCAGGAGCCGGAAAACAGAGAAGACCCCGAACGGTGGATGGGAACCGGCCTCGCCCCTCGTGCGGGAGGCTGTTTGTAGTTGCATAATTTTGGATCCATATTCTGCTTCGTCAATCCGCCACACTCAGAACCCTTTTCGTGGCCAAATCTTTTATCAGTGGGCATGTCAAATCTGGAGTCATATCTCAGGAACTTGCGTACGTGTGGACTACGTGATTCCCTCGCACGTCCCTATCCCAGCGCTGGAGTGGCTCCCATCGTTGACCACGATAGAACTCGACATAGACAATCTTGAATCCTTCTTCCTGTATGTTCAAAAATGGTGTATACGCCGGGTGAAAATGCGGCTCGAAGAACTGAACGACGCGAGAGTCGTTGCCAGCACTACAGAGCGTCACTCGGATGGGTTCGAGGAATGGAGGAACGCCCCCGGCCACGTCGATGAACTACCATTGTCGTTTGGAGACCATGCTTCGCAGAGCTTTCTGTAGCGATATTGTGACCGCAGGGTTGTAGCTTCATCCAAGTCTTCATAAACCATGATTCCTTCGCTCACTTGCACAGCAGCTGCTTGGTCGTCTGGGTTGTGCTACATGTTCCCTGTGCCGGAGCCGTCAGCTGCCTCGATAAGACGTGTGTACACAACGATAACCGAATGTCGCGGCGAGGAGGACTGAGAGTTTCAAGGACGCCAGGAGGGGAATAGCTGCGCCTCAGCACGAAGTTCAATTCCACGTGGGTGCGGTCGTATGGCATGCAACTGCAGCAATGATCGTCAGTAATGAGAAGGAAACGCCCAGACGAGCTGTTGGCAAGATGATTGGAGAACAGCGGATTTGAGGTGTGGTACAGATGCGGGTACAGAATGAAAGCACAAAGAAAGAGGCAAGAAAGGAAGCGAGAAAAGAAAAAGCAAACTGGATACCTCGAAGCAGGCAGTGGCCGGGGGAAGGAAGGATGCAATGTGTCTCTAACCGTGTTGATTGTCATGAAATGGATGATCAAGCCAGAGAGGACTGGCGTCAAGTATCGAGCCGAGAAGGAGAACTGGCGCTGAGAATGAGCATGAGAATGAGTATTATGGCCTATGAGGGGTGGTAGGTAAAGTACATCGGGCGATATGAGCAAAGAATGGCAGGGAACCTTCGCAAACATTCACGTTGAGTATATGAGCAAAGTGATACGCGACCAGGGAACATGGGCTCCCGAACCTGCGGATCATACGAGTTATGACGCCGTACACGAGAACTTTAGGATACGTACTGTAGACCTACGGGTGGGTCAAGGGTGCAGGCGATTGGATAAACCCATGGGATTTGGAAAGTTACCAGAGGAAGGAGGAAGGAAAACATTGTTCCATGTGTATACGAGTATGTTACAACGCGAGAGGCGCGTGCCGAGGGGAGCTTGAACGGAAAATAAATAAACGACGAGCGATGCAATAACCTGGGAGCAACAGGGGGCGCTATCTGTTCATAGAAGAAGTCAAATGAGCAATCCCGAATGTGTAAAGGAAGCAAAGCAGCTTATCACAGAAGCGCCAGGAGGACGGACATTAGCAGATGACGCAGCCACAGCATCCCGCCCCTCTTGACTGTTCTCCGCCATTTCCGGTCGGCTGTGCATTTCCTATGTCACGGGGGGTTAAGGTCTGGCATCAATCCAGAGGTGCGGGACCTCACCATCGGCCGTCCTGTTTCTGTTCCGCTTCTTTTTCAAGTCGTTTTCGCCCTGAGGGGCATACGGTCTGACTGAAAGATGGACGATGGTCGGCGTCGGTGTGGACCCCGATTGCGGCGTGTAAGTCGGGAATTTTAGTTCTGTTCGTAGGACATGTCAGCAATGGGATGTAAAGCCGACGCCAGGTGTAACGATGTAGATATAGTACATGGACACTCACTTGAGAGTGTGTCGTCGTCTTGAAGCATCTTCCCGAGGTACAGGACACGGAGGTAAGCCGGAGCAACCGGCCGCTCGTCCTCCCACTCTGCATCGCATTGGTCAGATTGTCGTGCTCGGATATTGTCCCACTACGAACGCACCTGCAGGCCAGGCATTCCAAACGAGCTCCTTCAACCGTCCCAGTGTTGTCTCAGGTTCAAATGACATCGTCCGCCTCCGCCCGGATATGACGAGAAACGTGATATAGACCTGAGGACTCTGCGGCACCGCAGGGGAAGCCCCTGCACTCTCTCCAGCTACTGTGTCCTTCTCTTCCGCCCGTGAGGCCGCATCGTCGTTCGTCGGCGGTGAAAGTGGCGGCTCGTGTGACGTGGACCCTGCTGGCCGTGCCCCAACGATCCTTGGGCTGGTTTCAGCCTCGGTCATTTCGAGATGCGTCGCCGATGTCCTAGCAGAGGGAACATCTGCTGAACTGGGGCCCTCCGTAGCAACATATGGTCGTGTGGGTGGTTCAAGTGATGCCATGCGTCAACTCGCAGCCCCTGCGTCGACAATGGGCCCCTAGATTCCCTCGGCTTGATCGTCGTCGTTTCTATCAGGCAGAGTAGCTGTTGTCGCCGCGAAAAACTGCAGTGAGACTAGACCGGGGGAATGGAAGCACAGGGTAATCACAGATTTCTCGCCCGTATTTATAGTCCAGCTTCCTGGCAAGTGGATTAATCAGAACTCGGGAAGTAATTCGTCGAGGCCGATGCCACAACTCACCTGTGTCCTAGAATTTACTAATATACAGGACAATCAGGACGATGAGCTGGAAGGCGAGTCGTGGTGGTGAAAGGTAAAGGAGGTCCTTGAGGTCACGGTGCTGTTTACATGTAATGTCGATTGACGTCTCGATTACAAAACGGGCGCTTATTATGGCACGGTCTCCCACGTGGATTCGCACTGACAGGAGACTGTATCCACCACTGATTCCAGCTTGCGTAGCTAGCTCTACAACATGATTGCAATCTCAACAAGACGTCAAACAGTCATATGTATGGTCCCCAGTAGCTTTAGTTACCAGCAGGGTTCTGCACCGCTGCCAACAAAAGTTCAAGGGGATAGGCGCAGTGCGCAGGGTTTCAGGAGTCTGCACGCCATCTTCCCGGAGTCGAGGTCTCTCGAGAGTCGAGGTCAGTCGGTTTCAGGCTGCCGATCACTCTGGAGTTCGTTCCTCGATAGTCTGGACAATCCGTTCTGTCGAGAGTCCAGACTCCTAAGAGGGGTCCGTGCCGAGACCAGCGAAGAAGCGGCTTCTCGCACTCGACTGGCCGTTCATGCACCAGACTGCCAAGCCAGCTAGCGGAGTGCTAGCGAAGGGTTATCGGTGTGCATGTAAAATTAGATACCTCTCACCTGACTTTCCCGTTCGGACGTGTCGGGAAAATCTATCCCGACTTTGAAGATCTAAGGCGCCCGGATGGTGGCCGAGAACACATCTGGGGTAAGGGACTGTACTGCGTATTGAGTCTTGACCATCTTGCCAGTTGGGCTGAGGCATGTGCACAGTAAATCTACCGACCGATAGCTATGCTGTGAGATGCCGACTTCCACATTTACACAGCCGTCGCCGAGTGTCATGACATTTGTCGCAACATGTTGGCGTTGTGAAGCACATCCGAGCACGCGGAGGTTGAGTTCTAACTTCGTCAATATTTACTTGATCTAAAAATACAGGTTCCGGTTAGCAATAATGAAACGGATATCGTAACAGCGTCGAGGCAATAGTGACTGGGGTGTATGTAGGTTAACAGTGTTCGCAGCAGAGGTGGTAAGTGTCTGTGCTGGCTAAGGGGTCGGCCGAGGAGATGGATCGCCATTTTCCACGTCTTTTGCAAGACGAGGCTCTGTTGAATCCAAACTGAGGTTGGAACTGAATGATGGATGGTTGTGGCGTGCGGCATCAGCTGAAGGGCCTGCTTCAGGAAATAGCGAAGAGCCCTGTCGAATGGTGAGGAAGGTGGTAAATCGGGTGTTTGAGAGGGCGGTAAAGGACATGAAAGTTATTGGAGCGCGAACTCGGGGTCTCGGAGTCGTTATGTACTCGGTCACGTCGTCGTCGAGATCGTGGCCATTCCGAATGCGGCGATAGAAGAATGTCACCACAACCAAGAGGTTGCACACCAGCACGGTTACGGCCGACTAGAGCATCACTCTGAGCTTCGAAAAAGACGGACGACAAGCAGGATGCATACCTCCAGATGCGCCGTGAAACCGTCGAAAATGCTGTGTGGGCCCATTGCGTAGAATGCGTGCATCGCACTGATGGCCGTCGTCGAGATACTCGTCGCAAAAACAGCACGGATCATGTATCGCGGGCCTTTCGGTAGCGGGAGGTGCCACAAGAGATACAACGGGATCGTGACCAGGCCCACATCAGCAAGAATGTCCGCTGTGGCATGACGGCAAATCAGACCTTTCAGCCTCGCATGTAAAAGACAGCGGCTTACTGGTCAACTTCGTAACATTATATCCCTCAGAGAGTGGGCAGTCAGTAACCCATGACAGATTGCGTGCACATATCCAGCTCTTGAAGAATAGCAGGACAACCGCGGTGATTCCGAAAAGATAGGCCATGACGAGTACAAGTTTCCGCATTCTTCCTCGAGGCATAATCCGAAGGATGCTACATGCAATGCTGATTCGGGCGGCCCTAAGGAATGGACGTGTCGCATTGGCATGGAACTGAATAAAGGAGGACGTACCATAATGTACATGTAAATGCGAGCGTCATAGTGTAGTGATTAATCCGTGCCGCCTCTTTTGTGGGTGGATGACCCGCCAGTGTCCGATCTTTGAGAGGCGGAGCCTGAGATTATTGCAACCGCCGTGGACTAAGAGCTGGGACATACCCTCATTCACGGCACGTAGCCACATGAAGATGAACACAACAGTGTTGCAGGAGACCGCGACCAGCGCCCAGAAGTCGTCCCACGAGAACTGCTTCCTCCGTTGCCGATGTATCAGACGAAATGCCGTGACGATGAAAGCCAGGCTATGGCAAATCGTGCCTGCGACTGTTATCGATCACTCTCTAAGTTCCTGAAGCAGGGAGCAGCATAAGACGAACCTCGGAACCAAAAGATCGTCGCCCGCGAAGGCGGCAACGTCGACACCATCGTCGAAATTTGCGGGCGCCGCAGAGTAGATGGCGGGAGGGAAAGAAACGATCTATGTCTTCTGTCATGTTGGCATGCATTTGCAGGGTTCTCTGACAGGATCTCAATCAGGTCTGTGTGTTGGCCGGTTGGGTGGCGTTTGGATTTCTCATAATTGATGGATCACGTGGAGCAGCGATTTAGGAGCACACCGTGCGTGACGACGACGACGAACCACAATCGCATCATCGATGGTAACACCCAAGTCCAGCGAATTGAAGACCGACTCAATACTGTACATGCAGAGAAAAAAATTCTTTCAGCAACGCCGCAGTGAAAGGTTTTTGTCAGGACTTTTTGACACTTCTGTCACCCACGACGCGGAATTTTATCGGCCTTTTGGACAGGATATGCGGAACATCTGTGGCCCGGAATCAGAATTTTCTTGGGACGAACTCGAGCCTTTTATGAGTACCGTAAAGATCCTTGCGTCCAGCAGATCCTATGCTGTGCCGAGTTTACCGTGAGCTGTGGCCGGAAGCGTTGAAGTAGGAGGACGTAGGAGTGGCAATCGAACGTGGCGTCAAGCAGATGACATGAATGATGAGAGCGCACCGATATCAACTCCGCGAATCGTCCAGGGTCCAGGCACCGCAACGAGGGTTCCACTTGTCGATCGTCATTTCCCCGCCAATTCCCTACGATTTCAGTTGTTCGTATGAACTTTGGAAAGTGACCATCCAGTCATGACGGCGGCGGTTGGTGTTTGGTCTGCTACTACCAGAGAAGAGCGCACGTGGCTGGGCCATGGGCGCATGGAGGCTGAGGTGGTCCGAGCGACGCACGAACGTCAAGGTGGCGTTTTGAAATGGAATAATGGTTTCGCATCAGAGTTCGTGTCAACCCAGGTGAGAACCTGAACCCATGCTACCAGGGTGTGTCCAAAACTTAGGGCACTTTCCGGCAACCTTGCTCAGGATAGGAGAGGAATGACATAGTTTTCAGGGCCAAACGCGTCCGCTACTCATGAGGGATGCAACCGCTCTAAAGCCATACGACCAGAAACAGCCTTGCATCCCTGACCGAAGTAACGGGCAAGAAGGGAAGTGTAGTGTCCAAAAATGCGATGAGAGCCGTTTGAGAAGCGTGAATCTGAGAGTTTGCCCGAGAGAGCGAACGAGAGGAGCTTCGGTTGAAACGTTCCTTCACCTGCACGTTGCCTAAAACTGCACATTACGATTGAGCAACAATAGTATGTCGAGACTCGAGAGTGCGAAAGCAACTAGCAAGTAAAAGGTTTAATGGTATCGTGGGTGTGCAGTGTCTAGCCAAAGCGAGGTGTAGGCGGTTAAGGTGACAAAATTCACACGAGAAGGCCCCCAAGATACCTCTTCACGGCTCTGGGGGCAGCCCAGCTTTGCCGATGTCGCTTCCGCTGGACGGCGTGAGGGTAGTGCGTTATGGGGCAAATTTTCCGACAGCCGTCGACTCCTGGTGTTCTAGAGAATTGAGAGACGAGGCGACTAATAAATGAACATGATGAGCGGCGTCTGTGGACGGCGTCGTTTCGAGAAAGATTAACGAGCCCCGTCGCTTGGTGGATAGAAAAGTGGTGAACTGGGATTGGGTGATGTTGGTAAAGGACATGAAAGTGAGCGGCGCGCGCCGAACCCTAGGCGTTCGGGTTGTCACGTACGCGGTGACTTCGTCGTCGAGATCACGGCCATTGCGAAAGCGGCGGTAGACAAACGTTACAAGTACCATAAGGTTGCAAACGATCAGATTTGTCGCTGACTGTGGAAGTCTGGTTGTCCAACCCCCGGGCCAAGAAAAATCAACAATGGCACACCTCCATGTGGGCTGTGGCGCCGTCCAGGAACCGGTCTGGGCCCATCCCATAAATTGCATGGACCACGCTGACAGCCGTTGATAGGAGGCTCATCGCAAAAACGACGCGAATCATGAGCCGTGGTGCTTTAGGGAGGTCGGAATACCACAAGATGTAAAGGGGGATTGTCACTAGGGTCGCATATCGGCTGGAGCCAACATGCATCGGCCTCCCTTGCAGTGGTGGAACAAGGCGGAACCACTCACTGATCAACTTAAGCGATGTTATACCATTTCCCCCGCGGGCAGTCAACAACCCATGCCGTATTACGACCGCATATCCAACTCTTGGCAAATAATAGACCAGAGGCGGTGAGCGCGAAAAGCCATGTCACGAAAAGCACTAGTTTCCTGGTGCGTCCCCGAGGAAGAATTCTCAGGATGCTGCAAGCAACACTTATCCTGGCCGACCTGACTCAGTGTATCCGTCTGAGTGTCTGCGCAGAGAGTTGGCAGGAGAACGTACCAGACGGCACAGGTAAAGGCCAGGAGCATGACGAAGTTCGTGGCACGCGTCACCGCTTTTGGAGGCGGGTGACCTGCCGCAGTTCGTACTTGAGCACGAGACAAAGTTAGGTTTCAGATGCTTTCTTGCGTTGAAGGCGAACGTACGATTTTATGTGAGACGTAGGCAGGACCCGATTGCGGGGAGACGGTGTTGCAGGAAACAGCCACCAACGCCCAGAAATCATCCCATGAGCTCTGCTTCCTCCGCTGTCGATGTATCAAACGAAAAGCGGTAACGGTGACAGCAACCCCGTAAAAAATCATCCATACGACTGTGAAAGCACCAGTGAGTGACGGAATTGTTGAACAGCAAGCAAACGAGCTCCGGAGGTAGGAGTCGGTGCTCCAGCGAGCAGGAGCCATAGTTGACTCGGTCCGCGGAGCACAAGCAGAAAAGGTGTGCAAGAGTTGTAATCAAGGCGCCGTGATTTCTAGATCTATTCATGTCTGCCACTCTCCTAGCTGCCAGCGTAAGGGTCTGCATCAAGTCATCAGCGCCGCTCTTCAACAAATGACGAGTTTACGTTTGCTGCCGTACGGAGTGTGGCCCTGAATTGAATTGAGTGTTGGATTCTGTCAATCCTCGAAAAATTGGAAGCGATGTCAGGGAGTCTCGATTAGGGCAAGTCTCGACCGAGTCGGCGGAAGCCTGATGAGAAGGTAGACGGGCCGGCGTGACGACCAATCAGTGAAGCACCTTGGTGCTCATATCATGGTTTCTGCGCCGGTTTTGCAGGACGAAGACCCGTTACCGGCATGGCACATGCTAGACAACGGATTGTGACACGGATTGTGAGAGGGGTGCGAATGCAGATCCAACATCTCGACGCTCCGATTCATGAATTTCCAAGTTGGATATCCATTGATCATGAGTACACTCTGATAGCTTGATGTGAGGGAGAGGACCAAGTGTAAGAAACGCAAAAAGTTGACGAGAGCGAGATTCGAACTCGCGCCCCCGAAGAGACCAGATTGGGTGGACGCGCTGCATCCTGGTCCTTAGTCTGGCGCCTTAGACCGCTCGGCCATCTCGCCATGCCTCTGAGTGCCAGTGGAAAGCAGAACACACAAACATCGGTCGCCCCATGGAGGAAACGAAAACACTCCAAGCACCCGGAAGCCGGTGTATGTATGTATGAGACCAACTGACGGGTAACAATGAAACAGTGGCTTTGCCGCGCGCCGACGATATCGAAGAATATGTTCCTCAATGTTGAGACCCATAGAATAACCTTCGAGTTTCGACTTACGGGACCCCAGTAGTTTCCCGGTCCATCTGTCCTTGCAACACCGGCAGGGGCCATACGCGAGGTGCGGCGACCACCACGGGACCTTCCCAACCGCACGAGAGAAACAAAGCAGAAGGGCAAGTTCCTCATCCTTAACAGCAAGGACGTGCGAAAGGGTCAACGAGCTTCAGCAGCCTCTTATATCTCTCGAAGCTGAAGATCATTGTTTGCACACGCGGGTCGAGAAGGGCAGCAAGATCAAAGACGCATTCATCGCTCGGCGTACCCATACATGACCGCGATGAACCGGAGTCGAGGGATCAATGCTCGTGGCTATAAGATGAGCGCAAGGAAAGTCGTTCGAGATATGACGAACGAGGAGGAATCAGGCGGCCGTGGCGGAAGAGCAAGGTTTCGCAAGAGCTTTGGAGGCAAACAACGCGGTCGCCCGATTAGGCTTCCAGTGCCACTCTCTGTTAGTGTTACCGCGAAAGTCAGTTTGGCTACTTCACGACATGCGAGCAGTCTTCGACGGGACAGTTCCACCTGACGAGTTCGACTCGTTCGACGCGTTTTCTGGGTCACTCCCTCCCGCTCCAACAACCGTTGGAGTCGATTTCGTCACTGTCTCATGGTGTCTCATGGCAAGAAAGATGCGTCTCACTGCTTGCTCGCCATAAGGTCACCGTTTTCACGTTAGAGGGCTTCTTTTGCGCACCTCGCGACGTAGAGAGACTTCATACATCGCATGGCCCGTAGGATTTCCCGTCCGTGCAGTTCCACCGTGTTGTAGGCTCCAAGTGCGGCAACAAAATTCCAGTCTTGGAGCCGCGTGAGATGAGCGATGAAATTGCTCGAAGAGTAAGCCGTACTTGACTCTAACCTTCATGGCTGAAGTCCTGCCGTTGAGTCCTCAAAACGTCACCATCGGCTCTCTTCTACACTACACCCCCCAGCGTATACCGGAGCTCCCACTGCAACCTAGCTCACATCCGCCCGTAACTGCTCACCCACACAGCGAAGAAACTCGATCTCGACTATGTCTTGTCATACACCAACTGCCGCAGGGCGTAGTCGTTTACTTTGTCGACCATTTCGGCCTCGACCGACTCAGTCCTGAGGAGCGAGAAAGATTGCCGAATTGGCCGCACACCGCAGCGCGTCTCATTCCCCTCGATCCAGAATCTGCTCGACTCCTTCCTCCGCTTCCCGAGGGTTGCAGGCCGCGCCCTCCGCTCCCGCCGCTTATTCTGTATGGACAGGAGGGTAGGACAGTCAAGGGCTTCGTCGGTGCGTTTCCTGTCACTCTGCCGTATGAAACGGTGCGTCGCTTCTCTTGCGCCCGCTTCTCGTTCCACTGAATCTCTCGATAGCCCTGTAGAACGTACTCGCCACCCGCAGTCTCTGGCGCGCAGCTCGCGCCCCTGGCTTACTATTTGAGCAACGTCGAAGCTCTAGAACGGACTGGCTCGTTGCGTCGCCCAGGTGAAGGAGGACGCCAGGACAGCGGCGACGCGGTCATTATTGGGGTTGTCAATGAGCAGGCGGGCGAACGTCGTGACGTTACTTAGTCTAGTTGACGAGGAGCTGTACCTCTCCGACGGCCATCCACCTCTCGCGATCCGGAGTACGGAGGCAGGAGTTTGCAACCAGCTCAATGGAGGATGCGCCCTGATGTGACTAAATAACATTTTGTATCTGAGTCGCTGGACAGCTGAGTACATGAAGCAGTCTGCGTGAAATTTTCCAGTTTAAACCAGCCAGATCGTACAGCTCCTGCTTCAAGCGGTTCAATTGACTCCGGAAATTCATCGTCGATAGCGACAGATCTGATAAGATCAACTTCATCTCGCTCGGTAGCCCACGCGTCCAGCTTTTGTGCATTGGGGAGTAAGGACAGCCTGTAGGATACGGGACACGTGGAACGGAGCCGGGAAGAGGGCGCTACTGATGGAGGAAGAGGATCGGTGATGCGAGCGGCAGATGGGAGATGGCAGTGTTTGGCCGCAAGCCGCCATCGCCGCCATCGTCGTGGCTTGTCTCTGCTCCACAAAGTACGATGAGCTCCTCGACGTCCCAGCCCGTTGAAGTCCCCGCAAAGCCGCCCGGTGCTGGCCGCCTGCCTTCTCTCAACCAGCTCGCCGCCCGCATCAACCTCAACGCCTCAGCAGCGGCAGCCAATGGCTCAACGACCTCCGCACCGCGACCGCGGCTCGCAGCCTCGCTCCTGCGAACCGGCTCAAATGCATCGCTCTCCACCCAAGCGTCTACAAATGATTCCACGGCAGTCAACGCCCCTTCCACCCGCTCGACTTCGCCATCGGGTCTTTCAACTTCGCCTCCGCAATCCGAGGCGGGCGTCAGCGAGGCAGGAGGCGACGCGCTGACGGCGGAGAAGGTCGAAAAGCACAACCAGGAGGCCCCTGTTCCCGAGAAACGGAAGGTGAAGGTCGGATACAAGAACATACCCAGTCTCGACGCTATCACTGCCCGCCTCGCGAAGACGCGGGCCCTCAGTATCGATGGGACTGCGAAACCGCCTGAGCCCGAGATGATTGAGGATCCAAAGACGCCAGGCGTCCCCGTGAAGAAACCCGAGCACCCCCTGCAATACCCATGGTCAGCGACCTTTGTGTCTGAGTCGCTGCCGCCCACTGATTACGTCACGCTCACAGGACAATATACCACGATACCAAAGCCAAGTTCCCCTACACACCCGCGAGCGCCACCGTCCCGGACACCGCCTTCTCCGCCCAGCCCCCCGAGTCGACGGACTACGAAGCGGGGCTGACCATCATCGGCGAGTTCGACACCGTCGAGTCGTTCTGCCGCTACTTCAACTGGCTGAAGCCGCCCTCGAAGCTCGAGCGCAACTCGAACTACCACCTCTTCAAGTCCGGCATCAAGCCCATGTGGGAGGACGAAGCGAACGCGAACGGCGGCAAGTGGGTGCTCACGATGAAGAACAACCCGGCGCTGCTTGACCGCTGCTGGAGCTGGCTCGCCATGGCGCTCGTCGGCGAGGAGCTGGAGGAGGCCGACGAGATCTGTGGTGCCGTCGTCAGTCTGAGGAGCAAGGTCGACCGCATCCAGGTGTGGACGCGCAGCAAGGACGATGTGGAGAAGTTGAATGCCATCGGGAAGAAGCTCGTCAAGCTGTTGGATGTGTCCGAGGCGGACGGCATCGGTCTTGAGTTCCAAGTACGTATATCCACGTATATGTGTCGATTGAAACCACGGATGTTGATTCACGTCTCGTAGTACAACACGGACGATCGACCCCTCCCCAACAAGTTCCTCTCCATCCAATCCATGCCGAACACATCCTACCGCTCGTCCGCCGGAGCCAGCGGTCATGGACACACCAAGTCCTTTGGCGGCGCCAGCGCAACACAGAGCCCCACCGACGGTCCGGCCAGCGCAGGGCCCGCCGGGGCAGGTGCTTTCGGCGCTTTCGGAGTAGGTCTTGGTGGGACGTGGAAGGTCAAGCCGCGAGGTGGCTAGGTCCTGTCCCTGAGGAACATGTTCATCCTGGCCTGGGTGGTCGCGTTGATTGAGAAGCAGTTGAATTCGGATGTTGTATGTACTACCCCTTGCTACTGCGGTGCAAAAATGAGGAAAAATAATGGGTGCCATACGTATGTATTGTTTGAGCGCCTGATCATGTCTATGATACTCCGAGCATCTCAAAGCCGATAGCCGCGCCCGGTCGAAGGCTTGCCATCCAGCCCAAATCTGCCCTGCCGCCAAGTCAAGCGCTGTGGCAGAACGTGCTCGTAGACATGCGTGACCCACTTATGCGAACCCCCATTGAGCCGAGCACGATAACTCGTCCACATAGCAAGACTTACCTCACACGTCAACGGCCTCGTATCCCGTGGATCAATAATCTCCTCCACTCCAAACTTATGCGCAGTCTTCATCGGGCTCCTCACACTCTCAAACTTCTCCAGCAGGTCCGCCATCAGCTTCTCCCGCGCCTCCGCAGATCCTGCAGCGTCCAGCTGGCGCTTGTACGCTGCTTCGATTCCACCCTCTAACGGCAGACTGCCCCAGTCACCCGACGGCCTATACACGGGCGTACATCAGGGAGCTTGGTGAGAGAAGGCAACGAGAGGAACGCACCAGGCCACGCGCGTCCCGGCGCCGTCTTCGGGATCGGCAAATACGCCGCCAGCTACGCCGAACGCCCTCCGGATGATCACGGTGTATATCGGTACGGTGGCGTTGTATAATGCAGACATTGCGGAGGCGCCATGGCGGATTGTTGCTGCTCTTTCGGCGACGGATCCTAGAGTCCAACTGAGTGCCTGTTTCTGGTGTGGCACGAGAGGGAACTCACCGACAGCGAAGCCAGGTAGGTCGACGAGGTTGAGCAGAGGAAGCCTTGCATGAGGAATGTCATGATGCGGTCATTCTAGAGAAAATGGGGAAGCCCGTACCCAAAGTGATCGCAGAGCGTGACAAACCGCGCACTTTTTTGACTACCCAACGCATCAATCGCGCCTGAGGAAGGCTCATTAAACACGTGTCGGGATACAGTAACATGGCTTACCGCCGTTGACGAGGCAATCGCTTGTGAGAACACCAACCGGCCGACCTGCAAGCCGCGCAAAGCCCGTGACGATACACCGCCCCCACGTCCCACCAATCTCGAAGAACGATGACGAGCTGGGATCCTCGACAGGGCCGTTGGTGTCGACGACCAGCCGAACGAGCCTCCGGACGTCATACGGCCGCGC
Organism: Lyophyllum shimeji; assembly: GCA_026008595.1. Classification (NCBI taxonomy): domain Eukaryota; kingdom Fungi; phylum Basidiomycota; class Agaricomycetes; order Agaricales; family Lyophyllaceae; genus Lyophyllum; species Lyophyllum shimeji. The sequence continues at coordinate 411,846 of BRPK01000006.1, forward strand.
CCTCCGTCTCGGAATGATAGACAAGAGCTGTTCCTCCCTCCGCGTTGCAGGATCTGCTGAGGTCGTCACCGGTGGGAGTGCGAATATCGAGGAAGGAAGGTACGACAGGAACGTGGCAATTTGACGGAAGGCATCCCGTTCGGACGTTGCGACGTTGTCGACTGTGCCGTTCTGCGCGTGGATTTCCCAACCGCCGAGTGCTTCTTTGGAAAGGTCTTCGAAGGTGGCTTGTTTGACTACCCGGGGTCCAGCAGCGAATAACTGCATGGGAGGGTGGGATCAGATACATAGACTTGGGCGGACATGGATGTGCGAGATACCTGGCTGAGGCCTTTCACCATGACGCTAACACAGATGCGTAAGTGACTTGCATGGATAGATGAGGCGTGCACTTACCTAAAGTGACCGATCACAGCTTTCGCTGCGGCCAGACCAACTACGGGACCCAGTAAAGCTGAAGCGACAGGGACCACTGACATCGCGTCCATACTCTTCCCGAGGCCGGCCATACCAGGAATATACGTCGCCCCAATCGTAAGATCTACAACGCAGGCTCAATTTCAGCATAGCTCGAGAATGAAGTCTCAATCTCATACAGGTTGCTACGCTCCCGCCACCGCTGGAACCGTCCAGCAGGCGGATCTGCGGGCAAATAGTGAGACGCGTCGTTCATCGTAGGGGTCAAGTTTTCGGACCAGTGGAACTCTTGCTTTCCTCGCCAGGATCTGACGTAGTGTGACTTGTCATCAGGCGGTCGAGTGGCAAGGTTGTGGTTGTAGCATACCTCCCCGTACGGAGCTTTCATCTGAATACCGCCGTCCGCGTGTCCGCCTCTTACACTGAAGTCGTCGGCAGTTACGAAGACCTTCCGTCCGTTGATGCGTCCAAACCCGGTTACGCAGTTCCTGGAGCGAGGTCAGCAAGGCGGCACGCAACAGGTCATCATGATTCCTCACGCCGGCGTGAATGATTTCAGCTCTCCTGTCTTCTCGTCGTAGACGGGCTTTCCAGTCACGGAGCCCACCTCCGCGAACGAATCCTTGTCCAAGAGTGTTGTCAATCGCTCCCGCACCCAGAGTTTCGCGTTGGCCCGTTGACGAATGTAGCCTGGGTCCTGCAGATTTGGCCGTCGGATAAGCCGTTGTTGTTCTCTGAGTTCGGACAGGGGTTGCTGGAAAAAGTTGCAGATGCTCAGCGGGGAAAGATGTTCGATGTTTCTCGAGACGCGCACCTCCCAACTCGACGCGTCTTCAACTGCGTCGTCTCTCCTCGCCTTGCCACCTCCGCCGTTGGATGAGTCCGGAGACATTTGGGCGCGAGCTTGCGAGAATCCACGCGTCAAGCGGCAACCTGGACAACAGGAAGGTCACCTGTCCTGTGATCCTGATTCCTAGGTCGGCTTCAACAATTACCGGTGCCATAAGTTCATGAAGCCTTGGGGCCTGGCTCCGAGTTATGCAACCCTCATCTCTGTGCATTCATCCCTTCCGCTTGCTTCCAGTAATCGTCCAGACATTGACCATCGAAGATGCCCAAGGTCCTCGTCGCTAACCGAGGAGAAAGTAAGTGAAGGGTTCGAACAAACAATGGCAACTTGTCAACAACCCTCGCTCCCGACTCAGTTGCCATACGCATCTTGCGTTCTGCTGCAGAACTAGGATGGACCACAGTCGCTATTTACACCGATGGAGATGAAAGCCATGCCACGTTCGCTGACGAGGTCGTCAAACTTGACCGCGTGTCGGATTACCTGGACGTTGGGAAGATCGTGAACATTGCTGAGCGGCACGTCGAGATCTGAATGCGTTCATTGTGCTCTAGCTTACTCATTTCTCGCCTTTGTAGGTCCCGCTGCACGCATCTTCACCCTGGGTATGGCTTTCTGAGTGAAAGCCCCGCTCTAGCGCAAGCCTTACCAGAATCCATCGTATTCGTCGGACCCTCGGTAGAAACGCTCCATATCTCCTCCGACAAGCTTATGTCCCGAGATCTCGCGTCGTCTCTTGGTGTCAAGATAGCTCCGGGTACCAGAGTCTTGTCTAGCAGAGATGTATACGACTTTTCGCGCGCTGAAGGCTTCCCCGTCATGATCAAAGCGTTAGATGGAGGAGGGGGAAGAGGTATCAGGATAGTGCACAGTAATGAAGAAATCGAGGAGGCGTTCAACAGGTATGCAGTGTTGGACCCCAGCCGTCCATTTGTAACCGTGCTCCCTTCAGATGCATGGGGGAGTCTCCATCGCGTCAACTATTCGTTGAGGAAGCTCTCACCGGACCATTCTGGAAACATGTCGAGGTTCAGATTCTGGGAGACGGGTCGGGAGCTGTGACTCACCGTTGGGAGCGTGAATGCAGCGTACAGCGAAGGTATGGTTGCTCCCGTTGATCGAAAATCGTGTCCAAACTCATCGAGGCAGATTTCAGAAGATCATCGAGGTCAGTCACCATCGTGGACCGGGGTTGCAGTAGATTGACGTCTGGTTTTCAGGTAGCACCAGCTAGGTTGGATACCGCTGTCATTCGAACACTCGTGGACTCCTCTACGAAGATGGCGAAGCAATTGAATTACCGCGGACTGGGTACATTCGAGTATCTTGTCAACTCCAAAACACTGGACTGGGTCTTCTTAGAGATCAATCCCAGGGTACAGGTCGAACACACGGTCACTGGTAAAGATCCCACATCTTGACCCCTGATCGATAGCTGAGCGCGATATCCAGAGGAAGTTCTGGGTTTCGACCTGGTCCGCACTCAGCTCCTCCTTTTCACCCCTACAACCACTCTAGCGTCGCTCTCTCTGAGCAATTCACCTCCACGACCAAAAGGATACGCCATACAGCTACGGCTCACCGCAGAAGATCCCGCTCGCTCATTTCAGCTATCCCCAGGCACACTGAAGACTTCCACCATCGTCTGGCCGTCGGGGCCTGGAATCCGCATAGATACCTGGCTTTCAAGTGGGCCTTCATGTCGAGATACGGTTTCGCAGTGGAACGTTGGTACGGAATTTGATTCGCTTCTGGCCAAGATAATCGTTCGCGGGTCCTCATTCGAGGAAGCATCGCAAAAGGCGAAGCGTGCCATGCGCGAGCTCAGAATCGGCGGTCCTGTGATGACGAATCGCAACTTGCTGGCTGGGGTGCTGGACCACCCGGATTGGCTCGCGGGAACGATTGGCACCCTGTGGTTGGAACAAAACATCGACACAGTCCTTGAACTAGGAACAACTGCCTTGCAACCCACGCGTCCTCCCGGAAATCTCCCGAAGGTCCTCGTACATAGCCAGACTGATGGTAAGGACCCCGTGTCATCCGGGAGCACGCTGCTGCAACCTGGGACCCTGTTCCACCTAACGCTGTCGCCCTCGGCCAGTGCTACTTCTGCTCCAGCGAAGCACAGCTTGACACTTTCTTCCATCTCACATAACGCCTTTCCTGATAGGTTGTCCGGCGTGCTTCAGACCTCTCTTTCGTCAACTCCCCTCATGTTTTCACTCTCTCAATCAACATCTACCGCCGTAACGTCCTCCGCGTTCGAGCTGGCGAACCCGAACGATTCATGCCATGTCGCATCGCCCCTTACTGGGAAAATCGTCAAGTTGCATCCCGCGCTGTTGGCAGCGAGTCACGACGCCGCGGACGAGCATGCTCGCTCCGTCAAGAAGGGCGAGGTCATCGTCATCCTCAGTGTTATGAAGATGGAAAGTGTTATTGTGACTCCGCGTGACGCGCTCGTGGAACGTGTGGGCAAAGGCATCCAGGTCGGGGTCGTGGTTGGAGAAGGGGTCCTCGTTTGCGTCTTGGGAAATGATTCAAGGTCCTTGGCAAGCAGACTGTAGTAGACCGGTTGGGATGAAACCCTGAACGCTATCCGCACTGTTATCTGATGTCAGCGTATGCGAGGGATCGAGATACAGAGGATCCGAACTCCTTGGACCTCCTGCTTGCTTTCGCTGAATGTGGCTATCTCGACTGATCTCGTTCAGATCTTGCCGAGTTTCCCGTTTGGGGGCAATTCCTCTCACATGTCGTGATGACTGGATGGTCTTCGCTGTCTAGTTCTGTTTCCGAGCGCTGGATGCACGGTCTGAGATGGATCGTTAACGTCACCGAGTTTATGTCTTCGATGCCACCGCGGGCTCAGTTGTCACGCCCGGCCATAGGACACCGAACAGCTTCGCATATATATTTCATCACACCCACTGTCAGATTGGGAACGGTTGCTATTCATAACGGCTTGCGAGCCAAGCCTTTCGTTCCCCAACCTCGACTACGACAATGGTGTCTTCCCATACCTACAACCTCACCGGCGGCATCGATATCTTCTTCACCGATTCTGGCGCACCCCCTGACTCCACTGACTACACCACCCTGGTCATCCTCCACGGTAGCGCTTTCACTGGACGTATGTGTCTTTCGTATTGTACTATAGTCAGTGAGAGATCGAGACTAACAAACCTCGCAGATGGCTTCGAAAAGATGCACGACTACTCGCACGCCGACAACCTGCGAACCGTGATCTGGAATCGCAGGGACTACCCCGGCTCGACCCCCTATACCGATGCCGAACTCGAAGACCTCAACCAGGGCGGCAAAGTCTTCCTCGACCGACTCGCTATCCAAGTCGCCGACTTCCTCAAGCAATTCATTGAAAAGGAGAAGGTCCCCAAGATCACCGCCGATCGCAAAGCGGGAGGTTTCGCCATCCTGGGCTGGTCCATGGGCAGCGCGACCGCCATGCCTCTCTTCTCCGACCCTAGCCTCCTCTCGTCGGAGCTCTATGCCCTCCTGGAACAATACGTCAAGAACCTCGTTCTATACGGTTCGCCCCAGCCATTTCACAGAATACCGACCGTTCCCCTTCCAACTGAACAAATACCGGCCAGACCCGCCATACCTGTCTTTCGGCTACCAACTGCCCGCGGACGAAAAGACATATAACCCATGGACCGACCCGGACTGCAAGACCCCCGAAGAGCTGTACCAGAACTTCGGCTTCTGGGTCAGCTCGTACTACGACCACCCGGACGTCTCGGGGACCATCAACGGGCTGGACTACAGGAAGCGCACTGACAAAGCCACAATCACGTCATGGACCCCCGAGGAGTTCCAGCGGAACTACTGTGAATCCGCTGCTGTCCGATCTGAGCTGCGCATGTAAGTACTCTCTCGCACCTGCGCCACTTGTTTTTGGCTGACTGGGGACGGGTGCAGGTACGTCCCACCGATGCAGCCGACGCTCAACGACCTCACGAACCGCGTGCTCTTCGACGAGGTCCTCACACAGACGTTCTTCCCCAAGGTCCCCGTCACGTACATCAGCGCGACCCGGTCGAACTGGCACTGCGTCTGGGGCTACATCGAGGCAAAGCGCAACTACGAGAAGCAGCTCACAGAGGGGAAGAAAATTCGCCCGACGAGGTTCTACGTTGTCGAGGGCGGTAATCATTTTGTAAGTAATTGCTTTCCTCGTGTGCTTTTCCGTTGTTGCATGAGGTGATTGATGGGTTTGTGGCGCAGGTTCATGGAGACCAACCGCAGGACCTGGTGGAACTCACGGCGAAGGGGATTAGGTGCTGAAGGACAGACGCTGCGGTAAGCTCGTTTTGAACTCTGCAATACTGGCAGGCTGGCGAAGCCATAGATGGGAAATGGGGTTTCGGGGCGTCGGCACCACTGTGATACCTAGCTACAATTTGATTACGACCCATGGACGAAGGACTTCTTTCTGCCGCGTTACGATGACTATCTGAGTTGCCCCGAGTAGCTGGCGCTTCCCAAGTTCGTTCGCAAAGCTGATCCCAGAAGCAGGAGAGGCGCATGTAAACAGGTCAGCCATCACGTATCAATCCTGGACCGTCGTTCATGCTACCTCATGGGCATTGGCTTTTGAAAGGTACGACGAGCATGGACCGCGATCTGCTACAAAGGAATAAACATTCAAGCCGGCGGCGAGCGGATTCTTCACGTTCCAAGAATCCAGGCGATGCGCTCCGGAAGACCGGAGAATGGGCTTCTTCAGCCGGGTATAGGGAGCGCAGATAGTGATCCCTCCTCAGCATGCGAGCGATCACGTAGTAGTAGTTCCCTTTCGACAACAAAACCGTAGGGGTTCGAGCGGGGGCAGAGCTCACGATCGGGAGTCAGCACCAGATGGGTATCGCGGTACCGGTCACCCGGCTGATTGTCGATACCATTGATCCTTTTCGCAAACCGCGATCAGGTTCAACGTCGAGGAATTCCACCCAAGGTACACGGTTTTTGAGAAATGAGGACGGCGTAGTCTCCCGTTTGGGACATGAATCAAGGCGGGCGTGCTCCCAACCTCTATACGGTTGAATAGAGATCTGAAAGACATGTCACGACCGTCGAAGGGTATACTGTCCTGCCGTCGCCGTTGAACAGGACGACCGGACGACAGGGAGATCCGGTGGACCAGAGGCGATCGCTGGCGCTTCGCTCGGTAACCTTTTCTTTACGCGAGGCAGTGGTGCTTTCGATATCAGATTCCATACCATCTGTGCAACGCAAGGCAACTGGCCAGTCTAAGAAGGTTTGACGAGCAATCATCCCCACCAAACACGGCTCTTACGAGACAGGTGACACGCGGGACGAAGCAGTGAGGCCGTCGAGAAAACGACGCTGCAGCCGGCTGTAGGAACACGAGAAATCGCCGAGGGCCTGTGGGACGTTTTTCCTTCACCAGCAGCTACCAAGAACAATGGGAGGACGACGACAATTGGATAGCCAAGTCGCGTCTCCCAAGCTGTGACAGAAAATCCGCATACTGAAGTGCCACTGGGCTTGGAGTCAGGTCAACATCGCCCGGTACGAGCACTTCCCGAGGTCGAGCACCAAACGCAGAGATATGTAGTACCCAAGTGTACTCCGTGTGTACTTGTCGTGAACGCACAATTGCATTGCGCAGCGCGATAACGCCGAACTATGACGGTTGGCATGTGCCACGAAGCCACGCAGGGACGACGGTATTCCGTGAGCAAGCCCCGTATGGAAAATTTTTCTCTTGAAAAACGCCGCGGCACCGCCGCCATCATCGCGGCATGACCTATGGTATGTCATATGACGGAGGTAAGTGAACGCATACCCTGGCGAAGCCGTGGATTGGCCAGTGTAGATGGAAACGAGGATCAAGGAAGGCGAGTAAACGGGTACGTGGCAGGGCCATAAGCCCGCTTTTGAGCTGATATGTGAGCTGCGGAGGCGACGAAGACCTTAGAACCTTGTACTGTATTATGGCGATAAGATCCGTCAGATGCAAGGGGGCTGTGGACGGGAGAAGCAGGTGTCGCGGGACCAGCTGGAGTGGGAACGGTGGCAGTTGTTGGTGGACTTCGCATGAAACTGATCGACACAGTGGGAGCAGATGGCCAATTCGGAGTGTGGACAAGACCATGGCCGTAAGGCGATCTGCGCGGAGCACTCACTCCGTTTACGGCGGGTTGGTCGGCATTTGTGGGCTGGCCAATAGGGTGAGTGATCGGGCGCCATTTGTACTTATTATGGCCGCTCGGCATCGCACATGCCGAGATTTTGGTTGGAAAGCTTGGACTGGTCGGCCATTAACTAGCCAGCAAACCCCCAGCTACGACCACCCAGCATCTCCCGAGTCATGGGCAGGAGAAAGATCGAAATCCAACCCATAACTGTGAGCTCTTCCGTCCATCTTTTCGCTATCAGCACGCTCTGGCTATCCCCGATCCAAGCCCTGCTTTGGTTTCATTTTTTTTAACGCCCCCCAACCCAATAATACCCCTCTCCAGCTCGTTCTACAGCTCCTCGCTTACCGCGTTCTTTTATACTTAGCACGAGCGCAACCGCTCAGTAACCTTTTTAAAGGTCCGTCTCGCCTGCTTTAACTGTAGATTTTTGCTATTTTTGACCCTAATGTCTTGGCACCCCTCCTGGCCGTTTATAATTATATTTCGTCCTTCTAGCGCAAGAATGGGCTCTTCAAAAAGGCGTATGAGCTCGGTGTGCTCTGCTCTGTAGATGTTGCAGTCATCGTCTTCGGTGTGTCCTTCCCCCTCGCTGGCTGAGAGACAGTGCCAAGTCGTCCTCACATGTGCTCATGTGCTCGTCACTGACCCTTGTTCTATTTTTATCCCTGCAGAAGAGAGGCCAGGGCATCATACGAAGCTGTACCAGTATTGCTCCTCTGACATTCACAACATTATCCATCGACACCTCCATGCACGTTCCATAGATTTTGTCGTCTATACCGCAGCTGACAGACGCCTTAGCACGATGGTGAAAAGGACACGCGTGGACCCGCTGACTTTTCTGGTAACGCGCCGGGCACAAAGGACGACGCAGGCGAGGCGGACGAGGACGATGTCGACGATGACGTTGATGACAATGTCCCCCCTGTCCGGGGTTCAAAGCGTAGGAGCGACGGCCAACTCAAGCAATCCGACGCTACCGATCTTGTGAACACCGATGTGAGTACCCGCGTTCCTTTTCGGGGATTACGATGCGCTTCTTACAACTCCAACTCAATGCAGTCGGACTATCTGCCTTCCCGGATGTCGCTCTCACAACCCCAGCACGCTCCACGTCAATTGTCTCATTCCATGTCAATGTCGCAGCACCATCACCAGCAACACCAGCACCCCATCTCAAGCGACCGCCTCGGGCCCATGCATCATCACCAAAGCAACAAGAAACCGCGCCTCGGTCTCGCTCCCAGTCCTGGCCTTGCCCACTCCCGCTCAGATTCAGACGATCCCTCCGGCAGCCCAGTCAGCGGCAGCCGCAGTGCGCGTTATCCGCACACCGGTGACCCTCTTGGACGAAGCTTCGGTGTGTCCGCGTACATGCCTCACCACGCGCCGCAGTCCGCGCACCCGCATACGCCCGCTTCCGCATCGCACCATCACCATCGCCACCAACAGCCTCAGTACCACACGCCTTTCTTCGCGCCCTCGTCCGCCCCAGGCGGCTACGGCCAGGGTGGCGGAGCCACCCCGCCCCCGCCGAACTTCATCCCGCTCCAGTCCCAAGCCGACTTCACATCGTCTGTTCGCGCGCGGAGCGCCAGCAGCGGCGCCGGCGTGCTCCCCTCGCGCAACGTGTACGGATCCTACGGGGGCGACAGTGCACCAGGAAGCGGCGGCGGTGGTTCAGGCCACGGGGGAGATCTGTTCGCCGCGTTTTTGGATGCTGAACAACAAGCGCGCACCAGCCTCCCTCGCAGGAACTCGGCTTCCTCTGGCGCCGGCCCTGGCGCGGGAGGTGCTGGTGCATTTGGGCTTGACTGGCCGGTGCATGTGCCGGCTGCGACTGCGTCAGGCGCTAAGAGGGACGACGCGAATTCGAAAACTGGTTCGCAGAGCAGCAGCGAGCGGGGTGGAGAACGTGAGAGGGAAGACGTGCCTGCGGGCCCAGGGTCAGCTGATGGTGCAGGGAATGGCAATGGCAATGGTAACGGTAGCGCTGGTGGTGGAGGAGGCCCACCGCCCGATTGGCTCGATTTCCTATCTGGAGCGACGACCAACGGGGTACCCCCTGGCTGAGGCGCGCCGCAGAATGCAAAACAAAGCCCGTGAGTACGCTCAGTGTGCTTTGAATCGCCTGCGCTCAACCAGTTGCACAGGTTTGATGCAATGTGTACAGTATGATCGGTGTGCGTTGGTTCCTTTCGCGGCCTACAGAAAGTCGTGTAAAGGGGGGCTTCTGGGGGAAGTGGTATTGTGATATGGACACTCGTGTGCGGACTTCTTAGTTGCAACACCCAATGTCGCCGATGAAAAGTCGAAGTTCGTGAAAAGAGCATTAAACCTGCGCTCATGCAACTATACCGTGCCATTATTTATTGTCGCAGCAGCCATCTCGAGAACGGTGAGATCTAGAGGTCGTGACTTCGTGACCGTTGTGGTCTTGTGATCGAAAACGATCGGAGGTGATCGGGGTCCTTCTTGTGGCCATTACATTTTTTTTTCGAGTTCCGTCAACGCGTCTAACATCGTCCTCCACCAAGTTCATCCACTTGGTCGACGGCTCGCTCGTTGAGCTCGTAAACCCAGCTCATCATGGCCTCTCTTCTGGCCCAGGCCGTCAAGGCCTGCGTCAGCAAGTCAGGGAGAACAGTTTGTTCTGTTTCGCTAGTACGACACACTATCAGGCATCCAGTTGCCAGTGCGTTCTTGTCGCTCCCATTATTTTACCACTCTGCTCACAAAAATTCTGAATAGCCCGCTTCACGCTTGCGGGCAGTGCTCGGCATAGCTCTGCTCTTGCAACCGCGACAGGGGAATCACAGCCTGCTGTAATGGCCACGTCCCCACCGGCGGCTGAAGACAACGCGCTTCCTGCGTTCAAAACACTCGAGGGTGTTGTCTCTGATAATGTACTCAAGGCCATTATTGGTAAACCCATGTCCCTCACGACCATGTCACCCGTCCAAGCGGAGGTCTTCCCCCTTCTTCCTGAGTTGGCGCGGCCTTACAATCCACAAGAGCCCTCCACCGGACCCCCTCGTGATCTCCTTGTGAAGGCTAAAACTGGTACCGGCAAGACTCTCGGCTTCCTGCTTCCAGCGGTAGAGGCGCGATTGCAGTCAATCGAAGCGCACGTAGCCCGGGCACTGCGGGATGCAGGGCGAACGGAAGACAGGGCCCTGGAGCACAAGGTTAAGGCTGCGTTCACGCGCGAGACCGTTGGCACGCTCATTATCAGTCCCACGCGCGAGCTGGCTAGCCAGATCGCGAAGGAGGCTCAACGGCTGACCACGCACCTCGATGCGTTTGGCGTCAGGCTGTTTGTTGGTGGGGAAGGCAAGCGGAACCAGATGCGGGAATGGACGACTGGAAGACGCGACATTGTCGTCGCCACTCCTGGTCGCCTTCGTGACGTGTTGGAATCGGAACCGGAGGTCAAACGCGGCATTGCAAAGACACAGGTGGTGCGTATCTCTCGTGTCGTAGCCTCATGTTCCCCTCTTCTAACTCTCAATCAGCTTGTTTTGGACGAAGCGGATACTCTTCTCGATATGGGTTTCCGGCCTGACATCGAGGCGATCAAGGAGTTCCTTCCACCCGTTCCCCAGAGGCAAACTTTCCTGTTTTCCGCCACAGTCTCGCGAGCAATTCAAGATATTGCTCGAATGTCCCTGGCACCTAATCACAAATTCATCAACTGTGTTTCCAACGACACCTCGCCGGTCCACGCACACGTCCCGCAGTACCACACCATCCTGCCCCATGCCAAGGACCAACTCCCGCACATCCTACGCCTTCTCGCACACGACCAGCTGTCTAACCCCGGCTCCGCCAAGGCCATTGTCTTCTTCCCTACCACGAAGATGACCCAACTCTTCGCCACAGCCCTTCGGGAGCTTAGCAGGTCATGCCTTCCAGCTGGCCGCAACACCAACGTCTACGAGCTCCACTCCAAGAAATCCATGGAGTCGCGTACCAGGGCATCCAGTTCGTTCCGTAACGACACCTCCGGCGCCGCGATCCTCGTCACGTCGGACGTCTCCGCGCGCGGCGTGGACTACCCAGGCGTCACGCGTGTCATCCAGGTCGGTATCCCCGGCTCCACCGAGCAGTACGTCCACCGTGTCGGCCGCACAGGGCGCGCGAACAACACGCAGGGCCGCGGCGATCTCGTGCTTCTCCCCTGGGAGATGCGCTACGTCAACGAGTGCCTCAGTATGGTCCCGCTGAAACCCCTTCGAACGCAGGACCTTGCGGCGGAGGTTGAGGAGTTGGCTCAGACATTTGATAAGGATCCATCGGCGTTCTTCGTGAACGCTCCTGTGCCCCCTCCCCGGCCACAGTCGTCCACAGGCCGCGACCGCGACCGTCGGGCCTATACCAGACCACCCGTCCACGGCGCGCAGCTCTTCCAGAGCCAGACAGCGGCGGTTATGCAGGAGATCGAGCTCACCTCGCAAGAACTGAAGATGAAGCTCGACGAGGAGGCGATCCGGGAGACGTTCATGTCGCTGCTTGGGTACTATCTGGGCAAGACCACCGCGCTGCGCATGCGCAGGGACGAGGTCGTCGAGGGGCTCAAGCAGTGGACCACGGATGGTCTCGGGCTCCCGGTCCCGCCGTACGTCTCTGAGCAACTACTGAAGAAAATTGGTGGTTTGGAGAAGCCGGCGAGAGGGTACGGCGGCAGGCCGACCTGGAGGAGTGGAGGAGGTGGCGGGGATTATGACCGCGCGCCGAGGAAGAACAGTTGGGAGGAGAGGGGCCAGCAGAGAGTGAGGAGTAACCGCGATCGGGGTTTTGGTTCCGTGAACGGCGACAGGTTTAGTCGCGATAGGGAAGGCGGTGAATATAGAGGTCGGGACTCGTTTGGGGACCGTGAAGGACGTTCGGGTAGGCGTGGATTTGGTTCTCGCAACAGCGGACCCCGATCGGAGGATTGGTAGATTTTATGACATGCATAGATTATTTATTCCCTTGTAGAACACAGCAGTATAATTCCTCGCGCATCTGGTATACACGTAGTAGCTTTGCCTATTAGATTCACATCTCGCAAAAATCATGTTGAGCTTGCGAGATGGGCCCTGCAGTGTCCCGGCCTGCGGGAGCATCGTGACGAGGGTCGCGAACTTGTGACACTCAAATTCACGATCGGACTTAGCCGACCTTCATAATCTTTCGCATTCACCATGGACGAGTCCTACGAGCAACCTACCCCATTGCCTGCAATGCCTCCGGCTAGTATCCAGGAAGAAGACGAAGAGCAATTATCCGAGGAAGAAGACGGAGGCCTCGATTGGACGAAATTGTAAGTGTCAAGTTTTTTTCTCGAAATCCGCATCTCTTCGACATCCTGTGCTAGGCCAGGCATCGCCCGTCCGGTAATCCCTAAACGAGGCGAAAAGGAATTCGAACCAAAGCCTGGCGGCGGTTCAGGTCTTCAGCTCCATGTCTTAGAGCATGCGCGGGCTGCGATGTTCGATACGCTGAAAGCGACGCGCACCATCTCAAGGTATCGAAGACTATTCCTCGGCGTATTTTAGACTCTGAACGCGTGCGTTCATCAGCAAAGCCGTGAGCCATGCTATATGGTATCCCAGCATAGGGCGCGCACATGTAACGCTCGCAAAAGGCATACATTTCTCGTCCATGGGACACTCGGCTCCTGGGCCAGTGGTCGACGAAAAAGGCGTCATAAAAATTCAAAAGCGACTCGAACTGTTGCCTGAGGAGGCTATTTATCTTGTGGAACGAGGCTCGTTGTTCTGTTGGAAAGCCGTCGACTTGGATCTCTCAAAGGCTGGCTTGGAGGACATGCCCGGAGCGCCGATGACAGTGCAGCAGGTGTATGCAGAAATGATAGGGGTGGAGGATCTTACGTTGGACAAGTTGCAGGTATGAAGCGGCTGTTTCCTCCTCTTGAACCGTCATGATGAAGCAATTGCAGGTGTATACGTACCTTAAACGCTTGGGCTACGCCGTCACTCGGGCGAATCCCCCTACCTCATATTATCCAACCCCTCCGCCATGGCCGACTCAAGCGCTGGCCGACAAAACGAGCCCGTCGCGTTCTATCATCCAGCGGATACTGTCCATCTTCCCGTATTGGTTATCAAGGATCTCGCGTCTCTGGACGAAACCTTTCGATTGGTGGCGGCCCCTGCGGATAAGCCGATGGCTACACCACGATAAAAACTATCGTGAGTCGCGCATAAATTCTGTCGGGTGGACTCCTTTGCCTGATCCCCTCGTAAGCTTGGATGTTCCGCTCCCTGAGATTTCTGTCTGCTGGTCACAAAATACCCATCCACCATCCTGATCCAGAGAAACGACTGGAAGCGAAGAAGAGGTCGCCTTACCAGATTTTCTATAACCTCTACAAGCCATCGACACCTTTCAAAAGATCGGCTCCTCCCCTCCCAGATTTCCAAATCGTTGTCATCAAGTACGTACATTCTTCCCCTGCAACAGCTTCCGCGCACTAACATCTGATTCGTCTGATTCGTCTGCTCACAGCGCGAGAACGACGCCAATGCCAACTCTCCAAGAACTCACCGACCTGTTCGATGTCCTGCCCGAACTCCCACCTCCGCTTCCCCGACGACGCCAGCCGTTACTCACGCAAGCTCGTACCGCTTCACAAGCAGCTGCTTCTGCTCCACTCTCTTCGGACGAGCCCACCGCGTCAAGTTCGGCTCCTGTAGCGAAATCCATATCAACCGCCCCGCCAGCCCCTGCCCCACCAGCAGCCACCTATCAAGCCCCCAAGCCGACGTTGATACAACGGCTGTTCCCCTGGGCCTTCCCCAGCCAACCTATCCAACCTGTGGAGCCCGTCCGCCGACCGCACCCCTTCATGGCGCTTAAGGCCGGAAAGAAACTCATTGTAATCGCGGTTGTTGATGCGGGAAGCATAAGTTTCTTCCGGTTCGGCCAAGGCGAGTTCACAGAGTGGCCGATGGTGTGAACAGGGCGGTTTTCGGAACCGATATAATGTATTTTCTATCTATTCGGCATAGAGACTGTGCCTCCATGGGGAAGTGCGCAGTGGGTGAACTCAGATATGCAATAGTTTCGAAGATGATTGATAATGCCTTGACATAAAGTACAAATGAGTAGGCTGTTCTTCCAATGAGTGGAGGAGTTGTATACGGTCGTAACAGCATCTGGTACAAATCTAAGAGCGTAGCGCGACAATGTGTGGTGTGTAGGGGGTAAGGCAATGTGTTTTAGATAGTGTGTATAAGCGCGGCCATGCCAGCGTCCCCAGCCGCAATGCGATCACGCAGCTGTTCCGTTCACTTCCACGACCTCTACGTCTCTCAGTGCTGCCTCGCTCACCATCGCATCTGCCGGATGCGGAGGCCGGAAGTTCAGCCTCTGGTTCTCGAGCTGCTCAGCGAGGACAGCAGGGCTTGAAGCCGCCGCCACGAATCCGAGGAAGGGCGGAGACGGGTTCAGCGGCCGCGTGCAGAACTCAGGATGTGCTTGCAGCCCCAGGAAATACGGATGTTCTGCCATTCCAAACGTCATTCACGTCAGACCACGAACACGTTTGATAGAAGGAGACATGACGTACCTGGCAACTCAAGGACCTGCATCCGCTCCCCCTTCTCGTCCTTACCCGAGAAGACCAGCCCGCTGTTGCTCAACTGCTCAACGTACGTCGGGTTGACCTCGTATCGATGGCGGTGGCGCTCCCAGATTTTGCCTGCACCGCCGTACAGCTTCCGCGCGCGCGACCAGGTCTCCGTGCCTTCCTCGAACACGGTGGGTCTCAGCCCCAAGCGCATCGTCCCACCCATGTGGGTTTTGGAAATCTCCGGCATGAAGATGATAACCTGGTGTTCTGCTTTTGAGTCGAATTCTTCCGATGTGGCGCCTGCAGGGTGGCGGAGAGGAGGTTAGAGCTCTGAGATATGCATCAGACATTGGAGCTGAAGCAATGCCTACCTGGGATTTCAAGCACATGTCGTGCCCACTCCACAACGGCGAGCTGGAACCCAAGGCATATCCCGAGGAAGGGAATTTTTTGTTCGCGAGCGTATTTGATGGCGAGCATCATGCCCTCGGTACCGCGATTACCGAATCCACCTGGGACGAGGATGCCACTGTTCGATCGTCGTTAGATAATTGGCACACTGAGCGAGGAAAACCGCGTACCCTGCAGTGACAACTGACCGCCAAGCGTCGTGGTATCTAGCGGCATTTGTCTCTTGAGTTTCTGGCTCTAGATCGGATGATTCTACCCACTGATTAAAGGATTATTCACTTCAGCAACAGGAAGTCAATGAGGTGTAGGTCGAAGCACGAACGTTCACGATGAGTTTCCGGTGGATGCGGAACGCGGAGTGCTCCAGCGATTTGATTACAGACATGTAGGAGTCCTTCAAGTCTGTGTATTTGCCCACGAGGGCAATCGTGACAGTATCAAACAGGCGTTCCTGCCTAGAAGCGCATTTTGGCGTCAAAATTAATGAAGAAGTCCTGAAAGGGTCCAGTGGCGCACCCTGCCGTCAGATCCTTCCACCTCTTGCCTAACGATGTACCCTTCTCCGACATTTCCTTCGTGATTGAAATTTTATCGAGCTTGAGGCGTTTGCTCAGGTATTCAAGAATACCTTGCGATTTCAAGAGGAGTGGGACGTGGTAGACGGACGATACGTCATGGACTCCAAACACTTGTTCGGAGGTGACATGACAGAACATCGATATTTTGGCTTTCGTGGCAGGTTGAAGGGGTTGGGGGTTGAGGAGGCGGCACGCAATCTGACGAGGGATGAGCGACCGAGAGAATCGATAGAAATGGGATGCTAACCAAGTCTGGAAGCAGACCCAGTCCTCGGAGGGAATGGACAGTCGTTTGTGTCGGTTTCGTTTTTTGTTCGCCGTGAAGATCGGGAACCAGAGAGACGTGAATGAGGGCGAAGTTGTCATATCCTACGCGGAACTGGAACTGTCGCATGGCTTCTATGAAAGGCGCGGATTCGATGTCCCCAACCGTGCCACCAAGCTGTCGAGCAACGTAAGGCCAGCGTCATGACTGAATGGGAGACCAGAGATAATACCTCCACGATGCAGACGTCAGGCTCTTCGCCCGATTCGTCAACCGGGATCTTGGCCACGCGCTCGATCCAGTCTTGAATCGCGTTCGTGATGTGTGGCACGATCTGCCAGAATTCAGCCAACACGGAGGCCACGGAGCACAGAACGTACCTGGACAGTCTTTCCAAGGTACTCTCCTTCTCTCTAGATCGTTCATCAGCTTCCTATCATCGATTTCGAGCGAGGGACCTGACCTCCTTATTGATGACGTGCCGATAGATCTTGCCAGTCGTGATATTGTTATCGCGCGACAAAGTCACGTTGAGATAACGTTCATAATTGCCCAGGTCCAGGTCGACCTCCCCACCATCGTTCAAGACGTACACCTCGCCTGATAAACGACGCGTTCAAAGATCGTAATTACTTGCTTGTTCGCCAAGCTCACCATGCTCTGTCGGTGCCATAGTTCCCGCATCTATGTTCATGTATGGATCAATTTTGATAGCGGTGACCTTCAATCCAGTGGTCTTCAACAGCAGACCCGTGGACGAGGCTACAAAGAACATCGAATTCTGAATATCTGATTGATAAATCATAAGGCCAGCACCCGTACCAATAACACCCTTCCCGATGCCACTGACGACTCCTCCGGAGACTAGGATGTACTTTGTCATGGTGGTTCGGGAACGAAAGACAACAGCTAGACTCCAGGCAAGAGTCTGGAGAGGAAATTTTGCCCGAGCGCCAAGCGGACGCAAATATCAACACAGCCACAATCGGTTGATCGTTCGGTAACCACGTGGCATGAAGTCGCCATGTGGCGCTGGGAGCCTCATCGCAGATCGTCGAACCAGATGCAAATGTGCACTACGCGTTTCGGCGCTTAGCGAACACTAGAACGACGGGACACAGGTTCCCCAAGGGGCTCCCACCGGTAAAATCTGTGAGATGAACTACCTCCCAGAAATTCGAGGGGCTGCAGAAGGAGTGCGGGTCTTTGTCCCATCTTAGAAGGGATGGATCAGTGATAATGATTACGCATCCTGTCCTATTCTCAGTAGTCTGCACTTCATCGTCATTTAACCCTGGCTTTCGCTTTCTTGCCAATTACATAGTATACTTGTGAAGTGCTACGGGATATCAATCGTAAATCGTACTCAACTCACTCAACTCACTCAAACCTGGACAAACACGCTAACAAATACACACCGAAAAGATCGTGGTATGGTGTAAAGGTAATATCTTAAAACACTCAAGCGTTGACTTCGTATCCAGATACCTGCAGCCCACGAATGGCCTCTTCCAACATATACGCAGAGGCACCGTCGGGGTCGAGGGTCGCCCCGTCCTCCATGTCTCGGTAGAACTTGTCGATGCATTCCGCCGCGCCTGATCAATGAGCGACCTTGGCGCACGCGGCGTGAATGGCGGGGTAAGTTGGAGATGGAACGGGAAATTTGACGGGATCTGGCGTCGTGAATGTGACATATTCAGGATAACCACGCAGGGTTATGGGGGATGTCGCTTTGAGCTTATACTTGTTCTCTTCCTTCTGATAAGTTTCACGATATTTTAGCGCAACCAGACGATCCCAGGTGATACCGACGCACCGTTGCAACGAGCCAAATCATTTATTGGTCGAAAAGGCAGCGCAACCCCTGCAGGGACCATAGTCATCACGTGTTGCAAACGGTGCACTTTGGGACCGTTCAGGTCGTCGGTTAGTGTTTCATGACCAAAGCGACACATGATTGTCCACATCGTCGCAGCATAGTCCCGTTTGGCTGATTCCGGGTCAATGCTCGAGTTAGTGGACTCAGCGAATATATGTGCACACTCCGTTGGCCCCGTCCGCAAACTGGGGTCTGAAGTAAGCTTCTCGTGCAGCTCTCGAATTTCGTTCACCGAGCAAATGTCATATTCCCCAGTTATGACGCAACGATATCCGTCGCGGATAAGAGCCTGGTCATTCTGCATGAGTGACGATTCGTGGGAAGAGAGTATAAGACTGACATTCTTTTTCGCGGTAACATGCGACTGAGGAGCCGTCATCAAGGTATCATTTATCATGTCTGCCATCGTATGGAACGAAGGACGAGATGCGTGATCGGAGGGTGTTGACCAAAGTACGTTGCGTTGCCCTTATTGGCTCGAACTGGGACCGCGTCAGATAGTGGCACTTTGAATGGGTAGATTTGTTAACTTACATGCTCTGATATAATGATCGTAATACATCTGCCCAACGGCAAGAAGAGCGGAATCACCATCGCACGAGCTGATCTCTTGGACGACCGTTTTCAATCCTTGCTCCCCGGGCACAAGATGTATAAGATAACCCAAGATTCGGATGTAGATCAGGTTGTTCCCTACTTTTTCCACTTTATCGACGGTTTGTTGAAGAAACCTCTCAAGTCTCAGGCAGATATTATACGCGCTCACAATGTGAGCGATATTTCGAAATTCGGAGTCTCTTGGGAACGTTGGATGGCAACGAAGTCATAGGGACAAGATGATCATGAAAAGTGGCGCATCTGGGGGGTATTTGTTCCTGTTGACGCTTACGTAGTCCGGGAGTGCTGGCCAGGCTCTCAACAGAATACTCGCGGCCCCAAAAAGAGATGTCACTTATGTAAGCCGATCGCGTCACGATTCCCACTGTCGCGTTCAACCACCACCCACCATCAGCGCGTAACACCACATATCTTCCATCCAATGATCAGAAAACGTGCTACATATACTCTACATGACACACCTAAGAAGAACCGTCTTGTCGGGGCTGTTCATGCCGGTTTACCAGTCGCACAAGCAGCTGCCCAGAATGGGATCCACCCACGTAGCGCGTTTCGCATAATGAAGAAACAGCGTACGACCGGAACAGTCTCAAGACAACCGCGGTCTGGGCGTCCACCCATTCTCAGCGAACGTGATAAACGTTACCTGGCAAGAACGGCAGTCAAAGAACGTCGACTCCCCTTCACCGAGCTCGGCAATGCAACCAACCTCAATGTTTCGACATCCACCATCCGCAATGCTCTAGCGGCGGAAGGATTTCATCGACGGGTGGCGAAAAAGGTTCCTTACCTTACGAAGGCCCATAAGAAGTCGAGGATGTACTGGGCGCGGAAGTATCGAAGCTGGTTGTTGAGGGAGTGGGGGAAAGTCATATTCTCGGATGAGTGCTATATCTACCTTGGCGACAACTGTGGTCGTATCTATGTCACCCGGCGTCCTGGGGAAGAACTGCATGAGGACTGTGTAGTTCCATCCTTTAAACAGTCTTCCAAGCGGGTTATGGTGTGGGGCTGCATCATATCCGGGCACAAGGGCCCTCTCGTTGTGCTGGAGTACCCGGGAGGGAAGGGCAATGGGATGAACTCTGCACGCTACCAGGATCAGGTGTTGGATGGGGTTTTGGTTGACTTCCACACTCGTATGAAGGCACTGAAGGGTTCTGTATTGTTCCAGCAGGACAATGCGCCGAGCCATGCCAGCAAATCTACGAAGCAGTGGTTTGCCGCCCACGACCTCCCCCTCCTTTACCACCCAGCATCTTCGCCAGATCTCAACCCCATCGAACACGTCTGGCACGAGCTCAAAACTCGTCTACGTGCTCTTCCTCGTCCTCCCAATACCGTCGAGGAGCTGAAGGCAGCTGTTTTGCGTGCATGGGATGAGCTACCTATCGAAGACGTTGACAAGCACATTCGGAGGATGCCTGATCGTGTCCAGGCAATTTTGAAAGCACGAGGTGGACATACTAAATATTAATCATACTCGGACATTCAATGGACCTCATACAAGTCATGTAGTACTTCATTTGTAGTAATTCTCACTTTTGACTGAGAAACTCGCGTCGTTGATGCTGACCGCGATGAGTGCATGACCGTGTTGATTACGTAAGTGACATCTCTTTTTGGGGCCGCGAGTACCTTCCGTAAGTGGAAATTGGCAAGTCCCAAATGCTTTCGAACCACGAGGAACACGTCGTTATATGATAGAACCGACTGGATTGCATCTCGCGAGGAGGGAAAGGCTCTCGATCAGTCATCACACGGGCAGCGCGATACCTCTTCTCCCACCTCGCCTTCAGGGTGACTTGAAGCAGCTGACTAGGGCAAACCGAGTCATTTTGCATATCTCTCGAGGAATTCCCTGAACGCAACTTTCGCCGCTCCGCCGTCCTCCCAGGCAGCACCGAGCTCTCTCTTCAACCGTTCAGCATTCTCCCTCAATTCTTCGCCCTCCTTGCCACGGCACCTGTCAAAAACGCTTCGAATCTCTACTCCTACCGCCTCGCGGGTCCCTTTCGGAGTCCTTCCGTTCAGCCTGTGGATCGGCTTGAGTCCGTTTGCGGTCCGCACTTCAGTCAGCTCAAATGCGACTTCCAGGTTCTCCGTGAGGTGAGCGGCAGCCGTTGGCTGGTCCCCCTGGAAAGGCCAGCAGATCCTGCGAAGGCCGATTAGGACACATCGCGGGAAAGATCCATCAGAGAGGGAAACGGAATGGCTCACATGGGTATACCACTGCTGAGCGACTCCATGACGCTCCCGTGCCCAGTGTGGGTGATGAACCATCCCGTGGCCTGTGGCACATCAAGTCAGAGATCAACCAGCCGGCAAGGGCATATAAGCACGCACTGGGTGATTCAAGATGAACTGTTGTGGAGACCAAGGGGTGAGTAGTCCCAAGCCCGAGGTCTGAGCTCTTTCAAGTAGCCCTTCCGGTATGTTGGCAATGGGCGAAGCGTGGGATAGGACCTACGGAAGATCAATTGCGGAGGAATGAGTCCGACAGGCATAAGGCGCACAAAGGGCAATTGCTTCTCCACACACGCCTCGACGACTTCCTCGAGATACTCTGGCTTGTGACTAGGCCAGAATATGCTCCCGAATGATATCTGCAAGTCACGAGCATGTCCAAGTATCTTCAATCAAAACGATGTATGACTCACGAAAAAGACGGAGCGGGCGCCATACTTTTCGAGGGCGCCGTCCAGGAAGACCTTGACATCTGCGTTGCTCTCGTCGACGTCTGACTGAGTGGAGGTATAGCCAGCGGGCAGCAAAGGCCCAATGGCATAGACAGGCTTCTGCAATTCAGCAAACCATGTCCGTATCGCGTCCAAAGATGACTTCTCGTATGCATCTGAGGACGTCATCATAAGGGCATCACTATCCTTGACAAATCTGGAACTGCTGTCAGAGTGGCCGCGCAAGCAGAGAAGAGAAGCGACACGTACTCCGCGCCGTTTCTAATAAGGACGGACACAGCTACCTCGAAAGGAAGCTAATCTCCAGAATTAGTGGACTCATGCGGAAGTCAGGCCACTGCATATACCTTCTGCGGAAAAAACTCGTGGTCGTACATGGCGGGTAGCCCAGGGACCCGGATCACGCTCCCGTCTAGGTGATAGTACAACTGAGACCACCATCAGTCCAGATTAATTCCAAAGACCTGCAACTACATACCTCCTCGCCAACTTCGAGCGGCGATTTTCCCGTGCGCGCGACCTCTTCATCGACCTTCGCGCTGAAGTCACCTCGGCCGCCGACGGACTCTGAACCCCAGTCGCGAAGGAAGGTGGTGCAGCCCCCTGAAAACCAGGTAATGATAGGCACGGAACGTCCCGTCACCGCTCGGGTCATTTGCAACTGAGGCAGTAAGAAGAACTGCAAAGGATAGAGCCTTTACCATGGGTCACAAGCCAAAGATGGGTTCATATACGTACGTCGAAGATGACCGCAACTGGAGCGGGAGCGGCTTCGAATGAAACGCCAGTCGTGGAGCATGTGATAGGCTTTCCTTGAGCGAGAGTTTGGTATGCGGCTGGATACGCTTCGGCGAATAGACGAAAGTCCTCCATGAGGTTCGCCACGCTGAACTGGAAAATAGATACAAGCCTACGGCGCAGATAGTGAGCGCAAGACAGGGGAAACCACTGGGTTTTGACGGGCATATGCACCTGATGCGTTGAACGGACGAGGATCCACTCTCAGATTGCCTAGCGATCTCGAACCTGGCCTTCTCGAGCACCTGTGGAGTGGTAAAGATGGTCACGACTAGATCCTGCCTTTCTGACACAAGGCGTGCTGCTAGCACACAGAGCGGTCTGGTGTGGCCTAACGAGAGAAACCAGTCAGTGATGGGCTGAAAGTGACTGACTGTTTCTTACTCCAGCCTGGGCTCGCCATCAGGAGCAGGTGAGACGTGTTGGGAGACGACATAACGACCAGCAGGTTGTACAATGGTGTCAGACCAGCTCAGCCGCAGGATATCCATTCCATATATATATCTATTCATCAATACGAGTTCATGTTCAGCGGTTGTCCATAACGATGATCTTGATTGCGAAGCTGTAGACCCTGCACTCACGAACCGTCTTCATCTCGCGATCACGCTATCTGATCGCAATGCCCCATTGGTGGGTACAAATCGCGAGGTCCACAAGCAAGTTGCTGCCAAAATTGTGGAGCGCAGCCTGCGTCGAATGTCGAGGCATCCATAGCATACTAGTGCATGGAGGGAAGTGAATACCCTGATTTGAACAAAGTCGCCGTCAGCGGTCAGCTAGGTGCAAATTGCGACCGGGTTCGGGTTCTTCGGGCGTCAAGGAGCACGGCAGCTGCTGGGTTCGGCAATGTTAGTGTGAATCTGTACAAGGGTCGGGGCTTCATCGGTTGATCATCGATGAACCAGTGAAATGACGGCCATTACTAGCCACGAGCACAATTGAACTGAAGAGAGTTGGGCCCTTGTCATGTTTCACAGGGAGTTTTGATGTAGGATGGCCACCAGTTCCCCTTGGGGTCCAGTGGTCTTCGTGGTTTTGTTCTCCAGGAAGGGAAGAACAAGGGGAGGGAAGAATGTTGAAGCGATCCAGCCTGCGACATGCGACATCGGTATCATGAAGGGCGAAGGGTCCAGGACATCCTCAGACAGCCCTTCTGGAATATTGGCAACTGGAGAGGCATGGGATAGGGTCTGCGATGACATCGGTCAACAGAATGTCGATCGAACATGTACCATGCGCACAAAGGGCAGCTTCCGCTCAAGTAACGCTTCAACGGCTTCCTCGACATACTCCGGCTTGGTGGGCCAAGACATGCTCCCGAACGATACCTCTGTACGTTATGATTCAGTCACCCACTGTGCAATGAGAAAGGTATTTATCCCACGAAAAAGACGGAACGTGGGCCGAATTTTCTTAGGGCGTTGTCCAGGAAGATTTTGACATTCAAATTTCAATGATCGACGTCCGACTGAGCGGCTGTATAGCCAGCAGGCAGCAGAGGTCCAATGGCATAGACAGGCTTTTGCGATTCGGCGAACCAAGCCCGTACTGCGTCCAGAGGCGCCTTCTCGTACTCATCCGAAGACGCGATCAGGAGGGCATCACTGTCCTTGGCGAAGCTGAACCGCATCAATGAGGTCTGGGCGAAGACGAGTGGAAGCAAAACTGACTCGACACCAGATCTGATTAGGATTGGGGTCGGCCACTTGAAGAGTCAGTAACCCCATACAAAGTTCCGATGCGGAATATACCTTCCGCTGGAAGAATTCGTGGTCGTACATAGCGGGAAGCCCAGGGACCCGGATCACGCTCCCGTCTAGGTGATAGTACAACTGAGACCACCATCAGTCCAGATTAATTCCAAAGACCTGCAACTACATACCTCATTGCCAACCTTGAGTGTCGACTTTCCTGTGCGCGCGACCTCTGGGTCGACTTTCGCACCGAAGTCACCGGGGCCATCCACGAACTCGAGACCCCAGTCACGAAGGAACGCGGCGCTGCCGAGAGGGTCGAAGGCGATGATGCGCACAGAACGTCCCGTCAGCGCGCGGGTCGCTCGCAAAGGAGGCAGTAGGAAGTACTGAAAAGGACAGGGTTTTTGCGATGTGTCGCAAAGCAGAGACAGGTCTGTGGACGCACATAAGAAATGACCGCAACGGGCGCGGGAGCGGGGTCGAAGGAAGCGCCAGTCGTGGAACAGGCGATAGGCTCTTCCTCAGCGAGAGTCTGATATGCAGCAGGATAGGCTGTGACCAGTCGCCGAAAGGTTTCCACGAGGTTGGTTTCGGTCTCCTGGAAACTAGATATGAGCCTACCGTGGACACGATGAGCACAGGACTACGGGGATATGCTACGCACCGAATGCGTTGAAGGAACGAGGAGCCGCTCTTGAACTGCCTGGCGATCTCGAAGCGAGATTTTACAGAAACTGCGGGGTGGTAAACATAGTTAGCAGCCTGTGGACGAAAACGATGAGTGGTCGGCTAAATGTGATGTATACATTCTTAACCCACCCAGGAACGGTCATCAGCAGCAGATGAGACGTGTTAGTGTCGTTAGGAGATGGCATACAGGCTATTCGAATCTTCGAGGGGAGTTACTCAGGCTTGACCTCGCAGCCTTTATAGTGCCAGGACGCTCCGCATCGTCGAACTTATTACTTGACTGCGAAGCTGATCCGGTGCGTACAAAGCGCCGCACGCACATCCCATCCTCAGGCTGGCGTTACGATGTCCGACGTCCGTTTGGCAGTTGCGCGTCATGAGATTGAACCTAAGCCATTCGAGGACAAGTTTCTGCCCGGGACACTGATACGCAACCTAGGAAGCACGCGAAGGCAGTGCGCTGGTCTTGCCGGTTGGCCGATTTGCGTGAGACTGGTGAAGGATGCGCTAGCTCAAAGCATGAAATCCAGGGTGAACGTGAATCGTAGCAAGAGCTCAAGCAGTTGGCAATGGCGATACAATGGAACGAACAATGGTCTCGAGCAGACCGAAGATACCAGGTGACAATCGATTTCCTCCTACGGCATTGCCTGAACGCATTGGGGCAACCAGTCTGGTCATGTTTTCCGTTTTTTCCTTGTCTGGTGTACTCCTGCTCGCAAGGGTCTGAAAGCGGAGCAATCAACAGAGGGTACTTCAAGAGGAGAAACGACACTTGCTTCGAAGTTTGTCACCAAAGCACTAGCCATCGTCTTACACATATTTTTCCAGAAATCCGCGGAGTGTAGCCTTCGCAGGCCCTCCTTCTTCCCAAGCCGCAGCGAACTCTCCTTTCAGCCGCTCAGCATTCCTCCTCAATTCCTCCCCTTCAGGCCCACGACACGCATCAAGGACACGCCGAATCTCGGCTCCCACCGCCTCACGGTTCCCCTTCGGAACCTCTCCGCCCAATCGGTAGACGGGGTTGAGGCCAAGTCCGGTCCGCACTTCGATGAGCTCGAATCCCGCCTTGAGGTTCTGCGAAACATGAGCTGCTGCGGCTGGTTGATCGGCATCGAAAGGCCAGCAGATCCTGCGAGTGTTTCCATTATATTGGGTAACACTGCGTGGCGGCGACGGGTGCTTACAAAGGGATGCCGCTGCCGAGAGACTCGGTGACACCTCCATGTCCGCCGTGGGTGAGGAACCATCCTGTCGCCTGAGGTGGAAGACGTCGGGCGGGAGTCGGTGAAGATAAACGCAGGGACAAACCGGATGATTCAGAATGAACTGTTGAGGAGACCAAGGGGTCAACATTCCTAGACCGGAGGCTTTCACTTTATCAGACAACTCCGCTGAGATTCTGGCGAACGGCGAGGCATGGGCCAGAATCTGCAGATCAGATCAGGCGGCAGGTACATGAAACAAGCACTTGCAAGGCTTACGAACGGCACATTCTTTTCGAGCAAAGCCTCGATGAGCTCCTCCACGTATTCCGGCGTCGCAGGCCAGAAGACCGTCCCGAACGAAATCTGTAGATGGTGAGCAAATGCGCAAGACAACGGCCAAAGTATAGCATCTCACAAAGAGAACAGAGCGACGGCCGTGTTTCTCCAGCATGTTACTTAGGAAGTCCGCGATGTTTGCATTCCATTCATTGACGTCCGACTGAGCAGCATAGCCAGCAGGGAGAAGAGGCCCAACGACGTAAACAGGCTTCTGCATTTCACCAAACCACGCCCTCACTGCGTCCAAAGACTCCCGTTCGTACGCATCAGCTGAGGCTATCATGATCCCGTCGCTATCTGCCAGGAACCTGCGATGACACCTCCGTCAGAGGCTCGACACACGCATCTGCGAACAGTCTCACTCGTGGGCAGCTATGAGGATCATTGACATAGGTATCTCGAAAGCAAGCTGGTTGCTGATGTCAGTAGCGGCTAACACGATTTAAACCGCTACACATACTTTCTGCGGGTGGAACTCATAGTCATACATCGGAGGCAGGCCTGGGAGCTTGACCACACTCCCATTCGCGTGTTTAAGCAGCTAAGATGTCCCTGTCAACACGTCCTCATCGAGATCATAGAAAGAAGGAAAGCGGGCACCTTCTCGCCAACCTCGACAGGAGACTTGTTGGTCCGAGCGACTTCTGCGTCAATCTTTCCGGGAAGGTCGCCCATGCCGCCCCTGGATTCCGGGCCCCAGAAGCGGATGAAGGAAGACGCACTGCCTGTAATCCAGGAAATTATGGGAACAGACCGTCCACTTAGTGCGCGAGTCGCCTTGAGGGACTCGAGTAAAAAGAACTAGGAAGTGGAGGGTATGTCGGCCAGCGACTCCCAGACTTAGTATCAATCACGTACGTCGAGAATGACGACGACGGGCGCAGGAGCCGGGTCAAAGGACGTCCCCGTCGTCGAGCATGTGATCGATTTTCCTTGAGCGAGAGTCTCGTATGCACCGGGGTAAGCCTGGACTAACAGTCCGAAGACCGCCATCAGGTCCTTCGGATCAGTGAACTGGGAGATTGAGAGGAGTCTTTGGACGTCTTCTGAGTGCACCGAATGCAGACTATGATTTCACTTCTCGTACCTGATCCGTTTGATGGCTGGAGAGCCACTCCCAAACTGTCTGTCGATCTCGGACCGAGACTTTTGGAACATATTAGGCGGGGTCAAGAAGGTGATCAACACATTATCACGTTCAGAGACGAGGCGCGCCGCTAGGACGCACAACGGTCTGAGGTGACCTGTCACCCGCGAAAGTGAGATGAGCAGCTGAGGCCTGGGTAAGGAACGTGGCTCACCCCAGGCGGGAATCGAGACCATGAGCACATGCGACATTGGTGAGGATGTCATGTTCACGGATCGTTAGAGAGGGATATCTATTATCATCTTGAAAGTTTTCGGCATATATACGGCGCCGGCGCTTATCGTGTTTGCCATCACAACTTGCTGACGATATGAGATGACGCTGCGTCACCTCGAGGCAAGTGGCTTTGGTGAAAGGCTCGCCCTTGGAAGGACACGCAAGTATGGCATAGGCGCCGATACGCCGATGGTTTCTTCAACGAGTCCACATTGAGGCAGAAAGTGACAACGGGTTGCACGATACTGGCACTGAGTCATTAGAATTACGGAGGAACTTCACCTTGCTGGATAGAGTGACCTGCTGATGAGAGAGGCGGTGCTGCGTGAAGAACGTGCACCATGCGGTCGCGTCAAGTTCTCGAGAATCTAGGGTCTCAGGCTCTACCCTAGAAGCATATACCGTCTGCTGACCACGATTTCTAGCCCATATCAGAGCAAAGCACGGTCATATCGATGAGATAGCTACTCCTGCAGCTGCAGGGCCTGATGTCGAGGAGAAACACGACACCGAAAGTTCGACGCGGTGGTAAACAGTGGGCGGCGTCACACCGTGACACCGGATTTCTTTTTCTTGACTCTCGCGCGGCCATGTCCCCCGATGGCAACGGCGACTCCTCGTCGCAGTCCACTTGGCATTCAATACGACCATGGTCCCCTCCACTGGCTTTGACTGTCCGTGAAGTCACCTCGGTGTCCGTCACGTTCATCCTATCGTCCCATGTGACCGATGTACATGGCGATCTCGAACCTTTGGCCGCTCTGGGGCTCAACGCGGCCGAAGATGAGGGAGAGAAAGAACAAGCCGAGGACGGAGACAGCTCACAATCGTTGGAGCCCAAGAAAAAGTCTATCATATCGGATGCGCTCGCAAAAGGACTTTCTGTTGACGTCAATGGTTCGCCTTGGCAAAGGGTCTTCATCCGCATCGAGGACGGAGCGGACGAGGCGGTCATCATCATCTACGGTCTCATGCCAGGCAGGGAATACGATGTCAAGCTGGGTCTTGTGCAGGGAGACAGCAACGGTACCATCCGTCAGCAAGTAATGACAGAGGGTGAGTACGATTTGCATTTCAATTGTACAAGCCATGTCATAACCTTCTGCTGCAAAGAAATAGAGCTCGAGCCGTCAGAAGTGCAGACAGATCCGGAGTCGCCAGACCCTGACCGTTCCACCTCGTCCGACCCTCCGCCATCGACACCCTCCACATCCCCAAACCGCACTCTTCCCAATACCCCACCATCGACGACCTCCCCATTCACCATAGAAGATCGGCTCATCCAGCTTCAAAACACACTCGCACTAATCAACACCGAGCGCGAGACCTTGACCGCTTCGCTCAAATCTGCACGACGGGATGCACAGAAGGCCGACGCAGCGCTTCGTTCGGAAATCGAGATTCTCAAACGCGCATCCGAAAAGCACGTTGCCGCAGACCACCGCGCAAGACAAAAAATTCTCTCCCTGCAGGAAGCGATAAAGCGCGCACAGACGGCGACGCGGGAGACGGAGGAGCTTGTGAAGGAGGTGGAAGAGCAAGTGCCTGAGCTGAATCGACAGCGGGAGGAAAAAGAGGCGGAATACGCAAAGATAAAGGAGCAGGCTGATCGGGTGCGAAAGTTGCGCGACGAGCAGACCGAGAAGGAGAAGAAGAAACTGGAGTCGATGAGAGGCGAGCTAACCGGGCTGACGACTAAGATGGAGAAGCTGAATGCGAAAAAGGAGAAGCTGGAAAATGGCACCATCACGGATCTGGAGCAACAGCTCAAGGACGTCGAGCTCGAGATCGAGCAGGCCGAAAGGGACGCGGAAGCCCTCAACCATCAATCCTTCGTCAACCAGCAAGAATTTTTGGCGGAAGACCTGCACTGTCCAGAAGTCATAGGAGAACGCTCACCAGCCTTCCCGTATCTTCCGGTGCAGCGCATACGTCCTCAGTTACCCCACTCCCCGGGAACGATCGGACGACCCGTTCACCCTGCCCCGATCCAACGTCCTACACCCAGTGAGCCCCACTACGGCCAGCAGCCAGCCCTATGGAACACTTCACCGCGACAATCCCAAGCATCCCAGGCACACGCGCCACGCGCATCCTCCCTGCAGCACCAGCAGACGCCAATACTCTTAATGAACCCCCATCGCCACTCTTCACTCAAGTCGACTACATCCCCGCCCGCGAATTGCACCACGTCTTCTTCGTCATCACAGAACGCGTCTCCGCCCGCCATGAGCACGACGACGACCACGTCCACCCTGTCCAGCCGAGCGCCAGCTTTCGAGCCTGGGCGGACGCGCAAGAACAGCAATATTGCCACCGGGACGAGCTCTGGGTTTTCGGTGAGCTCGACGCCAATACAGCGGCCTAATGTCGGGGGTGCGAGAGGATTCGGATTCGGGGCTCACCCGAAGTCGAAGTCAAATTCGCAGCAGGCACCGTGGGCTGGGTTCCGGAGCCCGTATGATGACGGGAGAGGGTGAACGGCCTGCGAGCCGTTGAGAGTTACCCGATGGGACCGTTACCAGGCATACCTGCGCAGCGCGTGGGACATCCGCAGACGGTATGCTCGCGCGGTTGTGTCGCCGTCAAGATGCCTCCATCGAGCGAAAGTTTGCTTTCCACTCCTGGAAATCTCAAAGCAATATGTATCATATCTCATGTCCAATAACCCGCACATCGTTGTATCCTACGCATACAGTTCCCAATGCCCAGCATGTAGTTATATTCCCAGATTTTCGAGACCAGAATCCCGATCACACTCAATTCTTCGGTATCCAGTCACACAGAAGTTAGAACGACATGTACAACCATTCGTGTATACGTTGCAATACATAAAAGATGTAGCCCAGATTACTTCGTACTAAGGATCTTCACGGGGTCAACTCCCAAGCCGTCAACAACCTTGTCGTTAGCCTCTGCCACCGCGTGCTGCGCCCTCCCCATCCCAAACCCGAGGCTGACGCCAGCCAGGTCTGATCTTCTCCCAGCACGGCCGACACCATTGCGGTGCTCCTCTACGGTTTTATGCAGGCCCTCGAACGTCGTCCAGGCTCCCTCGTAACCCAGCCCACCTTTTTCTGGGGGAAGTCGCGCGCGCGAGTCATCAAACACGAGATGCACGGAGGTCAGCGCAAAGAGCGAAGGCTGCAGATTGACGAGGTCGCCGTCGATCGGCGGCAGCATCTTCCCGATCGCATACCCCCCGTTGATCAGGAGCTGGCGCCCGACGTAGTACCACTCTATTATGGTCGCCACCAGCAACATCAGCGTCGGCGGCAGCTCGGGAAACGTGCACTCCCCCTCCGTCAGCGTCTCCAGCGTCCTATACACGTCGCCATACGTCGGGATAGGGCCCGGGTCCGCCACCACGAAGGCCTGCCCGCCGATATCGGGGTTTGTTCCGCCGGCCTGCAGCTCGGCCAGCCGCTGCTCATAGCACAGGTGCGCGAGCGCGCAGTTCTCGACGTAGCAGAAGGACTGCATCGTGTTGGCAATCCACGTCGGGTTCGTCCGCCGCACGAGGTACGCCCCGCAGAGCATGTCGCCGCGCGGCCCAAAGACGCCATTCCCTGGCCGGATGCAGCCCGTCCTGAGCACACCGGCCCCGGGCCCTGAGGGCGACTTGTCCGCGGCGCGCACGAGGCGGTCCGCGCGCATCTTGGTCGCGGCGTAGTTCGAGAAGAACTCGTCGTGTCGCTTGGGAAGAGCGTTCTCGTCGTCCGTGATGACCTGCACGAAGTACTTCGGCTCCGTCTCCCAGAGCCAGAGGAAGAAACGCGACCGACGGACGGCGACGGAGCCGGAGGAGGTGTATATCAGGATGCTGGCGCCGGCGGAGCGAGCGCTGTTGACGACGTTTTCGGTCCCTAACACGTTGACTTTCTCGGAATGCGGGAGGAACGTTTCGTGCCGTTCGTAGAAACGGATGTTGGCTGCCGTATGAAACACGGTCAGCTCGGGCAGTGTGCCTCCAGGAAGTGTGATGGCAGCCGGCCATGACGCGTTGAAAGCAGCTTCGACGGCAGCAGCATCGGACACGTCGACTTGCATGAATTGGACACCTCTGGTCTGAGCCGACATAAGGTCTTCGCGTACAGGGGGGCGTATATCGAGAATGCGGATGCCTTTTGGATCTTCCCCACGTTCTAAGAGTGAGGCAACGATCCAGCCTCCGAGGAACCCTCCCTAATGGCCAAGCCTCGATCAACCACCCATGACCGGAATTACAGAGGACAGATTCAACGCACCCCGCCAACAACGATGTACCGTCTCCCGGTTTTTGGTGGCAATTGCTCCTTGATGGTAATCGGTGGTAGTTTTTCGAGCTTAGCGGCCAGTTTACGAACAGAGTCGGGCGTAATCCGCTGTGGAGAGAACGCGACTGCGGCTTGAGGAAGACGCGTCAAACGATGGTTATTTAGCCAGCCATAGACAGTCAGAACGGCCGCAAGAACGAGAAAAAAGCCGCCAAGGGCTACGAGCCCCATGGACGAAGCAGTAGGGACTGTGTCGGAGCAGCCGGCAATTGTCTAACGGCGTCGTTGGAAATAGGGTGGCAGGACCCGGCGGCCGCAATTTGCCTAAGTCGGTAACTCACGACGACCCTGACGAGCGCTCTATGTACTCTTTTCATCTTGATCATCATCTTGACTGCTTACAGTCAACCACTCGAAGCCGTTCTTCATCTTATCTCAAAGATATCCCTAATACCAGCTGCAGCTCTGGTTCTACTGTAATTCGCGTTTTCCTCGGACTTCATGCTCTGAGTCGGCGTTTTCCCCACCGGTTCGAAGCCGAACTGCGCACAGGAAAAGCCAGCGAATGACCTTTCCATCTTTCGTAGCTTGCGCACCAAAGGCGTCGACACATCCCTGCCTGTGAATGGCTTGGGCTTGATCTCGCGATTTGTGACAGCAAAAGTGACGTTGTCATCGAATCTCGTAATTCCACTCGGAGTGGAAACAGGTTGTCTGTGCGGCGGTCAGTATGTATGTATGCAGAAGAACAGCTTCGCAATCAAGCGTCAGGTTGATCACCACGGATACACGCTTATCAATATGGAGATATGCATCCAATCCCGGCGCTATAAATCCTGAGTGGCTAAGCCTTGGGCTAAGCGCACGCTAGCAGCGCGCCTCGTCTCTCTGAAGGAGAGGACAGAGTTTTCACAATCTTGGCGGCCCCGCACCTGCTCGAAAAATCCCGAACGCTCAGCTCTTCGACGCATCAGGTATGCCGTAACAACCCAGTGCAGTCCCCTGGCTCTGCGCTCACTGTCTGCCTGTAGGCTCGTATCTCTTTTCCAGTCCAACGAAGTGGGCCTCGAGGAAGGAGTCCGACTATTGTCCGAAGCCTATCCAGCTGCGTACAAGACTCTCGCTCAGGGCAAGCCATCACATGCCCGACGAGCGGGATTTCCTTCGACGCCGCTCCCGCGCCCGTGGCGGTCATCCTCGATGTGGGTGCATAAACCAGTGGTTCATGATGGACCTTAGATACGCGTTGCTTTCCAGTTCTTCCTCCTCCGTGAACTGCAAGCGACCCGGGCGCTGACCAACCATTCCGTGCCCGTGATTGCCTTGTTCGCGGGCAGCAGCGCCACCCTTCTTCGTGACTGGGGTGCCGAATCCATGGGTGGCCCTGGTTATTTCGGCGCAAAGGTCGATGCGGAAGCCGCGCGTACCAGCAAGTCGCCGCTCGAGGTCGGCGACGAGGTATTGACATTTGACTCTGGACGCAAGACCAGGCTAAGATCCCATTAGTTATACAGGCGCATAGACGGGAGTGTCATACGGATCCCCGGGCTTCCTGCGATGTACGATCATGAGTTCCTTCCGCAGAAGGTATACTCCGCGCCCCAGCTTATACTAGGGCACTGATTCCTAGAGATTAGCTTCCCTTTGACCTCCCTGTGTCAATCCTGATCAGGAATGGCGTCGAGTCAGTGTCGCTTCTATCGCCCGTCTGCCAGACTTCATGCATGAGCGTTCCAGCTTTGCGGAGGACTGTGACGCCATCCTGATAGCGACCTCGGATGCATACGAGAAGGTAGCTTTGGACGCGGTACGGGCATGGTTTGCTGAACTACGGAAGCCTCTCTATGCCATTGGGCCTCTGCTCCCCGCCGGCTATACCTCCACCCAGTCAGACATCGACGAGAGCAATTCCAATGTCAAAGTATTCCTGGACGATGCCCTACGAAATCATGGACCATGCTCCGTCTTTTTCGTGAGATATACATCTTTGTGATTGAAACTTGTGGGACTTAACCATACCTTACAGATATCATTCGGGAGCCTGTTCTGAGCCTGTTCTGGCCCGCACACAAGCCTGAATATGTCGAGGAGGTCGTCGAGGCGTTCCTTGAGAAGAAACTCCCCTTCGTGCGCATCATGTCTATCCCGTCGACACCCCGTCGAATGATCTTCCGTAGGTCCTGTCTCATGCCTCGCCATTTGCCAGGATACCGGAAGGGCTACCAGAGAAGATTCGGGCGTCGGGTTGAGGATTGCCCACTCCATGGTCTCCGCAACAATTCATCTTGAATTACCGAGTCTGTGCTACATATGCTGCTGTCCATACAGGCTGATTTAACTTCACGCGCCACAGGCCACCGGATGGTTCCTCACCCACGGGGGCACGGAAGCATTGCAGAGTCGCTCAGCAGCGGTATCCCGATGTAAGCTTCTCTCGCGCTCTTTCAAGGGTTGCTGTTACTCTTGTCGTACTCATCTACATCTCCAGGATCTGCTGGCCTTTCCACGGGGATCAGCCAACGGCCGCTGCACACCTCACGGGAAATCTGAAAGTCGCCTTCGAGCTCGTCGAAGTGCGGACCGAACTCGGTCTCAAGCCGATTCACAGGCTGAACAGAAGGACTCCGAAAGGGACCCGCGAAGCTGTAGGAGTTGAGATTCGAAGCGTCCTTGACGCAAGGAGGTGGAAGAAATGAGGGAAAATGCGGAACGGCTCGAGGGTGATTTTTCTGCGGCTTGGCAGGAAGATGGAGTGGCCAGGATTGCGTTCCACCAATTCTTGGCGCGTATGCACAATGCTTCGATGCTGCTTTCGGTGAGGATATTCAAAGTTTTTGTTGCTACGACACTCACCTGATACTGTCACGCAACACAGGTGGCACTTAGTCCATGATCCTGTCGCGTTGTGTCTGTATGACCTGAATGATCGCGCGTTTAAGCACTCTCGACGTCCAGAAGTGACTGACAGCTGCACACGACTAAAGGTGACCTGTTGGCACACTCCAGAGAAGAATACAGAGACTGAATTGAACATACCAAACAGCCAAAAAACCTCTGGCTCTGTGAAGTCCATGTTGCCATCTTGGGGGATAGCGGAAGAAGTGCTGCCATTCCGCACATCTGACGAAGGCAATATGCTGGGATGCTTCGCGGACCCAGTATCCTGTGCTGAAGAGCCAGCCATGCGACGATGGAGCTTTGATATCTGCAACGGTTGGTGCCATAGAGGTGGTTCTGAGCTCGCGCGCCAAATGGTTGGACCGCGTGGATGGAGGCACCTTTGGCCCTTCACAGGTTGAACATTTGCACAGCACGAGTACTCGAGGTCCCATGGAAAGCACAACTGTTGGGGGTCAGTGGTATGCTCGGAAGGAGGTAGAAACTCGAGACAGGGAGGCAAAAAATGCTTGTTCTGATGAAATAAATCGTGATGGTCTAGGAGCCTTATCTGCAGAGGAGATAGATGACGAGGCGACATAGCTTGGAGGTGCATGATAGATAGATTGCAACAAGAATCCAGCCTTACATAAGCCTACTCTGTTTAATGCCAAGCAACGATACGTTGCAGGAAACGCAGTGAATGGCTCTCAACTGGCTGGTGGGTAAAACCAAGTCGCTATATGTACTGTAATACCATCAAGTGGGTATCAACCAAGGAATGTAACTCTTTCATAGCCTTTGTCGGACAGGGTCTCAACCTTAAGGCTCCCGCTTGTTTCCATCTAAAAGCCAAAAGCCGGATCAAGCTCCCTGAAACGAGCACGAGCGGCTGAAAACGCACAGGATATATGGAACCATCCAGCTGGTATATCTTCACATCCATATGATAATTTATGTTCTTCGACGCCACGACGTCTGCACGTCTGGGTGTGCAAAGCATGAGTACAGGCAACCTTCGAGAGGCGAAAAAAAGAACGGACATTGTTGGATAGCCGTTGCTGCGGAACTCAGCACCCAGCCATACGAAGTTAAAATGCGGTTTTCCTACGATGGCGTGCTCCTGGGCCGCCAGAACCCCGTAACCAGAGAAAACACCCACGACATGGTCGATGAAATTCTTCATCAACACATAGGGTATCTGCCACACGAAAAGGTACAGGTTAAAGATCGAAATAACCGAGTACCAGGAAAAGCAGAGAGAAAGTTTGTGGCCTACGCACCTGACCGTCATCCACAACGAGATAGGTCTCGTCCTTCACGACGTGGTCACCGAGCGAGATCATCTGCGATATTTTGGTGACGGCCTGGCTGGCGACGAAGTCCGCCGAGCCGGTGACGACGGTTTGGATGTTCAGGTCCCAGGGACGTTTGTATGCGGCGGCGGCGGTCGCGTCAGCGGCAGTGACATTGCGGACCGCGAGCAGGGCGCTTGTACGTTTGTCAACACTAGAGGTCGCCGGACTATACGACGGAATCGCTGTAGCCTGAAAAGCTGACAGGGCGAGCAGCATAGTATTGAATGCGGGAACGTGCATGGTGGTTGCGCAGAAGATCGACGGAACTAGAAGTGTTCGGAAGTTCTGGTTTCGAGTGAGCATTCAAAGGCCTTTTATAGCCCGTGGATGAGACAGTATCGGACGGGCGATTGGTATGTGAGCGCCTCCGTACACATCGCCCAGCATGGCCGAAAATACACCTTGTCAAAAGACAAACGGTAAGAAGAGCACGCTTGGAACCCCGGCAGGCTCGAGCTACTGGGCGCTTCCACGTGGGCTGTCCGTTCAGCATTGACGGCTACTCCATGAAGAAACCGAAATCGTGAGGCCGTCGATGAATCGGCAGAATTACAAAATAAGCACCCGACTCTACTAGTGGGGGCGCTTCCGCACCTGACCGACTTCCATCCCAGCTGGCAGAGAAATCATACAAGTGCGGCCGTCTGGGAAGGTGACACAATCGCCATGACATTGATCAATTCGACATGGGCGCCTATACGTAGAGATTGATTGTGAAAGCCAGCTAGAACCTCTCGGGCGGCCGCTCCATTCTTGGAAATTTTACTGCGCAAAAGCAGTGCATTGACAAGACTCATGTCAGTGTGGGGTTTCCAGTACGGCTGGCCGGGGAACGCCCACTTTGACGAGGATGAGGACGCGACGGACCGCGCGGTTTCATCACGCATCACGCATCACGACCCGGATCAGATTAGATATTATTACCACATGCCCTCCTCATTCCCCTCCTCATGTAGTTTCTCGTGTACTCGTACCTTCGGACAGTCGCCACCGTATCGTTTCCGTTCTCTATTCGTTCGTACGCTACGTTACGGAAACGAATATATTTTGTGTCTACTCTCGTACCGCGCTCTCGTCTCGTTCCGCTTCCGTTCGCACGCCTCGGATCACGGCTCGGTCTGGAGTCCCTTTGTCTACCGACCTCGCACCCTTCGCAGATCCCACATCTGGAGCCCACCGCGAGGGGACAAAAACTGCCAGAGCCAGCATCGACCCCCGTTCCGTAATCCGCCACTCCCCCCGTTTCCACGATTTCTTTCGGACTACCATCGGGCCGAAACTCGTCGAAGAAAGGTAAAGGGCGAGCCCCTTCCCCGCCTCCGACACGAATACAGCCGCATCGCGAAGCCGTCACTGGATCATCGGCAGATCGCCCGCGCTACCGCCCACTTCCCCTTCGACCCCGTTATCAGTTTTACGACGCCGACACTTCAGCCACCGACCTATCAACCACCGACACAAAGGACAAAGAAGAATCAGTTACCGATCGCGATACGCAGCAAGTAGACGACGTACCTGAACACGATCGGGATCGACGCGAGGAACCACCACGGCCGCCGACACCGCCACCGCCGCCGCCGACACCACCACCGCGATCGCCAACACCGCCACCACGATCGCCGCCGCAAATGGCGGGTACAATACCACCGAAAGGCATCCCGGGGATGCCGACACCTGGAAGCAAACGCGCGCCATACTTCGATCCGAGGGACCCTACGGAGCTGCTTGAATTCCTGGACGAATTTGAGGAGCTGGCGAAGGACTGCGGACTAACGGATGCAGAGAAGATGAAGACCGTGGGTAAGTATACGGAGAGGAAGACGAAGAAGTTTTGGGAGAGTTTACCTGCGTACGCCGAAGATACGAAGGATTACGCGAGGCTGAGGGACGAGATCCTCGACGCGCACCCAGGAGCGAAGAAGGGCGAACGGTATAGTCTCAAAGATCTGGAGAGAATTGTTAGACGTAACGAGACTCACCGCATTAAATCTGAAGCAGATATCGTCGCCTATTACCAGGATTTCCGCCCGGTCGCGGTTTCCCTCGAGAACGACAGTCTGATCAGCGCGAACGAGAAGAATCGCCTGTTTTGGAGAGGCCTACACACGAGCGCGCAGAAGGCGATCAAGAAGCGACTGGAGATCACGGAAGGGAAGTCCTTCTCGCGATCGAAGGTCCCGGATATGGAGAAGGCGGTGGAAGCAGGGCGAGAGGTCTTCGCCGATGACGCATTTGATGCCGAGGAGAGGAAGCCGAAGCCCAGGAGGAAGGGAAAGGGGAAGCGTCGGGGTTCATCGTCGGACGAGGATAGCAGTGATGAGAGTGAAACGGAGAGTGAGAGCGAGAGCGAGAGCGAGAGCGAGGAGTCGTCGTCCGAAAGTGAGGAGGAGGAGCGGAGGAGGAAAAAGAAGTCGAAGAAGAGGTCGAAGAAGAAGAGTGAGCGGCGGGAGGTGCGGACGAAGACAGTCGCGATCAAGGATGGGGGGCGGAAGGACGGGGGGCGGAAGGACGGGGGGCGGAAGGACGAGGTGGATGAGCTCGAGGAGTTAGCGCGCCAGCTCGGTAGTATGAACGTGAATGACCACGCGTATACGGCCAGTTACCTCCGTTTCGCAGTATTGGCTCCTGACGCCGCGAAGCTTTTACCCTCCCCGTGGTCGTCCCGGGCACCGACGCCCACGGCAGTTGCGGCCGCGGCACCGGCCTACCACGCGCCGCGGGTGGACACCCCGCCGCCACAGCAATCTCAGTATTCTTATCAGCAGCCGCAGCACCAGTGGAATCGAGGGGGCGGGCCGCGAGGATTTCACGGGCACGGCAGACACGGAGGGCACGGGGGACACGCGCACGACCCCAACTCGTGCCATTTCTGCCGACAGCTGGGGCACGCCTCGCGCGATTGTCCGCACGCGATCGCGCACTTCAACGCGGGACATATTCATTAT
Organism: Lyophyllum shimeji; assembly: GCA_026008595.1. NCBI lineage: Eukaryota > Fungi > Basidiomycota > Agaricomycetes > Agaricales > Lyophyllaceae > Lyophyllum > Lyophyllum shimeji. The sequence goes on from BRPK01000006.1 coordinate 450,870, forward strand.
ATTCGGACTGGGTATACTACTGGCTACTGGGTCTGGACCGCCGACGGAGGACGCATCCCGCACCACATGGACGGCATCCGTCAGGCCGTCGAGGCGCGCTACGGAGTCTTACCGGTACAGAGCGGAGGCGGAACTCCGGCGGCCCAACACCAGACTGCCGCGCCGGCCCCGCCAGCTGCCGCCGGCGGCAACTTCATCCAAGTCTTCGCACCCGAGGCCGAGTCGTGCGCCGTCATCCAGGAAGTTAGGGAGGTGGAGGACGGGACCGCGGAGGAGGCCGCGAGGGGAGCGGTGGCGAAGGACGAAGAGGGTGGACGCGAGGAGGTTGAGGTTGTGGTGCGAGAGGCGGAGGACGACGACGACGAGGCGGTGGTCTGGGGCGCGATTGAAGAGCTCGAGAAGGCGGCGGCAGGGGTCACATACGCGACGAGGTCTAAGGGGAAGAAGGTTGAGGGTCAGCGCGAGGAAAAGAGGACGACGAAACACGAAGGAAAAAGGGCGAAGGAGGATGAGGGCAAAAAGGAACACACCGTCACTGTTGAGGAAGAGAAGCCAAAGAACGTCACAGGAAAAATGGAGACGGGCGAGGCGAGCGGCGAAAAGAAGGATTACTTACAGAATACAGATGCCCCGCAGCCGGCGTACACTTACGAATCGAAGGCCGCCGATCCCGCCGCCGCGCAGAAGTTCTACCGCCGCATCGTCGACGCCATCGTCCCCAATATCACTGTCGGCGACCTGTTCTCACTCAGCGGTGAGCTTCGAAAAGACGTTGTCGAGAACTTACGCACAGTGCGCGTTCCCAATCCGGCCGGCCGAGGCACCACGGCGGCGGCCTTCCAGACCAAGATCGACCTACGAGACATACCGTTGGACTTCGTCACGCCGCTGCGGGAGTTATCGGTGGAGGTTGCGGGGGTGAAAGAGGATGCGTTACTGGACGAGGGATCGGAGATCGTGGTGGTGCGGAGGGACTTGTGGGAGGAGCTGGGCTTGAAGGTGAACAGGGCGCGGCTGATGACGATGGAGACGGCGAACGGAGGAAGGGAGACGATGGACGGGTGCGCGGAGTTTCTGGAGATCGAGGTCGAGGGGATGAAGACATGGGCGCACGCGTACGTCGTTCCGAACGCACCTTATCGGCTACTGCTCGGGCGTCCATGGCAGAAGAGCGTGTTATTGGCGAAGGTCGAGACCGAGGCGGGAGTGTGGGTGACGCTGCAGGACCCAAGGGATAGGAGGAGGAGGAAGACCGTGGCGACGAGAGAGAGGCCCTCGGGGAAGCGGGCGACGACGTTCACATGTGTGGAGGATGTTGCGGCGGCGTGGAGGGAGGACGCATCAGCGGATCAGTCGATGCCCCTTACACAGCCACCCCCAGATCTAGCGGATCTCGCGCGCACCGGACCGATCGCGATCACCAACATCCTGCTCGCGTCGACATTCGCCATCGACCCCGTTACACGCGTCCTAGCGTACAAGAAAGTGGCGAATAAAATTCTTCCGGTACCAACTACAATGCCTGAGTACGCTAAGGTCCGTCGTCGCTTTCCCGAAGACCCGCTGAAGAGCTTGCCGGCACTCCCCATCTTTCCACCCAACTTCGTACCCGGCATTCGGCTGACGCAGGACCGCATGGACGCGCTCGGGTTGATGGCGAACGACTTTCTGTGGGAGGAGGAAAGGAAGCTGATCGCGGCGGTGTTGATGAACAACGAGATGGCGTTGGCGTGGGACGAGTCAGAGAAGGGGAGGTTTCGAGATGATTACTTCTCGCCGGTGGTGATTCCGGTGGTGGAGCACGTGCCGTGGTCGAGGAAGAACCTGCCGATCCCGCCGGGGATACGGGAGAAGGTGATCGAGCTGATCAAGAAGAAGGTGGCGGCGAAGGTGTACGAGCCGTCGAACAGCTCGTACAGGCACCAATGGTTCTGCGTCGCGAAGAAGGACGGAAATATACGCATCGTCCACAACCTCGGTCCGCTGAACGCCGTCACCGTCAAAGACTCGGCCCAACCCCCGCTCGTGGACCAGTACGCGGAGCAGTGCTCGGGACGCGCGATCTACACGGGCCTCGATCTCTTCGTCGGCTATGACCACCGGACCGTCGACCCCGTCTCACGCGACCTCACGACGTTCGACACGCCTCTCGGGACGCACCGCCTCACAGTACTCCCGCAGGGGTGGACCGGATCGCTCCAAATATTCCATAACGACGTCGCGTTCATTCTTCAGCACGAGACGGAGATCGCGCCCAATTTTTCGGACGATATCACGGTACTGGGAGGGAAGTCGAGGATGGAGTTGCCGGGCGGAGGTTACGAGGTGACGAAGGAGAATCCGGGAGTGCGGCCGTGGGTGAGGAAGCATGCGGAGGATCTGAACAGGGTGTTGCATAGGCTGGGGCACGCGGGGGCGACGGTGTCGGCGTTGAAGTTGCAGTTATGCGTTCCGGAGCTGATGGTGGTGGGGCAGCTGTCGACGTACGAGGGGAGGGTGCCGGATCGGACGAAGGTGGTGAAGATCGAGACGTGGCCGCCGTGTAAGACGCCGACGGACGTGAGGGGATTCTTGGGGATGGCTGGGACGATCCGGATCTGGATCCGCGACTTCGCCCACATCGCGCGCCCGCTCGTCGAGCTCACCAAGAAGGACGTCGAGTTCGTCTGGACGGAGGAGCACCAGGCCGCGATGGACGAGCTCAAGCGCGCCGTCGTCACTAGCCCCGCCATACGCGCCATCGACTACACTTCGGGGAACGAGGTTATTCTCTCCGTCGACTCATCTTATCGCGCGTGCGGCTATATCTTAGCTCAGCTCGACGACTCTGACCGCCGTAGACCCGCGCGTTTCGGCTCCATCGCATGGAACGACCGGGAAGCTCGCTACTCGCAGGCGAAACTCGAGCTATACGGTTTATTTCGAGCGCTGAACGCGATGAAGATCTACATTGTGGGCGTGCGGAACCTCACTATCGAAGTCGACGCGAAGTACATCAAAGGCATGATCAACCGTCCCGACATCCACCCCAACGCCGCGATGAACCGGTGGATCGCGGCGATCCTGCTATTCGACTTCAAGTTGGTGCACGTTCCGGGGAAGAAGTTCGGCAGGCCGGACGGATTGTCGAGGAGAGAGAGAACCGTGGATGAGGGGGACGACGAGGCGGATGATGGAGAGGAGTGGGTTGAGGAGATCTTGAGTGCCGGGATATGGGTGGCGAGCGCGTTAGAGGCGGCGGAGGGCGGAGGTATATCGGGCGTGAGACGGGCGGAAGGGCGTGTGGTTGGATCGTTGACGAGTGGGGCCGGGGAGAGCAGGGAGGCTGCGGTGGAGTTACCTTGGAACGAGGAGAACGAGCGGCGGGAGGACGAGCTGAGGGAGATCGAGACGTACCTGGGGACCTTGAAGAAACCGGACATCGCTGCGGCCGCGCTGAAGCCCTTCCTCAAGCGCGCTTCGAAATTTTTCGTCCGCGGCGGTCGTCTCTGGCGGAAGGAAAGCGGAGGCCGACACCAGCTCGTCGTCTGGAAAGGGGAGCGGCTCCGTATCTTACGCGAGGCGCACGACGATCTTGGGCACCGCGGACAGTACGGCACCCGGCGCACAATCGCGGATCGCTTCTGGTGGCCCGCGCTCGACGACGACGTCAAGTGGTACCTCGAAACCTGCCACGCCTGTCAGCTCCGCTCGCTCGAAAAGGTCGTCTTACCGCCGGTCGTATCAGCCCCCGCCGGTCTCTTCGCGAAGATATACGCGGACACGATGCACTTACCGACGTCGAACGGGTACAAGTACCTCGCGCAGGGTCGCTGCAGCTTGATAGGGTGGCCGGAGTGGAGGAAGCTGCGGAAGGAGAACGGGGCGACGCTGGGGTCGTTTCTGTTCGAGGAGGTGATGTGTCGGTGGGGGGCGATTGAGGAGATCGTCGTGGATAACGGGACGCCGTGGGTGGCCGCGCTCGACTGGCTCGCCGGGAAGTACGCTATCCGACACATCCGCATCTCGGCGTACAACTCGCAGTCAAACGGCGTTGTGGAGAGCGCGCACCGGCCGATTCGGGACTCGCTGGTGAAGATCTGCGGAGGGGATATGCGCAAGTGGTCCGACCACGCGGCGCACATCTTCTGGGCGGACAGGATCACTACTCGACGGCGATACGGACACTCACCTTACTTCGGCGCGACCGGAACCGAGCCGCTCTTACCATTCGATATCACAGAAGCGACTTTCCTATTTCCCGACTTCACCTCGAAATTATCCGATGCCGATCTTATCGCCAACCGCGCTATCCAACTCGAGCGCCGCGACGAAGATCTCGCGCGTATTCACGAGCGCGTGCTGGCTCACCGCTATAAATCCATCGCCGACTTCGAGAAGCGCCACCAGAACGTCATCCACGACTACAACTTCGCGCCTGGGGAGCTCGTGATGGTGTTGAACAAGAAGATCGAGCCTGACCTCGGAAGGAAGTGCCGTCCTCGTTACTTCGGTCCTATGGTCGTCGCCAAACGTCTACGCAGCGGAGCCTATCGTCTCGCGGAGGTCAACGGCGCCCTATCCAAACTCAAATTCGCCGCCTTCCGCTTGATTCCTTACCGCGCGCGCTCGAAGAAAGTCGTCGAGGTTACGGAGTATGTGGATGCGGCGGACTTGGCGGGGATCGAGGATGATTAGTTGGGGGAATTGTGGTTGGAGGATCAACCGGGGACGGTTGATATTTGAAAGTGTGGAGGAGGTGTGGGGTTTCCAGTACGGCTGGCCGGGGAACGCCCACTTTGACGAGGATGAGGACGCGACGGACCGCGCGGTTTCATCACGCATCACGCATCACGACCCGGATCAGATTAGATATTATTACCACATGCCCTCCTCATTCCCCTCCTCATGTAGTTTCTCGTGTACTCGTACCTTCGGACAGTCGCCACCGTATCGTTTCCGTTCTCTATTCGTTCGTACGCTACGTTACGGAAACGAATATATTTTGTGTCTACTCTCGTACCGCGCTCTCGTCTCGTTCCGCTTCCGTTCGCACGCCTCGGATCACGGCTCGGTCTGGAGTCCCTTTGTCTACCGACCTCGCACCCTTCGCAGATCCCACATCAGTGAGAAAATCCGCTATGAGAACTGCGCCCGCTATCACATGGCGCTTGCGGAAGAGGGTCGGAGGGGCATTTCGTCGAGGGGGACAAATGTCTAGTCTTCTAGATCGTGTTCGACTGGTCATCAAACGATCAGGCCGAGAAGTTCGAGGTGTATTTTGTATTTCTGGGCGCCTGAGGTCGGTGGTTAAGCGACAGGAGAGTCGAGCGAGACGAACCTGTACAATACTGTGCTGAGGAGCGCGAAAACAAGCCAGAGGTCGGATGGCACTTGACTTCGCCGTGCACTACGGAATGGTCCAGACCAGCTCGTACAGGGAAGACTAGAAGACCCTTCGTGCTGTCAGAAGCTGGACGATGGCGCCTACTCTGACCCATACGAGGATAATAAACGGCGATGCAGCAACACCCATAGTTCTAAGCTATGTGCTCGATTACGTGTGTTGTTTGGCCATCTCCCCAGCATCAAGACACAACGCGCGCATCGCCAAGCATTCCTCGCATAGGGAGCAATTATCTGGGAGCTACCAGCGAGAAACTGTTGGAAGGACTGCCCGTATATGGTAATCCGGCACGACGGCAACGACGGTGGCACATGACATCATAGATACAATTTTCCTATTCAGTAAAATTTCCTACCTTAGTAAGACGTACATAGCTAGGTATATAAGTAGTAATATACCGGCCAATCTCCTTACGAGATTGTCCATCTCTGGCTTAACCGCCCGTGTGCTAGCTAAATCCGCCCGGTCCACCCAACACAATCTCGTCTAGCTGCACACACGTCGCTCCGCCAGCAACATCAACGCGCTTATCAACTCCGCGCGAAGCTTGGCGCATCAAAATCTGATGGAACGGCGAGAGGCACGCAAGAACGAAAAGGGCAAGACCGACGCCCAAGACAACGGTTCCGCTCCTCAAGCGCCTGACCGCGCTAACGTAGCAACCGACGATTACGCCTTCTGATCCCGAGCTCACTTCTCGATGACGTATTCCGGGGCCAGGGAGAGCCTCGATGACAAGGACAGTTTCCGGAGCCAGGGAGAGCTCTGATGAAGATTCCGGAGCCACGGAGAGCTCTGATGGGATCCCGAAGCCAGGGAGAGCTTCGACGACACACGATTAGATACCGAGGCCAAGCAGAGCTTCGACGGCAGACAGATTCCAGAGCCAGCAGCTTTGATGACAATGACAACGACACCAACAAATAGATTCCAGGGCCACAAGAGCTTTGATGGGACAAACTCGACTTAGGTACATTTTCCTTTCTATTTCTTACTGTACCGTCATGCCAGATTAAGGGAGAGTGTTGGAAGGACTGCCCGTATATGGTAATCCGGCACGACGGCAACGACGGTGGCACATGACATCATAGATACAATTTTCCTATTCAGTAAAATTTCCTACCTTAGTAAGACGTACATAGCTAGGTATATAAGTAGTAATATACCGGCCAATCTCCTTACGAGATTGTCCATCTCTGGCTTAACCGCCCGTGTGCTAGCTAAATCCGCCCGGTCCACCCAACAGAAACAGGGAAGGAAAAGAGAAGAACCCGCTTGCTGTGCTCGTTCAGCAGTAGTAGTAGGCCGCAGTACAAAAGATGACGAAGTTGATCACTCACAGCGATGGTGAGAAAAACCGACACTGGCAGGAGGGTGGCAGTGTCACATCACGTCCACTGCTGTGATGCGACGCGTTCATTGGGTCTACAATCCTCCACTGGCGTCTGGTCCATTAATCTGGCCAACCCAGTACGTAGAATAAGGCATGTTTTTTGCCAGTGCAGGAAGGTTCACGGTACGCAAGAACAGTTGGGAGTTATGACAAATTGAACGAGAAGTACAAATTTGAGCGGCAGAAGTGACATAATTGATCGGATACTTGTGGTGATACGAGGTAGTAAGCACAGGAAAGGACTCAGAAGGCAGGAAAATGTTTAAGGAGCAGGCGGTATTTTGGAGGCAACACCGGGAATGAGTAGGAAAAGGGAAGAAGAGCTATTGATCTCCTCCTGAACCGTATACGCCATCGATATTACCCCATGCATGGAACTGGATTGTATATACGCGGTCCTGAGGAGGGGTATCCAGCTGCCAGACGTCTCCCACGGGCTTCGCGTCTCCACGGAGAACCCACTGAATGGCGAAGTGTCAGCGACATCGACAGAACTAATTCTCAAACACTTGTTCCGCAGCGTACCAAATACGAGGAACCATCAGGTTTGTACTTTTTCACCTTGGCGAACCCGTCGTCGTGGAGAAAATACGCATAGGCAAGTCTGAGGAAGAAGACAGTTGTCGTGAGCAGACATGCGTACATTGAAGGACAGTGCTCACATAACGTCGTTAGGCTTGTCCCAGAACGGTGCAGGCTGGAAATTCAACTTTATCTTTCGTCGGTGGGTATCTTTACCAGGAGCCTCTACGATAGCATCTCTTTCTATGACCAACACCGCCCAGTCCCCGTCGTTCTGCAACATCTTGGCGGCTCGATCGGCGTATCTGCTCATCGAATGATAGGCACTCTAAAACACAGTAAACAAGATTTCAATTGATCCTCTATGGTGTAGACTCGGTACTTACATCGCCGTCGTTGACGATCGCGTAGACGTCTTTGTCGTTTTTCCAAACCGAAAGGTCCCCGGCGGTCGCCCACTTGTAGGCGGCCTCGGCTGCAGCCTCGGCAGTCATCTTGATATTTGCACGCTTGCGAAGGATCGTGGTCGTGTTGCGCTCGGAAAGCTCTTGACCCGCGTGTTTGTCGACTTCGGCGGAGCCAGGGACGACGGATGGCATGGCGGTGAGGTGTACAGTCGAGAAGGCAAGTAAAAAAGTGCTAAGCAAAGCGAGCTGCATAGTGATTTGGAGGTTTGTTGGACTTTAGAGAATTTCCTGGCAGACGGTGCCAAGACACGAACCTCATTTATACCGCACGAGCCATGAGCGTCAAGCTTTCAGGGAGCTTTGACTTCCATTCGTGCTCAGAGTATACACCGGAAAGGCAGTCACCGCATGTTAATGGCCCGACGCATTCGGTGCGTCTTCCATTCGATGTCACAAATATCCCCAAGTCATCTAGTATTGCTCAGCGGTTAATTAGCAGAGTGGTCTTCCGTTCCAGACACCGCACTAGCTGTGAGGGGACCAGCCGACTGGAGGACATCATAAGCGCCAGACAAGTGACACCGAACGCCTCCTCGTATGTCTTCTGTGAGTCGCCTGTCATGACTGTGCCCTGAACAACCTAGTACACTGAGGCATCGGACAGGAAATTGGACTAGAAGCAACGGGCGCTTTGCGTAAATCTTCCCTTCATCACATCAGTGGTCATAAAAACAAACCAGTAGTAAGCATGACGTTACAGCCAACCCTGTCGTTGATTCGCCCTCTAAAACACGTCTAGGCGTGCCTTCTTGGTCCATCTTATAGCACTTCTCCACGGAGGTACACCTGCTTGCTTCTAGCTCTCAGTTCCAGCTGAAAACTGTTCGACGATACCTTTAACTCTTCAAATCCCGGGCCGCTGACAATGGCTTACTCTCGTAAGGACTTCTCCTTCTGCGAGGTGAGCCTAACATTAACGTTTACAAGTCCTAACGATCCCTTCATCCGATGCGCATCCACTGATACATGTGAATTCGGATGAAGTGATGCTGATGCTGCGGAAGGAAGATCTCTCTCACGAACATTTATCAGATAACAGCCTGACAACGTGAAATCAGTACCGATTGGTCCTCATTGCATCCATGGACCATCCATCTCCTCTGGACCTGCCCAGCGTTGGAGCGTATACGTGTTCACAACATGCCGAGACGCTGCCGTTATCTTCTCAATGCGCTGGTTGCAAGCGCTGGGTAAGTTTTGAATTCGGGCGCCTCTGTGGTGGTCGTGCAAGGGATGGTGGATCTATCCGTTCAAACTTTCATTCTTGATCGTGATAAACAATGTGTCAATTTCCAGTGCAATGTCCCCGGTGGCCGACTCCCCGCGCACAATATGATATTTCAACGTCTTCAACCTTCCGTAGCGTCAGATGTGCGGAGTTTCCATACCTGAGAAGTCGAACAGCACCCGTTCGCCTTCGCTGCGTTGACTGGGTCAGCGTCGGAAGTCACTAGTTGACCAAGTATTGGCGAAGTAATCTCCTTATCCTTGCGTGTAGACTGCAGGAATTTCGTAAGCAAAGACAACGCACGTATAATGGCAGGAGTGTAGGGCGGCCAAGAAGACATACATCAAAGCTTTATCCATTGGCAGTTTGCCGTCGCCGATGTCTCCTTCCGCGCAGGCCACTCTGTCACATTTCCTCACATACTGTAGGCCGTGCTCGGGAGGGGTCGAGGCCGCGCCTCTGGATATTCTTGTGATACGAAACTATGTTAGCTCCGACAGGCTCCGCGCCATTCAAGTCATCGGGCGCTTTATCTCATGAAGGAAAGAAATTCTGCATGTTTTGAATTCTGAAATTTCGAATTCCGGCAGGCGAACAAGGATTAATGTCAGAACTCCACGTTGACGCGCAAGTGTAATCGGAAGCAAAATCTACCTATAGATCAAAGCAACTGGGTTTGATCAATACATTTTAGCGAATTTACGACGAAAAGTAGATCGATAACTGCTCCAAGCATTGAGCGGTCGGCCTACTAGGACCTGTAAGGGGAGGCAAAAATGTTCGGGCTTAGTGCGTACCCATCCAGGGTACGATAGTCTCAAGAACTAGATGGAACAGACGGACCTTTACTCGAAGCATCCTCGTTAGTACCTATGGAGGAGGCGGGGGTGGCGGGGCAGCTTCGTTTGGTTGAGGTGCACCGGCCGCTGCACCGTACGCCGCTGGGTCGTATCCCTGAGAGGCGTAGTACTGCGCATATTGCTGTTGCTGACTTGCTTGCCATTCCTTAAACTCCGGGGAGTTCACGTCGTAGCCATATGCAGCCCTGCAGAAGACAGCGATTTCGTAAATCGTTCCGTAACGGTAGCAGTGAGACATGTGAATACCAGTAGGCAGCATAAGCGTCGGTGTCCGTGGCAGCAGGAGGACCAGCAGCGTATTTCGCTGCGTCGGCAGCTGGCGTACCTCCAGGTGGTGGTGGAGGCGCCTCTCCTGGAGGTGGAGGGGGTGCCCCCTCAGGAGGCGGTGGCGCGTACCCCTGTACACGAAGGAAGTCCGCGTCAGTTTACTAATGATGTACGATGCATCGAGAAACGTACACCCAGCGCGCTGTACGCAGCATATTGCGCCTGCGCCCGGTGAAGCTCCATTTGTTGTTGCTGCACGATGGTTTGAACTTTTGCATGCTCCTGTCGAACGACGAGAAGTAGATCTTCGGTCAACACCTTCGCCCGAGCCACCTGACCCTCTTCTGGTCCGCTAAAGCGCGAATTAGCCTAGATCTCGATGGTGCTCAAAGTTTGAACATACGTTATGTGGATGTACAAGGGCGTCGGTTCTTCCTGGCCAGTCTACAGAATGAAAACGTTGGCCAATGATGCCAACGACGTGAATTTGATCTGAACTGACCTCTTGGTCCACAAATCCGGAACCAATGCCTTTGATCTGCACACGAGTACTCGTCTCTGCCTGGATGTACTTCACGAACGATCCCTGCGGCCCAACGACCTTCGCCCGGACGTTGAAGTTCCGGATCGACTCTAGACCAACGGGCAGTTTTTCTTCAGGCCATTTCCGCTGGAGTCGCGTCAGCGCCAGTAAAAATGGAATGGATACCAAGAACGACATACCCGTTCCCTCAGTCTGTCACTCTTATTCTCCACCAACGAACCCATATCGATGGCAATCAGCTCGTTGACCTTGTTGATCGCAGCCTCTAGACTTTCTTTCGTGTGCGCCGAAAGATGCAGATACAACGGCGGGTCCTTCTCCGTGGCCTTGCTGCGATCGGGATACCACACGCCCTTCGTCCCCACTGACGCCCCCGTCTCTTCGTGGATCTAAGGGAGGCAAAACACCACGTCAGTCTCCCTACACGCGCCCTCCAAAACATGATAGACCGACGCACCTGGTCCTGCGTCGAGCCTTTCGTGAGGAGATACCGGTTCCGCACGTCGTTGATATCGATATCGTACGTGAACTCAGCGTCATGTAGGTCTCTTGGCCCAGCAGTTCCGGTCCCTAGGGACGCAGCAGAGGGCCCGCTGGCGAACTGGGCTGCGATTTTGGCGGCGATGGCCGCTGCGGCTGCTGCAGCGTCGGACGCAGACTTCGATTCCTCGGTGCGGGCTGCTTTGGATGACCCTCCGTCTTCAGCTTGTGCTGGCTGGTCCCACTTGCGTTTAGAAGACATGATGCGGATGGGAGAGCGTTGGGCAAGGGATCTGCAGGTGGTCTGGTCGAGGACCGTGTTGTGACTTGTTTGGCATCACTGCAACATTGAGGCAGGCGATTTACAATATGGAAATCTTATATTCCAGGCGTACTTGTACAACAACTCATAACTGTCTAATCGCTACAGTAAGAATATCCAGAGACCAGGAAGACATAAAGTAGAAAAAGTTCATGAATCGATGCAGCTGTTTTAAGACGGGCCAACAGTTGCGGTGAGCAACTCCGACAGATCAAGCGACTTGCCAGACCCGTTGTTCGCGCCTCTCTGGGGCGCAGGGGTGGGGGAAGGTGCAGTGCTGAAGGAGAAGCCTCCACGGTTCGTGGCAGGGGTAGAGCTGGCAGTGGTGCTAGAGGCGGTGGCAGAGGCAGAGGATGGGGTGCTGAAGACGATACTAGACGGGGTGGCTGCAGAGGCGGAGGACGACAGGACGACAGAGGACGAAGGGATCAATGTGGAGATGGGTACGCTGGTCGATCCTGGCGTGGGCGTCACGGTTACGGTGGTGAAGATCGAGGGGCTGGATGGGATAGAGGATGCCGAGGGGAGGGCAATGGTAGAAGCAGTAGAAGCACCGCAGCCGACAGTGACCGTGGAGACTACTGTGACTGTGCGGATACCATCTGTGCTAAGGACGACGGATGTCGGCTTCGCACCACCAGACGAGGCTGAGGTAGTCGCAGGCTCCGACGTCGGGACATTGACTTGGGTGACGGTGACGGTAGGAACTGCGGCAGAGGTGATCGCGGTGTTCCCAGTGGTTGGCGTCGCGGTGGCAGTGACCGTAGCGACGGAGGAACCCGAACCAGAAGAGTTGATCGAAGAGACAAGTTGGCGCTTGTACCCAGCATAACCCCCAGCCGTGGATGAGGGCGAAGGTACGGCAGATGTGGGTCTGCCAACTTTGAGCAGAATTGTCTGACTCGTCGAATCAACCGAGTTGACGTTGGCTGTCGGGGTGGCAGTGACTGTTACTGTGATGACTTCCCGAGCCTTCGATGTGGCATTGGGGGTACCTGCAGAGGTCGAAGAACCGTCTTGGCTTGTTGTGGTCTCCCCATCTGGCCCATCATCGCATTCCTGGTCATCCTCGCCGCTGGTGTCCTGGTCAGCGCCGGTGGTATCGTCGTCTTCGCAGTCGCCGTCCTGATCATTGTCGGTAGTATCGGTGTTGCTGCCGGCGCCGTTTGTATTCCCATTGCTGGTAGTGTCAGTGCTGTTTCCAGCGGTGTCGTTTGAGCCAGTGCCACTTGGACCGCCCGTGACGCCAGCAGCCTCAAACCGCTTGGCAGCATCCCCTGGCGAGTCGCAAGTGATGGATGTGCCGGGTCCGTTGACCAAGGGAAGCGCGAAACATTGTAGATCAGCTGCGCAGGGAGTCACAGCCCATTTTCCCCCTACACATTGGGCAAAACCCTTGTTTACACAGGCCATGTCGCCTTCTGTATAAGTTCACAATTGAGTATGCGACGATAACCAAGGCTGTTGCTGCGCACCGTTGCAAGCATCGGTTTCCTTGAGGGCGGCAAATTGCACGTTTTGTTTTTGAGCGCCAAGCGCGTTCTTCTGTTGCACGGAATTAGACGTAGTCGTAGTCGTGTCGTCCTGGCCGTCGTGACGAGGGATGAGGAGAGTGGGAGCACTTCTGACAGGCGCGAGAACAGCCGAAATGGCCAAGAGCAAAAGTGCAGCAGATGCGCGGGGAGACATTATGTCTTTGAAAAGAGAGAAGGAAGAGGAAGTTGTCGAATAAGAGATCGTGGAAGTCGTCAGACAAGTCTATAGAGCGCCTGGCTCTCTGGTTCAAGTCAGGAAGCGGGAGAAGATGGAGGACGGCGAGGAAAGCTGGAGGGCAGGATCATGAGAAGATGCTTATATAGAGCCAAGGAGACAATACAATGAAGCCCATTGTTTCTTGCCGACGATCTGGTTGTGAAGCAGGTGAAGGTCAATGGCCATCCAGAAAGTCCATTGTTCACCCTAAGCGAGGCCGCAAGCCCTGGTTTAGGGTTAGGGCTAAGCCTCACGTGATATGCGAGGGTTGTCCGCTTCAAGGAGGCTGAAAGCAGCCACCGACCCGAACTGACAACGAACACTGCGAGAGCGATATGCCATGCTCAAGCTCTTCCTTTGAGCTTTCGTATTGTTAGCTTATTTTGCCTTGATTCTGCCTCTGGGCAGGCGTACTGACAAGATCTTCGTCAGTGGCGGACTTTGAAATCAAGTACTCCAGTCACGGCTACGCGACTGCCCATACGTGCTCCAGGTAGTCGCGGCTGAACAACCACTCCGGCTACGCTGTGTACCGTCATGACGCCGCTGGCCGACGAGCTGATCAAGGAAATCCTTGAGCCAGCGTTAAGAGTCTCCGACGAGGACTTCTCCGACACGTCGCTCCATTCTGTGGTTTCGCGCCTTCCACGTCCGCGTACCTTGTCGTTTGCAAGAGCTGGCTCGCGTCGCGACCCCATTACTCTACAATGCCGTGGTGCTGCGTTCTACAGCCCAAGCTAAAGCACTCGAACGCGCTCTCTTGGGCAACAAATTGATGGGCACGTTCATCAAGAAAATACGCGTCGAAGGCGGGTATGGTATGTCGAGGCACCGCGTCCTCGCCTGCGCGCCAAAAACTGTGGAATTATGGCTATGTATTAGCCCAATTCTTACTGACAAGATGTCTGGACTATGTCGCGGCCTGCCGAAAATAAATCCGAAGCGACTCATCTTGTGGGACTCGCAGGATTCGCGTCCTGGTGAAAACGCGCCGACGAGAAAGCCAGTGGAGACAATCAGCGAGTGCATTACGAGCTGGAAATTGATGGTACGTCGCTTGAGATCATCTCAAGCTCCGGATGCGACTTATGGGAGCAGGAAACTCTCGAATACCCCTGGGAGAACTTGGACCCACCGAACAAGGCTATACCGATCGCTGTAAGCATAATTCGACCTCGGACTTTGAAGACCATCGTCTTCAATCAGCCCGGAGTCCACCAGCATTTCCTGGGAATGCTGGTCTCTGGCTCGGGCCTTCTGAACATCCGCGTCGTGTGCGAAATAACAGTCGACCTAGAAAGCTACCTTAATGAGCTCAGAAGGGCATATCTCCTCCAGGCTATTGTCTGACTGGACGACACTGTCAAACACCGCGTGAGCGTTGAGTTCCCGGACGACGAGACATAGTACGCCGCATAATAATTGCACCGCCCGTTTCTGACATGCGTTGGTAGTGACGACCCGCCCACCAAATTCCGTACCGCAACTCCCTCCTTCGTACCACTTGCCTCGCCCCCGCCACATATTCAGCAGCAGATATGTGGCAGAATCCTCTTTCTCGCCATGTTTTATCCACGAGGAAAAGGTCCAACTTATGATCACGGGTGAAGGATTTGACAGCCTTCGGATCACCGCTTGGCAGTAGCGAGACAACGCCGGCATCCTGCTTGTGTCCAAACTGTTCTACGTACGGCCACTTGTCTCTGTCTTGACTTCAGAAGCTAATTCTGACATTTTGCTCGGCCGTAGAAACTTGCGCGACCACGCCTCCACAGGTGCCTGATTTTAAATAGCTTAAGGCGGAACAGCTCTGACAGATCGCGGACCTTCTTCAAAAAAAACCCGTCGCTCGGCGCACACATCGGGTCCTTGTACACATATTTCAAATCGGACGCCTGCCCAGCAGGCCACGAGACTAGTGAGGCTCGTATCCCCCACGTTCGATATATCTCCGCCTATCCGCGACTTCGCGAGGCAAACGACCATCCTTACTTACCGCGGGCTCGACACGCTAGCGAAGACCGCCGGCTCAACCTACTTGAGCTTTCGGGACACGTTATCCACGGACCGCCGTCTCCCAAGTCCCCTTCGCCTCTGTTTGTCTTGAAGGCACTTCGGCATCTTGAGTGGAATACCCCTGCGATGTTGGACTTCGAATCCGAGGACGTGCCCCGCGATGAGCTAGCAAACATTGGAAGGTCTGACCTTCTGTTCGCTCGACGATACGTTCTTAGTCCTTCCGGGCCACATGGAGTGAGTCGATCGTCACCGCTATGCATGTTTTGGACGACGCTGATCTCACCCACAGCCTTGCCTCATTGCGCAACGTTTTGTTCAGTAAGACGACGAAAATGCCAGGCACGGACGAGTTCCTTGTCAAGCATGGCTCGAAGCTTCTTTTCTTCGAAACGCATAGTCGTGAGGGGGTATTTGCAAAATGTTCCGCGATCACCGAGCTGTGTATTTCCGGGGTACGCTCTATTTCTACCATGAAAGCGTTGAGACATGAAGACCAACATACAGAGACTTTCGCACAAACGTATCAGATAGTATTTCTACCTACGAGCGGAAGCAGACAAACAAGGGGCACATCAGTGTTGTCGACGAAATCAGGCTTCGCGTTGGAGCCAAGGCCGCGGCTCGCGAACGCCCTGTAGAGCGTGCACCTGTTAGCGCCATCATAACGGTTCTGGTCCGCCTGAATCCACGCGTCGCGAGCCGAGACGACTGTTAATTCGCCGAGGTTAGATTCTAGACGCACCAAGACGACGATGAGGGCCAGAAGTCACTCACATGTGGGGTTGCAAGGTTGCAAAAGCAGCGCGTCGAGGAACAGATGCAAGAAGACGACGTTGCCTTCCGCGGTATCGGGGTTGGTCAGGGCGGTCGTGGAGAACCCGCGCGCGGCGACGAGCGCAGCGTAGACGTTGTGAAGCATGTTGGCCCACACTTCGCCGATTTCTGGTACAACCGATCATGATGAGTATCATGTCACGAGCATGTAATAGGAAGGAACTGAACGTACTGTGGACTTCCGTGACGCCGGCAGCGCTAGAGTACCGCAGCGGGTTGACGTTCCTGCATATCAGATGTCAATGAGCAGTTTAGGAGGCGAAAGCGAAGTAAGGGATGGTGACGTACGGATCGGTCGAGTAGGGATAAGTGCGGATGCCCCTGGGCCTGTTCGTAATCCACGAGCCCGCCACGAAGTCAGGAACCGTCGCCGATTTCTGTGAAACCCAACTGTTACGAGATTACCCATTTATCAGTAATGAGCACCGCGTGAGAGCATTGAGCAGGTACTCGGCCATCGCATCACTCCACCCCTCTCCCAGTCCGCGAGCCTCGGTGGTCTGAAGGCATCGCCCGGTTCCGCCGCCGGTCATGCGGTTGGTGACTCCGTGTGTCATCTCGTGCACAGGGATGTCGTTCTCCAGAACACCATCGCGTCTGGGCTGGACCATTACGAGAAAAGGTTCAGCTTTTGTTCACACCGGGCGATGACAGTTCGAAGCATACATTGGTGAAATCCCAGATATACATACGGCATTTTCCCGATTGACCACTAACCCACACCAGATGTCAAATACTTCAGCCGACTAAGGTGAAAGACGAGAGACGTACTCAGGCGGGGTAGCAAAGTTGGCATTGTCAAGCCCAGACGAATCCTGCACAGACATGAGGACACGGTCACCGCCTTTCCCGCCCTTGCCGAAATTGTAGTCCTGGAAGTTGAACGTCTTTTCCGTGAAGCCATAGCGGTAGGTGAAGTCATGCACAGTGTTGATGACGTAGAACGCGTTGTTCGTGGCGGCCGCCTTGTTAGACGTGACCGAGGGATCCTTCGTGGCGTCGTATCTCACGTTGAAGTTCTGTCCAGCGGACGTCTGGGTGGAGACTTGCTTTCCGACGAAAGCTTGGACGTTGTTGCCGCTGGAATAGCGTTATAGGGTGCAGCATTGAGGAAAACAGCGCGAATTACCTCGTGCTAGTGCTTTTGGTCTTGCCGTCAGTACTGTGCCAGCCGAAGGGAGAGGCAACAGTATCTTGTGGATCGGTAAGAGTCTCTTGGCCTTCGGGGAAGGTCTCCTTGTGGATGGGTAGAACAGTGTACTAGAGAGCGCATATGAGTCTGGCGATGATAGGTTATACGTTCGTCATTCCCTCACCGAAGCATGAGCAACGAAATCGGTCACCGAAAGCAACCGGCCAGTGTGAGCACAGACAAAAGCCTCGAACCAAGTTCCCGCCGTCTCATTTTCGACTTGAAAGACATGCGTGAGAGCAACGGATCCGTCCTCGTTCACTAGGTACTCGAGCGTTGGCGGCTGGCCGTTGAATTTTCCGTCGAGGGCTGCTTCGGCCGTCGGGAGGACGGAGTTGACGTCGAGAGTCGGTTTAGAGTTCGCGATGTTGCCTGCTCAGTGTGAGATGGAGGGTAGAATGGAGTCTTGAATGGCACTTACTGGTGGAATTGATAGGGACGAACGACGAGCCAAACGCGACGACCTTCCCGTCCTTCCACGCTATGTTGGCCACGGCATTGGCGAAGGCCACTCCACCCTGCAATAGAGATTAGCAGCTACATACACCAGACGATAAGATCCTCACGTGGAGTTGATTGACATAAGCGAACATGCCACTCCCCTCAGTAAAACCAGTGCGGTACCCAACCTGTGCAGCGTCGACGCCAATTTGGGATTGCACGAATGCAATGGCAGAGTCGTTCAATGCGGGAGCGGATGAGGAGTGAGTGAAGCCCTTGGGACTTGGTTGGTCAATCCCTTTTCCAAAGGTCTAGTGTCAGCCGCAACGTTAGGTCGATGTCAGTGTTGATGATATGATACGACGGGCGACATACTTGGAAGGTAGATCTCGGGTGAAAAGCCTTGACCTCTAGTCTACGACCAACGTGCCGGACGCGATAGGTCGAGTGCCTCTCGTGAAGCGGCCACGGTGCTGTGTGCGCGGGTGATGTATAGAGAGCAATGAGAAGGAAGGAAAGGAGTTTGTTGAAGTTGAAAGACGCCATTTCCAGCACGGCAAGAAGAAAATGAGATAAAAAGTTGCGTAAAGGTGAAAGGGGATGATAGTTGGAAGAGGAAAGTGAAGTAAAGCGGAATGTACGATAGGATCAGTTTTATAACCATTTCAGGCGTCCGGCTGACCGGCGGTCGACTTCCATACGTTGGGCTGACTCGGATACTCAAACGACGAGGATGAGGCGCGAGGTACAGAGAACATCGCAGAAGCGGCGTTGTGGAGTTCACCCGAGTATCGTTTCTACCGAGGACGAGCCATAGCGAGGGGCGCGATACTGCCCAACACGGGTTACGCGACGCGTACAAGTCAACTTAGACTCGGCAGTTCCTTTCGTGATTGTCAGCTAAGAGGCTGACCACTGCACGGAACCATATTTTATCCCAGAAAAAACTTTATTGCCGACAAGTCCGCTTTCTTCAATTGGTGTTCCGTGGGATCGGGAAGAAGTGCGAGGCCAAGAGACAGAGACTACCAGAGCGCGCTGGCGACCAGCGGCGGATGCGAGACGAGGGCGTGAGCACGAGGTGAAGCCAACACGTAGATTCAGGATAAGGTATAGGACAACCAGGGAGTGAAAAATGAGACCCCATAGTACACGCTACAATGAGAATGAAAGAAAGGAAACCGAGAGGCATCAACTTGATATCAACTTGAAGATGAGCTGGAAACATGGCGGCAGATCTAATCTAATCAGAGCTAACGCCGCATGATGTCCTCATCATCATCCTCCGCTCCGCGCCGGAATTGCTCATGTACGTAGTGATCCAAGCCACTGCGAGTCCTGGACAATAATGTGTCTCATCCCTCGCGTCGTGCTGTCCCCAGGACCTTCCAGTCCAACGTATGCCCTGATTTAGTGTTGAGGTCAAAAAAGAAGCACTCTGACTCTGAGTACTGCAGCTGATCAGACCTATTCTGGTCAATAGCACTGCCTCCTGGAAACTTGCGTGCAACGTGCTCTTCCCGTCCATCTTCAGTCCATGGATCAGCTTCCCGAAGAAATAGTGAAAGAACTTGTTTCCCTCGCCCTCCGAGTTTCCGAAGAAGACTTCTCCAGCACCTCGCATACATCAGGCTCTTTCTCAGGTTCCAAGCAATCCAGGTCCGTGTAAGGCCGCCCCTCGCGCCCTTGCCCATATACGGCCTATTCTGCGCTACCGCGCCCAACCAACTGCTCGGCACGTTCATCAAGAAAAAGCGCGTTGAGGGCGGCTTTGGTCTACATATTCATGCACAACATCATAGCTAGCGCCCCGAATGTGACAGACTTGTGGCTGTCTCTTGATCTCCTTGCTGACGATAGCGTCGTGAACTTGCGCCGTGGCTTGCCCGCGATGAATCCGAAACGCGTCGTCTTGTATGATCTGGAGCCATCTGAGGCGCGTGATAGCGCGCCTTGCCGCGAGTTGGTTGAGAACCTTTGCAATTGCATTGAATTCAAATGGAGGTCGTCAATATGTCCTCTCATTGTCGGTCCGAGCCTTAAGTAGCATGCGCAGATCAACTCGAACGTAACTTCATGAATGGTTTTCATTCCGAGTCGTTCAACTCCGACCGACTCGCCCACTCCCTGATTCGAAGTCCCACCCTGAAGACTCTCGTCCTCACTGGCAAATATCCACAGAATCGTTCTTTTGGTTTCTGTCCTCGGGCATCGCGCCGCAAAAGACACAAATTGTATTCCAGAGCACAGGCAATATGACGCTGATGTGATATCGCGGTGGCATCGAAAGCGCTTGAGGAACGGCTTCGAAAGAGCAATATTTCAACCATCTTGTGTCCTTCGAGTACCCTGGAAACGACATCAAGTGCGTCCTCCCTGACACTACTGAATCTGGAGCTGATGCCTGTCCGCATCGCTTGGTCTGAAGCACATTGTTTTGGGTCGAAAGGCGGAGTTGTGACATGTGTGAGGACTCCTGATCAACTCAATTTGGCGTCGACGTCAGCCTTCCACTGCTACGAGACACACCTCACTAACATGCAAGTTGACCCTCACAACTACGAACTCCCGGTACAGGCGAATGGTGCCATGGATCCCACAGTTCGAACTGGCTTCCGTCGGTCTTGGGTCCCAGGACAGGATTGAAGGCTGACTCGTGTTCTGCTCCCGGAAATAGCGCTAGCAAGTCATGCGGCCGCTTGAACCTGGAAATCAGGAGTAGGGCAGTGTCGAAAATGAAGGGTTCTGGACAGTTCTTATCACCTTTGCTCATATGATGGCCGAGCACCGCACAAGCGCCTGGTCTTCCTTATATTTTTGTGGCATGCAAGTCTGATATCCTGACGTGCAAAATGTCTTCCGCACCCCCGCACTTCACTGTGATCCCCGACGATTCTTACTTCAGCCTCGAACATTCTGGTCAATCTGGTCGCAGTCGACTGGTGGTCCTTGCCCCAGATGATCCCTATTATCATTTAGGTCCGCCGCTACTCTTGCCACGGCCTACCATTCAATACGCTGAATCACATTGCAAACTGTAGTCCGAGACAAGTTCATTGAAGGCTGGAGGCACGCAGACAGACCCAGACCGCCGGTCCGCGCTGTGCTGAAAATTTTGTCTACCAATGAAAGCCTCAATGTTTACAAGAAATACAGGTCATCCAATTGTCGACTGTCTCTGGGTGCCCGGTTGTGATGACGGAACCACGACTTGCAGAGCAAAAGTAGCGGCAGAAATCAACGATCGAAAGGCTAAGAACCAAGGCAACCAGAAGCTTCTCTTCCATGGAACGAATCGATACTGTAGGGTTGCGGAAAACCCGGACAAAGTTCGAATTTGCGAACTGTCAGAGTGCTCATTGTGCTCCATCATTCGTCACTCCTTCAATATCGAGAAATCTGGTGCGCTTTATGCCTTGCGATGCGATTTTCATCCCGATGGTGACGGCTTGCCAAGGTAATAAGCATAGCTTCAGGAGGTACTGTCCTATCATATAAGGTCGCGGCCGCTAGCTTATCACGTTAAATTGAGATTTGGCAAAGGAATATACACCACAACCTGTTCTTCGAGTAAGTGGGGAACTTTGTATCTGAATCATGTTCTGATCATGTACAACAGAGGCCGACGATTATTCCTTTACTGGGGCCAAGAAGTTCAATTGGCGGGTGATGCTGGCGTGTCGTGTAGTAGTTGGCAGGCCTTTGATCAGACGTCAGGATGATACCGAGCTGACTGCGCCACCACCTGGATACCATTCTGCAAGTTTTTCTTGATGTGCTTTTTACCAGGAACCATGCCTTACTGCGCCAGTGTTTCAGGTCATCGGAAAGCCGGGTGAAAACCTCAATTATCACGAGACCGTCGTCTATGACGATGATGCCATCCGGCCCGCTTTCGTCGTTGTATACGGCGAGAAGCAACAGGAGGAGTCGAGTTGTGTCGTCTGCTAATAGCCCGTTTGCTCATTGGATCAAATCGTATGACTGAACGTCAACATCAGTAGGGCTAGTGTCGTGGTAGCGCTCTGTTACCGCCAAGTGTGCGGTACATCTTTGCTCTCGATCGTCCTTGTACAACCATTTGAGAAATCTGAAGCTTACCACATGAACTGACTTAGTAACATGTACCGCCCACCCAGACTAGACATAGCTTCTCACCTAAATGGTTCTCAGTCAAAAACACGTGTTTCGTCTGTGCATGCAGCATCCTGGATGCAGTCAGGAGTGGTGACGCTTGCGACAAGTCAGCAGGCTGTGTCTGCTCTGTTGCAGCAGCAGCACTTGGGATAAGGGCCGTCACGATGTCTCTGCGAAACAGGTCTACTGTACATGATATCAGAAACATGCCATAAACGCCAAATCTCGGCGTGAGGAGGGAGGGGGGGGGGGAAAGAATCGTGTATCGTACTTTGTTGGGATGTCTCTGAGAGGTTCACCTGATGACAATTGACGCTCAACCTCATGCCCCGCCATTTATCCAGAACAGCCAGCACTGAAACCGTGAGCAGCGCTTTTGAACGGGAAATCGATCTCCAATCATAGCATAAAGCTTACGGTTGGAGCAGAAGGCCTGTCGTACTTAAGAGTGGACTGATCCTCGCATCAGCTTATCAGAGACAGATACGCAAGTGTATCTGCGGATATAAATCTTCATCAGTAGCCTGTACCCCCCCTTGAGACTGCACCTAGCTTCTCACCTCCCAGATGATTTTCAGTCAGGGACACGCATTTTGTCTTTGCATACACCATCCCGGATGCAGTCAGCAGCGGTGAATCTTGCGATAAGTCAAGAGCGCCCGAATCGTCCTCGATGGATTCCTGGGAGAATGCGTAGATATTGAGCCGACACAGATTGGGGAACCGCGCCTTCGAAGCAAACCCATCCAAAGACGGATGAGTCCCTAAGTGCGTGAGAAGGAATCCGAGGGTTGCGACATTGATTGTAAATTGTTGGAGGGTAAATGTGATCACCATATTCAACTCCTCCAAGGTTGGACACGCCGTATCACATACAGCTTCGAGAATGAGTAAGACGTCCTCAGGAATTGCTTGATAAGCGCGCCCTGTGCCGACGTTGAAAGTCAAGCGCTTCAGCCCCTGCAGGCTTGTGAGGGAGTCTCTCAGCGGCTCTGTATCTGAGGGATAAGATCAACAAAAGTATGCCAGCGGTTGCAAACCAACGTACAGAAGAATCGGAGGGAATGGTTAAGCTCCAATACCTCTAACGTCTCAGAGGCTGCAAGTGCGACCAGGTCCCAGACGTAGGGAGACATCTCTTCATGAATGACAAGGTCTCGAAGCCTTGTAACTCCCAGTAAACCATCTCGACCGTCGGATACACAGCGGAGCAATTGTTGGATAAGCACGTTCTCTGTCCTTAGCGTATCTAGCTGCATCGGTATCATCCTGTCCATCGCCATCGCCGTTCTCAAGTCTGAAAACTGTATTTCCAGGTTCATTCCGTAGTAACGCTGACGGTCCCGCACATAAAGGTGTTTGAGATTCGGCACGAACCCGAGAATCGCAAGGGGAAACAGGG
The DNA here is from genome assembly GCA_026008595.1 of Lyophyllum shimeji. Lineage (NCBI taxonomy): Eukaryota > Fungi > Basidiomycota > Agaricomycetes > Agaricales > Lyophyllaceae > Lyophyllum > Lyophyllum shimeji. The sequence continues at coordinate 474,116 of BRPK01000006.1, forward strand.
TTCCGTAGATCGAAATGGTGTGAATGGTCGGAGAGGTGAAGAGTTTGATGAGGTTCGTGACAATCAGGTGGCTCGGAAGATAACCGATAGCTGCCCTGGTGTCGAACGTCACCTCTTCGAGACTCGTTGAACCTTTGAGTAGCTGCAGAACAGGCAGAACCGCTTCCTCGGCATCTCGTTCACGCCATTGACGGTGTTCAAGCTCCAACTTCCGAATACTGGGCATAATATCAGGGCTTGTAGAGAGTAGTTCGTATAGCCTTGTATACTGAGCCAGCTGTTCGAGGCGTACGCAAGCAAAAAGGTGCCTGCGAGCTTGTTGACGGAAGGACGAAGAAACTCGGCAACATGTCTGCAAGGAGGCATGGTCATCGCGTAGCTGATCAACGATGAGGTCGATGACTTCTTGAGGAATACCACATGAGACGGCCATACCGGAGTCTGAAGCGAGCGCGATGTTGGCGATCGCACGACAGACGTGGACGAAACTTGACTTACAGCAAGAAAAGCAGGGCAAGTATGCGGAATAGCACTTGCCTACTATACCCTGGATGACACGCCTAGCGATGGCTCCAGGCGCACTTGCGAGCAGAGGTAGCACCTGTACTACCGCCGTTTGTGTCAACGCCGCTGGGCTGCTCGTCGTTGATGGCTGGGTCCGGCTGCCACGGCTAGCGAGGTGGAATTCGAAGGCGTTCCTAAATGGATGATTTGTAAGTAGATAATTATAAAATACCAGGAAATTGAGATCCGCTCCTCGGCCGATCGTGATCAACTCGGTCTTATCCGGATAAAAACTTTTATTTAACCAAGTACTACATCCGAGTCGCGATGCTGCGATTACTTGCAAGGCCTCTCGCTCGATCCCCCATCGCCCTTCCTGCTGCCCGTACTAGCTTCAGAAGAATGGCCACTGCCAACACCCCCGAATTCGTATGTTCCGTCGCTACCACGTAGACTGGTCGCTCTAATAGGATAACTGCTATAGAACCAGGTTTTGTACAAACCTCTCGCCGAGATCGACCCGGAGGTGAAAAACATCATCGACAAGGAGACATGGAGGCAGTTCACTGGTCTCGAGCTCATTGCTTCGGAGGTGATACTCGCAAACTTTTGAAGCGATCGTGTCTGACACGTGTATGCAGAATCTGACAAGTCAAGCAGCCATGGAGGCGAATGGCTCGATCCTGACCAACAAATATTCCGAGGGTCTCCCGGGCGCCCGCTATTACGGCGGTAACGAGTACATTGACGAGCTCGAGGTCCTCTGCCGCAAGCGTGCCCTTCAGGCATTCAACCTTGACCCCGCTAAGTGGGGTGTGAACGTTCAGCCGTACTCTGGTAGCGTGAGTCATAATTCGCTTACCCGGCTTGCTATTCTTTAACGATGATTCGTTCTCAAGACTGCGAAGTATGTCCGAACGCGGCCGTAGACTTATGCGTCGACTGACGTCTATTGTAGCTTCGCCGCCCTCACTGCTCTCATCCAACCCCAGGATAGACTGATGGGTCTCGGTCTCCCTGACGGTGGCCACCTCACCCACGGGTACTACGTATGTTTCTCTCCTTTGTTAGCAACGTCCTGAGTTGTGACCCGAACCTCCACCTGAATAGACCGCCAAGAAGAAGATGACGGCCTCGTCGATATACTTCCAGTCCTTCCCCTACGGCATATCTCCCGACTCCAACCTCATTGACTACGACGGTCTTGCCTCACAAGCAAAGATCTTCAAGCCCAAGCTCATCATCTGCGGTGCTTCCGCGTACCCCCGCGACTGGGACTATGCCCGGCTGAAGCAGATCGCCGAAAAGGAGGGAGCATACCTCATGGCCGATATCGCCCACACCAGCGGCCTCATCGCCGCAGGGGAGCTCAACAACGCATTCGACTACTGCGACGTCGTCACCACCACGACGTGAGTGCACAAGTCCTGTACCCCGCAACGTCACCTAACCTGCCACATCAGCCACAAGACTCTCCGCGGCCCTCGTGCTGGTCTTATCTTCTTCAGGACAGACCTTGAAAATGCCAAGGACCTGGAGAAACGCGTCAATGAGGCCGTCTTCCCTGCTTGCCAGGGTGGCCCGCACAACAACGTTCGTGCTACCTCCTCCAGCCTATCGCCAGTCGCGCTCAACTGACTACAATACTTATATAGACCATCGCCGCCATCGCCACCGCCCTCCTCCAGGTCTCCCAGCCGTCATGGCGCGCCTACGCCAAGCAGGTCATCGCCAATGCTAAGGCGCTTGGTGAAGCCCTCGTCGCCAAGGGCTACAAGCTCCAGACGAACGGCACCGACAACCACCTCGTCCTCTGGGATCTCCGCCCCATCGGTCTCACGGGCAGCAAGGTCGAGAAGGTCTGCGATCTCATGGGTATCACCATCAACAGTGCGTGCCCCCCATCTCTCCTTCTCACGAATCCTATACTCATCACTCTGCTGTCACCCTTTCCTGCCATCTGCAGAGAACGCCGTCTCCGGTGACTCCTCCGCGCAAGTCCCCGGCGGCATCCGCCTCGGCACGTCCGCCCTGACGTCGCGCAACATGAAAGAGGACGACATCCGCGTCGTCGCCGAGTTTCTGCACCGCGCCGTGCAGCTCTCGCTGCTCTTGCAGAAGGAGGCCGGCACGAAGCTCCTCAAGGACTTCGTCCGCGTCGCCACGACGCCCGAGGAGGGCAAGGAGGGATATTCGAAGGTGAAGGAGCTCCGCGATGAGGTCCGCGCGTTTGCGAGCAAGTGGCCGCTCCCCGGTGTCGATGTCTCGACGCTCAAGCAGCCCGAGGGCCTTGTGGCGCATTGATTGGGCTGTGTATGAGGGGATGAGCAGGGAGATGAGGTGATGCAAGATTCAACGTTCATTCGAATTGGATAGTGTATATATATCTCGGACATTCAACATCGTCCGGACCCCAAAAAGATGGTGTATCTGTAGATTCATATATCGAGCGCATATTCCAGTATCCTTTATACGGGATCCGGAGAAGTCTTGGGATGTCCCGCTCAGGAGTCACTTCATATCTGACGCAAAGCGGACGTATCTTTCGTCATTAACCTTAAGCATGGACAACAGCATCTGGAAAGCTACATGCACGCGGCGGTAGTAAGTAGGTACTATACATACACAGCTTCGAAAAGCAGATCAGACAAATTTTGATTTCAGGACTCATCACTCCCCCTTCCTCCCAAGCCCAAGCAACCCCTTCATCCTCCTCCTCCTCCCCTCCTTCATCTCCACCCTCCTCCTCACCTCCTCCTCCGTTTCCTCATCCGTCATCTGTCCACCAAGCGCATACCACGTCACGCTCGCCATCCCCAGCACCGCGCTCAGCACACACCCAAACATCGCTCCGATCCCCTTCGGGCGCCACCCGAGCACCTGGGGGAACGGCCCGAGGTGCAGACCAGTGAGGTCCGTTGTGGACGCCTTGCCCACGGCGTTCCCCGAGAACGGCTTGCCGAGCGCCGCGCAGTGGTCGCGCATGATCTGCGGGGGGGCGTTGCGCTGCTGTGCGAGGAGGGGCGCCTCAACGAGCTGAATCGCGAGCCCAGCTTCCAGGTGCCATTCGATGTGGCCTGCGCGAGGAACAGGAGGGTCAGCTTCTATGCGGAGGGTACAAAGGCGGTGCATACAGTGCAGGAACCACACGCCGGGGTTGTCAGCGACGAGGCGCAGCGTCGCCGAGTGCATCGACGGGATCTGAACGGTGTCCCGGCGGATGGGGTTCGCCTGCCCTTCGACGATAGGCGGGTTCAGCGCCGGGTCGGCGGAGGTGTAGTCCTCGGACCTCCCGACGATTTGGTACTTGTGCCCATGCAAATGGCTATACGACGGTGTCGGGTCCAGCACGGCGCCAACGACCGGTGAGGAAAGGACTCACAAGGGATGTTTGCCCGCATCGCCGTTCTTGATGACGATGTCAACGACGTCTTGATGGTCCAGGACGAAGCTGAGCGGGCCGTATGCCTCTGCCACCGTTGCGTTCAATCCGAGGGAGAGGGTGGAGAAGATGGCGGGGACGAGGGGGGAGTTGTATGTCACCTGGTTGAACATGGCGCGGTTGGTGCCGTCGTCCATGGTGTCGAAGCTGACTTCGAGCTCAATCGTCTTCGTCGGGGGCGGCAGCTGCGGGATTTTCTCGGCTGGCACGAGGGCGGTGTCGTTGACGTCGTGGTATGCGTCGACGAAGCCGAGGTCGTTGAGTGGCGCGGAGGGCGAGTATGTGATGGAAGAAGTGACATCTGGAAGTGGAAACGTGTCAGTCAGGAGAATGCTTAACGCGAGGGTGAGAAACGGGTCATACTTGGGTTGAGAGCTGGGGGAACTTTGTCGAACATGTCCGTGTCCATGTTGGCGTGAATTGCCCAGTTGGCGGAGGTATCGTTGCGCGCGGTGACAAGCACAGAGTACCGCTGAGCAACAGTGACACTGAGGAGGTCGATGGGGGATTCTTCCACATCTGTCTACACGGCACGTCAAGTTCGTCGTCCATACAGAGGCGAGCGAGGGAACCTACACCGTCAACCTCGATGATGCGCATGTCATGGCCATCGATCCAAAAGAAAAAGGCCGCAAAACCGGAAGTATTGATGATGCGAAGACGGTATGTCTTGCCGGGCTGGAAGGGGAGAGTGGCATTCTCGTTAAAGCCGACAGCGGATGTAACAGATGATGCTAATGTTCCGGGTTTAGGTCCAAGGTAGGAGGCGTTTTGTGCGAAGTACATAAGGGCAGAATCTGCGAGGCTCGACTTAGGGGTGGACACAGATCCACAAGTTAGCATTTCGGGCTCACCAGGGACAGGTTCGGCACCTCCAGGGTTGGCAATGCTGATGAAGCGTTTCAGTAGGACTGCATGCTCTTGGTGGTACCAGTCGCCGAGGATGACGGTAAACTCCTCATCATAGGAATGAACTTCTTTGGGTGGGTGAAGTACAAGTGGCGCACGCAACCCGTCAACGTATTGGCCCTAGATGATCGGGTCAGAAACATAAATCGCAACCCGAGATCTCTGGTGCTTACGGAAGCATGTGCATGGACCCAATAGGTGCCCCATTGACCGGAAGTGTCTATGGGAACCACGTAGTCAAATTGACCGCCTGGGGGGATACCGCTGGGTCCAGGCTAGTGTGAGCAGGGATTTGAGACGTTCCGAACTCGGTGACAGACCATTCTGAGACTCCCTGGGCGCCGTCCATCCACGAAGTGGAATTGAAAAACATTCCATGGTGATGCAGTGTGGAAGGCGCGTCCAGGCTGTTCGTAACGTGTACCACTAATGAATCGGTGGTATGGACGTCCATGGGGGGCGGCCTGCAGATAGGAAAATGGATGAACGAACCCGCGAAACTTGCTGCGCGACACCTACGGCCATGTCCCATTAACGCCAACGACTCGACGTTCAAAGAGACCGTCGGGGTTAGCGTTCTCGACATAGGTGAGGTTCCACCAAATCTCGTGCACGCCAGCGAGCACGGGGGCCGCTAGTGTGCATAGGAGAAGGGCGGACTGGGAGAGTCGCATGAAGAAGAGGAAGCGGAGATGGAGTTAGGCCTACCCGCTGGTGTCCTTATGAGGTGCGAGCAAATATTCTGATCATCCAGACCATCTGAAAACTATAAATAGCCATATTGTTATCAGATAAGCCGGTGTGAAAAAATCAGAGTCTCGGATGGGTCGGATTCCGTTGGCGCGACATCAGCCGACGAGGTGCTGTATACCGCCGAGCGACCATCGTGGCAGGCAGGTGCCATCTTTACGTGCCGAATGGCTTCTGGAAGAAGATGTCTTGGCCATGGGCACTGAAGCCAGAAGTCGTAAGACTCACGGAATAATGTTCATCATCATGCTTGGGACTTTCGGAGGTTCACGGGAGGATCCTAGTGAGCTAGCGACAATGATTTCGACGCCAAGAAGGCACGGTTGTGAAGCGGTGAGAGATATTGGGGAGGATATTGGGGAACCGGAGGTACATATTCGCTCTAGTATGTGTTTAGGCTGTCGTGGATGGCAGATGGGAACCGAACTGAACAGGTGGCACACGTGTGAAATCCGAGGTCCCGGGATCTAATCAGATTAGAACCCCAAATCTGCAATCTGATAAGTGTGACGACCCTTATCAGATGATGATTTCAATTCCAACTACCCACCCCAAAAATAGTTTTTTCGCCTGGGCCCAGACGACTCGGTCCGTCCTACGCCATAAAAATGTACGACCTCTCCCTACCTCCCTCCCCCAAGAGGGCCCCCTCCTCGTCCGCTTCTCCCTCCACAGATTCTCGACGTGAAAAGATGGCCAAGAACCTCTTTTCCGTTCCCATTTTCTTCATCGTCTTCAGGGAGACCCTCGAGGCTGCGATCATCCTCTCTGTCCTACTCAGTCTCGTCGAACAAATCGTTCGCGACGACAAGACTACGTCTCCGACCGTGACCCAGACACTAGTCACGGAGGATGCCGTCAGCAAAGAGAGCTCCGACTCTGCACCTGACCCAGAACTGGACGACCAAGCCCATCGTCGCCGCCTCGTACGGAAACTACGAATTCAGGTAGGTTCTTCTGCGTTCCTCAGGAGTGCGCGCTGAATAATGTCATGATATCAGATTTTTACGGGCGGGGCTTCAGGACTTCTCATTGCCTTGGCTATTGGTGCCGCGTACGTAAGAGCCGCCGAAGCACGATGTGACTGCCTGACCGGCTTCCTAGCTTCATAGCGGTGTGGTTCACCCAAGCTTCTGATCTCTGGGCCAAATCCGAAGCCCTCTGGGAAGGTTAGTGGCCCTTCGATCCAGCTGTTCCTCAGTTGATTTGGCTCACGAGCATTGGGACGCAGGTATCTTCGACCTCATCGCTTGCATCATGATCTTCGTTATGGGCATCACTATGCTCAAGATGGATCGTGGTAAGCCCACCTTCCTGTATGTCGTTAGAATCAGCGGCTCACGTTACCCTTCCAGCTAAAGTCAAGTGGCGCGTTAAACTTACCCAGGCCTTTGAGGGCAAACACAGTGCGTCTCGGCAGCGTATTTGCACGCCATATCAGCGCAAAGTGCTCAATCGTCTTCAGACGTGGATGGGAAGACTACGACCGGCAAATGGATCCTTTTCATCCTACCCTTCATCACGGTTTTGCGAGAAGGTCCGTTGCTAGCACCCACTGGCGACTTCGCTCCGCCCACGATGTTCACGGTACTCTCACAGGCATGGAAGCCGTCGTCTTCGTCGGCGGAGTCTCGCTCGGCCAATCCGCCACCGCCATCCCCATCGCTGCCATCGTCGGCCTTATCTGCGGCCTCGTGTGCGGTTTCCTCATCTACCAATTTGCCAGTCGAAGCAGTACGCCCACGTCCCTCTCCCCTCCTCCCTCGCTCCGGCTGACGCTCGCTCTCCTCTCTTCTTACAGCACTGACAATCTTCCTGGTGGTCATGACCAATCTGATCCTGCTCATCGGCGCAGGGCTGTTCAGCCGCGCAGTCGGCATGTTCGAGCAGCACGCGTTCAACCGCCTGCTCGGCGCCGACGTCGACGATACGGGCGGCACGGGCCCGGGCTCGTACAAGGTCCAGGGCAACGTGTGGCATCTCGACTGCTGCAGCCCCGAGAACAAGCTCGATAGCAAGGGCTGGAATATTTTCAATGCTATCTTTGGATGGAATAATAACGCCACCCGTGAGTTTCCGTCCCACGTTCTCTATGTCATGGGCGACCGGGTCTCAATGATGGATGCTTTTCTTCGTGGGTAGTGGGCTCGGTGCTCTCATACGTGTTCTACTGGCTCGCAGTCATCGTGACCCTCGTCTACATGAAGTTCAAAGAGGTCAGCCACTTCCTTCCTCACACTTTCTCACTCCTAACGTGGCTGACGCTTCGTCTCCCACAGGGCCGCACAAAACTCCTAGGCCGCGAATCCGCCGCAGGCACACGGCGCAGACGTGCGCGGCTTGTCCGCGAGGAAGAGGCGCGCGAGAAGGAAGATCGAGATCAGAAGGAGAAGGAAGACGAAGCGGACAAGCAGCGGTCATCACCGTCGTCGGGGGTGGAGAGGGTGGGCGATAGCAGCGCGCTCCCCCGATGATACGATTTTGCTGTTCTGACATTTTTTTGCTGTGTACAAGTGTATTTTTGTGTTTCGTGTTGAACGCATGCTATCCCTTGCAATCAGACCCGTCACTTCATATCCAGAGCGTCTGATGACGTTCGGCTCGTATTCAGTTATCATGGATTTATTGGCGGACCACGTATTCGTACACAAACCCGCGAGCAAGTCACAAAGAAGGAACACAGGGTACAAGTGCTAACTGGTACATATGCACGATTGCTATCCACATTAAAGCCATGAGAAAAAAACAAAAACGGCCACCGCATTTCATGAGTCCATGATGTTGTGCAAGAAGTCCAACAAACTGTCTCATCCTTCAAGTCCATGCTTACCTGTACTCCTCCACGTTTCAATCATCCGAGAGGTGCAACGTCAGGAGGCAATTGAGCATCGCCGCTCGGGAGCACGCGGGACAATGAGGGTCGCGTAGAATATGTTCAGAGATGCATCTGTGGACAGAGTCAAGTCACGACAAGTTGCGTCACCAGACACGACAGCGGGAACTTGGGTGCGTACCGATAACAGAACAGGTGGCCGCACAGAGTGGCTGTCGGCTCCGCGCATGGGTCGGCGCGGCACATCCTGCAGTGGACGCGCATAGCGGTCTTGGGAGTGTGCTCTTCCACGGCGGTGCCAATGCTGCCCTCGGTGACACTGTATGCCGTGTGTGCATCATGTCCCACGTCGTCCTCGAATGATGTCCTCGGGGCAGCCAGCACTGTATCTGTACTGCTTTCCTTCTCCAAGATGCGCGTGTTGAAGCCAGACTGTAGCGACTTCGACATCAAAGTGCTGCTGGCAGCGCGTACTGTAGTGAAAGACGTCAACGCCATCTTCAGCCGGCAAGCTTACTGGTTTTCTTCGCGCTCACCTTCACGTTCGATATCCCGCAGTCCAGTAGACGAGGTCAGCAGCGGGGTCAGTTCGACGACAGCCGGCGTCGGAGATGCAAGCTCCGACACGGACGGGCTGTCGGGGAGCGGTAGGGAGAGGATGTCTACATTGAGGCCATCACCGTTCCCTGACCCGCCCGGCGATCCGTCGTGGGTCACTGAGGCCAACGACGCCACCGAGGGGCTCTCAGGTAGTTGCGTGTCGATGGCGAGATGGAAGGGGGAGAAGGGAACCGATGCCCCTGGGGGGCCATCATCTGTCGTACGGCTTTCAGTGGAGGTGAAGCAGATATCGACCGGAGTGGTGGCAAGTGGGGAGATTGTTGGTAAAAGGGCGAGCCCGACGGGAGAGGTGACCTCGGGAGATTGGGCCGGAGAGCTGCTTGGGCTGCGCGGACTCCATTTGAGTGACAGACGTTGGGAGGCGCCGAGGCACATACCTGAACGGAGTGAATCTGATGGAGGGAGGATGCGAGCCCGCCCTGCTATGGGATGTAGAAGGAGGCAGAGGAACGTGCTGGAGGCCTAGATCAGCGGAGCAGCTGGAAGACAGTCGAACAGGGTGCGTACCAGAGGGGTTTCGTTCCAAGGCGAGAACGATCCTGCCGAAAATTGCTCACTATTAGGCCTCATCTGGCTCTCGCCATAGGACCCCATAGCCTGAGCAAGGGCAGCGGTCTGCGCAGAGCTTGGTGTAGCGACTGCCTCGGTGGACGACACATCGTCTGAGCGATTCGACTGCGTTCGCGCCACAGAGTAAGCCTTGTCGCCTATCAACTCTACCCAGTCTACTACCCCAGACGTCGCCAACGAGGTCACGGAGGCCTTTGCGCCGTTGAGGGACGCAAGACCTGGCTCTCCGGATCGCGGTGGAATAGGTGTGCCCACATGCCTGTGAGTCAAGGTCCTAGTGGTGTCCTCCTGGTATAAACCGTATTTCAGCGCAGTGGCAGCTTGCCTCGCGGCCTGAGCTTCCGAGATTTGAGTGCTTAGCAGCAGTTTCTGAGTAGTACGCATACTACGGCGTGCGGGCTAAGTAAGGGGAGGAAAAGGTTATCTGTGATGAACTCGTAATAACGGGGTAGATTGACTTACATGGATGTCTCCATCAGTACGGTTGTTGAAGGGCGGGTGATTCTCAAAGGCGCGAGCAGGCGCACGCGTACCCGCGATAGAATAACAACGCTGGGCCTGAAAAGTATGCCTCAGCGTGCTTGATTTCCCCAACGCCACAAACGGAAATACGCACTTCGATGTTGCTGTCGTTCGAGCCTTGAGACCACGCTGGTGACAAGGCCACCTGTGCGGCGAGTCCATGAGCTTCATTGGCAGGAGCGCAGAGCATGCGTGGCGGCCTCGCCTGGGTGACGGGGATATTCTTCGACACATGAGGACAGGTTACAGACAAGTTACTCGAAACGGCTTACCGCTTTTGCACCCCAGGCCGCCTCAAACTTCGGGTCCCTCCCTGGGGGCGGGAGAGGTACTGCGGGACTGATATCCGGAGTCCAGATGGTCCTCAGTGTTGGCGAGAAAAGAGTCGTCTGCAGCGTCAGAACCGGTGAGGCGGGCAACTGGCTTTGGTAGGCCCGTGCTTGCGGCGGAGTCTATCAAAAGGGAGCTTGAAGGGTGCCACGGAAGTTGAGAAGAGTAACAGTACTCACAGTGGTGTTCATCACGCTCGGACTGGGCGGCAGCAGGTCGTGGCTAGTTTCCGAAATGCTTCCGGACAACTGTTGCCGAGTATTCGAGGGTGCAGGATGCGACGCGAGGTGCTGTTTAAGATGAAGATGGCTCAGGTAACGATTTTGTTGTGCACGCAATCTAAATAAAAGGATCACCTCTTGGTACTCAACGTTGTCCTTGAAGCCAATCTGGCACAAGGGGCACTCAGGATGGCTCGGGGAGACATAATAATGGCGTTGCAGCGTCTCATTGTCCGGAAACTCTCGTTCGCATGACAGACATTGCGGCTCAGGATGCGCTGAAATCTGATGCTGTTGACTAGTGAGATACTTGGCGTGAGCGGCTGGAGAGACCGGGATACCTCTTCGTACGCAGCAGCATCCTTGAAGCCTTGATTGCAGGTCCCGCACTGGGGATGTTTAGCGCTGTCCAGGTAGTGGTTCTCAAGAACGTCCTCATATATCATTAGTCCTCCGCATAGCTGGCACGACACGCGCGGGTGCGTTGAGTGATGATGCTGAGACGCGAGATCATTAGTATTGCCACAAGAATGAGAGCAAGGTAGACGAAGCAATTGGTTCACCTCGTCGCGGGCCTTCCCGTCCACAAATCCCATGCCACACCTAGAACAGTTCGGGTGGTTTGGGGAGCCACGGTAATGGTCTTCCAATGCAGAAGGAGACGCGAAAGATCGGTTGCAGCTTTCGCAATCAAAAGTTGGCGGATGCTTGTCCGCCATGTGCTATAAACCAGAGTGGCGAAAGATCATCTGGTCAACGACGATGGTTGAGCAAAAAGTAGAACGTGGCGCACGGCGTCGCGGGCTTGCTCGCTTAGAAATCTTCGGCCTTCACAGCGTGGGTGATTGCAAAATGGGTGGTTCGCACCCGAGCTCTGAAGATGCTGCATTGCGGCCTCCTTATTGCGAAATTGTCGGTTACAGGGCTGGCAGACTGGAGGCATGATGGTGGTGAGAGATGAAGCACGAGAACAACAGCTGGGCAGGGAGAGTGGGGTATGGTGTTGCGATTGTTTAAAAATGACTCGAGATTGCTCTAAAGAAGAACATGAGGCTTGTGGCTGTCAGTCAAGGGATGCAAGGTCCGCGCATGCTCCCCGGCGCCTGTTGTTCTTCCCCTCACAGGATGGCGACCAGGACTGAGGCTCTACTGTGCCTTACGTACGTCCTCTCTGTAGGGAGCGAAGCATGGTAACGTGAAAACAAGATTACTTCGCCAAGGTTTACAGCTGGGGAAGTACGGGGATAGCACGTCTTGTTTTGGTCGACAGGGCGCCTAGATCCACGAGGCTGCACACAGCTCCAGCAATCAAAACGCAATCTAAGTTCCATGGCGACGTTCCGAGTCTCGGTGCAATAGAAGATGAGGTCAATGGCGTCGGGAGAGCAAAGGTTCTTGCCACTGGAACAACCTTTCCATCGACCTGGGCCAAAACAAAAGCTTTCGATGGATGGTGACCAGATAATTGGTTGAAGATTCCAAAGTAAGAAAGGGATCCAATCGATCAGCGCTCAGCGGCGACGGAGTCAATGTAACCGAATTGTGGATCACCGTCCCCTGCGATTTGTAGCGGGTGGGGCATGCTGTTGTTGTCCAAGCTTCAAGACACATGCGGAGTCGCTGATACGTGCTGTGAGTGGCATTACCGGCTATCACGTTTCTGAGTGGCCACAGCACCTCGACGACCTGAACACAACGAAAGCCCGCGGCGGAGTGTGCAGTATTACAACAACCCATGACCGCAACAACATACAGCATATCCATGGCATTTCTTGATGGACACACAGATAGAAAAACAATACGTTTGTTTTTGTCGACCTTCACTGGTTCGACGGTCTCATTCTAAGCTTTCTTGGCGTCTTTCTCAATGACGTCCTGAGAAGGGCTGGTTCAACCTGCGTGCGCAAGAAGATCAGGAGCGACTGCGGGTTGCTTACCCCAAGGCAGGATATGATTTCCTCTGTGATTGTCGTTGCAATCCATGGCTGTGGCCAGCGATTGATGAAATGATGAGCCGGGTTACGGCATGAGCGATGCAGGACTGGGGAGAAACATGCTCAGACATACGCACTCCGTATTAATTTCTAGCAAGCACTAAATACCATACGAATCTTGGTGACCGTGCCACGAAGCACGGGTAACCCAACTCGGAGCAAAGACGAAGACGGGACTTACATAACATGCAGGGGGCGGGATCGTCCGCCATTTCGACAGAACGTTCCCAAGTGGTCACAGCACCACGACGGGAACAGAACGCAAACCTCATCTGCAGCGCAGGAGTACAACAATGATAATCATACAGGAAGATCATCCCGACACGACACACAAATAGAATAACAATCCGACAGGTGTCTTGGGCCTCAATCAAGGTAGAACTTGAAAGCCTCTTCCCAAGCTTTCTTAGCGTCTCTCTCGATGACGTCCTGCTAGTAAATCAGCCTCAGCGTGCATAACTTCGTCGGTCGGCTTACCCCGTGGCAAGGTATGATTTTCTCAAAATCCCATCCCGCAACGGTCTTGGCATCTCGTCGCATTGCCCTGCGATCGATGGAACGCGATGAGCACTGTTACGGCACGACAGGGTACAAACCAGCAGAGAACATGCCACACACTCTTTATCCTTTCCTAAATACCAGAGGAATCTCGGATGGAACCACGATGTTGGGGTAAAGCCGCCGAAGAGCGGGAGCTTCGGTGAGGCGCGTGATTTGGAGTACTGACGAGATGACGATGTGAATACGCAGTGGGTAAAAAAATTGAGACGCCCAACTACCTGCTCGTTTGCGGGGAGATTCATCAAGAGGTCCGCTTCGATCAACACTTTGCTGTCAGGGTGGAAGAAAACGACATCCTTATTCACGAAACCGGAGAAAAAGCTGTCGGACGGAGGGTTGGCTTTCAATTGTATAAGTAGACAACTTCAGCATATTACCGGTGTTTGATCTACAAACGGTCAACAAGAAATTGATGCAACTCTGCTGCCGGGATCTCAAGGGCCTTACCTCATCTTCGAAGCCATATCTGGTGTTCGGAAGGTCTCTACCCCATGCTGTGTTGATGAAATGAGCACACTGACGGGCAATGATTTCAGTGCCATGCTGAACTGACCTCCGTCGAAGACGAGATTCTTGTCTCCGTGGCGTTCGATGGCCTCCTTCGGCGCAATCAACTTAGCGTCGGGGTACGCTTTCTTGAAGTCGCCTATTGACGTTGTATTGATCAAACGCGACAGCAAGCCTGCATAGGATGCGCATACCGAGAAAGAGATGGTGAACAGCATCTGCACCCACAATGTACCTGCCGAGATGGAGGACGTCATGATGGAATAAATCTCATATTCAGTCATGACCTACTTGACACCACCCAATTCATCCAATTTGGCTTTGGTCTCTGGTTCCAGTGGCGTAGAAGCCAACACCCAAACGCCACCGTTCTTCATCTTGATAGCGGTCGACCGCCCACCGACCGGTACTACTCCATAACGAGCGAACGGCCTGTAAAAGATGTCCAAAATTAGACATAGCGGCAGCAGCTTCTGAATGAACCCACCGAGAGAATGTCCAGACACCGTTCGCAACCTAATCGACGAAACGGATTTGAACCTGCGATGCATGACGAAAAGAGAAGGAGAGCCTCTGCATACCTCTCGAATGACAGTCTCTGACATAGAAGTTATGACTTATGCTAGGTTCAGGAGGGAAGAAGGAAACCGCGACAACTTGCGAGTCTGTCCATAGCTTGCCTTTTATGTAAGTGAGGCGAGTTAGCAATGTTTGAGAACCGCGTCATGGTCGTGCACGCGTCAGCCGCCGATCATGTGATGACTTTGATGAGTGGCGGCGTGACGGTGAAGCATGGCGGTGCGACGCGCGTCGACGACGACAGGGTCCGCACACCCGGCAATCGGCTCACGAAGAAAGCGATATTGATCCAACAAATGTGTATATAGAAGCGTACATCGAACACTTACAGACAATCATACAGCACAGCAAATTGCTCCGGAAGATAAAATAGAACACGCGTCAACCCACTCACTCATCATTCGATGCTTTTTTCAACGTGTCTTGCCAGTCCATCGCGAGTTTCGTCAGCGTCTTGCTCCGTGCTGCATCAGAATATGAGTAACGCTGCACGACCAGACTAGGGAGAATCACGCACCGAATATTGACAGCACATCCTTGAGGAGATCACGTTTCGACAGTCCAATGACCGATGGTGACCATGAATCCTCGCGTCCCGGGCGGCTGAGAGGGAGATATTAGTCAGTCATGCAAAATCACGGATACACAGCGAAAAGCACGCACAAGTAAACCGGTCCGAAAAGCTCCTTGATCAGTTCCTCCGCCTTCGCCCTGAATCCTTCATCGGCAATCCTCTTCGCATACACCAACAGCGCCTGTTTATACTCCTGCGGGCTGTCCAGCAGTCTGGAGGCATTCAACCTTGTCTCTAGATGGCCTAGGGTCAAGGCCGTATTCCACCATGCTGGCCGCTGTTTGTCAGGTGGGGTTTCTTCTGCTGTCACGCCAATGCTGCCCTCCACGGATGACATGATGCCACGACCCGCCGTCTGGTTGTTTGCCTGCCGCTGGCGGCCTTGCCAGACCTCCGAGCCTTCAGCCCACCAGCGGTCGGCGACCTTGACCCAGGTCAAGAGCGTGGGGTCGTAGGAGTAGGAAACGCCGTTGGACGTGTTGATCAGGGGGACTCCATTGGGGCGGACGGTGACGGAGACGACGGTATGATTGGGTGAGGAGAGGAGTGGAGATATTGGCACTGGCGGGAAAAAGGACGATTGTTTCCTGATATTCCTGCAACCAAAGAAATAAGCATTGTGGTACGATGGTTTCATGGAATTCGTACCATGAGTATAGTTGACCCGTTGAAGTAAGAATTAGAAGTGCATGTTTGGTGGCATCCATGTACGAGCATGGGGCTCCGAGCGTCAAACTGGGTATAAGCCTAAGAAAGGATCCATGAGATCACAAAGGCCTTCGATGAGGGTTCCTGAGACATACCGTCGTCCGGTATGGGAGTATACGACCACAGACCCATCGAGCAATGCCACAGCACAGAAATACGACGTTGCCTTGATCGCCAAAGCGGGAGAGGGCAAATAGTCAAGCCACTGGGTCTGCTTCCCACTCACGAACATGACCTCCGTCGGCCCTGGCCACGCAATCAACCAAACTGCTTTCCAACGAAAGCAACGGCACATACCGTCGTCCTCAGGGTTCCTCACTTCAAGTACATCGTCAGTTCCTTCGACATCCGCAGTCAACAAAGTCAACACAGCCGGCACAGGCAGGCTTGGTCCAGCCTGACCTGCCCAAAGAACCGTCCCAGCCTCCGCCATCGCGATCTCCTTCACAGGCACGGGCTCCCTGACGCGGTCCCCACCCAACGTCCGCGCCTTCGGCGGCCTCCCCCCTTCGTCCGTCAGGTCGATGACTGCGCTCGCCTTTCGCTTTCCACCAGTCGAGGTATTCAATGCGTCAATGGGCACATCGAGATCCATTTTCACGTCAGCGTGGCGTGACCAGCTGTCGGGCGCATCGAAAGGCTGTTCCGACGGTAACGGGAACGCGGTCGGGGATTTCGCCCGGACGGATGTCAACGGCACGTCCCTCACTTGCGTCAACGGGGCACGCTTAGCAACGGCAGCCGTGGGGCTCGCGATGCCGTTGACAGCTGCTGACGTGCCGGCAGAGGGCACGTTACCGACTTGTGTGGTGAGATTCGCTCGTTTCTTGTTGCTGCGTTTCGCGACGAGCATGTTGATTTTCTCGCCACCACCGTTGACCTGGCTGAATACCGCTGGCTGTGCTTGCTCCTGTGTTGCCTTCGCTGGGGTGACCTGCGAAGTTTCCTTTGTGTCGACGTGGGAATAACCCTCGGGGACTGGGGGTGGTGTGAAGCCGAATTTCGTAAGGTATTGTTCCTGCGCCGAATGGGGCGCAATGCCTTCCAGCTCCTCAGGTTCGAAATTAAAGGCTGCGATTGTGCCGTCAGAGGATGCCGCATATAGCGTTAAGCCATCCCATGACCTGTGCAAACGCTTCAGATACAGCAAGCGAATCCCTCGGCGAAAGGACGTACCAGCTGAGGTCCATAATCTGACGATCGAAGACCTCTTTGACGACGATGATCGGTCGCGCAGATTTGGTTTGCCAGACGGACACCGAGCGATCGTCGGCGCCCAATGCGACCACTGAACAGATGTTTGCAGTTGCGACCGGGGCATTCATGTTCCGTAGAAAGATGTGCGGATTGTAGGTCTGGCGACGTGGATTAGGTCCACATAGGAGTGGTAACGCAAGGGACTTACGGCAACCTCGACAGTGTTTTCGTGGCCAACCAAACTGATCTCTGACGTCCATGTATTGCGAGTGATGACTGCGGCAACAAATACGAAGCCCTTGTTGTTGGTAGCGTTAGATGCTGTAATATGAGCACCATCCGGCGACCAGCTGTGCAATGCCTCATGAGGACCCCTAGGACAGGTTCAGGGAAACAGTCACACCTTAATCTCCGGAAGAAAGTGCTGCCCGGTGAGTCCTCAAAAGGCTTGGTCACCTCCGCCTCGAGACTCCAGTCAGTCGTCCGCCATATCTTGACCGACCTGTCATCCGACTGAGTGGCCAGGAACTCTCCGACTGGATCCCAGCACACACCCTTGACGAAGCCTTGGTGCTGGTCCAGCTTTCGAATGCGTTCTGGTCACAGTGAGTACCGGAACATGTATGCCGTTGAAGAACTCACCCAATGTGTAGCCACACCAAATGATAACTTGTGAGTCAAGCCCCACCGACGCGAGGTATCGATCTCCTGGTGACCATGCGACGTCGGTCACATCTACGCGACATGAGTAAATGTAACCAGAACATGGTTGGAGATACACTCACCGCTTTCGTGCCCGGGTAGTCGTTTCAACGGCTTCCATCCTTCGACATTCACCTCGTCTGAGCCCCAGACTTTTCCACGAGCATTGCTTCAGAGCAAAAGATCTAAGGACCGAGTCAACTTCGACGCGGACTTTAAGACTCACGGGTCCAGGTCCCAAATCATAACAATCTCGTCATCACTTCCACTCGCCAGCCATCTCCCTGAATGAGCCCACCTGACGACCAAGACGGGGCCCGTGTGCATCGTCAAAGTGCATAGCGATTTAGGAGGCTTGTTCGAAAGCTCCGATGCAGGGTTCAAGATCGGTTTCGTGCTCCATATCCGGATTTTCGCATCCAGTCCTCCAGTAGCAATTCGAGAACCGTCCGGGTGGACATGCACTGAGAATATGGATAATCTCTTCGCGTTTGCGTCGCTCTTCGCAGCGTCCTTGTGAGCGACCCAAGCTGGCTTGGTGAAATGCATCGCAGTTCCGCGTTCTGGAGCGTAATATGAGATCCACCCGCGGCCAAGATGGCTAAAATTGCGCGGTCGGCCTCTCCGTTAAGACGAGTGGAGGGGTGCCTACCCGGAGCTGTTTCAAGAAGTTGGCGGTCGCTGCTGTGGGCGTCCAATGTCGGGCGACGGGGACAGTGGCAGCAACAACGAAATTGATGTCACGTGCCGCCGAGTTCCACGGTTGTGCGTTGTCCGCTGAAGGGCTGCACCAACGTCGACCTCAGTCTTCGCGACTACTCATGCCACGTTAGTGGACGTTCCATTTCGCGCGCGTATCTTCTCGTATGCACAATGAATTCAAGCTACGTGAGACCTCGCAATATCGGTTTCATCGAAAGATCTCCAGCTTCACGACACCGCCATTTCACAGGGGATTGCGCAACTTCGTGCAAGTATGGCGGACTCTATTGCTTTGATGATGCTCTTGCCTCCTGGGTCCTGAACCTACTGCCGTCACGAACCTATTCAGGCTGTTGTTCGACCTTCAGAAACCACAGAGCTGCTTCGACCCCTTCCTCGCGGACTTCTTGTAGCAGAATTGTAGACTGCTGCACACAGTCTGACGCACATGACTATCCCTGTATCCGTTCCATACGTCACCATGCGCCGGGCATCAAGATGAAAACGACATGGAGCGTGGACTGATGTTGCGCCATAGTATGCTTCTTCGACATCATATTCATGCGCGTCGCCGTCTATCGACGTGCAGGCCTTGTGATAGGCACACGGCCTTTTTGCTCGAGAGACAAAAGCCTTATCCGTGAGGCGCATACGTCAGGTAGTCTAGGGATGGTGTGCTTCCCCGCAGACATTCCCCTTGCGCCAATCGCTTGCCCGGCCTTCAAAAGCGATACTAGTACTACTGGACATATTCGTACGAGCATTCTTCATCTCGCCTGGCTCTCCCATCTTGAGACATGAACGCCGCCGCCACGCCTGAGTCTGTACGCAAGCAGCCGGTCGACTTCCCCGGCAGCTCTGAATCGTCGATCCTCACCCTGCACAAGAAGTCCCTTCAAGTCGACTCGAAATCCATAACGAGTGACGACCTTCAGGACGCTGAGCCCGCGGCTTTCAAACTTTCCGACTGGCTCTTTCGTCGCCATAGCTCGAAGCCTCTGGACCTCGACTCCACGGCTACTCGTCGGTCCGTCTATGATGATCCCAACCTCGCCGAGCACTACTGGCCGAAGCTCGAGTACGAAAACATCCACCGCTTCGACCCGAAGGCTCGATGGACATACCGCGAAGAGCAGGTCAGTAGACGGGTCTCATCCCTCCGGATGAAGTTCACGTTATGTTTTCTCAGGCCCTGGTCGGGAAGATCGACTGGAAAGTTATGCTATGGGGTAATGCTCCTCCGGTCGATTCTTGAAACTTGAAACTGACGAGCTGGCTTCAGCCGCTATCAGCTTCTCCGCGCTCAATCTGGATCGCAACAACCTTACACAAGCCAACACAGACAACTTCCTTCTAGACCTCAAGCTGACCACGAACGGTTTGCTGCATCCCGATGAACATATCTTCACGTACCTCTCATCAGTTCTATTTTACAGATTTCAACTACGGGAACACCGTCTTTCGTAGAGCCTTCCTTTACGCCGAGCTGCCGTCTCAGCTTGTCTCGAAACGCGTCTGTACCCTTCGCATCGAAGAATGAATTCATTCATTGAATACGTAGCAGATCGGACCCGACCGTTGGATACCCATGCAAATGTGCATGTGGTCGATTGTGACTGCCGCACAATTCTTCCTCAATGGACGTCCATCCTTCCTCCTATGCAGAGCGCTTCTAGGGTAAGTATCGCCTCATGTTATCCTAGAACAGTTATACTAAGTCTCCGGGAGATTTATCCAGGGTGGGTATGTAGTCCAGCTTCACGTCGCTTCTTACAAATTAAACGCAATGACGGATCAGATTCATTCCGGACCTGATTCTCTATCTCTCATGCGCGTCTGTATTTCCTCGGTCGCAGAGACAAGGTCTTGACGATATGTCGCCAGATTTCTATACGAAGACAGAACTACCTCTCCGCCTGGCGCTGTTCAGGATGTCATCCAATCTCTGCAGCATCGTCGGAAGCTTCATTGCATTCGGAGTCCTGCATATGAGAGGTGTAGCGGGCAGAGCTGGGTGGCGGTGTAGTAGTGTCGCTGAGCCTCCACAGAAAATTCAAATTGATACCTACTTTCACTGACCGGCTAATCCCACACACCCGTAGGCGTTCTGTTAGGTCCTCCGCTAGTCTACAAGAGACACGCGTTCTAACAAGTCCAACGAACGAAGACGGTGGGACTGGTACGGAATGTACGTAGTTGTATTCCTCTTTTACCCCCTCCCAATTTGCTCTTTTATTCCATCGTTCCTTTGACCACTTCGCTACTACTTCAACGTCGGTTGGCACGACGTCGGTATCGACGGCACCTTGACGAGCGGACGGTAGGGTTGAAGCCGATCGAGAGTGGTCACGCCAATTGCGCTGCCGGGGGACAGCTGCACCCACTCTGATCGAGCGCCCCGAGTCATTCCCGTTCTGAGAGGTCCCTGAGTGCCGGCGGCATGTACCAACCGGCTAATTTTAATCGTTCTGTGACATTCCTCCACGCTTTTCGCCTGCAATCGAAACTTAATCCACGATCCCTTCCCGCCATCTCCAATCCTGGGCCATGAGCGTACGAGCACGCGCGTCATGAGCTATATTTGTACATTTTGGACGCAGTATAAGAGTCGCTCTCCGAGCGTGAATGCATATAACTTCCTCTCTTCCACTTTCCCCCACGTACTCGCATTCAGAGGCCACCGAGCCTACTTCTACTCAACCTCTCCGCTCCTGATCATCACGATCTCGAACGACGAGGCCACCTTTCACGACGTACTTTACGCTAAGTCTCTTTGATCCTTCGAACTCATTCCGAGATCAAGTGATCGAGGGCACTGCCACTCTGATAGTCCCTGTCCGCGCAGACCCTTGATCGATCGACACGGAAGCTTTACGCTCTGTGGTCTCCTGAATTGATTGATTCTATTGACACTTTGCTTGACTGAGGACAGGCGACCGGGCACCAGCTCTCCCGGTTGAGCATTAGCTCTTCCTCAGGCACGAAAACGTCGTAGCTGGTCGCGATTTTATTGCCAGTCGCCGACCGTCGTAACCTGCAAATAAGTCCGCGAGGCCGTAGATTACGCAGCCTACGAAACCTTCTGCAAAGTCGTCAAGTCGTGGAGGGAGTCCAGCGTCACGCACCGTCACTTTGTTGAGTTCTTGCACGTCTTGTATAAGTCGGATTTTATCTGTCCCTTTCTTGGCTACGGCGAATAGACGTGAGCGATAAGATGCGGAGGAGGGCTCGTACTTCTTTGCCGCGATCTGCGTGTTGAGCATGTCGCGTACGGTCGATTCAATTGCCTTGGGGATTCGGATCGGTTCTTGGACCCAAGGGGTATGTTCGATGAGCGGGATTTCGTAGTCCGGGAAGTACTTGTCAGAAAACGTGCCGCGTTCGGCGTCCTCGAAAGCCAGTGCCTGGTCTCTGTTCCGGAGGACTTCTACGAGAAGGTCGAGCTCGCGGTCGGAAAGGAAGCCGGGCGGGACAGTCTTGAGGATCATGTCTAGTCGTTCGCGAGTCAGACGTGCCGTAGGGATAAAGTTTGCTAAAAGCGGCGGGTTCAGCGACAGCGGAGGGAGTGGAGGAATGATCACTGGTTTGAATTCCTGTCCGGCAGGATCGGGCATGTACGATGGAACTGGGCGAACTTTTCGGTCTACAGTCTTGTACTTGGTTCGTGTTTGCAGGCGAAGAGCAGCGGAGGTCGTTCGCGTGTCAGAGCAGAGCGCCCGCTTTGTCCAAGGCGTGTCGAGCGGAACGGAAGAAGCGGGTGCGGCATAGGAAGCTTGAAGAAGGATCGAATCGTATGTTTCTGGAGGGCAAATGTCGGTCAGCTCTGCATCAGGATCTAGAGAGTATGAGCCTAATAGCGTGTAAATCGTTCTCCCAAAACTTGGTACGAGCATGCCCTGGCTTGGGTCAGGGTTTGGGCGCATGCTCGCACTCAGTTTTCCGACGCATCATCGTCGCTCCCGTCTTGAACGGAAGCCTTGTGCTTGGCGTGGTGTTCGCAACCTAAGTTCAAAGATTTAGCGTTTCTGGGAGCGTTAGGACGACAGAGGGGAATTGAGAGGGTAGGAGGTGCGCATCTGTTGCCCTTTTCCCATATGCGCATCCGCATGTCGCCTTGCCGGGTATAGTCGATGCTCGCGGCGTACCACTGTAGCCAGGGCTGTCCGAGAATGATGTCCTGTTTTTCCGAACCGACGCCGCCTTTGGAGATAAAAAAATGGTGGTCGAACCGATGTCCTGCGATGGCGAGAGGTGCGTCCCGAACACATCCACCTAGCCGGACCGGGTCGCCATTAATCCCTTTGAGGGACCAGCGCGTTCCGTCGAGGTCGATTGGCAGTCCAGACCGGTCGTAGACGTCCTCGGTCACGATGTTTGTTGGGCGGACCTAGCGCCGCCACAGAGGCAAGTCCGGTAGCCGACAGTAGATAGCGAGCACAGACCATCCTTTGGTCTGTGCGCCACTAAAATTTACTTATTCTTACTAAGTACGATCGTAGATTACTAAGTACGTAGATACATATAAAAGCCTCAACGAGGCAGTAGATACAGAGAATCTTATCTCTTTCTTCGACCCCTACAACGCTGCGCATTCCATAGCCTGGTCCAACAGGTTATGGGCCCCGGTTGTCACAACTAAAGGAAGAAGAAATCGAGAACTCTACCGCGCATACCGACCACCGCGCCACACGCCACCCGTAAACTTAGCCGCGCATCAAAATGTCCGAATCCGCATACAAGATTGACGCCCTCCAGGGCGAAGAAGACTACGGCATATGGAAGGTCAAGATGGCCGACATCCTAACAGATTCTGGCCTACTCGAATACGTTGAAGGCACTAGCAAGCCTCCGAACGAGGACGACCCGTCGTATTCTACCTGGCTGTCGAAGGATCGACGAGCCCTTACTGCGATTCGCATGCGCGTTGGGAAAGGCCCTTTCGCCTATGTTCGTGGCGCGAAGAGGTCGAAGGACGCATGGGAAGCACTGGAGAACGTATACGAAGTGCAAGGAGCCCTTGGCGTCGTATTACTGCGGAGGAGGTTTTATGGCGCGAGGTGCGAGGAGGGCGCGGACATTGAAGAGCACATCCGCACGCTCCGAGGCTGGCAGGAGGAGTTGGCGAATCTGGGTAAAGCGATGAGCGAGGAGGACTTCTCCTACGCTATACTTACGTCGCTACCCGATTCATGGGACTCATTTATTCGAGGAATAGACACTACGTCGCTTGATAACAGCCATAGACTGATCGCGCGTATCCTCGAAGAAGACCGCCGCCTCAGAAATCGCAACGGCGACACCGCGCTCGCTGCCAAGTATAACCCGAATGTCTCTTGCTACAACTGCGGCAAGAAAGGACATGTCGCGTCCAATTGCAAGAAGCAGAAGAACGGCGGAGGATCCGGAGGGAACGGCAAAACCGACGATGGAAAGTCGGAGGGAAATTCCAGGAGGCGTCGAGGCAGAGGAGGCAAGGGAACGAAGGAAGGGAAGGACTCATCGAAGAGCGACCAGGCCCACCAAGTTACCGACGACTACGCATTCCCCGCTATCGACGACTCGCCGAAGGACGTTGCCCTGGCCGCGCTCACCAATACTGCGATCCTCGCCGACTGCGCCGCATCATCGCACTTCTTCCGCGACCGCGCGCACTTCACATCTTACGTCGCGACGCCCGGCCACGAAGTTAAAGGGCTTGGGAAGGCCCCTGGCGTTGGCCGCGGCACTGTAGTTTTAATCTCAAAGGTTGGCGACCGCGAAATTCCCATTACGCTTAAAGACGCCGTCCACGCGCCCGCGATGCCGTACAACCTAGTCTCCCTCGGCCGCACGACCAATGGGTCGCTCGACGTTGTCCTTAGAGGCAACGAACTACGAGTCATCGATACCAAGAAGAAAATCGTCATAATGCGTGGGCTGAAGACCGCCGAACATCTCTACCGACTCGACGCGCGCGTCGGCGCGCCCGCCGCGCCCGACATCGCTCTCACGGTCCGGTCCGCCCGCACTTGGGAGGATTGGCATCGCATTTTCGGACACATGGCGATGAAATCCGTAAAACTGCTGAAGTCGAAGGAAATGGTAGTAGGGATGAATGTTAAAGGGCGCTTCTCGGAATCCGCGACCTGCGAAGCCTGCATCAAGGCCAAGCACCACGTCGGATCGCTGCCCGACAAATCGGAGACGGTCTACAACGAGATTGGAGAAATGACTTTCGCCGATCTCTGGGGACCCGCGCGGACGACCGGCATCAAGGGGGAGCGCTATTTCGCCGGCTTTACCGACGGCCATATGCGACGCACCGTCGTATCCTTCCTAAAGAAGAAGACCAACGAAGAGACTTGCGCCGCCATCGACAAATACCGCGCGCACGTCAAAAATCAAACCGGCAAAGACCTCAAGGTCATACGCTTCGATAACGGCCGCGAGTTCGTCAACGAGCTGATCCGCGAGTATTGCGACAAGCACGGCATCAAAATTGAAGTCACCGCGCCGTACTCATCGTCTCAGAATGGCGTCGCCGAACGTGTTAACCGTACGCTACTGGAACACGCGCGCGCTATGCTTCTACAGCATGACATTCAAGCATTCCTCTGGCCGGAAGCCGTCGCTTACGCTGCCTATCTGAAGAACCGCTCGCCCACGCGCGCTCTCACGGACAAAACCCCCGAGGAAATATTCACCGGCAAGAAACCGGACGTATCGAGATTGCAGGAGTTCGGACGCAAATGCTGGGTCCTGGACGAACGAGGCGTCATAGGGAAACTCGACCCGAAGTCCCGTCAATTCATCTTCACCGGACTTTCAGACGAATCTCGTGCCTGGAGATATTTTAATCCAGGGGCCCGGCGGATCCAGACTTCCCGCAACGTCATCTTCCCCGCAGACATCACGGATCAAAATGAATCTATTTCTGGCGGGATAGACCCTTTGACGCTCGAGGGGGAGTCCGATACGCGCGAGCAGCCAACGGGTCAAGAGCAACCAGAAAACCAAGCGCAGCCGCAATCTACGGAAACGCCGCAGCAACCGTCGAGCGCCACAACGTCCGAGACCACCACTAAAACACCTCCTTCGCGTATTCCCATCCGTTCAACACGCCTCGCCACTCTCACGCCAGTCAATTATCGACTGCTCAACAATCCTGCGGCTCGAGGACCTAGGGAATGGCAGCACCATGTCCCTGATACCTCTCCCGGCGACTCCGGCAACCTTGCTATCGACGAAGTCCCTGATTTCGCATTCCTCGCGCACGACCATGAGGAACCCACTTCCGTGGCGGAAGCGCTCGCTTCCGACGTTTGGCGAAAATCCATGGAGGCCGAACTGGACCAGCTCAAACGCCTCGGGACATTCGAAGTCGTTGATTTGCCGCCGGACCGCGCGCCCATCAAATCCAAATGGGTCTGGAGAGTAAAGAGAGACGGAAACGGGAAGTTCTTGAAGGCGAAGTCGAGACTCGTAGCAAAGGGCTTTACTCAGCAGCCCGGGGTGGATTACTCAGAGACCTTCGCGCCTGTAGTGCGCATGGACTCGCTCCGATTGCTCCTAGCGCTCGCCGCCGCGTACAAACTCAAGATCCACGTTGTAGATATCGTCGGCGCGTATCTCAATTCGACGCTACAAGAAGAAATCTATCTTGCGCAACCTCCCGGACTCGGGGATGGAACCAAACGCGTCTGGCGACTCCTTAAGACTATTTACGGACTCAAGCAATCCGGACGCGAATGGAATAAGCTGCTCGACTCGCTCTTCAAGTCGCTCGGCTACGCGCGCCTCGTCTCGGATCAATGTATTTATATCCGGGGCACCGGAGAATCGACCGTCGTCGTCGCCGTTCACGTCGATGACATGACGATCCTCGCGCTAACTGACAAGCTCATGCAGCAAGTCAAGCACGAAATCAGTCAGCGTTTCGGCATCACCGATCTCGGCGAAGCGAATCAAATCGTTGGTTTGCACATCACGCGGAAGCCCAACGGTGACATCAAACTTTCGCAAGAGTCGTACCTCAGCAAAATTATTCAGAAAATGGGGCTGGACAATGCGAATCCCGTCCATACGCCCATGGACATTAACGTCCGACTTCAAAAGCATGACGCGGAAGACCCAGTCGACCTGCAATTGCGTCACGAGTACCAAGTCGCTATCGGCATGCTTATGTGGGCCGCTATCGCCACGCGCCCCGACATCGCGTTCGCCGTCCAGCATCTGTCGCAATTCTCACAGCACCCGGCACAGGAGCACTTCACTGCCGTCAAGCGCGTCTTCCGCTATCTCAAGGGAACTATCGACGTCGGCCTCAATTATTCCGGCACGGCATTTGATAGGGAGAAGATCTTCCGAGTCTTCTCTGATGCCGATTGGGGAAATAGCCCCGACGACCGTCGTTCTATTTTCGGATACGTCTGCGTAGCTTCCGGAGGACCGGTTACTTGGAGTTCCAAGAAGCAGCCTACCGTCGCCTTATCCAGCATGGAAGCCGAGTACATGGCACTCTGCCACGCGACCCGCGAGATCATCTGGCTCAGATCCCTCGTCAACGAACTTGGACTTCTTGGGAACCAACCAACGGATCTCATCACCGACAACCAGTCCGCCATCAAATTCGCCGATAACCCTGTATTCCACGCTCGCAGCAAGCACATCGACATCAGGCACCACTTCGTACGCGAGCGGATCATTTCCAACGAAATACAGATCTATCACTGCGTCTCGGCGGACAACAAGGCGGATATCCTCACGAAACCACTGGCGCGTCCGACCCACGACGCGAAGATGGAATCGCTCGGCATGGCTCCGAACTTGAGGGGGAGTGTTGGGCGGACCTAGCGCCGCCACAGAGGCAAGTCCGGTAGCCGACAGTAGATAGCGAGCACAGACCATCCTTTGGTCTGTGCGCCACTAAAATTTACTTATTCTTACTAAGTACGATCGTAGATTACTAAGTACGTAGATACATATAAAAGCCTCAACGAGGCAGTAGATACAGAGAATCTTATCTCTTTCTTCGACCCCTACAACGCTGCGCATTCCATAGCCTGGTCCAACAATGTTCAGCTCGGAACCTGTGTCTATCATAATGTAAACGGCGTGTCCGTTGAATTTGCCTTGGAACCGTCCGGTGACCATCGCGAACAGTGGTTCGACGATGACGCGAATCGCGGAGGCGTAGCGCCGGTAGATAGACTGGTCGTCGTCTTCAGCTGGGTCGTAATCTACTTTTATCAGCGATTCCTCGATTCGGCGTTGGGACAGAGCAGGCGAGGTGATTTCTTCCGAGTAGTCTTCGTCGGCGGCGGCGGCATCCGCGTCGTATTCGACGTTGGCCGTGGACCAGTCGTATTCGTCCCCAAAGGTCGCGTAGTCGATGTCGTAATCGTCTTCAAACGACTCCACCAAATGCGCCGTCACCGGGCGGTCTGGCTTGTCATTGTATTCTCGCCGAGTCTTGGTTAAGTTCGCGAAGCGGCGTTGGAGCTCTGGGGAACAACCGATGAGATCGCGCACGGTTACAGTTACAGCAGTGGAAAGGATCTTCTCTTGTAACCGGTCCATGTCTACAGACTCCTGCACCGTGGAAGTGAAATGGTATGCGGGTCCTCCTTTCACGTTTGGTGCTGATTTCGAAGGGTCGGCCATCTCGGCGTCTGGTCTGGGGGTGCGGCGGGCCTTCTGGGCGTCCTTATATCCTTCGCGAGTATTTACAGGCGGTGGCGTCGGAACCGTCGCGACCTTGGGCGCAGCGCGCGTCTTGACGGGCGGCTTTGTCGGTGGAGGCGTGGCGTCCGTCGACGTCTTCCCTTCGTCCCTTCGACTCGGCGTCGTTCGTGGAAGTAGTGGAGGTTCTCGCGCTTTCGGGGCGGGACGTTTGGTCGGATCCATTCGAACGCTGTCTTTCTGGGAGCGGGTCACGGGAGCAGCACGCCAATCGGGTACGGGGGATGCGGCAGAAGACTCGAAAATCGTACCTATCTCTTGATCGTCGTAGACGAAACTGGCGCAGCTTGCACTGCGCATATGCGGTGGTTGTTCGTGTACCTTGCCCTTCACGGTCGTTTCGGCCTTAAGTTCGCGAACAGCCTGGGCGACGCCCCCCATCTGGCTGGTGGCGCGTGGGAGGGGTGACCCGTCCGGCAGTTCGATGCGTCCTTCGCGGTTGTACTTGATCAATCCGTCGTCGATGAGGCGCATCGTTTCCAGACAGTATTTAGGACCTGGGCGGTGAGCGTCAATCAGTCCACACATGAAGCATCGGCGAGAGTTCGCCGACGCGTCGGGAAAGTTGTTCTGAGGAGGAAGTCCTTGAGCGCGCTTCAGCTGGGCGGTGGCGATGAGTAGTTCTTGCATCTTCCGTGTGAGTTCGTCGATTGTCGCTGCCTGTGGGTCGACCGGCGGAGCAGCGGGTACCGTCTTCTCTGTAGGTGCGAAAGCAACTTTCTTCTTCGGCCTTTTGACGGGCGGCGGAGCGTCGGCGTCGTCTGCGTCCTCGTCGTCAGTTTCAGCTTCAACTCGAAGACTCACCTTTTCCGTCACGTAGTCGGCGTCTTCATCATCGAATTCGGCACGCAGGAGGCGTAACAACTCCGATATTTGAGGTAATGAGTTCCTCTTCTGGTTTGCGGTGGGGATGCGTCTCTTGACCCTAGTTCGAAGCGATTCGGGGATTCCTCTGTAAAAATACCAATTAGCATCAATCTGTAATAATAGACCAGAAGCGACGAGGTTCCCCGCGAGAAGGGTGAACTCGCGATTGTATCGATCTACGTCTCGGAGACTGGTAATCGAGCCTTCTTGTCCGTGACGTTCAGTCCATTTTCTCAAGCGTTCGGAAGACGGCTTCGGCGTCCTGTCGTTCGACTCGTACAGGTTAATCAGGTATAGACGAGCGGCCAGCCAGTCCGTCCCACTCCATATATGCGTCGCGGATTCTATGACTTGGCGAACCCGGTTCGTACAGTAGCGTAGGACATACTGAGGGAGTTGGTCGTGTGAGAGGTGTGCCGAGTCAGCATGCTGTTCGAGTCCGTCCAGGAAGTCATGGATTCGATGGCCGTTAAAGGAAGGCGAAGTCGGCATTCCGGCAGTTGGCATTGGCACACTTAAGTTGAAACTCGAGCTAGTAGAAGAATTCGTGGGTGTATGCGCCATAGGCGGCGCCGTCGGGGTTGTATCAGAGTCTGCGGCAGTCGCGGGAGGGGTACTGGAATCAGGATTAACCATGGTCGGGCCTACGGGATTGCGAATCTAAAAATAACGAGCGGTATCAGCAACGAAGCGGGCCGTGACGGGCTTACTTGTTCGAAGGAGGATGCTCGTTCGAGTGAAAGGACGGAGTAGCGGAATACCGGATCCCCCTGCGGTGGTCACCACTGAGGAAGAGCTAATGCTCAACCGGGAGAGCTGGTGCCCGGTCGCCTGTCCTCAGTCAAGCAAAGTGTCAATAGAATCAATCAATTCAGGAGACCACAGAGCGTAAAGCTTCCGTGTCGATCGATCAAGGGTCTGCGCGGACAGGGACTATCAGAGTGGCAGTGCCCTCGATCACTTGATCTCGGAATGAGTTCGAAGGATCAAAGAGACTTAGCGTAAAGTACGTCGTGAAAGGTGGCCTCGTCGTTCGAGATCGTGATGATCAGGAGCGGAGAGGTTGAGTAGAAGTAGGCTCGGTGGCCTCTGAATACGAGCACGCGCGTCATGAGCTATATTTGTACATTTTGGACGCAGTATAAGAGTCGCTCTCCGAGCGTGAATGCATATAACTTCCTCTCTTCCACTTTCCCCCACGTACTCGCATTCAGAGGCCACCGAGCCTACTTCTACTCAACCTCTCCGCTCCTGATCATCACGATCTCGAACGACGAGGCCACCTTTCACGACGTACTTTACGCTAAGTCTCTTTGATCCTTCGAACTCATTCCGAGATCAAGTGATCGAGGGCACTGCCACTCTGATAGTCCCTGTCCGCGCAGACCCTTGATCGATCGACACGGAAGCTTTACGCTCTGTGGTCTCCTGAATTGATTGATTCTATTGACACTTTGCTTGACTGAGGACAGGCGACCGGGCACCAGCTCTCCCGGTTGAGCATTAGCTCTTCCTCAGCGGTACGAGGGCATCTCTTTCCTTTGCTTCTTGCTCGAGTTGAACCTTGCTGTGCAGGTGGCTGTTTCTCGTGGAGTCCGCATCTATTCTCTATCGGCCGTAGCATCGACTAATCAACTGAGTTATTCAGAGGATTTATCACTCTAACCATTGGCATTGCCACCTTCTTCAGAATGCCCCCTTCCCCGACGCAGACCAAAACCTGGTTCCGTCCAAAAGGCTGGTTCACCGAGAGAGAAGAAACGATCGCCGTCTCTCGCATCCTTCGCGATGACCGTACAAAGGTTCATCTCACGTTTCGTCCCCCCTGCCGTCTCCCTGATCTGTCGATTAGGGTGACATGCACAACCGTGAAGGCCTTACGCTCAAGCGACTTTGGGTAGCGGTGTGTGATTATGACCCGTGGCCGCTCTACATAGCATCAGCCGCTCGGAATTCTGCGTAACAGCGCCATCATTTTGACGAGGTATTGAACAGCGGGTTGATGTTCAGCATACCCACGTCTACTCCCAGCACCTATCTCTCGCTCTCATTGCGCAACACCGGGTAGGTCGTTGCAAGGTGTCGAACAGGCATTCTCAATTTGATCTCAACCTACGAAGGTTCAACACTTTTCAAACCAATCTTCTCACCATCCCTTCAAGCGTGGCAGGCATGATAACCATGTTTGCAATCACCCTCCTGTCCGAAACGGTGAATGAACGCTCGTTCGTGGCCATGATGGAGGACGTTTGGGCACTGCCCTTCTTAATCGCTCTGTACGCGCTACCAAAGAACCCTAACCAGTGGAAATTCTTCGTAAGGCCTTCTGGTTTCTGCCCGCCGTCGGATTAGTAACACTTTGTTTTTTTCCAGGCGCTGGCGTCAGGCTTGCTATCTTATCCGTATGTCCTTGAAGAGTCAGCTCCCGCCAGATTGGATTTCTAATCGCCCCTTTCCATCCGACAGGTATACACACCCAATCCAGGTGGGGTGGTGCTCTCGCAACTCCGGCGCTGTGGCCAGCCGAACTGTCAATGCCTCCGTTTACGACATGTTTGTCCAAGCCTCTGCCGTCATCGCAGCGCAGATATACCGGAAAGACGACGCGCCACGTTGTAAGTCTTTGATCCCGACTCTTGTCGTGCTCAGACATACAGCCATTACCTAGACCGTCGCGGAAACGCTGTGCTCATCGCCATTACGTGCTTCAACATCTTCATCATGTATCCTGGTATCAAAATCTACTACGTCTGGCGAAACAAACAGCGGGCGAAGATATGGGATGCCATGACTCCCGAAGTGAGCTCTCCCCTCGCGGCGTCTAGCTTCTGGGCGGCAAATGACTATTCATACAGGAAAAGAGCCGCTATTTCTCTACAACGAAAGATGTCGGCAACAGACGCTTGGACTTCAGATTCGCGCACTAGGACGAGAATGCCAGGCAGGATGATCGGACTTCTTGCCTTCTCACCACACGCTTGTATCTCTTAACACTCTAATTGGCTTATGAGCTTCGTCAGCTCGTCACTTTGCGCGGTCAACACCCTTCCAGCCGATTCGAAGGTTGATCTCTCCACACAATCCAACGTACCCCTATGAAGCTGAGCAACAGATCGGGCGTGCGGCGCCAAAAATCACGACTAACTTTATCTCTGCCAGCTAAGTGCTACAGACAGAGCCCACTTTGAAGCTGTCACAACAACTGGCTGTGCAAGGAGAAGCAACAGCGATGTCGTGTTTGAGTGTCGACTCAATTTTTCTGACGCCGAGCGCCGGCCTCCTTGTGTAAAATTCCTTGTGGCGGGCGTGGAGTTGAAGGTGCATGGGTCATCGAGATCCCTGGAACTGCCGATAGTCACTGTGACCTGGACGACCTGTGTCGAGACGCCGTCCTCGGTGAGTGCCCTGCCTGAGGTACAACAGATGCAAACTTCGTCGGCGACCGATCTACCCTTCCTCGCTCCACTCTACTCATCAGATCTGACACCGCCCTTAAGCAAGACTTCGAAGACTCAACTTCCTTCCAAAACGTCTAGCTTCCGATATAAGGTACGCCTCATGTAAATCGTCAATGTACTCCCATTCCTAACCGACGGAGACCCCGGCGCCGCTTGCAGCTGCTACCGCTTCGACTCGTGACTCCTTGTAGTCCTTGAACTCCTGCATCATAGCTGTCCAACACCGTCACCCATGACGCACGAACCCCTTACGCCCTAAGTATGGATGCGACGTCAAGATCAACAGGAGTAGGGCCTCGGCCGCAAGGTGACTAATCCGGCGTTTCGTGCACAACAGTACCCTAGTGCGTTCCTTCGACGCCCCACGTATCGAACGCTCGAGCCTCAGTCTTCTGATA
Organism: Lyophyllum shimeji; assembly: GCA_026008595.1. Classification (NCBI taxonomy): domain Eukaryota; kingdom Fungi; phylum Basidiomycota; class Agaricomycetes; order Agaricales; family Lyophyllaceae; genus Lyophyllum; species Lyophyllum shimeji. The sequence goes on from BRPK01000006.1 coordinate 506,785, forward strand.
GGAGCAGGAACGATTCCTGTTGGCAAAAAACGCTCTGATCCTTTGCTCTTTTTCGTGCGCCTGGTCTTACGAAGATGCATGCCTCTGAGCGGAAGTGCCGAGTACCATCCTGGCCCTTAAAGGTGGCGCTGTGCATACAACTCTTCACCTCGACCTCGCCCTCGAGTCCTGGACCATGGCATCCGCCGCTGAAGTCACTTGCAAACAGGCGATCAGCTCCGGAACGTTACCGTACCCTGTGGACGAGAAGGCCCTCCAAGTTGACTTGAAATCTATAGCCAGTGACGATCTTCAGGATGCTGAGCCCAAGCCTTTCCAACTATTTGACTGGCTATTCCGCCGACATACGTTGAAACCGCTGGATCTCGACTCAATTGCTACTCGGCGCTCCGTCCATGATGATCCAGACCTGGCCGAGCATTATTGGCCGAAGCCTGGATACGAAAACATGCACCGCTTCGACACGAAGGCTCGATGGACATATCGCGAGGAAATGGTAGGTAACTAGGGCTGGTCTACCCACCTGGTGTTCACGCTACGTCTCTCAGGCTCTTGTTAGGAAGATAGACTGGAAGGTCATGCTCTGGGGTAAACTTCGCGTCGCGTCTTGTATAGCTTGTTCACTTACTGACGTGATGGGTGCAGCCGTTCTTAGCTTCTCCGTTTTGAATTTGGACCGCCACAGCCTCACATCAGCCAACACGGATAACTTCCTTCCGGACCTCAAATTGACCACGGATGGTACGTAGCAATCCTCCTTTCGCAACGTTGTTCACGCTGACCTGTCTGAAGATTTTAATTGGGGAAACACCATTTTCCGTTTGGCCTTCCTGTTCGCAGAGTTGCCTTCTCAGCTTGTTTCCAAACGCGTTGGTCTTTTGGTCGTCTAACAATGAGTCAATCAATCTGACTCGTGGTAGATCGGACCTGACCGCTGGATCCCGACGCAGATCTGCGTCTGGGCTATTGTCAATGGCGCTCAATTTTTCCTCACCGGGCGGGCTTCCTTCTTTGTCTGCCGAGCGCTTCTGGGGTAAGTCTAAAACCTCTACCACGCGCATTTCGATTGAAAGGTTTCGAAGCTTTTTACAGGGAGGGTATGTACCTTGATCACACGAGGTGTCCTGAAGAATTTGACTCGGAGTACGACGTAGATTCATCCCGGTTATCATCCTGTATCTCTCCTGTGCGTCTCCGTTTCCTCAAAATGAAGATATCCTTTGCCGACGCGCTTCAAGATTTCTACACCAAGACAGAGCTGCCTTTCCGTCTCGCCCTGTTCTGGATGTCGGAATATATCGTGACAATCATCGCCAGCTTCATTGCTTTCGGAGTCTTACGGATGAGAGGCGTGGCGGGCATGGCTGGTTGGCGGTACGAAACCGATTGCCTTTGTGTTGTACTCCATCTAATTCTTGCTGCAGATGGCTTCTTCTCATTGAGTTTGTGGCTCGTCCTCTATCATCCGTGTCGCCGACTGATATAGTGCCGTAGAGGCCTAATTACGCTGGCTGTCGGCATTGCCACCTTCTTCAAGATGCGACCTTCACCGACGCAGACCAGGACTTGGTTTTGTCCGGAAGGTTGGTTCAACGAACGAGAAGAAATGATTGCAGTCACTCGCATCCTTCGCGACGACCCCACAAAGGTTTGTAACTGACGAAACTTCCTTTTCTTCCCTAATGAGGCGCAACAGGGTGACATGCACAATCGCGAAGGTCTTTCACTCTCACGTCTTTGGACAGCAGTGTGCGATTATGATCTCTGGCCGCTCTACATAGCGTCAGTCGTCTATTTCAAACTGGCAACGACACATTGACGAGAGGGTGAACAGCGGGTTGATGTTCGGCATTCCCGTCAGCACGATTTATTCGTATTTCACACTTTCGCTGCGGGATGTCGGGTAAGCCGCGGCACACCTATGAATAGCCCGACATCTGATCATATTCGAAGGTTTGACACACTGCAGACCAATCTTCTCGTCATCCCCTGGAGTGTGGTGGGCATGATGAACATGCTTGCAATCACCATCGTTTCCGAAGTGGTACATGAACGCTCGTTCGTTGCCATCATGCAGGACGTATGGGCCTTGCCCTTTTTGATCGGAATCTACACGCTACCGAAGAGCCCCAACCGATGGAAATTCTTCGTATGGTCTCTTTGTCTTTTGTTTACGCCGCTGAAAATAACAGCTTTTTGCTCAGGGGTTGGCATCAGGTTTGCTGTCCTATCCGTATGTGTATGAGAGGCTGGCTTGCCCCACTATCGCTGATGCCATGCTCGGTTTCTCTAGGTATGTACAGCCGATCCAGGTTGCATGGTGCTCGAGCAATGCCGGCGCCGTGGCTAGTCGAGCGGTCAATGCCGCAATTTACAACATGTTTGTTCAATTATCTGGCATCGTATCTGCGCAGATATACCGGAACGATGATGCGCCGCGGTGTGAGCCATTACTTCCCGCTTCAAGTCGTCGTAGTCATCGAATCTGTATTCAGATCATCGCGGAAACGCTATCCTCATATCCATCACATGCTTCAACATCTTCGTCATGTACCCTGGGATCAAGCTGTACTATGTCCTGCGAAACAAGCAGCGGGCCAAAACATGGGATGCGATGACACCCCAGGTAAGTCTTCTCGCCTCGACGCCGACGAGGACCTTTCTGACCTTTCAAAATACAACCGGACAAATCATGTAGGAAAAAAGTCATTATCTTTCTACAACAAAAGATCTTGGGAACAGACGTTTGGACTTTAGATTCACGCACTAAGGAGAACATTCGGACTACATAAGTTTACGACAGCAAACATTTATTACCAAGCAGTATCACCCACTGTGCCAATGTCCTCTAGCAGTTATGGTTTTCAACAGCTCGCCTTGCGTTTACGGTGTAAATTTTGACAAACGAAGCAAAGAGATGCTCTCTGAAAGGTTTTTCAACCGTGAATTCGAGGATGTCTAGCAAAGAAGTATAGGTCAGGTTGTAAATGAGAACAACTGGCAGGGAAGTGCCTCAGCGAACGATGTGAAAATGTAAATTGTCTCGTGGGATTCAGCCTCAACGACGGCGACGATGGCAATGGACCTGCATGCAATTTTTAGCTTTAGCCAAGCGAGTCCCTGGCGTCAAACCAAGGCGGCAACACTTTCCAAACACTTGAGTTATGGGAGGGGGTTTCCAGTATGATTGACCTGTTCAAGCCTAGACATGTCACGGCAGCGACCAAGCCGTACCACCCAGAGGACTAGGTCCGCAGGCTTGCGGTAATGTGATCGTGGACTTCAAGGGATGCCGATAGCGTATCGTCTGTCCCCAGATCGCAAGATGTGACAGAGAGAAAGGTGACTCGCTCAGTCTTGTATGATATGATGAAGCAGAACCTCTTCACAGACAAGGAGATCGAAATCAGAAAAGCATGGCTCGAATTCGTTATATGCCCTGGTAAGTGTCCAGCACCCGATCCGCACTCGACAAGTCATGCTGTGATCAAGGCTGCAGAGGGTGACTTCTTGTCGGCTGACGAGGTTTGAGTGTGCGTAAGGGACTACGCCTAGGGATTTGGGCTTGCCTGATCTCAGGTTCGGGAAAAGCCTTCCCGAGGACCTGCATTCTGCGCGTTGGGCTAGTTGAAACATTTACCTTGAAACATAAGGTGATATAGAATCCTGAAGGGGGGGACCCGGGCCAGCTGCAAGGTGCTGATTCCAAGCGGACGCAGATAGCAATTTCCGGGGTGATCGACGCAGGTCCAGCAGAATGTCCGTCATTTCCGTCGCGAGGTCCTCGCAGCCTCAGGCTGTAGCTACACGCCAGCTCAGAGTTGACCAATGGGTTTCCTTGCTCATGATCATCTTTGAAGTCAAACGGCCGTGGCGAACCCCTGGCGTACAGGGTTGTATAAGGATGTCGGGCCGTGCCAGAAGGTCGCGGCCCTCCACACGGCTAGCTGGTGCAAGGAAATTCCCGTCCTCTGGCTCGGATTACAGGACGATGACATTTGAAATTATCATTTCATGCCCGAGGAGACAGCCGTGATGAGTTACTGACTCAAAAGCTAGCTTCTTTCTTGTTTGTCTGTTAGGCAAGAAGAGTTTAGGGACATCAAGACCACTACGGAGGACAGGAAAGCGGTCAAAGCCCTGATGGCGTGGGGATGGGCTACCACGTAGAAGCTCTACTGCCATTCGAATACCCGGGATATTCGAGGACTGTGACAGGGCATTTCTAAGGAACTTTGGCACCACGGCCGCAAGGGCGATTCCTGGATTTAGCCACAAGTGACGAGCCAATCCCGATAAATGGAATATCAAACCCTAACCCTAACTCAGGATCAAGATTAAGGAGTAAGGAGTTCGTGAACCGCTAGCCGTTGACGCTGGTGGCGAGACCATGTCGGGAAAGGAGCCCACAGCCACGCGTGTGGCCTCGTGTACAGCCATGCCGAGATACTGAGCAGAGCGATTGAGCGGTTGTCAAGGTTCTCTCTGAGAGTTCTTACACAGGCCGCCTGGGAAACTTGCAGCTAACAACGGAGGCAAAAAGAGTCCTTCACGCTCGACGTCTCCGATAAGGCTCGGTAAGGAACTGCAGGGGCCGCCAGGGGTAGCATGTAGGAACAGAAGGGCAGGCGGTCGTGATGGCGGAGCACAATGGGTAGAATAATCATGATGGTGGTCAATGCGTCGTGTCAGCGGACTTTCAATGGCCATCTAGTCAACAAACCAAGTTTCAGTTCAAGTCGCGTCAAAATCCCACCTTGTTCCCTTTCCCCCACTAACTTGCTTGCAATATGGCCGAAAAAGCCTCTGGATACCGCTTGGAGTATGCCTCATCCGCTCGGGCTAAGTGCAAAGGTGTGGATGCCTTCTCAGTCCAACTTCGCGCAATCATTGCTTGTTCATCGTGGGCATGGGCGGCGTGATCGCTAACATCGTGTTTCGCAGGCCCTAAACCTTGTGCAGGTCTGCAGATATATGCTTATTCGGATTTTTGGATTTTCTTAACAAATATGATGGGCTACAGGCACTACGATCGCGAAAAATGCATTGCGCTTTGGCAGCGTCGTCGACTTTCGAGGCCATACAAGTTTGTAAGAATGGGTTCTCGACTTGCCTAGCTCGTCCTAATATATTTTATTCTCCTTGTGATGTTAAGCTCGTGGAGACACTGGGGTTGTGTTACTCCAAAGATCTTGGAGAATATGAAGAAGTCCTTCAGCGAGGCTTCCGAACTTGACGGTTACGAAGATCTTACTCCGGAAGACAAGGCAAAGGTGGACAAAGCCTGGGAGGACGGCCATGTTGCAGACGAGGACATCCCGGAATCAGCCAGGAAACCGGCTGGGGATGAGGGTGAGGATGAAGTAGAGGACGAGAAGCCCAAGAAGAAGGGTACGTCGAAGAAGAGGAAGGCAGACGAGTCTGGCGACGAGGAGCCCGCCGAAAAGCCCAGGAAAGCACGCGCGACGAAGGCAAAGGTTTGTTTCTGAGCTCGAAAGTTCTACCTCAACCGTTAATATTTATTGGTCGAAAAGAAGGGCGAGGACGCTGAAGAGGCCGAGGAGAGTGAAGAGGAGAAGCCGAAGAAAAAGACCACAGCCAAAAAGCCCCGCGCGAAGGTATGTCCACCTCATGAACGTGAAAGAGCGATGTCGTTTTGATTCTTTCCTCACCGGCAGAAAACGGATGCTGAAGACAACGAACACAAGGGGGATGCACCGAAGAAGCGTGCTACGAAGAAAGCAGCTGAGATCAAAGAGAAGGCTGCTCCCAAGAAACGCGCATCGAAAAAGAAGAAGGTTCGTGCTACCGGTTCATAGGATCCGCATCAATGCTCAATGCCGAACACTCCACAGGATGAGGAGGACGAGGAATCTGGAGAGGACTTCACAGAAGCCATCGACGCTGTCCCGCCCCAGGAGGATGAGAGTGCGGAGGAGGAGGAGGAGAAGCCTAAGAAAAAGGCACCGGCGAAGAAGGCTGCAGAGAAGAAGGGAAAGCCGAAAGCTGTACCCAAGAAACCAGTCTCGAAGAAGGTACTAGCCGCAACAATGTCGTGTAGGGGTGTGCTCATAGAGTTAATCTACAGGATGCGGACGGCGACGAAGAGATGGCAGATGCGAACGGCGCTGCAGAGGGTAGTGGCGAGAACGACAAGAAGCCGAAAGTAACTTTGGCACTCCTCTTTACCGACCTGCGGCTGATGAGATGCGTTGTTCCAGAGGCCTGCCTCTAAAGCAAACGCGTCGAAATCTGCCTCAAAAAGTGCAACCAAGCCTGCTTCGAAGAAAGCGAAGCCTGCATCCAAGGCGAAGAAGAGCAACGAGATCGTCGAGGAGGACGGCGATGAGGAAGATTAAGTGCGTCCGGACCACGACTTGCCTGATCACCTCCTCGACTTTCATCCTGAGCTTCATTTCCACCTGTTTCTGACGCTTCCATTGCTTCTCGTGCTTTCTCAGCTCTGACATAATGTATAGTATCTGTTTACTTGCTTTATTGCTCATGATTCCCTCGATATCCGAATATACAAATACCTCACTGTTGTCCGACGAACGATGTCGGGATCATTCAGGATATCTTCATGTCCTCGTGGCGCAGAGTCAGCTCACAATGTTACCCAGTCTGCTGTACTGCCTCACTTATATCATTCGTTCTTCCATCATCGCGCCGCGCTCCAACCAACTTGAGACCCCATTCAGGGACCAAAGTGTGCTCAGTTTGCTGTCGTGGTGAAGTCTATCCTGACCAGACACCAGCCAGTCCTCCTTTTTGCGGGAGAGCATAATGGCGTTGACTGGCGCTCCACTTCCGTTCGTTTTCCCGTGTGGAAAGGGCTGCGGTATGCCCGGAGAACTACCTTCATACCAGTATCTACTTCAGTATGCCACATCTAGTCGAACGAAGTCCGAGGGTGAGAATGCTTCTCATCCTGAGGCTACCTACCACATACGCGAGTTGAGAAATTTATCTGAACACCATCTCAGAAGCAATCCCGACCTGCACAGGGTCCTGGAGCTGCGAAAGAAAATCGAGTTAGTGAGCATGCCAGTTCTAATGCTGCTGGGGGGTGAAAGTTGCAACATTGAACACCGCTGATTGCGACATGGTGGATTTCAGGCAGTCCGATTCTGAAAGGAAGCTTGCGCGTCGGCATTGTCATGAAAATCCAAGGCCATCCAAGCTGGTGAGCATGCATCCCGGACAAGTTGAGGCCTGCCTGATCCACTGGCATCGAATTTTTACTCTCCTCATCAACTGCATGTGGAGACATTGGGCATGCGTCACACCAACGGTGTTAGAGAATATGAAGAAGTCTGTTCGCGAAAGCTACGAATTACAGGGTTATAACGATCCTAGAAGACAAGGAGAAGGTAGACATAGGCTGGAAGGTTCGCCACGTCGCAGCGGAGGATGTGCCAGATTCGGCCAGGGAACCCAGCAAACGTCCAGAGGATGACGGCGGCAAGGAAACGCTTTCTCAAGACCTTGCAGAAAAATTGAACATCGGCTAGATCGAGTGCCCAAAAGGCGATCGCGGCGGCTCGCCCACGGAACCCGTTCACGGAGCATGCGAATATCGACAGCAAAGTCGCATAACCAATAAACATTCCAAGGCAACTGCCAATGCGGTAGACCCGCTGCTCGTATTGTTAGGCAATGTACGAGTAACTTGGCCTTGTGCAGCCACCATGCACCTAGGGTTGCCGAAGTTCAGTCCAGAACCGCGGTTCGGAACCAGAACCGCCGAACCGGACCGTCGGTTCTGGTCCAGTTCTGGTTCTGGTTCAGGCTCTGGGAAGATGGTTCAGTTCTCAGTTCTCCATATCCTGGCATCTTCAGAACCGGTTCAGAACCGGTTCGAACCGTGAACCAAGGCTATGAAGCGCGGGCCAAGGCCTGAGGAAATAAATCACCATAATCACGACTTCACGACGCACCGCCGTGTGCCGCAAGTCGGACATCCAAAACTTGCTGGAATTTGCCGTGCACGAACTCACACCTTCCTTGACATCCACTAGCAGCGCGAGATTCGTGCTGACGAGGCATCTCAGCGATGGAACACTTGAAAGTAAGTTGCAGGGTTCATTCTTCATCTACATGTATACTACCTGTGGCTAATTGTTGTCTTTTATGCCTCATAGGTCTCTAGATCTCCAATTTTACATCCAGCCTTCCAGCTGGAACACTGCGCCCTCATGCTCTTCCAAAGGGATGTGAGACGGCGAAGGACAGCCGACAAATCTCGGACACCCCGCATACATCGTCGCTAGACATGGTTTACGGCCGTGTCACATCCACGCTGACCTGGGAAATGCCACACGAGGAGCCGCAGCTGCGCTGGGAAATAGATATTTAGGGCAGACCCCAGTATGGGGAGAGCCACCAGGTGCGTCGCTGATGTTCTTTTTCCTTTAGACCCTTCCACACTCATTACATCTAGCCTGCCCTCACCAGTGTTTGATGCCGCGCACGATCCCGGGAAACCTCTACCCTGCCCTCGCCATTTCGCTGTTCCCCTGCCTCGCCACCTAACAATGCTGTAGTGATGCCCCATGTCGCCTCGAACGCCCCTTATTCAACCCAGCCGCTGCCGTTTCCATACCTGTCCCAGCCCCAGCCTTTCCCAGTCCTGACCCCGAGCTCCTGTGCCTCGAGACATCTGCAATTGCAGGCTGTTCTCAGCACAGGAGCTAGATTTGCAGGCGACGTGGCTAATGCACTGGAGAGGCCCTGGAGTCGCAGATCGGCAGTCAAGCAGATCACTGTGTGAGCAGATGGTTGAAGCGAGCAGGTGTGGGGTCTTGGGGCCGTTGCCAGCCCAGATCGTGGCTTTTTTCGAGTTTTTTTTATTTCATTTCAGTTCTGCGGTTCGGACCGAGTTCAGAACCGGAACCGAACCTCTAGAACCGGTTCTGACGGTTCAGTTCTGGTTCTAGTTCGGTTCTGCGGGAAGGGATACGGTTCTGGTTCTGGTTCTTGACGACGGGGTCGAGAACCGGACTGAACCGAACTTCGGCATCCCTACATGCACCACGTAGTTTGCACCGTTCAAAGATGTGGTGGCGCAAGGAGTATGTATTCACGGACTATACTAAACTACGCTACGACTATCTACGGACTGATTATTGTGATTAAGGACGATGCTGGTAGTAATGCTTGATGTGAGATGCTGTCATGCAGAGCTAGGGATACAGAATGCGTGCTTTTGATGTGATGCGTGGAGGTGAGGATGCAGGATGACGTGAAATGGAAAGGGGAAAGCAAAAGGAACGTGATGGACCACAATGGGAATCGTCCGGCGGTACCGATAGCGGTGTGTACGGCGAAGTGACAAGATGAAATCAAATGAGCGTGATGCGGCGAGGTGAACGTGGCGGATGATGCAAAGGGAAATAGCGGCGCAAATAGATGACAGCTGACTGCTTCAGCTGTCCTGATTCGATTGGTACTGATGTTGGAGGATTGTTGATTTTATAGAGAGGGACGGATCGATGGGTCGGAAGAGAGGTATGTGACGTTCCAGTTGAAGAAGGTGGGCGACGTCTTTGCAAGGCTGTTTCCATCGAACGGCGCCTTCAGCCAAAGGTCACTTGGTCGAAGCGCAGGCTCGATCGGTGAACAAGCCGTCGTCTGAGTCCGCACCGTTGTCCTCTTCGTCCGAAGGCTCCATCTTCGACGACGAGAATATCTCGCACGCACCGGGGACAGCGATAATGGGAAGGGCAATCCCTACCGGGAGGCCTTTGAAAGTGTGCCGAACGGGCTTGGATGACACTTGGACAGAAGAGGTCGAGAGTTGGCCTTGCGATGGCCTGCCACGGTTGAGCTGGTTTACGGCGGGACGAGGGATGACTGGCTGGGTGTTTTCGAAGCCTACGTGGGAGGTATTGCCGCCGCCAAGTCGCGAATGCTTGACTGTGCGCCGTTTTCGTGCTTGTTGTTGGCTCGGAGGAGCCGGATGAGCTGCTGCCGGATCAGGCCCCGCACCACCCCTGTCAACAAACGAGTTAGTGAACAGATTCTGGTGAAGGAGTGCTTGAGAGTGAACATACGTGTCTTCGGTGTGGGTGTTTGTGGAGTCGTGCAGGCGGTCATTTGACTGGTACTCGCCCACCTGCGCTTGATGTTGAGGGGCGTCCACAACGACTTCCTCGCCGGGAGGAGAAAACGAGGGGTTGACGAGTTCTACATGGCCGACGTCAGTCTGACGGTTGGCGGGCGTGGGATGCTGCTCCGGCTGCTGTGCGGAGGAACTTGTCTGCGACTGTTGCACATGCGGCTTAGGTTGTTGAGGATACGGCTGAGTAGCGGGCCGGGGGTACGTGAAGTTGAATCGCTGATGCGCATTGGAGGCCGTGTTTTGTGGAGAGAACGACGCTTGATGTGCAGCAGGCGGCATATAGTACCCTGCGGGAGTCTGACCGGACGGGCCTGCGCTGGGGATATATGGTGCGGGCGGATTGGGTTCGCCTCGATGATGAGGGACTCCGCTTTGTGCGGGATGATAGAATCCGCCTGCATGTGGCGCCACGGTTCCTGTCGAAGCCCGGGGACCACCATAGGGAGGCTGTGCGTGTGCCACGGATGTGCCTACATGCGCGCCTTGGTCTGCACCTGAGAGATTGTATTGCTGCTGGTGATCACTGCGGAAGTATTGCTGGCTATCCGAGCCGGCTGGAAGGCCGTAGCTGGGCTGTGAGTACTGAATAGCCCGGCTCGTCCCAGGCGTCTGAGAGTACGCCATCTGCGTTACATATCCAGCGCCGCCAGATTGGACAGAGGGAATACAGGCGTTCATGGGTAGAGCATATCCCTGGGCCACCTGCTTTGCCGCGGCAATACTGACATCGCTCATTTTAGGCGTCGTGGTGAGTCCGTTCCCTTGCGCAGCGTCCTCACCGTGCTTTCCATTCGTCCTGGCTGGTGGCGCGACATGCTTGTGTGGCACGACCTGAGCGGAAAACTCCGGCACGGGTGGAGATGGAGGAATAGTGATGGGGTTGGCCATTGAACCAGGGGGAGGGTCTTGATGGTCGCCAGCTTCTTCCCGCACAGGCCGCTGGGCATTGGGTTGCGTATTATTATCCGCTGCGACCGGCGCAGACGAACCTCCCGCGGTGCTCTCCATCTGGAAGGTAGTGGTGCTGCCACTTTGACCTCCGTTAGAAGAACCTTCGACGATGGTTGGAGCCTTAGCTTCGGTCATGGCGGTGATTGGTGCACTGTCAACCTTGCACCTATCGGCCCTGAGATGTCTTGCCAGAGTATCAGGCCTCGCGAAGCTACAGAAATGTCGTCAGCGCATGCACCAGGTCATTCAGCATAAGACGGGCAGACACACTTCTTTTTACACCTGTAGCAATGTTGCCCAGGTATCGGCGTACTCTGATCGGCTGAGATTCGCTTTTGTTTCTTCGCCGGTGCTCCCGAAGTATTGATGAATTCTACATTCGCCGTCGCGGTCCCCTCAAGTTGCGAGGATGTCGGATTTAGCGCGCCCCGTTCCTCTTCAGCCTCCGAGGACCCACGGGACCGCTTCTTTCCCTTTCCCTTGCCTTTCGAGGTGGAGGTTCGGCGTTTTCCCTCGGTCGGCACATGCGCCACCGGTGGCGCAGGGTTGGCAGGTACCATGGGGTTTTTCCATTGTAAGCCCTTGACTGCGCCGGACGGTTGTGAACTGCCGGAGACAACGTCGGGCGTCTCAGCGGAAGGCACGGGTGAACCTGGGTCGGAATTAACAATGCCGATGCTCGGTTGGATGGCGTTGTAGGCGAAGACAGGGACTGAGCCCATTGTGCTCGGGTTGACCGCAGTAAGGCCATACTGCATGATAGCTTGCGGTGGCACGGAGCCGGGGCGGGCAACCGTTGCAGCTGGGTCGATGGTGGTAAGTTGGTAGGTTGGGGAACTCGGCGGTGGCATGCGTGCGGGTTGGTAGAGGTTGTAGGCAGGGTTGATTTGTGAGGACGTCCCGGCCGGGTGAGCGACGAAAAGCTGGCCATGTGAGTTACTGGGCGGTGGTACGACTTGGTTGCTCCCGTTGTACCCTAGAGCATACGCGTTGGGGAGATTATTTGTGGTCGGCGGGAATTCCATGGGCGTTGAAGGCATGTACATTTGAGGCGTAGCCATTTGATACACAGTCGACGGACCAGCGGTGGAGGCGGCTGCAACGGTCTCGGCGGACCCCTCAAACGAGGCTTGATGTGATAGTGGGGTATATGTTCGGGTGCTGGCGAGCGTGTCGAGGGGAGAAGGGGTAGGGGGGCCTTCGAAGTAGGATTCTTCGAAGCCGAAGGGGGTATACCCCGGATACATGTTAGTCGTTGAGTAGGAGGGGTGGAAAGTCATGTTGGTGAATCGTCGTCCGGCGTCGAGGCAAGAAGGATGAGGCTGAGAAGGGGATAGTAGTAACACAACACGGGAAGGCAATCGCTGGAGTATGTACAGTGACAATTGGAGCGTAGATGAATGAAGTGGTTGAAGAATGACGTTGGAGGTTGAAGAATAGCCGAGCTAAACTGGCCACTTGATAAACCGTGTTGTCGCGTTGTTTGGATTGGGAGACGCGTGACTGGGAAATTGTGGCCAGGAGCAACAACGCGTCAAAGCGTCGCGCTACCAAATCTCGACCTGCAGAATTTCGCTAGCTTTTTGCCGCACGCTGGTCCCTTGCGTGGGGAAAACCGCTCCGCGTTCAGAGCCCGGCTGATGACGCCCGAATAGCTGGTAGGTCCAACGCGAAACGCGGTTTAGTATGCAGCTTCACGGATTCAGGCATCAACTAGGATATGCCCAAAGGTCAGAACGAGTCCAACGGTCGTACAGATCGGATAGAGCTGTACCATTCAAACCGCTTCCCTCGCGTCTCGCTAAGAATGTGAATTTCCAGGAGTTCCGATCCCCTTAACACCGGGAGAGGGTGTAGGCCGAAACGCGCACTTCATGCATACGCTCCGACTACCACAAGAGGACGGGCCAGGTTTCTGCTCCATAACCGGACGTCCAAAGGATTCGAAGGGCCCTCCGCCAAGATTTGCAGGACGAGAGCGAGAGCCGCCCGCCACGCCTCAGTGGCGTGACACCTGACTGGGGAGCATCGCCAGCAAGCTGCACCCCCTTTCCAGCTTTTGCCAAGGGCCGACTGATTCCTGAAAGTCGTCATGAGACTATATTCGCCTCAGCTACTCCAGGGACAGCGCCAGCTGGAGTGGAACGGCGGCCATGTTCTACCAAGAAAAATGGCTACGGTCAGGCGAACCAAACTCGGCCCACAAGGCTTCCCAGCGCAAAGTGGAGACGCGAACATAGGTCACCTACAGTCAGAAGGAAGGTAGATCGGATTGACATATTTCAAGGGTTCTGACGCGGAGCGCCGACCAAGACGATCCCTTCGGCCCGCATGTACGATCTTCACTCGGGCGACTCGCACACAAGGCCAGGACGCAGACCACGTCGCTCTGTTCGAGACAGCAATCCAGCTGTTGCTATATTTCGACAAGCAGAGTCTGTGGGCACGAACCCGGTGCTGACGCGCGAAATACAGACTCGGACGATGCGAAGCATCGATGGATTGCAGCTGAAAATGTGCATGAGAAGTCCATATTGGGAGATCTGTGGGCACTCACTTACAGATATCCCGTTGTACATAGTAAGCTCTCGCATATAGATACCACGCCGATCAGATACAACGAGTCAACCTCCCATGTCTGAGGCGCATCGAGCAGGAGGAGTCCAGATTCTTGAACATGACACTGAGCAGCTCGAGTTTTTCACGAGAATGATAGATGCTACGCCGCTAGCCTACGCCATGGGCTCAACACGTTGAACGCATTTCGCAGCGCCTTAGCAAAGGCCCATAGCGAGGTTTCTCGGCGGGAATGTGAGACATGGCGCCCTTGTTGGACGCGTTCGAACGCCACGTGGCGTGGGTTTCGGGCGCGTCGGACTACATATCAAAGCACTTTCTGTCGACTACGCAAATTGACCGGAAGGGACGGCATTACAGGTGTATGTTATGGCTACAAGGTATATATGCAGAGGCGGTAGTACAATGATTAATGCGAAACGATGAGTTCTCCCCATGACAGCAGTACTAGTCAACACACTGTTCAGAACCCACGACATGAAGCACAGTTCACGTTCTGCGAAGCAGCAGCAGAGGTCACGCTCCGAGCGGCAAGAGCCACCGCGCGAGTTGGATTTGGAGTGGGAGTAAGAACGATCGTTGGAGAGGAGGATCCGCTAGAGGAGTGGACGGGTGCTGAGGTAGGGATACCGGTCACGGTGACTGCACCGGACGATGAAGGAATGGACGCCGTCGCGGAGGGTGGCGGCAGGAGCAATGTAGCGCCATGCGCAATAAGGCTCGCCAAGTGGCTAGACGCCTCCTCTGGGGAGAGAGTCGTTGTTACGGGAGGCAACGTCGTAGGCTGGTCGCCGACCGTCAAGGTAACCGTGACGACAGTTGCAGAGTCGGTGATGGTGGACGGCAATGAGGTCGATGGGGACTCGGCGGCGGATGAGGAATCAGTAGACTTGAGGGAGGAGGAAGGTGTAGGATTAGTGGAAGTTGTGAAGGCGGTCGATGTCGGGTCAGCAGTCGTGTCTCCTCCGTCATCACAGGTCGTGTCAGTGCTGTTGCCACTGGAAGATGGGGACGAATTATTATTTCCTCCAGCACCACTGTCCGCGCCTCCCGACGTCGCGTCTCCTCCATCATTGCAAGTAGTGTCGGCCGAGTTGCCACTGGAAACCGGCGAAGAATCGTTGTTTCCAACTTGATCTCCGGCGCTGGCGGTTGAGTTCCCAAAGATCCCTCCAGTCGCTCCTGTAGCTTCAATGGCAGCGAGCGCTTTCTTTTCGCTCGTACACATTACAAGCTGGAGGCAGGAAATGGAATTGAGACATAAACTATATTCACAGGACTCAAAGGCTTACCGTTCCAGCTTGGCCGACGTCAGGCAACGCGAAGCACGCTTGAGATTTAGAACAGGCGCCTTGCGCGACATTCCATTTACCGTTTCGACAGACCGCAACACCTCCCGACATGCAGGCCTTGTCACCATCTAGACACAGATTTTCTTCATTGATTATTCCGATAGCAAGGAGTAGATGCTCACCTGTACAAGGATCCGCTTCTTTCATCGTTTGGAAGGCGACGTTTTGTTTCTGAGCCCCCTGCCCATTCTTCAGGAGCGTCGCCGCATCTAACGGTGTCACTGGAGCTCCCAAAACAAGCCCGCAGCTTATAGCACCCAGCAAAAGAGTCATGAAAGTAGAAGAGACCATGTTAAGCCTTCAAATGGGTGATACCGTCGTGACTAGGCTGTCTAGGTTGACAGGAATCTAAGGAGCGCCTGGCTCAGCGAAGTGGAAGAAAAAGAGAGAAGAGGAGAGAGAGGGCAGCTGCAGAAATGTAACGATGGCATTCTCTTTTAATCCCTGTAAGGAGAATGTCCACGAGACAAAAGGAAGTTGAACGTTGAATATTGAATGGCCATTGTCCTTCGGTTGCCACAAATAGCAACTATTGTTCGTGCCAGCCGTGGGAATTTGCAACGGGCACAGCCGAGCTGCACTCTCGATATCGACAAATCTGCTAGTCGCCGTCCAACACATCGCCCGTCGACCCAACGCAACAACATGGTGAGCCTATTCTCCACCGTTACTGCGCCTATGTCCCAGACTGTTCCCGTCGGATACTGAAACACCACGATTTCGGGCGAATTTGGGACGGATGCACATCTTGGTTTCTGGATGACGATCGCATGCGACCCGTACTCACTCGCTTTTCCGGCAGACCAAGAAAAGAAGAAATGGCGGCCGCAACAAGAAGGGACGTGGCCACGTCGGGTTCATGCGCTGCTCCAACTGCTCGCGCTGCGTGCCCAAGGACAAGGCCATCAAGCGCTTCACTGTGAGGAACATGGTTGAGAGTGCAGCGGTTAGGGATATCAGCGAGGCCTCCGTCTACGCAGGTGCGTTTGGCCCTCGCTCATCCGTCGCGCTGCCCATCTGATCGCATTGCAGAGTATGCCATCCCGAAATTGTACATCAAAATCTGCTACTGCGTGTCCTGCGCTATCCACTCGCATGGTCAGTGTCGTACCCCATTCTCTAGATTGCCACTCTAGATTGAATGCTCCGCCATCATAGTCGTCCGTGTCCGATCCCGCGAGGGCCGTCGCAACCGTGCACCTCCTCCCCGCATCCGATGGAAGGATGGTAAAAAGATCAACCCAGCAGTCGCCGCTGCTGAGGAAGCGAAGAATGCTGCTAATGCTAAGGCCTAGATACTGTTGTCTGTCCATACTCTGCATCTATTCATCCTCTCGCATCGGCACACAAGCGGTCAAGGCTGCGACCGACCGTGAATTCCTTTCAGCTCACGAGAAATCCATGTCCTCCTGGGCAACTTTCAAGGAAATGTCTTGCGAACCTGAAGTTTTGAGTACAGTAGAATCATCGGGCACGCTGGAGGGCAGCGGAGCGGAGCAAGTAAAATTTTATTGTGCGAGACCACATAAACACATGTAGCTTTCACCACTATCTAGAAATCCATCATAGCCCGAAGGCGTAGTGTTGCTAGCGAAAGCGAAGCTTTAAGTGCTCTCCGACGCAAAAAAAAAAAAATCAAGCCCTTCCACCGCGGTTGAGGCACAGGGAAGCGGCGCCAAGCGTCGTGGAACGAAACCATCCCGGTATTTGGGCTATATAGCGGGTTCGGGACTTGCCGGCAACCCGCTCCGCGGCAATTCGAAGCTCCTCGATACCGCCTCTCTTGATTTCCGTGGGTGCGAATGGCAGAGCAGAAGGTGGAGAGGTCTTTTGACGGAAAGTTTGAGTGCACGCTTCCCACTGACAGCCCTAGCCGTGCACGCAACGAATAGCAATGAATGACGTACGCCGAGAATCGCAGACAAAATCCAACAAGTCCAGGTGAACTTGTAAGTTACATATTGCAAGACAACAATTACGCAACGACATACAGCCGGAAGACAAGATAGCAAGAAGAGCAATAATACACCGTAATCACTCGTACCACTGATCCATACCAGTCATGCCCTCATAGTGTCTCAATATCTTCGCAACCTCAGCTCCATTGATGAACCGGTTCGCAAGAAGCATCTTCCGTTACCCGCGCGTCAGTCAAACAGCATCGTCCAGACGAATGGCCGGACTTACCAGCAGCCAATACCGCAACGCATCCCACCCAGCCGCACGATGTATCATCCTCCAATAAAAGTCTACAAACGCCAGCGTGCCCTTATAATAATCCGCGATGAACGTGTTCCTGCCGACACCGCCACCAACACGCAATCAGCATGCGTCTCAACTCCCCGAAAAAGGTACAGAGAGAATAGCATACCGATTCAACACGATCCACCTCGCCCATAGCGCATGCATCACCTTATACTCATCCTTCACATTATCGCTATCATAGATCTCGTCCTCCCTGTCCAATACATCCCACGCGAGCACCCCAAACGGCTCAAGCGGCAGCGTGTTCAGCAGGTCGTAAAGGCACGGGCCGCCCGGGCGGCAGGAGTAGTAAATGTCGGGACCGCCGTACTCCGATTTCGCAGGGAGGTAGGGCGGCTGTGCGGCGGGGCCTAGGGGGTTGGAGGCTGGCGGGGGAGTGGGGTACCGCTTCGGGCTTGAAGGTGTTTCGGTGGCGGTGGTTGTGCATGTGGTCGTAGTTGTGGTTGTAGTCGTTGTTGTGGTGGCGGCTGTGGTGGAACGGCCGCGTGAAGAGGATGGTGTCGGGGTGGCGTTCGATCCTCCCGTTATTGAGCGTTCACGAGATTGCAATGGGGCAGGAGAAGGAGAGGCCCGGGGCGCTTGCAACTCGTCTTTGACAAGCGGAGCAGGCGGGGCCGGCGTTCCAGTCTGAGGCGTGGGTGTGTCTCGAGTCGATCCTGGCTCGGGAGGTGACATTGTGACGAAAGGAAAAGGACTCAGTGGATCACGCTCATGGATGTCGATGACGGGAGGCGGCGTGACCGCACGGGCAGGGGTCTCGACGGGCACCGGTGTATCATGTCTTGTCAAATACTGAGTGCGTGAAAGTATGAAACAATAGGCAAACGCACCGTTCTTCTGGTATCGCGTCGGTGATCGAGAGTCGAAGTAACCACACCTGCGTTAACATTCTTGTTAGCTTTCAGAAATCATCGGCACAAACAGTTCGATGCCTACCCCAGATTCCAAAAGCGCCCAATCGCTGGGAACGGTATCATGATCCCAGTTCAAATGGCATTCCAGCATTTGCCGAGTGGCAAAGGCGCCGTGTAGCTCACACAGAGGACAGAGCCAGTCGTCCAGCTGTGTCCCGAAGATATGTCGCTCGTGAGTATTAGACGAGTACTCATAACGAACACCAAATTGTATTGGCCCGCCATCACGGTCCGTCGGGATCCCCAGGCGAAGACAACGCTGGAAGAATCCTTTGCGAAGGTTGCGTAGCATGAACGGCAGCTGCTTTGTTTTCTGCATCCGTACGGAAGACAGAGCTAAGGCTTCGATGGCGTTCATCATGGCATCAGATGGCGTGGACGATACGACAGTCGGAGTGGTCACGGCGGCAGGGGCTTGATTCTGCGCGGAAGGGTCCATCATCCAGGGGGGGCCGGGAAGAACCTCGATGTCGCCCGGGCTGAATGACCTGCGAGCAGCTGCCACAATTTCTTGAATACCCTTCATGTTTTCATCAGCCTCGTCACTGTCGGAGTCTAGCTGGTCGGTTTCGTCTTCTTCGTCCGACGACTCCACGGGGACGTCTTCAGACTCGCTTGATTCCGAATCAGAAAATGCTGGCGGAGGCCATTCGCGTTTTCGTGCGGCTTTCACCCCTTTGATCCCCGTCTGCGTCGAGCTATAGGTATATCAGTTGAGAGGTCTGGGATATGGAGCGCGCGCCACATACGCAGGGACCTTTCTCCGAGGTGGAGGATGCGGGCTATCTACCTCCATCGGAGAATCGGAATCATCATCTTGCTGCGCCTGCGTTTTCAGCTTCATATTTGGACCCAGAACAGCCTTGGGACGGTCGGGCGACTTCGTAGCATTTGGTCTAGGCTCGGCACCCGCTGCATGCGGGAGAGTGGTGATACGACGAGTAGATGAAGCAATCGCGACGCGTTTCACAAAGTCGCGATCCTCCTGATCCGGATGGCGTTTACTCCCTCGCGTCTTTGCTCGTTCGTCCTCATCTTGCTGCCAAGATGAAAGCAGTGCAGTCGACTTTACTGGGAAAACCTCGAACGCCGATGCGGTAATCATGGACCTTCTTCGCACAGATGGCGACTCCGCGGAGAGCTGCTGAGAAACCATCGTCTTCCGAGGTGGAGGCCGATGAGTGTTGGACGGGGATGGTAGTGGAAAGGACGACCTGCGATCGCCACTGCCTGGCGTTGCTCCATACTTGAACAAGCACACTTCATTTTAGCATTCCTCGTCCCGAGTGGGGTTTCGTTACCTGCAGATGACCATGCCTGCGCGTGCCTCCAATGTCCGCATCTGTGCTGTAGATGGAGCCGCGACCGTGTCCAGGAGGACCGGCGACGGCATGCACGCTAGGAGGTCCCATAGCCGACGCGCTCCTGCTGCTCGAGCTACGCGCACTCTTCATCGGTAGGACTGGCTGCTGTTGGCGAGCCCTGGGAAACGGAAAGCGCTCCATCGACGCGTGTGCCACAACCACGGCTGACTTGCGCGCAAGGACCACAGGCTCCTCGCGATCGATGGTACGATCATGGCGAGCGTTCGGGTTTCGGTTGGAGCTGGACGAGATGGGCGGTCCTGCACGCCCTTTGGAGCTGGTTTTCTTGCCATATCCGGGTATTTGAGTAGGGGTTGAAGAGGAGAATGGGCTCCGCGTACCCGTATCGTCCTCCATAGTCCTCTTCGAGTGGATCCAGGTCTATTGAAGGGCAAAGGCCATTCTTGCGGTCCTTTGTTTCCTTCCAACGTGATTGCCAAGCACTTGGCAAGATCAGTGGCTGTGCACGATTTTCCGGAGTCCTTCCTCCGCTATTTCCTCCTCCCCCCTCCATGGGAGGAACGGGAAAAAACTGACCCCTACCCGATTTGAACGGATGACTTTGTGGAAGTTCCAACGTCACTGGAATCACACACTCTACCACTGAGCTAAGGGGTCCTACAGTTCAAATGGCCCTCGGAAAATTATATTTTTTGCGGTGGTTGAATCACAGTAATGAGCCTGAGGTGAGCTCGAGGGCAATGTGAGTTGACGAGTAAGATCCAGATAACAGACGATGCCGAGGTGACATTGAAGCACCCCTCACCACCGCGGTGTTTAAATACACACTTTACCCATGAGCTAAGGGACCGTACACGTCGTCGATCCTTGGAGCTCTCATACTCTAAAATTTCGTTCGCGGGCGATGGTCGACATCGTTATTCGCGAGGCGGACGCTGCATCGTGCTCAGGACAGGTCTACCAGCCCGTACCGTCAGAGGGCAAAGCCAAATGCTCTGCGACCCACACACTGATACACACCCAAATGCAGCAGTATACTGAAATTCGAAAATGCGGAAAGCTCAGCCAATGTAGTTGCATATGCGATTGTGTATCTACGTAGTCACATCCTCTTAAATCCCATAAAATAAGGAAATTAAGCACGACGAGTCATGCCAAAATGTATGCGTGTGACCACTGCGAAGGAGCGATGCGAAGTCGATGTGGATGAAGGCGACCATCACAAGGACAAAATCTAGTCGTAATTGAGCTTATCGTCACCCCCGGCCGCAGGTGGCGGCGGATGGGACGAATCACCACGTCTAGGAAAACCAGAGTCCCGCGGAGGCGGTGCCATGCCCTGCGGTGCCGACGGTCGCGGTGGGAGGTGTGCAGGATGTACCGGGAGCTGGGGCCGGGGGCCGCCGCCCCACTCCTCTCTAGGGCCACGGGGACGATTATTATGGTGCGCAGGCGGTGGGCCGCGCCCACCTCCGCCACCGAACCTGAGTGGCGGACGGGCATGCTGTGCACGGGGGTCTGGGACGTACCCAGGGGGTCCAGGGTGGGAATGCAGAGGACCATGGTGAGGAGCGGGAGGAGGGGGATATGGCATATGCCGGGGCACGCCGGGACCGTGAGGGGGTTTCTGACGGAAGTCTGGGACAGGCGGGGGTCGGAGGTTGGGGTCTTGTGGAGGGAGCGGGTGTTTATGGGGAGGAGGTCGACCGCGTTTGTCGAATTCGTGGGAGGCCTCATAAGAGGGTAACCTGCCGGGGCCGGTCAATAGAGTCCAAGAAATGGCAGACTGTGTGTGCACTCACGTCTTTGGATCAGCGGGAAGCGGGTCAGTCCAGAAGTACTCGTGATCAAGAGCCTGTGCTGCCGTTATGCGATCTCTCGGATTGCAGGTCAGCAACTTGTCCAGCAGATCACAGGTCTCAGGACCGACGCTGATCACAGTCAGCTGGCGTAAACGACCAAGCACGCAACTGCACTAACCTTTCATACGTTTGCCTGATCCTCCTCGAGTGAGTCGTGAAGCGCTTGACACCTTCGCAGCCAGGCAATGCATCGTAATTCGGCCAGGTATGCTGATTCGGCGTGCCGCACAGCTGCCAGATCTTTTCAAGTTGGTCCAAATCGGAGTTCCCCGGAAGGATCGGCTGCCGAGAGAACATTTCGCCCAGCACACACCTGAGCGGGAGCAAGGGTCAGTACTTCGTGGGGGCTATGACAAGGGATAGTGTACCCGATGCCCCAGATGTCAACTTCGCCGCCATACTGTCTCGCACCCAGCAGTAGCTCGGGCGGACGGTACCACCGCGTCACGACACAGTTCGTGTACTTGCGCTCCTTGACCCGACCGTCGGCGGTGGTGCGGGTGACGTTGTGGTCGTAGGCACGTGCCAGACCAAAATCAGCTATCCGCAGTGAGCCAGTGTTCGAGATGAGCAAGTTGGCGGCCTTCATGTCTCGATGAAGAATGTGGTTCTGGCTGATGTCAGACAGGGGTACGGTCGACATGACGACCGACGTACACGATGCATGTACTCCGTTCCTTCGAGTAGCTGCTTCATGTAGAGCTTGATGTGGCTTGGTTGGAGCTTGACTCGATCATTCTCCAGTAGACCTGCCAGGTCGTGGTCCATGTATGGAAAGACCATGTAGACCGACAGAGGATCCTTCGCGGTGCCTACATTGAGATTAGCTACCGTTCGATGCCGACCAACTCAAGACTTACTTCGGACAACAAACATATCCAAGATGTTGACGATACATGGGTGGCGCAAAGCCTTGAGGATCTTGATCTCACGAAGAGCGGTGACGGGCATGCCTTCTTTCTCATTGTGCATCAAGATGCGCTTCAACGCGACCACTTGGCCAGTCTCCTTGTGGATAGCCTTGTGCACCTCACTGCGAAAGATCAGGACCTTTCAATATCGACCATGCCATTACGACATACCCGAACGTCCCTTCCCCGAGTTTTGTCGTCACCTCGTAGTCTGCTTGCATCCCACAGCCCACGAACGTCCGTCCATATGCTTCCATCTCTTCCTTCTTGGTCCTCCGGACGGGCTCGCGTCTACGCACAGGCCGCACCCTCAATACTCCCGGCTCTTTCCTCTCTTCCTTCTTCCTCTCCGTGCCATTCATCAGAACGTTCTTCGCCGGCGGGAGTGGCAGGGATTTTGGAGAGTGGACGTCCTTCGGTGCAGCAGGGCGTTTGAGAGAGATGCTGACCATTTTATGCTCTTGAGGCAGCGTTACGTCTTTCGGTACTAGCCGGGTATCAGGAGGGGGAGGTGGTGGGGGAGTGACTTTGGGCGGAGGAGGAGTGCCATCCGGTTTGGGGCGCGGGGGCGGCGGTGGAGGAGGAGGAGGAAGTGAAGGGGCTTCAGGTCGAGGTGAGCGGGTGGTGGGTGCAGGAGACACAGGGCGGTAGGAATCACGTCGCCTGCGGCTATGATCTAGATCGTAATCTCGGTCATCCCGCCCCTCCCAGTGGTCTCCGTCCTCGCGACGCGGGTATTCACGATCCCGATACTCGTGCGAGGGGTAGGGAGCAGGTCGATAGTAACGGTCTTCATCCAACTCTGGGGGATAATACCGGTCTCCATCGTAACGGTGTCTTCGGTCTCTATCTCGCGCACCACCTCGTTCCCTGTCCATATCGCGGTCTCGACCATGTACCGCTCTTGGCGGGCTGAAATTCGCTATGGACGCAGGCGGTGGCAGCCTATGTTTGTCGTGGAGATTGGAAGGCGAAGGGGAGCGGGAAGAACGAGAAGAAGGGCGATATGGAGAGGGTGACCTCAGCCGGTCCCGGTGGTCTCGATACTCTCGGCGTGGTGCATAGTGTCTCGAAGACGAACCATCCCGGCTGTCGTAAGTCGAGTCCCAGCGGCCTGAATGTCCAGAATGTGCATGTTTCCGCATAGGCTCAGCGTGTCGCGCTCCAAGTCGCCGCTGATCCTCTGCAGACCGTTCATAGACCCCTGGCCCCTCCTTCGCTTCTGGAACCGACAATGTCGAGCTACCCCGAGACGCCTCAGTCTTCTTTTTGAACGGAAAAGGAACCTTCCCCTTAGGCGGTGCAGCGGCTGGTTTTGCGGGCAGAGACGCAGGCAAGGGTGGTAGGGTGGAAGGTCGAGCAGGGGAGGTATCGTCCAGCTCACCCTCCTCCGGCGACGACGTTGCCAGTCTCTTGGAGGCTCTTTCACCTGCCGGTGACCTCGAGGCGTGCCTCTTTGTCGTGGTGGGGCCCATAGCTACGCCGAGGAGAGCAAGCACCGTGCTCGCTGTGGTGGTAGAAAGGAAAGCGAAACTGACGTAAGCAGATGAAATTGCTGTCCTTGTCCCGCAGCTCAATGCGACCACGGCCCCGATTGCCTGTCTTTCCGCCACAAACACACTGAGATCTCTGGATACGAGAAAATAGCAGCATTCTTGTCCAGCGCTCCCGACCGCTGCAACGGCGAAGACCGGCAGTTTGCCGATTCTCCAGAATGTCTGGCTGACCGCGATCTGAGTCTTGCCTTATGCTTTCTTCGGGCTACACGCCTTCATACTTGCACAGGTAAGTACGCTGACTCAATCAGAGCGTTCTGACAGCAGCAGGCCATCCAGACATCAATCGTTCCGCCAACCATGAGGATAGAAAGTGAGTGGCGGGGTTATGATTAGAAGTTTTCCATGATGGACAAGCAACGGTAAACAATGACTTCTTCACGCGCCACACCTCCTGCCTGCTGGGGACGCAACGACGGTTCTGCCGTTCCCGGCGTGTGCCGAAGTGAGACTTCGGTGAATCCATAAGTGAGGTACTTCCCGGAGAATCATATCGACTTGGCGCTGTTCAACCGCTGATATGTGGTTGAGTGAATCTGGATGCACGAATGAAGCGGTACGCTCTGGAGATCAGAGGTGACATTCGAAGCCATCTCGTAGACTTCAACGGCATCCGGCTTCCAAGCATAGCTCTTACCAAAATTGCCTCGAGGACAGAGACGGATACTTGGCTTACATAGGAAAAGCTATCATTTATGTAAAGTGTAAACTACACGCCGCGAGGTCAGTTTTTGATTCTCTTCCGTGGATCCGAGAAATTCATACCTTCCAGTGTCCACCTTAGGCTTCTCGGTTACAGAATCAAGCCCACCTGAGTTCTTCGCCGACTGGGAGTTGCATAAATGCTGGCATTCCCTTTGGCGTTCCCCCATCCCCAGACATGGAGCAAGCCAAACCAGATCTCTGGTCGCTTGACGCCAACACCAGCAGTATCACTTCATTTTTCGCATTGCCCCTCAAGGATGGACACTCTCCTAGCATTGGCAAAGGGTTGATCGGTTGATCTCCACCGGCACCTGTGGCTTGGGCTGGCGCTTCGTTTTCTCCGCGAAAAATGGAGATCATCGTCGGGATATTTGGGATGAGACTGTGGCCCTGAGGAAAACCGGCTATAACATTTTCTTCGCCCCCCATCTTATCGCCACCACGGACCTCCGAAAACTGACAGTCACCATTACCGTCGAAAATCTCACTGGAACGCCGGTGGCCCGGTCTCCATCTCGCTTCCCACCTCCTTGCCGAGGATACCGCTGGCATCATACTTCTCCATCGACTCCGACTTCACCGGTACTGCCACTGTGGCAATCAAGGTCGAGTTTCGGTCCTCGCTTACTGTACAGAGCATCAGCGAGCCGCCCACCCGCAAACTTCAGGAAGCATTGTGCAACTCTCTCGCCGGTGATGCATTCGGGGACGCCAAGTCCTGTCTCTTCGCACGGCGCGTTGGCAAGGGTCATGTCACTCGACCTCAGGTCATCTTCGCCAACAAGTCTCTCTTACAAGGCCATTCCGCGCCTCTGGATAAGCGTACGTTGACTCACTGCTGAGACGATGCAATGTCTAATTTGCCCGATGTAGTATTGGACGCGGTCGAAAATATAGTGACAGTCCGCGATCTGGCTTACGTATCTCGCGGAGATATGTACGAGTACGACTCGGATAGCGATTTGGAGTCCGAACCGGAGGAAGGTGATGGCGACCCCAATGACCACAATGACTGTGCCATTGGCGCGGCCGTCACAATACAAGGGAAGGAAAAAGCAGCCCATGGCATCACTGAACTTGGCGAAAACGAGCGGGTGATATTCATTCGCGATGCGGCCTTCAAAACGTGAATGTCTACCTTTGGCCTGCCTTTGCGTGTCCACTCTTACTGACTTGAATAACGTCAGCTGGAAGTCGTTAGTATTTTATCTCTATACCGGAGAAGTAAACTTCAGACGGTCATCTTCCGACGTTCCACAACCGGGTCTCGAACCCAACACGCCAGCACCGTGCTCGCCGAAGTCGATCTACCGACTTGCCATCAAGGTGCGTCAGGAATACAACATAGACAGCCCCAGCTCACAGACGCGTTGCGTGGCTTAAACAATGTAGTTCGACCTTCCAGAGCTGAAGCTGCTCGCTTTGAACGCCATTGCTCGAGATCTATCTGAGGGCAACATCGTGAACGAGTTATTTTCTCGGTTCACATCCATGTACGTTTTATCCCTTTCAATCGGAGTCGTCGCTCTGAGCTTATACATCGCCAGGTATGCCGAAGTCCAGAAACTTGAAGTCAAATTCTTGATGGCGGTCTTGACGCCCATTGTCTTCGAGGACCTCATGCAGAAAATGAGGCTGTCGTTGCTGGGAACCTGCCGCACTGTTTCAGCGTCCTTGACGCGATCATGCGCGAGATGAAATTGCGTGGCGCGAGCGACGAGCCCAAGAGCAGCAGTCCGCCCACAGCCAGACCTCCAAGCTGCCTGGATGGTCCCGTGGAAGATATCCCGACAGGTGCGACACTTCAACATGGAGAAATTCATGCATGCTGACGAGCAGTACTGTGACGTTATAGCAGGAATACCCGATGACTCTGGTTCTATGCAATCTGAGATGCTGCCTAAAGCAGCATCCGGACTAGGTGGCAGGAAAAAGAAGGCTGTCATCAAGAAGCCTGATCCGAATCCGTGCCCAGAACCGGCGGTGGTCTGGATGTGAGGTATCTCTTCCTCGTAAATAAGCCCTCTGGATGTAACGGCGCGACGATTCCACAAGAAAATCATGCTAATTTCTTGAGAATTTGGTGACTCGTTCGGCTCAGTGGACCGTTGTGAATACCACATTGACAGTGTAAGTCATTTGAGCTTGACACAGAAATAAAACTGGAGTACAATAGTACCACACTTCACCCATTGAGCACGTCTGGTCAATTTTGACACCACGAATATCAACCTAGGACTTTGAGCAAGTCCAGGAGCGTTGTGACCAGTCGCGCGTTATCTTATCCGATGTGAAATGGCCATAAGATCGACTGGGACATAGCTGCCATGCTTGTGCCAAGCATGGCCATATCGTCCTTTACCTTCCTACCACTGCGTATGACGTTGTTGGCTTGATCGGTTACGACATTCCTCTGCACCTGTTACAGTACCACGTACCTTTGAAAGGCATGCCTTCGCCCCCGCGTGCAACACCCCCAGGAATCGATGGAAATCTCAAGCATGTCGTGAGCGGGGGCGACGATGCCGAGTGGATGCCATTTGAAACGCGGAAACTCTACACGAATGCGTTCATTGTTCAAGACGGGAAGGTAAGTGTACCCTCCTAGACAACAAGTTGCGGTCTGACAGATATGCCTTAGGTCTTACTTGGATACAAAAAACGGGGTTTTGGAAAGCACAAGTGCGAGACCCTCCACAACTCGCGTGGCTGAAGTATTGTTGCTAGCAAAATGTCTTCCGCCGCGTAGATATAACGGATTTGGTGAATGGCACGTCATGGTTCGGCCGAACGAGTAGTTAATTGCAGGTGGTTGCTTAGGCGGAAAAGTAGAAGATGGCGAGACGTCTCAAGAGGCAGCGCTACGCGAACTCGAGGTACGTATATATAGCCTGAACGATTTGAGTTCTAATACCGACTAACGATGCCCTCTAGGAAGAGGCTGGAATAACAGCACCGCTCGAATATGCTGGTACCCTCCTGTTTCTCAGCGAGGGAAGCGACGTGGCATTTCACATAGACATTTACCGCGCAGAAGAGTATTCTGGCACTATTGCAGAGTAATGCCTTCATCCTCTTTTCTTTGTTAACATCGTTGAAATCTTCACTTCTCAGGACTGACGAAATGCGACCTGAATGGTTTGCGCTCCCTTCGATCAATCCGCAGGGTCCCGAGGCCTCCTCACCGAGCATACCGTTTGCACAAATGTGGGACACCGATGTCCATTGGATGCCGCTCCTGTTCTCTAAAACAGCGTTCGTTGGGAGGGCAGATTTCAAACGAGAAGGAGATGTCTTCGCACCGCATAAATGGTGGTTCGGTGTTTCCGCCGACGTCGAACTTCCGTGACAAACATTGGAACTCTACTGGAACGAATGCACATGCTTTATACCCATCTCCGTCCCGAATCCCGCCAACGCCTCTTCTTGGGTGACTGCCGTCATTTTGTGACCGCACAACTACAACTTTGCCGACAAGACGGGATCTCGTTTCTTCAAGGCACTTGCCAAGAGCCCGAGCGCTATCGATGCCGAACCCCAGGAGGAAATATATCCGTATCCTCCATGTCTGTTCCGAAATAACCTTCTTAGAAGCAGAATAATAAACCCAGCGAGCAAAGCTCACCCGTAATTGTGCACTATCGGCACCTTCCCCCCGTCGTCGACTTCTAACCGAATACCTCCCTTTCTTCCAGGCCGAAGGCCACAACCCTCTTCGATGACGATTGGAAGAACATCGTCAATGGTCGGTTCGCGGACGGCCCGAATATCTGGAGGTGCGATCTCGGGGCACAAGGCGAGCACTCTCTGGAGAATGTCGCGAGTTGTTTCCGGTCGCGGTCTTGGATGCCTATATCTAACTGTAAGCTTGCACTGCACGCGTCTACATAATAGGTGACTAACCAGTCATCAGGTCCGAGAGTCCCTCCCACAATGACCTATAAGCAGACGATCAACATGAGCAAGATCAGACGCTCTCCGCGCTCGAGGCATCGAAAAAGGACCCACGTCACCGGATCTCCTGGGTATGACATAGGTCCAAGTCCCTTTCACAGTGCTCAACGTTCGCCCAAACCGGATCCACGGTGCCCTAAGCAACACCGTCTGCCCTCGAATGGGATACACGTCCTTGTCCTCCACACCTCCCAGTGCCCGAGCACCCAGCCCTGCACAAACCACTATCGCGTCCGGGGACGCAGGATCCGCTTCGTCGGGGTTGATAGCGTGTGCACCACTTTCTACGAGTTGAGCGATATGCTGCACGGACCCACGTACCACTGCACCCCCGCCAGCCAGAAATCGGGACATCAAGTATGTCAAATAGACCGGCGTGTCGATTGTCACGGTTTTGAATGCGGCGCCATGGACTGCAGTCGCGGGCCACGCCGGTGTATCTTGCTGCAGCTCCCTGTACTTCAGAGGCATCAAAAAACTGGTCACGGAGGTATTCATTGTTGCAAGGACATACCTCAGGCATTATTTCGAGCACGTCCGGCCGGGGTCTCTCTTCACAGTGGTACTCTTCTTGGGGTAGCCGCAGAAAACACTTTTCAGCGGGGTTCCCGGGCGCTGACAGCTCCCACAGGGTCTCGAACGTCTCGCGATCCATCTCTACAGCATATGCTTCATTCAGGTGCTGATTTACACATGCCCAGGGACAGACTCACGTCGTTGCCGCATATCACTCCCAGCGAGACTAACATGGTGAGCACCCTACGGTTCCCCCTCTCCATCAAAACAATTCCGCGAGACGCTGTGAATTGTACGCACCGCCCAGTGGCTCGTGTACTTGATGGTCTTTGGGTCGCTGGGGAGTGTGTCGGCGACGATGGTGACGTGGTACCCCCCGCTTTCCTGGATCTTTATTGCAGTCGTGAGGCCAATCACACCTACACAGGCAGACGTGAGAGAAGTCGGTTGTATGTTGGGAGCATAAGCCTTTACCTGCCCCAAGGACGATAATCTTCTTCGGTCCGACACCTGCCATGCCGCGCGAGAGTGTGCAGAAGTTACCCGCGGGTTGAAGGGTAAATTTGGATACCAACATTATAAGGCTTTATATGCTCATCGCGATAGTCGGGAGATCCTTGTGCATGGTCTCGATTTTCCGAAAGTGTTCCGTTCCGGCGGCGTGGCGTTCCGCATCAGCATCTACGTCCTGTGACCACTTTGTCTTTTCGAATGCTCATTACCCCTGGCATATGTACGGTACCCCTAAAAGGCGGTGATAACGGATCCTGCTTGACTGCTTCATCCACC
Source organism: Lyophyllum shimeji (assembly GCA_026008595.1). Taxonomy (NCBI): domain Eukaryota; kingdom Fungi; phylum Basidiomycota; class Agaricomycetes; order Agaricales; family Lyophyllaceae; genus Lyophyllum; species Lyophyllum shimeji. The sequence goes on from BRPK01000006.1 coordinate 536,585, forward strand.
CCACGTCCATCCGACCCTCGTGAGACATGGCGGCGCTCTGAGATCTTGTACATTGTTACCTGTTTGATGCTTCACGCAAAAGATACAGCGACCGGAGGCGACAAACGTTCTCTTCACGATTACCAGACCTAGGCATGTCCTCTAGACTAACGACTCTGAGGTGTTGAAGCACTACATAGCCGCTAGCGAGTCCAAAAATGGAAGCAAACTTTCAATTCCGAAATCAGTGGTCACGACGACACTCAGCGAAGGAAAACGAAGAAAAGAAACATTGGTCGCGATATCCATACTACGATCTTCAAGTTACGAGTCCCGAGAGGGGCAATCTGTTGGGTGTTTTCCAAGGTGCGAATGAGCTTCTGCGGCTGCAGATTGTACCGGGCCACTTTCTGCTGGTCGTTCATCTCCTTGTCTTCATCCCTTTCTGGCTCAGAGTCAGAGTCAGACAGGAGAATCGTCCGAGGCATGGTCCAAATTCAAATCAAGACCCTCTACTTCGAGGTCACCACATAGGATCGGAGTGTTGTAGCCTATGTGCCTCCATCTTGGACACACGCTGCCGACACGCCATGGATCTGTTCGCGCTTACTTGTTATCGAATGTCGCTCTGGGAAGCTTGACCATATTGATACAGTATGAGAATATCAAGGAAAGTATCTCGGACGGAAGCCTTTTATGAGGCGCGCTGGTGGTGTTGATGTGCCCAACACGCGTGAGGCATTTACGATTGAGATCGTCCTCGAGTACGCGGCGCATCTCGCGAAACTCTTGTCGTATCGCCTCTGGAACGATGTAGTCCGACCTCCTTGCCTCGGGCCCTTCCAGCGGGTGAAGAGATTGTCGTGGCTGTTCAGGAGATTCGTGTCTCTTTCCTGCCATCATAGTGACGTGTCTCTATCGATGGATGAGATCCTATTCTCGAGAGGAAGCCTAACAATAACGCGGCACAGTTACTAAGATTGTTCCTACGTCATCCAAATCTGATGCAGTGGTGGAAGTTGCCGACCGACCCATCCGAGTCACTCCAAACAGAGACTTGAGCAATGAAGGCGCCCCTCACGCCGCGGTGAAGTTCCGGTGGGTCGGGCGGCGAGGGTTCGAAGTAAAGAATTCACAGGTTTTATATTACGCAGATACATGACCAAGGTCAAATTGTCGGTCGAAACGATATCCAGGTCCCCTGAGACGTACAGGCCTCCGAGATCCATGATATGTGTGGTATCCAGAACGTCTGCTGCTATATTGGCCAGCATTCTCATCAATATTTGCCGTCCATTGCCTCCTCCAAAAGTTTGAGCGCAAGATTCGCAGAACCCCAAGACGACTGGAACCCGTATCCGCCATGTCTGCCAACGACACTATGAGCAACACACAGAAGTCCAAATCCCGACACATACCCATAATTAAAGACGACCGGTATCTTTCTGCCGTCCTCCCCAGCCCCAGCGCGCCGCCACTCGGTGTCCAATCGGATCCCACCCGTCCGTCCTGGCCGCAACCCGCAACCCTCCTCAATGACGAGCGGCAGTACATCCTCGATAGTCGGCTCGCGCTGTGCGCGCACCTCGGGCGGCGCGAGCTCCGGGCACATCGCAAAGGTGCGCTCGAGAATATCTCTGGTCGCCTCGGGGCGCGGGCGCGGGTACCAGTCATTTACGTCGCGCGTTCCACCAAGTATTACCTGAATACTCCTTTGAGCGTCCGGAATAGAAAGCTGAAGAACGATAGGAAAGCGCACATCCCCACTCCTCCGCGCGATGACGTACGTCCACCCGTCGTCATTCCCGATCGTCCTCCCGAAATCGATCCACGGCGCGCGCACAAGCACCGTCTGGCCGCGAATCGGGTGCACACTCTTGTCCTCCACGCCACCAAGGAAGCGCGTACCGAGTCCCGTGCAGACCACCACCGCGTCCGGCGCGCCTGGCATCAAGTGCAAGTTCTCGTTGCCCGGTTGAGTGGAGAAGATGCTGGCCCCGCCCTCAAGGACCTGGCTGATGTGCTGCACGGACCCGCGGACGATCTGCCCGCCGGCAGAGGTGAAGCGCCGCGCGAGGTAGCGCAGGTAGTTAGGCGTGTCGATGGTGAGCGTGGTGAATGTGGACCCGTGCGCGATACCTGCTGGGAGGGCGTCCTGGTCGAGGACTTTATACTTGGTTGGAAGTTACGGTGAGTTGCCACGACGGTAGAAAAGGGAACAGGCGGCCCAACGTACGTCCGGAAATCGCTCGAGTGGAGGGAGGAACTTCTTATCGGAGTAATACTCTGTCTGGGTGATACGCTTGAAGTATTGCTCGGTTTCGGTGCCGGGCTTGGAGAGCTCCCACATGATGGCGAAGGTCTCCAAGTCCATCTCTGCGACGCATGAATTGACTAGCCAGCTTTCACCGAGGGCAAGTGCACATACTCTGCTGCCGTGCATCCTCGGTTACATTGAGAACATGGTGCGCCCCCTGAATACCCTGTCAGTATCAAAGTCACTACTGCCAGGTTCGCGGCGCAGTGACTCACCGCCCACTGGCTGGTATACCTAGTTGTCTTCGCGTCTGTGGGCAGCACCTCTGCTACGATCGAGACCTGGTAACCCGCGCGGCGTTCCTGGATCTTCAGTGCAGTCGTAAGACCCACCACACCTGCGTCGCGCACTCAAGCCAGGGTCACAATTATGATAACTTTGGTCAGGCTCACCTGCGCCGAGTACGACGACGTTCTTTGTCTTGTTTTCCACCGAACCCATGTCAGCTGAAGGTGTACTTGGCAATCCTAGAGCATGCAGGCAGACAGCTGCGAGAAGCTAGAAATAGTCAGGAGATAACACGGACCATATGGTGGTAACGGATCAGCGGACCGAGTGCTTGGACGATCATATTTGCCGAGGCTTGACGTTGTCCAACGCAATACACCTGACCAAATAGCCTCCCACACAATGTGTTCAGGAATCGCGAGAACGAAGATTAATGTGTTCGTAAGTTAAGCTGTGTCAGTGGAAGGTCTATCGACCTACGTTGCACGGCATATATACAAGCATCAGCATGTCAGGGTACTGTACTCGCGGCCCCAAAAAGAGATGTCACTTACGTAATCAACACGGTCATGCACTCATCGCGGTCAGCATCAACGACGCGAGTTTCTCAGTCAAAAGTGAGAATTACTACAAATGAAGTACTACGTGACTTGTATGAGGTCCATTGAATGTCCGAGTATGATTAATATTTAGTATGTCCACCTCGTGCTTTCAAAATTGCCTGGACACGATCAGGCATCCTCCGAATGTGCTTGTCAACGTCTTCGATAGGTAGCTCATCCCATGCACGCAAAACAGCTGCCTTCAGCTCCTCGACGGTATTGGGAGGACGAGGAAGAGCACGTAGACGAGTTTTGAGCTCGTGCCAGACGTGTTCGATGGGGTTGAGATCTGGCGAAGATGCTGGGTGGTAAAGGAGGGGGAGGTCGTGGGCGGCAAACCACTGCTTCGTAGATTTGCTGGCATGGCTCGGCGCATTGTCCTGCTGGAACAATACAGAACCCTTCAGTGCCTTCATACGAGTGTGGAAGTCAACCAAAACCCCATCCAACACCTGATCCTGGTAGCGTGCAGAGTTCATCCCATTGCCCTTCCCTCCCGGGTACTCCAGCACAACGAGAGGGCCCTTGTGCCCGGATATGATGCAGCCCCACACCATAACCCGCTTGGAAGACTGTTTAAAGGATGGAACTACACAGTCCTCATGCAGTTCTTCCCCAGGACGCCGGGTGACATAGATACGACCACAGTTGTCGCCAAGGTAGATATAGCACTCATCCGAGAATATGACTTTCCCCCACTCCCTCAACAACCAGCTTCGATACTTCCGCGCCCAGTACATCCTCGACTTCTTATGGGCCTTCGTAAGGTAAGGAACCTTTTTCGCCACCCGTCGATGAAATCCTTCCGCCGCTAGAGCATTGCGGATGGTGGATGTCGAAACATTGAGGTTGGTTGCGTTGCCGAGCTCGGTGAAGGGGAGTCGACGTTCTTTGACTGCCGTTCTTGCCAGGTAACGTTTATCACGTTCGCTGAGAATGGGTGGACGCCCAGACCGCGGTTGTCTTGAGACTGTTCCGGTCGTACGCTGTTTCTTCATTATGCGAAACGCGCTACGTGGGTGGATCCCATTCTGGGCAGCTGCTTGTGCGACTGGTAAACCGGCATGAACAGCCCCGACAAGACGGTTCTTCTTAGGTGTGTCATGTAGAGTATATGTAGCACGTTTTCTGATCATTGGATGGAAGATATGTGGTGTTACGCGCTGATGGTGGGTGGTGGTTGAACGCGACAGTGGGAATCGTGACGCGATCGGCTTACATAAGTGACATCTCTTTTTGGGGCCGCGAGTACGTACCATACCCCAGCGCCAGCGCTACTCGCTCTTATCCGAGTCCTCTCCCTCTCCTTCCTTACCCACCACCTTGAGCATCGCGTCCACCTGCTTCGCCTCCCGCTCGCTCTCCTTACTAAGGCGCTTCGCGCGCGCAAAGATGCCCACCTCCTTGTCGCGTATGAAGTTGACGATGACCATCGGCCAGGACGGGTGTGAGGGGATGGTGTCGTAAAACTCGGGTGCAAGCGCACGCAGCGCCGGGAGGCGCGTCCACGGCACCGAGGGGAAGTCGTGGTGCTCGTTGTGGTATCCAACCTGTACGATCCATGGCGAGAGTGTGAGCGTCTGTTCTATGTACTACACAGAAAGGAGAGACACGTACGTTGTAAGCAAGGACATTGAGCCACCCATAGTAGCTGAACGTCTCCTGGGCCATGCCGTCCCAGAGGTAGTGCTCCGCGATGAAGTGCCCCGCGCACGGGTGCAAACTTCCTGCGAAGAAACTGCTCGCGAGGAGGTAGATGAGCGGGCGCGCGCCGAAGGCGGAGACGAGAGCGTAGTCGAAGATGAGCTGGACGACGAGGTTGAGGAGGTGCCACCGCGTGAGGCGTTGGGAGCGGACGAATCCTGGGCGGAGGGCGTAGAAGAGGATCTGGAAGGTGCTGCAGCAGAGAGGATTAGTCGTTGCATGATGGAGATGAGGTTTGACGTACGCGAAGAAGACCTTGCCGAGGACGTTGTTAAGGCAAAGGAGCTCGAAGCGAGTCGGGAGGTCGGTATCTATTCCATCCTGTCCAAGAAACTTGTGGTGTTCTATATGGTATCCCTGCCCGTCCATTAGAACACGATACGTAGGGGAGACAGATGAACAACGCACTTTGAAAGCGGCAGAGTAGGGAATTCCGATCGGGAGGTTCGCGAATATTGCCAGCAATTTATTTGGGACGACACGTCGGAACGCGAGGTTATGCGTGATTTCATGGATAGCAAGGAAAAGATTGTGGTTGGCCGTTCCGCCAATAACGTAGGCGCAGACGAGGAAAAGCGGTGATAGAGTCGGGGTATGGCGAAGGGAAATGGCGACGCCTAGTTGAAGCGTGACGACCAAGAGTACAACGTATCTTGTGAGTGGTTCGTGGCCCATCAGTCTGGTGACCTGCAAAGCACAGAAAGTCATTGTAAATGAATTGCTTTCGTGGACGTGGTAATGAGTGGAGCTTGGGGCGTACCTCAGGGTGCGCTTTCATGATGGCCATTCTCCTTGTTCGGTGCGGCTCCTCTGTCATGAGCCAGAGGAAGTCCGAGGGGTCCTGTGGAGGGCCTGGGTATAAGTTGGCATTCGTGTCACCGTTGGGCAGGAACGTTCGTCGCGGTGACCGCTTGCCCTCAGTGAGGGAGTCCGCGCCCCCGAACAGGCTGTAATCTGTCAAGAGGCGTCAGGCTTGTACAGAATATCTTGCACAGAACTTACCGATGGCCATTGGGGGTCCCAATGAACAACTTCTCCCGCACGTTCGCCGTCACCGACGAGCTGATAGCCAAAATCAAAATTGATGGTTATGTAAGAAAAATGCGATTATCTTGCCGACCAAGCTTCGTCTCTCCGTCGGTCTGCGCCAGTAACTTGCATCGTGACCACAGATCGATAAAAAATGCCAATAGACCTCGTTCCACTTTCCGTTCGAGATTGTGGCGCGGCTGTGTTGCAGGCGTCAAGACCCCCAAGAGATGGAGAGTGGTCATGTGATGTAAATAAATGGCCTGATCTGAAGGTCAGACCACTCCCAGGCGTCCAGACCGCCTGGCTAAGATAAATTCTTGTTCTGGAACCGCCATCACCGTCGCCGCTCGCCATCCAAACGATGGACTTCTCAGCGCCATCGCCGTCGTCGAGCTCGGACTCACGCTCCTCCTACTCACCCCGCCTCATGTCCGCTGACCTCGGCCTCGACCCGTCTGATCCACTGAACCTTCTGCTCCACAACACTTCGCAGTCACATAGCAGCGCGAACTCTTCACTGGAAGAGCCCTCGCGAGAGGGCGGCAGCCCGCCAGACTGGTCCCAGCTGTCCTCTCTATGGCCCGATAATGACTTTGGCGGGCAAACGAAACCTTACCCCGACATGATGGACTTTAGCGAACTAGGGTCTCTCTCCCTGGATATCGATTTGAGCAATGCGATTGCAGTGGAACCGAGCGCCCTCCATTTCAATCCCATCAAATACAACACTGTCAACACACACTACCCATACAGCCCGCCCACCGACGACCTCCTTTCGGGCCATTATCCGTTTACGTTCCAGGCGAACTCACCCTCAGCGTCGGACACGTCTTCGCAACCGAGTGGGCGTAGACTTAGCATAACCTCGTCCGTTTCATCCTCTGGTGCTTCGTTGTCACCAGCGCCGGAATCGGTCCCAAGCCCAGTAACTGCCAAGCGCACCGACTTCCCGTCGAATGCCACTGCGGAGCACCTAACTGCTGCAGCAGCCGAGCTCGCGGAACGGGTACGACAATCCGCTGGCGTGATGCTTGCGCTACCAATGAATGCCCAGCTCCAGCAGCACGAAAACTTGCAGCAGACAGCACAAACGGGTATGCGCTGCCTTCCTCCGTCCTGAACTCCAACTCATCTATTTATAGCTCCAGCCACAAGCCCCACCACCGCGCCCAAGCTCCCCATCCCCCGCCTCCCGCGGCATGTCTCCCAATCGGCCAGATCATCCTCTTCCACCGCCTCCTCGGCCGCCTCGACACCCCCGCCCTCAACCCCTTCCCCTCCCCCAACCACCGCCGTTCCCGCCCCCAGTGCCTCTGTCGTAGCCCCGCTCCCGCGGCCTAAAACGAGCCACACGACGATCGAGCGGCGCTATCGCACGAACCTCAACGCGCGCATCCAGAGCCTGCGCATGGCCGTCCCCGCACTGCGTGTCGTCGAGGACCGCGACACGAGCAAGAAGCGCGCGCCGAACAAGGTGCTCGTGTCGCACGACACGCTTGGTGGCGAGCAAATTGTAGCTGCGAACGGTGTGGTAGACGTGATTGACGAGCGCGGGTTTGTGGACGGGGTGAAGGTGGCAAGGAAGTGCAGCAAGGCGAATGTGCTCGGGAAGGCGGTGGAGTATATCCGGGTGCTAAAGAAGCGGGAGGGGAGGCTGAAGGCGGAGCAGGCGGGACTGAAGGCGCTGGTGGCGGGTTTGGTTGGCGGCCCAGCGCTGTTGAGGGAGTGGGAGAGGGAGTGGAGGGAGAAGTTTGGAGGGGAGGAGAAGGATGAGGTGGAGGGTGAGATGGAGGGTGAGGTGGATGAGGATGATTCGGAGGAGGAGCAGGAGGACGAGGAGGAGGGTGGGAGGAAGAGGAAGAGGGGAAAGACCACCCCGGCGGGTGCGCCGCCTGCGAAGCAGGAAAAGAGGGAGAAGAAACCCGTGCTAGGTGATGGTGTTGTGCCAGAGAAACGCAAGCGTGGCCGCCCGAGGAAGGTCATTGCTCCCGTAATTCCAGCTCCAATCCCGGTCCAGGACCAGATGATGGAGCAGGATGGGCAAGGCGCTCAACAGTACCTTCTCGCCGTCTTCGCGGTATTCTCGTTCTTCAACTCGCCCCTAACGTCCTCTACCTCCACACCTCACGTTCATACTGGAACAGTGTTGAATGGGAGCGCCGCAACTGCCGACGGTGGCTCATGGGGCTTCACTGAGTACATGCAGATGTTCCATCTCCTCGTCTCAGTCGTCGTACTACTGAGCTTCGTGTCCAGCTGGACCGGTTTCAGCTTCACTTCTGGCAAGTTCGTACGAAGCAACTCCCTCCTCAACTATACCCGCCGCAGTGTGAAAGACAAACGGACCAAAGGCGATTGGGTCAGGCTAGGCGAGGAGTGCGTTTTGTCCGGTGCGTTGACAGGACATCCATTTCTCATTGACGGCGGACTGACGGTCCTGCTAGCATCGAACGAAATATCGCTGTTCTCCCGCCTTCAGATATACCACCAGATATCATCCTGGCCTGGCGCAGGCGTTCAAGAACTGACCACAGCGGCACTTGCTCTCTACGGCGCCGGCAGCGTCCGTATCTTCGGAGGTCTCGCCAGGGCTAAGGCACGCACGGTGTGGGACACGGCCAAGTCACGATCGCGTGCCCAAGCCCTACCTGGGCCGAGCACGTACGAGCGCATGGTTCTTGAAGAGATGACGGTCGATGAGGCAGTCGTGCGGCTCCAAGGCCGGTCAGTGCAAGATGAGTCTACAGGAGAAGCGGAGAAGGCGCGCACGCCGGTGCAGTTGCTAGCTGCCGCGCTGGTGCGGGAGCGGATCCGGGCCCACCTCGGCGTGCTGTTCGCGGCGAGCGTAAATTCGAGGGCCGGTGATGAGGGAGGAGAGCTGGATAAGGAAGCGCTGGAGCGCGAGGACGTCGAGCGGCAGCGCACAATTGAGGCTGCGAAGGAGCTAGGGGGCCATGTAGGGGAGCTTGGAAGGCGGTTGGAGCGCGTGTGGAAAGTCCCTGGGGATTGTCTCAGGAATGATCTTGATGTTGGAAGCGAGGAAGGTGAAGGCGACTTGGAGGCGCTGCTTGCCGCGCTTGTGCTGTATCGCAGGGTATTTGCGTCGCCGGGGAATGGCGCGTCGGCGCTGATGAGCCCGCCGCCGAGTCCCGGCAGGAAGGATACGAGCGATGCGGGGATGCTCAGGCGGGCCCTTGGAAGCCGCCTGTTCGAGGAGTCGGCGGCGCTCGAGGATGCGAGGGATCGGGCGGTGGATATGGTTGTGGCGCTCGAGAGGAAGAATGTTGGTTTGAACTAGTATGGACTGATATTTCCTTTTTGTCTTGGATATGATTACGCGCTCTGAACTCGTATATCCGTCGTAGATTATTTTGTTTCTTGATTCGTTACCCGTCTTATACCTTACCGTATTCTCAAAGTATTGACCATGTACCGCGAATCGTTGTTGACTATGTTACCGTCAACACACACAGCCTCGAATAAGGTTCACAACCGCGTTGCTCACCAGCCCCACGTGATGCCCTGTATGGTCTCTTGCCACTGCCAGTGCCACCACAACTACAACTTGCGCCCACAGCCACAGACGCTTTCTGGAGTTCTCTTCGATCCATGCGTTGATTTCCTTTCTGCTTTCCAAAATTCGTCAATGTGTGCCTTGGTCCCTGCGAGACCCAGCCCCTTCCAGGAATAACTGCTGGACTTTCCCGAGCGATATTCATGAGCACCTAACCTCTTGTCCCAGATAGGCAGATGCTCTGATATGATGATCAGAGTGTACGACATTTGCGACATTGTCTGTCTACGGTCACCTCCATGTCTGCCGGTGGCCGCATGGAATCCGGGCAGTTTCTAGTCTCCACTTGTGATCACCAGCGGCCACTCACGGAGACAGATTGAATGTCTGAACCCTCTCGAATACTAAAAATGATTTGATTCATTTCTCTGCCGGCGCTACGCCAGGTTTCGAGAACAAGAATCGCTAGAGAACAAGAATCGCTAGAGAACAAGAATCGCTATCAATCATCCATCTCTACGGTCCCGAGTACCCTGGTACACCACGGTACAGATCACCAAAACGAAAGCGAATTGACGTCCGGATTGACTCCCCACTCGGACCTGTCACGGGCCGTAAAAGCAACGACCGAGAGAACCTTCTCATCGAAACTCAATTCCCTGTTCCGCGTGCACTGCAGGCTTTCTAAAGCCACTGTAGCTCTACTGCTACGTACACCCACGTCTTGCCCACGGATACCCATCGCCATGCCCCATGTCCCCATAGACACCCCGACCGGCGCCATCGAGCTGCACTACGAAATAGCGACACCTACGAGTCATTCTAGCCCCACTATCGATGCACAGCTGCCATGTATACTGTTCCTGCATGCAGGATACGCTGCGCAGGAAATCTTTGAGCGTGAGTCTGCCTACCACTTGGCTGCGTTGTTTGAAGCTTAACGTCCTCAATGCTACAGTGCAGTTCTGCGATCCCAGACTGAGAACGCAATTCAACCTCATCGGAGTCGACATGAGGGCGTACGGCTCGACGAAAGGCAGCATCGGACAGGAGGAGTACGGCCCAGCTGATTCAGCAGACGATATCTATCGATTCATCGTGAGTAAACACCAAAACCATTGTTCATCTCGGATCCTTCCCGGTCTCCTGAAGAGCTAATGTCCAAACCCTTTACTGTTTCCAGAAAGCCCTCGACCTCCCTCCTGTGCACATATTTGGACTCGCGATCGGCTGTTGTGTCGGCTTAGAGTTGGCGGCTACCCACCCTGATCTGGTGCTCTCCCTCACGCTCTGCTCGCCGCTTCCTGCGGCTGAGGTAAGCTTTCCGGCCATCCCGCTCGAACATCGCGTTCCGCGCCTCTGAAGAGCTATCACCCGGTGGCTGACCATTCATGCTTTCCCAGCCCGAAGACATTGCAGCCGGGAGACTCGAAGTCTACCACCTCTGGGTAGAGGCCTTCAACCACGACGGCAGTGACTCACAGCCTGTGGACGGCGACAGCGCCGTGCTGCAAGACCTACTGCACGGCGCGCAGCAGCTGGCCTTCAACAACGAAAGCAACCAGGTAATCGACGCGTACGTCGCGCTTCTTCCGTAGACCGGTCCGCTTCGGCTGACCTGCCCTTACGCGTGTCAATCCACGTAGGATGTCCAGGAACGCGCTCGACCAAGCGATTCGGAACCGTGCCGGCACCCCAGCGAAGCTGAAAGAGTCATACCAGGCGTCTGTCGGGTGGTTCCTTAACCGGAGACCGCAATCTCGCGAAGCACTCGCCAAGGTTGGTGCCCAGATTCACCGCCGTCGCATCTCAGGCGAGCTGATGGACCGTTTTTCTCCACCCCTCCCCGCGATTGCGGCGTACATGCACGTTAGATCAAGTGCTCGATATGCCTGATACACTGCGAGGACGATATCGCGTACCCGCTGCGGTATACACAGGAGTTGGAGGAACAGCTCCGGGACGCCGGCATACGCCATGTCGGGCTGTGTGAAATTCCGGGGCCCCACTACGGGAATGTTGTCAACCCGCAAGCGTGAGTGCCTATTCCTGTTCCCGATCCTTGCTTCCTTGCTTCCATCCTCCGGATTGCGGGAATGGAACACCGCGCGCCCTCCCGGAGATGCCAGTGTTGCTAATTGGTCTACTCGTACCTCGTGCTTGTCCAGGATTAACCCGATACTTCTCGAGCACGCACTTTCCGCGTCGTCCGCCAAGCAAACGGGTAGCGCGCCCCGCTATATGCCGGATTTCAATGATCCCGAACGACAGCAACAGAACGGGCAGCAAGACTGCCAGAAGATGGTCACGCCGTTCACAGAGACGCTCGCTCAGTACGGATACGATCCACAAGCAACAGACGATGACTGTGACTGCTGACCAACCACGGAGACTCACTCAATCCGATACCCCGCCGCCCATATAGACTTATGCATGCTATCCTGTTCGTCTATGTATTGTTTTGCAACTGCATCCTCAATCGGACTGGACCTGGCTTATTGTACATACGCTATTCGTCTATTTATGTCACGCATGACCAAAGAACGGTCATGGTGCTGGCTGTGCCGAACGGTGCTAAGTATGTATTTTTAGGACCTGTAATTATGGATCACGTTCTCGTTCTCCAGCCAGTCCTTCAGTGCCCGTAACTTCCGGATATTTGATTCGGCTTTGAGAAGGTCGACGGACGCACGTTTCATCGCCGTCCCATGAGCATGGCTCCCGGCGAATCGCGGAACTGAACATGGACCATGAACACGAGATATCCCACACGGACGGGCGGAGCGTCGATCGGAACGCCCCGAAGCGCCTGCTCTCTCCAGTCTGAAAGGTGTGGTCCAACCAGGAGAAGAGATCGGCCTCCAAGCGCTCATCCGCCGGCATTCACTGTGGACTGCATAGTCTTCGCCCGTTCCTTCTCAGCCAGCTGACAGCGCGCGCAGAACACATCAGCACAGCATGGGAAAAGCGAGAGAAGCACAGCGCATACCCGGGCAAACCTCTCGGCATTCCAACGGACGTTGGCATAGTCCAGATCCTCCCTGGGCATCCACCACTCCAGAAACATGAAGAAGATACAGTCCACGATGAGAATAATCGTGTATATGGGCCCTGCGAAGGGACCGAGCTCCATCGTCCTACAACAAAAGAGTCAGCAAAGCAAAAGCAAAAGCGCGGAGGGGCCAATGCGCTACACGCACCGCTGCATCCGCTCCCACAGCTCGATCTGCGGCGACTTCATGACCGCGTCATACACCTTCTCCGTGCGGGCAGCGACGTCTTCCCAGTTATAGAACGTCTTGACGCGCTCGTGGGCTCTTTGCGGGTCGTGCTTCCCCGCAGCGACGATACGGATCGCCTCGGACATGGCGCGGAAGAGGTCTTTACAAGAACGCTTGTCAGACGCTGTAAGATCAGGGGCGAACTCTGCCAAGCACGCACCGTCCTCCTCGGGCTCAGCAAAGCTGATCATATCGCTCGGAAGGATCTCCGGCACGCCCCCGACGCGCGTAGAGACGACGTAAAGCCCGGCACACGCCGCTTCGAGGATGGCGATTCCGAAGGACTCCGTGAGCGATGTGTTCATGAATATCGCCCCCTGATGCAGGACCTGCGACGGAGGTTGGTGTACAGGGCGGGAAACGTAGGGGAAGGTGCTTACGGATCGGACATCGCTGTGGCGAACAGAGCCGAGAAGCTCGATGCGGTCTTGGAGAAGATGCTTCTCCCGCATCTGGAGAAGGTCGATGAGTTTGGGGCCGTCTCCGCCTGCATGTACACGGCGTCAGTGCGAGCGCGTTTGCACTGATAGGAGGAGATACGCGCCCACGATGAACCTCACGTTGGGGAATGCCGCGCATATTCTGGGCGCTGTGGCGACGAGGAGGTCGATGCCTTTGCGGTATGCAAGACGGGAGAGCACGACGATCGTGACTACGGTCTCGTTAGAATGACTGGAAAGGCCAACTTTGTGGACGACTCAACTGATGTCGGTGGACTTGGGGGGACCGGGCTTGAATTCATCGGCCACGAGGGCGTTGGGAATGACGTAGACGTTGTTACGGACAATTAGCTTGGAGGGCGCTGTGGCATCTCTCTCAAACAGCTCGCCGCGCAGCACAGTATTTTCGCGGCTTCAGCCAATCCCGTGAGATGCGAAGGAATGGCTTGCAAGTCAAGGCACCTACCCTGTATGGGAAACACATATAACCGCGTCCACGTTCTTGAGGGTGCCAGCGAGGAGTTTATTGGTGAGGATGCTGGCGGCGTCTTCGAATCCGAACAAACTATGGTCCGTGAAGACAGTCCGGATACCCATTAGGTGTGCGTGCAAGATTCCCTCATGGCCAATGGAAGAGAGGCTGGCGTGGGCATGGATCAGGTGTATGTGTTCGCGTAGCAGAATCGTCCGGAGGTAGGGCAATGACGTGAAGAAGTTGGGCAGGGTGGCTGAGGACGCGATGGGGAGGAACGGGATATAGTACACTTTGAGCCAGGGTAACAACCAACGAACGCCAACGCGGTCCGGGGCATGGCTATGGGTAATTACAATCACCTAGGCCCTACGGTCAATTGAAAGCTCACCACACGACGTGGCTGAACTTGCCTTATGGCCTTTCCCAATTAACGTTGCGCTCAACATGTAGATATGGTTCTCCACACCCCCGACATCAGGATGAAAGAAGTCCGATATCATGCTGGTGAACGCGATCAGGTGGGGTCAACTAGAGTAGTCGGAGGACTCACGCGATAGACAGAGGCGTCATGGTCGTGCAGGCGGAGACTCGTTCGTACAGAAATTTTCATGTCAAAGAGAGCAATTATTCGATAAAGGGCGACAATCCATACTATCCCTCGAACTGACGTGAAGTACGTGCAAGCTAAGTAGAGGCTCGACATGAGGGGTCAGCATTTTGGGAGGCCATTGCCTTCCATCCCTAACAATTACAAACACAACTCAATTGACCTGCGGTGACGCATGTTGTTTGAATCATTCCTTCTACAACCACGATGTTCCATTCTGTACACCCGTTCCTTACCATTTCATCAGCTGTTATCCTGTGCCCTTCCTCAATCAGAGGCAGAATTTATGTTCTATTCATGTACCCCGGCCGATGACCTGCTACGAGTCTCCCATATCTTCAGCGATTCTACCGAATAAGGAGCTGCTCTGGCGCAAGACCGATGTTGACCTGGGCGCGTTTAGAGATATCGCTGCAGCGCACATGCAATCGCCTTGCCAGGAATTCAGCCCTATGAACGAGGGCCTGTACGCCCGTCTCTTTCTGCTCAAACTAGGTAACGGCCTTGAAGTAGTGGGGCGCATTGCACTACCTGTGCGCGACGTCGTCAAGACAGAGGCCGAAGTTGCTGCGATGGAGACAGTCAGAGGTCTGTCCTCGACCTGACTCGTATTCGCGATATCATGTCTCATTTGTGGACCTAGCAAAAACCTCTATTCCGGTTCCAAAGGTGTACCTCTTCTGCAGCGACCGTCATAATCCCGTCGGCGCTGAATGGACGCTCATGGAGTATATCCCGGGTTGCCAATTACGCGACTGTTTCGACAAGCTTTCCTACCCGCAGAAACGTCAAACAGCGACAGATCTAGCAGATGTAATGTCCTCTTTATTCTCTATCACCGGCTCGTATTGTGGAAGCATTTTGCGTGCAAAAGACATCACGCTACCGCCGCGCTATGACGGCGGCTCGAGTAACCCCCTTGGCAGCCAACCCTCAAGCCGAAAAAGATTTTCTCTGGCCTCTATGATTATCAGGTTCCGTGGTAGCATTCTACGGGAGCAAACGCCTGATATTACGCTCCCATCACGTCATAGTGGCCGCTCGATCAGCCACGACTCAAGACCAGCCCAGTCTGCTCACCAGGTCGTCGAAGGAACGTTCACCACCGGGCCTGTGAACGACATGATCCTGCTGGATTATCCCAACCAGGTCCCTCCAGAGCTTTGTGGACCCTTCAAATCTGAACGCGAGTTCCTCGAAGCCTTCGCGTACCACGGCCGCCCAGGCTCGCGACCAGAAGGTAAACTCGAGCGCGGGCCGTACGAGAAAGTCTTCGAGGTCTACGACGCGGTCCGGCCCCTATACAAGGAGCCTCATCCGGAGCCGCGCTTCCATCTCGCCCATGGCGACCTCAGCCCGGCCAACATCCTCGTAGATCCCTCCACCGGCCGCATCACGGGCGTCGTGGACTGGGAAATGGCAGGATTCCGCCCGGCGTGGCTTGCGGCGGTTAGCGCGGGGTGGTTCAACGACGACGCGCGCCGCTTCTTGATGACCGACGACATGGAGGAGCGGGAGGGATACGACGACGAGAGCACCGACGACACGGAGCTACGCGAGGAGCTTCGTTCAAAGCTCAAGGAGCGGTCGGAGGAGTTGTGGTTCCATAATTGGGAAGGCGTTGAGCTCAGAGCGATTTTCTACAACCTGTGTCAGAGGGTGCCCGGGAAGGCGGAGCTGTGGCTACAGAAGTACAAGCAGCACGAGTGGCCGAAGAGCAGGGGCGACTTTCCGTTTGATGTCATGGAATGGGTCAGGGAGCAACTTGAGCTGTGGGGTTAAGATAGAGGAAAAGACCGACGCTACCTACGCTATGACGATGAAATCCGATATATATGTCCGTACTCTCGATCCTGCAGCAAAGGGCATGTAACACATTTTCTTCACTCTGAGTCCTCATCCGACGAGTCAGCGCGGTATCCGTATTTAGCCAGAATCTCCTTGAAGGGTGTCTCGAGCAGCGATTCCTTCTTGACCACCGAGACGCCCTTACCAGGCGGATTATTTGGTTCAGTGACTGAAAGAATATGATTCCGGATAATGGGATTGAGTCTGGGAAGTTCGGGCATGGTCAGATCATTCTGTCGCGAACCAATGGTCGTATGTGCCAGACATACATCTCCGGATATAGCACGTTCGCATACCGCGGTCCGGGTATCTGACAGAGGGTCACTCGCGCATTCCCCGCCTGAGTCAACTGCGCCTGAAGTTCTTCGGCATGTCCAAACGGGTACGCAATATCGTCTTCACAATGGATGATGGCGACGGGACAACCGATCTGGGGAAGTTGATGATCACCTGTGTTTCAGGCCGAGATCAACACGTCACGAAAGGGGCATCCGTTACCTTTGAGAAGAAGTCGACGTCGAACACCCTCCTCTCCAGGAACCAGTCGAGACAAAACGTGTGGCCAGTTTCCCTCGCTTCCGGCGTTCCAGCCCATCCTATCGCGTTGTATTCCAGGGATACCAACGTCACGCTGTTCGACGGCGCGAAACATCATGGCAGTCAGCTGTGACATCACCGGGACGAAGAGAAAAACCCCCACGTACGCTTCTGCCAACGGGGTCGCATTGTCGCTAAACAGCATTTGCTGAGCACCTTTTAGCAAGGTCGCTAGGAGATCCTCGTCAAATCCTTTCAGGCCCCGGCCTCCGCTCTCTTGCACTTGCGAGTCGCTCCAAAATTCGAAGAGCTCAACCCGGCCAGCCGCTACACCTTCGGGCTGCGATTGATGGGGACCATGAGTATCGACTCCGGCAACTTTCGAAAGATAGGGGCACGTCGATCGCGAGTATCGCGTTCACGTCATCGAGATTACGAAACGAGGATGACATACCTCCTGTGGAGGCACCGTGGAGCAGAGCATTAACGAGTGGACGAGGTCGGGATGCGTTGCGGCGAGTACGAGCGCGATGTGAGTGTTGATGGAAAGGGCAAAGATATGTATCTTCGAGATTTGGAGCGCTTCCTAAGTCGTAGATCAGGGTCAGTGCCTCGTTCATGAAGATATCACGCCTTCAAACTTACCAGAAACAGGTATAGGTCATGAGCGGCATGCGTAGGGGTGTACGTTTTCGGTGTGAAGCCTCCCGTCGCGCCGTATCCGCGTAGGTCGATACCGATGAGGTTGAAGCGATTTCTCAGCTCGGGATCAGAGAACTGGGCTGCTACAGTATCAATATCCACCAGGACGGGACAGGACGATGGCACGCACCTTCGAAAATTTGCTGAGGAACGTATTCACCGTGAATGAAGAGGACGCTGGGCAAATTTGGGTCAATAGCGGGGCTGGAAGGCGACGCAGGGGTGGTGATGTTGTAGAAGAAGTTGACGTCCCCGGTCGGGCTGTTCACTTTGAGATGTGGCATTATGGTCGTGATAGTCGTGATCGATGGACCAGGTAGAAATACGCTCTATACGTGAACGAGTCTAACACGTTGCGAGAGTTGAGAAGTGTATCCTGGCCTGATTCTTGCCTCTCGCTGGACACGTCGAGGCTGGAGTGAAGGTTCGAGGGGGAGTTAGTTTATATTGGGGTGCGACCGAGGACGGAAAATGGCGTCGTGTTTGGCGTGTGCATGACCCTGGCCAGGTGACGGCGTCCTGCATGCAGGACGAGTTGCCACAAATAACCGAATTTGAAAAGCGACAAAGTGGTGCTATGTACTTCGAGCGTCGCAGTCAAATTCAGGAAGCGTGCAACGACGGGTGAGTGTGCAGGAAGGTCCAGGTTCCAACCTTATTTCACGTTCTGAATAGAAGATTCCCTCGACTTGCAAGCGAAGGTCGGCAACATAAATCGTGTGAAATGGAAGTTTCGCTGAACTAATGATCGCATCGCAAAAAAATTATCTGAGTCACCGTACAGAACGACTGCAGTGTACTATAGCAAGGGTGCAACGATAGCAAGCTTTCAGTATATACATAGATAGCAACATCTGCTTAGCTTTTATTACGATTCGCTCGCCTTGGCTTGACAGGCTTCCTGCGCATCTTCTTTGCGGTCGGGTCTCCATCGTCGCCCTCGAACGAATCTTCCACTCCATACCGATCACCCATCATATCTTCTCGGTCCCTCTTCGACGGCACCTGCACCCGGCCGCGCAACGAGTGCGGATCTTCCCGCACATCGTACCCATTGTCGTCCAACCCCATCCTATCCAACAACGAACCGCCACGCTTTGGCATCTCCGTACGCTGCCGAGGGTACGACGAGTCGTGAACTTGGGCTTGCATATGCCGTGATTCATCATCCAGGTCCATCCCGGCTCCCATAAGCTCATCCTGTAGAGGGTAGTTCGGTGGATATTTGCGTGGTCTAGACGAGCGCGGTATACGCCCGTCCGAAGGGCCATGCTCGTCGTTCATACGCTGTCCATGGAAGTTGTTTCGATCGGGTGGAGGACTCTTACGTGCAGAGTTCTCCCAAGCAGGATTGCCATAATCCGACCGCATGGGTCTCCGATCGGAGAGCCTCCTATTCAGATCCGGAGACCGGGACTTCGGGTGGTCACGATGCAGGGCAGGGTTGGGCGGAAGGGCGTGTGGCTGGCGAACAGGTGGCGGACGTGCAGTAGGGACGGAGGGCTCTTCATAACGTTCACCCAGTCTGCCCTCCAAACTGCGATTCCTCCTTTGAAGCCCAGCATCATCAACACGCCTGTCTCGGCCTCGCGGAGGCAGCTCATCTGGACCTGGCCTTGCGGGCCGCGTCTCTGGCGGGGCAGGAGCACCCCCTGAGATTCCTGGACGTTCGTGAGGCCGGGTATCAGAGTAACGGGTAGAAGGTCGCCCAGTTTCCAAAGAGTCCCAGCTTGGCGAAACGTTCGATGGTTCTCTGGAGATGGGTGGCGGAGTCGGGCTGACGCTTGCACCGACAGCCTCGCGGGGAGGGGAAGCACCACGAGGTGCCCACGTCCTGTCCAACAGTCTCGCGGGCTCTTGAGCAGAAATTGTATCTAAACAACCAGGCTATCACGGGCGTGAGTGAGAGTGAAGATGTGCCACACCAGGACCAACATACCTGAGAGCCAGCGGAGTAGGGTCCAGGCTCACGTGCAACAGCGGTATCCACGCTGAGCGGTTGATGCTTCTCGAAGGGCTATAGTTCAAGCGTCCATCAGCAATGACAACGGTGTTTACTGTGAAAGCAACGCACGGGAGGGCTGATTTCTCGCCGACGCGGAGGTAGCCCGTCGCCTTCACCTCTCCCAGATCGATACGAATCCCAATCATCGTTACTGTACGGCTGCTACAGTCCGCTTCATCAGCTCCAACGCCAATCGTACCCAGAATCATAAAGACGACATACCCTTTCGTACGCATCCCTCCGAGAATGAGGCGGACCACCGCCACGTCCTCGCAAATTCCCACCCCTCATTGGTCGCGAACTCATCCCACCCATTCCCCCAGGACCAGTATTCGAAGAACTGCGCATCCCAGGGTACGGGGCCCCCGGCGGCCCACCATTCCCCAGACCCTTTCTGGTTCCAATCGGGACATCATTCGCGCCAGATACCTTCGGAGCGGCGGCCGGAGATCGGTGGAAGTCTCGACCACTAGCGTCTCGACGGCCCTGCAAAAAAAAAATGAGCTAAAGCAGTCCGAAAAAATTATTTCTTGCTACGCACTCCTCTCTCGGGTGGGTACCCGCGACGCTCTTCCGGCCACTCTGGGGGCGCCTCCCGCCGGAATGGCACGTCAAACTCTCGCTCGCGTCCTCCATCATGCATACGTCCACCGATATCCGGCGGCGGCGAGCGATTCGCAGTCCGGCTGCTGGGTTCCGGAGCATGAGCGAACGGCATCACAGGCGACGTCGGCCCATGCGACCGATTTGGCGTAGGAGCGGGAGGAGTATTCGTCGCCATCGCACGGGGCCCGGCGGGCGGTTTTTCTTCCGTAGGGTGTTCAAGCAGCGCGGACTCGGCTTCGGGGACACGGAGACGCTTTGGCAAGGGCGATGAACGGCGCCTAGTGCCGGGCGGACGTGGAGGAAGACCGATGCTATCGACATCCATCATGTCGTTTTGCACTGGCGGGGGTGGGGGCGGAGGAGGATACGCTGAAGAACGCCTGTCGTTCCCGCGCCTCGTGTCTCTATCCTTGTCCCTGTAACTGTCCCTGTAACTGTCCCTGTCTTGGTCAGTGTAGCGACGAGAACCTGTCGGATAGGCACGTTCGCCATCTCCGCGACCTTGCGAGTACGAGTGACGAGGGCCCGAGGGCACGTTGCTAGTATTCGGGTGTGCGGGCTGCTGGTCACGCGGTGCTGCAGCCTGAGGTCCGTCTGAATCACTTGGAGCGAGTCGCAACGGTGGGCGACCTTGAGAGAGACGTGGAGCACGTTGCCATCCCTGCTCACGGAATTCGGCCTCCTGGGGCGGGAGTGGTACTCTTGTGGGACCTAAACACGACAATGACCGCGATACGACACGAAGGTGGCAAACAAGAAGAAAAATGGCACATGGCGTTGGCAAGGGGATTGCGAGCGGTTGCGGGAGAGTACGTACGTGGAACTTGCGCAGAGGAAGGCGACAGTCTAACTTGCTCGGAAGACACCGGTGACGGAACACGGTCCATATCGGCATCACGATCATCCATAAGCCTGGGATGCTTGTTCGGATACTGGGTAGAGGAAGAAGCATCAACGTCCGCGCGAGGAATCTGTGGGGGAGCAGCTGGAACTGTCAATTCATTTCGCAGAGCGCCGACGTCGCGTCGGGCCTGTATTTCTTCTCGTGGAGGAGACCTGATGTCATCAGGAACAAACGGGTCATCCTGTTCAATGGGGCGAGGCGGGAACGCTTGAGGTTCCACTCCGATCGGCCTTGGGGGCGATATGGCAGATGTCGTCAATGTTGGGGATATCGCAGGGGCCGGTTGTCCAAATCGAGTTGTTCTCTCGCGCTTGGGTTGCGGCGGAGGTTGAGGCGACACAGGACGCGGGGGAATCGCTCGAGTCTGTTCCTGCTCACGCGGTGGCGGCAGGTCGCGAGGTTCGTCGCGGGTGCGGTGATCGCGTTTACGCGGAGGTGATCTAGGTCCTATATGGGTGCAAGGGAAAGAGGAACGGGGTTGAGAAAGACATGGCGGACGAATAGACACGCAGATGGAGAGACAAAAGGGGAGGAAGGGAGAAAGAGGGGGAGTAAAAAAGACGGAGTCCATGATGAGCGTCCTTGAGTCGATACGGTAGTAGAGAGGCCGGAATGCGGAACGGGTGGGGCAACGGCACACGGCGCGCCGCCTCAGCCAGGCTGTCTGAGGCAAGTCTAGCGAGACTGGACATTGCGCTCCGTCGGAGGAGTGCTGACGCTACCGTGGCCGAGCCGGCATACGAGAGGTGGAGGTGGAGATGTGAGGATGAGGCGGATAACGTACTCTGAGAGGGTATGTTTTGGATACGGTCCTGCTCACGCAGGTCGAGAGCACGAATTTGATCACGGTCACGGTTCCGACCCCGGAGGCTTCCACTCCTGGTTGGCATGGGCGGTCTACCTTCATACACAGGGCCATCATAGGCAGCCTCATCCTGAGGGCGTATGCGCCGACGAGACTCCTGATAAGCACTGCTGTTGAGCTCAGGAGTTAACGGATCGTTATTCCATCGACTCCTTGGTGGGGCGAAACTAGCTGGCAATACTTCACGATCTCTCTGTATAGAGGAATCTGCATCAGTATTGGCATCGCGCCCACCACGTCCAGTACGCGGTGGACGGGCTGGCCGCGATTCTCGGCCTCGAGAACTGGTTGAGCTGGACACAGGCAACGGAGACAGAGATCTTGCGCGCCCACGGGCACGCGGCGGAGACGCCGGTGGTGTAAAAGCACGATCCGGATGCGGATTAAAGCGCGGGTCCGCTGCCTCGACGCGATTGCGGTCTGCGCGCCTGTTTCCTGCCGGAGGAATGGGTGCTTCGGCACCCCCAGGTCGATAGTGACGGTCCTCGTAAGAAAGCCCGTTTACATCGGAAGTGGCTGTCTCTTGGAGATCTGTCAAACCAGCGTCAGGCGGAGGCTGTGCACGCCTTGTATGGCGAGAAGTCTCCTGGGATGGGGGAGGGGGGTGGTCAGATCGAGGCGGACTCAAATTCTTGTATCCCGCAGGCAAGTTACTTCCACGATGGTGACGCGTGCTGTCGCCTCGGGAATGGCTGCGAGATGGAGAGGAATTAGAGTTGCTCACGGGACGGGTCCAGGTGGATTGGCTAGTCCGAGAGTTGTGTTGGTAGACACCACCAGAACTACTTCGCGGTTCGCGGGAGTCCCGGTGACGCGGAAGAGGATCGGAATCTAGTGCGGCGGAGGACTTCCCGGTACCTGGAGTGGATACGGTCGGCGCAGAACGTCCATTGAGCTCGCTCTTGTGGGACTCACTGCGAGTTGATCTCGTCGCCACAGACATTGCTGTCGCTTCGACTATGGACGGGTGAGATGGTGGCAAAAAGGGGACATTGGTCACGACCGGTTTCGGAGGAAGGGCATGAGTGAGTCGTGGTGGTGGTGGTCGCTGAGGCGAACGAGTGGTTGAGGGGCTGTTTCGACGAGGTGAACCTGCAGTTGAAGACGGTACTTGTGAGGTGGAGGAGTCTTCGCGCTTCAAGTTCCTGGAAGATGAAGGCCGCTCCATGAGGGAGTCATTCGAAGGCTCCGCTGAGGAAAACTGGCTGCTCTCGGTCGCCAGAGCTGTGACGTTTCGATCTTGCTGCAGGGCATAGTATTCCTGGTCATCCTCCTCCTCCCCGAGTGAAACTGCGTCTTCTGCGTCGTCAATCTCGCCGGCGGTCTGGTCCGCCGGCCTGCTGGAGTCTTGGATTTTTTGGTCGTCGTCTTCGTTTCCCCAGTCCAGAACGTCGTGGTCGTCGTCCATGATGGAAGAAAAGAGAGACGAAGGGTAGACGAAGGGTGGATGGAGGGGAAAGTGTGGCGGCTTGTGGGAAGTTTGACGCTGTCTAAGCGATTTAAACTCCGCTTAAAATTACGACCACGCCTTGTCGACGTGACCACCAAACTGTCGACGCTGTAGCTTGAGACTGCTGTGTCTTGAACGCTTACCCAGCGGCACTGCCCTTTTCTTATTCTACGCTGGCTCTGTCTCGTCGCCAGAGATCAGCTTATGCGACCATGGTTCTCCCGATGAGCGCCGCTGAAGATGGAAATATTCACCGCAGCTCTGGTAGCTTGACCCACCGCGTGCCTGTCATGTTTAGACGGCTGCATCGCTTTCACCAAATGGTATGCACGACTTGACCGCTCAAGGAAGCTTTGTATGACTCAAATGAAATCTAGGACTTTGAGCTGGCGGCGTGGCAACTCACGTATCTCTGCCTGGCCCCCCGGAGAGTGTGAGTGTGAGCCTTGTCGCGTTCTATCGTACGAGCACCGTTTGAACATGTTCTTCAGGTATCGGAATGTTTACTTTCATAAACGTGAGTCCTTTTCACTAGGTGATTGGAAGCACTGTCTGAATTTTCGCAGAAACCAAGAATACATGGGCACGGGACGATCCCGCTATCCTTGTTCTAATTTCCGCCTGTCTTTGTGGTCAGTTGTCTCGTCCTGACATCGAGCAGAATGCACTGAAACGTCCGCCAAGTTTCTGCTATAGCATGGGCGGTTGTGTATCAATATAGCATCTTCGAAACCATACGACTCGCCTTGTTCATGATTTTGCGGGATTACCTGTTCTCAGGCATCGTGATTGCCACCATCCTTTGGTATGCTACCCACAGTCCATCTACGGGTTTCAAGACTGATCATGTTTCGGCGTTAGGTTTGTATCAAACCGCCTGCTGCTTTCCCCGCCCTCTCATACAACGCCGGCGGACTCCCAAGTTGAATGGGCCTATGCATTCGATGTTCATACGAACGCCTTCTTTCCTTTATACCTCGCTCTTTACCTTGCTCAGCTCTTCCTCCTACCCATCATCTTCAAGGATAACTGGGTTTGCCTTTGGGTGGGTAACACCCTTTACCTCGCAGCGTGCGTACCTCCTTTTCTCGACAACATCAAAATCATGACATGATGTCCATCAGATTCGCCCAATACACTTATGGAGTGTATCTCGGCTTGAACGGTACGTTTCGAGCCCATCTCCAGCTAGCGCATCTCAAACTTCCCTTGACACAGCCTTGCCGTTCCTCGTCCGATCCGAGCTACTTCTATCTCCTCTTCTCCCATTATTTACGGCCTACATAATCTCTCTTCTCGGTTTCAACGTCGCGAAAAGCGTGCTTGGAGTCTACTTTGGACCATAGTAGCACTGTTGTATTTCGGTAGGCATATGATACAATGTGATCGATCGGGGACCACCCATCCCGAAGCTGTGTATAAGTGTCGCAGTAACCAGTGTGCCCTCACGATGAAAGTAAACATCCTGAGTCTCCCTCTGTTGTCTTGGTATAAATACTCTGAGCGTCGTGGATCCCTTATCTGTCAGGGTTAAAACACGCGGTAGGAGTCTTTTAGTTTTGATCTTCTCCATTCCAGTCACGTTCCACAACGCCAGTTCGCTTGACCGACGTTCCTCGCGTGTCAACGCTTGTTCCTCCTCTTCCATTCTCTTCGTCTGCCCGTTCACCCCCGCCCATCGTTCTCTCTACTCGCTGTTACCCCTAGTTCTCCTCCAGCCGGGTAGAAGCCATGAGCACACAGGTAGAGAGGGCGATTGAGCAGATCCAGAAGCAGCCCAAACAATCAATGGACTGGACGCAGCACACCCTCGAGGATGGCAGCGTCATCAGCACGCAAGAGCGGGTCATCAAGGATGTACGTTATACCTCTTCTCGTCGCTCGCCCGTCTCGATGCTGATCTCGCTCCGAAAAATCGCAATCGCCACCTCTAGGTCCAAGCCCCGGCGATGCACATCCCCACTAACGAGCAGTTCTTCCATCGCCATGGCCAGGATACCTCCAAGCCCGATGTCGCGTACCTGAAGAACCACTTTTATCGTGAGGGGCGGCTGAGCGAGGAGCAGGCG
This sequence comes from Lyophyllum shimeji, assembly GCA_026008595.1. Lineage (NCBI taxonomy): Eukaryota > Fungi > Basidiomycota > Agaricomycetes > Agaricales > Lyophyllaceae > Lyophyllum > Lyophyllum shimeji. The sequence goes on from BRPK01000006.1 coordinate 561,750, forward strand.
CTTTGGATATTGGAGACGGCGACCGAGATCCTAAGGAAGGAGCCCAATGTGCTGCAGGTGGATGCGCCGATCACTGGTGTGCCCTTTTCAGTCTCGTATACCCTGGCTGTTGGCATTGACCCCCGTTCGTGATAGTCTGTGGCGATATCCATGGCCAATATGTAGGTCCCTGTCACGGAGTATATGCAGCACCTCGCTGACTGGATCTATCTTTGCGCAGTATGACTTGATGAAACTCTTTGAAGTTGGTGGAAGCCCCGCCGACACGCGATACCTCTTCCTGGGTGATTACGTCGATCGAGGGTACTTTAGCATCGAGGTACGAGGGCCCATCGCACCTGCGCCGTATGCATTGCTGAATTCTCACATTGCTGTAGTGCGTACTCTATCTATGGTCCTTGAAGATCTGGTACCCCGACACCCTGTTCCTGCTACGCGGAAACCACGAATGCCGGCATTTGACGGATTATTTCACGTTCAAGCTTGAATGTGCGGTGTCCTCCCTTAACGTTGTTGAAGCAATCCTGACGAGTGATGTGTAGGCAAACACAAATACTCAGAGCGCATCTATGACGCATGTATGGAGTCATTCTGCGCATTACCCCTCGCTGCGGTCATGAACAAGCAATTCTTGTGCATCCACGGCGGCCTCTCGCCTGAACTCAATACCCTTGATGATATCCGTAACGTACGTACTCAGCACCATCTCACGCCCTGCGTCATGAAGCCCACCTTTGACGATCCTCATGCAGATCGATCGCTTCCGGGAACCACCAACCCATGGACTGATGTGTGATATTTTGTGGGCCGATCCTGTGGAAGATTTTGGGACGGAAAAGACGACGGAGAGCTTCTTGCACAACCATGTGCGGGGTTGCTCATACTTCTTTACGTGCGTGCCCATCTCTTACCGACATGTGGAGATCCTAATGGCGTTTGCAGTTATCAAGCGGCCTGCCAGTTCCTGGAAAGAAATAACCTGCTTTCCATCATCCGAGCACACGAGGCACAAGATGCAGGGTACGTCCCATCTCTTTCCTATCTTCTCTTTCTCTTACCGTCTGTCAAGGTACCGCATGTATCGCAAAACGAAAACAACGGGATTCCCTTCGGTGATGACGATCTTCTCCGCTCCTAATTACCTGGACGTGTACAACAACAAGGCTGCGGTGCTCAAGTACGAGAGCAACGTCATGAACATCCGGCAATTCAACTGCACGCCACACCCGTACTGGCTGCCTAATTTCATGGACGTCTTTACGTGGAGTTTGCCGTTCGTCGGAGAGAAGAGCGCGTGCCCTTTCCATTTGTGTAGTATAGCAGCGCTGACTGAAATTTCTGGTGTTGTAGTCACCGACATGTTGGTCGCGGTGCTCAATACGTGCACCAAGGAGGAGCTCGACGCGGACGACGATGATTCGACACTGGTGTCGCCGACCTCTTCCGCTGCAGCAGACGACTCGGTGGAGCGTCGGAAAGTTATCAAGAACAAGATCATGGCAGTTGGGAGGATGGCCAGGGTATTCGCACTTCTACGGTCCGTGTTTACCTTTTCGTTGCGCTGCATCCTCGTTTAACGTCTTTTACCAAACAGTGAGGAATCCGAGAAAGTGTCAGAGCTCAAGAGCGTATCGGGGTCCAACAAACTCCCTTATGGCACTCTAGCCTCCGGCTCAGAGGGCATCAAAGAAGCCATCCAAGGCTTTGATGACGCGTACGCCTTGATGCGAAATTCTCCTGTCTGTTTCCTGACACCGGACATGTCACAGCCGTAAATCCGATATCGAGAACGAGCGCCTTCCGCCTGAACTCTTCGATGCCGACTCTGAAGAAGGAAAAGCTCTCATGTCGTCACAGCCCGCGACGCCTTCCGATAGCATGGACTCGCCACCGCCGCCCGTAAGCGCGAACGGCGTCACGGCCGGCATCGAAAAGGCCATCTCCTCCGGGAAGCTCTCGCAGATCAGCACGACGTCGCCCACAGGGACGCCCAACACGGCCTCGACGTCGTCGGTGTACTCACCGACGAGCCCGACGAGCCCCGCGAGTGCTGGATTCAAACGCGGGCACTCGAGGCAGGCGAGCTTGGGCACCACGATGACGAGCCCCAGTACACGCAGGAGGAGTCTCGAGAGCACGATGTCGATGATCGCGGGCGTGCTAGATGGCAAGCTGACGGAAGGGGACGAGCAGGCGTCCGATTCTGCGGACGCCGCAAAAGATCGAGACAGCCGTTAAGGGCTGATTGAGGCTCGCGTGGATGTCTTTTTCGTCTGTAGTGAATCCTTTATAGTCGGTTCTCTTTCTGTTTCCTTTCTGTTTCTAGCGCTATACTTCTGTCGTCCTATAACTCTCGGTGCTTGGTTGGCCCTCGGCGCCAGCCTGGTTGTTACCTCCTCCGCCCCTGTATTCCCCAAGGAACATGATGCTATCGCGCTTCTTCGTTGTAGTGTATATACATCAGATACAGATTCACGAATGACACTATGACTGGGACGTGATGAAGAGACCTATGTACATTGGTAGGAACACCCTCCGGACTGTTATGGCCTTCTGGAGTCAGCCCGCATCGTGTGGGGCCTCAACTTCCGAAAATCGGTGAGTTCCTTGACGTGAAGAATGGTCTGAAAGGGATTGATGTTCATGGACGTCCATTTCTGTACTTCGGAATCTTTCAATGACCTTGCGCAGCCTTGGCAGGCCACTCAGAATGTGGCGCTCTGCTCTTATCGAAGGAAGCATGCGCAATCGATGGACCCTTATCTAGCCTCGACTTGCAGGCAGCAGTCGTAGCTCGATGAGATTTATTCTAGACTTTCATCGTCTGGACTACCACAAATATGGACCTACCAGGATGTGGGCGACTGTTATTTTTGATATCGATGAGGGTGACGTCATCCTGCCTCGCGACCTTGAGAACGTGGCCTTTGCGTACGTCCTTATATTCTGGATCTATAGCGAGATCACGATGTAGTTCTCCGTTGGTGCACCCTACATCGTCTCCGCGTCTTCCTCTGCTTCCATCGATTCCATATCTGCTGCAATTCTATCAATGTTGTGGAGTCGAGTCTCTCAATTTCAACGCCTCCTTCTGCCTCAGATGTCCTCATGTCCTGGACGGCGAAACGACAGACTGATGGAGGCGTGCGTATGATACCTTATCTACACCTTCGTCTTGTCGATTGCCGAGCGAGAACCGGTCATGCTACAAGTGTGCGATTTCAGCAGAATTTTAGCTTTGGTACGTAGCCCCCTGCTCTGGTATCTCTGTGCCTGCTGTGCCATCGTTATCGCAAGGGACTCGTATCCTAACAATTCTCGTCGCCAGAGCAGTATCTTGGCTGGGCCGCGCTGTCGCGCCGCATACGGTCTGCCGACTCAGGGTTCGATCCCGAACGAGAAGTCCTCTTGACGGTCCTGACGGAAATCTTACATAGTCACTGTTCCTACGGTGTCCGCATTGCGATGTATGTGCAAGAGATATTCATGCCGCGAACTCGTCGATGCAAGCTGTGCACCCTGGCACAACGACCCTCGGCGGCCGCTTAGGACATACCCGTCAGGGTGTTGTTCAGATAACAGGAGATCACAAGGAAGCACACAGGCTTCTGCCACACAGCGGTGTTGTTGATCTCACATCTCGACCTCGGTTGTTTAGCCTTCGAGCAGCCTATGACAGTCATGCAGGGTCTGCGGGCCTCCACGAGCTTCCATGAGGGTGGGTGGGTGAATTTCGCCTCGAGGTGGAAGCGGCTGCTGGCTTTCGTGACCACATTTCGAAAGATGGAGCACGGGCTCGGCATGCTCGATAAACGAAGTTGAGCTAAGACAGTCGATGAAATCAATGAATTAATCCAGATGGTGGGTATGGACTAGAGTCATAGTTAGGAAAGAGATGGCGAGCTTTGGTTGTGGGACTGCTTCGGTACACCACTGCTTGACCCATGGTGCATGTCCATACCCGAAGACACTCGAGAAGAGTGCCGCGGAACAGTCGCAGAAATGAAGCCCGACGCTAAGACTGGAAGGCATAGTAAGCGCGGGCCGTGGTACCATGTTTCCAGCAGTCGCGGAAGCTTAGCAAAGAAGACTTCTGAATCTGTGCTAATTTATCAAGCAGTACCCGCGAGGAGAGATATCCTGGCGCAGAAGGTCAAGTTCACACTGTCAAGGAGATGAGCAGACGGGGATGCAATTTTTTAGGTGGGAACCGGCGTGCTAGGACTGGAACAGTAATAAGTGGACTGTCACAGGGGCGTCGTATCATCGTCGCCCATGCAAGCGCATCGGCTTTGACTAGAAAACGAGAAGCTATTGCCGCCGGGCTAGAGGGAATTCTAAAAATGCAATCTGAATAGATGTCATCGATCGCATTGAAGAAGTAACGACGTCATACTTCGCATTGCAGCCTCCCGCCACCACGTCGCACAAGAATTTCGAGAAGCGTTATCATTCACAATCATATGTCCAGCATAGCAGACTCCGCTGTCTTTCGAAGCATCTTCTCGTCTGGGCAGTCGTCGGCCATCTGGTCCGACAAGACTCGTACGGCCTATTACCTCCGATTTGAATCTGCTCTTGCCACGGCCCAGGCGCGTCTGGGAATCATCCCTGAGAAGGCCGCGCAGGCAATTGTGAAGAACTGTTATGTGGAGCTGATAGACCTGAAAGCGCTGGAAAGTGAGACCCACAAGATTGGGTACCCCGTTCTGCCGGTGGTAAAGCAGCTCGTGCGCATGGTGAACGAAGCTGAACCCGGCTTGGGAGAATGGGCGCACTGGGGTGCAACCACGCAGGTACACGCTTCTGGGCAGTTTCCCCCTGATGAACCCAGCGCTGAGGAAGCAAATCCTTAGGACGTCACTGACACCGCGACCGTCCTCCGGCTTCGCGACACGTGTAAGCTGGTGTCGAAGTCCCTCGAGGGGATAACATCTGCCCTTCAGGAGCTCGCGCAAAAACATGCCGCTACCCCTATGGCCGGCCGATCCAATCTACAGCAGGCCGTGCCGATTTCCTTTGGTTTCAAGATGGCACGTTTGCTCGCCACTTTCCACCGGCACCAAGCCCGGTTGAACGAGATTCTCCCGCGAGTGTTGGTGATTGAGTTCGGGGGCGCGGCAGGGACCCTCGCCACCATCTCTGATACCGAGCTTGCATTCCAGTTGCAGGAAGAGCTGGCGAAGGAGCTTGGCCTCGGCGTTCCGGAGATTGCATGGCACACCGAACGGGACCGGATCGCGGAGGTCGGCGCTTTGTTTGCGATGGTGACCGGGACGTGCGCTAAACTCGCCCTCGACGTGAAGCTCCTCATGCAAACCGAGGTCGGGGAGGTCGCGGAGCCGTTCCATGCCCACCGCGGGTCGAGCAGCACAATGCCGCAGAAGAGGAACCCCATCTCATGCGCTTATATAACCGCCATGTCAAGCATGGTGCGTCAGTCAAGCGCAGCATTGTTCGACGCAATGGTGGCAGACCACGAGCGAAGCACCGGGCCTTGGGAGGCCGAGTGGATCGTGCTGCCGCAGATTTGCACCCTGACGCATGCGGTTCTGAACCACACTGAGGAGCTGCTGAAAGGCTTGGAGGTGCATCCCGAGGCCATGAGTAGGAATCTGGACCTGACGAAAGGGACGATTGCGAGCGAAGCGGTGATGATGCAACTTGGAAAGCGCGTTGGGAGGCAAGTCGCTCACGACTTGATTTACGACCTTTGCAGGAAGGCGGTCAAGGAAGACCGGCCCCTCCTCGACCTGTTATCGGAGAATGAAGAAGTCAGAAATTCGGGGATATCAAGGGAAGAGCTGGAATCTTTATGCGATCCCAAGCAGTACATTGGTTTGAGCAAAGAGATGGTTCACCGCGTAATAAACTTGAAACAGTAGGCGCAGTTTGTCCCGGGCGACCCTGCGGGAAGGGAACTGAATTTGGAGTACCTTGATTGAGAGATCCCTTTGCCATTTATTCAATCTGATAATGAAGCGCGGTCGCGTAAAAGATACCCTGGGGTCTCGGAGTCGTGCAGCGAGTTGATAGATATCGAGCGCGATGGACGCGTTGCGCGCGAGCTTCGCGCGTAGTACAGCAAACCGAGTTGTTGGCGTAGTGAGAATATGAGCTGTGTATCGCACCAACATGTAACACTGCTGGTGGCACCTGACGTGGACCACGACGCGAACCAAAGATTCAAACTCGACTCTCTGTGTTGCCTTGTTTGGATCCTGGACAAAACAAGACCACTGGCCCGACCGGCGCCAACAGCGCGTCTGCCAGACGCTGCGTCGCAAATGTTATGGAGTAACATTGACTGTCGTATTCCGCCGTCTATCAACGCCGCGTCGGCGAAAGGGTCGTAACCGCGTCCGCCATTCCCGGGCAACCAAACCAAGCACTCTGCCTCATGGGCATGAACTCGGCACTGGTACGGGTGCAATTCCGGACTACAAATCCGGCGCCATCTTGGCTTGTTTATCTTCGCCATGTTGCCACGCAGTTCTGCAACATGTACAGATCGCTCTGGATTTGCTCATTTGCGTACTCTTTGTCTCGATTTCCGTTCTGCCCCATACACCCACGAGATCTTATCGCAATTCCAGTCACGATTGTACTGGTGACGTTTTCGTCAACCTTGCGGCGCAATGGATCAAAAGCCAAGACATGCGCTTGAACGGTTGTTCTCTACGTTCAGGTTTGCTTAGCTGATCTCTGCGTCGAACTTTAGGGCTACAATGTTGTTAGATGCTTTGAATGTAATTTATTGTCTGCTCGCGCTGTTCTCATGCTATTGACCCCGACGAAATGTTCGTGCTTGAAATAATCACCGCCTTTTACCAAGTTAGGAATTTGCTTCCGTTCTCACCCAGCCGCGCCGAGGCCTGCGGAGGCTCGAGGTGGATGTATCGATTCGTGATGAGCCAGCCACATACGCACCTCCCCAGGCTGGCGCTATGACTGCGTTCCTGTTCCACCACGGGCGGCACTTCCGTCCTTCCATCTGATCAGCCTGCACGGACGCGTGTTGAAACCTCGGACGGCCTGACGTATCTCGGGCCACAGTGCCCAGGACACTCGGCCATTCCATATAGCCAAAGCGTTCCAACAGGCAGGTGCTAAGTACATCGACGTCCCGGTCTTCTTGTGCCCTTGCCCAAATATCACTGCCTATAAGATCTTGCGTACGGTGTGCTTCTGCATGGACCTGCTAGATAAACTCGTACTTCTGTCATTTTGACTCGACATCATTGAAACTCGTGTATGGGGTCAAGCCCCGCATGCTTCCCCGCATTTGTGTTCACACGAGAACTTCGCTTCAGCTTTGTTCCAGCCCTGAACAACCTCGGAAGGACCTCACCGACCAATCAAACGCCGCGATTCTCGTTCAAAGCTCGCATACGACTCGCTTGGAATTGAATGGAATTCGTAATGTTGTCACAATGCAGACTACCGACGACAAGTGGCTTTAGACTCGCCGGAAGAGAGTTCAAGGTAGTCGGAACTCCCTACCCTGACTTGACAGCTTTGACTGATGCTCCTGCTTTTTTCCATCTTTTGTAGTCAGCCGTCGATTGCACGCCCCGCGAACTTAAATGACGAGGTTCATTGTTCCACCGCGGCGGGGGCCGCACGCACGAAAATAATCTGGAAAGGAACGGTCCGTGAGTGACGAAATGTTTTTAATATAAAAGTACACAGGTGGAAGAGAAAGCCGAGGATATTTCGCTGCTGTGGACCTTCGTTGATTTGTTATACCAACCTATTCCGATGAACGATAACGCCGCGAAGACAGTCTCGGCAGCAAACCTTGTTTTGTGCTCGGAGGTTTATCTGTGATATCTCGTCGACGTAGTCTAGCTACGTTTGCCTCGAGCCGCCCAAGGTAGGAGGCTGTCAGGGACAACCAGCGCTCGTGTCCCATGATGGCACCGAGCCTATTTTTTTGCACGGCAGAACTGCGTATGGGAACAATAGCGTCATGGCAAAGATGTGTTGCATCTGAGATGATGACATGTTGTTTCAAAAACAACATCGCGACGACACGTATCATAGCTGTTACCAGCGGAGATATTCCATAATGCCGGTGCGAAAGGCAATGGTCGCGGAAACAACCGCGGCACACGAGGCTATGAGAATTCCGTCGATTGCGTTACCAAGTACACATATGCACTCCTTCCCTACGCGCAGGAATGACGAGACCATGCGATGTCGGAGGCTTTTTTTCAATCCATCGATCAACCCCCGCCCCCGAAGTCCGAACGGCTAGCGGAGATGCCGTCCTCTCCATCCGTTATCCACACTCGCCAGTCACATCCCGTATTTTCTCTTGATCGCCATCCATGCAGGTGCCGCCATCGGATTGCGAGAAACGAAAACGCCCATGTCTTGCTCAGGTATTCGATTGATGTCCACGCGGTTCCAGTAACGAGAAAGCACGTAAGAGATATCGTGAGCATCGCCCTCGGAGCCTCGACTACAGAGCAACCAGCTTAAACTACGGCCAGCAGAGGAGAGTCACGATGCGGAGCCTACATTATCCACGATTTTAACTTGGCTCGAATGAACTCCGAGGCCGTCAGGAAGGGAACGCCTTGAATCTTCATCACAGTCGTGCTGTCCAAGCGTCGAGGGCCCGATTCCCCAGCGGCCAGGATCTCGATCTATCAGCAGGCGGGAGCTGTTATGTTTGACAGGATAATGCCGAATCGAATGGGCTTACGTCGACAGCAGGTATCAGACGACGATATGTGGTGTGAAGTCTGGATGACCTTGACAGTTAGGCAAAAGCTCGATTCGCGAAACTGCCAACCTATTTGTCCACGGCGAATTGGTGGTGGTGAAGTCTGCGCTGCCGCTGAGCGCGTCACGCACCCGGCGAAAAGGATGCGTCTGACCGAATTCAACTATGCAGAAGATCTCCTGGAAGGGGGTAAGAACGAACAAGACCCAACTGAGGGCACAACAAACTTGCGTTCGCGTGCTGAGCATTCGACAAGACTGCAGTCAGGACACTCCCATAGAATGCATGAGGAATATTGCTGGCACGGAGGAGGTTGGAGAGAGCAGCGGCCGCTTCCAGAAGCCTTCGGGTTTCCGACATCGTAGCAGAAAGGAGGGAGAGAGTGCGTCAGGCCCAGTTCATGTTATAAGTCAGGTTGCAGTAGCGGCGAAGGAACCGGTCAACTGAATATGTAATACGCCTGTGAAGAGGGGTCCCAGCCTAGAAAAGAAAGAATCAACAGATGCCTGATCTCGTCCTCCGTCTCTGACCGAAAACGGGCACGTCCGATCAGTCGAAACCACAGCACGTTGTGGCAACGTTCCGGGTCAAAACAGGAAAATGTCCATGAAAGCTTAAGAATTACGTATCAGGCCGATCGCTGTATATATACACAGTAGCCTCTGATAAAAAATACACGGCCAAAAGCTAGAAAACTGTTGACGACACTGGTATGTTTTGTGTGGAGATGGAGATGTACGCACCTTCGGCCTGCGGTTGTGTACATGTGGGCCACGGATCGCAATTGCTGCTCATGGTTAAAGACAGCCCTTGATTACAGATTAAATGAAGGAACAAATCGCCAGTCGGGAAGAGGTGAATTCGAATCCGGACATGTCTTCCGATGTGGAAGAGCAAAAAACGGCGATGGCTTGTGGGGGGCTGGTCACGTTGATCTGTATGGGGCTACGCGTGACATGTAACACGTCATGTGGATATCCCGAAATTTCCTTTGCAGTCTCCGCTTCTCGACTACGCGGCTTCGAACGGCTCACATCTGCGTATGCATACAGGGCTCTGGAGGACAAGTTCCAGACATGTAATGGGAGCACTCTGCGGGGCCGTTGCCCTTCCAAACGCCGCAGGCATGGCGTCTACAGTCAGTCGCCAAAGGCTCGTCTCAAGATGTGCAGCTCAGCTCTCAAGTGGCGTATGTGTTCCTTTGGAAACTACGAACGGCACGGTGGGGAATCGAATTCACATTCGCAATATCTCGTGGGCACCGAAGCCGTCACACCGCCCAGTAGAGTTGTCCGATGAGCAGGAGGATATAGCGAAGGCTGCAATTTTAGAGAAAGTGATGAAAGGGCGTCAACCAACGGATCTCATGCTGCGCTGTGAGTCTAGTGTAACTTACGATGAGACACATCTGAACACGCTTTCTTAGGTACTGTGTTGGACCGCGAAGGTCACTTTGGCTCGTTTCATGTATCCTCATGAAATAACCTTCTTCCCTCAGGCAACGTCAAAACAATCTCCGGTCATTTCAGAAAGTCCGACCTGAGTGCAGAACACGCTTTGAACGTGAGGCAAGATCGCATCCCTCGCCGTCCAGTTCAGCTCAAATTCAGGATTCCAGGCTCGTGATCTGCGCAAAATCGATTCACGCGTGCCGAACCTTGTGCCAACTATTTTGGTACGAAAAGAGGCCATTCTGGTGGGTTTCGACGCGAAATGCTGAAGTTGACTAGTTGTAATGAGCTGCTATAGGTCAACATCCTTCACATACGAGCTCTCGTCAAATCGGACGCTGTTATCCTTTTCGATACCTATGGGTCCGCCGACTCTCGGCTTCATTCTGTCTTTCTATATCACCTGGAAGTCAGCAGTATCCTAGTCTCATCATCCGCATTAGGCTGACGAGATACGCAGCATAACCTCAAACTCAAAGGATCTGGCTCACCCTATGAATTCAGGTACGTGTGTATTCAGGTTGCCTCGTCACGCGACACCGAACCTCGTTCTCCAGAGCCCTTGAGTCGATTCTGCTCTCCGTCTTGAGCGCCTTAGAGGCTGAAATGGTCTTCATTCGTAATCTCGTCGGAGGTCTGCTAGCAGAACTGGAGGACAACATTGATCATGATCGGTTTAAGCGTTTACTCCACTACTCTCGGCGCCTGACGAGCTTTCAGAACAGAGCCAAACTGGTACGGTCTCTCCTCATTGTAGGTCCCCTCCAAAGTGACTTCATTTAATGACAGGTTGAGGAGGCTTTGGAGGAAGTTTTAGGCCAAGGTTATAAGATAATCGCATCAGAATTCTCCGACTATGTTCCTGACATTTTTGGCTGCAGACGACGATCTGAATGCGATGTATCTCACGGATAAGAAAAATAACATCGTTCGCGAGGGGCAGGATCACGAGGAATTAGAGCTACTCTTAGAATCCTTCGCGAAACAAGTAGAGGAGATTGTCAATGAAGCGGAGAGTATACAGGTAAGCAGCTCGTCGGCTCCAGATTGGTATGCTAATCGGAACAGAGCAATGTGCAATCCACTCAAGAAATAGTGGAACTAATATTAGACTCTAATCGTAATGCGTTACTTGCTCTGGACCTACAGGTAGCGTCCTCACTGCCACTATGCGCGCGCACCGACCGCCTGACTGGTGACGACCAGGTATCCATCGCCACGCTAGGCATCGGCTCAGGAGCTTTAGTTGCTGGACTGTTTGGCATGAACGTAAGCTTCTCCCCTCGTTGTGAAGTCCGTCTTGAGATCAATTGACATCAACTCTGAACAGCTGACGAGCCATATAGAGGAACACGTATACGCCTTCTATGCCATGTCGGCAGCCTCCGCAGCGCTCGCACTTCTTGTGGCATGGACGGGCCTCAGAAAGTGAGATCCTGTGCGCCGTCCTACGTCACGTTAATTGACACCTGCAATGTGTAGACTCGCCAAAATTCGGAGAGTAGGCCTCTCCAAAAGCCAGAACAGTCAGAAAGCACGGCGGCCTTGGCTTCCCCTTCCTCTCCGAAGCAGAAGCTCGGATGGCTGGTCATAACCCCACATTCATATACTCACAATGCGGAGAATCGCCCAAGCACGATCCGTCATTCGTTAATCCCCACACTACCAAGGCCAAGCTTCCTCTCCTCATCGAACGGACCTTGATCGGACGGAATATTGCCAGTAATATATACCCATACGGTCATTTCTTGCACGGATATTCCCTCAACTCGGGTCATCACGACGTCGCCAGAATCTGATACGGAGAAACGAGGCAGCGGATCGAAGTAGAACCCAGCTCGCACGAGACCTGGTCAGTTCAGTCCCTGATTTTCTCAGCCAGCCCGACCTCCAGAACGACTGGGTGTTTCCGGATCGATCGTTATCAGATGCTCTTGTTTATCTTCGAGAACGTCGAGAATACATTTGTTTGCGTTTTTCCTGCGCGGAGGCTGTCTTCACGGTCTTTTGGAATGGAAGTTGTGATCGGAGACCCAAAATCGGTCCCAAGTCTAACTTCTTGGCAAGAAACGGAGACTTCTGACTGTCGAGCTAGTGCCATGCTTCAAGGCCAAGGGCAAATGCGTACAGACTCGGTATCAAGGCGCCAGAATTCATTCAGGCAGCGGCACCTATCATCGCACTCTCCGCTCGTCGGGCGTCGAAACAAAGGCGACGGCGCGTGGGGTATCAACAAAAATCATTTCCCGCATCTATGTGACAGGTGGACACGGACGGGGTGTGGACTTCGCCGCTTCGCTACGAAACGTTTTTCCTGCTGAAATGAAGCTGCGAACATGTGCACTTCTCATGCGACGAAAATTAACGCAGTCAAACGGCACAAAGCGGCTAAAGGGGAACTGGGGCCAGCGATCCGAGGATCGATACGTGCAGGAACGTTGAGGCGCAGGGGAAAAAATGCGAGGTCGTAAGAGGGAAAACCTGACAGTATACACTAGTCGCTGTCCCTGACCAGCCTGACCCACGGTCTTTGTTTGAGATTTAAAGGAAGGCCCGTTGTCGCCGTGAAGGAACCATGTGATGGTCACTTTGATGAGAACCTGGTTGTCGACATCCATACCAGTCAGATGGCATTCATTTTACTCTCCAGGCTCAAGAAAATGATATGTCAATGGGCGATGGTGGGCATCCCAGAAACAGGTTACGGAATGATTGGAAGGTCGAGGAAATGGGACGTCCCCCGATGAATGCCGTTGTCCTTGCAATTGGTGCTCAACGCTGCTAGCGGACGCCAATCAACTGGCGGACTCGACATGTGTCTTTTAGTTTAAACTTCTTCTGATCATAGAATCGAGGCCGCGTTTCTACGAATCTCAAGGATCTGGCTCTTTTATGGAGTAGCATCGATTAGGCTAGCCAATGAAGCCGGACATGAAATCAACGCTAAATGACACACTGTGCGGCGTGAACAAGGCCTCCGGGAGACAAGCGCAAGGAGCAGTGTAGGGGACTGGATTTCGACACAGGATCAATGTGAGAACGTCGATGATGATTCCACCAGCCGGCGAAATGGCCTGGTTGGTAAACGCGTTGCCGTCCTCTCCGCCAGAGAAGTTGCCTGAAAGGCACGGACGTCCTCGCCCTTTCTAAAGGCACTAGGTCAGGCGACACGTTTTTCCGTCTGCGGGGCTGTCGAATGAGCGCTTACACGCAGATTGAGCGGCGGTGCGATGTATCATCGCAAGATGACTGAGACGACTGACCTACGGCGGAGGGTTTCATGACAAACATGGGCAGGTTGACAAAATCCTCGATTGTACAATTCCAACCGCCGTACTGCTGCACATACTGTGCAAAATGTTCAGGTGACGTGCTTGGAAGATGCGAGAATCGATTGCGGGCGACCATCCGGTGTCGAGATTGCCGATTGGTGCTGTCGTCGTCCATTATCGATGGATCTCGTTCGGAAACGCGGACCAGATCAAATAAAACGGTCTGGCCTCAGCCGCATGCGGCTGGTTCTGATTTTCCGGGCGGGAGGCATGAGGGGGAATGCGACAGGCCAGTCGAGTGGCGAAAGCATGAGTGACAAGCGACGGCTACGGTCTGACGGTATGTAAATCGAGGATCCTCAGAAAAAAGAAAGAGTGATTGAGCGATGCACCCGGAGAATGCGTAAAGTTTTCCCTTCCTTACCTGCGGCTGCGATACAACCGAAAGGTCAGATATCTAAGGACGACGACAGCATCGAATGGCGTAGAAAATAGGCAGTACCTGCTTCACGGCAGTGTCCGGTCAAGTAGACGAGCTCTTACGCCGCCAAAACAGAGCCAGGAGTCTGAAGTGCTCATGCAAAGGCTGCCATAATTTTCCGAGCCGTCCTAAGATGTTGAAGGAACGTTCACAAAGGATGTGGCACCACTGGCGCGGATGGAACTTGGTCGGCTATTTCCAACTCCGACCATCAGGCTCAGAGAGTAACACGCGTAAATAACGCAGCAATTCTGCATCCACGACGACTTGATGTCATCAAGATCTCAAGCAACAGGTCGAAGTCTCCAAGTTGTGGGTTTGAATTCATATGGATGCTGTCTCAACGTACCATCTCCACGCTGAATAAGGATATAGCCTTCCCAGGTCAAAGAAGGTCTGCAGAAACCAACGCACGCCTTAGCCATACCCCATCCCATATCGTGAGGCTCATTGTTGCGGAGTACGGCTCAGTCGTTGACGTGATCTTTGCACTTGAATATCCATTTCCCAGGCGAACTCGCTGCAGGCTCGGTAGTCCCTCGTTGGCATTCCTTTGCGCCACTGGCCATTGGTGATCCAGCCGCGCAATATCTATCTACCGCACCACGTAAGTTTGTGTTCCCTTTTTCAACGGACTTGGCGGCTGCTTTCAGACTCATGATCGTGTCTGGGGATCATGTGCACTTGTACCTCAGCTAACCCGTGAAACACTAGAGGAAGAACACACTGACGGGCCGGTGTTCCGGGACCTTGTATGTATGAACCCGCATCGAGAACTGGCACGCACACTGTGAGACAGCTTTCGAATGACACTCAGGAATTGGACAGCTGGGTGTTATATAACAGAAAAATAACTGGCAGTGGCGCCACCGTGTGCATTCCATACCCAGGCTTGGTGTTATACCATCTTGCTGGATCTCCGTTAGCACGTCGCCTCGTCTCCTTGACCGGCTCTTTTCGTCTGTGCTTCAGGTCTTCAGATCTGGACATTACAGACGCATCGAGCTACCTTTTGTGGTCGCTAAAGTCTCGGACCCTCCTCCTTCAAGTAAAACGCCCGTCCTTATGCTTGTTCGGAGATATACTACTCAGGACGTAACATGCTGCTACCACGAGGTCACGTCGTTCGTCCAGCAAGAATTAGAATCTGTCAACGTCCGCGCTTCACAGGTGCATGGGCGAGATGTAACTGAAATCTGCCTGCATTGTCACAGGACCAGGGCCGACCATCAATAGTCCGAGTATACTATGGTGCGAGTGTGAATCAGCTCTCGAGTCGAGGACTTTTCCACCACGAATGGGACCACACTTCGCAGCGATTCACGGCACGCTCCGCTGACTGGCTATGTATCTGCTTGGCACCTCACGTACAGAGTGCTAGGCATTCTTTTGGGGTTGCCTCTCTACTCCGACGCTTTGCAGGCGGCGTGTATGAGTTGAATTGTGCCGGAGTATTCAGAGCTGGTTTCCACTTCCAGATATGCAGTCGTCATCACACACCGTAGCGATCCAGTTCACCAGCTCCCCACTTGCGCGGGGAGCGCGCGGAGAAGATATGGACAACACGTACATAGCTCAAATCCCCTCACACCCTTCTGGTATCACTCAACGAATGGTGATTGTCTACTCAATGTAAAATCCCGTGTCCCTGCTTTTACGTCAAGTCAACTTTTACTGTACAAATTCCATGAGGCAGAAAAAGAATGGTCCAATCCAGGATCGAACTGGAGACCTTCTGTGTGTAAGACAGAAATCATAACCACTAGACCATTGGACCGTTGAGAATGCGATCATCAGCACCGTCACATGGAAGAAGAGCCTGGCCCTGGCTCCGAAGTACGTGATCGTGCGCAAGGCTTATGAATGATAACTGCGGTGGTCCGTGGAGATCGCTAGCCGTCGTTGATGACCACAGCCATTGTGCTCGCTGTGCTCGACGTCCACCTATGTTGACCTCCAGGATACCCTGGGCGGTTCTGCTTGCTGTGGCAGGACCAGTCGTGGCCCAAATTCTTCCCACTCCAACGCTTGCGGCGCGACAGGACCCGTCTCCATCACCTGTCCTCGTCTTCAATTCAGTCGAAGAACCAGTATCCTGCGCGTCGACCGTGGTATCCTGGCTTTACGCAGGACCAGACGTGTCTCTCTCACTCTTCGTCACGAACGTCAGCGTCCCTCAAACTGGGCGGCCGACGACCGAGCCTCCGCCCAACACTTTTACGAACACCTTCATTGACGGGCCCAGCCGACGCAGCCTGCAGCCCCGGGGTGACATTTCACTCTCAGTCGCTAATGGACTCTCACCCAGCACTCGTTCATATAACTGGACGGTCAACGTTCCAGAGGGCAACTACCAACTGACTGCTGTCATCCAAACCTCGCCTCCATATGTTGTCAGGTCTGCTTCGTTTTTCGTGCAACTGGGGACGGACAGTTCGTGTTTAAGCGCCAACCCAGCCCCCTCCGCTTCTACCTCTAACCCGTCTGACACTTCAACGCCCTCGGCCACAACCAGCAGCACGGCAATCAGTTCCAGCTCCTTACCCACCTTCACCCCAATCGGCGGTGCTTCCAATACCCCGGTCAACAAGGGTGCCATCGCAGGAGGTGTCGTGGCAGGCGCCGTAGTCCTTCTCGGCGCGGTGGGTCTCTACCTCTTTTTCCTGTGGCGCCCCAAGCGCAACCGAGCGCGCTCTGCCTCGATCACCCACCCGTCGTCAAAAGGTCCCTTTGCATTTGGAGCAGGAGGCGGGGGTGGAGGTAGATGGGGTGGGCTCGATTCCGTGGACTCCCACATGGCGATGCACGACACCACTTTCACGGCCACACCCAAGAAGACCAAAAAGCCCTATGCCTCTGCACGGCACCAGTCCCAGGCCTCCTCTGTTGGGCCCTTTGCTGGCGGCATCAGCGCCAGCCAGGGTGATATACAGACCAGCTCAGGATACCCGGGATCCCCGTATGAGGAAAAATATGGCTCCCCTGATGAAATGGGCCTAGCGACGCTCGGACCCAACGGCGGCCGCAGCCCGAAACTCAACGCTCGCTCCTACTCCTCATCCACCTTTTCCTCCGACCTCGGCGCTTTCGGCCCCGACCCCGCCGCCACGCAGCGGCGGCCCTCTCTCACCACCAACTCCCAAGCAAGCCCCCGTCGCCCTTCGGTCGACTCCACCGTCGAGCGGTCGCCATTCGCCTCACCGCCGACGTCTCCCGTAGTCCTTGGTCGCTCGCCCTCCACCGGCGCGCAGACACAGCCGCCCGTCCCCGCACAGCGCAAAACCCCTCGCAAGCCGGTGCCCGCGTACACCGCCGCCTCCCCGTCCGCACCGTCGCCGTCCCTCGTGTCCCCCGCTGTATCTCCCTACGACTCGCCAGTCCTCCCGCTGGGAGGTGGCGGGCACTACGCGACGCGGGCGGAACGCGGGAGCCTGAAGTCCACCTCGTCTAATACCAAGTCGAGATCGAAGTCGAAGGAGCGGTCGAAGTCGAAAGGGCGGAAGGCTGGCGACGGAAGCTCGACGAATGCCAGTAGCGAGGAGCTTGGGTCTCCACAGCAGCCAGCGGGGACGCTGGAGCATAAGAGCAGCTTTGGCCCTGGCGGTGTGGAGGGCAAGCAGCTCCATTATTTGATCCCGGATATGCCGCTTGGGCAGCAGTGAGCCCCCCGGTACGACGAGTGAGGTGGTTAGGAGGGCCGGACCCCTTACCGAGTACAGTTTTTTGGTTTCGTTTTTCTTGCCTATTGTGTCCTTCATTTGGATGTTGTTTTGCTTACCGCTGTTTTTCGTTATACCTCAGGTTGTGTACTTACCCCCTTACTATCCGATGTCGGCAGTCATGTTCATGTCTACTAATGTCCTCACTGACCCACCATTTACTGCATATCTTTCGCTGTCATACCAGTTACGTGTCTTCATCTTATGTTCAAATCCTCTGCCCACTTTGTTGACCAAAATACCACCACTTTGACTCAGGTAGAACTGGCATTCTTTAGTTTGGTTCTTATTTTGCTCACTCTCTCTACGACCCCACTATCGTGCACATTGTCGACTCTTGTATTGTACCCCCTGAATCTAGCTACTCATATGCACCTCATGGGACAGGCGAGAGCTGAGCATCTACTTTTCCTTGCCGTTCACTGGCTGTCCGGGGAAACAAGCCAGCATCTACTCTCGAAATTTGAGGATGTATCCTCCGAGTCGGACCTGTGGGACGCAATATCTCTTTTCGTCGTGCGGTCGCAGGAACATTCATCTCATATTCCCATTTACAGTTCCCCGTCTTTGACCTGCAGTAGGTGCTCCTAGCAGCGATCTATGCTCGAACGATAACGAAATGCCAGCCGCCTCTTCTTCCACTCCGTCCGTTATTTCACGCATACCCCTTTCGCCGCCCGCTTCCTTCTTCCCCTTTCCCCGACGCGATACAGATTCTTTCTGCAGGGACGCTGATGGCATGTTCGTTGGTGCACGCGGCGACCCGCCAAGACCCTCAATTCCACGTCCTGCCGACGTGCTGCACCAAATCGCGATGATCGCGGAGCTTGAAAGTTCCCTGTACGTCATGCATTGCGCTCAATTTTTTCATGCTTCCTTCCCGCTCTTTCCCCATGCGCCATGCGCCATGTACTACGAGCGCGCTGTCCGGCGTTCGAAGAATCAGCTCTGAGATTATGCATTTCTGGTTACTCAAGCAAGACAGCATTATGCCTTTGGTTCTCTCCGTCGTTTCGGAGGGTATGTTCGGAGTCCCATCTGTTTTGTTACGATATCGCCTTCGAGCGCTCATTAGATTTGATACGCCCAGGCGAGGATCCGAGCTGCACAACTCAGATCTACGATCGCAGTACGGCACCTCTGCACTACTGTGAGCGTGGCTTTTGAGATTAGCTATTTTGCTAGACCATACTCCAACGACCCTGCTCAAGCTTCCGAAGATCTGCTCAGGAATGCATCCGTCATATCTCGTCGTCGCGTGACAAGCTCCCTCCCGGGTTTTTGGTCGTCACAGATCTGACTCGATGTGTTTCGTTCGAGCCGTCGTGCCTCTAAATTATGGTGCGCTCAAGTCGTACCGGGACTGCGGTTCGTCCAGTTGTTCAGGGCTTGCTCTTCCAATGGCGGTGCTCGTGAAGACTTATCGACTGTTCCTCCGCTGCCTGCCTTAAATTGCCACGTGGGGAAGGAATGCCACACTCTTAGAGTGGCCGGAGCCCGAACTTCTGTGCTGGCCATCGGCGGGTCCGCTTTTGTGGCGCTCGTCCCTATTTGGAGCTCAGGACGCATACAATCATTCGATCCTCGAGGATCCGGCGCGAATGAATTGATGGCTGTCGATCGCAGTATTGCACACTAGACTGACGTACTGTTTTCGTCTTCCGGATTCGCGCTTCTGCCTGAAGATTCAAAATTTGCCTGTTGGCGGTCTCTAGATCTCGTCGAGATCTTGTCTATATCGCTCATTTCGTGAGCTTATTTCTGCAGGCGAAATCTGCAGGATTTGAATGGCTCTTCAGATTTCACAGGACCCAGGAGGTTGGCTCGATAAGTTCACCGTACGTCGACGACAATATTCGTTTTGATTGGAGGTGGAAATGAAGCAGAAACAGCACACGGAAGCCATAACACAAACAGCTCCGCTTCTCTTCGTTTCGACAAATATTTGAGCCCTCCGTCGAGCTCCCAGTTTTCTAGGATTCGAGCCCCACCCGCCTCTCTTGATTTCTATCCAGCACTATGCCAAAGTGCCTAGTCTGCGACCGAATCTTTTGCGACCGCCAAGCCCTGCATCAGCATCTGCAGAGTAGCGGCGACAGACACCCCGTCTGTATACCCTGCGGCCGCAGGTTCATTAGTGACCAGGCAAAGGACGAGGTTCGTCTCCGCAGTTTCACTTTCGCAAAGGCTGTCAGTATTTTGCTGCCCCGCGCTGTAACCGCAGAACCTGAGCTATGTATTAATACCCTTGCGTACCAATCAGCACGACGCGGCTAGGCATCCCACCACCTTCCCCTGTACCATCTGTGGTCGCTCCTTCGATGCACAATTTGCCCTCGAGGACCACTATCGAGGATCCGCCGCCCACCCGAATTGCCCAAAGTGCGGGCGGGGGTTCAAGGACAAGGAACAGCGTGATGCGGTGAGTTGTACTTTCCCATCTATCGCTTCGCGGTGTTATGCAGGATATTTAATCTCATACGTCGCCTTGTATTTGCAGCATCACACCAGGGAGCATCCCCGGGTCGCATGTGCTCCCTGCAGTGGCATGCTCGTATACGAGGATGCCCTATCACATCACTACACCGTGTCTTCAAAGCACCCGAATTGTAAAGCATGTGGCCACGGGTTCAGAGACCTAGAAGCTTTGGAACGTGTAAGTGATTTAGACTTTGCTACCCCGCGTTCGAGAATCTGACTGTGATTAGCACGACCCTGATCCAGAGGCGCACCCGCAGTGCGTTGTGTGCAAAATCCTGTTCAAAGACAGGCAAGGACTCGAAGTGGTGAGCACGTCGGTTCTTATACGTTGTTCGGTGTTCTGACGCGAGGATTGCGCTCGCTGTTTAGCATGTTATGGAACGACATGAAGGCGCGCTGTCAGTGGCCATGACGTCTCCCGCGATGCCTCCTGAACTGAATGGAAACGAGGCGAGCGCTGTTGCGCCCCTCGGCACCCCCTCTGGTGGTACGCATGCCGTCGCCGCTTACACACCCCTGGACTTGAGGATTGCGGTGTGTGTTTGGGTGGATTTTTTTGTAGCCGCGCTGACTCGCCATACACCTGCTCGTATTCTTTAGGAACTCGTGCAACAATTTGAAGAGGCGCACCTCAGCACCGCTATCGGCGTGGGTGCTGGCAAATCTACTGCCAGCACTGTCAGCAGGGAGCGAATGACCCTGAACTCGCCACCCATCCGAGCGCGTTGGTCGGCCTTACCAGTAAGTCTTCCTCAGCCTTTGATTGCGAACGACCTCATCTGAATCTACGTGTCCGTAAACGCTTACGTAGAACATCAACTCCTCACATCCGGCGGGCGAAGCCCGTAGATCCATGCCGCCACCCTACGCGGCTTTGAACCCGAGGAGCGCGCCGCGTTTCTCCGGGCCTCTCGTCGCGCCGCACCAGGGCAGTTCACTCTGGGGTACCGCCGGATTGGGGGTCAGGGGGCCGCTTGGTAGGGATGCTCGCGGCGGCCGAGTGTGAATGCAGATCCGTGGGCTTACCTTGCGCGAGTCACACATGGTGGCAATCGTACACGTTTCTTTTCTTGAGCTTTCTTGTGCCCGCCCATTGCGTATGCCGTGATCTGTGCTGTACCATGTCAGAATCCATACGACATATCGACCGAACCATCGCATTTGACACTTAATCCTGAGCCGATGTAAATTCTTCAGACACGTCGAACACTCAACAACAAATGAAAATAGTGAGTACAATTAGACAAACCAAAGCAGACGATATCAAAGCACAGGGTGTCAATGTCGATGCCAGTGCTCGCTCGGCTTCAGGCCGTCGTTGATCAGGACCTTCGTCATAATCTTCGCGTTGGTGCGCAGCTTCCCTTCCTCCTTACCCTCCCCACCGTCATCAAACGAGACTCCCAAACCTCGAGCGACACCCCGGACAGTCGTTCCGGAACTCCCCTCTTCATCGTTCTCCGCGCCGTCTCCCCGGATCCAGGCCCCTACCCTCGCTTCCTCCTCCCACCAGGCGCTGGCGCGTCCGCGGAGCTCGGGAACACGCATCGTCGCAGCATGGGTATATTTGGCAAGGTGTAGCACCGGTAGTAGGTGCGTCATCGTTTGGTGAGTTCGCACGAGGAGGGCGGCGGTGTCGACGGGGGATGCTGGCCCGGGGCGGGAGAGGAAGGGTATTCGGAGGGGGGGAAGGTAGTGGACAAGGAGGGGCAGGATGATGAAGATCGTGTGGCGGATGGTCAGGAGGGAGTCGTGCCACTGCATGGTTACAACGTCATGAGTCTTTTCCAGATCTTGAAATGTGCCAGTGTACAGAAACGCACCCAAATGACTGGTTGGTTGCTCCCTCTCAATGGGATTTTGATTTGAAGAGTGGCGAGGAGGTAAAACTCGACAACGGCCATCAAGCAAAGCGCGGTCACGGCCGCCTTGCGCCGACGCGTCGTGATGAGCTGTCCCGAGGTCAACATCAGTCGCACGACGCGTAATAAAATCAAGGAACACACCCCAGCGAATGCTATTTCACGTATATATGACATGACTGGACGTGGAAGGGCGTATAGAGCAAAATCCTCGAACGATTGGCAATAGGTGCAGGTGGCGAGTACATTGTGGCCAAACCGTGGATAGAGTGTGCGCACGTCGAACGACGCGAGGCGCCGCAACAGGCCCTCAAACTCTTCATTTAGGTCTGTGGTATCAGAATGGCGCAGAAGAAGGGCGCGTATTGCGTCGGTCGAGGTATTGAGAGGAATTTGAAATGCCCTGAAGATGTTCGGTGGCGAACGGAGTAGCAGGGTATGCAGCCCGGCCAACGAATGGAACAGAAGCAACAACGAGGCTACTGTTGACCATGAGAGCGATGAACGGCGCAGAGAATATGCCCATGGCAGCGCGATTGCCAACGAGGTGGCGATGAAGGTCGTGGTCGACATCTACGCGCGGTCATCTTTGTGTATTCGTTCGTGCGAAAGCTTTGCCTTTGACTGATGACTACTACCACCGACTTTCTATCGTGAGTTGACCTCTAGCCTTTCTGTAGCATCTCATACATCAGCGAAGACATATCAATATGACCACAGGAAGCACACCTGAATATCTTAAACGGTCACAACAATTTCTTCATCCTATGGAACCCGAGGCAAGGAGATCGGACTACATCGTTCCAGATGCGATGCGAGAAGAGTTTCGCGAGATCCGCCGCGTACTTCAGAACAACCTCCATTGTATCAATTTCGAGACTAAACGTGTCCAATCTCTCCTCAAGGACCTCTTGCTTCAACGTAACTAATGCCTCACGCGTATTGGGCACATCGGCTCTGCCATCGCACCTTATAGAAGGCTGCCGTCCGAAATACTTTGCTTGATACTTCCTACCGTCAATATGGTCGAGCTTCCCAGGGCGACTTTCAAGAACAAGAAAAAGCGGACAGATATATGTCGTATGGGCAACGTGTGCTCGAGATGGAGGTGTACAGTCTACAACACACCAATCTTATGGAATGTCTTGCTCTAGAAGCTCTAGAGCACTCTGGATCAGGTCAGAAGCCAAGTACTCCTGGGATGGACGGGTATATGGTCCCTCTGTTGCCAGCTGCTGTGTCTTTGCAAATGCTCCAAAGCTTCGACGCTTGACCTGCATATGCCGGCACCATCCATGAATCATTGATCGTGGGTTTTCTGCGAACCGTCTCGCCAACCCTGGAAGCACTCTCTGCATGGATGAGTCAATCCTCGAACAGATCGCCACAGGGACGCTTCCGCGTCTGGAATAGATTTACTGCTATGTTGGATATGATGAGGCGCTCGGTGTTTCTGCATCTGCTAAAGAGCCGAGGGGGAAGCACGGCAGCTGGAGTGTCTAATGTTCATACGGCGTATGGATATACGGGGATGCATTTTCCTGAGAGAGGTGGCAGCTGCTTTCGACGATCGCACGAATGAAATGCGAAGGAGAAGGCAGAGCGCTGGTCGCATGGTTGGCATGTCTTTGATCTGCGTGATTGGAGTGCTTGCTAATACGATCGTCTAACAGTCGTCGGCGGAAGTATAAGCATCCTCCCAGAAGTTTGAGTAAGAAAATCCCGGCGAGCCCAGTCACTGTCGCCGACTAACGTTCCTTCCCATTGCTTAGTGTCGCCGTGATCTTTGGGATCGAAATCGTTGCTCGCGTTTTCGTAGAGGCGATATGTAGCAGCAAGGACGCGGTAAGATTCATCACTTGTCCTACCAAGATCGTAAAGACGGAGAGCATCGCTGGTTCACAGATGCGAGACCGATGATCGTTAAGCACGATCCACTATTCATGTTCCTCAGGGCTCGGTGCAAGGCCACTGAAATTTGTCCCGACTGCCAGGCAGGTCCGACACCGTTAGCCTTCGTTCTATTATATTATATTCCAGTTCATTGAGAAGTTCTACCTGGAATACATGGTCGGTATGGGTCAGTCTGCACCCGCGTGGTCCCGATATCCGCAGGTTGAACATCATATTTTGACAGGGTCCACAGAATGTTACC
Organism: Lyophyllum shimeji; assembly: GCA_026008595.1. Classification (NCBI taxonomy): domain Eukaryota; kingdom Fungi; phylum Basidiomycota; class Agaricomycetes; order Agaricales; family Lyophyllaceae; genus Lyophyllum; species Lyophyllum shimeji. The sequence goes on from BRPK01000006.1 coordinate 585,905, forward strand.
AGTGCGAGGAAACACGACCGCGGTACTTGCGGATAGGTACGTGTGCATGAGGCATCATGGCAGACATCACGGCTGGACGGGAAGTGGTTACGTCATATTGCTTCAATTAAATAAAGCCGTCCGTCTCCACTCTGAGGGCTCCTTGTGAGGGTCGTTCTCGAAAGCAGCCCGCCCTGACGGGTGACTGCACGTGTTGTAACCCTTCTCCAAGACCTGAAATCGTCGGACTACAAACCTAATGGAAAGCGGGCAAGCTTTCGTCCGACGAAGTCGAAGAACCCCCTTCTTCCGCTCTGCTCGAGATACAAGGTCACGGAAAGTAAGCGTACAGGAACCAAGGCAACCAAGGATGAGGAGGAGTGCATAGGTCAAGAATAGGTATAATTTCTAGAGGGGCGAGAGGCCAATAACCGAAGCGGGTGAAAAGAAGACAGGCAGGTTCACGGAAAGACAGGCTGCGGTATCGATGTCATAGTGTTAATCATGAGCATAACGAGCCGACCATCAGTCTGCTCAATCGTGGGAGCGTTCTTTGCTGGCCAGCGCGGTCGTGGAGTATCGAAGGTCAAGCTCAATGGGTGCGGGAAAGGCGGGTGGTCCAGATTTGCGTCCACTATCTATGGGAGAGAGAAGCGAGGATGGGTCAGCTGATGGGCTTGCTGTCATCGCCGAAGTTCTATCGCACGAATTCTACGACCGGTGGCCGGAGCGACGCATCAGAGGAAGAGGCTCCTCTGTCCCATTCGAATGCAAAGGTTTCCAGTAGGCGCTGCAACCGAGGAATCCATTTCCAGTGGCCATAGCAAAGGATCCGCTTCAGGTTGGGCACTGTCCTGTGCGTATAGGCATAGAAATGCGACGACGCGGTGTTGGGCATTTTGTATTCTGGCACAGCACGCGGGTCGGCATACCGCGCGTAGAGTCGCAAACGAGCAAGTGATGTGTGTGGGCCATGAGTGAAGACGGGGGAGCGGCACACCTCGACGTGATAGCTGAGATCCTGCAGCCGTGGACAGTGGTGAAAAATTAGCGAAAGTTCGTCGCCGTCGTGTCGCGGAAGGGTATCGGGGGAAATGGTGAGTTCTACGGTATGCAGATTCGCTCCGTATTGACGGAGCACCTGGGTACAAAGCGGATTGGACCTCATGGTGAGCGTGTGCATCACAACGCTGCGTAGGTTAGGCATTGACCACGGCAGAAGTCCCGATCGTCTTGATTCTGGATGAGGGTCGATTCGAAGGGTCTCGAGTGATTCGAATGGGAAGTCCAGGGGTATATAACGAGGATATCCACGCACGGCCAGACATTGGATGTTTGAAGACATCCGCAGGCATTGGCGCAAATCGTCCAACGGGATGTCGATACGCGGGTTGACATGCTCGTGGCACTCAATACGTTTCACATTGCCAAGCGTCGATTGGAGGAACGGAAGCTCCGGTTTGGGTAGGGTTCCAGGTGGAGGCCGTCGACCGAACTCCACCGTGCGATCGTAGTCTGCTGGGCAGCTCCATTGTCTATGAATAATCACTTCGAGATTCGGCAGCTGGCTTATGATGACGGAATGGGGAAAATGTACGACGGGTTCGTAGGATATGATCGCAGCGCGTACGAAGCTTCCTCGCTTCACTCCCGAGCGCTGCTGTTCCAGAGCGCTGGAAAGCGCAGCGAAGGTCGAACTACGCGTAAGGCTGATGTATTCATAGAGAAAGGCGGTGCCCAATCTGTTCCATAGTCGCGAAACTAGGACGATGCGTGCACGAGTTTCCAGAGTGGCCTGGTGTGCAGCGACATTGTCATCAGGGCCGACGAGAAACGGCGTCAAGGAAACGCTAGCCAAGGGATGGCACCAGCTTGGGAGCCGTGTTGCAAAGTAGATGATTTCCCCCCACAATTCGGGAGGGAGTGTAGCCATGCTGGGTGCAGTCCTTGCAGCGAGTCACAGTCAGCAGTCAGCAACAATGCGTAGTACTAGTAGTAGGCCACGAGTGTGCAGTGCCCCATTCTCGTGATGTGATTCGTGGTGATTGTTGGGTGATAAGAGCATTCCTGCGTAGTCACGCGCTCAAGCCCGCACCTGCCTGCAGGAGTTGCAGGCGAGTATCTACAGCCGCTACGGGCACCAAAGTCCGAAATGATGAAGACCAGCATCCGCTGAAACTGCAGCATCATGGCCTGCATATCCAGCAAGGTTGTGTCATTAGAATATTACAGGATCCAGAACATATTACAGTTCCGATGAAAGACACGATAGCGGTACTGGCATAGGTATGTCGTGACTGGCAGGAATCATTAGACGGGAAGCAGGATAAAGTCATGGAGATAGCTTGGCGCTCTCCGACCCCTCTATGCAAAAGGCGGACTCCTCGTTGAGCTCTTCCTCCACCGCGGCCCGTCCTTCAGGAGTGAGCTCAGCCCAACCCCTCTCTAAGTTCTTCTCGAAATACCGAGGAACAAACCTGACAGAGAGCGTGGAATCACATGAGGCACGATCAAAAGAAAGAGAAAACTGAATGATGCTTACTCGACACCCTTCCTCTTTCTCTCCGCCGCCTCGTCCCTCTGCCGCTGCTCAATCGCCACCTTCTCCTTCGTCGCCTCCGAAAACTCCTTCTTCAGCAAATTATCCGTCACATTGCGCCAGAGTTTCCGGCTCTCATGCGGGAGCTGCTTCTCGAGCGGCCGGACGCACTTCGGCACGATCCCCAGCGTGGACAGATCGAGAAGCGTCATGTACTCATCGTCGTGGCGCGTGAACTCGAGCTTGGACGCAGCAGCCGATGATATCGGGGTTCGTGGCAGCGTTTCGTGAGATGGGACGGGTGATGAAGCTGCGGAAGAGGTGACTTGGGGGTAGGAGCCAAGCCCGACACGCCGCCAGCGGATGTGTCCACGCCATGATCCGTCGAAGACCGCCACGACACGGGAATGCGGCACGTGCTTGACCTTGGTCCACTCATTGTGCTCCGTGTCGCCTTCGTTCACGGTGTGAATGACCCCTTCGAGGAGGAAATGGGCCTTCCCGAGCCAAGACTAAGGATGTCATCAATGAGAGAAGGGTCGTGTGTAGAGGACGCAGCGGCTTACCTCCTCCTTATACTCGATGATCGTCCTGAACTTCGGTCCACGTTTGCCCCCGGAACATGTGATGATGGTAGAATCGGCCACGGTCACATAGAAGCTACCCCTCAGGATCCCATTAACCGACGCAACCGGGTGGGTGATGTGGTATCGCTCGCCCTCACCAGGGCCTCCTTTGATGTTCACAAAAAGACCCTGGTTATATTCTCCTGGCGAAACACGCAGCGTGGTGCCGGAGACCTTAGCCGATATCTGATCGATCCCAACGAGCTCGAGGTGCCGGGCAGGACATGAAGCATAGTACGCCGACACTGGCGGATGATGGGATACCTGCTCCGTCACGTACACCACGCGCAGCCGCGGGGGCTCGCCGTCGGCCAAATTGAGACTGGACATCCTGGCATCAAGGTCATCGGTTTGAGGCAGCGGCTGGGGAGACGTTGGCGCCGTGGATGGGCTCTTCCCGAGTTTGGATTTGAAGCTAAGCCCGCTACGCGTGCTCTTCGAACTCCTGCCGCTCTTGACGCTGGCAGTTTCGGAAAGAAGTGTCGGTGGTTCGGCGGACTTGGCCGATCCCGGAGGACTCGTGTAGATGAGGGGTATTGGTAGCTGTGATGGTTCACTGGAGTAGGCGAGAGGCACAACGTCCCAGTGCGCACGGAAGTGTTCGCCGAGTACAGAGTTGTATGGCTTGCAGACCTTGCCGTGCTATACGACCCACGTCAGTCGAGTAGCAATGGTAACATGGATCGCAAGACACCGACAACAAACTTGAGGTCTTTAGTAAACGTGAACCTCAAGACTGCCAGCATTCGTTCAAAGGGGTCCTCGGTATCATTGATGCTGTGTGTCTAGTCAGATAATGAATCATGCAGGACGCGGAGCGGGGACGCAACGCAGCAAACATGTCTGGCCTATCCAGATAGTGCCAGTACTCCAAGTTCGGTATTGGTTCCATCAACGACGCCGGTAGTGAAAGCCGCCTATGGATTTATGAATACACGTAATGCCAGCGACACGAATGCACGTACATTGCTGCAATATCCTTCACACCAAGGCATTTCTTGACCAGCTGGACTATCATCTTGAGCTTTCCGCCTTCACCAGCGTCTGCTGACTCTGGCACGGATATCGGTGGTCCTGGGGCATCCTCGTCGAGGACTACGTCGGTGGGGATCGTTGCGTCGTGATCGGACATGACGCGGGCGTATTAGTGGTCGATCGTCTCAGATGATAGCAGGGAAATGTGGTGAGAAGGGAGGAGAAAGGTCGTTGAAGTAGGGACGGTGACTATATAAAGGTGATTGCAGGCGAAAGCTAGAATAAAGCTCCGACATCGCTGTTCCGATGACATGCTTCCTACCACGTTCAACGTGCGCTCAATCATATGTATGTTTTTCTCTCAGTACCCGCTCAGCATATGGCGCGTCGTCTGCTGCCTCTTGCTAGCTGCTCTGCCAGCCTTGGAAAAGCTAAAACCCTCAGCGGTGCAGTGCTGCGCATTTGAGAGTGGCAGTTTTTGTGCCGCCAAGGATGGAGGTGCGAATTCCTGCAGCTGTTCCAGCGTCTGTCAATTCTGGCAGATAGAAATCGTATGCAGTCTTCAGTACATGTAAATTCTAAGGCTGGTTCCGACGCCGTTAACCTTGAGCTTTTCACGGGTTTCGAGGACCTTTACAGGCATTGTTGTGCTGTTCTATTTTTGCGTTCCATTAATACCACTGCGGCGCAGTGTTCCGCTCTTTAAAGCTCGCGACGCGCACACGGCTACGACCCGACGACGACGCTGCATCTGAGTACTCTGCGGACCGCCACAGGAACATTGTTGTAGCGGGCCGCGCGCAGGGAGTCTTGATTAAGCACCAACCTCGCCGCATATTCCTCCAACGGAATGCTCTGTCACGCCCCTGGCAGACCTGCCGAGAGCGTCCCGTCCTACGCTGAACCGGACATCCAAAATAGATTTATGCCTTTCTCCGGGATCATGCCGATTTGCAGCTTTTTGCTGGGCAGGATGTACGAAGACTGGCGTTCTGGGTCTCAGTCCTTTCGGAATGTTGAATGCTCGGAGCACTTACCCCATTATCGGCAACAATGTTTACCACATCCCAGTCGCGTAGCGGCATACGCACTTCCAGCAAGCCGCGACGTGTACATTGAACGCGCGATGGTAGAGAGCCCTGTTCGACTCAGAGCCTGGACCATATGTCGAATGGATTCAACTGCTTTTTGCTCCTTGAAATCCTATCACAGCCAGTGCACGTAATACCCCAGGCCGGCGCAGCTGGTAGGTACATTGAAGTGCACACACAGTCGCACAGACGGAAAAAGACCCCTCTGCTTCTGAATTCCTTATCGACGCTGACGTCGTGATAATGAAACCGTGGTTTACTACTATGCTCTCACTCGTTTCAAGCTCCTAGTGTCTGCAAAATTACAGGTGAGAAAATAGCTATGACAGGGTCCTTCAGGGGGTAAGTCAATAGAGACAGTGCCACCGTCGTCACCGGGGAGACTCTAAAATTGAGGAAGCTTCGCTTGCGCTGGTATTCCGAGATGCCTGCATATTAAAATTACAGGACGAGCATCACATGAGGCAAAGAAATATCTCACCTTAGCAGCGTTCCGCGATGCCTCCAACGACGATTGACCGCCACGAGAGTCGGTAACAGTTTCCCTGTACACATATATATCTATCTGAGTCGGACTCTGCAGACGAGGGTTGTGAATCAGGCGTCTGAACAGCATCTCAGTGGACCGAAAGCGCACCTTCTCAGAGTTGCCGACATTGGATCTTCCGAGAATCGCATCTCTGAGGCGCACGGGACGGAAGCGAGGCACGATCGGGGAGTCGTTCTCGCTGTCGGCAATGCGAAGAATTTGACGAGAATTCAAGCTGGGCACGGAGGTGTGAGAAGGTAGAAGGGAAGACGAGCAAAGGGGGTATATACGAGCAAAGGAATGTGTTTGCATAGACTGTGGAGATTTTGAGAGTTGGAACTCTCTTCATGTATAAGTCAAGCGATAGTACTGACGTCGGCTGATCAGGAAGCAGAGAGCTAGGTAGACCCATGTCCTGGGCACGACGAGATACTGAAATGATATGTCAGCCTGACCCCGAAGTGTCTTCAGATCGAGGGGGACTTACAGTAACCAGACACGCAACGGAGGCGATGCTGTGCCAACGAGATAAGTGAACAGAATCGAACGCGAGGAAGGTGCCTTACCTGGTGAGCAGCCCGGAATTGATAGCGAAAAGAATCAAGTAGTCAATGATTTTATCCGTCCTGTGGACAGAGGACCGCGTTAGCCCTGATGTCCTCGATATGCTCCCAGGCATTTTCAACATACCGTTCAAATCCTGTACGCTTCTGGTGCAAGAAGTAGCACAGGGATATTGCAATGCCGGTGTCGCACAGAGCCGCACTACCCAGTCGTAGGATACTCGGGATCTGCGGTATTATTGAAGCCCTTGCCTCCATGGCTATCATCAGCGTAAAACAGACTGACCTTGACACTGCCGAACTTCGCGAAACGCTTCAGGGTGAGGAACTGTATCGCAGATACTGAAGGAGGCTCAGAGGCTCAGCCAGATCATGATTGGATACGACAGCTACCTTCCCCGCTAGCTGAGTCGTCAGGCCTGGTGAGTCACGGGCAAATTATCGACCATCGAAATACAGACCAAGATGGAGCAATGCAAGGAAGAGCTTCGACAAGACAGTAAGTATTCAATGGTACTTGGTGCTTAATGGCAAGTTGAGCTCACAAGCAAGCAAGTTAGGAAGGTGCGTCGGTTGCTGACTGAGAAACAACATTGATATGAGTATCGGGGGAGGGTCGGTCCGAGGCGCGAGCTTACGCATCCAAACGCGATATGCAAGGAACCTGAGGACCAAGGTCAGCTCAAGCACGCACATTGGGTGATGATAACTGTGCAAACGTTTCAGCGATCCCAGATATCAACATCTACGAGAGCGTTAGTTCATGTCGAGCAAACGGGTTGATAGGACCACTCACTGATAGTGCTAATTCGGCCTGCCGAGGTTCTTCGGTAACCATTCATGGCATTAGGAGGCAGAGCTTACATTTAAGCTCCTGCAGGTCAGAGACGTTGAGCATCAGCCTCACCACAAGCCAGATGTCAGCTCACCAAACGGCCCTTCCGATGGGACCAGTGGTCACCAGATAGTACCTGCCCGATTCGTGATAGGACGCGAGAGAAGGAAGAAGATGTCACGAACCAGCAGGCATGCGCGACTAAGAACACCGAGACGGTATCCAGTAGGCTATATTTCTGCTCGTTCAGCACTGAAACAGGGAGCCTGGGCGACAGCGATACCAACCAAACGGCCACGACCTAGGCCAAAAAAATGCTAGTTGGTAAACACATCAAGCCTGGCGATTGCACTGACCATCAACTTCACAAAAAGCGGATCGTTCTGAAACCGCTGAAAGTATTTGTAGGTCTGTGTCAATGTTATTCCATAGAGCCTATGCCAACCACGAGCTTCAGACGGATGAGATGCAGACCAGCGGGACAATACTCACATCGAGGAAAAAATCAGGCCAAGCAATGTCATGCCCAGAGCCACCTCCTCCCGGGACGTTCTAAACACCACAGCCATGGCGGGAACAAGGACGGTGGGAGGGAAGAACCGAGTCGGAAGCGGAAACGCTTCATGCTACCTTGTGTTATAGGCACTTCCCAGTACTTGGTTCCAGCTGAGAGTTCGATTCAGGAGGGTGAGAAGGCCAGGGAGCGGTTACGTCAGAAAAGCTGCGTTCAAGCCTGTCTTGGAAGGCGGCGGAGGACATACCGAGAAACCGACCAAAGAGATGTCGACGATATCATGGGAAAGGCGCGGCGTGTCGTCATAAGCGTGGCCAGAATCACACACCAGCAAATCCCGAGCTTCAAAAGGCAACGAGGTCTTTACGCCGCTGTGCGAAAACACCCGGAATTTCACAGGACGCGTCCGAGCCCAGGGGCCAGCCAAAAAGTTATAATGCAAACTATACGCGTTGTCTGGCAGTGAGAAGGACGCGACAGTGTGGATGGAGAGGAACAGAAGCATTCGGGACGATCCGTTTTTACAGTAGCTCAGGTCAAAATACAGTAGACAGCAGAGAGAAAAGTGATGACGGAATCAGTGACAAAATCTGAAGCAGACAGGAGACCACGGTTTGCGACAGAGCCTTCTCGATGGCGTCTTTAGGACTCAAAATAACTCCCACGTCATAGGACGATCTCAACGTGGCTTATGTACTTGAACTTCAAGGACAGAGGTGGACGCGTGAGTGACAATCAAGAACCGGACCTGGTCACGACGACGTTACGAGCCTTGTATGTCGTCGTCCCGGTCGGACCGGGCGAACCGGAAGATCCTTCCATCTGAGAAAACACTTGTCAGAGCACCGACCGGCAGAAAATTGGCGACACAATACCTGTAAATTTACGATCCTGTGAAGGAAACGCGGTCAGATATGGCTCAGGTGAGTGAGGGAAGAGGTCACGTACAGCCACATGGGCTTCCCCACGAATCCCTGACCATACTGGGTCGCCTTCAAAACGTTGTCCATGTAGAACTGGATCTTAACATCGGCGTTATTGGACTCCGCAGTAAGGACAGCCTTGAGAGAGTGGAACGACAGGTCCGTGGGCCAGCTGACGAGGTCAGATCGGACGATGGATGACGTGTTGAACGTGTTGAACCAGTTATTCGCTGTGCCCTTCCACTCGGCGATGTCCGTTTCCGGAGGCCAGCCATTGACAGCCTAAGATACTCTCGAGCATTAGCGTGGGAATGAAAAAGACGAATGCACCAATAAGTCACCGTCAACCTGAGGGGTGGATACATGATCAATGGCAAGAAACTTGTGAACATGGGAAGACAATATTCACCAAAATGCAGGCCAAGTGCCTTTCGCGGTGGGGGCGCTGAAATCGCCAGAAATAGTGTAACTGTTCGCAGATGTGACAGTAATCTGGGACTTCGCATGGATAGCTCCACTATTTCGAAATAAACATCAAGGTGTGACGACGTGTTGGAATGACTTGCCTCGCATAGTGAATCGCCGGGTGGGGGTTTGCGGTGCTGGTGGGCGGACTGGGGTTGGAGGTTGGTGTGGCAATGAGACTCAGCGTGTTCGAAGCAACGACGATGTGGCTATGATCTGACGAGCTTCCTTTCATCCGGGCGCCTAAATGATGGCAGGTATGAGTTGTTCAGTGTGCTCGCAAACGCTACTACCCACTTCCGTTGTGATCTGAACCCCAGGGATACAGATACGCCCAATAGCTTTCAAAGGTCGAGTATGAAGAGAACGAGGTAGACGGGATGACAGTGGTCGCCGCGTGAGTGAGAGGCGCGGAGATTAGAGTCCCCGCAAGCCCCAGGACGGCGAAACCGTTGACTTTTCTAGATTCCGAGTCAATAACTTGAATGACCCAGTCATCGAATGTTTTTTCTTACCGAATGAACATGATAGGACGTGTTTTATACATCGTTGAGTTAATCGCAGTTCATATTTATAGGTGCTGCGAACGGCCATGTTGATTCGGAAGCCAAAAAGCGCGCATGGCAGACGGAGTTCTTCCGCGAGGAAACATCACATGAAGTTATCATGAGACAGATACTCTAGGCGTCCTACGGACACCGAGTCGTCTACTCTTGAACAAGCGGCCCGAAGACTACGTGAAATTTTACGAAGGGCAAACCGTCCAGAGGCGGAAACGTCCTCAGCCGGTCCGCTGTCAAGGCCAGACGGCTGATCACGCATGTTGAGTCCGGGCGCAGCGCGTCACATAGGATTCGTCAAAACTAAGGAAAACCTTCGGGGTTACCACTTATGATGTGGTGGAGCGCTCAACCCAGTCGAAGAATCGCGGAGACAGGGCAATGGGAGGTTAGGTTCATGGATTTCGTCGCATGCGGAGAGTCACATAAAGGTGCTCTTGTGTCCGGTGTTCGTGAACAGAAGCTAGCCCGTATTGACGGATACATCATGGTGGGAGTCAGTGATTTCGAACGCGACTCCCACCATTAATATTGCTCGGCGACTGCCAGAAGCAGTGAACGTGACGTCGTGACTATTGGCACGTGCATTGATCACAGATCGTGACATTGACAATAATTTTGGCCTTCGAGTAGTCGTTGACCATCTGAATTTGGTAGAACGCGTGTGTACGTGGATTGGACGTATGTTCGCGGTGCTCTAGCTGCCTCCCTTTCAACTAATTGGAGAAATTCAGGCTGTAGTAGGCCGGTGTCTCATTCGTTTAGCGTCACCGCGTTGAGGTTCCATGCGGACCACTGCCTCTCAAGCCGCGCTTTTCCGAACTGCCAAACCATGGAGCCAGCGCGTTCGATACTTCTCGTCGTCCAGTGTACGAGCAGGTTCATCGAAGGAACCTCTGGATAAGAACGCCTTTGCCAACACCCTACTACTTCCGAAAACATCGTTTCCACTGCGGGCGGATCCGTCAAGGAGTGAAGTGCCGTTTCAGGAGCGAACAGGGGAGGCTCTATACCGCTGGCAGGTATGTATTCGTTTGATATGCTTTGTGTCCAGTTGACTATATGTCGCCGATAGTGGAAAAATGCGACAGGTCCGCTGTGGGTTTTACACGACGGTCCTCCGTACGCCAACGGCGATCTTCACATGGGTTGCGCCATTCATCCTCCCCTGTTTTATCGCGAAACTAATGTTCCGGTAAAGGACACGCACTTAATAAGATTCTGAAGGACATCATTAATCGATTTCACGTTTCCCTTGGGCGGAAAGTACAGTAAGCCCCCTTGTATGCGTGTCGAAGTTTCTACATTCAGATATCCGGCCAAGTTACATGCCAGGCTGGGACTGTCATGGTCTTCCAATCGAGAATAAGGCTTTGCAAGAACTAGGTGTACGTGATGACCAGCTCTGTTCGTTCCGTACACTGCTGAGACTACAACCGCAAAGCAAGACGCGTTGACAACTCCGCCCAGCACGATTCGAGCGGCGGCAGAAGCCAGTGCAAAGCGCGAGATCATGTCGCAGAAGGAACAATACCGTCACTTTGGGATTATGGCAGATTGGAGCACGGAATCGACCTATCGGACGTTGGGTAAGTGGTATCGTCGGATGAATCCTCTTAAAGACTGCAACAAGGCGGTAGACCCTCTATATGAAATGCGACAACTGCGTATATTCCAGAAAATGGTTGAGAAAGGTACCTTTTACTTCGGTCCATCCTCATTTTCGGACGAATTGAATCTTACTAATGACAACAGGCCTCATATACCGACACTATCGCCCTGTCCATTATTCCCCCTCATCTCGTTCAGCTCTAGCCGAAGCAGAGCTTGTTTACAAGGATGACCACATCTCCCACTCGGTCTATGTTACCTTCGAGATTGACAGGAAGATTCCCATACAAAATCACGTCATCCAGAGCCTAGTATCTTCAGAATCGTCTGTTCGTCTGTTAGTTTGGACCACAACGCCATGGACTCTCACAGCGAACATGGTAATCGTATTTCCAGCAGCAATGGTACCATCTTCTGATCTGTCACCGGTCAGGGCATTGCGGTACACCCCGACTTAACGTATTCGATTCTGCGTAGCACGGGCAAGGAGAGTGGGATTGTCATCGTCGCCAAAGAACGGATGATCGCTTTGGCAGACATTCTTGGCCCGTATGACATTCTCGGCGATGTCCAAGGTTCTTTCACTTCAATATTCCATACCTTCCATTGACTGACAGTTCAACTCAGGATCGGATCTGGTCGACGTTCATTATACCCCTATCTTTGCTTCCCTCGGGCCTCCAACACCGAGCCTCAAAGTGATCCCAGCTTCACACGTCACTTCCGAATCGGGAACTGGTCTAGTGCACTGCGCGCCTGCTCACGGCGCCGAAGACTATCACGCGTTTCTCGCGCTGGGCCTCGTCTCCACCTCCAAGAATATGACCTGCCATGTGGATGGCGCGGGCAGGTTCACATGTGATGTCGCGGATGTCCTCGGTGACGCTTCCGCAAACGTCGTCGGGCAGGAAGTTCTAGGTGACGGGTCGAGGGCCGTTGTAGAGCTTCTCAGGAAGGTCGGTGCACTTGTCAAGGTGCAGCGCATCAAGCACCGGTATCCATATGACTGGAAAACGGACAAACCTATCATCGTGACGTACGAGTAGTCCAGCCGTTGGTATCTGATCTTGATTCCTGACTGCCTCTTTTTAGGGCGACATCACAATGGTTCGCAGATCTGGCAAACATCAAAAACGACGCGCTGAATGCCTTGAAAGACGTTTCCTTCTTTCCCCCTGCATGTAAGTTCCTCCCCTCTGACCCAAAAAGCTCTCGGTATTTACCTCATGACATCAGCTCGGAACCGGCTAGAGTCCTTCGTCCGCTCACGCTCGGAGTGGTGCATCTCTCGCCAACGCGTTTGGGGTGTTCCCATCCCGGCTTTGCACCGTGTTGACTCCGACGAAGCCGTTCTGGACTCCGCCTCGCTGGAGCACATTCTCTCCGTCATAGAAGCGAAGGGTGTCTCGCACTGGTGGAATGGACCCGTCGACGATTTCCTACCCCCAGCCCTGCGCGAAGAAGGCCGCGCGCCGTCTGAAATATGGCGCAAGGGCACGGATACGATGGACGTGTGGTTCGACAGCGGCACGTCGTGGTCGATGCTGAGTGAAGCGGCCCTTGGTGAGGGGAGGCAGTTCCTCGCCGATCTTTGCCTTGAGGGGTCGGACCAGCATCGAGGGTGGTTCCAGAGCCAGCTTTTGACGGCGGTTGGGTCGGCTCCCCCACATGCGCAGAGGGTGAGCCCGTATGGTGCGCTCATTACGCACGGCATGGTCCTAGATCAGGCGGGAAAGAAGATGAGCAAGTCGCTCGGGAATATCATCAGCCCCTTGACCGTTGTTCTGGGAGGCAAGGTCCGGTGAAGTTCGTCTTTTGGGTAGGATGGCTGTTCTTACTCTGGGTCTAGGACAAGAAAAAGGATCCCGCGTACGGTGCTGATGTGCTCAGGTTGTGGGCGGCAACGGTCGAATACTGGCGCGATATGTCGATCGGCCCAACCGTGCTAGCTCAGGCTGCCGAGTCGATGCGGAAGATTCGCAATTCCGCACGCTTTATGCTCAGTAACATTGGGGACGAGGATAGCAGGCGAAATCTAGTGCGAGTGCCAAGGGAAGAAATGGGGCTAGTGCGTCTGCTCTCCGTTCTCGCTTCAAGACTATTGAATGTTTTCAAGGCTGAACGTTATGTAACGCACGAATTGTATAACCTTGAACAGACGGCGCTCGAAGGATACTCCTCCTACAACTTCCCCAAAGGTAAGCTTTCTTGTCAGTTTGTCAAGTGATGTCACTTACGATGCGTGATATAGTCGTCACCTCACTGACAAACTTCGCGAACATCACCCTGTCGTCGCTGTATTTCGACATCACCAAGGATTGCCTCTATGCCCATGCAATCATATCCCCGGAACGTCGAGCAGTAGTGACGGTCCTTGAACAGGTCTGCACTCCGGCCTTCACTTGCTGATCGTCTCTTCTCATGCTGGCTCATATCAGGTGTTGACATCCATGACCAGGGTGCTAGCACCTGTCCTACCGCACCTGGCCGAAGAAATCCACAGCTCGTGGACATCTGACGGTTCATCGGTGTTCATGACTAAATGGGAGCTCTTGGTATGTACTGACTCGAAATCTTCGACCACTGCACCCGCTTATACGAATCTCAATAGAGTCCACGATGGAATGATGCGAAAGCTGCCGAAGATATGACCCAGCTTCTTCGTGTCCGTAGCGTAGTTCTCTTTTTGCTGGAACAAGCCCGTGGCAACAAGTCAGTCGTCGTTCTCGTTGTGCAGTCTCGAATCTGACACGGCATATTTCAGAGTCCTTAAGAGCTCATTGGAAGCTGAGGTGCATATCATTCTGCCTAGTAGTGCCACCGAGACGGAGCTTGGGGAATTGCTACAGCGCGAAGGTGCGTGCGCTCCGCGGATGTCTGAACACATTCGTGATGACGGAATTTCTTCATCCAGAGTCCTTCCTCAAAACGCTTTTCATCGTCTCGGACGCCTGTGTTACGGATGAGGGCTCCCTGGGGACCTACTCTCCCGAGTGGCTTTACACGGATACATTGCCTATACCTGGTACGCATGGAACCCACTCGTGTGTGTGATACCCTTCTCACGACATACCCTCTTCAGGATGTGATCAGGAGGCAGTGATACGCGTCTCGCCTGCTAAGCTCCACAAATGTCCTCGCTGCTGGACGTACACTCGGCCAGCTGAGGACACACTGTGTCGCCGATGTTCTGAGGTCGTCGAGAGCTAATGTACAGTCTGCCAGATAGAGATACTAAGTTATTATGTATGGTAATGAATAATACTCGCCGCTCACTGCGCTTGCGTGGAAGAAAAAGTCCGCCCATCCTAAGACGCCTTCACCTTGCTGCTGTGCTTCGACCTCCAGCTCTAATATGGTCCTGGCCATGGTCCTGTATGTGGCGGCGATAGCATCCAAATTGACTAGTGTAGAGCTCGTAGGATCTTATGGCTGGTTGGATGGCGGGGGACACTCGAGCTCCCCTTTCCTTCAGCTTGCACACTAGGATCGCCAAAGATTTTTTCCGAATATGCATACGATTGGTGGTCGGGCCAGCAGCAGATGTTGAGGATTCTCTTCGAGTAGTGCTAACGTTGTCCCAACACTCGGCCCCGTGTGCAGGTCGGCCTGGAATACTTCGCCAGCTGCTACGTAGACTTTCGTTGCGATTCGAACAATGGACGCATTGTTATTGGATTTGTACGAGTTGCTGGAGGTAGTACAGCTCGATGAAAGAAAGGGTATACAAAGAACAAAGGCGAGTCTAATAGATGAATGGAACGTTGGGCGGGGTGTAAGGGGGGCGGCGGAATAATGGAGCGAGGGAGGCGTGAGGCGTAGTGGGGAAGTTGAAAACAATACTAGTAATAACAAATCGAGCACGATGGAACGAGAGTGATCTTATAGCTAATGAACGAGGATGATGACGGTCATGTAGCGTTCAGCGGTGGGAGGCCGTGAAGGAGGAAAGCTGGTGCGATCTGTTGATTGAGGTTCGGTAGGGGAGCATGCGTGTGGGGTGTAGGTCGGGTTGTACAGATGCTGATGGGGATGCCGATGCAGAAAGATGGAGAATAAAAACATCATGATGACTTGGAAGGGGGCCCAGAGCGGGACACAATGAAGACGTGCGGAGAACTATAGAGGTGCGTGCGGAGTGCTAAATTGCGATGGGAAATGACACGAGGTGTATGCGTGGGATGCAGGCGTGTGTAGGCTGTAATTGGGCTGTCTGTGCAGATTCCGAGTTGTAGAGCCGAGGAGCCCGTGTTTGTCGCGACCGAGGCCAGCCAGTCGGAGGATGAGCACAAGCGGAGTCCGGGGACGCGGGCATTGTGATTCGATTTTTTCAGGTACCGGCCCTGTGTCCCTAGATTGACTCGCTTATACTTCTTGTTCCTCCATCAATGCTTTTTCCGCGCGTTCCGCTTCCGATTCCTCCTGCTGCAGTCGAAGCTCCTCGGCTTGACGCTGCATCCGTATGTCAGCCTTCAACTTCGGCAGCTCCTTTTGCAGCGCGACCTGCGTGCCTTCAGCCCACCGCTCGAGAGCCCAGTCCCGCATGTATACACTCGACTGCGAGCGGGCGTTAGCTATGTGAAAGGACCTTGGCAGCACAACGTACCTTGAAATACCGCTTGCCTGCGTACTTCTTGTGGAATGATTCGTGACGTATCGGCTTCAAGATGTAGTTCAACATCAGATTTGCCGTAGGGACCAAGGAGGATTCAGGGTACGAAGAGTAATGGGCCAAGTTGGGCGTCTGTGGCACAAAGCTTATGAGCTTCATTCCTTGCATGTGAACAGAGTAAACGTACCCAATTTTCCATCCCCAGTGCAAGCCGTGCAAGCCAGATTGACGCCGCAGCCATCAGGGATGGCGGAGCAGCGATGAGACGCCACTCTAAACACCCGATCTCTAGCAGGTACTTCGCAAGCGTGCGGACCTTGACGTTGTAGTCATCTGCCTTGCTCGCGCGTCGGAGATAATGGACTGGGTTGGGGTAGCTCAAGTTCCAATCGAGGGTCTTGAGAATATAGCGCTCGGCCTGGAGAATTTCTGATTCGGTGTACGAGGAGTCTGCGCACATCAAAAAGTGTGTCACAGATGGCGCGACGACCTCTTCAAACTTCGCCGCAATGAACATGCATGTCACGCCAACCAATTGAAGCTTGGCGAGTGAGACGACACGAGCCGAGAGGAAACGGTCGATGATGTTGACACAGAGGAAGAGCGTCTCGGGCAGCAGACGGAAACGGACGTGCACCTGGATCAACCAATCAGTCAGGATCCCGCGCATCTTCCACGCAAGCTCCTTCTGGCTTTCCATGTAGTTTGGGTTCGGCATTGTCGTTAGCTGAAGGAGGTCCATCAGCCCGAACGATTTCGCGAGTAGCTGATCGGCTTACCTCAATCTGCTTCATGTAATTGAAGATCTCGACGACATACTCGCTGACCATGAGAGGGTCATCAGCATCGTCCGCGTCAAGGTCGTCCCATTGCGAACCCTCTGGGTCAGCTTCGGGTTCTTCAGCGTACGCTTCAATTTCCGAGGCGAGCTTGGCTGCTGCTGCTTCCTCTTCGGCGCGTCGAGTAGCCTCCTCGGCCGCAGCGGGGTCCTCAGGAGCCTCAGAAGACGTGCGGCGTTTCTTGAAAACGCGACTAGCCTCGCCGTCTTCGGTTTCTTGCCGCTGAGCAGCAGTGACCGACCGCGTCGATGTTCGGCGATGAACGGCGGCGGTGGCGCTCTCTTTCGAGAGAATGGACCGGCGTACTGCGATACTAGGCAGTGGCTGAGCAGGTGCGTCAATGACCATGGCATGATCGTCTTGTGCCTTGGCGACCTCCGGCACGTTCTTGACCTCTTCCACGACCTCCGCCTTCGCGGCGGCAGTTGCAGTCCGGGTCGTCTGCCTAGTGCCGGCTACCGTCCGAAGTGGTTGGCGGGTTGACGGTGGCTTGGACTTGATCACAACACCATCGAACTTCTCCTTTGCATCCTCCTTCTCCTTCCCCTTGCCCGCCGGCTTGTTGTTGGTCATCAAACCAGTGACTTCTCCCAGAGCTTCTCGTTTCCGCTTTCCGGCGATACCCTCGCCTTTATTTTCGGCGTTGGCGTTCATTTTGCCCCGTGACGCAGCCGTTCCAGCGGTTGCTCGGCTAGCCGCGCCAGTGGCGGCGGTGGCAGCAGCTAATGAGCCAGGTTTCGCGCGAGTTGTAATTCTTGATGGGCGAGCATTCGCATTTTCAGTGTCCTTGGCGGTCGCCGTGCGCGTTGTTCGCGTAATACGACGTGTCTAGGGAGATGGTTCAAATGAGTCCATTAAAGCCGCTAAAGACGAGACGGGGGCTCCTACTGGAATATTTGAAGACATAAAGGCTCGCCGCTGTGTAAATACCTTAAAGTGGCGGCTGCGGTGGGTATGGCGGAGACGGTAGAGAGCTGAAGACAAGCGAGGCGAGGTCTATACTCAACATCACGTGCATCATTCGTAGAACAAACAGCTTCACAACAAATAAATGCGACGCGTCGCATCATGTGATCGTTGAACGTAATCATGTACGCGTTCAGGAAATTACAGGAATCAGGATCCCTTTTCCGACAACTGCTTCGCATAGCTAACTTTGACTCTGACCAAAACGCCAGGACTGTATCCTCGGCGAATTTCCTGGCTCTAATGGTCAACCGTCCTGCTCACCATCGGCTCGGTGCATGGACCGTACCAGGACATGCCATGGACGTGCACTTGTCATTATGCCAATAACGACTTTAGTCCATAAGGTATTCGCGAGCCACCCTAGTCTGCGCCGACTGGTGTACGCGAAAAAGGAGTGTCCGCTACACAGTTCGATGCAGTTCCAGGCCTCCACCTTAACGATCGCGGTCTGATTGCGCCGACTTCTTTGTGGAGGTCTCCTGACTTGGTGGTGTGGGTAAACAGTGTGGATGATCGCGACCGCAACAGGTTGAGCGACGCGGAGCCATTGGCTGAAACTCCAAAAAAAGGCTTCTCGCACGAAGGAGGAGCCCCCCAGTCCCAATACTGGCCGCGCACTGGTAGGATTCCAGGACCAACGACCTGGGGGTCATCATCGGCGTCGATTCTATCACGCAAGAGGCGCGGTTCGAACTGTACTGCAGCGCGAGATTGTCAAGGATAGACCGAAGTATTGAAGTCACGAAGAAGAGGACCTGTTTCAAGAGATGAAGGATAATTATCCGTGCACGTAAGGTATGCCACGTTCGAGGACTAACACCGATGTATATCCTTCAAGATGTTCTGGTAATTTCGTTAGGTAGAACTGGCCATGAGATTCGAGCACTATCGACCTGCTTACGATACTTCTATATCTGAGATCAATTCATCGAGGCAGGCTCCATAGTACGTGACCTGTCAGATAATGCGAGGATCCTGCAAGTGTGAGTTGATCAAGCCAGCTGGCAGTCTTGAGGACTTCTCAGCCTTGCCGTTGCCAGTTCAATACTCGATGAATCGGTGGTGGTGCTACGGATGTTGCCAAGTGCGGCCAGACTGATCGCGGACGAGAAAAAATTACGTAACACATTTGTTGGCGGCGTTGATCACAACTTGAAAGCCCCCCCGCTCCATCGATAAATCGTCCATTCCTCGTGTAGATCTGGACTGTAAATTGCGGATCGCCCTTTGATTGCATTTTACTTTTCCGATCTCCAATTTTTGCATCGTTGGTGGTTTTCTGTAGTCGCATACCTTTGGTCGCTGGCACTGTTGGTTGGAATTTTTCGGCTAGATCAATTATGAGGGTCGCAAAGCTTGTTCGCTGTCCACACCACCCCCCGGACAGCTCTTCTTAACTTATGCTCGCTGCCCGGCATGTTACAAGGCAGCTAAATCGATTTAGGACCTCCAATCTGATAAGCGTCAGATTGTGTTGCTCCGAGTCACGCAAAAACAGTGCGGTTTTTATACCACGTCGTGCCTTTGCATCTCAACCAAATACCATGGCCACCCTGGACTCTATAACCATCTCGCTAGCAGCACTCTCGATAAAACCTGCAGCGTCTCTCACTCACGCCGCCACCACGTCCCCGACGGAGTGGAAAGACGCCCTAATCGCCAACGAATCTGCTCCAAAATCCTTTGAACTTCTCAAAACTCTTGTCTACAAGCCCAAGACAGCGAAGACAGCAACCCCAGTCCCTGTCGTCGTCATCGCGCGCGAGACTACAGAAACCAATTCTGGGCAAATTGGGAAGGCACTGAACTTGAAGGAGTTGCGGTTGGCGACTCCGGAGTTGTTGGCTGAGTTTTTCTCGCTGGACAAGGACTCGTGTATGTGGTTCTGTTCTCTGCAATCCAGCATGTGGTAATCCCCGATTCCAGTGTCTCCTCTCGCTCTCAACGACAAGACCTTCCCCAAGGTCCAGACTGTCGTCGATTCATCGATCGCCTCCTCATCGGCCCTCTTCGCACTACACGCGAACTCCTCCAGTTCCACCGTTTTCCTCACCGGCTCAGAGATCCTTGCCTACCTCCGGAAACTCGAAACAGAGGATGTCAAGCTTCAGGAACTCGACCTCCAAAACCTCGCCGGATCGGTGTCAGCTGCAGTGCAGACATCTAAGACGCCGGTGAAGGAGAAGGAGGACGCTAAGATCGAGGGTGCTGTTCAAATCGCTATCGGTGTCAAAAAAGAGGTCGATTTCGCGGCTTGGTATACGAATGTGAGTTGGGAAGGCTTTCGTGACACATCTCTTGTGCTGAAGCACGGGTCAGGTCCTTATCAAAGCAGATATGCTGGACTACTACAGCGTCAGTGGATGCTACATACTGAAGCCATGGTCGTACAGCATCTGGGAAGAGATCCAAATGTGGTTCAATGCCCAGATCAAGGAAATGGATGTCCAGAATTCCTACTTCCCGATGTTCGTGTCGTCCAAGGTGCTTGAGCGCGAAAAAGACCATATCGAAGGCTTCTCTCCGGAAGTTGCATGGGTCACCCGCGCGGGCAGCTCAGATCTTGAAGAGCCCATCGCCATCCGCCCGACCTCGGAAACCGCCATGTATCCTTGTACGTGGACTTGATTGCAAGTTCATCAGCCCTCGCTCACACTGCTCCAGACTACGCCAAGTGGATCAAGAGCCACCGCGATCTCCCACTGAAGCTGAACCAGTGGAACAGTGTCGTACGATGGGAGTTCAAGAACCCGCAGCCGTTCCTCCGCACGCGCGAATTCTTGTGGCAGGAAGGACACACCGCACACCTCACGAAAGCCGAGGCCGACGTCGAGGTCCGCCAGATCCTCGACCTCTACCGCCAGGTCTACGAGGACCTCCTTGCCGTACCCGTCATCCCTGGAATCAAGTCCGAGAAGGAGAAGTTCGCTGGCGGGCTGTACACCACCACACTGGAGGGCTTCATTCCGACCTCCGGACGTGGCATTCAGGCGGCGACGTCGCACTGCCTTGGGCAGAACTTCTCGAGACCGGAGATGTTCAACATCTTCGTTGAGGACCCGAACGATCCGGCACAGGGCAAGACCTACGTCTGGCAGAATTCGTGGGGTCTTTCGACTAGGACGATCGGTGTGATGGTCATGGTCCACGGTGACGATCAAGGTTTGGTTCTCCCTCCGCGCGTCGCCAGCATCCAGGTCATCGTCGTCCCGTGCGGTATCACGGCAAAGACCTCGGATGAGGAGAGGGCGCGAATCAACAACGCGTGTGGGGAGCTTGCACAGACCCTGAAGAAAGCCGGCATCAGAGCGAAGGCCGATCTCCGCGATGGTTACACACCGGGCTGGAAGTTCAACGACTGGGAACAGAAGGTCGGATGTCAATCGGAATTGAATGACCGTCGTACTGATGTGCTTGTCGTAGGGTGTCCCGCTCCGCCTCGAGATCGGTCCCAACGACCTTGCGAAGCACCAGACGCTCACTGTTCGTCGTGATACGAATGCCAAGAACCCCGTCCCCCTGGATGACATAGGAAATACCGTCAACGTCCTTCTCAAGACAATTCAGAGCGAGATGTTCGCCCGTGCGAAGGAGGCATACTACTCCCGTCTCAAGGAGATCACCAACTGGGATGACTTCGTTCCTCACCTCGATAACAAGGGTATCGCCGTCATTCCGTGGTGTGAGGTCGAAGCGTGCGAGGATGACATCAAGGAGCGCAGTGGCAGATCGTAAGTACCCTTCTCACCGCGGGCTTGGTTACCCCGATCAAGAGGCTAATTCTGCGGATCAACAGTGCTGAGCCTCAGGATGCCCGCGCGCCCTCTGCCGGTGCCAAGTCTCTTGCTATTCCGTTCGATCAGTCACTCTGGACCCCCATCGAGCCGGGCAAGACGAAATGCCCGGCTTGCGGTAGCGATGCCAAGCGGTGGACTATGTTCGGCCGGTCATATTAGAGAGCAGACGGCGGCTGGACGCAAAGGCATTGCATGCTTTGTGTACATCTTCGGTCGGTCGGTCTTTTGTTTCTCTATTTTCACGCTTGGATGGGAGCATGTACGCTGGCTTATAATGGCAAAACTCTTTGATCATCATCTTATCGCTCCGTTTCCTGTCGTGTGCCCGTTTTGGGCAGTCCCTGATCGGCTCGGGGGCGATGTATGTAAGTAAGTGCCATCGCTGACCCGGCTCTAGGCCCCGCCACAATACGAAGGTTGAACGTGTATGTGTGTCATGTGCTGATCCACCATGGCATCTTCCAGAATTCAGAATCGTGATCCCCGTTAACAGCCAGCAACTCACTCACCATCCACCACCACCGTCGCACCCATGCCCGTGCCTACGCCGACCGAGCCACCCAGGTCCATTCTCCGTCGCCGCCAACCTCCGCCCATTACGCCACTCTCGCTGGAGATTTCTCGGAGAATGCCCTCGGAGGTGTTTGATATCATTATTGAAAGAATCGCACGCTTTGACGTGCCCACGCTCCGAGCCTGCAGCCTGGTATGCAAAGCATGGCTGCCCGTTAGCAGACACCACCTCTTCCCGGCGATATCACTTGGCCCAAAGAATGCGAAGAGATTCCTCCGGCTGCTCGACTCACCACACTGCACCATATCTAACGGTGTCCACCATGTCTCCATCCACGGTGACTCGGACGCCATCAGCCACCGTGCATCCCGCGGGAGCAGGATATACCCGCCGGACACGGACGTCAGCCTGAGCGCTGGCGGAACCCCGTCCAGCTGTGACGAGACGTTGCTGCGCCGTCTGGCTTCGTTTCCGTTGCTCACTTCGTTATCATTCTCGTGGCTGCGAACGGGGCTCACGCCATCTACGACCGCAGCGCTCATACATGGGTTTGCCGGCCTCACAGCGCTCGAGTTGCGCACGTGCACTTTTCCATCCTTCGACAAGTTCACCAACATGATTTGTGCACTGCAGAATCTCCGTAGAATCGTGCTGGCGGACGTCACCTGGGTTGACCTCGCCCTGCCGGAGTCGCCCACCCGCCAGAGTCTCCCGCCACGGCTGGAGTCCCTCGACCTGTATCTCTCGCCAATAGGCCACGTATGTACATGGCTTGCAACGCGCTCGGACGAGCTCGAGAACCTTAGCACAATCAACATGTGCAGCGCATTCTGGGAGGATATTGATGCAATATCCATCGCTTGGATGCTGCGGCGGCTAGGGCCCAAAATCAAACACCTGGGCCTACCCTGGCACCTTCCCGAAAGTATGATCTTGTTCCCTTACGAAATTCGGACAACTCTGAGTGTAACGAACCGCTTTTTTTTTCTTTTGGCAGTTGATCTGTCGCATCATACTGAGCTCCGCACACTGCGCATCAGCCACCTCTGGTTCAAACCCGTCCTTGACTCCCCCGCAGAGGAGTGTTTCACGGCGCGCGGGATCGAGAAGACGCTCCTGCAGCTGAGCTCGCCGCAGATACGGAGCATCGAGATCAGGGTGCTGACGCTGTTTCAGCTCAAGTCGAGCGAGCTGGGTTTTGATTGGGAGAAAATGAAGCGAATCCTGTCCCGGAAGTGCTTCGCGCAGCTGCAGGTCCTGACCTTCGGTCTCCCCGCCTGCGACAAGAGGCTGAAAATGATGTTGAGAAACGTTTGGGGTGGCGCCCGCGAGGCGACTGAGGATGATGATTCCCGACGCCACTCCAGGAGTTCGCGGCGGTCTGGAAGTAGGAGATTGACCAGGCTGCAGGTCGACGAGGTCTTTGCAGGCAAAGCGAAAAATGAGACTGATTCTCCATGACTCCACGAAATATCGCGGTCGTATTTGGGAAATCGCGAGTCTGAACCGTCACGGCTATGGACTCGACAGACGAGGACGCGTTTCGCGACCACTCCTCTCCTGACCAGCCGAGATCACGTACATATTCGCCTAAGTGGAGACCGGGTTTCGAAGAGACACGCACCGTTAGGCGCCGCCTCAGGCACGAGCAATCTCAGCTCTCAGTTGCATCACAGTTTCGCCATATACCATGAAATGAAATTAGTTCAATGCGGAAATTACACCTCCATCTTATCCTCCTTTTCCCACCCAGGATTTTTCTGCAAAATGACCAAGCCTTCGAGGACATTTGCGAAAGGGATGTACTCCTCCGTCGCGAGCTCCGCCCGGTCCGTCGTGCCCAGCCGTACAGGTGTTTGATGCGTTTGGAAACCTGAGATTGTGCGAGGCTTGCCGGCTTGCCCGACGACATCAACAGCCTGAGAGACAAAACATTAGCACAAAGGCGACGGAAATCAACTGTGGAGGTGCGTACCTGGCCGACGCGGACGGTGACGGGAATGGGGTTGAGTTCCTCGTCCACCGTGATGAGGAACCTGGGGTACATGGCCGTAACCAAGAAGTACAGCATCCAGTGGTATTTGTCAAGAATGACTAGCAAGAACACTTATCAGTATCGCTTCCGTATTGGCGGAGACGAGAGCACAAGACGTACAAGCTTTAGTATCCGTGAACGCTGTGATGGTAGCCAGGAGACCGGCGACTGCTGGACGGTGCATGATACTCCGATCACAGAAGAACGGATTCAAGCCGATAGTGCCCTTGCCCATGTGCACTAGACCCTGTGCGATGCGCACCATGAACAGGCAGTCGGGCTCTTTGTAGTAGTACCCCGCAAGCTGTCGTAGCATCTGTGCGAGGCGAGCATTGTTGGTGCCAGCACCGACGAGGCCCATGGCGAAGATGGCGTTCAGGGCTACCGCGAGATCATTGTCGTGGCTGTACTTCGAGAGCGTGTCGAGGATGGGGAGCTGGGGGTTAGAGGCGCTGACGAGACCGATGGCGAGCGGAACGGATTTTCTGATGATGGGTTCGCCGTAGTGCATCTATGGAAGCAATTGTCAGTTAGATTTCAAAATCATCAGTACAGTCATTACGCACGAGGTGGTTGAACTGTCTTAGAGACATTTCTGCACCGATGTCTTCGCCCATGGCAATCAAGGCGACGGCTAGGACAGCGAAGGCTTGGAAGGTGTCGTCGCGCTTCTCCTCCTTGGTCTCTGCCTTGCCTTCCTCCTTGCTCTCCTTCTCCTTCATCTTGTCTGCGCCCGATGTATCGATATGCTCGTCGCAGTGATGCAGCATAGTCTGGACCTTGAGCACATTGCCTGTTCCCGCGAACGAGCAAGCTTCCACCACGATCTGCGCAGTTTTGGAGATGGGATGGTCGATAGCCTTCAAGGTCTCTATCGTGGCGTCCGACGCGTCCTGAAGACCTGGCCACCACGGATAGGTTATCGAGCCGTTCGACGCTGTTCGTCACAGACATACCAAGATATAGCAATCCCAGACCAAGCACCATGTACCGTGCCCACTTGTCATCCAGTGACTTATCATCCCGGTCGTGTTTCTCCATCAGCGTCTGCAGAATGGTGCCTGTGACCTCGCCGTTCTCGCTTCCGACGAAAATGAACCCCAGCGCCAACGCAGCCAAACTGGAGATTTCCATCGTTGCGGTGTCGTCGGCGACGTGGGGTAGAAGCAAGGGCAGCAAATCTTCACGGTGAGAGCCGGCGTACGCGAGACCCAGACCCATGATGGCGCTCGTCTTCAGAGGCACGGACTTGTTCTCGGTGAACTCTCCCAGGAGTGCGAGCGCAGCGTCGGCTTCTGTGCGGACACCAGTGTTCAGGATACCTGTGGCTAGGAGAGCACCAGCCTATACAACGGACGTCAGTATTGAGAGGGTATGGCGGAGTTTCCTTCGTACCTTGATGTGCTCCTCAGCCGAGTAGGTATATTTGTCGACATGGCTGAGACCAACGTCTGTGTCCCACAGCAAACTCAGGCCAAGTGATGCTGCAGCGCTCATCATCCCTACCCCGATCGTCAGTATTTGATTTTAGGGAACTTCGCAGATGACCGACGCACCGTGGTCCTTGTTCTTATAGATCCAGCTGTTACCCTCGTCCGCTTCCACCATAAGCTTGTCGTTCCCATATCCAGCATTAACAAACGCGTTGACGAAGGTACCTGCCAAGTTTCCACGTGCAGAGTCGACATTCGCCGTCGCTCCAGGTCCTGCAGTTCACGATTAGCACCACTGTCTCCCTAGGTAACTGAAACACGGACTCGTGTTTTCCAGGTGTGATTTGTAGACATCCTCGAGACTTTTGGGTTCAGCAACACCAAGCTCCTTCCCGAACTCGCGGAAGTGCGTGCTGAGCCGACTGTTGCTCAAACACTCCAGAAGATCCTCAGGGAGCTCTTCCTGGAAGTCCACGTCGGTGTCGGCGTCAGCGTCGCCATCGGAGGAGGGCCGCAGCCATTCCAGTGGGATTTGGGCTCGTGCGAGAAGGAAGGCAAGTTGTCGTTTCATCAGCCTGCGCCACACAGTTAGCAGGGGAGACGGAGGGACCGGCATTGGACGCACGGGTTACCGGGCGCATTGAAGTCTTCGCGGACGAGGTCTGGGCTGTTGAGACGGATTGCGAGAGTGAGGGCTTCAGGAAATTTCCGATGTTGCACGTAGATAGTGTGTGCGGTACGGAGGAAGGAAACGTCATCGGGGGGAGGGAGGAGGTTTACGCATCTAGAAATTATCAGCGAGCATAACAGGACGATATATGACGGGAGCGAACCTAATCATATATTGGCAAACTCGGTCGAATGTATTCTCATCGACGAGCTTAACAATATCATCAACAATCTCTAACTCCTCCAACAGATCCACAGCATCTGGTTCAGCGTTATGGCCAAGCAGGAATGTTGCGCATTGCCTCGCAAGGGCACGAAGGTCTTCAATGGTGCCCGGAAGCTTGGGTTGCGGCTTTCCAATGCCTTCCGTTGGCTCATCAGGCAGACCCTCTTCTTCCCGTATTCTGTACTCGTCACCCAACTCCGCAGCTAGATGGCGCACGTATTCGTGGCCCCAGCTGCCGGGGTCAGCGAGAGGCGAGTCCGCTGGTCGCATGGAAGCAGAAAGAAGACGGTATCGCAGTGTTCCACGCGGTTGGGTGTCCGAATAAGTCATGGCGAGAACGGAGAGGATATCGGCGAGCAGGCTCTGAATACCGAGTAAGTGAGATGATGATCAAAGCAAGCGGACCGTAAATACCTTGTCTTCGGATATTGGCCATGTCTCGTAGAGCTCTTGAAGTCGCGGGTAGTGGGGTCGCAAGAACTTGAGTGGTTTTGGAACGGAAGTCATGGAAGAGGTGGACGTTCTGATCAATGTTCGCAGTGTTTCTAGAGCAGGTCGATACAGTTCCGTGTTCGATTCCTTGCCAGAAGTAAAGTAAGTAACTGCTGCAGGATCCGCGGGATTGAGGACATACTTTTAGTCGTTCCACCAGCATCTCCAACTCATTCTTGAGTTGCAAGTCTTCCTCCGACTGGGAAGTACACTTAAATGGCTAGAATTTCAAGAAATATAGCATGATGCTCACCAGGTCCTCGCCTTCCTTTTCATCCTTGATCAGCTTGTGCGCGCCCTCATGTTTCTCCTTCTCGAAGACCTCCGGCTCCCCTTTCTTCCCTGGATCGTCTGCTGGGACCGGAATTACCGACTCGATAGGTGGTTGTTTCGCCATGACGGTTATAGGTGAAGCACAGTGAAATCTGAAATGCAACGCGACGCGCGTTCCTGCGCTGTTTTCCCACGATCCGATTTAGCCTTTTGCTTGCACAGGTCTATTCCGGGAGGTCGTGCCAAACAACCGTCCGTTCCTAGGCAACACGTGCCATGGGCCGTTCTGGAGGACAGGGCCCTGCACTGGTTTCTGCTGTTTCTTGCTGTACACATTTCCGGGAAAGTGTGCAACTCAACGTCGTTGGCGTTTGTGGCTGGCCATCGTTTAACTCCCTGGGGCTCACCGCGAAATGGGCGAAGGAATCCAGATCACGATTCCTAGTGCGTACTCCTGACTTATTGGGCTTCTGAGGACTTTAGCTGACGCTGGGCAGACTTTGATGATGAGGAGTACAGCTCGGCGCCTACGCCGTTTGGACGCTCAGCGACCAGCGCGTTCGGCTTTGGAGGGGGATTCGGAAGCTCTGGACAGGATTCGCCGACCCTCGCGACCCCAGTCGCGGACCGGGGAGAGCGCAGCTTCTTTCCGTCACATTCTCGCGTCGATTCTGTGGCGTCCGAAGACTCTGCACACTCAGGAACAACTCGGTACACGAGCAAACCCTTCCATTCCTCGTCATCTTCCATCGCAACTTCAAGCGGTAGCGCCTTTTCAAAGAAGCCGTCTTTCGCGTCCATTCGCAACGCTTTCAAGACCGGAAAGAGCAGTGATCCGCCTCCTGTACCATCTCTCGACCATTACCCGTATCCAGTCTTGAAAAATCCGTTCAATCGTTCGACGTCCTCGCTCACTCAGTCCCCGAATACCTCCCGCAGCGTGTTCAATGCTGCAAGTCCTCCCGTTCATCGACCTCCTACCCCAGGGTCAAATGTCCGCGGGACGTCGAAGTCTCGGCATCACACCCCTGGCAAATCGCATCACTCCCAGACTGGTTCCATATTCCATGCCTCGGACGGCGGGAGTGATTATGGGTTTGGGTACTCGTCGTCGCCGCCGCCCGTTCCTCGTATGCCAAATGCGTTCGGGCAAGGGAATAGAAGTGACACGCCACCGATGACGGATCTAGACGACGACAAGGTCGTCATGGACCCTAAAACGCCGTCTGACTACGCGCTTCACGCCGTGTTCATGAGATTTGCGGCCATAGCAGAATCAAAGATTGAAACGTTTCTACGGCAGGGATTGGTACGCACACCTTGTTGACACTTTATGCAACGCGATTTGACTGCCGCCCAGGACCAAGAACCTTGTCTGCTCACTGAACTCATCGGGAACGGTGTCGATCCCAAATTTGACGATACCCTGCAGTCGCTTGGGAAGATAGCGCAGCGACACGCGAAGCCTGTCTTGGACTCTATCATGCGGTGGAGACGGAGTCAGCACGAAAGCGTCGGATCAGACATCATCCGGTATCATACTACACAGTCTCCCAGGACGATGCGTGCAATCCGTCACAATGACATTCCGGGTCTCCTGCACGAACGCAAATCCCTTGTTGCGATCTACATCATGTGCAGAGCTCTGATTGCTGTCATGCAGTCAATTTCAAAGGACGCGCTTAGCGAGGCGATGGGGTACACACTTGAGGAAACGACCTTCGAACAGTTTAGGAGGCCGGACTTGAAGCTCCTGACACAGTCGGCGAACCATCGCACCAATGCAGATCTGTACGCCACGCTCCTTGGGCACATCGCAAATGTCCGGTATGTGTTTTTGAACCTGCGGTGAATCCCGTATACTAACTGCAGCAGCTTCATGAGCGTCACAGATCGTTTTCTAGCGGAATTAGGACCTGTTGCTCAGGGACAAGTCCCCAAAGACCTTGATATGAAGTACGAGAATCTTGTGAGGGGCCTGAAGCACATTCAGATCAAGGTATGCAGCGATCTAACGTAGAGAAGGTTCACCCCACACGTGTCATGGTCAGGTCTGGCCACCGGAGTCCTTCGAAGAGGGTGCCGAGTTTCTGGAATCACTGTCCATGTCATTTGGACATGCCCACGGCCTACGATTAAAGACGGCGTTCGCAGAAACTCTTACTCACATATTGCATCCTATCGGAAAGGTAGGTCGCACCACTTTGGCTTCTTGGCGGCGCGTTGTTCAAGGTTTTCCCAGACTGCGCAAGCGGAGACGAATAATCCTCAGTGGGCAAAGGCGATCGAGATTATTTACCCAAAGGCCCGGGAGATGATGTCTAAACCGCGTTACTGGCCTGCTGCATTTCCTCTGGCTATAACCAGCATGTGTGTAGCTCCTCAGAGTTACTTCTTGAAAAACTGGGTGGCATGCTTTGAGGCTGCATGCTCCAAACTCAAGGTACTGGCAACCTTTTTTTCTATCCAGGATTCCACCTCATCTTTCGAACAGGAGAAGCCGCTCCGAATGACCATCATGAACGGCGTCATGCGGTTGATCTGGACGTATCTATATCGTTGTCAGGAGTCGGCATCGGCCACGACATCCAAATTGGACTCCCTGCTGAAGCATTTCTTCCCCGCCAACCGTCTGACGATACTCCCTGCTGAGGATCGGCTTGAGCCCTTCATCTACACCGTCCACTTCATTCTCTCACGGCACTTTGACTTCGGGAGAGATCTGTGCTTGGAGCTCCTCCAAGAGTCCCCGATCGCGTCCCTTCAGCAGTCCGGAAACATTGGTAGCGTCCTCGCCCCTGAAAGGATATCTGTCGCGGTCCAAGCCATCCTTCTTTCCCTCCACGCCCTCGAAAGAGATTTCCTCTCCCCCACTTGGCCCTCCAGCAATGACTTCTCAGTCGTGCCCTCACGGAGCGACTACCCGACCTCGGCTGACTTCGCCCCTGCTACGCTGCTCTCAAAGCTCGGCATGAAGGACTTCGTCGATCGCTGTGGAATAACGCTCGCGACCATCGCCAACCATTGTTTCAACCTCGTCGGCAACATGTCCGTCTTCGATGACCAATGGTCCTACGCCCGCCTCAACCTCGCATACGAGGAAGCGCACAACTACGCCATCCGGCGCCATCCGGATGGCCACGCAGTTGCCTACCCCAATAGCCTCCTCCCGCAGATCCACATGCTCCAGACATGCTTCCAGTCCTGGCCCCGCCTGCTCCATCCGGGCATTGCCCTGGAAGACGCGCTCGACATGCTCCTTCGAGGCGTCATCCATGTAGATCCTGGTCTTGCGGAAGCTTCGACCTCGGCGTCGAAGCGGTTCATGGCTGACCCGGCTCATGCGCTGACGGTCTTGTCGAGGTTTACCAAGTTCTTGTTCAGCCCTTCTCGCATTGCCAAAGAAGGCACCGGCGTGCGGCTCCTCGTGGAATCGTCGCAGATCCTCGATCTTTGGGTTGGGCTCGTGGATGGCTGGATCCGCGGTCTCCTGCAGCAGACGATGGAATCTCTCACCAACGAGGACGAGCACTCAATCATGGCAAGGTGCACCGAGATCGAAGGAGCGGCCTTGTTCCTGCTTACGCTTGGGACCCGGTCGATATATGTGGCTGGCGTGAAAGTGATTCGCACCATGGGCCTCCTCGCTGAGCATATCTCCTCACCGGAAGTTCCGAGGACGCCTATGCGCCTCGCAGAATACCTACACGGGAAGGGCATCGAGAAGACCTACCTTCATGGGTACGATGAGTTGCTCGAAGGGCCGGAGCTTCTGAGGCTGGAGCAGTGGAGGGAATCCAAGCGCGTCGACATTCCTCTCCGGATCGCAGACAGCGCAAACGAGCGGGACCGGAAGCTTTGGCATTTCGTTTATCCTGCATTCCTTCAGGCTTGCATGGACCAAGGAGCCACTCTTGGGCCGTTCCGGGACAGCGTGATGGCTGCGGCGTCGCGGTATCATCCCACGATCTCGCTGCTCGCGGGTCTGAGCACGAGAATCCCTGCTGGCGCTCCCAACCGCATACCTTCGGGTGATAAAGACAACGCGGCCAATAAGCCACTCGTTGATCAGTGGCGAATATGGGTCAAGATCCTGTGTTCCACGGCGACCCTGTCGGAGTCGCACCGCCCAGCGCTGACCTCACTGGGAAGAGAGCACACTCGAGCACCATCCGATACAAGCTTCGAACGCGAAAGGCTGTCGACTACACGCGGGCTGTTCAGGTATCTCACGCCGTTTTTGGATTCGGAATATACCCGGTTCCGTGACGCAGCTGTCGTCTGTATCAGCACATTTCCTTCCAGTGCCTATCCTCAACTCCTGGAAGACCTGAGTTTGCTTGCTGGACGTCAGTTCTACGATGATCCACGAGCCAAAGCCGGACCTACGTCTGCTGTCGAGCCGAATTTTGGCATTCTGGCCGGACGGCAGTTTCACGATGACACCAGATCCAAACCCGGGTCTTCACTTCTCACGGAACGCACCCGCCGACAGGAACGCCTCCATTCGGCTGTGGCTCGTATCTACTACCTCACCGCCCATTTCCTTCAACTGCAGCGGTCGGCAGGCAGGCAGGCCGCCCTAGCTAATGTTCTCAAATTTGTTCGCAACACTCAGTCCTTCCTCACCGGCTCAGAGAATCGAGACAACTTTACCCTCCAGCGCCTGCGGCGTTATTTCTGCGGCACGGTAGAACGACTTTTCGACGGCTTGGCGACACTGAAGGACTCCGATCGCTTCATTCCCTCGAACATGCACTTGACGTTGTACCACCTGTGCGAGGAGTGGTGTCAACTTGGTCCACAGGCTGAAAGCCTCAAGCAGCGCCTGATCCTGATGCAAAGGGCGGCGGCGACATCCGTTCCCCAAGCGGAGTCCGCCGCATCGGTTGAACGGTTCAAGCATGAGACTACGATGTTATCCCAAGCGGCTGTCGGCGCCCTTGCCTCACTTTGTGTTCGTCCCCCTTCGTTCTCTTGGTTTTGCATCATTGACGAGATTCTGCGTAGCAAAAGGCATTCTTTCCCCCCGACATGGCAGCACATTCCCCGACTGAGCGGCTTACGCCTCCGGAGTACCTGAAGCCCCTCACACCAACTGCCGTTCTAGACCGATTGAGTGGCATCCTGTCTTCGTCCCATCCACCCACGCAAACACGGGGAAAGTAAGTAGTCTAGATGTGTTCCTTCATTCCGGCGCTCAAGGAGGTCAACTTGCAGGAAAGCCCTCCGATCTATCCTTTCCTACAATTCGAGTGACAAGGAGCTGCTGGAGGAATCCCTCCGGCGAGCCGTTGTCTTGACAGCCGAGGTGGATACCTGCAATGGGCGATTCTTCGAAATCATCTCCGACATAATCTGCAGTGGTCCTAATCACGGCTTCAGCTTCGCTCAGGTCGTCTGTCTGGGGCTGTCCAATCTGCGGCACCCGGTCCTTGCAATTCGCCGTCACGCCTTCAACATCCTGGAAGCCATACACCAGCAGTCTTCAGGCCTGCTTGCCCTCTGGAACTTCGAGGCTACTATGGGCAGCTGTGCATCAGGCGCATATGTTCATGCCCACCGCATGATCTCCGATTCTCTAGCGGGAGAGCATCCGCATCAGGCGCTCAGCATACTTGCACAATTTGCGACATGGCTCCCTCGGCTCCCGGAAATAGCGTCGAACACCAATGTCACCATTTTGGTTCTTCAGAGCTTGGAGTTCTGGATCCCATACATCGAGCTCATGCCAGAAGATAGATCAGGATGGTCGCCAGGAGCCCTCTCCGCGCTGTACCACCTGGTGTCCCTGACACTTCGTTATGGACAAAGCCACGCAGAGCAGATACTCGTTATATGGACGAAATTGGTCGAGTCTTCCCATCCTGCGAACGGCCATGCCACCGTGAGGTTTCTGCTGGAGCATTCTCACAAAGTCGGCAGCACGATATACGTCGAATGCGCTGCCAACATCGTGGCTTGCTTGTGCCAAACATCGATCAGCCGACAGATATTCGAGGAGTTGTGCTCCGTGATCGAACCTGCGCGAATGTTGCCAACGCTGGACCATAAACTTACTTTCCCTGAGGCTCGTGACATGGAGCTGTGGGAGGAACTCGATGCTTTGTTCTCGGAGGAGCCCCGATTGCCGTTGGGGTCGGCGCAGTTCGCATGGCTCTTTCTGACGGATGTCGCCATGCAGCGCTGCTGGGAGCTGCAAGAACAACTACCCACGGTGCTTCATGCACTGCTCACTCACCTCGACCACCGCACTCCCTTCGTTCGCCGACGAGCGCAAAGGATGCTATTCCAATGGCTTCGATCGTGGGCGCCAGGATATGATGAACTCGTCGAACGCTCAGCCAATCCTGGTCGTGTGGCTATCAAGAATGCCATTGACCAGCTCGAGAAGGAAGCCGAAAACATGTATTGGAAGGACGATGAACCTAATGCGGATTCGGAACCCAAGATGAAGTCATTATCGTCGCGCATATTGGAGCATCTCTCTCCTCTTTGCTCAAGTCTTGTCGACATTTGGGGCTCTTTGGCTCTGCATTGGGGGACTACCTGCTCAATTCGAGGAACTGCCTTCAGATCGTTACAGATCTTCAGGGCGTTGATGCCACGGATAGGGAAGCGGGATCTGGCAGTATTGTTGGGTCGCTTGTCCAATACCATCGCTGCCGCAGATGAAAACCTCCAATCTTTCACATCGGAGATCCTACAAACTCTTACGGCCCTGACCACAATTGGCGACATTGATTGGACCTTGCTCCCCCAGATATTTTGGTGCACCTGCGCCTCCTTATCGACAACGATTGAGGAAGAGTTTTCGCAGGCTCTCACCCTCCTGGAGTCGCTTCTGA
Source organism: Lyophyllum shimeji (assembly GCA_026008595.1). Taxonomy (NCBI): domain Eukaryota; kingdom Fungi; phylum Basidiomycota; class Agaricomycetes; order Agaricales; family Lyophyllaceae; genus Lyophyllum; species Lyophyllum shimeji. Next base: position 619,822 of record BRPK01000006.1, read on the forward strand.
CGAAAATCGATCTGGACGATCAAGACACCGTGGAACTTCTGTTATCCCGACGACCAGCGGACTGGCAAGGCTCACCGTCTTTACAGCCTGCACTCCTGAAAGGGCTACGATCGTCGAATACCTCCGGAAAGACGTTTGGAATATTACAGACTCTTTCCGCGATACAGGACGATCGCCTCATCGACGATTCGGGCGGCCGTGTGCGCGACCTTTACACGCTGTCGCTTCCCTGGTGCCTTCATGCAATGGCTTCGGACAAGCCGGACGATACCATCAAACAGTTTGCGGAAAGCATCAGCATCCTTGCTGCCGCCGAAGGGAAGCAGAGTATTCAGAAAATCATGATGTCCTTTGCCAAAAGCCACTTCCGAACACGAGACGATTTCCTCAGACAATCGGTCTCGAGCCTGCGGGAGCATTATGGTGCCCACCACTGGACGGAGATTGTCACGCTTCTCCTCGGCCTTGTGTTAAATCGCGAGCGTTGGCTGCAGATTCATGCAATGCAGATCCTCAAGGTGCTGTTCCAACAACGAGAGACGAGAAGCCCATTCGAGCTATTAGGTTCCGAACTCCTAATGCCGTTGCTGCGTCTTCTGGAGACAGATCTTGCACCCAATGCTCTTGATGTCTTGGAGGAGCCGATGACGATGTCTGGCGGCCTAGCAGCCAAACATGTTCTCCGTATGAGCATGCATTTGCGGACAGTCGACAAGGACTCCGATTCTATCGCGACAGTCTTCGGCATTCCTGAGGAATCAGGATGGTGCATCGCCCAGGCTGATCAGCAGCGGGAGACATGCCGCGCGAACCTCATGGCCGTGTTTGACACATGTTCCATGGCGTCAAGGCCTTCACGCATCGACTTCGAGCCTGAAGTGGTAGCCCTGCGATCAGCGGAGCCAGTTGAAGATGATTTAGGCGGCCTGGTGAAAGACCTCCATGAGCTTACGAGCTTCTTCCAAGACGACGAACGAATCAAAGCCATCACTCCCTTGCCTGCACCTAATCGGCGACTGGAGGCGCGAGTCGCCGCCATTCTTGCCAAATCCACAGCCTCCGATGCAGTATCCGACATACCACAGACCCCTTTCATCGACGTATTCCGAATTGGAGGCACGGCCGGCGACGCTTCAGACGAATCGGACGATTCTTCAGATACCGACTCAGAGCTTGACGCATTTATCTTTGATTCCCCCTCTGCATACCGTGGCGCTCCCAATGGTATCAAGTATCATTAGCTACTTAGATTGACTATTATCTCCGTATTATCCCCGTATTCATCATATCGCATTGTTTTCGGCAATTTAGACCTACTGGCACACTTACTGTAACACCCGCACATATCTCGTACATACTCCCACCTGTAAAACACAGCAGAATACCTAATGCAGCAGTCCACCAAACGCTAACACCTTTCGAAAACCTTGTATAGATCCGGAAGACTAGCGACCTGAACGACGTCGCGGTCGAGCAGAGACTTCGGAGCTGAGAGATATCGACGCATGGCAGGAAACAAAACGTGCTGGATTTGCCACCTCTCAGCCTTTTCCTGCGCCTTTTCATCGTCCAAAACGGAAGAAGAGTAAGGTACCACGGTGGCTCCTGGTCTGTAGAAGTATGCCAGCTCTCGAAAAAAGGTGTCAAAGCATTCTGTCTCGGATGTCCAATCGACCTATCACGCGGTTTCAATGTCAGTCAACTACGAAGCCAGGACGGGACGCACCTGAGGACCAAGCCTCATGAGAAAACTAGGTAGATTGTTGAGGTCGGGCGTGTAGTCTCGTAGCAGTAACGGGAGACTTTCGACAAGACCTGCGTCCGAGATACGGAGCGAAAAGTACTCGGCAAGCATCTCCCGACGTGTCATGAGGATATTGACGATACGCTATGGGGATGAGCATTCGTGATCCAGCATGAAAATTGTATCAAACCCTCACGTCCACAATTTGCGGTCTACTCAGATTGCTGTTCTTCGTCGAGTCCTCGGCGTCTACTGCTATCTCTACCAAGGTCCGCAGAGGAGGCGATGGTTCCAGCTTGAGTCGGCTAAAGTCACCAAATTGTCGCAGGCCGAGTTGGTAGAACATCTCTTCTCTGCGATACCGGAATGAGCGATGAGTGTGGCTTAGCATTGACGATAGGCGTACGCGAGTGAGCCGTGGTTGACCAGGTAGAGGTTGGTGGAGTGCTGGATTAAGGAAAGCGATCTTGGCAGATCTACAATCCCAACAAAGGTATGCTTCTCCAATATCTCCGTGAGATCTGTGTGCTGGTGGTGAGACTGGTGATTACAAAGAGATCGTGGCGCTTCACTTACGTCTGTGCTTCCCCTTCACGAGCAATTGCCGCAGAGTCAAAACGGATGTCAAGAAACATTCCGACTCCTTGACGTCGCGGGACCTCAACGTCCCTACCGGGATATCGTCCTTATTCCCTTGGCTAGATGACTTACTGAGTTGCGCAGGATTGGCAACAGGAAACATGGAATCCAGCGTCCGGTCTTTCAGCGATGTCCGGACCTTGTGCTGAGACAGAACTTTCTTCTTCAGTCCTCCTACAAACTCAATTGATCTCGACGCATACAGAATGCGAAAAAGCACGAACCCGAGGATAGGGTGGACGACGGCTCCCTCTCCTCGTCGTCTTCCACTTCCCGTTCTTTGCCCTTCCGTTCCTTGGAAAGCTCTGGTTCAGCGCTAGCCACTCCTCCGGTCAGTAGAGTCTACACACCGCAGTCAGTTGGAGTCCAACGCCACCGATACGACAAGGCCTACCTGATATTCGAATGTTCTTGAATGATTCTGGAGAGTAAGAGCATTCGTGAATGCGTCCGATATTTTCTCAATTATCACCTCCTCATCGAGAAAGTGGACCTCTCGTTTCGTAGGATGCACATTGACGTCCACCGATCTCGGGTCTATCTCCAGACTGAAGAACAACGTTACACTGTATCATGATTGCCTCTAGACCATGACGAACCTGAGGTAGACAAAAGGAAAAGCGCCTTTGGGCAGTATCCCGTTGTACACTGCCTCAAATGCACGTTTCATACGAGATGACTCGACCAACCGATCTGCGGGATGAGAAGTCAGAATGAGTGAAGTCGTCGAACACAGCCCGCTCAAGCTCACGATTGATGAAGAGAAGAAATATCATCTTCTTTCCCTGATAGTTCGCGTTCGTGATATGAGCTTCGGCGCGCCATGCTTCCGGATCGTCCTCGGGCTCGTCCATATCCATACTCGCTTCATCCTCCGCTGGGTCTTGAGAAGACACGGCGACCGTGACCAAGTCCTTCGCGATGGAATGCCCATAGAGTAATCGAATCGTATTGGGTGTTTCCGAAGCAGAGGGAGTGGTCAGATCGGGAGACGGCGAGCCAGCCTGAAAGTGGGCATGTCAGAAAGCACCCACGTGGCAAGGCCAAGGTAGGACGAACCTTCTTGCACACAAACGCAACCTTGGGATTGTGTATTGCGTACTTAGTCAGAACGTCCAAAATGCGTGAGTACTCTTCGGATGAGCTTCTTAGGGCAGAAAGGCGTGTCGGTGTGTTATAAAACAGGTCTTCTATCTGGGATGATATTAGCTATGCATATGCGCGGCAGTGCAAAGCGAACGTACGGTAATTGTCGTTCCATCGTTGCCAGCACAAGGTTTAGGATCCACGCTCTGTCCCGGCTTGGTTGGCGCCAGTGCGCCATCCGTATAGGAGGCTCTACATGGGAATCGAGCTCATAAGTCAAAAAAACACAGCCCAACCGTCCGATCCTTACTTCCACGCACAGGAATCTGATCTTGTCTTCGTCATGACAGATAGATGTGCAACATGTGATATAGAAGCCAATGCCTCGCCACGAAAACCATAGGTTCTGATGTGGGACAAATCCGAAAATGTTGAGAGTTTCGATGTTGTGAAGCGTTCGGCCAGGATCCTCAAGTCAGCTTTCTGAATGAAGAGAAGGGCTCATCAACGTTGCATACAGTGTTCGCCACGGCCTTCATCAACTCACCCGTATACCACATCCGTTGTCTTGGATCTGCAAGAGCTTCATTCCTCCATCTTTAACTGTGACGCGTATTGACGTTGCACCCGCATCGAGGCTGTTCTCAACGAGTTCTTTCAGCGCAGATGCAGGGCGGTGTATGATCTTTCCGGAATCGAGTATTATTGTCTGCAATGAGAAACTAGAAGTCAAAACGCGTACTTCACCCGCGGCAATGCGATTGATGAGGGATTCCTCAAGCCGACGAATGGGTAGTGGTTCTGTCGTTGGTTGCGCCGAGGGGGAACCTTCATTGTCCATAATTACACAGGCTCTAGAGTGAGATTAAAGGAGGAAGCGTCGATGACTCCTCGAAGAAAACGATGGTGGTGTCAGTGGTTAGTAGCAAGAGGAGAGAAATTAAGCGAGGCGTGACCTACGCGTCCGAGTCACGTGCTCTAATTGACGGTCAGATAACGGGTCCCTTTCCACTCTCGCATCCGCTCTATTGACAGCCATCGCGGCCTCTGTGACCAGCCACTCCGAGTGACGACCCACTTTTGTATAAATCTGACAACACTCAATACCTCGTTGTGCACACACTCTTCTTAGAACAATCATTCCGTCATGGCAGCGACATCGATGTCGACTCAGACAATGAACTCAATAAATCCATTCTCCCGACCAGAGGATAAATACCGCGGTGCAGTCGTAGAGGTATGTTATTGGGCTTTAATTTCTTGAACTTGCTTAATCGGTCGACCCAGGATCTCCAATTACCCCCAGCGTTTTCGCTACCCTCGACTGAAGCAATTTCTCGTGCGATCGAGCTTGCATACGACCGTGACTTCTCCCAGATACCGTTAGTACCATCCTGGTCCGTGCAAGATCTTCTGTTCAAAGATTTATTGCCTGCAGTGTATTGGACCAACATCGGAGACCAGTTGGATATTTGGATGTGCCTAAATTGAAGGATATATGGGAAGCAGGCAAGGCGGATTTGGTGCGTCGTTTCATGCCAGTCACTGCGTAAACTGCTCGCTCTTATCTGCGTCTCACAGAACGATAAAGTCGCTGCTTACATGACAAAATTCCAGCGGACTGCATCCAAACCCTACACGCTCATCACTCCCTTGACACCCCTCTCAGAGCTCGAGGAATTCCTGAAGACGCACCTTTTTGCCCTAGGTATGCTGGAAATCCTGTTCGACCCCGCTATATCTGACCTCGCGGAATTTCTGCAGTGACAGATTATGAGCGAAAATTCGTACTTGCAATCGCAACGCAGCAGGACCTGAAAAGCTTTGTAGCGCGTCGAGGTTGACGCCGACACTACCCCGATTTCATTACCGTCGGCGATCAACTCGTATTCTTATTTCATCGTGGATATTTTGATGTATACCTCGAATATTTGACTTGGGTGTACGGTGCGCTCGATCGATATGACCTTGCTCATCCCCTGCTAGAGCTGTATACTTACCAATTCTTATGTGTGCGTACTTACGGCAAATTTGCTTTTGCTCCCGATGTACGACCACGCCGTCTCTGCTCCTCTTCGATGGCTTTCAAGAACGCATACGCAACTACGCGAGAGTCCTCTGGGTACGCATTGACATACCCCTTTCGGAAAGCCTGGTATAAGGGGACATCCGGGTGCGCAGGGGGATAGTAAGGATCATTGGACGTGAAAGAGGACACCAGGGCAGGAATGGACGCAATCTCCTTATCCCAGTTCCTCATCTGAACCCGCCAACAAGCACCTTTTCAATAAGCAAAATTGCGCGTAAGACGAAGCTCACTTTCCTGATTGAAATCAATGGCGAAGAAGCGCACTCCATCGAACCCGTCTCCGCCCATCACGAACTCCACATCCTGGCCGTCAACCTCCTGCCAGTGCAAGTGTCCCAGCATTTCTCCCATGCCCGCCGCGACGTCTTCGATTGGCGGCAAGGCCAGCGGCCCCGCGAGGGCCGTGTAGCGCGCAGCATCCAGCGGGAAGTTCGCAGGGTTAAAGAACCGACCTGGGCGGGTCGCCGGTCCATCCAGCACCTCTCCAAAATACAATCTGCAGAGCGCCGGAGCGGAAGCAGACTGTGCGTCCTTGTTGTAGAACTGTTCCCTGATAGGATCACCCACGGCGTGGGGCAACTCGTAGATACGATCCATGACGTAGGTCGCGGTGGTGAAGCTGAGGCTATCGAACGCGCTGAGGCTCAGGAAGGGCCGCTGGCGCCGGCGAGACGGGCCTGCGTACGGTGGCTCCTCCATAAGCAGGGATCTTGCGCGGGGGTCGCAGTACCCGTACGGCCGTGGGATAGCAAAGAAGGAGTCGGGCTTGCGCGTGCGATGTAGGCGTAGCAAGTGGGAGTACTCGTCCAGCAGCTCGTCGGCGCCGCTAGCGTCATGGACAGTTTTGTAGGCGGCAGGACCCTCCTGGACGACGTCAACACTGGCGAAGCTACCTGCACCAAGACGACGGCGACGTGAAGCGGGCTCTGGAGCGAAGACTTCTGTGCTCAACATTATGGTTGATGTGGTAGATCGGAAGTTCAGGGAATCCTCCAAGGTGCTTTGCAATTCTGAGTTCTATTGATAGAATAGCCGCTTCCCTAGATTTGAAAAAAGTGTGGCGTATAAAGTCGCGTAACTGCTAGACAGAATCTTTCGATAAAGAGATGCTGTTTGTTCTGTGACTGTGAAGAGAGTCATCTCAAGGTACCTGAGACACAGGAGCTACGAAAATAGGTGCTATCCCACAGAATGATACCCGGGGTAGCTAAACAGTCAGCGTAGAGGAAAAAAAGGTCTGACTGGCTGGGCACATGTGCACCTAGGGTGCTGCGTATACTCTATATACTGCCCTAGAAAATTTGCGGTCTTACACGAAAACTGTGACACTTACGAACGGCGTGCGACGTGACCGCATCCCCCTCAGCTTGACCCCGCACCAGAGTGGAATACCTCTCATCCATCATTGAAGGACGCCGTCAACGACTAGACCGTGGAGGATGGTTTGCCAAACCCGCGGAGCTCCCAAGGAAAACCGTAGACAGTCCTTCGGAATATCGACGTTCGTCGCAAGCAGCTGAGGGAGGAGTTGCATCGCCGCTGCGATTATGGAAAGGTAGAACGAAATGCCGCGTCCGTTTCGTGCGCCACCGAGTGCTAGAAGCGCGAAAAACGCGACGGCGCTGGAACCGCAGACCGTGATAGTGTACCTCTCGCAGAATAATGCTAGGGGATATATCCCGACTTCTCTGGTCGTCAATTTTGTCCTGAGGCGCACGGGGAGTCAAGGCAGGTTGTGGAAGCATGAAATCTGGGATATTACCTGATGTTGGTAGACGATTTCGTACGTGATGGTCCAAAAAAACGCAGCCTATGTATAGCCGCGCAAGAAGGTTCCAGGGCAATTTGCGCAGCACTCAGTTGACTCCATCCCGTGAAGACTCCAATATTGAACAGGAATCCCTGTAACGCGGCTCAGGGGTCTTTCCGGGTCGAAGAAAGCTTTGCGTACCAGAGGAATGGGTGCGAAACTCGCCCACCGCTGTGGAGCAATTCAGCTACATAGCCACGGAATCACTCGTATAATAACTTGCAGGTGGGATATATAATGTATAATGACCAAACGACCACAGTTTGGCGAAAGAAAAGGCACAAGGAGAAGCTGACCTTCATGTAGATTAGCTGCAAGGTAAGCGACTACAGGCTTGATGGTATCATCCTTGGAGAAGTTGGTCTGTACTGCCACTTTGAGTGCCTCCAGCACGAAGGAAATCATGTCGTGCTGGAACCAGTCAGTTTGCAGAACGAATATCAATTTCCTGACGAGTCCCAGCTTTGCAAACTTCTGCCGGCTGTTAAACCTTCGATACCGACTTGTCTGTAGGAGCGTCGTGAAGTGCTCTAGGTATATCTGCTGAATTTCGTTGCGCGCACGAGACCAAAGTTCGAAGTCGAGAGCTATCGCCCTGTAAGCGACCGAATTCACAACAGTGGATTGACTGCGGTCTGAATCAGCAATGCTCAGCTATCAGCGCTGTGAAGCGAACACGCACTCGGGAAAACGGAAGTTCATGCCCAAGAACTCGAACAAGGTCTCAAACCCAGTGACATTGATAATCTGAGCTTTACATCGCAGGATGTCCGCCAATATCTCATAACCACCTTGAGGGCAGTCAACGTCAGATGATCGTGCTGTCCCCTACAAGTGAGGCTCACGCACGTAACCGTTCCATGTCCTCCGAATTCTGCCAACTATTTCTGAGACCGTCCGTCAGTACCCCCAATGTCCTCAAAAGTCCGGGATGTGTTGTTCATGGAAGCACTGATATCCAGCGTCATATCTACAAGTTTCAGCAACGGACGGACCACCGCTGGCCTGACACGCACCATGAATGTGAACCCAGTTCCAGGTACACCTCGTAAGCTCTCTTCTCTAAGAATCAAGGCGGCGGGCGACTCCATCGAGAAATGTTCAAGCCACCGAGACTTAATTCCGAACCGAATGAAGTCCAAAACCTCCATATCCAACGTATTGTCTTCCTTGATCGTCCGTTGAAAGATCAACCTCGCCTCCGACGTCGTCGCGCCCATATCCAATAAACGTCTCAAGAGCTTCTGAAGGACGTATCGCTCCTTCTTTGGCACGGTCGGATCGTTACGTGCGGCGCAGAATCGCTCAAACAACGACTGACAACGCCGAGCGTGCTCAAAATCGCTTGGTTTCGATGGCTGACGTGGGAGAGTGGCTCGACGAGCTGGAAAATCGCGTACCGCATGGTGCTGTCGCCGGTCGTGAGGTGGGGGATGGCGTTACATAGGATCAAAATGGCCCCGGGGCGTTTGATCGTACCCAGCCGTGCTTCAATCCCTGCAATGGCAAGCTTCAGCTCATCCTCGGGGGTCGCGCGCAGGCTCGAGAAGATGTCGGACACCTGTTGGTCGTGTACCGCGAGGGCCAGGACAAGGCCAAGTGTGTGATCGACGGTTTTGGGATTCACGATGAGCCCCCGCAAGGCATCTTCGAACGAACCGTAGCCTACGACGTTCTGGTATCCTTGTGAGGACATCGGCCGGTAAGCAGGTGGAATCACACGCACCCGGAAGTACTCTGCGTTCTCGGGGTGGTCATTCATGGCCTCGGAAAGATTGGTGAAGATGAGGCGCGTGCTCTCGAGGACCTCCGACAGCACCTGCTCCTCTGGCTCGACGACGAGGGAGTTGGAACGATCCTGGATGTTTGAGAGTAAGCTCATTAAGATGAGAAACCCGTCCAGCTCCCGAAACACGTCCTTGGTATGGGCATCCTGGAGAAAGAACCTATGTATCTCTGCCAAGACCTGCATCGCCGTCAGTCGTGTTCGCGACACTATTCGACTCGCGCACCTGAATCTTCGTCCTCGCATCCTCTGCGACTTTCAAATTCTCCACCGAGTTTCACATCCCGAGCGAAATCTTCTGAAGCTAACTCATCATCGGCCTGCGTTGGTGGTAGAGGCGTTGTCGGTGTCTTCGGAGACAAATCGAAGCGAGCGCGCAATGGCGTCAACAGAGTTCTTAACATGGATATCTAGGGATGCAGAGGTTGCCACTGGGACATAACCGACTTCCAAGCGGGCAGAGGTGCTCAACGCCGCCCAAGCCAGTACTTATGTACTTGACGGATAGTGATTGAGTGACAGCCATAGTGATCCGAGTCGTTGTGTTGATGAGTCCGGACTTTCAATTGGCCCTGCCTCGTTTCGTTTGATCATCTCTAGTCATGGTTTCGTCTAACTCACGAGCTCCTGAGGTATAGACATCACGACGGATTGGTTGGGTGGTAAAATTGCGGTAGTACGTGCAGATAAGGTGGGCTGCGTACAAGCGTGCGGAAGGGTATAATATTACAGAGACACCAAACAATACTGCGCGTTATGGCGGCCTCGATTGTCACTGCTTCAGGTTTCCTTGAGCGATCCCGGGGTACGCACGATACAAGTTCCATCTCCTGACATCCACGATTTGAACGCCTTCGCGAGTGGCGTCGACAACGCTCCTAAACCCAGCCGACTCTGCCAACGAAGCGTGCTGCAGTTCTGCGCTAACGTGAGATGCTGCGCACATGCTATTGCAAGCCGAATCTCACCATGCAACACCAAGTATTTCGGCACAGCCTGCTCCTCTGGACCTTTGCCCGCTACTGCAGTCCCAGTCTTGAGGTTGTCGATGCAACGAAGAGCCCTCGTCCGCACCCAGCCCTTCACGCCTTGCAATCGCTGTACGATAGTAACCATCCAGTCATTGATATCTTGACCTGGGGTGAAATTTATGCCATGTGTGACGACGAATTTCGTAGGATCGGACGCAGCAAGCGACGAAGTTATGGCGGATGGTCCAGAATCCACGACCACTCGCAAGTCCTGCGGTCAAGCACTTCCAACCTCGCGACGAGGCTCGCCTCGCGCGGACTGCGGTTCGATCGCAAACGAGTGTAACTCTCGTGTTCAAAGGTCGAGGTATCATCGACGTCATAGAGAGCCAGCCAGGATGGTTTGAGGGCGTCCGCTGCAGAAAATTTGGCACCCGTGAGGAAGGATCGCAAGTAATCCATGCGAAGAGGGACATGTTCGTTGTTGTACCAGTCTTAAGTCCCTAGAGTTAGCGAAGTGGTCAAGGTGACAACCCACGATTTCCGACCTTGGAATTCGTCCAAGCAGACTTGGGTTCCAGGCTCGGAGAAGACAACTAGGAATCCAGGATGCATCGTATTCGCTTTGCCGCTAGGAACGAAGGAGTGTAATCGGTCGTATCGATGTGAACTGATGCTCCGAGTTCTATCTGGAGTCAGCCGCTGCCGTCGGGTCGCCGAACAGGAGGCAACTGAGGGAACCAAAGAATTGACCTTCTTCTGATATGACGGGATGGCACAGTAGAACGCCGTTATCGCCTTTACGTAGCAGAAGATGACCAGGAGAGGAGCTCTGATAGACCAGGAGTCGGACTCGGCGTGAGTTTGCATTGGAACGCGTGCTTTACACGGTCACGTGGCAGGAATATGTTTCCAGATTGAAGTTGAACGAAGTCTTCCGATACGAAGAGCTTCAGACTGCTTTCAGCGAGTTGGACACTTTAGATTGGCACACTGCTTGGTACAGTTAGTACCATGCATATGGTGTCACTAGTCACTAACGAAATCTCGAAGCGGCGACGAAGTCACGACGCTCGAACAATGGCCCAAGAATGTCAACAATGACACGATGGAGCGGTCATTCGACTCCCTCGCCAAGTCATTCAGGGACTCAGGGACTTTGCTCTTCTAGTAATGACAAGCACTGTAGACTTCCTGAGCACACCTGGATGTCCGAGGTCGACGAGATATCATATCTTCGTGATAGCGAGATAATGATACAAAGGGAGAAGCGGCCCGCTTGGAAGTTCTAGCCTACTAGAGCGACAAAATGAAAAAGGCTGGATAGCGATGGTGGACTTGAAGCGCCGCTGATCGTGAAGGTGAAGGAGAAGAATTTGCAGCTGTATCGACGACAGGAGTGCTCCCCTGGTGTAATTCTTAAGCGTCGAAGGAAGAAGGATAGCAACGGAAGCGCTTCAGCGGACGATTATCCGCCCATACAGCTCCTGCGCGTCGTGTTTCGGTGTGCCGCCGTCCTGCTCCTCGAACGTCACCATGCGGTTTCGCGATGGGCAGGCAATATGGCGATGCGCCTCGCAAATCTCGTTGCATTCCCATGGCATTCGACAAATATGTGTCTTTGACGAAATGATGATCGAGATCGCCGCTCAAGGAGTCCAAGGGGTACGTGCTTGGTCGAAGACTAGACACTCCGTTGCGATGAACCGGTGACGCGAGTGTACCATGAGAGGTCCGGTAGGTCTCCTGACAAGCACGGCTTGTGCGTGGCATCGTAGACAGATGCAAACATTGTAAGGAGCATTTCAGGAGACAGTCGAATTGTGATGCTTGAGCGAATTATGGCTGTGTCAGCTCGCACCGGAGTAGTATCCCTTTGGAAGTGCGCCTTGAACGTTGAGGAGCTGGTTTTCATGTTGATGTCCGATCTGCTCTAGGTTTCGATCACTCAAGGAACCTTTGAATAGAGTTTGTACGCGCCAGCTGGCAGCCATGTTGTCAAGCGAGGTGACAATCTGGCAGGACCGAATGACGTTGGCTGTGCAATGGTGGCCTATTGATCTTGAGCATAAACCGAGCTCGAGCTTGGTTGGTTGCAAGGCCGCTAAGGAGAACCAGGAACAGCCGGTACATGCCAGCATCAACAAATGGCACGTCGCTCGCGTTGATGGCTTTGGTGATTCAGCAAGATGTGCAGCAGCGTGCAAGGGTATTCGCTTTTCGGATGAGTCGAACATCTGGTGAGTGGGCGTTGACATGGATGCGCACACCGGCGGCGAGCTGCTGAGGTCCCGAGAAAAGAAATTCGAGGTTCTACACTGGCCGCCAGAACGCCGTAACAATGCTGCGTGCTCCAGGGATGCTGCTGCCATTCACTATAAAGGACAATACCGTCCTTGACAATATTTGGATGTCCTAGAGGGTGAAGGCGTCAAGTCTTGAGTCTTCCTAGTTGCCTGCAGATACTCCCGAATTGTTGATTCTCGCGATCCTGATCTGTCAGTTGAGCACCATGCCCAAGGGAGGAAGTACAATGAATGCATAGACCACAATTCCTTCATCAACAGCAAAGCGAACAAGATGCCAAGTCGATAGTTGAGATCATCGCTCCTGGTTGGCTGCTGGGGTCTTTGCCACCAGCAAGCGTCAAGTGACGTTTCGTTATAGTCGCACGTCTACTTTGGCGGGTTCGACGGCATTGTCGGCCGATAATCTAACACATAGTCCGTACCTCGTGGTGTCCCCTCAGATCGTACCGATCACCGTTGAAGAATACATGTACGTATGGCACAGCTCCATAGAACGGCCCCTGGGCCTGAAGGGCTGACGGAGCTCCTCGGGTCCAGAAGTGAAATAGACAAAACCGAGTAGGCGATTTCGAGTGCAGGGAATATCAGAAAGACTGCTGTAATCTCAGCAAGTGTCTCCGCACGATCGAGGTGAAGCATGCTGCATGGATGATAACTGCCGGCGTACTGTCCTTAGTCCTGCAAGCAGAGCGGTCGAAGTTGGGTGGGGAAAGACCCTTTTGCAGTGCACGCCGTACTGACGTGAACTTAGCAGAAGTGGAAGCTGTGGCTTCGCCGACAATTCACCGAGGGAAAATATCGACGGGTCAGAGTTCTACCAGTTCATGTGACCTTGTGCAACGACATCCCTATACTTCCGGCCCCGACGCGCCCAGGGGTATTGACAACTCTTGGAACGGTCGAGGCGACCCTCTTTGCGTCGACAAAAAATCCAGACTTACCCTGCGGCTCTCCTACGCTATGCAGATTGGTGCTTCCTGAAATGTACAACTACTATCAAGAAATCACTAGTCCTCTGCGCGATGGTCTTCAGGGGGGCGAGGGGAGCTCTGAGCTCATCGATATCGATGGTTTGCTGACTGCACCGCCCGTGGCGCCTATTTCTGTATTCCGTCGCTACGCGAGCGGGCCGCGATGGTCACAAGCTGACGCTTCTCTGCTTCGGAAAATCTCTGCCATATTGACCCTCATGCTCATGCATGAAATTGAATGACGTCCTCGTGCTTAAAATCGGAAGACAAAGGTGTCGACCACCCACCCTCCCCATGGTTGCCGCGACTTGTCTTGCTCTGGTGATTTTGTCTGCTTGCGCATTTGCCCAAAATGCAGCGGACACCCCTTCACGAACATTCGCTGCTCCGAACACTTCCGCCGGCTTACCTGGAAGTCCAATTACGCAGGCGGCCCAGCCAACGTCCGGCGCGAGTTTCCCACCCGTGGGTTCGATCCCGCGTGATTATTCACCTGCTGGCCTCGACCGGTTGTGGAATGTAGTACGTGTCGCATCTTGAGCTATCACGCACGTAATTCGCTACTCACTGCGTCGAAGGTTGGACCAGTAGAAGCCCCCCCATTCACTACCACTCGGGTTCCCGAACTCCCCATTGCCATTCCTTCTTCTCCCCCGGCTCTCTATCCAACTTGGTTCGCCCCTGCCCCGAAAGATGTGCTACCAAATCTCAAGTTACCGAAAGGATTCAAATTTGGAGTGGCAACAGCCGCATACCAGGTCGAAGGCGCGGCCAAGAACGAAGGTAAAGGGCCCACAATGTGGGATTGGAACAGCCGACAACCTGGAGGCGTGCTCGACAACACCACTGGTCCGTTGCCTCCCCACCACATCGGGTAGTGATAGTATTGACTTTTTCGAAGGCGACATCGTGGATTTGCAGTATTTCCTGTATAAAGAAGATGTCGCGAGAGTTGCTGCCATAGGTATCAACGCCCATTCTTTTTCGTACGTTATTATGTTTTCGCGACGTCCATTTTCGTCTGACGCTAGACAATGAGGATCTCATGGGCAAGGATATTTCCTTTCGGAACTGCTGATTCCCCAGTCAATCAAGCGGGGTTGGATCATTATTCAGATCGTAAGTTGAACCTTCGCTGCTCAAAGCAACTGACTTGATGTTCGCGTTCAAGTCATCGATTATCATATCAAACTCGGTGTTGAACCCGTGGCGACTCTGTGTGAGTTCTCATCTTTTGACAGCCCAGTCCAAGCGCTGAAGTTTCTTGTGAGAAGTCCATTGGGATACTCCACTCTCAATTCAGGCTTATTACGGTGGCTTCACGTCACCCAAAGTGGTTGATGATTTTGTGAAGTATTTACGACTTGACACTCTTCCTGAAGAATGATTCTGACGACTGCCTCGAAGCTACGCCAAGACGGTCTTCAAGGCTTACAATGGTCGCATCAAAACTTGGTACGGCTCCATGGCGTGCTACACGACTCCCTTCAACCTGAAAACTGAAAACTTGAACAGGTATACGTTCAACGAACCCCGTGTCTACTGTGCGCAAGTTGGAGGATACCCTTTCAGTACGTTATCATTGACGAGATTGAAACGCATTACGGCTGAAACTGGCTCAGATATTTCACTGGCTTCAGGCGTTAACTCATCGACTGCTCCGTACCATTGCGCGTACAATGTTCGTGAGTGTCCGGCGAACAACTTTTTAGTCCTTCCGCATGCTCATGTCTTTGTCACCACAGTGAAAGCCCATGCTGGGGCAGTGAAAGGTATTCAGCCGTCCGTGACCTCCAGCATGACTTACCTGACTGGCGTGATATTAGCTTTCAGAGAAATGAAAATCCAGGGAGAGATTGCCTTCAAAAACGACGACTTCGTGTGAGCCTTTGGTCAGGTCCGCGCCAAGTGCTGTTCTCACGTACGGATGACAACCAACTTTAGTGGAATCCCGTGGCGAGCGAACAATACTGACGACATAGCCGCGGTTGAGCGACATGCCGCCTTCCGCATCGGCGTTTTCTCAGATCCGACCTACACCACTGGCGACTGGCCTAAAATCCTGACAGATACCCTTCCGCCGTCTTACCTGCCTCGCTTCAATGAATCAGAGAAAAAAGACCTTTTGGGTGAGTATTTACCACCTCTGTTCCCTGCCCAATCTCACACGTGGTAACATCAGGATCAGCTGATTTCTTTGCGATTGATGCATATCGCACCTCATGGATCGCGGCGCCCCCCGACGGCCTGGCGGCCTGCGTCCACAACGTCTCCCACCCCATGTGGCCCGAATGTCACACGCCGGTCCTTTTCGACTCGAACGCTGGGTGGGCGGGCGGCCCGAATCCTGATCCATTGCTCGATGCCTGGCTCCAAGCCACGCCTAACTTTCTGCGGTCGTCTTTGCAACAATTGCAAAAGAGATGGCCTACAAAGAAAATGGTGCGTTCCCGGTCATGTCATGTGACTCATCTTAACTCTCCCCTCCTCGGTTTCTAGTACATAGCTGAATTCGGCTTCGCCGAGCTCTATGAAGCTCAATGGACCGAGCTGTTCCAAATCACTGAGGATGTTACGAGGACAAGTACGAGGATAGCGATCTTCCGTGACCGTTCCGTGGGCTAATGTGAAATCGCGCAGATTACTACATGACGTATCTCGGGGAGATTTTGCGCGCGATACACGAGGACAAGCTCCCAATTGCAGGCACATTTGCGTGGGGTTAGTACCGACTCCATCATTCGATAGCCAGGCAACACAGTTGATGATGATGCCCATCTCCAGCCATGGTCGATAATGCCGAATGGAGCAGCGGCCTGAGTGCCAGGTGCGTCTATCACGACCAGCTCGAAACCGAGTCGGGCTTGTTATGAGGTTTCTTTGGCTGACGTTCCCCCATGTAGGTTCGGAATACAGCATGTGAACTACACTACCCTGGAAAGAACATACAAACGATCGGCGTTATCGTTGTGTGAGTTGCAACGTTTCATCTGTTCCCATCTGTGCTTATGATGTCTGTGTCATCGTCAGCCGAATTCTACAAGGCTCATGCGCAAACCTGAATCTCGCCTTTGCTGCGCATGATTCTCGTCGGGTAAGAAGATGTACAAAGGGCACAAAGATGCAAGCGAGTCGCAGGCAGACCAAGCCCGACACGATTACAATTCGTGTGATAAAACATAGCAATGGACTACGCTAATTAGATATTAGTTCAGATGTTGCACAGGAGACCAACAATGCAGGCCTTACCCGTCGACAACCAGACGATCCAGCGGCCCATATTGTTATTCAAACGAGAAAGATCCCAGCATGATTGCAATTCCTGCTTGTCGGGCAGGGAAAAGAGTTCGACCAGATTCCTGGCACTGCGCGCCGCGCATCTTTTGAATGCGAAGAGTGAGGTGAACGCAATGGTACGAACGCGCGACGCGTTTTTATGGGAACGACAGTTCAGAATCCAATCGGGGTAGACATATCGCGGCAAACGAAGGGCGGTAAGAAATTGACATGTCGCTGCAGAAGGTAGTAGGTATACAGCTAGGGTTTGGCGGAGGTGGGGGCTTGCAAACAAGTCACGAAATTCGTGATCAAATCCATGTGCTGGGGATTGGTCAAGTGTACGCCTCGCCATTCATATGCATCTCGATGCATGGTAGCCGTTTGCTCGGCGACCTCGCAAAGTCGTAAATGATCGGACGGAGGGGAGACGAGATGAAGACGCAGCAAGGAATTTGCACGATGCTCATAGTCAAGGGTGGTGAGCAGCCTGGCTTTCCGCATACAATAACTGGTGATGCCAGTACGCCCCGTCACTCTCCGCCATGAGTCTTGGAAGGCAGCCGGTCGCTGTGCTGTCATCCAGGTCGATGCAACCAGGTGACCAAGGTAAGGCCCGTATCCCCGGTCACGTTGAGCGGCGAGTGCCATGATGCATTCATCTTGCATCCGTCGATGTCCATGCCAGTGCACCATTTGTACGTACGTAGAGAAATCAAGATGACCGAGGATGACCAGACAAGATACATAGGGCGCCGTGATACGCCATAGACCTGGAGGGCATCCAGTGACGCCTGTATACATATATATCGCGTCCGCAATGCAAGTTTGATGCATTTTCAGAGCTACCTGGAGGCCTCAATAAAATGCAAATGCACTGGCATGCGGACTGGGCAAGACGGATGGCCCGGATGGGGCGGATCGGCGGCTGCTTGCATAATCACGGACTGCACAGGTTGGCCACACGCACTGGTCGTCCGCCGACAAGTCCTTGTCTCCGTGTTTTACGCAGTCCAAATTTCAATGAAGGCTGTACTATCTTCTGACAGCTGTAAACAGTCCCGTTGTCGCCGGACCGATACTATGGAGACTGGTGGGTTCCAAAGTTGTTTCAAAGGCTTTTCCTACTACAAACAGTCCGGACCGGAGCCCATAGGAGACCCTCACCGGCCGAGGAAGACTGGACTAGTACGATTGAAAGGCCGACAGGTTCCCTTCATTGTACGGATCGAACGTGCTGATAGAGCCGCATCGGTGAGAGCCTTACTCCCATTACTGCTGGCTAAATCTTACACACGTTTTGTATCGAAGAATAGCAAGGCGCCAGCGATTCAAGCCTGTGCGCGCCACTGATGCAACGCCTGCTGTTTCGTCTTGGTCTTTGTGCCGAGCGTCAGAGACTCGTCGGCAACGGGCATCGAGTCCGACGGTGTATCTATTCCTCGCTGCATAAAAGGGAGCATGATGGAGCACTCATTCCCCAACTCTCAGCCGGTCTGAGCTTTCACCACATCCGCCACCGTCCAGCTGGTCTGACGCCCCAATCAATTACAACCTGCACGACCCTTCACTCTACCCTTCATAATCATGAAATACTCCCAAGCTGTCCTCGTTGCCTGCGTCGGTGGCGCCGCTCTTGCATCCGCCCTCCCGAATCACGAACATCATGCCGGTACCCCAGCACCAGCCCCCAAGTCGCGGCTTCAACGCGCAGGATCCAAAATGGGCAAGGCCGCTGTCCTGGCGGGCACATTTGCAAACAAAGCGACTGGTATGACCACCTACCCCAGTGATCAGAACAGTGGCTCTTCCGTCGTGAGGCGGAGCCCCACCCGTGGTGCCAAGAGAACGAAGGCCAAGGATTTTGGCGACTCGGTCTTTCAAGGTGCTGGCGGTGGCCAAGCCCTGGCCGAAAACCTGGGTTCAATCGCCGACCTCGCCAGCCAAAACTTCGGAGACAGCAGCGTCTGGCCGCGAGGACCTCCCGACGGCGATACCCCTGCGTCTACCAACCCTTCCTCTAAACCTTCCCCTGAGCCTGCTAATCCCGCCGCCGAAGCTCACGGTCACCACCAGGGCGCTCATCGCGGCGGCGGCCAGCACGCCGGCGGTGGCCGCAAAAACAGGAAGCAGTGGAAGAATATGTCCCCTGGGGAGAAGGAGCTCTGGAAGCAGCGCCATAGGAAGCACTCTAGCGGTTCCCGCCATGGTCCTGCCCCTGCGGCTGCATCGGTCTCCTCTCGGGACTTGGAGGACGAGGTCTGGGCACGGGCCTTGGACAAGTTGGATATGCTCCTCGCCCGTGGACCTTCCCGTGCCGATCCGCCGCCTGCTGGCGACCCTCCCAGCCAGCACGGCAGTGGCCCGAACCCCTCTGGTGGACGCAAGCACATACACTTGACCCCAGAGGAGAAGGCGCTCAGGAAACAGCGCAAGGCCGCGAAGCTCGCCGGCCACGCCGGCCAAACACCAGCTCCCGCTCACTCCCATTCCTCGCGCGACTTTGAGGACCTCGCCGAGTACCTTGAGGCGCGCGGGATATTCCATGTGTTGAAGAACGTCGTCACTGGGAAACTGAAGCATGCTAGCCCAAGCATCAGCGTACCTACGCAGCCCACTGAAGACGCCGCCCCCTCCGACCCTTCCGCGGCCCCGCGCGGCTTCCTTGAGGATCTTGACGCTCGTGATTTCTACGAGATTGACGAGCTCGACTGAGTGATCGTAAGTGGTCTTCCTCGCTCCGTCCCCTCCTTCGGCTTATCTCGTGTTCCCGTGCAGCCCATGACGAATTACAAGGAATCAGACAGCAGAGAACGTACCAATCTGTCTTTAGATAGTCAGATGCAGAGTATGAAGGTGTACCATCTACATAGTTGAACGTGATTGTTTGCGTCGACTGCAACTGAAGTATCCAAGTTCTGAAGTGTGTGGCTTGTCTCGATCATGGCGCGTTCCGCATTTCTCTCTAAGTAGCACCGATGCTGTCCGATCCACTGGCCCAGAAATTATGGAGGCATAGACGGCGGTTAAGTGTAGCGCCTCGATCAAGCATGCAGACTTCTCACCAGCAGATTATAGCTCGCATTTTGAGAGACCCATGTCGTCGACGCTAGATGCTTGCAGCGACGGAGACAAACCGCGCTTCTTTACCGTGGACTGGACTCCGCATCAGACAATACAGTCACCGCTGGCCAGTTGGACTACGAGATCAAGTCTGCTGGCCGACAGCCTCGGAGGAAGAAATGGATGTCATTATAGCTACATTATGCTACTTCCGTGGTAACCGGGGTGTGTAAGGCTTCAACATGTCAGGCCATCGCACTAGCAATGATGAGCCGCCGGTTATGAAATGTTAGGTGCTAAAGAGAGAACCGGCTCGACGTACTGAAAATCACGACGGGTCCCCAGGCCGATAACAACAAAGCAACGTGTTGAGTGCCAAACGGCGCTGGAGTGCGATGCTTTATAACGTCGATCAGGGTCGTTAGAGAAGAAAGCGGCTGAATGATCGTGAAAGCCCTATCGTGATCAATGAGGTCGTGGTGCTCGAGGACGACATTGCATCGGACGTACAATTGAAAAGTGATGATGCGATAGACCACCGGCGTAATAGTCGGAATCGTCCGCCGTATCCTGCGCGACAGAGCTGTTAAGTGCAGTACTGTCAGAATCTGTATGATAAGTGCGGAAGGTAAGGCTTTGCGTACCCCCTGTGGATCTTTGAGCTGGTCTGGGGGTATATGTTCCCGAGTGATTGTCGTCTGTGACAGATTCCACTTCCCCTTTACCGTACTCGAAGTCCGACTTGTCTCCATCTTCAGGCCACTTCAGCGAGGTCGCCTTGTTCATGTCTGGAGTAGCGGACGGGCCCAGTATCTCCCTCCAGTCTTCCCTCGGCGGCGAAGTGGATTCCAGCGTTATTCTATCCGCATCAATGGAGACAGTTCCGGCCGGAGGTGGATTCGCAAACGTCGGAAAGGAAGAAGAGACAGGAGAGTCCAGGTCGTCTGTACCAGAAACCGAAGAGCCCAAGGTGTCGAGACTCAGTGCAGGAGGCTGAAAAGGTTTGTGGAAACCACGTGACCCTAAGGTCGCGCTCGTGTCTGGTGGACTAGTAGGCTGGCGAGAGGAGGGTGGAGGAATCGGCAAAGGAGAAGATGAAGGAGTCGAGACGGCGTGAGCCATATGGACGTGATTGGGACGCCGCGGAAGTGCAGTAAATGTTTCAATATCCATGTCGGGATCGCGGGAACGCTCAAGATGTTCATTCGTCTTCGTTATTCGAAGGATCGCCTTCCCAGACAGATAACCGCAAGGGATCGACAGAAGCCACGGTGTGCCAGCATAACTGAAAAATCGAATCCTGCCAAGGACCCTCGTGAACTTGAGACGATAACACCATTGACCTGAAAGGCGTACCATGTGGGATCACTGTACTCGCAGTGTAGGTCGTCACTCCGGGTGCCATTGTCAAAACGCAATGTGATGGCGACTTGGACAGCAAATGCCAAGATGGGGAAAACGAAAAGTGGATAAAGATAAATACGACGCCAAACCATTAAACTGCGGGGTTCTGTGAGAAGGTGAAGGTAAAAAGAGTTCTGGCCACATACCCCTTTTCACCTTCGACCCACGTCTTGGGTTTCATGGCCGCATATGACGCGGCAACGGCGAAAGAAGCAGACGCGCCGGTCATAAGAAATGCGCCGAAACCAATTAATAGTGATTGGGCTAGGGAAACAAATCAATCATGGACTCTAGCAAGATCGAAAGTTACGGTTGATACGTACTAATGCAGAAGCTGTATGGCATGCGGAGAGGGTCCATTTTGTATATCATACCTAGTAAACATCAGTTTGGATGGACAGCCAGCCAGCGGAGTGTGCCCACCCAAACAGAAAATGCCATGTGTGATGGTGCACCCGACGCAATACACCAACGGCCAGTATGATTCAACTGCCAGTGAAAAGGATCCCAGTACGGCCCAGCAACTTAACATGCCTGTATCAAAAAGAGCATTAGCAGAAAACATGCAGGATCTTGGAGACCTTACTCACCTGTGAACGATAGGCAGAACCATACCACCCTCAGGCTGAAAGGAAGCATCTTGAAGGAGCGGCACGGGTTCGCCGAGGCGCGGGGCCAGCAACCTCAAGATTATACCAACTATTGAAAGGCCTCCAGCACTCTGAAGAGCGAAGGCACCGTGAAGTCAAGACCACCAATGGCGGCAGCGACGAAGCCAGGGCCGATACACCAGTCCATGTTGCGATCTATCAAATTTCAATAATGATTTGATGAGAGATTAGATGGCTTCCTTCACAAAGATTCCGCGCTGGTGGGAAAATATCATTGAACTCACTCGGAATTCCACAGATCTTGTAAAATCGAATCAGAGGATCTTCATTGTTCCCTTCATTTTGACCATGCCATCCATCCGGTGCCTTGCTTAAGTGCACCGATGGTGAGTCGGCAATGAGCATCTTCGAAGTATACTGTAACAACTCAGGAGTCCTCAGCGGGCTGCACGAATGAAGTCAGCCATTGGGCAGTCAGCTGGAGCTGCTGAAGTCACTGAGTCGTGAAAAATATCCGACCTCAATTTCTATGGCGACCATACCTTTCTCAATGTGAACGGTTCTGTCAGTGTTGTGTGGCACCTCGTGGCAGGTTATCAACACGTTTTCATCAAAGGTTGCTTACGTGTGGCTTATTCTGAGTCCGTGGACGGTGGACCGGACTTGATTGCACAAGCTGCGAAAGTATTCATACATAGTGCCGTGCTACTGTAGACCGTGCTGATTCCCCGACGCGAATCAAACTAAGGTAAGTCAAGAACGATACTCCTAAAGTTTCGACGACCCCACATGCCATATGATGGACAAATATCGGCCGGTCTTTCCGCGCAACCCCAGGACGAATGAGCGAAACAGCAGTTGGGACGACCTTCGAAACTGCCATTCCATCCAGGATAACTAACCAACAACTTGGCCAAACCTTGTATTGAATTCGTTGTTCATCCGTGCACAGTGTCGAAACCCGCACCAATGCGCCACAAATCCATTAGCCTGAGTTTTAGGGCTGATGTCTTGTCATTTGTCGACAGCATCCACGGCACGGCATCCAAGGCATTTCTCTAAAATATTTTACCCTCTCGAGCCGCGGATCACAGTTACCCTTCCCGCCCTGTGCGATGACCGCATCCGAACAGCAACGCCGACATCCTCTGAGTACTGGCCGCAGCCCGACCTCCTCCTCCTCGACCTGCTGCTGCGGACAGCTACCATATAGCACTTGCGTTTTTTCGAGCCGCTTCGCGGCTCAGAGCAAATTCTCAGCACCCCAGAAGCGAATTACCGCTGTTACCAAAATCGGTCATACCATCTTGCACCGTCGTGGATGGCGCGCCGCTCCCTGACGTCGGCGCGTGATCAACGGACTCCCCGACACCGATGTTGCGCCTCGAGATCGCCAGGAGGAGGCGTTTCTAAGGCCTTTTGCCAAACCCCGTGCTTGTCAATCCTCTCAGGTGCTCAGAGCACCAACCATTTCGTTGGTGTGCGGTATCAGCACGCGCGATCCGCGTCATGAACGTGTTGTAAAGAATGGCGAATGGCGAATGGCGAATCCGACTCTTTGAACCTGTTGTTTTCAGAACCAGAAGCGCGCACTTCAAGGACCGACTCTCGCCATGATCCTTGTTGCGCCCAGTCTCTCAGTCGCGCGGGCCACCTCTGCAGCTCTGGCGCCACAGCCGCCCGCGAATGCGTGCATACGACCCAAGGATTGACTGAGGAACCGCTTGCCTGTCCACCACGAAAAGAGGGGCATAATCGTCTGCTCGTAATCCGCACTTCACTTCTGCGCACGGACTCGTTGATCATCGGCTGCAGCGACCACCTTGATTTACCCATGCATGTGTTCTCGCAGTGACGTGCAGTGATGTACCCGCACATGCAGTACACGACCACCAATCTCACTGCGACAGGACCTTGACGATCTTGTGACAAAAGATTTGGGGCCGCCCTGCTAGGAAAGCATGGACATGGGATGCTTCGTAGTCGCGAGGACACGGGATTCCGGACCGTCGCAGTACCAGGAAGTCCTCAATATTCAGGCTTGAGGGCGCCTTCTCTTTGGGCGGCCTACGGCCGAGATGAACGGGCAAATGGTTGGTATACATCACAGGGATGTGAGATCGTGAATTTCCCATGGCCAGCATGCCGACCCTCGTTCGTATTTTGTTCTCACTGATAAGCCGTCGTCGTGTAGCAGTATGCATGTGCGATGCTAGTCTGGGTGATGGAAAACAAGGGTATTACACGTACGTCTATGTACATACTTGGCTCTACAAAAATCTACAATGTCGCAATGTCCGGTTCATGTCCCCTACTACTGTTGTGCCTCTACTGCGGCGGGTGCGGCAGCCGCTCCATTGGCCGCCCCGTCTGCCTCCCCATTTGCGTGACCGTTACCATGGCCGTTCGCATGCCCATTGGCCGACCCATTAGCATGGCCGTTCGCCCCCCCGTTCTCCTCCCCTTGAATCTCCCTCCTCGCCTTCTCACACACCTCCCTCGCACTCGCAATATTCTTCTGCACACCCGCCGACAGAATCCAGACATCCATGGCCGTCGCGAGCATCCGATAACCCTTCTTATACTTCTCCTCGACCTGGTGCTCAAAAGCAGCGGACACAAGCGGCATGTTGTACTTCTTCGCGAGCGCCTCGATGCGCGCGTGCGCGGCGGCGATCTCTGCCTCTTTGCCGACGCCGATGTCCAGCATTAGGTCGCCAGGCCCGACCACTGTAGTTTGTTTGTGTGAGTAAAGGGAAGGGGCACGGCACGGCACGGGTGGAGAGGATAGACGTACTGATAGCGTCGACGCCGGGTACTTGCATGATGGCCTCGAGGTTCTCCACACCCTTCAAGCTCTCGATTTGCGGGATGACAGCGCAGTGCTCGCTTGCCACGTCAAGCCAGGTCTTGCCCTCCGGCGCTGTGTCCTGCAGACCGAAGATCACTATAGATGTGTTGAAGCCCGTCAGACTCGGTCTAGCGCCTCAAGAGGCCAACGAAAAAGAGGACGCAGCGCGCACCGACGAAGGGGGGGAAGGAGCGGTGGCCGTGCGGCGGGAAGCGGGCGGCGGCGATGGCAGCTTGCACTTGCTCGACGGTCTCGGTGTGTGGTAGGACGATGCCACCGGCGCCTGTGGAGCATCAGCAATCAGCATGGCGTTGAGTGAATCAACGATCGCTGATACGCTTACCTGCATCGAGCGCCCAAGCGATCCATTCATGCGAGTGGTTGGGCACGCGGACCATGGGGATAGTTTTACCATGCGAGTAGAACTTCAGTGTGTGTACCTACCGCGAATGTCAGATAATCACAACCGCAGACGTGGAAGAGAAAGCGCGCGTACAACTTCGCTGAGGAGAGTGGGCGAGTAGGGCGTGTGTTCCGCGTCGACCCAGACGAAGTCAGTGTCTGGCATCGCGGCGAGGATTTTTGCGTTCGCGACGGATGGGATGCCAAGCACGGAGCCAAGGAGACAGCGGCCGCTCTCGTTAGCGTCCTTGATCGCCTGGCGGAGGTTGGGCGATTGAAGCATGTTCATGGCTCCGTAACGTTCCATAGTGGTTGCTGGAGGTCGTGGGTTTGGTTTTTAGATGTCTGGCTGGGGAAAAAGTAGCAAGGGCTTAGGATTCTTCCCCTTGCCCATTGCAGTTTCTTATATGGAGAGCCAGTACCTCGTGTGGCCGCGCAGTGAAACAGTAAATAAGATTGTAATTTGAAACGGGCGCACTGCCATATTCAGACCACATCAGAATCTGGCCAAGCCGTGGAACCCCGATCAAGGGCTGGGGGTCGCAGGTTCGCAGATGCCGGCAGAGTGATTCGAGGGTTCGCAACCAGGACCGGGAGGCACGGCTTACGCGGGATGATGAATGATGACGGCGTCGGCGTAAGCAACCCTTGAGGCTGCACGAGCGCCAGGATGAGTTATCATGATGCTGACGACGGCGACTGCATCTCAGTAAGCTGCCGTTGCAAATGACTGGGCTTGGCCGAATACTAGGAACGCGGAGGTGCTTGCGTGGCTCGCGGCTGGTTGAATAATGAATAACAACCTTCGAAGTCAGAACTTCAACAAGGGACGTGGTCAGACCAGAACGTGATCGCGCGTCAAACGGTGATGACGGACCGAGCTCCTGCCGTGACGTCACACGGTCTGGACCACCTCTCTTCTGGCAATGGCAGACTACATACGCCGACTAGTCTCTAGAGACAGAGCCCGCTTCAGAGATGGCAAACTGAACTTGGAACTAGGTGCTACCCTATACCAACAGAGAAACCAACAAAGAATTGACACCCAGGGCTAGATTTGGTGTACCTCACTGACCAGGTCATCATCATGGGTTTCCCAGCGACCGGCATCGAGGGCTTGTATCGCAACCGTCGAGAAGACGCCAAAAAATTCCTGGAAACTAGGCACGGCAAGAACTTCTGGATATTCAACTTTTGCCCCATCCGCGAGAACTCGTACGATGCGAGCTTCTTCGACGGTAGGGTCAGTCGCTTTCCGTTTCCTGATCACCAGTGCGTGTATCATTATCGTCAAGTTGCTTCTCCGCCGATGCCAAACTACAATTCAATCCAGTGCACCCCCTCTGGCGATCATGCCTCTCGTCGCACGCGAGATGCGTGCATGGCTCCAGGGCTCGCCGGAACGAGTAGCCGTACTCCACTGCAAAGGTACTCAGTGTTGTCAACGCCTCGAGGGGGTACTAACATCCTCACCTCGCAGCTGGTAAGGGTAGATCAGGGACCATGGCATGCGCCTATCTCTTATCACTAGAAGACGACCCATCTCCGCCGAGACTCGAACGCAGCTACTCCGCCGAAGAATGGGCCCAACTACGCGCCGAGAAGACTATGGAAGTTGTCCCGGAGGACGAGGACGAGGAGCCCGGCGAAGCCCTCGCCTCCACCCCGCCGCCTCCCGAAGAAACCGAAGCCCCCTCGACCCCCAAACGCGCCGCGAGCCCGACCGCCAGCTCGGGCACTGCGAGCTCCACCGCCGCATTCCCCCGCGCGCTCAAGGCCGTGTTGGATCTGCACACCTCGCGGCGGATGAAGACGCCGTCCTCCCCGGGCAAGAAGGCGCGGCAGGGCGTGAGCATCCCGAGCCAGCGCCGGTGGCTGTACTACTGGGCCTTGCTCCTCGCCCACACGGGGCCCGCGCACTTCTGGCCGGCGCTCGAGCCCGGCGCGCAACGACCCAGGGTCCGGCTGACGCAGGTGCGGCTGAGGATGCACGAGGCGACAGGGGCGAAGGCGGGCCTTGTGCGCGCGGCAAACGCGGTGCTGGAGCGTGCGAGGGGGACGAGGGGGGAGGCGCATGTGTGGGTGAGTTTGGCGAGGTATGATGATGAGTTTGTGGGCGTGCTGGAGATGTGGGAGAGGCATACGAGGGATGATAGGCATATGGGCGTGCGAAGGCCTGGGTCGGAGTATATGGGGCAGGAGAAGTTGAGCACGGTGTTTCAATCCGGTAAGTGGGATCGCGAGAAGATGGTGAGAAGCTTTGCGAGGATGGGAATGGTGGGGGAGGAGGCGGTGACCAAGCATGAAGTTAACGGGCAGAAAGTGGGTCGGCGTCCATCTTCTGAGTCTTCGATTCACAAATCTGTACCCTCAGTTGCAGTTGTACACCTTGCAGCCCCTCTCGACACAGAAGTGGGATGCGATCCGCTCAGAAGTTCGGCAGGAACCAGGGGAAAGACACGATCTCGACGAGGCAGAGGTCCCTGGCTCCGAGAACAGTTCTATAGAGGACCTCACGCAGGGCGCCAAAGAGCGCGGGATAGTCCTCGACGCCGGGCGCGAGGTACGCGTCAAGCTCTACATGGGCCAGGTACGTCTCCTCCCTCCCTCCCTCCCTCCCTCCCTCCCTCCGTCCATGCTAACTAGCACAAAACGGAAAGGTATTCATGGCCTGGCTCTGGTTCATCCCGGCCTTCCACATGACCCCCTCGTCAGGCCCCACGACGTTCCGGTTGACACAGGGCGAGCTCGACTTCCCTTTGGGCCTTGGGACGGCAATCATCGACGTGGAGGTCGAGCTGGAGTGGCTGTCGCCTGCGGACGCGGAAAGGGTACAGCCCCCTGTGATGGCGCGTGCTGAGGAGAAGGAGGCGCTGGTCGAGGATCCGCCCGAGGCGGAGGAGGGTTAGGGATGGGGTTCGGATGTGATCGTGATCGTGATCGCGAAGGACAGTGGATAAGGACCGTGAATGAGTTCTGTAATGATGTTTAATATAGAGAACGATTGTTACATCGACATAATCCGGTATCTTGGGTATCGTGCTCCGTGTATGTTAAGTACAGTAGGATCCTTCGGCCAGTCAGGGCAGGATTCTGAGAACTACCGGGGTAAGTCCTGCTAGGGGACGTCGGGGTACATCTCCCGACTCTGCTTCGGAGTTCAGGTGGACTCGCCGCCGGAGGCGGCGTGGCTGGGACATCATCGACTCCCGGCGTTACGGTTGCGCCAGGGCCGGAACGGCATCCGCAGCTGGGATGGTCAGCGAATCAGCAGTCTGATGTGCGAGCACCATACAGTACTCTAGCATAGGCGCTACGCGCAAACATCACTTACCGCTCGGACCCGGCGTATCCGAATGATCCGATCCCTCTTCTCGTTTGCTCCCGTTCTCCGAAGTTGACGGCGGAGACCACCATATACGTGGTGTTGCCCGGTTATGGAGGCTGGCTTGATCTTGAAGGCGCTCATGAATTGATGGGTTAATCCTCCACTCACAGCGCTGGATGGCTATGTTCAATTGAGTGCTGACCTCGAGTTTGTACTCGCGGATGCTATGACCGGCGCTGTGGTGCTCCCAGTTCCCCTACGTACAGTTTTGAATAGTAAGCCACAGGCGCCGATGAAACTTGAATGTTTGAGTACATACTTCTGCCACGCGGTATAACCAGTCGTAACGGTAGCTGCCGCAAGATAATTAGCGATACCGCGACAGGGTGACAAGAGGGCACTCCGAGATGGGCGCCCATACAGTGACGCTAGGCGTTTTTCCGCGAATGACGCGCGCAGTATTTTGCGTCTGGAACGACGTCTGGCCACAGCCACGGTTTCAGAATCATGAACCGTCGTGAAAGCGTATACGTATACCTCGGAGGCTTTGGTACCGCGAGTCAACTGTTGCCAACTTGCGGGCCATCGCTGGGCAGCCAGCGAGCCGTGCGCCTGCGTCAGAAGACCGTCGTGAGTGTAATGGCCTTCAGGAACTCACACTCTTTCTCAGCATTTTGGCCCTTGTTTTATCGTTTTTGGACCTGCCTTTCCCTGAGAATCGTCAGCTCGGGAGTAGGAATTGCCGCCTGGGGCTGTCGATTTTCCGGGTACCCAGCCCGCAGTAGATTGTGCAAAATCATGAGTCAGCAGAATCAGGTGATGTGTGGAGGGGCCAATCCTACATCGTCTCTCCCTGGTCCTCGTCATCATATCCACCATCACTGAGCACTATGGAGTACGGGCCCCCTTTCTCGATATGGATGCCCGCCCGACGCATCCCATGGACACCCGCCTGGTACAATTCGCCAAAGTTCTTGAAGCTGTTGCCTGCGGGGACGCCTTCGACTTCTCCGAAGTCGCTGGGAAGACGAGGTGAGCAAGGCGTTTGGAGACAACTGCGATGATGACTTTACCATTCGCGCTTTGCCGCGGGCATCGCGATGCTTTACAACTGAAAATGATGTCAGAGAGCGGTCGTGGTTCAACACCTGGCATTTTATGCTAATGAGAGCGCGCGATGACGTACAGTGAGATATTGGAAGATGGGGCTGGGACTTGTTTGACTGTCAGAAGGCTTCATATACAGTATCAGCCAAGACTTCCACTATACAAGCCCTGCGTGTCAATTCTGTATTCTGGAATGAGAGAGGATCAGTTGCTAGCACTTTCGTTGGGCACATGATTCTGATACATCCCTCGAGTACGTACATTTGTTACAATAGTTATAGACCGAAATTCAGTCCAAGGCTCGCGCTGCGTGACTGGGTCGCGTGCTAAATTAGCGTCACGTAGACGCGACGCGAACACACGTGACTTCACGCGTTCATGTTATTTGGGCATGTTGTGTTTTGATCGTCCATCCCTATTTCGACTTCCGATCGTTCCTCAGGTGGCCTCCACACACCGAGCTTGGCCTTATACCAGCTCCCCCCCCTCTTCCCCCTCACTTCATATCTAAAACCTCGCCCCTCAGATCGGTGATCGAGAGGGTTTCCAGTTTACTATGTCCAATATTCCTGCAAGTCACCTTCATCTAATTTTTTGGGCGTCAAAAATGTGGTGAGCTGACCTGTCTCCTCTCTACTGCAGTTACGTCGTACAACGCGCCATGCGCGGAACCCATCAAAAGACAACGAAAATGCCAACGCACGCCCTTCGCGAGTTTTGACGCGCGCGAAGGCGCTCGCGACCGGTGCCACCGATGCACCCACGGCCCACTCTACCGCCCCACTTGCCACCAAGGCCAAGCCTGGCGACAACGCGGCAGAAAAACCCATCGGAAAGAGGAAACGGGAAGTCCTGGTGGAAGTGACTGGTGTCTCGAATAACAACCGGAAAACGAAGGGTGGTGTCAAGGGGAAGGGGAAGGAGGAGGGAGCAGAAGATGACGAGGAGGCCAAGGCGGAGGTGTTCACGAAGCCTACTCGCGAATCGCTTCGCACCACTTCAGGACCCGCCGGACATCGGTCGTCGAGGAGCACGAGCGTTAGCACGACCACCAGCCACGCTACCGATGCTAAGCGGGAGCCCGATGCGTCATCCGCGGTTGAGCCTCCCCGCCCCGCAGTGTTTACTCGCAAGCCGTCGCTCAAGACTATCGATGAAGCGGAAGCTGACAGAGCCACCAAGCGCCGCCACACAGAAGATCCGGCGCCTACGAAGTTTGAGGACGAGTCCCAAGCTGAGGCTGATAAAATTGCGGCTGAGCTGGTTGACCTCGATGAGAAGGTGGAGGCACCTAAGGAAGAGGTGCAGCTATGGGATGATTTGGATGCTGATGACTGGGACGACCCAGCCATGGTCAGCGAGTACGTCGCTGACGTGTGCGTGTACCTGAAGGAAATCGAAGTACGTATTATCCGCGCAGCTTGTTATACAACCGAACCGCGACTGACGCGTCTTCGGTGCAGCAACAAACGCTCCCCAACCCCGACTACATGGCGAACCACTCGGAGCTCGACTGGGAGAAGCGCGGGATTCTCGTCGACTGGATTCTCCAAGTCCACGCGCGGTTCAACTTGCTGCAAGAAACTCTCTTCCTCTTCACCAACATCCTCGACCGCTTCCTCTCTGCGCGCCCCATCTCGCTCTCCAAGCTCCAGCTCGTCGGCATCACCGCGTTCTTCGTCGCCGCAAAATACGAGGAGACGTACGCGCCTTCCGTCGCGGAGATCGCGTACCTCGCGGACGGGCAGTACACCGTCGAGGAGATCCTCAAAGCCGAGCGGTACATCCTCAAAACCTTGGCGTGGGATCTGCGCTACCCCGGTCCTATGGGGTGGCTGCGTCGCGGGAGCAAGGCGGACGACTGCGACACGAAGGCGCGGACGGTCGGGAAGTACTTGATGGAGATTGGGTGCTTGGAGTGGCGCCTTGTGAGCACGCCGCCGTCGCTGTTGGCTGCGGCTGCGATGTGGCTCGGAAGGCTTGTGCTGGGCCGAGAAATATGGGTATGTCGTCTCTCCGCCATTGCATTGTGGTGTCAGGCTGACCCGTGGTCAACTGAACAGACCTCAAATATGGAGCACTACATGACATATTCTGAGGCAGAGTTGTTGCCGACCGCGAACATTATGCTCAACTATATCCTTGAGCCTATCCAGCACGAGTCGCTATACAAGAAGTACGCACATAAACGCTACCTGAAGGTTTGTCTTTCTTTTCCATTCTTCAACACCTTCTGACCGTCCTTCCCGCTTTCTACAGTGTAGCGCTTTCATGCGCCAGTGGGCGCTCGAGCGCTGGCCTGAAAGCACTGTTGTCGACCTGGCACGCGACCTGCCGGCGCTGAAGGAGGATATCCGCCTCGAGCGCGAGGCGAAGGCTGCCGCGGCCGTCGAGGCGCCCTGATCGTGGATCTGCTTGTATTTTGCCGAACATGAATGGTTTCGGACTTGATGACCCCCTCTGAAGTTTATGCATAAGGAGGAGATGTAACATGTTGCATGCGACCCAATGTACTATGTAATTGCATATTTAATGACTATTGCTATTGCTTATGCCGGATCCTATCGTCGTGTGTATAGTTCTGCAAAAAGAACAGTTGGTTCTCAACATAGATAGGCTGGAAGACTTCTGACGCGTCGTGATTCACGCGTCGTTTCCGTTGCTGTCCCCAGCCCTGGACAGTTTTGATATGTGTACAGGTCAGCTAAGCGCGTTTTCCGCATGGGCGGATGGGCGGGCCGCGGCAAGAGTCATCATCGGACGCGTTATTTGGCTGTGCCGCCACCTCCTAACTCCGGGCCGGTCCTATCCTCAAGTTCGGTGCCTGAACCACACTGGCTCAACGACGTTCCCGACATGCAGGCTGTCAATGCGCCGACCCCTTGGCCGCCTCCATGTCCACGGTCTCTGTACACTGACGGCCTCGCAAGAGCGCAAATACGATAAAAATAACGCGATAATATCCGTCCTAGGCCGAAATTCTAATATCTGACATGTCCTTGTGGACGACCTTTGGTGACGCGGAAGCGTCCCCACATGGTCCAAATGCACCCGCGTGCATACATATCATCGACTATGTATATGACAACCTCGGCCGCTCTGAAAGCGTCCTCTAGCTGTCTTCAAAGCAAGTCTCGTGCAGAAATTCAACGATGGTACGGCTGCTCTTCCTCGCCCTTCCAGCGCTCGCTCTAGGCGCCAAAATGCACAAGACGCAGAAGGCAAGCGATACGCTTGTCTACGGACCCCCTGAATCTGTTGGCCTCCTCTCCGCCCCCCTCTTGGAGCTCGAGCGCAACGTCTCTGGCTATCTCTTGCCGCGGAACTACGGCTCGCCGAGCTACAACCAGGTGCACCCGCTGTACCCCGGTGCGACTGTCCTGTGAGTCGATAACCTTCGCCCTGAGTAGGATTTGAGTAGCAGTCGGGGCGGCAGTGACTGATGTGTGTGGTTGTATTAATAGGGTGTGCCACCAGAGCACGATCGTCTCTCATTTCGCGGTGGGCCAGGCGTTGAAGTATGCCGATGTGAATGGGACGGAGCTGCCTGTTGAAGAATGGATCCAGACGGAGAAGGATACGATTTACGACAGTGCGTATCTCGCGTCATAACGAGTCGAGGGCTCGCGTTGGACTCATGCGATGCGGTGGCTCTTAACTCGTAGTGGCGTCCTTGACGAAGCTCTTCACGACGATTGCGGCGCTTCAGCAGCTCGATGCGGGCGGGATTGCGTTGAACGCGACGGTCGCGACGTATTTGCCCGACTTTGCTGGTGCGCTGTTTCAATGATCTCCGCACAGCCTGTGTATTTGATGTTCGGCCTCCATAGCCAATGGCAAGGCGAACGTGACGATCCTGCAGCTGCTCACGCATACCAGCGGGTTCGACGCGGATCCTTCACCAGGACTGTGGATTGGGTTCGTGCATCAAGTACATATCGCACTCTTTTGCATAGGCTCACCCACTGGTGCACCATAGGTGGAACACGTACGACGAGCGGAGGGCGGCCGTCCTCGCGTCCCCGCTCATCCACGCCTCCGGTTCGACGTACCTCTACTCCGATCTCAGTACGCCTTTTCCCACCCTGTCTCTGCCATGATTCCCGTATCAACTCGTAATCGACAGATTTCATGTCTCTCCAGTTTGTGCTGGAGGCAGTCACTTCGCTCCCGTTAGATACGCTCATCCACGAGCGCTTCACGGGTCCGCTGGGCATGAAGGACACCTGGTACAACCGCGGCAACACGAAGCTTGATGATAAGCTGCTGCATCGGGTTGCGGCGACGGAATATCAGATCCAGGCCTTGGGACCGCAGGAGCCCCAGAGGGAACAGCCTGTGTGGGGAACGGTGAGTACGAGATACGTGGATGACCGTTCAATGCGGACTCAGTTCGAACCGATACTAGGTCCACGACGAAAATGCATGGAGCCTGAACGGTGTCGCGGGGCACGCCGGGATGTTCTCGACTGCCGCAGATCTTGCCATCTTCTGTCAGGTCAGTCAAGTTTCATTTGGCGGAAGTTGTTTGAGCTCTGTCATTTATCCGAGGATTTACAGATGATTCTGAATAACGGTACCTATAACGGCGTGCGCATCCTGCAGCCGTCGACGGTGGACCTCATCTTCCATGACTTCAACGCGCGCTTCCCGGGCAACTCGCACGGGCTCGGATTCGAGCTGAACCAGTACTACTGGGCGGGACCGATGCAGAGTCCCCAAACGGCGGGACACACCGGGTACACCGGGACGACGCTGGCGATTGACCGACGTGAGTTGCTTCGGGTGTAGTAGAATATTGGCCGCGATGCTGATGAGCTGATCTTCAGCGAGCAACACGTTCTTCTTGTTCTTGTCGCATCGCGTGCATCCGAGCAGGACCTGGTCAAATATCAATATTGTACGGGAGATGGTGGGGCGGTATGTTGCGCTGGCGTTGGGCAGACAGGTATAAATGAGGTAATCGGGGCGATGCATGTACATAAGGTTTCACGTCAGTTGGTACCGCGGGTCCGCGAGCTGTCAGAAAATGTATCTTTGGCATTCCGCCTTGCGGAGGAAAGACACCCGCAGCTACCGTGCCCCAGCAAATAGACTCGCCATTCACATGACTGTTTGTGCAGTTAACCGGGCTCCCTAAGTGTAGATGTTGCTGGAACTGTGAAGAACATGTGAATGCATGCATGCACCGCAGAGGAGCAACTTCAAGCATGAAGCAAGTGCCAGTGGCGACGTGACGGTGTCGCCAGATCCGGCGCCCCAAAAGTCATAACGCACGTGACCCTGTGTGTCCCACCATGGAGCCAACCCGTCATATGGTCCACGACCGAGCCTCGCCACCACAACGATGGCAGCGGCGAGGGCAAGAAGGAAGCGTCTGGGCGGCACTGGACAGGCCCTGAGAGTGTGTGAAAGAAAAGGCTGGGGCGCAGAGCAGGCGGGGAGCCGAGTGTGGTGATGGCAAGCGAAGCCTGGAGCGCCAACCCCAAAGAAATGACAACTTTGAAAAATCACATATAAGGGTCCAGCCGACAAAACGCCCTTTCATCCGGTTCCCCCTCCCCATGTCCTCCGTCCATCCTCGCAGGTCCTCGCCGCCGCCACCAATGGACAAGCCGGCCAACGAGAAGCTCAAGGGCGACAAGGGCGACGACACCGTCCCCAGCGACCTCGACATTCCCGACAACTACGTCCAACACACGCTCAAGACCCAAAAGGCCCTCCCGCCTTTCCGTTGGTCGAATTGGTACAACGAAATCAACTGGCTCAGCTTCACCATCCTCACCGTCACCCCCATCGCGGGTCTCATCGGCGCCTACTACACTAGACTGCGCTGGGAGACATTCTTGTTCTCCATCTTTTACTACTACGTGACGGGGCTCGGTACGTGCCCTTTTTTCTTCCTTTGAAGCCCAGGGCAGATCGCTCACTACGTGCAGGCATCACCGCGGGCTACCACCGGTTGTGGGCGCACCGCTCGTACAACGCGTCGAAGCCGCTACAGTATTTCTTGGCTCTTGCAGGCGCAGGCGCCGTGGAGGGGTCGATCAAGTGGTGGTCGAGGGGACACCGCGCGCACCACCGGTACACGGACACCGACCTCGACCCGTACAACGCGCACAAGGGACTGCTTTGGAGCCACATCGGTTGGATGATGATCAAGCCGCGCCGGAGACCTGGTGTGGCGGACGTGAGTGACCTCAGCAAGAACTCGGTCATTCGGTGGCAGCACCGGAACTATCTGACCCTCATTCTGTTGATGGGCTTCATTGTTCCGAGCGTCATCCCTTGGCTGCTCTGGAACGATGCTCGGGGCGGCTTTGTGTATGCGGGTGTGTTGAGATTGTGCTTCGTGCATCATGTGAGTATCCTTAGTCTAGTTTGGCGACGCTGGCTGATGACCTTACGCAGTCCACGTTCTGCGTCAATTCGCTGGCACACTGGCTCGGAGACACGCCTTTTGATGACAAGCACACGCCCCGGGACCATCTCGTCACTGCGCTGGTCACCATCGGCGAGGGATACCACAATTTCCACCACCAGTTCCCTATGGACTATAGGAACGCCATCAAGTGGTATCAGTATGACCCGACCAAGTGGTTCATCTGGGCAATGGAGAAACTCGGACTGGCCAGCCACCTCAAGGTATGTCTCATTACTTCTGTTTTTCACAGATGTTCACTCTGTCGTTACTAGGTCTTCCCCGATAACGAAGTCCGCAAAGGGCAGCTGACGATGCAGCTCAAGAAGCTCAGAGAGACGCAAGAGCATCTTGTTTGGCCAAGCGATAGCAACGACCTCCCCATCGTCAGCTGGGAAACCTGTACGTACCTGCTAGTACCGTTCCGTGGTGTATGTATGTTAATTCCCGTTCCCTGCTCCTCCAGTCCAAGAACAGGCCCAGAAACGGCCGCTGATCCTCATCGCTGGCTTCATTCACGACGCGTCAAACTTCATTGAAGAGCACCCTGGTGGCCCGCACCTCCTAATCAAGATGATCGGCAAGGACGCGACGACGGCTTTCTTTGGTGGTGTGTACGACCACTCGAACGCCGCACACAACGTCAGTCCCTCCTCACTGTAGCACCGTCACGCTGAAACTGACGCATACAATGTCGCGTAGTTGCTTGCGATGAAACGAGTGGGCGTCCTGGACGGCGGACACCCTCACGGGCTCGAGGACAAGGCGATACCGCCGAGTCAGCGCCTCAAGATCGCACGGTACAACGAGCTCAGCTCACCCTATGGCAGCAGCACGGCGTACTCGGACGGCGAGAGCATGGCGTACTAAGTTCATGCTGTATCTCGGCCTCCGAATGTCCGTCTGTTGTTAGAGCCCTCACGACCATCCTTGCTCCTCGTTCGTCATTACTTATTGGCATTAACCACTGCACCACGCACGCTGCGACATAGGAAAACGTGCATTTTTCCCCTTAGCTCCGATCTCCCACTTGTCTGTGTTCATATCGCACCCTTTCCTTTCTGCTTTGACATATTGCGTTACCATACCTCCAACCTTTGCATCATGATACAGTGACATTTAGAGATAGAGATGGGGAGGGGAGTGGACATTGCTTGTCGTGGGCGTGGTGGAGGGGTGGTTGGGGCTGCGGAAGGTCGTTCGGACAGCCCTATGCTCGGTAGTTGTGGATCTTGGAATGTAACGAAGGAAATGAATTGACGAGTTAACGATACGTCAAGTACTTGCACATGTTTGATACAAGGTAGGAGTGGATAAAGTCTGGCACGTTCGCAAGAATCTGAGCTTTCGTGGTCAAGGTGGTGGCGCAAGTGGCGACCAACGTCACGACCCAAACGTGCTATGTTGCGAAACACCCACACATTTTGTCATAACCACTCCTTGATCGCCCCGGAGCCCAGACTCAGGAGATAGCGAACTAATACGACATCAGCCCCCCAAGGCGTCCAGGCTTTCTCAGTCGACAATCCTACGAGAATGCTTGCATCAGTATATAGCGCAAGTGTCGTCAATGGAAAGGTATCTTGACGTATTCATCGTGCAACGACTGCAGCAGGAACACAGATATCAATCAAAACCTTGAAAACCGTAATGCGCCAGGCCTCTGGCATTCTTTTTCATAAATTCGAATTGGGATTGGTATTCACCCGCAATCAACGGCGCAAACGACAACCATCCGCTCAGCGACCGGTCGTTATTGTATGCCATGATCGACGCATATTCGAACCATTGGGGATACGCCCCGGCGAGTTGCCAGTCAAAAAGCCATACTTTGCCGTCCACGCCTAACCTGACGTTGTAAACACTGATGTCGCCGTGAGTGAGGACTAGAGGCATGGAATCATCGAAACGAAGTTCGGATTCCGACACAGGATCCGTATCGGGCGTGGAGTTGAGGATGGTGGTTAGACGGCGGCGGCCATCGAACCAAGCCGAGAGCGCGGCATATGAGGGGAAAGGACCTGCACCAAGATCCGAAAAATAATGCCCATGGCACTTCATTAAGTTCGTAGGCATCCCTCCGGGGTAGAGCGGTCCAGGCATGCCCTCCTGCGGCAGTTTGAACTTTCGGAGCTGTCGAATATATCCGCGGAGCACCAAAGCCAGCTTGATTCGGGTCCAAGGACCGAGGGATGGCCAGATTTCGGATAGATCGACGCCCTCGACATATTCGAAGAGCATACAAGGTTTCTTCTGCCACATGACGCATTTCCGAAGTTTCGGAACTGGTATGGAGGTTTGCGATGAGACAAGGTCCATTGTAAAAGGCTCGGAAACTTCGTGGAATTCTAGAATCTTGAGCACAGTGTCTGGTGCAACTCTCCACACCGGAGGCAGCTCGCCCAGTGGCCCGGGAGTACCCAACTGGCCTTGACTTAGATCCAACCCGTCCAGGAACGCTATAGCCTCTTCGTCGGACATGGCATCGATGCGAGATGGGGCCTATGGCAAGAACTGTTATCTCGATACATCGATCGATAGTAAGAGAAACTCACGACATTAGCATCCTTTTTGCCACGCTCAGAGGAGTTCCAGCGTGAAGTGATTGACTGTGGTCTAAAGAGCACCGACGTCTAAGCAACATGTGAAGTCTTACGGACAAAACTTAAACTCACAAGGAAATGGAGTTCATGAGAATGACGACTTTGTCTGGTAAAGATTCTGAAGAAGGGAGTAACGGAACAACTGTGTGCTCAATAAGGGGTTAGGGCGTGTTGAGATTGTGCTTCGTGCATCATGTGAGTATTCCTAGTCTCTAGTTTGGCGACGCTGGCTGATGACCTAACGCAGTCCACGTTCTGCGTCAATTCGCTGGCACACTGGCTCGGGGGGAGGCAAATGGGCTTGTTCACAAAAGGGGCCGGTTGTGAGCTGGACGTTATGGACGTTAACGTTGTTTTGAGCAGGATATGTGTATAGACGTGTGATATCGATCATAATGCAACGTTCTGCCGCTCGGACTCCCATCGTGTCATGCATGCACTGCCTTCATGACAGGATGAAGGTACGAGGGAGCCATGCTGGCCCAATACAATGTATTAGACGCGCTTAAAAGAAATGCTGCCGGGTGTTGGAGCTTCGCGACGTGGAAAATCTCAACAGACTCTAAAGTAGCACGGATTGTTACCAGAATCATGAATAAATTCAAACACCGAGGTATATAACATGCAGTGTATGCGAGCGAAAAATAATGGGAGGGAGTATTGATGTACCAGATATCAAGCGCTGGGTCTAGTCTATGAGTGATGATAAAGCTGAGCAGGACAAGTAGGCATCAGCGAGGGTATTAGGCAATTAATGGCTCGAGTAGTCTATCCTTCAACGTGAACCGATTTCTAGCGAAAGAGCAGTCCTGCCAGAGCCAGCTACATGTCAGCGACTCTACCGACAACGCGCCGTTTCTCACCATGCGTTCATTGCTTGAAGAGCGAAGCGGCATGCTCAGCGAAAGCGTAGACAGTGCCCTGAAGTGGACACCGCGTGAGCCTTCTTGCCATGAAAAAAGTGCCAGGAGGGT
Source organism: Lyophyllum shimeji (assembly GCA_026008595.1). Lineage (NCBI taxonomy): Eukaryota > Fungi > Basidiomycota > Agaricomycetes > Agaricales > Lyophyllaceae > Lyophyllum > Lyophyllum shimeji. The sequence continues at coordinate 659,267 of BRPK01000006.1, forward strand.
GCAAGCTTACCTGTAAGTGTGCGGCGGGTTCGATAGGGATGACGGAAGCATCGACAACGAAGACGTTTTGCGTTCCATACACCTTCAGTTTAGGGTCAACAACACCGCCATCCTCTCGCGGTCCTGAAACGAAAATGTAGTTGAGAGAGATGGAAACATGTCGGGTGACGGAGGTGGCAACGTACCCATCAACGCTGTGCCGATGATATGGTTAGTGTAGGCTGCGTTGGCACGGACATAGTCTTGCAGAGCATCAATGGTGTTGACGTTTGCAGCGGGGGCGATAGGAGCTATTGGATACGTGAGCACGAATGACGATCGTCAGACATAGCTTTCGGTATGTGGATGACTTACCGACGATCCAGTCAGAAAGCGGAGGAGTGGAGGCAATCTGCTGGGCACGCGCACACCCTGCGGCCATCAAGAACTGCGAACAACCGATTCAGAGACCAAACGGTGTGCCGGCGCATCGCAACGTACCAAATCGAAGGGGTTCTGGAAGAAGTTGTACTCGATCTTCGGATACTCCGTTCCCTTTGAGGACACGATGTGCTGTGAAGGTTGAAGACTGAGACGAATTCACTTAGCGAACTGTGCCAAACTCACGACTGAGCCTTTGGACAAGGGATGAAGGTTCACGGGGTACATGACCAGCACAGAAGGACCTTCGGCGGGGGTAGAGACGGCGATGTAGTCTTCGACCCAGGTCGTGTGGTTGTTGTACAGCCTCTTGTGGGCGTCGTAGAGAGCGGGGTTAAGGTTTGGTGGCGGGGCGTTGAGCAATGACTCCGCGGTGGCGAGGTTGGCGGGTCCGACAGTCGTCTGGACCGATTCCACTGCAGTGTGTTTTGAGCGGCCGACGCGGGTTCAAATCTCAAGCAAGTGACGTACCATTCAGAAGGAAAGGCGTGACGTCGCCGAGCGGAAGGCTGGAGTTAAGTTGCCATTGCATCGGGACAAGGGTTTCTGAGGACGTCACTTAGTCAGAATGCTAGACAATGTTGTCATGAAGTCACGTACGTTCGCTCAAGTTCTCGCCTACGCCCGGGAGATCAACCACGCTCTGGATGCCCAGGGAGGTAAGGTACGTCGCATTTCCAACACCGGACCGCTCGAGGATGGGTGGCGAGCCCCATGTCCCGGCAGAGAGAACGACAGTCTTAGCGCTCTATTCGGAAGGCGTCAGACTCTAGGGCTTTATGTATGAAGGGCTTGAAATACTCACTGCAGTGCGGGTTACGCCGCTCTCATCGACATACTCCACACCGCTAGCGACCGCGTTGTCTTCGGCAGTGGAGCTCCATAGGATTCTGGTGGCCGTAGCGTGAAGGATGACTTGGAAGTTGGGCCGGTAGGAGTACGGGAAGTCTGGGCAACATGGTCACACTCGTAACGGCTGGTAGGGGCGACGGACAGCTTACAGTATGCGGTAGCCTAGACGCAGGCCTCCGTCAGCCAGAGCCGAAGACTGAGGGAGAAAAGTTCACTGACCGAGGTGGACCGGGTGTCATTAGAGGGTAGTCGGGCGTTGGTGACGTGCGCGATGCCAGTAGCGTTACCTCCTTCTAGATCCGACGACTTGAACCCGCCGGAATTCACAACAGAGGAAATAATCGCGTCATGGATACTGGTCAAGGCACGTCAATATCTGGTCTTCAGAGGTGCTCATGAACACTCACGGAGGTGCATTGCGAGAATAAGAAGTGGCGACGTTGCCGGATGTTCCGTGGTGGCTGAGAACGTACTCAATGTCAGCATCGGCGGGAGGAGGGTAGAAATGTTCTGATTTCTGGCCCGCAGGGAAGAGCGAGGCGAAGTTCCTAGAAAGTGGCACGTCAGCGTTACGCGAGATCCGGAGAAAACTGGTGTCAACTTACCATCCAGTATTGCCAAGGACCTCCCATTGATCATATTCGCGAGCGTCACCCCGGTCGAAGACGTCACCTAGAAGAGTCATTCAGTAGCGTCCAGGGCGAAGCACCCGACACAATTTACCGTTGATTGCAGAAGAGCCCCTGGTGGCCACAGTAATCAGCTCAGATAACAAGGAGAAGAGGAAGGTGGCACATACCCTAGAACCTTTCCACGGGGCCCAGGCGTCAACGTACGATTGTTGGCATATTTCAGAGGCTGAGTGGGGAACTGCCAATCGATATCTGTTCCCCAGGCTGCTCCGACTAGCCTGAAATCACTGATATTGGCACTGCAGCGAGACCGTCAGAAGATCCAGAAGGCCAAAGCACTGGGCTACGCGCTTCCCAAAACCGTCGCCTCCGCCTTCAAGCACGAGCAGGGAAACGTTTGGGTCCTCGCTTAGGCGGTTAGCCAGGACAAGACCAGCGGTTCCGCCTCCAACGATTAGATAGTCGGCAGGCGCGGGTGCTGCGGCTCCTTGAGTGTATCCGACCAAAGCTGCAGCAGCAGCGACCAGAGCGGTGAAAGACGGGGTGAATGCGAGCATTATAGGAGTTTATGAGTTGAGGAGTACTAGGCTCGGGGTAGTCGCAGGAACACAGGATATGAGTGCTCGATGCAGATGGTATTCTGCTGGCCATTTGGAGGCCCTTTTTATGCTCGACCCTCAGGTCGTTCAGTCTCAATACCACCATGTAAACTTGCACGCGTTCGTTCCAGATGACGTGGGTCCGGGGACGTCGACTCGGGGCCTGAAGACGCATGGCATGGTGAGCGCAGCGGAATGCCAGAAATAGACGCGGTTGAGGACGGCCTCATGCAGTCTGTGGTGGTCTCGACGGTCATGCTGCAAAAGGATAGATCTAAAATCATCCGGTTTGGCGGCTTCTGTCAGGACTGATTTTGTTCGTGGCACCGAGAGTGACAATGATAATGATCGACGGAGGCACGGATCGGCAGACTGCAGCGTCATCCATTTTGTACACACAAGAGACTATTGAAACTTCTCAAGGCGCGTCCGCCGTTGTATCTGCTAAAGGTCGTTTGAATCTTCGCATTCGAGACAGAGTGGACACACAACTCACAACACCAGGACGTGACGCCGTGAACCAGCGTGAACCGTAAGTACACCACACTCTCTTGCAGCGACAGAACAAAATTCCATGCGGTGGACCATGAAGACGGATGCTGCCTTCTTAGTTCCGCTGGCCCCCATGTGTGTAACTTTCTAGCCGCCCATGCATAGTGGTTCAGGTTGTGAGCCCGGGCTTGAACATCTGAACTTGACAAGCCCCCAATCAAAGGTCCGCTGAATAAGACCATCCATACGTCCCGCCGCTGAAATCAACACTGTTCAACCCGGCTCCGAGAGGATAGATGATTGTGCGGCCCGAAGAGAATTATGTGTATAGCCTGCGCTATGAACGTCTTTGGTGAGGTGTCCAACTGCAGTGAACTTCAATGCAGCCCTTCAGACAATTTGATTGGCAAAGATCACGGCAGAACCATGAACGAGACGGTAACAGACGCGGACGGTAGTCATTGAATGAGTTTGGGACAATGGAGCACTGGGTCTTGGGTATACCGTCTGATTCAAATTGTGGACGAGTGGACGATCGGAACTTGAATGACAACTATGTACGGGTCCGGCCTACAGTTGCTTTCAACTTGCATGACATGGTCTGCGCATGCCGTCTCGATGTAAGTTAACACTGAGGAACCCCTACCTTCTGCCAAGGTTGCCCAATGACCAATCTTCTTCGGTGAAAGGATTGTCGCTTTCTCTTTCTCGACATCGAAATGCGACTACTGGCACTCCGTGTACGTGAAACTGGTCTTCCCAATTTGCTTCCTGTGGCTGATGCGTGGTCCCCCTCCTTGCGCTATTTGGTGCACGAGTCGCTCCTGAACATCACTAAGTGATAGCATGCACGATAGCACTACGTGCGCAAGACGAGAAACAAGCCGCCGACCCGCCCTGAATTAAGAATGTTCCCTCCCAATCTGCCTGGATTGTGCGATTGTCCGCCTGCCGGGCCCGTGCATTGTATGTGGTATTTTGCCACGAAGCAGTACGTCGCAATAAGAAACCCTGTAGTGTAGATATACAGTCATCCAAAATAAGATCCAGAAAACGAGGTAATAGGTGCGAGGCAGCGGTGAAGCTACTTCAACCCGTATTTATCCCTATACTCGCGCATCCTTCCCAGTTCCTCCTGCATCCCCTTGCTCTCCAACCATGCCATTAAGTCGCGCATCTTCAAGATAGACTGCACTCGCCCTTCCCCGACTAAACTTTCGATCTCCTTCACTGTGCTGCTCAGGCCGTCCTGGCCAACCTCCTCACGGTCCAGTGCCTGCACTACACCGACAACCTCTCCACCCGCTCTTTGCACGGTCTCGATCGCGCCGCGCACCGCCTTCCCAGACGTCATGACGTCGTCGAGGATAATTACGCGCTTTCCGGCCACAGGCACGCCGACCATGTTGCCTCCCTCCCCGTGGTCCTTTACTTCCTTGCGATCGTACGCAAACCCAACGTCCATACCGTGCGCGGTATGCAAAATGAGCGCGGTTGTCGAGGCGAACGGGATACCCTTGTACGCCGGGCCGAAGAGAACATCAAATTGGGGCAGCGGGTTCGTGGGCGAGGCGAGCGCGTCTGCGATGGTGGAAGCGTAGGCGTTGGAGAGCGCTGCGAGGATGGGGCCTGTGGATAAGAGCCCGGCGTTGAAGAAGTAAGGAGAGATACTGCGGACGAGGATGGATCAGGTAATGCATGGGCTGCACGATGCCGGGGTACGCGTACCGGCCAGATTTGAGCGTGAAGGACCCGAATTTCAGGGCATCGACTGACATGGCCTTTTCAATGAGGCCAGTCTGGTATGTTTGGAGAGATGTGGACGACATGGTCGTGCGCAATCACGGTAGAGTCATGTTCAAGATGGAAGAAAAGTTTTGTGGATGGGATGAGATCGATCTAATCTAATCTGATCTGATCTGGCGTATACTGCTCAACCGCTTGATCCCGAGGACAGACATTTTGAGATTAGCCAGGGCCTATTTAGGGCAATTGTGTGGCCGCTCTGACGACAAGTTCAATGGGTATGACTCCACGTTGCAGGCCTTACTCGTCAACTACGTACCTTGCTTTGAATGCTGCGTAAGAACGCTGTCTTTCAGGCCTTTCTCGCTGCAGGAGACAAGCGAAAGCGAAGGCAGACTGATCCAGAAAAGGGCGAGGCTCAGGAGCCAGAGCGGACAGAAGATGCAGCACGGGATGAGCAGGGCGACCGCGGACCCGCGGAGGACCAAGAGGCGGAAAACGAAGAGGAGTTAGAAAACGAGGAGGAGGTCATCGACGAGCTCGAGCGCGAGCGAATCCCTGAACCGCCCCGACTAGGACGCAAAGTACGGCGCCTTACGGACGTCAGCACTATTTCAGGCTTGACTGGTACTTCTGTCTCCTCGATGTGGTCGCGCGTGAAGAGCTTTCTCGACCCACGGACCTCGGACGCTGACCTCGAGTCATACGTACCCCGATACAGGTACCTACCCATTCTGGCCGGCGTGATCATCCCATTCTCCATTCTGCTGGAGATTGGCGGCCTGACGGAGCCCTGGTATATTCGCACTCAAGGCCACACTATCGTCGAGACACGGAAGAACACGCCGATATTAGAAGTGGGACTCGGGTTCAGTATGGCCTCCGCGGTCGCTGCCAACGTGTGTTTGATAGTAAGGTTCATGGAGAAGAAGATCAAGGCGATGACTATGTTGTGTGTACTGTTTCTGACTATTCATGGTACGTTCTCCACGGTGGCCCGTCAACTTCTCGTCCTCGTTCTTACCTCCGTTTGCAGACGCAATCAACATCGTCACTCTCATTGCCTTCGGCGTTGAACACCGTGCTAATGATGGCTTCACCTACGGTCAAGCCTTCTGGATGACTGTTTTCTCGACGGCCGTGTCTTCCATCGTGAATATCACACTCATTGTGGATGCATTCCGCACTCCTGACTTTCCGAGGGCCGGTAGGATCATGGTCCTTTTTGCTCACACGACGCGGCCTGACGTGCTGCACCGATAGGCAGTGGCTTGACGCGAAAGCAAAGGACGCTGGCCATCAGCGTCATCACTCTCCTGAGTTACATCGCGCTGGGCGCCCTCATCGAGGTATTCCTCATGGACCTGAGTTTCATCAACGCCCTTTATTTCATTGTGGTCACAATCGAGACAATTGGTATGTTTGGACCCTTGGTGCCCTCCCACCCCTAACGGCGACTACTTCAGGTTTCGGCGAGATCACCCCGCAAACCGGGGGATCACGCGCCTTCACTTGTATCTACGCTGTCTTTGGCATCGTCAATCTTGCGGTCGCAGTCGGCCTGACGCGGGAGACCGTGCTCGAGGGCGTCGAAGTCGGGTATCGCAAGCGCGCCGCGGCTGTGCGGGAGCGACGCAAGAGGCTGCACCACGAGCGGCGTGTCTGGGCACGCTGGCGTACGTCCGTTGAGTGGCGCCTGCGGAGCAAGGGCCAGCCCGTGTGGGTCAAGGGAAACCCGCGACCGCGCCGACGCCCTTGCGTTCTTATCCGCCTAATTGACCGGCTGTGGCCAGACGTCGCTGAACAGGGTTTGTTCCGGGAGCTTATTCAGTTCAAGCATGTTGCAGGGTACGGACATTATCCGCACCCGCGGGGCATGCGCCTGAACGTCGAGGCGCTGAGCTGGCCTGAGCTGGAGGCTGCGGCGATGGAAGCGGGCGTGCCGCTGCGGAACTTGCTCCCGGAAGGGTTCAGACCGAAGGCGGATAGGCACCACGTCGGGCGGAAGGAGAAGGAGAAGGAAAAGGAGGAGGAACAGGCGCATCACGTTCCCGAGCCTGGGACTGTGAGTCCGCGGATCGTGCCCAAGGAGCTTGAGGAATTGCCCCCCACGCATGCACGCCTCGGAGGCATGGTCGCCATTCTGGGTAATTTTGCGGTGGCACTGAGCCGCATGGCGTTTAGTGAGGGACCTGCGCCGGGTGAGCGGCCGTTGAGGGAGGAAACCACGGGGCGGACGCATACCCCGCGACGCTCGATCGTGGAGCAGTATCAGACGCTGAGGCAGACGGTGGAGACGGAGGAACGATGGGCGTTCTATGTACGCTTGATTTTGGTGTTCGCTGTGTTCTTTACGTTCTGGATGGTCGGATCTGCGATATTCATGGCCACGGAGAAGTGGAAGTTTGGAACCGCGGTTTATTTCTGTGAGTTCTGCTTCTGTGCGTTTTGGTCAGCTGAAGCTTATGCGTCGTCCGGAGGTTTCATGGCATTTACGACAATAGGATATGGTAATTTGCGATCTCTCTCACCATCGTATGATGCTGACATGCCCGTCCGATAGGCGACGTAACTCCTGAGACCCCGACAGGTCGCGCTATCTTCGTCTTCTGGGCTCTTCTGGGTGCCGGCACTGTGACAATCCTGATATCCAGTACGTGACCTTCCTGGTCTGTCTGGTTTTGATCTCACTGTCTAAACACGCACGCAGTACTCACTGACGCCTGGCAGTCCCACTACAAGAGCATCGCACGACCAGACATTCTCGGCCAGGCCGTCAAGCGATACAGGCAACGTACCAGAACCGCCGTCAAGCACCCTCCCCCGACAACGCCCTCAGCTGGCGGGGCGGGCGCGCCGGACACGGGCACGACGTACGTTGACCCTGCGTCGCCGACATCACCAGAGACCATCGACGACGCCGTCGAGCACTCGCAGAAGCGCGCTGAGGATTACCTCAATCAATTGCCCGAAAAGGTGTTGAAAGAGGCACAGAAGGTCAAAGACGATGTGCAGTACCTCCTGGAACCGGAAGCGATGGATCCTGAGAAGAAGGCGGTGCCGGAAAGTTTGAGGCAGCTGATGCATGAAATATCTGGTGCAGAAAGATTTGGGGGAAGGATCAAGGATGAGATATTGCGGGATTCGGAGGCGCGCCATGTGAGTTGCCCTCCACCGAACAATTGGCTCCCAGCGTTCTCAATCCGTGCCATCCTTGTTACGCTCCTCAGGAATTGCTCGCAATCAGCATCGAAAGTGAGTCGAAGACCGTTTCATTTAGGGCCTTCATGGAACCTGATCTTCGTGCCCACAGAGGCCTTGCAAACGATAGTGGATATCACTGAGGAGACGATCAAAGCGGTGAAAGAACGAGATAGGATGACCCAGCTGCACTCCACGACCAGAGGTTTCACAGAAACAACTCATACCTCCACGCAAAAGCAACAGCAACAAGAGGGTTCCTCCGAGCAGCAAGGAGAATAGAATAGCTTGCGCCGCCACCGGCAACGCTCACACCAACCCCACTGGACGGCGGGCAGCGAAAAAAGAACATGGATAATTCCAGTGCCTAAATTATCGGCCACATCGCGACACCTGTGCATGCACTCCAGGTCCTTCCAGTAATCATCGCAATCTTCGATATTAGAATCACGATGGGGCCTCCACAACCATTTCGAGGGAACGCCAAGATCAGAGTCGCTACCAAGACATACACGGATTCGACCCGTAATTACTCATGTACATAGAAGAGCACAGGAGCATCAGCGGAAGGGAAGGCGAGCCCTACGTCTACGGTATCTTGAATGCTGCAGCGAATTCGAAGAGTCGTGGCTCATGTCAAGAGGTGAATACGACTCACATCGGAACTGGCGGGTTTCCAGATGCGATTGGTGAAGCTCTTTGCCACCGCCGTCCTCATACGCGTGCTTGAGTCGCGTCGCGTCGTGCATGGAGCATATATCTGTCGTCTAGCCGTGGGTTTACCGTTGAGTCTCGCCAGCATCTACAGTGTTGCAACTTGCTATTATTCGGAGGCAGACATACTCGGGCCGGCTGCGCTCACTACCAACTGACCACGGCTTGTTCAACGTCATGTGGACCACGTGCACATTGTCCTTCGCCTTCTCTTCTTCTAAAGATGATCTTACATCAACGATGTTCAACATAAATTCATCGCCTCTTCGCACCCACTAGTGCTCTCGCAATGTTCACCGAGCTGAGCAACGCCGTCATTCTCTTGCAGATCCTGGCCATCGCAGTCCACTCCGCTGCAGCTATGCGAATCGTAACATACAACTTGCGTTTTGACTCGCAGCCGGACAATATCACTGTCCAAGAGTCGCTGAACTCGCTCCTGGATCCGCTCCAGCAACCCGCCTTCTTGACCCTCACCAAGGAGTAGCCATGGAGCACAAGGCGTATTCGAGTGGCACAGCACCTTTTGAGTGAAGGGATTACCATAGCGAGTGGGGTGGATTAGCTTCTTGGCATCGAAGAACGTCTGTACACCTTTGACTCTGTAGGCTTCCAAGAGGCCCTTGTCCGACAAGTCAACGACCTTGCAGAGTTGTTTGGACCCGAATGGTCCTGGGTAAGCGATGAAATGAAATTCAGGAAAGAAAAAACTAACAATGACCGCCGATCCGACTTGAATAGATTGGCGTCGGCCGCGATGATGGAGTTGCTGCCGGCGAATTTAGCCCAATATTCTTCAAGAAGTGCCCTCCAAATTCTTCCCCATCCTCAGTCATGTTCTGAATGCTGTACCGTCCTGCCACAGCGACGTCAAGCTCATCTCGAAGGATTTCTTCTGGCTGTCGTATGCACCTCCATATGACTTCAGCCCATCTTACTTACGATATCTCTTAGGAACACGCCTTTTGAGCCATCCAAATTTCCCGGCGCCGGCTCCATCCGCATCTGCACCGCTGCGTTCTTCTCTACATCCGTGGGAGGCACGCAAAAGAACTTCACCCTGCTGAACACGCACCTGGATGACCAGTCAGATGCACAGCGGAGGCTCGGCGCGTCGATGCTACTCGTCCGAGCGCGCTTCGAAGCCGTGCGCACAGGAACGCCCGTTTTCATCACCGGTGATTTCAACAGGTATATACACGAAATGCTACGAATCAGCCTCACAATGTTCATTCTTATTCACATTCCTCGTTCCTGACAGCCCGTCCACCGGACCGGACTCAGGCGCATACAATATCATAACAGGCGCTGCACCTCCAGTGGCAATCAACGCAACCTTTGCAGACAAGTACGCCGTCAAGCCTGACCAGCTTCCCGATTTCAAGATGCTCGATCTGCGCGGGCAGGCACCCAGACGCAACGTATCTGCGAACTTTGCCACGTTTACTGGGTTCAGCGCGCCGAACGACACGTCGAGCTGGGCAAGGATTGATTTCATGTTCGGGGGGAACAACAAGGGATGGTAAGGGTCTTCTTTGCTTTTCACATGAGCCAAGAGTGTGGACTGAAGATTCGTGCAGGACGGCAGAGGGTCAGAAAGCCGCTACCTCGCTGTCGGACGATGGCGTCCTTGCAAGCGACCATCGCCCCGTTTTCACCGATGTCTCGATTTAAGGATGCCATTGATTTCGTAGACGACACCCTCCATGGTCATATAAGATCAGCAGAGATACATACGAAAGTCACTGGCAGCATCAGAGGGGTGCACATTCCCTTTCCAACCACTTCAGCGCCCGCTCATCCTTCTTCAGAAGTGGCGAGACTTTGGCCCACGTCGTCGCGTGATAGTCGTTCAGCCACTTTCGCTCTTCAGCTGTCAACACATTCGTGTCCACGAGCTTCTTCTGAATTGGACACCTGCGAGCGGGAGAAAGGTGGATGTTAAAAACGAGCGGAGACTGACTATCATGGCAGTAGAAGGAATCTGACCAGGTAACGCATTCGAAACCGAGGTATCCCTTGTCTCCGAAGTTATTCGGCGTCTTAACCTCGCGCACAATCACAATGCTCTCGATTCGGATTCCGAATCGGCCGTCAGCGTAGTAGCCGGGCTCGTTCGAGACCGTCATGCCTACTTTGAGCGGAGAACTGTTGTAACCTGTGTCCCAACTTTTGGTCATGTACCTGGGCATGGTGAAATGGTACGCGCATACCTATGCGGACACCGATTCCGTGAGGACCTTCGTGGACGTTGAGATAGTGGCCGACGCCATGTCCGGTCCCATGGCTGGAGGGACTTGAGAACGCCGTTCCGTCACCTTAAAGCAAATTAGCAACTTACCGATAGTCTAAGATATGCAGCACATGAGTATGTTGACATAATACACGAGCAATCGGAGACGACATACCTAGCCCTTCCTGCCACAGCGCTCGCCGGGCCATCGCATCACTAGCGAGAGAATCAGCTCCAGCGCGACTCCGCCAAGTCGAGAAACGCAGCCTCACATGATATATCCTGAGCAGCACCTGTGATTACTGCGCGCGAAAACTCACTATCAGGAAAGGCGGCGTACCAGTGGTTCCCGTGGGGAACACCAAAGTGTCAAACGCGATATGGCCTTGGAGCACACGCGTGAAGGCACGCTTCTCCTCGTCCGTCGGGGTGCCGAAATGCTAGATATAGTGTAAGCTCCTCTGCTCCGCGAGGAGAACAGGGGAAGCGGTGGCAACGCACCCAGGTCCTCGTCACGTCGGTCGTGCCGTCCAGGAATTGAGCTGGGGATCGGGAGAGTCAGCCAAGGTCCGAGAATGCCATAACATGGCGGCTCGCCTCCAGAGTCACACAGATAAATCTACGCGTGTGATATTGAGCCTTCAACAACCGGACGAAGCGTGGTCGAACCTACCTGGTCCTTCTTTATCATGGCACAGTCCGTCGGGTCCGGAGAATAATGGATGATAGCTTGTCACCACAACCCTTGTCAACACGGGGAGAATTATGCGCACAAAACAAAGCATACCGGCGTTAGGACCAGCCGACGAGATCGTGTTGAACGACAGCCCGCGGAACAAATCCAACTCACTGTCAATCGATGTGTGAGCGGGTTCTGCTGTAATGGGTCGAAGGGTAGACGTGTTACGCACGATCTGAACTGCTCCAGCTTATCCGCGCCCTGGCTTTCGTTGAGCTCGACACCATTGTTGAGCTGTTCCTCGAGCCAAGCGAAGTACCGCGCCAACGCGGCGCCGTCGCGGATGTGCGACTGGCGGAAGCCTTCGATTTCGGTCGGGTTCTTGATGGCTTTCAACTCGGTAACGGTGGAGGACGCGATGTCGTATTTGTCCTGGGTTAACAAAGTGACGTTAATGGCCTACGCCTTCCTTGACGGAGCAATGGTAGTACGTACCTCGGACAGAGCGAGTGCGATGGCGAGACTGGCCCTTTCGCCGATAAGGACTTTCTGGAAGAGCGGGGTCAGAGCCACCCGAGACACGCTGAAGGAGGCAACACACGCACTGATTCCTCGTTGAGCGTTAAATTGTCAGGCAGTTCTCTGAGGTAGTCCCAGAACGCGTCGTACGGGTGGATATTGACATTGTCACCCAGGTACTTGCGCGCGTCGTCGGTGAGTTGAGACTTCTCAACGAACAGTTCTACTGAACTGTGCGTGACGACGGCGTAAGCGAAGAACACTGCAAGTACTGGGTTAGCGCATACATCCCAGATTATTGAGAAACACGTACCAGGATTGTAAGCGATATCAGAACCACGAAGGTTGAACAACCAGGCCACTTCATCAAGCATGTTAACAACAATGGCTTGATACTTCTTCTGGGCTAGTTCCTCTCGGACAGCTTTGACCTTGTCGGCGGGAGATTTACCTTTTTACGGTCAATAAAGCGCCGCGAGGTAACTTCACAACCAACGAACCTGAGTATTTCTCGTCAAGATGGATTACAGGACTATGCGGCCGAGGAGGGCGATCGGTCCAGACTTCATCGATGAGATTCTTCTCGATAGGCACGAGCGTAGATTTCCGTGGTTCCAGCGCTTTGTTGATGGTTTTGGCATCCGCTGTGAGGAAGTGAGTATCATGGAATTCACTTGCTGGCCGGCGTTTGCGACTAACACGCGGTTATCAACTTTGGGTCAATCCCTATCCTAGTAGAGGGTTCCAAATTCTTGAGACAAGATAAGCGTTCGTACAGCCCTTAGATGGCACCCGCATACCTTGGAGAGGAACTCTTGCCACGTCGGTACATCTGAGCGTTCGCGTCAGGATCCAGCTCAGAGCAGAGAGTTGGCGTATATGTTTACCGGGCAAGCCTTGCTTCATCAATGTCCAATTGCTGCATGCCAATCAGCTGCCATAGGAGTGGGTAGGGGTCTGAGCACTGACTCATCGAGTTGCTTCTCAGCCTGCAGGAAGTATCGGCCGTCGGTGAACAAGAAAGCATCCTGCAATGTTATTACAGCGCATCCTTCACCGCGTGTATCCTCAGCATCGGGCGTAATTGTAGGTATATCCGTGACGCACCTGCAGAACCGTTAAAGCCAGAGATATAAGCTCGTCGCTGATCGCAATCTGCGAGGTATTCGCTGGAATCTATGCAGCACAAAGACGTCGAAATGCTGCTCTAGATCCCAATCCGACCGGAACCTACGTTCATCCTCGCTGGTGACTACATAGGCCTGTACATCATACTCCTTCTGCGCCATAAGCTTGCGAAGAGCAGCAAGGCGGTCGGTTGTGTTGACCCTGTGGGTTCCGGTTGCTCCCATGGTTGATGTTGATTGTCTGCTCTGAAGGATGGATGAGAAGAGAAAGCGAGGCGATCGTCGAAGAGCAGCTCGCACGAGTCCCAACATCTGCTCATCCGAAGAGGCACATGACAATTCTGCCGCGATGACGAGGATCGCCGGTAGATACGGCCCGGTGTGAAGCATTCGCTGTTTCACGCTGCAGCGCGATTGGGACGGGAATCTGCCAGTGGTTACATATTCTCATCGACAACGTGAAGACTAATCTATACGATTTCGACAATAAAGTTACAGTGAGACGGCACACGGACAATGCCTAGGCCTCTCTCAGCAAAGGTGAGAAACAAGACTGAGGCATGTTACCCTACTGGAGAACAGGGGTGGTGGCTAGGAAGGCTGGACGCGATCTTGCGAATGCAAGTACACAAACAACTGACCTTGGGGCAATTAAAAAAAGCTGTACGGGAAGATGTACCTGAAAGTACTAGTGTATCCTTGTCGGGCGTACCGTGCTCGAGCATGGGATGTATCCCGGACAGTTATCCCGAACTCTGGCGTCAGTTTCATCGATCTTCGGAAACGTGCAGCATACGCCACTGGAGCAGTGCTTCCCGCGTCGTCGAATCAAAAATGCGCTCGGTTATCTCCAAGCAACTGACCATCAGAGAGAAAGATGCGCGAGAAACACGGGTCCATCGTCTTGGTATGAGACTAGATGGAACTCCAAGCAGGCAGGCAGACGGAGTGCCGACAGAAGAATGACTTGTGCAGGACATCTGATTGACCGCCGCTATGTAGGTGATATGTCGCCGAATAACTGATAGTCTGATACCGCCTGGCGAAAGGATGGGCGGCTGACATGCAAGCAATACCTTCTAGACGTCTTCTGTACGGTGGCCACTAGCTCGAGAAACCACATATCCTTCATAAGATTGACTAGCCTTCAGACACGTTCTTTTCTCGAGGAGTGACTCTGTGGAAGGGCGAGCGAGTCCCTAGTAGTTTGTGGCGAAGAGCAGTTCGGCGTTTTCGGAGCAAACCAGCTCGGCTTTACGCGGAAAAAATACGTGACTCGGTCATCCAGGGCTAGCCTAAGCGTACAAGCGATAAATATAACGCCATTCTTTGCACCGTGTCCTTCCTGCCTCAGCTTTCGCCTTCTTGCAACTCCAGCGCCGCTGAAGGCCGCCGTTGCTACCAAAATGTCTGAGGGCTCCGTCCCTGGCTCCCCGGACTCCCTGTCCTCGTCCCAGTCTTGCTCGCCGCCGCGAACCCCTCCAAATCTTCACCAGAACACCGTAGACCCTGCGGCCAGGTGGCTCGTACAAAAATTCGGTGGGACTAGTGTGGGGAAGTTCGCGGTCAAGATCGCGCGAGATATTGTCTCGTTCGTACCACCCCTGTCGTGCTCCGAAAACATTATCTTATCTATCCACGAATTTCAGGAACTACATTGACCAACACAAGGTTGCCATCGTATGTTCAGCACGCTCTGGGACGACCAAGGCACTTGGGACTACGAATCTTCTCTTAAAATCCGCATCACAAACCCTGCAAGGACGGCGTAAATCGTTGTCGAACGGCCGTTCTGGCGCAACAACACCCGTAACGAAGGGGCTGTTCGGTGTTGGCTGCGATGGCTCGCATTCACCACCACTGAGTCCGCAACAACGTGGCCGGGTAACACCACCTTCCAGTTTCACGGCACTCACGCCGCTCGCCACGCCGCTAGCAGGCCACACACCTCCTGAATTCAATGCTACCGTCGACATCATTCGAGACGAGCATGTCATTGCTGCGAAAGCCTCTGTGCGCGACCCGGAAATTCTGGACGAGCTGTTGCAAGAAATTGAGGCAGACTGCGACTGGCTCAGGAACTTCCTGTTTGCGGCCCAGGTATGTTTGTCACACCTCGCTGGATATACCCGTAATTGAATACATTTTCCCGTGACGCCCCATGTGCGATAGATCATCGACGAAATATCCCCTCGATCCCAAGACAGCATCGTAGGCTTGGGAGAGAGGCTCGCATGCAAGATCATGACCGCTGTGCTGCGCGATCAGGTTTTTACCATTCGTTCTGCCCGCGGAACGATCCAATAACCAGGCCATGTTTTTAGGGTATTGACGCGGAGTACGTATCGCTGGAAGATATCGTACCCATATCCGAAGACAGCGACGCGCAAGAGGACGGTACACTCGACCAGGACTTCTATGATCGACTAGCGACCGCCCTAGGCGAACGCATCGCGCAGTGTGGCTCGAGAGTGCCCGTCGTCACTGGTTTTTTCGGGCCCGTTCCTGGCTCACTACTGAGCCAAGTCGGACGAGGTTATACAGATCTGTGCTCCGCGCTCCTAGCAGTCGGCTTGGACGCCGCGGAACTGCAAATATGGAAGGAAGTCGACGGGATTTTTACTGCAGATCCTCGGAAAGTTCCCACCGCGCGGCTTTTGTCCATCATCACACCAGACGAGGCAGCAGAGCTGACCTACTATGGGAGCGAGGTGGTGCATCCGTTTACTATGGAACAAGTACGTCCCGAGGATGAAAGGATCATGCATCGCAACTTACATATATTGCAGGCCATCCGGAGAAAGATTCCCATTAGAATCAAGAATGTGGAGAACCCCAAGGGTGGGGGAACGGTCATATACCCTGACGCTGATGTCGAAACGAGCGAGGAACAGGACCTACATGTCGGGGATGAGAGGGTGCCCTTGGCGACCCTCCAGCGTATGGACTTCATGGCGGACGAACAGAAGCGCAAAAGGCTCCCTACCGCTGTCACCATCAAGGAACACATTATCGTGCTGAATGTCAACTCAAATCGCAAGAGCGTTTCTCACGGTTTTCTGGCTGGTATCTTTGGCACGCTAGATCAGTACGGCGTCGTGGTCGACTTGATCAGTACAAGCGAGGTCCACGTCAGTATGGCCATCGAAAGTGGATTGGCGAAGAAAGTCCTTGACCGCTTAATCAAGGAATTGAAAAAGAGTGGGACTGTATGTATTCTTTGCTCGCTAGCTTCTTGTTCTTTGTGGAAGTCCTGATTGCTCTTGACCAGGTTTCGATGCATCGCGACATGGCCATCCTATCGCTGGTCGGGAAAGAGATGCGCAATATGGTCGGTATCGCCGGGAAGATGTTCACGACACTTGCGCAAGGCAATGTCAACATTGAGATGATCAGTCAGGGCGCCAGCGAGATAAATATCTCCTGCGTCATCGAGGCCAAGGACTCGGTGAAGGCGCTCAATCTCATACATCAAGGCTGCTTGCAGATTACGCCTGATGGTGTTATGGGTAGAAGTGAGCCTCGGAGTTCCTTGATTGTGCTCAATGGCCTGACGTGAACTTCTCCAGTAGGGCCCTGGTTATTCTAATTTATTGGACTTGTTGTACATAGAGCTATTCATTCCAGGATCTCAATCGCATCTATATCAGCTGTAGTTAAAGGCAATAACATGACATCTTCACCAAGTTTCGCGTTGGAGGCCCAGAGAGTTCATGTTTGCTCCTGCTTCTCATCAGGGGTCCGTGTCAAACAAGGCCATCGAGAATTTCCGAGTCTGTTCACCTGCTGTACACCACCTCTAACGGCCATGTCGGAGGCTCAGGCCACCTTTAAGGAAATCCCGGAGATTTTCGAGGTATCTTAATTGCTTTACTGTCAGTTTAAGCTGCAATCAACCCCGCGCTTTCAGGTCGAACTTGGTGAATCCCTAACAGCTCGGACAGAGAGTCTATGTGCGTCTCATCTGACCGTGTCGACCTACTGCACACTGAGGCATCTTATGCGCGTTTGTAGCGACTTTCAGAGAACTCGGACCGCCGGATCTATGTCACGTAGTGAAAAACACCGGTCGTAGTGGTCAGCGCGATGTGAGCATGGACGTACTGTGAATCCCCCATTGCGGTCTTAATCCCTTCGCCAGCTTGGCTCGTACCATTACGTCTCCGGCGTAGATGCCTCATCATCTGCCTCTTTGGCCGCCTATATCAACTCCCTGACGTACGCAATTGAAGACAACTCGGCTTGGTTCTCGAAGAATGCTGCCTGGAAAGTGCGGAACGGATGCTATTGGTGTGTTTCGCAGCCACCTCGCCGAAACGTGTCTGGCGCTAATGACAATGATGGCCACAGTTGCTTCAATGCCTTCTCGCGAGTGGACATTCGTGTGGACGTCAAGATACCCGGCGGTGTGAATGCCTATGTGATCGACTTGCGAGGGGAAAGGTGCGTCGTCATCAGTCACTCTGAATGTTGGAACAGTAGCTGATTCTCGGTAGGCATGAGGCAACTCCCGAAATATGGCAAGAAACATACGTTTCGGCGATCCTACGCGCGATTTTGTATTCCGACGATCCCACCTACTCGCTTGAAGCATACCGCAAGCTCGATCCTATCACCTCGCCGGAAGGCGAACTACGGTTTCTTCAGGCCGCCGAAGCACTCTTCCTCAAAGGTGACTCGAGAAAGTTGAGGCAATACCGTCTCCTGTTTGCTGATCCCTCTGTAGGCTGGCAGGTAGGCTCCGACCCAGAGATCCAAGTTGCGACCGTTGTTTCGAACCACTTGACGGCTGGAATCATGAAATACTTTGGAGATAGTGGACGGTATCAGCAGGCGGCGAACCTCTTTGAGAAATTGACAGCTAAGGAACCGGAAGTCGCGTCCCTTCTGGCGAGGAGCTACATTGGAATGAGTAAGTATCTCTCTGCTCTTCGCCTCATCCCGCGGCATACTCAAGGGTCCCTTAGATGAAGAAGTGAAGGCGGTGCAAATTATGGCCACAGCAATGAAGCAAACGCCCCAATCTTACACCTTGCTCCATGTGCAATGCGACTTTTTGCGATCGAAAGGCAAACATGAATGGGCGCTGAAGTTGGCGCGGCAAGCGGTGAATTGCGCACCGAGCGAATTCGTGACCTGGGAGAAGCTGACTGAGCTGTACATTGACCTGGGGCAATATGAATCAGTGGGTGTCGCATTTCTCTCATCCGTCTCGTTGACGCCTCATCGCGGAAATTAGGCTCTCTTAACACTTAACTCCTGCCCAATGTTCACGTTCAATGGCCGGGACGCTCACCGGACTCTGCCCGCTGCAAAAATTAGCCTACCGTTCCACCGCGCAATCGGTGAAATCCTTCCCGACCGGCAAAGGACAGAAGATGATGATGTATGTTTGCCTCGCACCGCACTCTGCGTTTCTCACCCTTTCTCAGGCTGATCCTGCCCTCCAACGCCTACCCGCACCCGGCCTTCGCGGTACATGGGCGCGAGCTTACGCTCTCCTTGCGCGTCTTGTATCACAGATTGGTTGGGACGAGCTTCTGAAGACGCGGAGTGCCGTCTTCGTCATGGAGGAGGAGTACAGAATGCAGAAGGCCCAAGTCGATATCAACCAAGTCGTCACCGCGACTAACGGGGACGCTGCCGACAAGGAGGTTGATGCAGGGCGAGTGGTGATACACGAGGATGGCACAGTGGCTTCGGTCGGCAGCCCTGACGATAACGCCTCAACTCGCGGCATGATGTCGAACAAATCATCCATTGATGCGTCCGCGAACGGCTCGACGTTGGAGACATCGATCCCGACGATTCGCGTCTCTACGGAGTCTGACCGCGAGCGAGAAGAGGAACAGGACATCTCCAGGACTGTTCCCCCGACCATCAAAATCAACGGCGAAGCTGAGAAGGAGAACGGGGTCGAACCGTTGGAAAAGCCGGTCCAGGCTGCTGCAGGGGAAGGAGAGCAAGCGGAGGGCGAGCCCCTTGCAGCGTCGACTCAGGAACCGTTTTCGTTCAGCAACAAACGGCTGTGTGAACGTTGGCTCGACAACCTCTTCATGGTGCTTTACGAGGCAAGTTCCGTCCAGCTACATCTTTGCGACCCGGTATTGAATCGACTCGGTAACTAGGATCTGCGTATCTGGACAATCTTCCGCGCTGAGGTCGCCCATTTCAAGACGCAACACGTGGCATATCGGAAGACAGGACTCGAGTGGGAGATTCTTGGTGACTTAGGCCTGCGGTTACATCACAAGGAGGAAGCTAAAGAGGCGTACCAACGGTGTCTCGATAGCCCTCGTTATTCGGCGAAGCCGTGGCTGAAACTGATGGAGATGTACGCGGACGAGGGTGACATCCAGCGATCCATCCAGACCGCCATCAGAGTCGCCGCGTACCAATACGCAGAGTACACCGAGATGACGGTACGTGAACTTTTTCCCTCGATACGTTTCACTGTTCATTTTTTGACGCCACCCCCTGGTAGTTCCCAACACAAATCGCTCGGAGTTTTTTCAAACTCGGACAGATTCATGGACATGCCAAAATTTCGTTCACGCTCATTAGCATGGGGTTGCCTGACCCTATCCTCAAAATCATGGACAGTTATCTTCAGTATGGGAAGACCTTCAAGATCGAAGGATATGATTTCTGATTGCTGCCATATTAAATACATACCCCCTCTTGTACATGAATTTCCTTCAGCTCTGTTCGCCGTTTCGACGCTGCTCCGTTGTCCAGACAATAGGTAGCCTGATTATTATTATTCGATCCACTTTCCGTTGCTCGCAGAGCATCTGATTCTTCATGCTTCAATTGTTGTTGTCTTCTCTTCTTTCACTCGTTCACACCTGTAAGTTACCGGTGTGATGATCAAAGCTTATTGTTGCTCTCCATTCCGAACGTCGATGCGGTTCAGCTGACTCTCGCTACAACGTCACATCTGGTCTGCTCTTTCTGTCGCGAGGGTTGTGGACGCAAAGCTAGCTATCGCCAATCGACATCGTACCCATTCCCCATGCACTGTGCAAGTTTTTCAGGCAGGTCCAGTGCAAAAGGATTTTATCTGATAAGCCTGAACAAATCCCCCTTACCAGCGCATCCAATCAGCGACAACGATCTAATTTGAGGGCCCTGAGACAACTTTGAAAGGAGAAGATCTCAATCAAGCAACCCTTACGCCCTTATGCTCCGCATCATCGATTCGAGTCAAGTGCAGAGCTCGGAGCGAAATCGAGGTGCGTCACGGCGTGAAAACAAGGTTACCCCACGCTGGATGCCGGCAGGGCTGCCCTACCACGGGTGAAATACAATCGGATATAAAATGCATGCTCAGTGCGGTCTCGAACTTTACCGCCAAGGCTTGCTTTCGACGGATCGTCTGACACTCAGAGCTGGTGGGTGACACTGATTTTCCCTATGACCGTCGCCTCTGAAGAGGTTGTGTAATAATACGACATCACAGGATAAAGCATGATAGAAGCACTGCCTCAGGAAACAATCTACGGGATCCTGGACCAGCTCTGCGATGACAGGAGATCTTTGGAGGCCTGCAGCCTGGCGTCGTCGATATTCACCCCCGCTGCCCGCTACCATCTTTTCTCCGAGATAGTGTTGGATTGCTCCAGGATCTGCAATTTTCTGAAACTCCTGGACGTACCATGCTGTACCATTCCCTCAGCATTGGCCCGCGTAATTATTCGCCAGAAGCAGAGACGAGACGTCCAGCAAGCCTCAAAGGCGTACTACACGCCAACAGACTGTCCCCGCCTCGTGGCTCGGCTGCAGGGGGTACGATACATCAAGTTCCA
The DNA here is from genome assembly GCA_026008595.1 of Lyophyllum shimeji. Taxonomy (NCBI): domain Eukaryota; kingdom Fungi; phylum Basidiomycota; class Agaricomycetes; order Agaricales; family Lyophyllaceae; genus Lyophyllum; species Lyophyllum shimeji. The sequence continues at coordinate 680,289 of BRPK01000006.1, forward strand.
GGATGTCGCTCTTGGCAACATCCCTCCTCCATTCTGGAATATGCTCCATAATCTCGAAGGCGTCAAAGAGCTCGAGTTCCATCAGACGTCGTTTGAGACCTCGGTACAATTCTTCCGCTACGTTTGCACCCTACCTGCGCTCGAGGCCTTGTCGATATCGAGGTCTTCCATCGAAGTCGAAGCTTCCGACATGGCCGAGCTCCGTCCGAAGGTGCCATTTTCCATTCGCTACCTTGACGCGGGGAAACTATCGCGAGGGGTACTGGATTGGTTCCTCGCCCAGGATCCTGTCCCGCCGGTCCACACATTCCGGATCAACCTCATCGACGCGACATCAAACGCTACCTTGCCTGAGTTCGCAACGGCCATGGGCCCGTCCATCGCGAACCTACGTGTCACCTTGCCGTCCGATCTCCAAGCATGTACGACCTTTCCCTCCATTTCCTTCTTGCTAGGCACTCTGACCGTTGTGACAGATTATCGCGGTCCCGGCGCTGTTGATTTCAGTTCCTTCAGCAATGTCAGCTCCGTGTATATTGAAGGCTACCTCCGATTGGGTGAACAGGCGGAGTCGCGCCTTTTTAGGGACTTGCTGCGGACTACCTTCACGCAGATCTCGTCGCCGATTCTCAAAAAGGTCTCCGTCTTGGTTTCACTAGGCATCGACGAAGAGCTATTATTCTTTGGCTTCCCTGATAACCTGCTCTTGGACGGCTTCAGCTGGGGAGGCGCACTACCCGACATCCTAGGGAAGGAAAGGGAACAAAGCCTGGACGAATTTCATCTCGTCATTCGCGGTCTCCCGTCGTATCAGCGGCGGTATGTAGAGCAATTGTTGCGGGAAGGTCCCTTCACTTCCTTCGCCGAGAGAGACATATTTTCCGTTGAGTTTCGTTGACCTGAAACGGGACGGTAAGCAATCACATCGGCATCGTTGACTGGAGACTAATGATATAGGATAATGATGCCATACGGTCTGCAGTTAGAAACAACCCACCTTAATTCCCCTGCCAACGGTCAAAGCCTACGATTTCGACAGTATATATATGCAGACCGTTCAGTGGTGCCCACATCTGATCAGATGCTTACTCCGATGTGTCCCTTCTTGCCATCGAAGTCCCACCCGCCCTTCGTTTATGAGCATGGATCATACGCCTACGACCCAGCCACCTACAGCATGATGTATAGTAGTGTATACAACAGTAGCCGTAAAAAGTTGCGATTGTCAATGCTTCTTGAGGAATCAGTCCGAACTTCAAATCAGCGCCGACGGTCCGGCTTCGGACTCGGTAAAGCACGATGGACTTTGGTTCCCATTTATTGCACGTAAAAAGCCAGACTTGTGAAATCGTTCATCGTTGCCTCTAGCTTCTGCGTTCCCCGCTTCCTTCAGCACCCCGATGTCTTTCTCTCCACCAATTCGTCGCCTTTCTACAACCAGTACAAGCAGCAAGGAAGATCTCATAAACGCCTACGAAGCCGAAGAGGAGAGAATCATCAACGTTCTGTCTCGCAAGTTGGAAAAGGTGTGTGGTTGCGACACTATTGCTTGAACAGTGCTGACCTCATTTAAACGGCTTGTAACAGTTGCGCGAGGAGAAGATTGACTTAGAGAATGCACTCGAAGCGGAATCCGAGTCTCACGTCAACAGGATGGCTCGGGAGCTCACGGCTCTGCGTATAGCTCAGCAAGGTAGCACCTCAAACAGCAGCCTGAGTGCATCGCCGGAAAATGGGATAGGTTTCCGCTCCTTCATGACGAGGGCGAACCCGGGCGACCCAAGTGCCGAGACCATGCTGGAAGCCATGCGGCGGGAAAACGAGCACTTGCGAAACAAACTTGTGGAGACGGAGCGGGATTATATCCGGATATCGAGGCTGAATGAAGTGTACAGGGAAGAGCTCATTGAGCACAGGAGGCGTGTAAGTTAACCCAATGCGAGGCGTTGTCGCCGCCACACTCTAACAAGCTTTGACAGTTGGGGTTGTCCGTCGACAACTTGATAGGTCTATCATCAAGCGACCCCTATTCTCAGCCGACACATAGAAGGCGGTCGTCGTCGTTGTCGTATTCTAATGGATCGTCACCAGCGACATCTGTCATGTACGCGTCAACGCAGGGTGCCCGCCCTATCCACGGCGTGCCAATCCCTCGACCACAGTCACAGGTTCACCGACCTGTAATCCCAGATTCCGAAGGCAATACGCCGCTCTCACATTCACCATCGTCGTCAGAATCGCCATTCCCGTTCTCTCCGTCTACGAACCCGAACAGCCTCATCAGCCCACATACGAATATAACCAGCCCACCGTCATCATTCTCATTCAATTCCCATCTCGGCGTGTCGTTCACTGGTCGAACGCTCTCGTACCCTTCCGTACCTCCTCCATCGCTCTCGTCGTCGTTCGGATCTCCGTCAGTCTCGTACCACATGTCCCATGCAGATCACTCCCCGATTGAGCCCTCTAGTCGCCGGAACTCAGGCACACGAAGGGGCACCGATTGGCGTGGTACCAGCCTGACCAGAGACAATAATAGCCGGAGAAGCAGTGTGGAGCGAGGAGCAAGAGTGGCGGAAACTGGAACACTGATACAACGCAACCGAGCGGGCAGTCATAGTCTCGCTCCGACCACGGAAGCACCCGACACTCTTGACACCACCGCTCCGTGATATCAACGTTCGCTGCCTTGACTCGACAATTGCTGGCTCGGAGTCACCGTGGTAGCAGCATCGTGAGCATTGAAGATCAGTTGAAAGCCTTGCCGCTGACTTTTCGGAAATACGAAATTACTGTACATGCTAATAGCTAGAGTAGAATATTAGTAGTCAGCGCCCCCTGCAAATTGCGTTCCAATGTTTCCAGCGGGGACTTCGCTCACTTTGCGCACCATGAGGCGGGATTGAGGCGCGGGACCACGTGGTCGCGCCAAATCCCGACGAATGCTGTGCTAGGACCCCGAAAGCCGCCCCGGTCGCCGGGGTCCTTTTGCCTCATGCCCATTGTTTGACGGAAGCGGACGCGGCATGACTCGTGATGATCCCGCCGTATAAAAAGGCGCATTGATGGATTTACATCCTTCTTGCGTTTCTCCATGTCGTATCCTTACGGCCAATATCCTGGTGAACATTTTTCTAACCCAACTACGCCGCTCACGACGTTTCCTACATGGGAGACCATGGAGAACGAAGAACAACGATCTCAGCAACCACCGCCTCAGCAAAATCAACCACAGCAACAGCAAGTCCAGCCGCCACAACAACAATCTGACATACACTCCCCAACGGGACCACCGCCACATACACCACAGCAACATACACCGCAGCAACACCAAACGATACTGCTTGAGGAACCCACTCACATTGTGCCTTCTCAGACGCGTCCTGCCTTTGATGATGCTCCGATACGACTCCGCCCTGTGCATCAGACGTCTGAGACGCCGCGAGAAAGCTTGAGGGATTCCGAATCGCGTCTTCTACAGCTTGAGACCTTCTCACGTTCCAGTATGGCATCAACGTCCACGGCGGGTCCAGTCAGATCGACCCGGTCTTCGCACCACTATCAGCAGCAACTTCATCCGTATAGACGACCACCGAGCGCGAGTGGAGCGCCTCCATCTCGTCAACTACCCATGGTCAGGTTCGCAAGCGTGCAGCCTGCTTCATCGATGCCTTCCCCGGCCATACCGTCGCCTGCCAGCGCCACAAGCCGACTTGGCTTTGGTTCTGGTATCGGGTGAGTGGTCCTATCCCTTCCTCGAATTCTCGATGCGAGATGCGGGTTTTGTAGGTCACCAGTGGACACGCTTTCCGCGCCGAGCGCAAGACACGAGACAAGGCACGAGACAAGACACGAGACAAGACGCCTGTTCCTCCTCCGGACAGATTCTCACTATGACCCGGAAACCAAGCAGTTCGTTGCCATGCTCGAAATCCCTGGTGTGAGGAAGGCCGACGTGAGAGTGACGCTCTCAACGTGCCCCTGGAACCGCGTGAAGCAGATCACTGTGTCGGGTACATCGAGACCAGTGTTTCCGCCTGCTTCAGCTCCAGAATCTGTGGAGGGGGGCCTGAGCTTACCATAAGAGAGCGCAAATTTGGCGACTTTGCGCGAACGTTTGCTGTTCCGTCCGAGATCAATGTGCGCCTTTCACCCTGGCGCAGCTCTGGGTTTGTGTGTTTAATCAGTTCTTTCTTGTTCTCTGCCCGTCAGCGTGAAGACATTGAGGCGTCAATGGAAGATGGCGTGCTCACCATTAAGGTTCCTTGCGGGATGCCCGTGCACCCTAATCCTGAAGATATTCCCGTGCGATGAGTTGACTCTCGATACCTCCTCAAGACGGTCCACTCAAGATTTTTCTGCAAGATCGCCCTGTACAGAAGCCTTCACAACAAAAGTCGTCGGACACTGTCATCATCTCATCTGCTTTGACTTATTGCGCATCAGACACGAGCACTCACTTGTATATTTGTTCCAACAGCCACGTGTATTTAGTGCTCTCCGTCCTCCCTGCTCCGCATGTTTACCGCTCAGTGATTCGCAGATTATCGTTTACTCTTGACCCGCCTTGAGCAGATACCTCCACACCCAGTGCCCACCTCCATTGATCGGATGTCCATAGGGATTTCCGTCTCTACACGTAGACCTGTCCCGCACATTATAATCGTAGCGTCTGTCTCCGTAGTAATTGTTGACTTAACCGATTGTTTTCTTGCTGTGATATCCTGTACGTCGAGGTGAAGCCCAGGAAGTATGAGGCAAGGCGGGTGTTTAACGTTTAACGATCGTTGACGCAGTTCGGAGTTCAGAGTGCAAGTGCTATTGTTGAAGTTCCGATTCCGCAGTTGACCGGTGACCGCCAGGCACAAACAATGGCACGTGCGGCAATGCCACGAAGATTGGCTCGCGCGGTGTAGTAGTACCGTCGTCCTCGTTCGTCCTTGGTTCCCCAACTGTCTACTTCCTCTGGCCTGTCGGCCATTACTTGTACCCTCTTACGAGCAACTTGCCATGGTCGATGATAAATACATCGGCCTCACTCTCGCCCTATCCGGTTCTGTCCTCATCGGCACCAGCTTCATTATCACAAAAAAGGTAACAACCACCGGTGCATCCTCTGTTATTTTGCTCATCGTGTTCGTAAGGGTCTAAACGATGCTGCCAAACGAAACGCAGCATATGGAGCACAGTCTGCGTCCGATAATTTGTCGTATCTTAAAAATCCAATATGGTGGAGTGGTTTGTCGACCAGTACGTCTCTTTCTGTTCCATCTCGACATTCTCAATTGACGTTCTCATTTCCAGTGGTCATTGGAGAAAGTAACTGGTTACGTTCTAAGGATGCCCAAACCGGATCTTCTAATCGCCGCCTGCAGTTGCAAACTTTGCCGCTTACGCCTTTGCCCCGCCAATCCTTGTAACACCGCTGGGAGCCTTGAGTGTCATAATCGGGTGCGCCCTCCTCATTGCCATTCTCAGAAACTCTCTGATTCTTGAGCAACAGTGCCGTTCTCGCCTCATTTCTGCTACACGAAGAACTCGGGCACCTAGGACGGCTGGGATGCACGCTATGTCTGATCGGGTCATTGATCATCGTTCTCCACGCCCCGGAGGATAAAGAAGTCGAGACAGTGGAGCAATATCTGAGCTACGCCCTGCGGCCAGGTGCGCCGAGCACGCCGACGCTGCTCCCCCTCCTCTAACCCAGCACACAGGCTTTCTATTGTATTGCTTCACGGTCCTCGTATTCTCGCTCGTCATGGTTTACGCCGTCGCCCCGAAATACGGCCGCTCAAATCCTCTCATCTACATTTCCATCTGCTCCCTCGTCGGTTCTGTATCCGTCATGGCCATTAAAGGCTTTGGAGTCGCGGTCAAATTAACATTCGGCGGGAACAACCAATTTACACATCCAGACACCTATATACTGGGTATCGTCGTGGCACTTTGTATCCTCGTCCAGATGAACTACTTCAACAAAGCACTAGATGTCTTCTCGACGAACGTGTAAGCATTCTTTCCCCGCGGCCTTCACGTCTTTTGCCCTTGTTGACTTTACGTGCAGAGTGAACCCAATGTACTTCGTTGGCTTCTCGACAGCCACGGCCACGGCCTCCCTGATCCTCTTCCAGGGATTTAACACCAGCAACGCCACGAACACCGTCTCCTTGCTATGCGGATTCGCCGTAACTTTCATGGGGGTCCACCTCCTTAACATTTCCCGCCAACGAGAGCCTGGCCTTGGCGAGCACTCCACCCTCGAAGGCGGTCTCATGCACCCGCGGCTAAGTCTGCAAGGCCGCATGTCGCTCGACGGCTGGCACAATGTTGACACGCGCATAGGCGCCGCGCCCTCGCCGCGCGGACACGGCCGGAGAAGCTCGCTATATCGCAATCAAACCTCGACGCTGTTCAACGCGTTCGATCAGCACGAGGACCCGGATGCAGTGGGGCTGCAGCAGCTGAGGGAGGAGGACGAGTCTGATGATGAAGACCACGCCGATGAACGAACGCGTTTGAACAAGACGGCGCCGCTTCCGCCCCCATCGATGAATGGGAATGGCGGGCAGAGCGGGTCTCGAAGCCAAAGCCATTCGCCCATCCCCAGCCGTTCGGCATCGACGGATGTTCGGATAGCGCTGCCATGACCGTTCGCCCGTTGTTTCCGTCATAGATACCCGCCTCGATATGGACGTTGTTAATATAAATCTCGGATAATTGCTGAATCCCTCTCAGCGCCGGCTTTGCTTCTGCGTGAACGTCCATCACACCTTTGCCCCGCTGAGTGCGCAGAAACGTGCCAAAAAAGTTGGTTGAACCCAGGATCGAACTGGGGACCTTCTGTGATCACAGGCGTGTGAGACAGAAATCATAACCACTAGACCATTCAACCACCGTGACAACATACCACTCTGGAAGCCTATGTTCCTTCCCACGTGGGATCTTGCTGCCGACACAGGGTAACATGAACGTTGTATACAAAGCTCATCGTATGGGAAGACAGGGAGACAAAAATGGAGAGCGGTGTACCGAAGCAGCAAAAACTGGTTCAATCCAGGATCGAACTGGAGACCTTCTGTGACCGCAAGGCGACCTGACGGAGTCCCAACTGTGAGACAGAAATCATAACCACTAGACCATTGAACCACTTGTCGGTACGATGTGTAGATTCATCTCGTCGGTCATCGATAATGGATTCGGACCGGATCAGACCGAGCACCGATGTGATCACAGACTCCTGAATCGTTCCTCCGGAAGCATGGGGTGATATCGTACAGCGCTATGAAATCCACCTGCTCCCGCGTTTCCGTTCTCTCATTCTGGGTTTTTAAAAACAATTTGTCCTTGTGCTCCAGCTATTGGTGTCGCTCTTCCTCGACCTCTCTCAACTCTCCTCTTGTTAGATCAGACAGCTCCAACAAACAGCCGTGGCATAAATGACTCACGCTCACCCATTGCAAGGAGACCACCTGGTTTGGGACACTGTCATGTGCTGCTGAGACGGTGAGACCACCCCAGGCGGCGCTCAGCCCTTCCTCCGCCAACTGCTCTCAGATACGGCAGACCTTCACATGTATCACGCACCCAATACCCCGTTCTCCTTCGCTTCGCTGAGTTTCGAATTTGGATTTCGCTGGACTCTGTGGACGTATTCTGGCAATAGCTGCACTCATGTGCGTATTTGACGCCAACGATGGGCGTGTCGCTCAATGGCAAGAAAACCTACTGTATCGCTCGCTTTCATCGGTGAAGCAGAGGCTACCTTCTTACCACTTGGACACCCGCGAGACTGTTTCAAGACCGTGGTGCCCCGACAACCGTTGTGCCTTACCTTACAGCAAAAGCCTTGGCGAAAGAAGCTGCGAATTGAACACAGCGAACGACATGGTCATCTGGACCGTTACGACCCTACGATACTCTTATCTTTTCCCTGTTCGCCCGCCGAAGTGAATCCAATTGCTTTCAGGGACGACACGCGGCGTACTCCTTCAGCACCTGACGCGTGAAGCCCGCGGCAGACGAGGAATGACATCGACCCACATGAATATTTTTGTGAGGAAGAACATCCATCGGAAAGTATTATTGCGAATTCACGTCAACTTTCTCAGTAAGCTGACAAGCTCTGACAGATGGACCATCAGAAAGGCTCCCATGCATTCATCCCAACGGAACATGCTGCTTGCTTGTTCCTTTTGGCGGCTGGCCTTGTTAATTGTGAACATACAGGTCGCCAATGTTGCTGCGTATAACTGTGATGTCCGTCGGCGTCACGCTCGGCAGTGGCTTCGACCTATGCACGATTCACACGTGCGCACTCATTAATTGTGGAGGGCGAGCTAAATACTGTGCTCTGCCGGTTTCCAGCACCAAGCCATATCCGTATCTATCAGCCGCCGTAACTGAACACATAGAGAGTCTGCAGACCAGAGCCCTCCCCTTTTGCCGGTATCACGGAGATGCTCCAATGGCCGTGTCCCCATATCGGCGTACCTGTGCCGAAGAAGATGTAGCTGTAGCTTACCGTTTGCCTCTAGGCTACGGTTCCGTAACTGCAATGATCTGAACAGCGAATCTGGGGCGACCGGAGGCAGTATTCATTGCTCCTTAATGACTGAAAGTGGTCATAGGCACCGAGTACCGGTGACAAAGCTGTTCCGTGAGGTCCCTGAAGCGCGTATACTCGACAGTGTTTTAACGTCGCAACTGAGTTGCCAGGATATCTTGGCGTCGAGTACATTGTGCCACCATCGGCGTTCCGGCCGCCCGTTCTCTTTTTCACTGGAATGCCTGCTAGCGCTGTTCCAGGTAGGCTCGCCGACAGCCCAGTCGACACGAGGTGGGGGCTGATGGAGGTGCTGTCCGGTTCGGCGGGAAGATCTCGAGATGAATGAAACGGGCGTTTGGGCAACACCTGCAATGGGGGCCGCTATCAGCGTATATGCATATTGAACTTTGCAATGACGTTATGATAAGTTACGGAATGAGCTGGTCTGGAAATCCTGAGGGTAAGTTTATCCGCGCACGGTCTTCGGATAGGCACTGATTTCCTCAAGGAGAGGAAGATTCCGCGTTCCAGGTACCAAGGCTCCGGTTACGTACCGCTGACAAGAATTGCTGGGTCGATAACATGACTTTGGCTTGGACACGTCAGGCAGACCATGGTGGGAGTTTAGGGAGCGGCAAACGATACGCATGTAAGCCAAGTCAAGGGTCATAATGCGGCGAAATCATTTCAGGAGAGCATGCGATTGAAAGGCGCCTGCAGAAGGTCCAGTTCTGAAGGTTGACCTAGGTGAGTATCGGGAGCGATGCAAAAGCCTCTAAGGAAGGGCTCGTCGACAAAGTACACTTCGTTCGGACGGTGTCGAAATCCGGCAGATCACTCGTCATCGTGCAGACAATCCTCCGACTTGAAGCGCTCGTGGTTTGGGGCGGAGCTTCATACTTTGACAGTGGATATCTCATGAACACATGGTTCATGTGGTAGGTCGGACAACTGCGGCAGCGAAGCCACGCGGCGGTGAATTAAGACCAAAAGTGAGGTGCTATTTCTGGAAATGTGCACTGGAATGCAGACATCTGATAAAAAAGTGACCAAAAGAAGAGGTGAGGGCTGGGGTGCAGTCCTTTCTCCGGATCAGATGGTCTCCAGGCCCCGCAAGGTACGAGCTCTTAAAGTGCTCTTGGTCTTCGAAGAAAGACGTCGAAGATAGAGCTCGATTTGCATGATGGAAGGTTGAGCAGATGCTGCAAAGCTGGCGTGTGGGTGTTCCCATCGCACCGATTTTAAGAGAGCCCGGCGGAGAGAAGTTGATGGTTCCTCGTGCCTGTCGCGAAAGGGCTGTGGAGGCCTCGAGGCAGACCTCGCAGGAGGAGACCAAGAGGAGGTAGATGGAGGATCACCTGATGGGGAGAGAGCTGATCAAGGTGCAAATCAGAACCGGATTTGACCTTGAAATCAAGCCTGTAAAGGCGACTTCCTTCTGTTACTTATGTGCCTGGTCCAACTCTGCCTTCAATCTCCGTTTCTCACAGACCGCCGACAATGACCATGCCTGTCCCGACGTCGGATGACCCCCTCGACGAAGTCCTGCGCCCACCCCCCGACGAGACCCCTGAGCAGCGCGAACTCCGTCTGGCTCGTGAAGAGGAGGCGGCCAAGATAAGCCAGGCCATAGATGCGAGTATCAAGGCCGAGAAGCAGGCCAGGAAGAAGAAACGGATAGTGAGGCTGTTGCTCTTGGGTCAGAGCGAATCCGGTGAGCGCACACTCACACCGCCTCCCCCTCACGGCGCTAATCAGAACCTTAAGGCAAATCTACCACTCTCAGGCGTGAGTTCCGAGCAGTCGGTCTTTGCTTGTATGTACTCACACCTCGCAGAGTTCCAACGGTTGTACACACCGACAGCGTTTCGCGAAGAGCGAATCCTATGGCGAGCTGTCATTCAGCTCAATATCGTTCGTTCAATACGGGTCATCCTCGAAACTCTCACGTCTCCGACACAAAAATCACCCAAATCCTCTCCTTTTTCGTCACCGCGACTTCGGGCTCGCAGTACATCCCGACCGCCCGCTCTCCCCTCCCATATACCTCCGCTACCTCCGTCGGACTATTCCCACCACAACGGTTACCAGAACGGTCACAGTAATGGTAATGGAAATGGCTACAACGAGGACAGCCATTCTGGACGCATGCGTGTCGACGCAGGAGAGGATTCTGATCCCGAATCCGACTCAGACGCGCAGGCATCCCGGTCTAATCCCTCATCTACAACCCTAATTCCCTCTCCCCTTGAAGCCCTGAAGACGCGTCTCCAGCCCCTTCTGCACATCGAATCACTGCTGATCGCCAAACTCGTCCCGCCAAACGAAGACGAGGCCACTCACCTTGCAGGCCCCGGGCCATCGCACTCACGTTACCCGCCCGGTCAGCCGGTGTTCACCACGGCCTCGTCGTTCCGGAACCAGGAAATATTTGTACGACCAGGAGCTGGGTGGAAAGGTGCCCTGTCCAAGGCCAGGGTAAATGGATCCGAAAGTTCCTCGCCGCCCAGTGAGCCTAGCCGGCCAACAAGCGCGGGAAACACGGGCCTGGAAACGCCAGACGAACCACAGGAGGTGTTGTACCAATGCCGGAAAGATATCATGATGTTGTGGAATGATGATGTTGTGCGGGAGATCCTCAGGCGCAAGAAGGTGCGGTTAGAGGAGTTACCTGGATTGTGAGTAGCCGAGAGGTTCTTCACCAGCATGAGGGAGGCCCGAGGATAGCTGATATTCACTTGTGCCTTCTCCTCAGCTTTCTGAATGATCTGGAGCGCGTCACATCGCTTCGATACATGCCTACGGACGGTAAGAGCGTTTTCCGCATCTTAATCGACGGCACACTGACTGCTCGTGCTGTATTGGTCAGATGATGTCCTCAAGGCCCGTCTTAAAACCGTGGGTGTCTCGGAATACAAGTTCGAGATGGAAGTGAGCGCTGGGCGGGACAGTGGGACAGAGTGGCGCATAGTTGACGTTGGCGGGAGTAGAAGTCAGGTACGCTTCTATTGCTCAATTGTATTTCACTGGAGGTACATGCTAACAAATGTGTAGCGGCGTACGTGTCCTCTCAAGTCGAGATTTTGACGTCCAATAGCTGAAAATCCTGTCATCGCAGCAACATGGGCACCATTTTTTGACGATGGTGAGTTGGGCTGCGGCTGACTTCCCTGCACTCTCTAATGTGTCTTGCAGTCGACGCTATCATCTTTCTGGCACCTATATCTGGCTTCGATCAGGTTCTTGCGGAGGATAGGTCTGTGAACCGGCTCGTGAGTTGCTTTGCTGGCGATCTCAAACCCTCTAAACGGTTTTAATTGGAGCTCACCCGCACGTAATTTACAGGAGGACTCCGTTTTACTATGGAAGGCTGTCTGCTCGAACAAACTACTAGCTAACGTTGACCTCGTGCTCTTCCTCAACAAATGCGACATTCTGGACGCGAAACTGAAATCTGGAATCAAGTAAGCTATTATCTTTCTGCTCGTAATCTTCCATTTCCATCTCTGTTGTGCGATTGCAAATTCTGTCCATCACGGCTGACTGGCTCATTCCGACCTTGCACACAGATTGGCCAGATACGTCAAAAGCTACGGCGATCGGGAGAATGATCTCGACAGCGTGAGCAAATGTGTGTGTCCTCAACTCCGAATGCACGGTCATGCGTACGTTGCTGATTGTATATCCCCTTTGTTTCTGCGTTCGGCGCCCATAGACCTTCGGGGAAAGTTTAGCGCAATTCACCGAGAGTATTCCCCGCACCCGCGCAAATTCTACGCATTCTGTACTTCCGTGACGGTGAGTTTCTGATCTACCCCACTTTCGAAGCCGTGATGGTTATTGGCGATCTAATACCTGCTTCCGATGTTTTCTCCAGGACACTGCAACAACTGCGGGCATCATTGCGAGTGGTGCGTTCGATTTAACGACTCCTGCGTCTCGGATGGCTGCCATTTCTGACGTGGCTCTCACTTGACAGTTCGCGATATGGTCATCCGGCAGCACCTCAAGCAGTCGAAATTGTTGTAACTTTATCTAGGTTTTATACCCTCCATTTAAATATTACCCGCCTCTTTCTCTCACGGCCGATTTGTTGAAGCCTCCTTTCTTCTGTTGTTTCGATATCTTGGCATATAGCGTTAGCTCTTGGATCTCTCCTCACTGTGTTTTATATTGTCGTCTACACGGCCGCCATGACTGGATGCCTCAGCCTTTTCCTGTACGTATATTGTACAGTACCTAAGCATATCAACCTTCACTTCGACCGCGACGCACCCATCATATTCACCTATCTAACACCTTCTCCCAAGCCTAGGCCTTTTGAAATTCCTTCTTACATGCCATTCACACAGATCACTGTTCATTTATCGGCTCCAGCCACCTAGATATCCTGACCTGGGGTCGTCCGCAACAGATATGTTCATGTTGAATCACATTCAAGGAGCCTACGGAATACGCCTGAGTATTCATCTTGTATGACGCTGGAGCATGGGCACGACGGTGGTGGAACGGTTGAACGGAAGAAGGTTCGGCCGCGGAATATCGTGTTGTATGGCTGAGGAATTGTCAATCTCCCTCGATCTAAACAAGTATCAACACAGAACTCATGCGATGCGTGACGACGACGCGTAATTCTCTATCCTCTACTCTCGCCATGCCCGTTGCAACCAAAACTCCCCTCGCCCCCGGAGGCATTAAATCATATTACCAGGCCAAGATAGAAACCGCGGAGCTTTCTATAAATCAGAAGACGCAAAACCTTAGACGACTAGAGGCCCAACGGAATGCTTTAAATGCTCGAGGTATGCCTCTTTTTACGGCGATTTATACACTTTTCCGTTTGACCGTTTGTGTTATTGTATCCAGTGCGGCTGCTTAGGGAGGAGCTGCAGCTACTACATGAACCCGGAAGCTATGTTGGAGAAGTGGTCAAGATTATGGGGAAAACCAAGGTCCTTGTGAAAGTCCAGCCGGAAGGGAAATACAGTGCGTTCCAACACCTCTCATCGAGCATGAGACAGCTATTCTAAACCTGACACCCTACTAGTCGTCGACTTGGATTCCGAAATTGACATCAACTCCCTCACACCCGCACTCCGCGTCGCGCTCCGATCTGATTCCTACACAATACACAAGATTTTGCCCAGCAAAGTCGACCCCCTCGTCTCGCTCATGATGGTCGAGAAAGTGCCAGACAGCACGTATGAGATGGTTGGTGGTCTCGACAAGCAGATAAAGGAGATCAAGGAGGTCATCGAGCTCCCGGTGAAGCACCCAGAACTCTTCGATGCTCTCGGTATCGCGCAACCCAAGGGCGTGCTGCTCTACGGCCCACCGGGGACAGGAAAGACCCTGCTTGCCCGTGCGGTGGCTCACCACACGGACTGCAAATTCATTCGTGTGAGTGGAAGTGAGCTTGTGCAGAAGTATATTGGTGAGGGCAGCCGGATGGTTCGGGAGCTATTCGTCATGGCGAGGGAGGCCGCTCCCAGTATCATCTTCATGGATGAGATTGACTCGATTGGAAGCTCGCGCGGGGAGAGTGGCAGCGGAGGTGGTGATTCGGAGGTACAACGGACGATGTTGGAGCTCCTCAACCAGCTGGATGGGTTCGAGGCCACGAAGAACATCAAAGTCATCATGGCGACCAACCGAATTGGTATGTTTCCTTCCACAACTCCTTCGTTGCTGGCTGACAGTTCTCGTCCAGACATTCTGGACTCTGCACTGCTACGGCCTGGGCGTATCGATCGTAAGATTGAGTTCCCACCTCCAGGTCCTGAAGCGCGTGTCTCAATTCTGCGTATCCATTCAAGAAAGGTTGGCTTCTTCTTGGACTTCATTGTAAGCTGGGACTGTGTTGACGAGCACTTGTAGATGTCACTGCAACGAGGAATTAATCTCCGTGCGCTTGCAGAGAAGATGGGCCAGTGCTCTGGTGCTGAGGTTCGTGGTATCTGTACCGAAGCAGGTATGTTGTCCCGGTTCGTATCATCACGTCTACGAGTCTGATCCGTGCGCCCTAAAGGGATGTACGCGCTACGTGAACGGAGACAGCATGTTACCCAGGAAGACTTCGAGTTTGCTGTCGCCAAGGTTTGTGGGATCTGCACCGTGCGCTCGTAACAGAAGCTTACCTCGCTGCGGTCCGTAGGTGCTGAAGAAGAACCAAGAAGGGAACACATCGGTCAACAAACTCTTCTCGTAATCCCTACTGCTTTGTTTTCTGGCCTTTTCATTGTATCATCTTTCTCTGAGCTGTAACTTGTGAAGTGAGTAAGGGAAGATTTTTTCCAACATTGCTACGGACCGGGGCGCGCTCTATGTAACCGCGAACTTGCATTGAATCGTGGGGGTACCGGTCAGGTGCTGGTCAGTCGGTTGGATAAATGTTCACACGTCTTTCTTCCAATGTCCATCACCTCGTTCACCGTGACGCTTCCTTTCCCATTGCGGCATTAGTGGACATTGTGACTCTGCTGCGGGGGCTCGCTGTCGCCCGCAATGCTGCGGTCTCCCGGTCGTGGCAAGCCTTCCAATGTCCGCTTCAGTTGTTACGCACAGGGTCGTAACTGGACTGTTCAAATGGACCAGTTATCCGTCGGGCTAAGCTTCTCCAGTTTCGGAGAGAAGACCCCGGACGGGAATCTCCTGCAGAAGGTATTACATCGATCAGCCTCATGCGTCAAAAATGAGGTAGAAGACCGTCCATTGTCACATAAAAGTCTTTGACCAGGTCTTCCCTCGTTCTTACATGCGTCGTCTTCCTGTACGCTACCAGCGATGTCGGCCGACATTTGCCCGCAATTACGCCAAGATGGTTTTTGCTACGACCCCTCTTGTCCATGGACGCACAATATGCTTACATGCGAGCCCTGCGCGTTCATGTGCGCGTCAGCAGCCGAAATGGACAATCACACCCGATCTCAGGTGCATCTGAACAAAGTCGGTGGCCAATCTCTAGTCTTCAGATGTCCTCTGTGCCAGAGCCGACAAAATGGAAGAAAACAATGGGCCCATCACCTTGCTACTTTCAAGCACAACAGGACATGCAAAGCTGCCGGAGTGGACCCAAGGAATGTTGAACCAGAGGAGCTCGCGGAAGTTCCCCGACACACATTCTGCGTAACCTGCAACGTGCACATTCAGGACATCTACTGGGATCGCCACATTCGCAACGCCAAACATCTGGAGAAGGAACGCTTCGCGGAGTTCAAGGTCGTGCTGGATGAGGCGGAGAAGGACAAGCACGGTGTCGTGGTGATAGGCGATTTCGACTTTGGGATTGTCGAAGTAGCCGACGCTGCTCGAGGGAGAACTGTTGGAGGTACAATCAAGAGCGGCAACCCATCTTCGCACGTCGCGCTCGTCGATATCCAGCTGGCATCGATCAAGGGGACCAACCGAGGTCATTCTTCGTAAGTCCATCTCGCAGAAGTCTATTCTTCATGCTGATCGTCTTTCGTAGATTCAAAGTTGATGTCCACGGAGGACGGAGAGCGATCACGACCGAACCTCTGAATTTCGGTGTCACCTTCCGGCAAGGTTACATCGGACGATGCCAGGACCGCCTCGAATTCCTGTTTGAGGACAAACAGCTACGCACGCGATTCGTGATTGCTCGCCAGCTGGAGGGCATTGTGGGTAACAAAGCGGACCATGACAGGCTCCGTCCGACCACCCCATATGTCCCGCGCGCAAAATCGGCAAGACAGCCCGAGATCAAGGTTGTGGAAGGGGTGCGACCACCGTCAATGAAGGCCGTCCCTTATGTTGTCCCCCTGCCGCGTGCTCTCATCCCCGCCACGTTGGCCACCACCCTGTCGACTGGGACCTTGGCGAACAAGATCACACGAATCCGTAATGTGTTTCTCCCTCGGGAGTTCAATACCGCAGGGTACGACCGGCACTTCAAGCACCTGCTGTGGATCGAGGAACATCAGATGGAGTGCGTTCCCTTGATTTTTCAGTCTGAATACCACACTGAATATTTTCGCATAGGAGAGATCTTGAAGTCTACGATATGACGAATGTAAGGATGACGACGTATCCCCCGTTCTATCGGTACGCGTCAGCTGAGAAGTCTTAAGCGTCGACTGATTCGCCAATCACAGACTTGAAGTTCCTGGGTTGGCGGAAAAGCGTCCTAGTGTTCTCGTCGGTGAATGCTTCTCGCCCTTTTCTCACCTCCTTGACTTGCTAATGATAGCGGAACAGGCGATAGAATCCTGGTCCAGCCGAAAGGCGCCAGGGAAGGTCACTGGTTTGAGGGTGGAGTCCATGCCGTGCGCAAGGAAGAGGTGAGCCTGCGCTTCGACAGGTCCTTTCGAGGGTGGAGCCGCGACCAGCTCTATAACGTCCGCTTCAAACTGAACCGCTACCCTGTCCGCCGACAACACCAAGCCCTGGATAGTGCCTTTGCGGAAGAGCGTGTATTGTTCCCAAACCGTACTCATCTCCCAGACGGGCCATATCCCAAGCAGGCTAACGCCCGTCTCCGGGTTGTCAATCCCCTCATTGGCACGAATGCTCCTCAACTCCAGGCCGTTATCTCGATTGTTAAGCAGCCTCCTGGCTCGCTTCCGTTCATCATCTTTGGACCGTGCGTTTTCTTCGGCTTTGTCGAGAAACAAGGAGCCCTCATTACTTTCGCAGGCCCGGCACAGGCAAGACAATTACGATGGTGGAAGCCATCAAGCAGGTTCTCAAGAACAACCCTGACGCGAAAATACTTGCGTGCGCGCCAAGCAACTCTGCCGCCGACCTCATCGCCATGCGCTTGCGGGACCTCAGCCATGACGAGTTATTCCGCTTCTACGCGCCGTCTCGGGCAAAGGACCAAGTACCTCACGAGCTACTTGACTATTGTCACGTACGCTACGACGGGCATTTCTCCGTGCCGCCCATGGCACGAATGATGCGCTTCCGGGCCGTAGTGACGACCTGCGTTTCGTCCTCGTTCGTCTCGGGCATTGGCATCCCCCGCGGTCATTATTCACACATTTTCGTTGACGAGGCAGGCCAAGCAACTGAGCCAGAGGTGTTCATCGCGATCAAGACTATGGCAAATCCGACGACGAACGTGGTGCTCGCTGGTGATCCCAAGCAGCTCGGACCTATAATTCGCTCCAGGATTGCCTGTCAACTCGGGCTCGAGATCAGCTTTATCGAGCGGCTGATGAAGAGAGAGCCATATGGTCTGAAAGAAGGCTATGGATACTCGCAAGTCCTCGTTACCTTTCGTGCTATATGTTCTAACTCGTATACACAGAGTGGTGAAGCTCGTCAAAAACTTCCGATCCCACAGCACGATCCTTAAATACCCCAACGAACGCTTTTACGACGACGAGCTTGAGCAGCGCGGCGATCCCAAGGTTATCAACGGCTTCCTTGGTTCCTTGTATCTCCCGAACAAGGATTTCCCAATCGTGTTCCATGGGCTCTGCGGAAAAGATGACCGCGAGGCATCGTCCCCCTCATTCTTCAACGTCGACGAGGTGCTTCAGGTGAAAGCCTACGTGCAGGCGTTGCGCGCAGACCGCCGTTTCCGGACGAGTACGTGGTCTTGTGTATCCCTTCCCGTGCAGATCAGCTACTGACAGGGATTTCAGCGGATAACGATATCGGCGTCATTGCCCCGTATAATGCTCAGTGCAGGAAGATTCGAACAGCGCTGCGCGGTGTATCAGACGGTGTCAAAGTGGGCAGCGTCGAGGAGTTCCAGGGACAGGTGAACTCACTTCGTTGAGACCGGTCTCCTGGCTCGTTTCCTGATTTGATACACAGGAGCGACGCGTCATCATCATTTCCACCGTGCGAAGCAGTACGGAATTCGTCGAGTACGACCTGAGGCACACCCTCGGTTTTGTTGCTAGTCCCCGCCGATTCAATGGTGAGTCCCGTGCTCCAGAGGATTCTTCCCATCGTGTAGATTACCGTTCCCCACTCAGTTGCTATCACACGCGCCCAATCGCTGCTGATCATCATCGGTGACCCATCCGTCCTCTCACTCGACCCCCTGTGGCGGTCGTTCATGAACTACATCCACAATAACAACGGGTGGACAGGCTCGCCCATCACCTGGGATCCCAAGGCCCCTGTTGACGAGGCTGGAGGATATGATAAGCAAATTCGCCAGGCGGCCCAGGTTGATATGAATAGCTTTACGCGCGAGATGGAGGCTTTGACGCTTGCCGGAGTTGATGCTATGGGGGAAGAGGAGGGAAATGTGGATCGTCCGTGGCGAGATGTCGAGTGAGCGGTCATAACCCGGGGTTTTCTTGGCATGCATACGTAGTACAGTCGTGCGATGTCACTATCAACGACTGTTAGATGTCTTTTCTTGAACCAGATGCCAATCTGCGTCGATATGCCGTGCGTGCTAACTTGAGGCTTCGAGCATATGACACAGAATTGCACATTCGCTCATTGCCTTCTATTGCCTCCGCTTCCAGCCCACTCCACAAAAAGAACCACAGGAGGACGTTGTGCAGCCTCCTTGGCTCAGTTGGCTAGAGCGCAGGTCTCATAGTAATATGACACATCGGTGGATGTGAAATCCTGAGGTCGCAAGTTCGAGCCTTGCAGGGGGCATACCTTTTTCCGCCATCAACGTACCGCGACCAATGCGAAGCTGCGGGAGGACCCGTCGCCATCATCTCTTGCCCCGCCTCGGTGCTCGCCACGCAGATCCCGGACCAGCGACTGATTTTTGGCACCTCTGCCGTGCGACGGCTTGGAGGCCTGCATACTATCAGCGTCCCAGCGTGGTCGCAATCGTGAGTTGCACATTTATCACGCACGCTAAGCTTCGACGCTTCTAGGGGTGTATGGGGATGAGCTTGGTCACGGCCACGAGGGTGTAACCGCACGTGAGTGTGACAAATCTAGTAGCAACTCCTCTTGAGTCTCGGTGGTGACTGTGACAGACGCGATGTCGATGAGCGACGGAGGCTAAATGGAGCTTCCCGACTGGACGCCCGCAATGAGCCACGACGAAAACGAAGACATCTCCGATAATAAGGATACCGGTCAGTTTTCTTCGGTGCAATGGCTGCCCTCGCGAATCCTCCAGTGACTGGCCTTTCAGACTCTGAACCGGATCTCGACCAGCTACAAGAATCCCAGGACGGTTCCGGAGGAGGTATGGGTAATGTTTGCTCGGTGTACGACCGCGATCATCTCTCAGGTACGCGTAATCGTGTGCCGGGTCGCCGGAGGCGTTGCTGAAAAGCGCGACCTTGCAGCAACCAATGGTGCCCAGCCACAGCCTTCGCTTCAAAATTCGCCCTCCCCCGAAATATCACGCCAGCCTGCCCAACCACAGGCATCGCCCGAAGAACCAGAGAAGCCGGTATCGCCCTCCGGAACTTCTTCCCAGCCTCAGCAGTCCCTGCCCGGTGAACCCGATGATCAGCATCCACAAGCATCGCCCTCCGCGTCACAGACACCACCTCCTGCCAGGGATCAAGAGCCGGACGCGCCTCTTGTGACGCCCAGACCGTTTCCACTTTCTCCCCCGCGGCCATCCCAGTCTCTCGATGCCTCAACACTGTCGCTGCCTTCGCCGGAGCCCTCAACCACATCGGACTGGGACGAATTGATGCCCACCGTCGAAGAGATGCTGTCCATGACTCAGCCGGGTTATGGCGCCTCGCAAAAGAAC
Source organism: Lyophyllum shimeji (assembly GCA_026008595.1). Taxonomy (NCBI): domain Eukaryota; kingdom Fungi; phylum Basidiomycota; class Agaricomycetes; order Agaricales; family Lyophyllaceae; genus Lyophyllum; species Lyophyllum shimeji. The sequence continues at coordinate 700,499 of BRPK01000006.1, forward strand.
GTATCTGAGGTGCGGGAGGCTACGCCGAACATGGACCAGGACGAAATACCTGTCGAGCCTGTGAATACACGACCGAGGCCGAGTCCGAGGAAACGCAGGAAACAGGACAGCGTGCATATACCCACATCATCCTCCAAGAAACCGAAAATTGAGGACCCCGAACCGGGACCCGTCTACATTGAAATTTTGGATTCGAGCCCGTCAGAAAACGAAGAGCCTCAGGGTTTAAAAAACAGTGTGTTATTGCCCACGAAAAACTGTTGAATTTGATCTGATGCTTACTGCAAGCCATACCCAAATCGAAAACGCAGCATGCTCAGCCATCGCTGTCACAGAGTACCCAGAAGTTCAAGCGGGAACGCTCCCTGTCTCCGTCATCCGCGGTGACCCCGAAGAAGTCCCTCCCACAACGGCTCACCACTCCTCCTCGCAAAACTCCACGTAAGCGCGCAAAAGCCGAGTTCTATAAGAAGCATCCTGTCCACTGGCACCTGGATGGCAGCGTGCTCATCCAAATCGGTGTCACCCGTTTCAAGCTGGCTCGCAGTGTCCTGGCGTATCAAAGCGAGTGGTTTCGGCATACTTTTGAACGCGGGGAAGATGCCCCGGAGCGCGCACGGGAACTCATCGACAATCTGCCGCTGTACAATCTCGACGGCCTCGGTGTCGACGCCGATGACTTCGCAGTGCTACTGGACGCCATTAATGACGCAATGTACGCCCTGCAGCCCTCTCGTTGGACTTTACCAACTCACCAGACACCTCTCCAGCACTTACTTCCGCGACTCACCTTCCTTCCCCACCATCGCCTCCATCCTCCGCGCCTCCTCCGCCCTTACCTTCACGAACTTCGAAGCCTACGCTACCGACTACCTCTCCGACATGTGGTCCGCGGACCTCGCAGACCTCACCACCGCCCCGATCCCCTTCGCAATCGAGACCGTCGTGTTCGCCCGGCGCTTTTCGCTCTTCCTGATCCTCAAGCGCGCGCTGTACGAGCTGGTCCGCCTCGAACGGTTTGATCGGGAGCAAAACGCTACTGCTGCCGTTACTGGGGAGGCGAGACACGGAGGATCCGGGGCCGCTGTACTGTCACCGCAAGATAAGGACGCGCTGATCGATGCACGCGCACAGCTTACACGCGTGTGGACCGCGGAGGCTGCGGACCCTGAGCAGTTCCCGCCCTGCGCTGCGCAGCCCGCGCCTCCTCCTGAACCCGCCGCCCCCGCTGCTGAAGCTCCCATCGCTGCTCCCGCTCCCGCCGCGCGACCATGCACCGCGACCTCCCGCACGCTCTCCCAACAAGCACACACGCAGCTCGTCAAGACGACGGGTATATTCCGGACGTACCAGTACGATGTGGTGTGTGGGCTGCGCGCGCTGGCGGAGGCGCCGTGGCGCGAGCAGGGGTTTTGTAAAGCGTGTGTGCGGTGGAGGAGGGAGAGGTGGAGGAGGGAGGCGGAGAGGGTGTGGGAGGAGCTGGAGGGGTGGTTTGGGATATGAGATTCCGCTCGCGCACAGGTAAGCTGCTGCGCGCCTGACGTCGAATCTTGGGTCGAATGGGCATTGGGCGGGATGAGGAATTTCGGATGATGTCGAAGATGGTGGGAGGGAGGTGTTTGCACAAGCTGGAACGGGGTTGGTGCGAAGTCTGATACCCACATTGCTGTGAACCATGCACGTTCTACTAATTATATTATTGCAGCTATACGAAGGATAACACAGGATAAGTGAATGATTTCGGGATCGTGTGTTACAGCTCAAGCGCTGCTTGCTAACGACCAGATAGTAGTCAGCACTTCAATCAATAACATGACGTACTCTGCGATCCATCCACGTACCGGCAGCCAGCGCACATACGCAACGCCCCAACCTCACTGCAACGGAACGCGAAGATTTCTGGATACGGAATTTGGCCGCCAGCACGCCGTCATCTGCAAGCTGTTCCCCGTAGTGGGCTGTTGTCGTGCAGGCCAGCAGTTGCATGTCACACTGAACTCATGGGCGAGCAGGACTATGACCTGGCGCTTGATCGGAGGGTATGCAACTCGTCTGATTTCTATGCCTATGCCTTCAGGACACTTCCTGTGCTGGGACAGATTCTTTGCTGTGGCACCTGGGAAGGGAGCATTCCTTGGATGCAGGGCATACTGGACACCTTTGCGTACGATTGGGACAGGAGCCTCGCCTTCTCAGCGGGCAGTCCAGCCACCAACCATAGAATTCGTAGGCTAGAACTTGCGAGAAGACGGCGGCCCGTCATCGCGTACATGGATGATAATCGAATAAACGTCTATACCCGTACATCTCCCGTTTATGAGGTCGAGAACGAGCTGATGGATGAACTAGAATTCGCAGTCGTCTTCTCCGCCTGATGGTCGCCACGGTACCTTAGAACACCGCCACAACACCACTTTCGGCAAGTCAAGATCGGCAACTTGATTTCGCATTTCATGGTCTTCTTTCCATGAGTTCTCCAGCAAGCGGCCAGAGGCGATCTAATCCATTTCCGGCTTCCTTGACATTCATTTTACTGACGGTCTTTCTTCTCGTTTCGCCGAGCCCTGTTCATTCGACCGCGGAACACCAAGGCAGTTGTAGTATACCCCGCGACACCGCACAGGACCACGATACCTCGGTAGTCCTGCGAAGAATGAAGCAGTGTGACGCAGGAACGTCAAATGTGTATCGCACGCCCCAAGTTCCGCTTGATACCGAACACTACCCCGTTGCACCTGCCGTCCTTGAGCTTAAGCAGGTCCACGTCTACGTGCGGCATGGTGAGGTTTCTCCGTTTCTTCTGCAACACTCAGAGTGCTAAACGCTTCCTTGTTCGTTTGCGCTTATGCATATGCGAATTTCGACGTCCCATTCATGTTCTGTTGCCAACCTATAAATCGGAATGTGGCTTGTATTTTGGGTTGATCTATGAAGGCGAACGAACTCCTGTTGGCGTGCGACTCTCGCGTCCTCCGGCTTCAATACCCGAGCACTGGATGATGTGCGAAACTGCAAGACAGTTCCAGACGGCAGTGACAAATACCACGAAGGACGAGTTCTTGCGTTCCCGGAGGGTGGTGGAACGCGTGGATGGGGTGGCAGCAGGGGCTGAGTGGTACGTGCCTTGGTTAGTGACAATTCTTTTTTTATTGACCTTGTTCTGTTACCTAGCCTGCTTGGGGAGCTGACAGATCTAGGGAGACAGGTACGCGCTCGGACGTTTCAATTAGTTGCCTTACTTATGTACCCATGGGATAAAGTCGACATATAACTTCGGGAAGTCTCTGCGCGGACTCTATGTTCAGAAGTACGTCGTGACTGTCCAGTCTTTTACGGGAGCTCATCATTTGCCCTCATCCAGGTTGGGCTTTCTCCCCGATAGACTTTCTAACAAGGAACAAGTTTACTTCCGGTGTGTACGCTAAATTCCCGCTTCTACCCACACCGCTCAGCGCTGACGTTTCCTATGACTTAGGAGTACGAATATACCGCGAACGATAGAGTCCTTACAGCAGGCTATCCATGGCCTCTACCCGACAGAGAAATGCGAGACCGGCGTCCTTCCGGACATCCTAGTCAGGTAATTCATCATCTAGAAATCATGGCCCACCGTCTGATTTCCGAATTCTTGTCTGTGTTTAGAAACACAAAGGACGAGAACCTGCTCGGAAATACTTACGCTTGCAAACGCCTGGAAATTCTTCAACTAGGTTTCGCTCAAGGTCGTGAAATTCACGTCTTCCTTTCCCTGGTGGTTATCTGACAGACATCACAGCTGCTGCTACTGCGTACAACCCTACCCTGGAGCCTTTAGATGCACGTATCGCGAAATACCTCGATGGCAAACCCATCCGGGTCGATGGGAAGCCTAGGGCATCCGGTATCATGGATACAGTTCGCTTTTTCCCGTCACGTTGGGAGCATTTGCTCATTTTATCCTGTCACAATACATCAGGTTCGCGCAGCGATTGCTCACGGCATTGAAGTCCCTCCAGAATTTGAGGATAAGAGCGTCGTCGACGTCATTGTACGTTTGGGTCATCTTCATTTCAACAGACACTCCTTCTGATGCATCTGTATACCAGGAGCGAGCAGTCGTGAGCGAGTGGTTCGCAGGCATGTCACTCCAGATCGTCTTTCCATATGATTTATTGACTTCCTCATGTTAACAGGGTGTAAGGCTATCTCTCTTCTCGTATCGCTTTTTCAGCTCGGTCCCTTGTGCTTAATCGGAGACTTGCGGCGCAGATAAGACGGAGGAGGTGCGCAGGCTGGGCATGGGCCGGTTGCTTGACGACCTGGCGAGTAAGATGCAACACAAGGCGGACAAGGGAACGCAGGACCCGCTGAAGATCCTGGTACATTCCACGCACGATACGGCCCTGGCGGCGCTATGTTCGACGTTGGATGTGTTTGATGACCAGTAAGTGGAGTCTTGTTTAATTGGGTGGAGCGCAAGATGAACGGCCCGTCCTCGTGGCGTTTTTTCAACCCAGGTGGCCAGCGTTCACGGCGTCGATTACGTTCGAGCTCTTCAAGAAAAGGGCAGAAACGCGAACCACGGGCGATGCGTCATTGTCACAAACCGTCCTATCGAGTTTTAGGTCAAAGCCTACTACAGAACATTGTTTGTGCCGTGACTCCGACCCTTTGAGTGATTCTGACGTTGCGCTCGTAGTTGTGAGGATGCGGTATCAGAACAAGAACATGGTTCTTCCCTTCTGTGCTGACGAAGGAAAGCATTTACCGGGCTCCCCGGAATTCTGTGCCCTGGCGGCGTTCCGTGAGCGCGTGAGGGAACTCACTCCGAGAAATTTCGAAGCCGAGTGCGCGCCAGCTGGGAGGTCGGGTTGATCTAGGTGCTATCTCTATGTTGCTCTATATCCCTGGGTCTGGAGGATTTTAAATTTATACCACTACAATTCTATCCAGCGCACTTTGACAGCGGCGGATCACGAGGCCTCAACGTCTCAGGTGGACCGTGGACTTTTCGTTGTCTCTTCTTCCTCGTTGACGAGCCTGCCATGGTGACGGTCCGCCAGGTCTGGGCTCGTGCCTGATGAAGTGACGTCATAACTTTGAGCTCCACAATTCCCTGACAATTCCCTTCCATAAAGCGTTGCCGACGTCCAATCAGTTCCCTACCGGTCGAAGGGCACTTGAAAACATTGACGGCGTGCCAAATGGGGGCTTATTTCATTCGACAGTTTCCGTGGGGCTCTTCGTTTCTCAAGTCCTCATCAGAAAACTTGCAAGAAACTGTCTACGATGTACGTCATGGATCGTGCGCCTGCAATATATTTCACCCCAATTCTGGGGCGAGGTTATCCGGCATAGCGTATGCGGCGGTTTGCAGCGCTTTGACCGTGAACTGGGCCACGTGGAGTTGGAGCAAACGAGGTATAAAACTTCGTAGATACCGCCATTTTGGAATTGTCCTCATACAGCACTTTCACACCCAGTTTGACGATATACACGAATCACCCTCTTCTTTAGCCGCCCACCAACATGCCCGAAGCCACAGTTAAGACTATGAAGGCTCTTTGGTACACTGCTGTGAGTTCCATCCGTCGTCGCGTTTTACCCTTCGCTCAACCACGCGACAGCCGGAACATTTCGAGATCAGACAAGTTCCAATTCCTGAAGTCGGGGACAATGACGTTCTGCTCAAAGGTATGTTCCCCGAATTCCCAGGCGACCCGTCAGATTGACTTCATGACACAGTGAGCTGCTGCGGTAGGTGTTAGTACGCGCTTCCAGACTGCCAAGGCTCAATCTGTTGCCTCGGGCAAGGTGTCTGTGGCACTGACCAGCACATCCACCATGTGAGAGGCATCTCCTCGTGCCTATCCCGAATGACGCTCACTTGTCTCTGTTTCAGGGAGAGTTTATCTCCAAATTCCCGGTACGCCAACCATGCCCACATCTTTATTGCTCAGACTCAATGTATCGTACAAGCTAATTCCTGGGCACGAAGCGATCGGGTCCATCGTGCAAATGGGCAAGAATGTTAAAGGTTTCGCGATCGGCGACCGGTGTGTCGCAGACGTTGGTCTCACTGTGCGTGCTCCGCGAGATCTGCACAACCACTTAAGGCACTCATGAGCTCATGGCTTCTCTTTCGATCATGATCGCCCTCCAATTAGTGTGGGAACTGCTTCTACTGCCGCAGAGGACAGTCGCTTCTCTGCGAGCACTTCGAAGCGCGTGGCGTAACGCAGGAGGGCGGGTTCGCTGAATACATCGCCTAGTACGCCCTTCCACATTTGCCTCCGTGTAACAGCGTCTCACGAAACGGTCGCCAACCACCGCAGCCCACAGCATAAGCTGTACAAGGTGAAAAACCTCACCGACGAAGAGTCCACGCTGCTCGAACCCGCAGCGTGCGCGATCCACGGTCTCGACAAACTCAACCCACCCGTCGGCATTGACGTGCTCCTTCTCGGCGCCGGACCCACGGGACTCATCCTCGCCCAGCTGCTCAAACTCAATGGAGCCATGCGCGTCGTCCTCGCTGCGAATAAAGGAGTTAAGATGGACATTGCCAAGCAACTCGAGGCAGCCGATGAGTACATCGAGCTCGATCGGCAGAACCCCGGGCCGCAGTGGGAGAAATTGAAGGCGGACAACCCGTACGGCTTTGATGTAGTGGTTGAGGCGACTGGCGTGGAGAAGCTGGCGAATGAGAGTATCAACTACGTGAGGCGGGGTGGTACGTTGATGATTTACGGCGTGTATGAGAACAAAGCGCTGGTCCACTGGCCACCTTCCAAGGTGCTCTCGAATTACATTCCGACAGACGGCGGGCTGACTGTAGCACTTCTATGCAGATCTTCGGTGATGAAATCAGGGTGAGCCGTGCTCATCTGGAAATACGCTCACTCACTCTCGCCCTGCAGATCATTGGCTCGTTCTCGCAGACATTCTGCTTCCCACGCGCGGTCGAGTACCTGGACAGCGGCAAGATCAAGACGAAGGGCATGGTCACCGATGTCTTCAAACTCGACGACTACCAGAAAGCTCTTGATAAGATGAGCAGCAGGGCTGCGCTGAAGATTGCCATTAAGCCATAGAGACAAAGACTTTGTCTCGCGAGGCAGAACCCGTATTCTTGCTTCGCAATGTAGCAGGAGAAGCACCGCTGTATAAATAGTATGTCGTATGTATCCTCAGACTCAGGTCCCCTCCAGAATGGATCGTTCACAATTCAAAAGTGAAGTGGATATTTCGCTTTGCGTACTTCCAGGGCATGTAGAGGTGAAGGGCAAGGTCGTGGAGTGAACTGGGTCGCCGACCAACTGCGGTACAGCAGGCAAACCAAAATACTGTGCGATCCGTCGTGAGATATCGATAATCGGGATGTGTGGACACATCGGTCTATGCAGCCGAACTTGCGACCTGGGGGTGGATATGATATTATGATCTGAACCAACTTGGTTGAGTGACAAAGTTGGGAAGAGCTGGGTTTGAAAATTTCTTGCCTTCCTGCTTTGCCGAGTGACCGCGATCCACTATAATGCACTCATAACTCTTACACTTTCTTTGGATTCGGCAGCATGCCACCCCCCATCGACGACTCTGTCGTCCTAGAGCCCCCTCACCCGCCCGGCGATACCCTAGGCCCTGACAATGCCGCACTTTTCACATTCAGCAGCGCCCTGAAGAACATTGCGTTCGGGAGTGTACGTTCCGCGAGATATCGCGCGTCATGGACTTAACAGACACGTCCTTTCTCGAATATAGTTTGCCGGGATGGTGTCGGAAGTCTTCGAGTACCCGTTTGACCTTGCGAAGGTCCGCCTTCAGGCGCAACTACTCTCTCCGGCAGCAAGTCCAAGCCAATTACGCTTCAAAGGCCCGGTGGATTGCTTGAAGCAGACATGGCGGGAGGAAGGACCGCGTGGCCTCTACAGGGTGCGACTCATGGCTACCTGTTGTCTCAATTATACTAAGCAGTCATGGCAGGGTCTCACCGCGCCCATCGTTGGCTCTATGGCGGAGACTGCAGCTCTTTTCGTCGCGTACTCAGGCTTCCAGGATATCATCCGCGCCTTTACTTCCCGGTCGCGGACTGACAAGCTTTCGATACCGGAGCTGGGCATTGCTGCTGCGGGCGCGGGTTTTGTCAGCAGTTTCATCATGTTCGTCTATCTCACCTCCGTGTCCCCGCGATTCGTCTGAGGATGCCCTTCTCTCCTTTGTATCACCTCTTCGACAGTACCCCCGTCGAACTGGTAAAATGCAAGATGCAGGTCCAGATGATGAACATGCCGAAGCAGCAACGATATATATCACATCGCCCGCTCCTTGCTTCCCTGTCCCCCTCGCGACTGTTCCTTCTACCAACGCTTTCGACAGGTCGCGCGTCTATTTCAAAACCTCCATCTTCGCACTCCCATTCATCGGCTACAGCTATTCAATACCCACCTGGCCCTCTAGGTGTCATCCGCGAAACAGTTCAAGCGCACGGCATCCGCGGGCTATGGCTCGGCCATACAGGCACGCTCGTTCGCGAAACGGGAGGAACAGCAGCTTGGTTCGCGGTGAAGGAGCTCGTAGCGGACACGCTGTTGCGTCGGAGGCGTGGCAGAGAAGCGTCCCAGACGTACGCTCAACACTCGTTGTCACAATCATCATCTTCGAACGTAGGTTTAGCAACGGAGCTCCAGCCCTGGGAGTCGGCGTTCGCTGGGGCCGTCGCTGGCGGCGCCTGTGTGTTGGCATTTTACCCTGCAGATACGGTGAAGAGCGCAATGCAGACGGAAGATGAGCTACGGCCTTCTGGGGCGCGTGCTGCACCGTTGTCGAAACAGGCTGCGGCTGCTCGGTCATCGTCGCAGACGTTCACTGGCACTCTTGTACGGATGTACTCTGCCCATGGTCTGCGGGGGCTCTATGCTGGCTGTGGCATGACTGTAGCGCGGGCCGTACCGAGCAGTGGGATTGTGTTCGTGGTCTATGACGGCTTGGCGGCGTGGCTTGGATGAGTGTTGGCTGAAGCATGAACTTAACCGGCGCTGCGAGCTTCGAGGTGGTTTGGTTACGATATCGAGAGGGGAAGGCGTCGTATAGAACTCCACTCTGATGGAAGGACATTGTGGACATACTTTACGATACTCGCTCGGCCTCAGGACCTCAGGTGCGTAAATACGAGGAGTTATCCCTCCGTTAGATGCACGGAGGTTTAGAGCTTGCTTCTGCACTGTCTACTTTACTACTTAGGCATACTGATCATCTGTAATACAATTCCCCCAGCTGATCATCGCGCACGCGGCCGTCGCGGTCGTTTGATCACTTCAATTCCGAATGCGGAGCTGCATACACGTAAATTGAAATTGACACCCATGTCAAATTCGGCTGGGGCGCTGCAGGCTACCGGCTCATCATGGCCCTGCCCCGCATTGCCCTCCCTCTGCGTCGCGTCTCCAGCCTCGCCAACCGCCTTCCTGCGCGGCGCTGCCTGACCCACTCCGCAGTTGAGGGACCTCTTCATCCCCCGCTGGAAACCCGGACACTGGGGAAATATTTTGAGTCCGAGATCGTGCGGAACTTCCCCACACGACCGGCATTGATTTGCAGGAGCGAACTTCCTCGCGCACACCATGGGCCGCCATCGAGGAACCTTGGAGTGACCACCCATCTCGCCTGGGACTTTGCTGAATTCGACCAGCATATCAATGCCCTCGCCCGCGGGCTGTTGAACATGGGTGTGCGCACTGGAGACCGTGTCGGTGTCGTAATGGGAAACAACAGGTGGGACGTCTGTCGAATGCTGAGACACAGCGGGGTTCTGACCGGCGGACGTGAATGATGGCGCCAGCGCGTATGCGATGCTCCAGTGGGCATGCGCGCACATAGGAGCGATTCTAGTGACGCTGAACCCGGCGTACCGCGCAAACGAACTGGTAAGTCATCATCTCGAAGCATCGCGTAGCGTATGTGACAGAGCGGGTATACGTCTGTGCAGGTCAGTACTCTGAAGCTCGTCGGGGTGAAGCACCTCTTCGTTGTCCCTCGCATCCGCTCGTCCGCCTATATCGAGATGCTCGCGGGTATACTACCAGGCTTGAAGGAATCCAAACCAGGTGAAATAGAAGTGGAGGGTCTGCCCGAGCTGAGGAACCTTGTCGTCGTCGATAACAAGGGAGAATACCAGGCGCAGCTTGACAAGCTGGGCGTGAGGAGTACGATTGATTGGAGGGAGATTTTTATGTGGCGAGAAGACACGCGAGAGAGGGATCTTCAGCGTGATATCTCTGCTTCTTTGAAGAAAGACGATGTCATCAACTTGCAATTCACGAGGTGTGGTGGTTCGTATACTACGTTGTTAACGTGCTTAATTGTCTCCAGCGGGACTACCGGCGCACCAAAGGCTGTCTCGGTGTGTTCCTCCACGAAACAGCGTGTTTTTATATCTGAAGCCACCACCAGCTCACGCACTCCAACCTACTAAACAACGGCCTTTCGATCGGACGACGTATGTATCTAACCGAGAAGGACATCCTCTGTACGTACGGTTCCATCCTCTTACCATTCCTGTGCCGCCCATGCTATTCTCCAGGCAATGTTCCTCCATTATTCCACTGCTTTGATAAGCATTTCTCCACCTACGTTTCCTGCTCACGGGCTTACTTGCTCCTCTACACGCCTTGTTCTAGGAAATTTGGCCGCCTGGTCCCACGGTGCATGTATCGTATATCCGTCAGAGGTCTTCGATCCCCCAGCCATCGTGGACGCCGTAGTTGCGGAACGGTGCACTGCGCTGCACGGGGTTCCGACGCACTTCCTGGGCGTGCTTGCCGAATTCGATAGGCGGAAAGCGGCCAACGAGACAGTTGATACCAATAGCTTGAGGTATGGGTTGCGATTTTCTGACATGCGTGTATTGTGTTCAGCTTTGTCCATTCAGGACTGGAATCGCTGCGGGATCTCCGATTCCAATCTGTCTGATGAAGAACCTCATCGAGAAATTGAACTTGCGAGATTTGACGAATGCATATGGCATGAGTAAGTCCGTTCCATATATCGTTTTGTTAGAACTTTCCATTCAGTGACTGCCGCAGCCGAAACCAGGTATGTCTTTTGCAATTACTGACTATGCGTCCGTGTCATTAACATGGATTCCTCACGTAGCCCGGTCTCGTTCCAAACGAGCCCCGCCGACGACATCATCAAACGAGTCGAAACGGTCGGCAAAGTGCAGGAACACGTCAAGGCTAAGATCATTGACAAGCAGGGTAACGTTGTCCCAGTCGGTACACCAGGGGAGCTTTGCGTAGCCGGTTATCTCTTGCAGAAGGGGTAAGTTGTTAGTTCACCGTTGTGGAGCTACAGAAGAGAATTCGGAGCTGAATTTTGCTTCCCAGATATTGGGGAGATGAGGACCAAACGCGCGAGGTCATGAAGACGGATAAAGAGGGAACTTTGTGGATGCATACAGGTGATGAAGGGGTAATGGACGAGGAGGGTTATTTGAGAAGTACGTGTATCTTGAATTTTTCTGACTGGCAGGCTCACGTTTTGCCTGGCACAGTCGTCGGCCGAATTAAGGATATCATCATCCGCGGCGGAGAGGTAGGTCGTTTCTTGTTTTCAACGAAAACGATCGGATTGTAAGGAATCACACGGTTCTAGAACCTGTTCCCTGTGCAGATAGAGAACGCGTTGACCGCACAGGAAAGCATATTAGAAGCCGCAGCAGTCGCGGTGCCGGATGAGAAGTACGGAGAGGTCGTCGGTGCATGGATCGCTCGAAGGCCGGATACTTCGGTGTCCAGGGAAGGCATACGTGAGGCAGTGGCCAAAGATATGAATCCTCAGGTCTGTCCCACGTTCGTCGCCCGTGAATGCGCGCTTAAGTTAGGTAATCCAGAACGCGCCGACATGGATCTGGTTCCTCGGCGAGGACGGTGTGCCTCCAGAGCTCCCGAAGACCGCAAGTGGGAAAGTCATGAAACATGTACTGCGGAAATGGAGCAACGACCTTGCAGAGAAGGGCGTGGGACGCGTTGCGAGGCGGTAGTTTTTTCTGAATTTACGGGCCCCGTGTCTCCCCTCCAATCCCTGCTTTATTCGGTCGCCGACAGGCTGAGGATACCCAATGTAGTATATATCAAATCTAGGACATTTTTGACGCAATCCATAGTGCTTTGGAGGTCTGCGAGGAACGTCCAGCCAGGTCGAGACCGGAGCACGTCGATCGCGCTGATGTCACCGTAACCTGTCATCAACGATCAGGTGATCATGCGAGATTGACTTCGAAAAGTGGCGAGACCGTCATTCAGAAACACCGCCGTTCGTGGTCGCTCTCATTTTTCTTCTCCGGTCGTTGTCGCTTCTACCCCTCCGTCATGTCTAAGCGCATCATCATCTACACCGCAGAGGACGTCGCGAAACACAACTGCGCGTCAAACTGCTGGATTTCGCGCAACGGGAAGGTCTACAACGTCACCGAGTTCCTCAACGACCATCCAGGAGGGGACGACGTGATTCTCAAATACGCCGGGAAGGATGTCGGGGAGGTGATGAAGGATAAAAACGAGCATGATCACTCCGAGTCGGCGTATGAAATGCTGGACGAGTACATCATTGGCAGACTTGGCACGGAGAGCACAACCGTGAGCGACGGTAAGTACTTGTAGTGATTATGTATGGTCCAGGATCTCAAACTCGCCTTCGAAGATTGGGAGGCGACGGATGACTTCCACCCGGATGATACGGACGAAGTGAAGGATTTCGAGAAGAACCAGTTCCTTGATTTGCGGAAGCCGTTGTTGAGACAGGTTTGGGAAGCGAACTGGAGGTGCGTTTGCTACCATGTCGTGTCGTACTCCTGCCTCATTCTCGTTCCGGCGCGTAGCAAACTCTATTACCTACAGCAGGTGCACCAGCCTCGCCATCTTCCCGAGCCAGCTCGTTTCTTTGGGCCAGATATTCTTGAGGCATGTCTTCTGGCAAGTCTTTATGGCTGTCCTAATTCATCTTTAATTTTAGTATAACACGAGAACGGTGTGGTATGTTGTACCCATGTTTTGGGGTCCAATCGCTGCCTACCTCTTCCTGCGTTCCGTCCTGCAATGGTCCGGTCCCCTGCCGCCCTTTACTTCTAAGCCTGCTCTCCCCCTTCCTGCCTTGTTCATGGTCCCTGCAGCAAACTACATTAAAACACTTGTGTGCTTCTTCGTCGGCAACGCCATTTGGACTCTCCTCGAGTACTTCATCCACCGCTTCATATTCCATATCGACGCGTTGCTGCCGGACCACCGAGCTTTCCTCACGTTGCACTTTTTGATGCACGGGGTTCACCACTATCTGCCCATGGATCGGTAGGCTTGCCCCTCCATCCTGCGATGATGATATCTCATTCCAGCGTCTAGGCTGAGGCTTGTGATGCCACCGGCTCTATTTTTCATTCTCCAGACACCGTTCACGCGCCTCGCCCATATGATATTCCCTGCTCCGATAGCTAATGGCATCATCTCTGGGGCCTTCACGTTCTGTACGTCCCATCCCACTCGTCCTGTCAGTGAGACTGACATGACCCGCAGATATTTTGTACGACTGCATGCATTACGCGTGAGCACCGCCGTCATTCCTTCCTCTTTCAAGCGCTGATCACTTCGTCTAGTTTGCATCACACGAAGCTTCCGGCCTACTTTAGAGAAATGAAAAAGTACCACCTTGCCCATCACTACAAGAACTTCGACCTTGGGTTTGGTGTCACAAGTGGGTCTTCCCCGTTCTATCATGTCCCGTCCTTTTGCTAAGCTGTCACCCGTCCTAGGCAAAATCTGGGATTACGTGTTCAACACGGTGTTGCCTGTCTAAACCGCGTGTTTAACTGAACGCGTGCTACGAATAGAGACATACATGGGACGATTCTTGGAAGTTATTTTACCTGCTGATCTCTCCCCTCCTCGATACCATTACTTGCTTGTATACGCAATACACGTTTAATGTTCCCCGATCTTGCAGAAGACGTACAAGTTCAAGCCAAGCTCTGGTTGCGTCTAGGGTTGCGCAAAAAACTCCGGCCGCCCAACTTACCGGTAAATTACCTGACACTGTCGGGGGCTAGTTTCTTACCGGTGTCTTGCTGGTAAGAAAGGCGTCGGTACAAAAGTATAGGATTTTGCGCAACCCTAGGGCGGGTGTCTCTCTGGACTTGTCTGCTGTGTCCCAGTCAGTCATGAAATCAGCGAAGGCCAACGCCCATGATATGAAACATGCACAAACAATGCCTGACCGGCGCGATCGCGGCGCACAATACTCCCAAAATACTCCTGTTCACTGAACCAGATAGCCAAGCTTTCCGATATCAAGACGACTGACGGTGCCAGACCTGGGAGCGTTAGATGCCCAAGTTGAATCTTGACGTCGACGAAGCTAGCCTGCTCAAAGCTTACGGTATCTCAACTTTACGACCCTCGTACGTCAGGTCTATATTTCGAGCATAGAGTTGATATCTGATATTGTGGCTCTTAAGGAAATGGGAAGATATAGATCATGAGTTGGAGGACTCAGTTGCAGGCGCGTTGACAAGCACAAGTGGAGATGGGGAGGGTGATCCATTGGGTCTTGGTGGTCATGTCAAGTGCGTCACCCGTCAAACGTCTTGAGTTCTCTTGCTTACATCTTGTGCGCAATAGTGTGAAGGAGATGGACATGGAACAAAGTGGGTCGCTATATAGATGTTGTTCACGCGTCGTACCTCATGTCTGTCGGGATACAGAGGCTGCTGTTTTGATCACATCCAAGTCGTTCGATCCGAAGGCCTTTCTGTCCGCCGTACACCCGAATGCGACGTATCAAGACCTCGCGCAGGGCATTGCACATTTGGAAGCATCCATCGATGCCCGGTCAGAGGCTATCCGGGTGCTGGTAGAGGAGAACTTCGATCGGTTTGTTGCTGTGAAAGCCGCGAATGACGGTAATGTTTCCCGTTGTTCTTAGTCTCGACCATTGTTACATACTTCACGGCAGCACTCTACGCGGAAATGAAGGAAGGACTCCTCTCGCCCGAGTCGGACTACGCATCGAAACCATTACGGGATCAGCTCAAGCGTGAGTGCCGCTCTGTGTTGTTACCAAATGTGGCTGAATAACTGGCCCAGAGGCTGCTATGAAGGCTAACCAAGTGTTTCTCCCCGTTCTCGAGAACGCCTCAAAAGCGCAAAGGCTTCGAACGACTCTCGGTGTATTTGAGAGATCAAAATTCTTCTTCAATCTTCCGAGCTTTATCATCGAGTCTGTCGAGGCAGTACGTACGGTTCAAGACTATGTGCTGCAACCCTAACTCACATTGAATGCCAGGGTCGTTATGACGTCGCCATGCGCGACTACAAGAAAGGAAAAATGCTTTTCGAATCGCGGCCTGGACAGCTTCTCCCGTCTGGGACACAGAAAGAAGGCCAAAGCTCGACTTCTGGGGATCAGCAGCAGCGGCGCATCCTTGAAAAAGTGTGGGGCAGCGTAGAGAAGGCCATGGGCGAGATGAAGAATGTCCTGGTATCGCAACTACAGGACCCGACACGAACTCTGGAAGATCAGGAGAAAACGATCGAGTGAGTGACCGCCTGAATCATGCGTACTAGAAGTTCACTGGGCGCGTCAAGGGTTCTTTTGGAATTGCAAACTGGAGACGATCCAATATGGACATATTTCGATAGCCAACACAAGCATATACTGGCGGAGATGAGGAAGACACACCGTTCCGCTACAACCTTGATAGAAGGTTCGATTCGCGTCTGAGTAATTGCTGACGTATGTGCCTAACGTTTTGCAGTGACACTTGAGAAAACATCTTTAGAGAAAGAATCAGGGGACCTGACGTCGCATATCGCCGGACAGCTACAGGCTGCAATGATAGCGCTCGAGGCGAAGCAGGCAGAGTCCATCGTCGGTAATGTACATTTCCCTTCCGAAGAGCGTTCACGCCGAATTGACTGCAGCGAACAGCTCGATCTTCTGCAGAGCCGGTCTGGCAAGCCATTCTTGATCTAGTCAAGGGTATCTCGGAAACAATGCTCTCGTCCCTCCCCAATTTCGTCAAGATATCCAAGAGCTTCATGGAGGGCAAATACAGAAAAGTGCGTCATTTGTCCTGCTTGGCCGACCCGTGGGCTCACTTGAGTTGTTAGCCGGGGTCCGTAACACGGCGTAGTCCTACGCAAAGCCGGACGATGGCTGCAGACGCCGTCAAGCTTTACATAGCCCTGATCTCTGAGTTCTTCACGCTCTCCGATATGGCTGTCGCATCGCCGAACATGAGCAACCCGCTACCTTCTCATGTCCCCAAGGACAGCCACTCCCTATCAACAGCACATCACCTGATGAAGATCCTCGGTGAGATCCAAGAAACGGTCAACGAATTGAATACGCTGGAGATCTCTCCTGAGGTGTCCTCGAGCTTGAAGAGTCTTCTGGAAAGTACCAAGTGGAGGTTTGTTGATATCCTTATCAACGCATGGTTGCGAGGTAGGTTCATTACCAGAGGAGTAGTGAACTGTCCCTTAAATCCCCTTTCAGACGCGAAACTTTTCTATTACCTCGAAGCATGGGTAGCCAGTCCCAACGACATCTCCGCCACCCACTACTTGGACCAGATCGAGCTTTTCCAACGGCAGCTGACCACGGCAGCGTTCAAGCTTGCTGGCGGTGTCGACCTCGCAAAGCCGACCAAGCAGAATCCTGTGCCTCAAGCATTCGTGACGAAAATCACCAAAGCTTTCCTAGATGCAATATATGCCTTCCTGGATGGCCTCGTACTTCTGGCGTCAGCCAGATCTCCCATTGCCACCGGGCAGATGCCTGTAATTGAGGCACCACAGGTGCCACCAGGGTCTAATCCGCTGGAATTGCTCGACCTTCGTGATGGCGTAAGTCGTGTCCTGGATTCATGAGATTTTGCTCGCTTACATTCGGAGCAGGATAGTAGGATGCTCGTCGTCATCTCGAATTTCACCCATCTTAAGAACGTCGTGATCCCGAGCATGCTCACGCAGCTCGAGGCTGCGTTGGGGATAAATATAGCTGAGGATAGACAGGTAAACAGACATCGCTCGTAACATTCCTCGCACCAACTGAGTTCTCTTCAGACCCTGCTGGCCGTCGTGCAGGAGCTTGATAAGACGCTCTTTGATGGCTATGTCAAGCCCAAAGCTAAGATTGCAATGGATATCCTGCGTGGTGGGATCCTCGACAGCAATATGGACTGGTATGAGACACCGCAGCCGACAGGTAAAGTTGATGCTCCGTTTCTGTGCCCATTCACTGATATACGAAACAGAAATCCGACCATACATGTACGAGACACTTATCTATCTCGTCGGTGTCCACGCGCAGGTATGTAGGGCGGCAGAGCCACTTCTGGATCGGACAATCAGCACGCTTGTCAACGAACTTGCGGAAGAGGCTCTGCGGTGCTTCCGGCAAGTGAAGCGATTCGGAATGGGCGGAATGCTACGGGTAACGCTGCGTTTTCACGCTGAGTGTCGGCGACGTGTTGATCCATTCCTTTAGGCCACGCTGGAGATCGAGTTCATGCACCAGACCCTCGGCCGCTACGTCACGCCCTCCGCGGCCAAGACATTGTCAGATCTCTACAACAAGATTTCTCAGGCGTATTCACGCCGACCGGGAGACGAGAATCTTCAAAGCAACCTCGACGGTGTCAAGAAGACATTGGCGGATACGCGTCGTGCGACAGGCATCGAGTTTCTATGCTTCAGACAGACGAAGTCGAGCAGTCGATCGGGAACGGGTTCACGTGCTCGAGAGAAGGAAGGTTCGCGCAGTACGAAGGAGACGAAGGAGAGTCATCGTCAATGATGGTTCTTTGGTTTCAAGTACCGAGGGATGGGTTGTAATTTATAGTCTTCTTGCTTCACGCGGATTTGTATTGTTTTGCCCATTGGGATCCTGTACGTATACACATACTAATACATCTGCAACTAGAATGCTTGCAGCTACGAATAGTGGAGAAAGAAAGCATGAAGAGAAGTGCGCAATACCCGTCCAATGTGTCAGGGGGGGATATATGATATTACACATTATCGACACTAATACGACATCACGTCGACGAGAATCGTTATGATCCCAAGAACTGTGAGGGGTCAGTGTTGAGAAGCGTAAGCAAAGGCTATTGACATACCAATCTCGATTCCAATAAGAGCAATTATAACCTGTTCCAGGCGTTCAGCATGTTTACTCGAGACAGACTCCTTCAGGAGTTGGAGCATGTCCTGAAGGACCTGTGTCAATGGGCCGTGAGTACCATGCCTCGAACTACAGGAAAGTACAATACCTCGACGCGCGTGTTGAGCAGGTCAATCCTCTGGGGTATTTCTAGATAGCTCCGAGCGGCCTCATACAATGGTTGTAAATCTGGATAACTCTACAAGCGCGGTCAGCCATGGTCAACATTGCTACATTGACAGGGGCGGAACGAACCCAGAACACCTCCTAAAGTACAGGGCGTCGAGCGGTTAGGCCGGAGTATCCATGATGCGGGAAAAGATCCAACGCACCGGAGAATCCAAGACCGAGCCCACGGAATTGATATTTGTTCGCAGGAGGAAAAGATGGCCAATTTTCTGCATAATTTCTGGAAATGCTGTCAGAACCAGGACAATTCTGGAGCCTCGGGGGGTGTAACCTTTATGAGGCATTCCTATCTTGCCCGTCTCACTAATTATTTCAGGAATGTCTTTGGTTTCTTCTATCGTGTTAGTGATGAGGGCCTCAAACTGGTAATCTTCAGCTGTAAGCAACGGTTTGGTTCAATGCGAGGCGGAGAAGCTTACCAGCGATATCTTGACTGATTGAGAAAGTGCATGGGACAAGGAAAGTTTGGTCCTGAAACGACAGTCACCAGAGGATATGCAATGATGAGCCTTAAGCCACGCACATGTAGCTTGAACCTTTACGAAGCGTAATCACGTCGTTGTATATTCTACGACCGGACTCGTCAGATGCCTCGTACATCAGCACAAATGACCGAACGTACCGACTGTAATTCGCATAGTAATAGTTGAGGTCCTCCATCTCTACGTCTTCGGGAGCTGGACGAGATCCCGGTCAGACCGGAGATGCAATGGGTCCACTGTACTCACCTAATTTGTCCACCTCAAAGCGTTTTCTGAAACGAGAATTTATGACTGGGCCAGGCTGAACAACCATCGCAGACTCACAACGACGAGAGGAATCGCTTTTCTTGCGCCTCTGTCATACCCCATATAACAACCGTCCCATAATCAAATATAAATATCTCAGCCTCCGTAGCTGTGGTGTCGAATTTGCTCTTCTTCTTCGGAGGCTCGTCGACATGTTCTTCTCTGAGCTCTGGTATGCCTAAAAGGTCGCCTGTCGCGTTATGAGGGCCAGCTGCTTCGCCATTAATCGGAGGGTGGGGTTCGTAGACATATGGCGTATATATAACGCCATCGATCAACTTTGGGTTCGTATGGTACGCGTTTCTCCGCGCGTTGAAGAACTTCATAACTTCGTCCATACGGTATGAACTATGCCGAGCAATTTAGTTACTGGGCCAACCAGGACGAAAAGTCTGCTACGCACCCAGCCGTTGCATACGCTGTGACCCTGGGTAGTGTTTTTGCCTTCTTCTTCGTGAGCCTCATAGCATCTCGTCGCGCCGTCCCTGCTGGAATTAAAGATATTTGATTATATACCTACATAGAGTTCAGAACATGAACCACGTTTTGCGTAAGGACAATACGCACCTCAGCATCCTCCAATTCCTCGTCACTCGTGTCCACGTCCCCCTCCTCGCTCTCGCCACCGGCCCCAACGCCCTCCTCCGGTTCCTTCGGTGACGGTCCGGTTACTGCTTGTATGTCTGGCTGTTCAGGGAGAACTTTCAGCTTTCCTGTTGACTTTGTAGACCTATTGGCTCCACGAGCTTTAGGTTCCAGTGGGTTTCCAGTCGCTCTTGACATGTCTGAGCAAGAATTCCAAGGCGACCTGAGTTAAGGCACACATGAATCGTTGAAGTCATACCTTGCTGACATAATCACAAATGAACTGACGAGTTCCTCAGACAATGGCAGACGCGATATTTTCAAGCCATCCTGTACGCGATGGTGCATCTTCCGTGGGGCAGGAGACATGCTTTGATTTGCTTTCCAGGCCCGAATTGAATTGATGTCTTCCTCGGCGTCTCAGCGTTTTTGCCTTCCCCCGTGTGTGGAAGGATTCCAGTAATGGCTCCATCTACCGCCCGGCCGGGTTCTCATGAAGACCCGCAATCTCTTCTGTGCTCGTCTTAGTCGTGGCTTCCTTACCGGCGCTCCCGACGGTCGCTCCTATTCCGCCGTTCTCTGGATCATGTGTCGAGGAGCGAAAATGCAGCAACGTTTTGTGGCGCTCCCATTGTCCGCCTGCCATCCACGACTTACTGCCACGGATGCAAACTCTGGTCGGGTGAACGTTTCGACTTGGTTTTGACTGGCCGGTACTTTTGTGCACGGCAGCCGTCGTCTGTGTCTCTTTTCTACTGTAAGTGAGCTAAAGTTACGTCGTTCTTTTTACGACTGGCTTCCAATATCAGCACAGAGTGATGTGGCGAGGTATTACCTTGCGCATGTCAAAGTACGCGTTATCTGCAGTCAAGAATACAACTGGTTGGCCGAATCCATAATGCTGGTTGCCAAAACTCGATCATGAATCGAGCACCGATTAAGCGCAACCAGCGGGGACTTACTCAAAGGACGAAACGCCTTTCTCACCTGTCCAAGACCTCTCAGGTCTCTTTCCACAAGGGTACGTTTCTATTCCTCAGGGAACGTGCCGCGTCAATTCCCTTACTCCACTACGACCACGTCCCTGGTTGGCGCTGGATAGGATTACGCTATCGACGCGCCACTACTCCCATACGATCCGTTGATGGTACCCAATGAGGCGCGGGGGTTTTTCCGAAGAGGAATCAAAGGCGAACAAGAACGGGAACGAGACTTCCGGCAACATAAGATCGAACATGGCAATGTCGTCTCAGTGCCGATGACGTGAGTCATCCAGATTCGGCGTGGATCACCTCGGCGCTTTGTATGGAAGAGTGGCACCCCAGCACGCCTTCTCTTCCGCGGCCCGGACAACACGGACAAGTGATTGTGAAATACTCTTGGCATGACTTCGTTTCATGTGTGAGTTCGGAGAGCGGTTCAAGACTCTATCGACCCCTCTTCGTGCTCTACGGATAGCCCTCCGAGCTGGCCGTGTGGTGTACAGAAGAAAGTCTAGCGCTATCTTCTTTAGGTGAAGCAAGCAGCAAAGAGCCTAACAGTACCGTTGAATCGACGGCGTTCAGTTCGAACTTCGCAATATCTCTGGAAGTCTAGAAGGTCTGAAGCAACTTCGCGACTTTCTAGCAGAGTGTCTTAACTTAGGTGCCACCCACGACTGAGGTAATTTTCACCCGTGCCTGAGAGCAGGACGTGAATGTAATAATTCACTCTGAAGCAAGGACTAGCAAGAACTGCTCTCCGATGATGGGAAGCCTTCAAGATCGGGGCCCGAGAGGGGGGGATAGACTTCAAAACATTTTAGGCCCGGGGAAACCCACGTCCAGTCAGAGAACGCCAAGAATCGACGCATTACCTCCCATCCAATGGACGGCGCGTTTAGACCAGGAGGTTACAGAGATTTCTTAAAAGCTTAATTTCACTCAAAACAAATACAATGGGCATCTACGCATCTGTCGGGGTAAGTTAAGTTAAGCTAAGGAAACAAGGCGATTAGGAGAAAAGGTGTTTGAGTTGTGAGCATCGCAGACGTGTGGAATTGTGAAGCCGGAGGGATTGAAACCCTATCGCTATTTGGACTCTTGCAGCAAGATGAAAACCGTGATGTTATCGACAGCACTCAGGCCTCAGACCTCCTCCGATATTGAAAGGACACGGAGGCATCCATCGTCCGACAAGTCCGAGTCCGGCAGTCAAACGGTCTCCCCAATGATTGGTCAACCAACGCAGAATCTTGGGATATTTTTCTCTGGACTCTCCGTATTACCCAGAATTCGACCCACACTGCATCAAAATCGCATGCAGCAGGGGTGGATGGGATCCTTGAGATGGTGGGGTGAGAGCTGCGGTCACACGGGAGCAACACGGAAGCAAACGTCGATCGCCAAGTTCATTAATTTAATTATCGCATCATGTAATAATCAATCTCGAGCTATAAATAGACCACGTTGTTCCATGCCGCAAGCATCGAGTCTAACAAAGGTCCCCAGACACTGGCTTGGCGTGCCAGCCGTTCTCAGGGCAAGAAGCGAAAATTTGGCAAATACCTAAGGTCAGACTGTCCCGCCACGACGAGCCTGTAGAGCGATAGATAGATCAGTAGATACAGTATCAGCATTTTTCGATGGCGAGAGGCTGGACAGCGCTAGCACGCAATGTCATGCTGTAATGACACGCGATCCCTGGTCAAGTCCTACACTCAGGCTACATGCAAAACAGACAAAAAATCTCAAATTTGGGGATTTTGGGCAACTCTCTAAACGGAAAGTTTGGGGTCCCGCTGAGAATGGGTAAGGTGCTCGTGCAGCTAGAGCCAAAGTGACGGCACCCTCAAGCTCATCCTGACTCAACCTTCCATTTCAGCCACAGGGAGTCTGTATTGTTCTGTCAATCCTGTTACACGGTTGTTTCTTTGTCTACACCAGGCAAATAGTCCTGCGAAGTTTGGAAAGGAAATTAGGCTGAGGACCGGCCAGGGAGCCGCGATGAAATGAGAGGCCGGCCGATTGCCTGCGACGAGAAACGTCGTAGGAACTGTTCATCCACTGGGTCCCGCCTGGTCCCAGATACATTCTGGAGATATTCCAGAGGTACTAACTTTGCTGGCTGGCGAGTCGGAGAGATAGACTCCGGGCTGGCGGCATCAGAGGATGGGGATGAATGTCTGGAACGGTTGGCGGTAAGCGAAGACGGGGACATAAGGTGGTCGGATGATAGAGAGGACCGACGTCGAGAGCTTGGAGACGACGCTTGGCCGTGATTGAGGCGATAGCTCTCAGGGCCGATGGCCAGATCAGGTGGCTGTTTCGATTTCTTGCTGGAGCTCCGATGGTCACGCCGCAGCTTCCCTGCCCGAGCACTTCTGAAGAGACCGTCAGGAACTGGGACATCGCCGACGCCTGGTATCCTGTCAATGATATCCAGTTCGTCAAGGCGTTGCTGGCTAAAGTAAGCAGCTGCGGGACATCAGCTCCTGTGATATGCAACTCTGATGCGATTCCTACTCAAATGCCACTTGCGCTCAACACCGCGGAGCGATTCACCCGGGAGAGATACATGGACGCTGTAAGTCTGCTTGACCAAGCGTTCTGGTTGCATTGACGAATATCCGGACATCTGTGCTCCAGGTTGTTCTCGTTTTCTACAATGACAACAATTCAGGATCCTCGTCGTGAGAGGATGGGAACAGCAAAGACAGGTTGGACACTGACCGCATCATTTGAGCCCAAGGCGTGACAGGATTTAGCAGCTCATCGCTGAAGTTCGATTCCTTCTGATGATAGAAAAGGAATTCCTGGTAACGAATTACCGCATCAGCAACGGACGAGCTATGGAGCGAATTAGCTCCGTACATCGCGTACACCTTGAGCGAGTATTCAGATGGTTAATCCAGACGCCAGATACGAACGTACGTACGGCTAGGTCCCCATCCCATCCCATCAGTCCTGTATAATGAAACACATGAGGGCCGCGCTGCTGCGCCACGCACCAATACAGAGGGAACGGCCTACCATCGTTCCATCCCAAGTCCAGTGGGTTCTGTATTGGCTCCCCGCTCTTCCCTAGGTAAGGATCAGTTACTAGTTTTCGCCAGGCGACTTGTAACATCTACTTACCAGACGTAGACGTTTCCGGAGACGATTGCCCTTCGCTCCTCGGCGTCCAAGCGCCGGGTAATCAAAGGCAAGCGTTTGGTAGCGACGGCGTAGAAGACTTGCAGTGCGTCACGGACTGAGCGGATGCGCACGTTTCGGAGGGTCGGGCTCTGTGCGGAGGTCATGAAGGACAGCGATGACAGGAAGCTCGGGGTGTGGACACTCGCTGAAATGTTCATCAGTATAAATAGAGGGTGTCGAGGGAGCCAAGTGCACAGGGGACAACGAAGGTTCGGATTCCGAATCGAAACGATTTTATTCGAGTTTAGATCTGACTTGCATTACGAATAGACCACATGCAACCACCTCCCAACGCGGGGATTTCAACGTAAGAGGGTTAGTTCTCACGATCCGAAAGACCTTGCCAGAAGCGCCAGTGTCACCGTGACTGATGGTCTCATGCCAGCATGGTGTGGGTGGCGGAGAGAGCAAGTTGGTGTGTTCCTGAGAACAATCTCGATATGGAACAATCGCTGACTTCAATTCACATCAGAGGCTATCTACGATCAGCGATCTCAAAACTGTAAATGAACTATAAATTCCAAACCTTTTCAATTGCCAAGCGGGACGAACGACGACGACCACACAGATGCGGCGAATTTCCACACCTGTGCAATTCAGCGTTGATGCCGAGGCGATTTACATGATAAAATTGTCTAATCGGCTTCCTGATACTGTATCGATTTCGTTGTCGAAACTTTTAGAATAAAATAATACAAGGGCACCCAAGCGCTAACGTAAACCTTTCGAGGGTGGAAACTTCGCTCGCCTATGCGGCAGCAGGTTGTATCATTATCATCAGACATCACGAGGAGGCCCGGAAAATCGCGACAGTATGGTGCTTTGAAAGTAGTATAAGTATCAGCTCCCGAGACCATCGAGTGACTAGGAAAGGCTCCCAGTAACTCAAGCTTTACAATATCGACCGCGCGACGAGCTACATGGAGTAGATTGTGGTCTGGTGCATACGGTGTGTGGTCGACAAGAAACTTTCCCTGTGATATGTACTACCCTTGATCCGAGGTAAAGATCGAGGGTGTATCTGTCCTGGGCACAAGTATCTACCGTGACCACCTTGTGCCACATTGGTCTCTGGTGCATAATAACCTCTTACAGGCCTAATATCTGGCCTCAGTAATCGGTCCGTCGAACAACGTCAGTTCAACGTTACTTTCCCCTGGAGCCAAGAACGAACTCTTTTTTAGAAATATTTCCTCACGGAAACCTTATGCCATGGGAAGGGAAACCACTAGCGGCCATCCAATGCGTCATGCAGGCCGATGGGTACTCTCTAGTGTGTGAACCAGTGAACCTCGGCTTGGGCTGGGAGACTTTCTGACACGTGGGGGCGGAAACCTCCGAAGGATCGATGGAGGGAACCACCAAAAGAACCGCCATGAACGGCATGTTATACCGTTATGATGTGGGCCCACTCGAGAAGAGCCAACCACTCCTTTCTTGTTAGGTTCTCGTACGCATTCATTGCGTTTTCGAACACTTTCGAGCTGTGGTCACATGTGCCCGAGGGTTGTCGATGTATGGCCGAAGTCAACATGCCGAACATCGACTTTTCCATACCCCCACACGTGGAGTTCGGCAGATGGCAGACTCCCAGAAGGGGCACCATGAGGATGGGACTGGCAACACACAGTGTTACTGGATGATGTGGCTCAGGAAGCAGTCGAAGACATGACATGCAGCACTTTGGCTTCGGGTGATTGTGGCTGCCCACGTCGTCCGGCGGTCTCCAGCCGGGGGAGTAGAGGAGTCTTCCCAGAGATTCCAGGTTCGTAGGCGCGAGCGAAGGAAGAAGAGATGTGACATCTGATGGCAGCCTACGCACCGTCGGACTGAGTGATCGAACTTGTACAAGGAACCAGGATAGGAAAGAAGTCATGAGCGTGTGCATTGATAGTGAATTATCCAAAAGCGAATTAATATGATATGTTTTGCGGGTGGTCGGCTCGGATACACATGACAGCAGAGCATTGGGTCGCCGATACACGCGTCATCACTCAACGAGATGTTCTGATATGACGAGAAGCGTTAATTTCGGATTGGTGGTTTCTAATGTCGCAAATGTTCGCACCTGCGAGTGGCAGAACCACGGGCATATCTTCCGGAATCTCTGCGTAATGCGTCTTACCGCGAAATTGGTACCGAACATGCAGCACTTTCGGGGCGAAGGGTGCTGGGTCGCTAAAGCCTCGAATATTCGACTGCAGCAGATTGGAAGCGTTAGCGAATTCTAATCACGTCGGACTGGAGATACGTACCTTAGTTCGATCGCTAGGGATATATAACTGCGAGCTGTGCACCAGGGCCTGCAAGGGAACGGTCACATCCATGACGAGGTCTCTAGCACCATCCTCCTTCTCACTGGAGCCCCAGCTGGCTTCGAGTATGACGAGACCTAGCAGAAGGTTGGAGCAGGCTGTCGAATCGAGAACTCCTCATGAACTCACCACCTTTGGATGTCTCCGTCTGTTTCGACTTCCTCGCAGCGTCTTTCAGCAGACCCGCAACGGCTTCTCGCTCCCTTCCCATGCCCGTCTCCTCTTCTAACGCTTGCCGCGCGGCACGGATGGATCTGCAAGACGTGAGAATCCGTGCATTTCAGGACATGAACAATACAGCGGTTTACAGGGCAATTGGAGCATGTTGGAGTAGAACAAAATGAAAGGACTCACGCCAAACGTTGCTTGCGACGTCGAGGTTTTATAATGTAGTGATAACCTAACACAAACGCTGTAGAAGGAAGAACCGCCGTGAAGAGTGCGGGACCAGGTGAGTATTCAGTCGAAAGCACGATTGGCATTGTGATCTGTTGTTCGTAGTACGCAGCGCTGGGAAGACAGGGCACGTCAGTTTTGGTAATCATAATGATGAGGTGGGAGGACTGAACTCCAGGCGAAAGACAACTCCAGTTGGATGAAGATGAGAAGCTACGGCGAAGCTCGTCGCTGGCCGCGGGCTCCATTTTCCTGTGTAGACACATCCTAGACCTTCGAGGCCCAACTCCAATGCCACTTTCAATTGCACTCCAAGTTCCGCGAATGTCACACCCCATTCAGCAACGAGTTTGGGGAGAAAGGTGTCGAAGGCGAACCCGATCAGTGTGTGGGTGGTGCCTATCTTAAGCCCTGAAGATGAAGGAGGCACAGAGGGGTCTCTTCCCTCTTCAGGTACAGCGTTGACGCCGAAAACCTTCGGAAAAACTAGGTTGAAGGCAAAGTGTGGTCGTCTACCAACGTCAACTTCTAAAGCAGCAGTTTCTAAACGGTGGCGGAATAATTGCCGCGATATTGAAAGTTTTACGGAGGGGACTGGGGTACGAAAGGCCAGGGGAGTCGACACCTGCGCGGAGATCGTGGTTCCGGCCTCGTTATAGATTCCAGTGAATTGAAAGAGTTGGGGAAGCACTCCGACACTAAACTAACAGAAGATTTGCGATGTGTCAGGCCAAGAACAGCAGCAGAGACCTACCTCCGAAGTAAAGCGTGGCGAGAACTGGTGACGCACAGTGCCAACGAGCGTGTTCCTGAGTTTCCCGCCATCGAGCGTCATTGTAGCCTTGCCAGAAAGATCGGTGCTTTCATTGATAGATTTCTAGGACGACGTCACCACTTTCAGGTAGCGCAAGTACTGATCAGAGCGGCCTACCTGGACCTCATGCCTCAAGGCAAACGTCAGGAGTCTAACGTCTTCGAAACGATTGAGAATCCGTCGGACTAATGGATCATCTTGGGATCCTAAGTATGGACCGCACAGGGACACGGCGTCAATGCCACAGGTCAAGGACCCTCCTGCAAAGCCCTTCTCTCGCAGTGCTTCGAAGGCTATTTCCCCTTTCAACTGGGTCACAAGTTTCTTCGCCTACGAATTTTCAGGTCTTACAGCAGCCCCAAATCATGACGCCGTACCACTCACCTCGTCTCGAGGTATTGACCTGAACTGTGGGGAGCGTATGACGGCCAAACCTTTTTCTCCTAGAACACGAGCGTCACCATATGCCCGAGTGCATTCAGCGTTCCCTCAAACCTAACGCGTCGTAAACCTCCCTAGCCACACTGCGTCAGCCACTGAAGGTATTGATCTGTCACTGGGTGTTTACCGCAAGAACGGATCGGACAGGACTTCGAACCGCAAATGAATATCCGGAATGAGGCATGAAACGGATCGCGCACCTTCATACGCCTTCTGTATTTCGAGGAACTTCTTCGTCGCAGTCTCCTTGGATCGTTGGTCCTGTTGCCTGTCCGGGTGAAAAATGAGCGACAGCGCTCGATAACGCTCGGTGATTTCGCTCTGTGAAGCTGTTCTGGGAAGATTTAGGACCGAGCTGAAGAATAAAATAGGTCATCATCGGTTGAACACAAGAAAACGATTCAGAGGCACTGACTAGTAGAAATCGGTCTCCGCAACACGCACGTCCTTCGAACTCCCACCCTCCATGTCAGCGGGGCTGCTCGTCAACGTCTCACCGTCTGAGCGTGGCACAGCGACAAGACGCGTTGGGCGTCACGTTGACAGGATGGAGAAGTTTCACAACGTGACCCGGACTAATCGGAGCTTGCGGAGATACCATCGGATACGTCGTCCTCTGCAGGCCTTCTCTACCAGCTTCTTTCATAGTACTACGCCGAGCATACCATGTAAAAGCTTAACCTTTCGACTGTCTTATGGAATTCCTCTACTGAGCCGGAGTGCAACAGGTTTTGCATGCTTCAGTCCTGATCGGCGAGACTTCTGTGTAATCTTCCTCTGCCTGGACGAAGGAGAAAATGCTTGCCAACGTTCGCTGGAATCCTCCTTGCAGAGAATCTCCTTCCCACTCCGCTAAAGCAACGTCGCAAAACCGCTGGGATTTTGCGTCAATTTTCGATCAGTCCGTCTTATTCTGCAGTTTTTCGTGGAAATCTCGCGTCGTGTAAATGGGGAATGGCAGTCTTTCTCGTGGCTAATTACTATTTAACACCCGATTGATTGTCTCCCGAGTCCTGCACTCCAGCCGTGTCTATAGTACTGAGCACGAACTGGAGGGACTGCAGTCACTGTGCGACCCAGGTCCACGATGTCACTTCGCAGCACACATGCCCCAGGTTCGCGACACAGAATGTCGGGCGCTGCTAAGTTACCGACTTGGCGCCCCTTCCAGAATCACGGACGCCACTCAGCCAGCCATGAGACGAGATCTGGTTGGGATATACCATTGTTGGACTTGATCTTTCAAGGACTTCATCATCAAAATTGTTTGCTCTCTTGTTATGACGGCATACGGGCATATGGCTCGTACGTTCGAAGCGGGGAATAGACAGACACGCAGCTTCCTTTTCTGCACGCCTTCCTCAGGATCTAGAGCCCATCGCCTGTGGAAGTGAGAGGCTTGTCCACGTCTAGTCCCGAACCATTGTTCTCGACAGAGATAGTTTCCTGGCGGGGTTGAGATAACTACGACATACACAATGCTGACCTGTAAAGACGGATTCGTCGCAATACAATATTCTCGATATCTACGATATCGTCACAGGCAACATGCTCTACCGCAAATCACGCTACATCCGGACTCGCTGCTATCAATCCATAACCTGAGCTCAGGAAAGGCAGGTGTTTACTCGTAGCTCGCCAAGACCCTCACCCTGCCGCGTCAAGGTGCCGTCGACTCATCAGAAAGTCGCTTAGATCCCTTAAGGAAGAAAAGACCCTGCCCAACTAGCGCCCGTCTATGTCCACCTCCCACAGTGCCCTGGTCGAGTTCCACACTTTGACAACCCCAGTTCCCATACTGCGACAAAGTGACTATGAGATCAGAAATTACAAGCAACGAGCACAGGACATACTTAGCACTTGGGACATCCTTCAGGCGTACCCACGAGGCGTCGACCGGAAGGTACGTCGATGGCCTGATTGCGCCGCTCCCCTCGATTTCGCCAGGCTTCGGTGTCATCGGCGATGGGACTGCACTAAGGTCCAGCGGCGGTAGACCTTTTCCACCTTGCAGTACGACCCACTGGGGTCGATAGGTTTTCCTGATGTGAGAAAAGACATGCACCACATCCTCGACCGTCTTAATAGACGTGATGCGGAGGCAATCACCTACGGCCTTTTTCTTCTTGGGGTCGTACGGAAGGATATGAGGTACGATGAGCTGCGATAGTAGCTCGTGAGCGATCTTTGTCTGCGCAGTGCGCGATGTCGTTTTGGTGACGTTGCTTGACGTGGGAAACTCGTATAGACCTGCCAGGAGACCTATCCGTGTCGAAGAATCGTGAAACCGGAGATCAATCAGTGAGGCCGTCCGCATTAGAAAAAAGGAGGATATGGCTTACCACCTTTAGGTCTCCGAACCATGAGAAACCATCTATCCTCGGGTTTAGCGGTCGAACACCATTCAACGACGTTTACGATGTCCAGCTCTTCCCGAGGCTTTTTACGGTCCGCCTTCATGGGATATGCCGTCACAGCGCGCTCTTCTAATGGCTCACATAAAGTGCACCCATCCTCTATATCAGCAATTGGCTGCGCGCGAGCGTTAGAACAGCGCCGTTACTTGCGAGGGAATGGTGGATAACACACCTCGGAACCCGAAGTTGAGATCCCGTATGCCCGACACCATGGACGAAGGGGGCATGATTTGCATAGAGGATCACGGACCTTACACACAATGCTCCCCAGCTCGATGAGAGCTTGATTGATGTCACCAGCGTATTGTGTGGATTCAAGAGGTTGTTTCGACGAATCATCCCCTTTTGAGGAAACAGCGATATTTCCTATGTATCCAACTGTCAACCAATCTCGGGTCGGGACCCGGACGCGACAAGATACCTTTCGGTGTAACCATCGCCGCCGCAGCAGCCCATAGAATGTCAAGCGTGGCCTTCGCTTTCGGAGGTGCATGAAGAGCCAAAATTCGACTCATCAGCCGGTGAACGTTCCCGTCCAACTGAGTTGAAAGAGATCATCAGTGAGTGCTGCGTCGACCTGATCAACTTAACGACATACGACGGGCACGTGCTCCCCGTATGCTATCGAGGCAATAGCGCCAGCGCTATATCGACCAATCCCAGGAATGTTGGCCTCCAGGTCTTTAGCATTGTCGGGAAGCCTACCCTGATATTCAGTGACAGCCTTTTGGGCTCCGGCGAGTAGGCGGCTAGCCCTGGAATAATATCCGAGGCCCTTCCACAAAGCGTTCACCTCCTCAATATTCGCAGCGGCCTGTAGAGGGGAAACAATTCAGTACGATCCAATAATGTTCAGGGACGGCGTACAAGATCACGAATGGTTGGGAATCTGCATCACTCGGTCAGACCTCGACCCACATCGAATACGGTGGTGAAAGACGCACTTCCCCATCCAGCGCGTGTAATATGGGATCACAGTGGCTACTTGAGTTTGTTGAAGCATGATCTCCGATACCCAAACCTACATTATTCGTCAGTCCGTTGCCACCGCCGGTCGTATCTGAAGCATACCTCATACGCCCTTTGACTCCGCTCCTCAGGTCCCTGAAGAGGGTCATAGGGTTTCCGCCAAGGCATATTACGAGACGAATGGACCCCCGCATACCATTGGAGTAGCGCGATTCGGACGGGCTCAGGTGATTGAACCACATGCATGGATGCAGGGTGCGAGGGTACGGCACTGCCAGATCCCACTGCGCGCTGACGAGATGAGGCAGGTTCGTCGGGTTTAGATTTCCGACTGCGTTTGGTCGTTCTTGTTTTTCTTTTAGGTGAGGACTCTTCATAGCTTGAATCTTGGGACTGGTCAGAGGAATCTTCAGAAATCGAGAAAGTGTCGCGATCCGCGCGTGTAGTCACGCGTGAATTTGAATTCAGGAGTCTTTGTTTTTTGGCCATCCCCGCTCTCCAGCCTGTGGTGCCTTGAACGTAACCAGAACGGCGCGGCGCAGTGGCTTGGGTTCTAGAGGAGTATCGTCCGAGATGGTCGTCGAACTGGGATACGAGATGGCCGAGGGCTGGCAACCGCTGCAACGGCGCGCAGTGCAGGGAGTACGGGCGTTCGACGCCCAGACTTGAAATTTGAAACTTGACCTTGTTGAAGCTCACGACGCGTGGGCACGTTGCGTGTATGTAAATTGGTTGGACACGTGCCACGTGGCTGCCATGTGGCTGGAGATGATGAGGAGATGGCAGGGTTGCCACCCTCCTGCTCCCGCCACCAACGGAAATCGTCACATTCGGCATAAGATCTGCGTCTCATGTGCCCTTGGATTGCCGTGTTCAATTGTGCACAATTCGAGTATACTGGGCTGCCTTGCATCGCCTCGTGCCTCGAGGCAGGCGATTAGCGCTCTGACCATGGGCCAGGTGTTTATGAGGTTCTATTCTGCCAGGCAAGCGGTCGAGTCAAGGGAGCAATATCTCATCCGTCCTTGTGTTTGCGCCGTTTAAAAATGACCGACTTTTCCTTGCATCCCCTCATGCCCTCGACGAATTTTCAAGAGACGCCTGTGTCATCCAGCTGTCGCCTTCCCTCAGAGATCTGCGACACCGTCATCGATCATCTACACCCCTCCAAGCGCGTTCTTTCTACATGCAGCATTGTCTGCAAGTCTTGGCTTTCAGCTTGCCGCTATCACCTCTTTTATGATGTTCACCTCTCCCCCGAGCTGGTCGAGTTCCTGTTTTCCTCTCCTCACGCAATGGAGACCGTCACACCATACCTGCGGAACGTTGCTCTGGGCAGCGCACTGTCGACCGCGCCAAGGGATGACCTGAACAAGCTGATGTCCCTGCTGCTGAGATTAGACGGGGTCCGTGGCCTGTCATTTGGAGGGCAGGGCTGGAGTTCGCTCACCGAGGCGTCCACGAGATCACTCTTCAAACCAGGCGGAAACCTATTCCAAAATGTGACGACTCTTCACCTTAAACACCTTCAATTTACATCCTTCTCCTTGCTCGCCACATTTGTCGGCGGAGTCTCAATGCTAAACGACCTGTCTTTCGACGACGTCACATGGGACCTTGTTGATAGGCAGCTATGCATTCCCCCGCCTCGTTTGGTGAGGTTACATATTCGATCCTCACTCGTTCCAATCCTGGATTGGTTATTTGGCAGCGGTGACTCAATGGGATCCCAAGAACCTCCTTCTCTCCGCGCTCTCTCCATCCCAGAGGTCGATCCACACGAACTTCACACCGTAGGTCGTGTTTTACGGGTTCTTGGATCTTCACTACAGCACCTGGACGTCGGCTTCCCGACCCACGGTCGTGACAACGCGGATATGGGAAGTAAGTCGCCCCAGCAGGTCCTTCAATCTGTTCGTACGAGCCCTCATTCACAGGCAACATATTCAGATATCTCAGACGTGATAAACCTTTCGCACAACCAGAACCTCCGTACCATTCACATCCGCCACCTCACTCTTTACCAATTTCCTCACCCGGTGCGAACATATTCCTTGATCGCTCCTACAGGAGGTGAGGACGAACCAGAACTATCGAATTCTCCGTTTTGTTGGCTCCCTCCTTTCCTCTCCAACGTTTCCTCACCTGCCATTTCCGAACTGGTGCTCTACATATGGCTCAGCGACGAGCGTCACTTGGACTTGATCGACTGGCCAGCCTTGACTGGAGTCCTTAATAAGTCCGTCTTCGCCAGCCTCAAGTCAATACAATACCGAGTCTCCGGTTTAGGAGCAGGAAGAGGCGATGTCCAAAGCTGGTTGCTTGCGCGATTGTCAGGGTGGAAGGCTTTTGAGAACACTGTCCAGATCACTTTCGAAGCGCCGTGAAATCTCCGTTTTTCACTCCTTTTACTCGCTTTACTGTTTTCATCTTCATCTTCACGCCACGCGCTAGACATTTGATACCCTGCACAGTATTCCGAGATCTATTTTTCGGACGTTAGTGTCATCTGAGTCGTCCAGTACCTTTTCTCGAGCTACATACTGGCCTTTCCTGAAATTGCAGCTATACCAGTTTCACTCTTCCTGCTGCTCATGACTAGTATATGATCGGACTGCATGGGCTATCATAGTAAGCCCGTCCTCGATACATACTTAGCTAGCTGTATTCGACATAGAAAAGATGTCACCGTGTCAGACATGTGCTTTTCAGAAGCGGTGCGAAATCGCCGAGACTTTGGCGACTTGGTGACTGGTCAAACTTACAGACAGCGTATGCCTGGCGAGTTCAGCAATCCCGAAGGTCGTGCTGACCCGACCGAGCAAGTGCTAACAACTGTGGCCTATGGTATAAAACATCAGATGATTATTCCATGCCACCCGACGGTGAACTGTAACATCCGGTAAGGTAAGGTAAGGTAATATTACACGGCACGGTCCCACTTAGGAACGGATGATGCATCGATGATGGGAAGAGGGGCGATCAGTGGCGGTGGAGGGTTTGAGAGTGCTGACGTAAGCTATCGCCACGTCGTGACCACTTGACACGACAGCGCTCTTGAACTCACCACCACCATGTCCTCCCGCATCAACATTGCTCGCCCTCAGGCCAACAGTTTCAATCCCGACCCGCATGGTCTTTCAAACTCACGGCCGTCGTCAGGCTACCGAGCCGCCAACCCCGACGACCCCATCGAGAAACTGAAGGCATTCAGCCAGCAAGTCGAGGATACCGTCGAAATCTACTCGCAACCTTTGAAACCCCATTTGCCGGCCATTGGGCGATTTCTTATTGTTGTGACTTTCTTGGAGGACGCGTTGCGGATCGTAACGCAGTGGGGTGATCAAATCTGGTATTTGCAACAGTACGAGTCCAGCTGCGTCCTTAGGCGATGTCGGTGGCTGACGGGCAATGGCAATCAGACACAGAAAATTTCCATGGGGCATCTCTCATCTATTCCTCATTATCAACGTCGTTGTAAGCTCATGACGCTCTGAGTGTGTCCAGGGTTGTCTCACTCACCCGTCTCCGCAGACCATGTTGGCCGGCTCTGGAGCTGTCATCCTCAAGCGTTACACGGAATACGCGGTCGCAGGCCTACTCGCCGTTGTTATCATACAAGGCTTCGGCTACGGACTCATTTTCGACCTCAACTTCTTCCTTCGCAATTTGAGCGTCATCGGTGGACTTTTCATGGTTTTCAGTGACTCGATGGTATCCAGGAAAACTTTGTTCGCCGGACTTCCGTCCATAAGCGAGACCGACCGCAAGAAATAGTGCGTCTCCCGAGTCCTTATACAACGGCTTGAACTCATAATGCCTCCAGCTTCCTCCTCGCAGGACGTGTTCTTTTGATCTTCCTATTCCTGGGTTTCATTCTGCAGGGTGAATGGAGCATTGCCCGTGTATTTGTCTCCATCATCGGTCTCGCCGCGTGCGTCATGGTCGCCGTCGGCTTCAAAGCGAAATGGTCCGCCGCATTCCTCGTACTTGTATTGAGTATCTTCAACGTATTCGCCAACAACTGGTGGAGCGTGCACTCCGCACACCCTCAGCGGGATTTCCTCAAGTACGTTCAGTCATCATTTCTCCCCTTTCCACCCTACTGACTTGTCACCGCAGATATGACTTCTTCCAAACTCTCTGTTCGTCCTTCGTTGTACACTGCTGCTTTACCGGAATCTCACCAATCTCCTGCTTTAGCTATTGTTGGCGGTCTTATCCTTCTGGTCAATATGGGCCCCGGTACGTGTGCAAGCTACCTGGCAAGCGGCATCTACTCACCTTCCCATAGGAGGTCTTTCTGTGGACGAAAAAAAGAAGACGTATTAGAGGAGTCGAAGATGATATTCACATGCTTGGGTCGGGCTTGTCGAATGAGGTGTGACGAGCAGAGGCCCCATTCTTGGTTCGCCCATCCTATATTGTGCACTATATTTAACCCGCACGCAACTACCACACACCGGGAGATCTTGCCCATCAACTATTGTAAAACCTACCCTCACTCGGGAATGCTCTCCTTTCAACGTCCGAATGATCTCATGGCGTATGAGAACGCAACGGAGCGCTCATCGTCGGGAAGAATAGCGGACTACTGCCGACCGAAGCCGGATGTCTGTTCACTGCAACATACACGGGCGACCAGGGTACATCCTCGGATCTTCCACAAACTGTCCGTTTCCGACTTCGTTTTGATTCCAGATGTGAGTAACCCACCAGAGGCCGCGAGTGACGGGGTCCCTTGAGCGTTGCGCCTCTTGTCGTTTGAGCGTATTAAACGCAGCGAAATAGCAATGGCTTAGCCAGGTATACGGACACTCGCGGGCTTCGAAGTCGCGTGGTGAATGTTTTCCTGCTTCGTGCACACCCTCTTGTTCGCCCAGCGGCCCAGGCGCCGAAACATCAATGATCTGGAATTTGTGGCTACTTTGACACACGCCTGTTTCGAGGTCTCTGACTAGCGTCCAGGTATGGAATTCGTATCTATGTATTGTATTGAGCACAATAGACGAAAGGCGTCATCGTGTCGCCCTTTGTGGCGTAAATTGAAATTCATCACATGAGGGGCTTCAGGTTATATGTCCAGAGCGCTCCGCCAGGCAGCGCTGGCGCACGCGTTCCGCTAGGGCCACAGCTGGCTACAAGCGGTCTATACATACTAGTGAGCTTGCCATGCGTTACATCGAGTATTTCGCGCTTCGGAATAAATAGTACATAGTACAATTGCAGACGAACGATAGCACGTATCTTTTAAAATATCAATACAACGTGCTCCCCAAGGGACGAGCCTCAGTGGTTTCTGACAAGCTCACGCATCGCGGTGTCATCCAAATCATCGAAGCTGGCTGTGGAGAGAGCCGACGCGTCAGACTCTGAATCGGAAGGCTCTCGCAAGTCCCATGCGGAAGCGGAGGACGAGGAAGATGATTCGGAAGCAGCACTGACATAGCCACTTGGGCTAACGGAGCGTACAGATTTTGCCTCCGAGTCCGATGAAGGCGGGAAGCTGAACGCATCGCTGTCGTAACCCTCCGACGCG
Organism: Lyophyllum shimeji; assembly: GCA_026008595.1. Lineage (NCBI taxonomy): Eukaryota > Fungi > Basidiomycota > Agaricomycetes > Agaricales > Lyophyllaceae > Lyophyllum > Lyophyllum shimeji. The sequence continues at coordinate 737,322 of BRPK01000006.1, forward strand.
GAACCCACCTCCGAGCCCGCCCTCCGTTTCACCTTCGCATAGTCCCATGCGTGGGTCCCCCGGGGAACGGTAAAAGCATCCTCTCCCTTGATGACGGTATCTTTCTCCTCCTTGGCATCCTCAGCCCACCAGAAGTCGCGCTGCGTCGGCATCTGGGCCCTCGCCAGAATCAGCGACTCGTTCATCGGCACCGAATCTTCCCACTTCAACAGCTCGTCGCGCTCGCGCTGATGCCGGGCGAACAACTCGTCCCACACGGATTGTGGTGCAGGCTGTTTAGCCTCATTCGCAATGACACCGTTGCTCTCGCGCAGTGCCCAGTCTGTATCGAGCATGCCCATATACGTGATGTCCTTGAACACGTTCTCCAGCGGGCTGAAGAACGCAAGGCGCCTCATGCCTTCGTGAATGAATCTCCTATCGCCGTCATGGAGCAAGTCAGCGTCGAAACCCAACCTGCTAAGGGAAACATGTACGCACAATTGAGTGAAGAGACAGATGGCACGATGCTTGGCAACATGGTCAGGCAGAATGGCCTGAACGCGGTGACACTGAGCGTCCTGGAAGGCCTTTCGAAGGACCAGCGTGATGGCCTGGCGGGCATATCCCTTCCCGCGATACTTGGGGTCGATGATGATGCCGATGTTGAGCTCGCGCGAGTGCAAAGGGTCGTATTGTAGGACGTTGGCGTCCGTCAAATACACCAGGCCGACCGCTTGCTCCTGTGGCTGCTCTTCCTGTGCTTCTTGCTGTTCTTGCTGCCGCTCCGGCCCTTCAAATCGAAGACCTGCTAGCTCCTTATACCTCTCATCGAAACCAATTAGCTGTTCGTAGGCTCGAAACTTGAAGGTGCTCGTAGTCATGTTGTCATCCAGCCCACGATCTTTCTGAGCAATGTCATATGCGGGGGGAGAGCTGGAGCGGACGCTTGAGTTGGACGACCAGGTCCCCGCCGACTCGTCGAGGTGTGAGTGCGAGCTTGACGGCGGGGATTCGACGTCGACCTTGCGGACTTTACGGTGAAGCGGGGAACCAAGGGGTTCACGATAATGCGCAGCCTCCCGTGGGCGCTTCTTGGCCCTCTTGTTCAAATGTTCCCACAATGACGTGGGCGGGTTCTGCGTAAAGTCGAATCACTGAGCAAGAGCAGCAATACACCTTCAGTCACAGCTATGTAACTTACCCGTTCCGACGGTTCTGGTTCGACCGGCTTCGGCCTGGGCCTCTTGACGAGGACGACGCCAAAGTAGTATGCCGACTCTGCGAAGGTAAGAAGGTCCATGTCTGGGCGTGAAGCTTCGACCGTAGCGACCTGAAGCTGCTCGAAGAGGCAAAAGAGGTGGTCAAGGTGGTCGTCTTGACCTTCCAGCCGGTTGGACAGATACACCACATCGCCTTCCGTCTCCCGCTTCGCAGCTTCTTGGGTTGCATCCACCCCATTTGTACGGGACACATGCAAAGACATGGCTTTTCGAGCGCAGCAGCGTGCACTATGTGGAGGCGTATGTTGACAGCTCCTTACGGTGCGCAGTTGGTGGTTCAATGTCAAGGCGTTATGATTATAACGAGCATGAACTTTCTGGCGCCTCAGCGCTACTTGTTTTTGAGTTTGATTCGGGCCACCAGTCAAGTCATCTGGTCGGTTGCGACTGCGGTGTTAGCGCCAGATTGGCGCTCGCGAATTCGAACAAGCGCCTAATCTAACGTAAGATACGTCTGACTCCAGAGCGCCTGTGATTGACGAGGCAGTCCTTGAGCTGAGCTGTGCGAGGAAGCAGTGACTGAGAGCTGAAGCTTCGTAGAAGCACCTAAGGCGATGTCGAGCGAAAGCATCAGTGGGAAGAGTCAGGCCCGGGAGTGTGATGGACGTCATCACCGCACCGCAGCGCTTCCTACCGTATCTTCTCGTGACCGGTGCTTCAGGGCGCAGCTTCTGAGAAGAGTGGTCGATCTATGGTGCTCGCAGCAGGGTGAGGGGAGCCGCATCTGCCAAGGAGAAAGATTCGGTGCATCGACCTGGAAAAGTTGTCGACTTGAGCAGGACGGAGTAATCGGATACGCATCAAGTTATTACGCGACGCGGAGTCGGAAACCACGTGGCGGCAACGCATCGTCGCGACCTCGTCCCCCTCCTTTTTGCCTTGTAATTCATGACATTGGAATCTACCTCAATCGCAAGCTGCGTCGATTTAGGCAGATGAAGGCCCCAAAGTAAGCCGTGCGAGCTAACTGCCTCACTGACATCGAGAAGCTCGCCAAACCCACCCTCGCCGCCTGATCTAGCCGAGGTGACTACCGGTTCACGGGGGTAGAGGTCAATCTCCTCCGGGACCCGGACTATCCCAACAATCAGTACGTGGTACAGCACTTACTTACCATGCGACCAGGCTTCAGTGGTCAGCAACTCGCTAAAGCTAATTAGTGGGTCGCGTCGATCATAGGTTCAGCGTACGCTGAGCGATGACAGATAACGGAGATAAAGCACTGTTGTCAGGAAGATAGACATCTACTTCCACCACCTGCTGCCTGCCGCGGGAAGTTGATGACGTGCTCAGACAGAGATGTGAAAATGGAAGATATGTATCGGACTACCAGACCCACTCCAAGGATGAGAAGACGGACGAGGGGGAAGGGCTGAGGAAAGAGAGGGGGGAGCGAGAGAAAGAGCTGAGAGCAAGCGTGTCGCGATGCAAGCCTACCACCCGGTTGTCTCGACATCGTTTACCACTAGCGGGGGAAGGGTAAGGACCACGCGCAGCAAAAACGTATGGTAGGATGGATAAATGGACATCCACCGTACTGTCATCTTATCGGCGAGCCAGGGTACCGCGAATTGCAGCGCATGGAACAAATCAACGACACCCCGCGCCGCTTGGCTATGGACTCCCGCGAGCTCGCCATCCACCCCAGCTATGATCGAGTCCCTGGCACATTGCTTATCGCGCGCTTCAGGTTCAGGCTGAGGGTCTAGGTCTCGACTTATGGACGCTTTGCCTGCCGACGCTAGTGCTGCGCACACCCGGCTCCTTCTCGTGCGTTGCGTTCGACCCATTGAAAATTCCGGGAGCGAACGTTCACAGGAGCGAAAAAAAAATTCTTGGCGCTGCGCGCTTCACACTGGCATTCCAGAGGTCTTCGAACTCGCGGACTCGACCGACCGCGAGTAAGTAGTAAACGAACAAACGACTCCGCGGAGAGCGGAGAGTCCAGCGAGATGTGCGCGTCCATTCCAGAGACATATGCAACCGAAGGCACAATCGTAAGTGATGAAGCGGAAATGTCGCAAAACGACGACGGGTCAGGCAGGAGTCGGTAATACATGATTCATGCAGAAGGAACCCTTCGGCAGTGGGTATGTCGTGGCCTTCCGCGTCCTCTCCTCTCCTCGGCGTAGTACGCGAGTGTCGCCTACGGACGAACGCCTCCGAAGACAGCGAAGGCGTCGGGATGAATTTACGTTTCCAGGACTCGTGATATCGCGTCAGGGTGATGGTAGTTCCGCTCAGCAGTCATAATCGCCATGGGCCTCGATAACCTAATCCTTACGTCGCTGTAGACTTGGCGAATGTTTCCTTGCAGAGGAACGCTTCGGTTGGTCCCGGCTGTGTGCGTACGCTGACAAGGGTAGGGAGAATCCAGGCCTGGACTCGGGTGCAGGGACGTGTGTCGAAAGTCGATGCCGATTTGCGGGGAGGCCCGGGGTCGTGGCGAGGGTCTCATAGCTATCTGCCAGCGAAGGCGCAAATCTGGTCATGCATGACGGCCAAGTCCTCGACTTGCGCTAACGATGGTATGTAGAGGCCTAGGCTACGCTAAACTGGAGGTGGAATTGCGCGGGTGCAGGGCCCGGGTACCGTTTCCATTTTCCATCGGGGGCGCCATTCGCCTCAGGGGAAGATGACAGCGACAGGATCTTGGGGTACTCGTGACGTCCTCGACAGGGTCGGAGCGGTTCCAATCCGACGTCTGTGCATTCTGCTTGAGGGGCGGCTACTTAGAAAAGGTGGAGCGCTAGCATGGTATAGGTACCGTGGACCTCGAGATTGCATGCAGCTGGCGATTTAATAGGGACGTCAGGGCTTCCGATAGCGGATATGTAGCTGTGGACTCGTCTATGATGTCCGCCTGGAGAGAAATGCTTCGCTAGCGGGAAATGTTCATCCCTTCGTCGGTGCCGGCCGCTCCCTCTGCCTGAGCGTGCTAGTATGCGAGTTTCGCCTGTCACGGACGAAGGGTAAGGAAGATCCAGGCCCAGACTCCGATGAGAGTGCAGTAGAAGCGAGGCAAGGCCGATACAGAATTCGTCGATGCGGCCGAGGTGTTGGGTGGTCGAAGGTGAGGGCACGATCTGAGGGCGCTATCTGATCGGGCATGATGATGTGTGTGGCCAAACTTGATGTGTGTGGCCGAGTCTGAGTGGCCCGGTGTGCATCTGACCAGTGACTACCGTGCGCTAGGCTATATTGGGGCTGGGATTCAATATTGCCTTTCGCCTCGTATAGGAACGCGTTTGATTCACTTGGAGTTGCGATACAGCGACGCCTCGGGTCTGGCTTGGGAATCGTCGTTGAGCGTCTACCATACTCAGCTTGGATGGAAACGGCCGGGGAAGATGGAGTGTATGAATGGCGCGTGCCTCGCGTTTCGTATTGTGTATTCTCCGGCCACTGAGCAAGACGAAACTCAACTGCTATCGGTCTACGGGTCCGGAGGTCCGGGGTTGCGTCCTTTCCGGTTTGACAGAAAGAGGCAAGTCATGCTGACTTGTGGATGTCGATGATGCCGTGCGATCCGCATCTGTACAGATGCCGGTGTCGCGAGGGCGGTGTAGATCATACCGGTGGTTTAAGCAGGCCGCGAGGGAGTTGCTTGGGTTGCCGACTTTCCTGGTTCGTGGTTTCTCAATAGAAAGGATTTCGAGCCTCGAGGCTACTAGCGGTTATCTAACGATGACCTTTACGCATGAAAGCTTTCCCAATGCGACTCGGAGGCAGCAGATGTACAATCACGGTTGGAGTGGGTATCAAGATCTGTACCGGTGCAGAGTAGGACAAGAGTGGTGACAAAAGGGGTGACCGGGGTCCTATCGCAAAAGTGGTGTGTCAAATAAAATAGGACGGCGGCTTTGTGAGCTTTTGTCGCCTGAGCCCATGTTGCGCCAGCTGCGCGCCCTCCTCCGCCCTCTGGCAATCCAGGCGGCCTACTCGCCCATCGAGACCATCGTCTTCTTCTTTACTATCGGGACGCTCGCCTACTTCCACGTCCTCAATGCCATAAAGCACTCGTCGTTCTTTGCCCCGTCGGGAGTCGCGCCTCTGCGGCCGAGCCATGCGATGCTGCGACACAGCGACTGGGTTCCTGTCCGTGAACATGTGTGGACCCACCCGGCCCCGCACGTCGTCACGCAGGAGGTGCAGCAGTTTGTGTTTACGTCAGACGACATCCCGCTCGACCCCACCCTCGCCAACGTCACGTCCCAGCTCGCAGCAGCGGCCGACTTCTCCCACATAGACGCGGCTGAACACACCCTCACACAGACCCTCTCGTTCCCGCGCGGCGCCCTCGACTCCCTCCTCGCCCTGCTCCCAGCACACGCCTTCCGCGTTCTGCCCAACGGACCGTCTTCGGAGCCCATTGTCGGCGAGACCTCGTCCCCGAAATGGATCGCTTACGCCGCCCGCGCCCTCGTCGTGCGTTTCTACACGCTCGCCCAGAAGGCCGATTCACTTGACATTCTCCTCATCCTCCTCGGCTACGTCCTCATGCACTTCACCTTCTACCTCCTCATCTCCCGCTCCCGTGCCCTCGGTTCCAACTTCTGGCTCCCGGTCGCCATCATGAGCTCCTCCATCCTCGCCCTCCTTCTCTCTCTCCCCATCGCCATGGCCCTCAAGATACCCATCGACCCCGTCGCACTCACCGAGGCCCTCCCGTTCCTCGTCTGCACCGTCGGCTTCGACAAGCCCCTTCGCCTCGCACGCGCCGTCTTCCTCCACCCACACCTCACAACACCCCCCGTCGCTCTCTCCTCACTCTCCACCAACACCGCGCAGGCGCTCCCGCTCAAGCCGGCCGCGAAGATTCTGACTGAGAGCTTGTCGCTGACATACCCACCCATCATCCGCGATTATATCCTCGAAATTGCCGTCCTCGTCGTCGGTGCCAACTCCAAGGTCGCAGGCCTCCGCGAGGTTTGCGCCCTTGCTGCTCTCCTCCTTGCCGTCGACTGCCTCCTCATGTGCACCTACCTCGTCGGTGTCCTCGGCGTCATGATCGAGGTTCGTCTTCTCATCTCACTTACATCTTTCCCATAACTAACCACTTCTACTACAGGTCCGACGCATCCAAACTCTGCACAACTTCACGAAATCCGCAACCAGCGCCGTACGCTCCCGCGCCCCCTCCGTCACCTCCTCTCGTGCGCCGTCGTACGCGCCCACGCCGTACTCCTCGCACCCGGGCACTCCCACCACGTCCTATTCCTACTCCTCCGCCTCGCGCCCGACGAAGAGCGCGATGGTACAGCCCCCGCCCCCGCCGAGCCTGCGCGAGCGTCTGCTCGGTGTCAAGGGGTCCTCTCTGAACAACAACAACAACAACGGAAAGGACAAAGACGGGAAGGAGACAAAGACACCCGAGAACCCCGTGGCACGGCTCAAGCTCCTGCTCCTGGCGTCGTTCCTCACGCTTCACATCCTCAACCTGTGTACCCCGCTCGCGGGCGCGTCGCTGCACCACCACCTCAACTCCTCTTCCTCGCCCAAACGGAAGTTGCCGGCGGACCATGCGTACACGGGGATTCTAGCTGCGCAGGGGGACAATCAGAGCCGGAAGGTGGATATCACGATGGGAGGGGTGAGGGAGGTGCTGGAGATGATGGCACGCCAGGAGGGAGATGAGGAGGTCGTCGTGAGGGTTGCACCGCCTGTGTGGGTGCGTGTGGTTAACCCCGATCCGAGTGCGGAGCCGCGCCTGAAGGCTGCGGGGAAAGACGGGCACGGGCTGGATGGGTTCATGAGTACCTGGACGAGGCTTGTGGGCGACCCGGTCCTGTCCAAGTGGATTGTGGTGGTGCTGGCGATTTCGATTTCGCTGAATGGGTATTTGCTCAAGGGTATTGCGGCGGGTATGGGCATCGGGCTCATTTTGCCGGGCAAGGCGGGCGGTGTGAGGTTCTTTGAGGACCATCCTCATGGAGAGGGCGAGCAGCAGAGGATTTCGGAAGACGAGAGAGAGAGGCCGCCGACGTTCACGCTGGAAGACGTGGATCGTCGCTTGAAGGCCCGCCTCACTGTGCCCATCCCGCCAAGCTCGGCCTCGAACCCGCCGTCGTTCAATGCGTCGCCTACGACCGCCACTGCCGTCTCTACCCCCGCACCTGCCCCAGCGCCCATCGCGCCTCTGCCTACCCCGCCCGTGCCAAGCCCGTCGGAGCCGATAAGGCCCGTTGAGAAGCTGGCGGAGATGCTGGAAGCTGGAGAGGGCGCGCATGGGAAGGCGGAGGTGCTGGCGGGGATGACGGACGAGGAGGTCGTGCTCCTCACGCAGCAGGGAAAGATTCCGGTGTATGCACTGGAGAAGGTGTTGAGTGGTGGTGAGGCTGGCTGGGGTGTTAGGGAGAAGGAGGTGGAGAGGGCTGTTAGGGTCCGGAGGGCGGTGCTCTGTGAGTATCTCTCTTTTCCTTGGTTCTTGTTTGAAGGAGACTGGGACTGACTGGTTGATGGAATGTGATCTAGCGCGCGCGTCAAGGACACAGACATTGGAACACTCGCTCGTCCCCGTGGAGAACTACGACTACACGCGCGTGCTCGGTGCGTGCTGCGAGAACGTCGTCGGGTACATCCCCCTGCCTTTGGGCATCGCCGGACCCCTGACCATCGACGGCGTCTCGTTCCCCATCCCGATGGCCACGGCGGAAGGCACGCTCGTCGCGTCGACGTCGCGCGGGTGCAAAGCGCTCAACGCGGGCGGCGGCGTGCGCACGGTCGTCACGAAGGACGGGATGACGCGCGGGCCTGCGATCGACTTCCCGAGCGTCGCTGAGGCGGCCGCCGCCGCCAGGTGGATCGACAGCGAGGAGGGGTATGCGGAGCTCAAGGAGGCGTTTGAGAGCACGAGTCGGTTTGCGAAGCTGAGAGGGATCAAGACGGCGTTGGCGGGGAGGACGCTGTATGCGAGGTTTGCGACGGCCACCGGGGATGCGATGGGGATGAACATGATTAGCAAGGGGACGGAGAAGGCGCTGGAGGCGATGCAGAGTGTGTTCCCTGGCATGGTGGTGCTGGCGCTGTCGGGGAATTATTGCACGGATAAGAAGCCCGCGGCGATCAATTGGATTGAGGGAAGGGGGAAGAGTGTGGTGGCGGAAGCGGTGGTGCCGGGGAAGGTGGTGAAGAGCGTGCTGAAGACGACGGTGGCGGCGCTGTGCAATTTGAATGTGAAGAAGAATTTGGTGGGGAGTGCGATGGCCGGTGCGATTGGGGGCTTCAATGCGCATGCGGCGAATATTTTGACGGCGGTATTCTTGGCGACGGGTCAGGACCCCGCGCAAAACGTGGAGAGCTCGAATTGTATAACGCTGATGGAGCCGTGAGTGTCTCTCCTCTTCTCCTCGTTTCTTCCTTACTGCAGAACTGCATGGACTGACGGTGCTGTCCTGTAGGATCAACGACGGCGAGGACCTGCTCATGACCATCACCATGCCCTCGATCGAAGTCGGCACCGTCGGCGGAGGCACCATCCTCTCGCCGCAGCAAGCCGTGCTCGAGATGCTTGGCATCAAAGGCGCACACCCGACCGAGCCCGGCGCGAACGCCCAGCAGCTCGCGCGCATCATTGCTGCGGGCGTCATGGCAGGGGAGCTCTCACTCCTCAGTGCCCTTGCCGCGGGACACCTCATCCGCGCGCATATGGCACATAATCGCAGCCAGCCGAATACGCCGGCGAGTGGAAGGGCGGGCGAGGGGGGGCTGTTGGTTAAGGCTCCAAGGCCGAAGCCCACGTTGGAGGAAGAGGAGAAGAAGGCGGAAAAGGCGCGGGAGAAGGAAGGGGATGGGGAAGAGAAGGAAAAGACGGTCAGGAGAAGTGAATCCACGGCGAGTTTGCCGCCGTATAGCAAGTGAGGGCTGAACCCCACGCTGATGTTCCGTCCTTGAAGGCCCCCCCCAGCCATAGACGCGCACTCCATCCATCCATTGGGTCCCAGCTGATCCAGATTTATACTCATGTTTAACGATATATATACCTAGCTCACTGCACGCATAGTAATTGTCGCGCTCACCAACAAGAACAGCATCGACCTTACAAGTTGTTGGATTTACCTACAATACACATACACACAACTTATTGGGGAGCTTGCTCCCCTCTGTTTTGCTACCGACCCAAAATGCTCAGTGCTTTGTAAGCAGCGCTGGTTTTGTACTTGTTTGTCTTTTGAGGACCCCGTGAGAATTTCAGCGCAGCGCGAAGCGCAAGCGTCAACCACCGCTGCGGTGCTTGCCGGCGGTGTTCGAATCTGAGAATCTGGACTATCATTCGTTGCAATTTCTCGGGTCAAAAATTTGAAGGGTTTGGTAAGGTAAGGTAACTTAGGTAAGGTAATATTACACGGCACGGTCCCACTTAGGAACGCCGGGCCCAGGGAGTATCCCGATGCAGGCAGGCTATGTACATCATCGTCCCTAGATCTCTACATACGATCTAAGCCGAGCTCACAAGTCCAGTCACCTAGCTTGCAGTAGAACCTAGCAACGTAAGAAGAGACAAATCTGAGTTAGAAGTTAGCCTGGACTATCAGACAAAACCCTTGGACGGTAGATGGCATTCCGTACGCACTTTGGTATGGGTCGGTTGAAGGTGGTCAAGAAACGGAGTCAATGAATATGTTGCGAGAGGATAATACTAGACGAGAGGCACTTGGGTTCACTCTAAACACATATGGCATGGATCTTAGTGAATATGTATTCAATGACTAAGTTTGTATCTCTTCCAATGCACTCCGATAAACATTGCGTAAAATACTCGGATAAGGCAAGCTCCCCATTATGTAGGTGAGGAACTCACTCACAAACATATTTAACCCTGGCATGGTCGGAGCCCGCTGTCCTAGCTTGTACGATATCTATCACTGGCACCTGAATGTGCGTGAGGTTACGGCCTGGTCAGTTCTGTCAGGTTCGTCAACTGTGCTGTGGGTGCAAGTTGGTCCATGGCCCCGTCAAGCAAACATGTGGTGACCATACTTACGTAACCAACTTCACATGGCCTTCACGAGCGCGCCTTCAAGGCCTCTTCCAGCTTCAGTCATAGATCGCAGATCTCACAGGCAGTGTTGTACGATGCTCGGAACGCTTCTCGACAGGAGAACACGCGTCATGAAAGCCTAAAAGTGGGGGATCGAGCTCACAGCTCAGAACCGCCGCCATCTGGGCTTCTTATAGTGTGCACTTCTATCTGACGCCGTCACGCCGATCGAGAGTCTATATCATGATTTGGATGAACAGTCTACCCAACTGATCCTCCCCATTCAGTGATAAGATGTAACAAGATACGCCTTGAACTGGTGTTACTCGATCTACACGCAGTCCCAAGGTCTGGATAAGCACTCGATTAATGGCGCGACACGAATGAGAAGTATGCAGGCTCAAGTAAATCTTTATCAACAGATGAGGCGTACTGACGAGGAAAGACCGTGGATCAGGGAACACAGAAGCACACGTTCGCGGACATTCGCGAACACGATCGTACGGTTTTTCCGCTCTTCACCAACTTCTTCACCGCTTCGCGACGATGTTGCGATCAATAATGCGCCTATCATTTTCTGCAATAATTTTCTGGAGCTTTTTTAGACCGTATGCTGGCGCGTCGTCGTCGTTACGTGTCCTTTCTGCCTACCACTTCCCCCATCTCGTGTTGAGATACCTGCCCAATGTCTCCCGAGGTCGACCGCCATGAACAGACGCCTGTCGTTATTCCCAATCTTTCCATGAAAGAGCTGCTTGGTGTCATTCCGTACGTTCCACTCCTATCGCCGTCGCGACTAACGGTACTGAGCATTGGCGTCCCACCGTCAGTTCACACTGTTTCGAGCGGTCAGCTTTGAGGTCCTTTTCATACGTGTAGGTGCCATGATTGCAATCTGTTCGTGCGCTTCCATTGACCACTCTTCCCAAGATTCTGGGACATATGCGTCATTGCATGCGTCTACAAAGCCACAGTCTATGCAGAGGCGTATATCCCTTCTTTACCTTACCCAGCTTTGCACACGTTTGCATGGGTGGCGCTCTGGGCATTTTACAGCTTCTGGGTCGGCCTATTCGGCATGGGTCTGTGGGTGATCGCGCACGAATGTGGACATCAAGCATTTTCGGAATCCAAGCTACTGAACAACGCGGTCGGCTGGGTCTTGCACTCTTCGTTCGTCGCGAATCTTCTCTTTCTCCGACCTCGTCATTGCTAAAATTCCTCTCGCGCCTTCTTCATACAGACTAGGCATCCCTTACCACTCCTGGAGGATCAGCCACGCAAAGCACCACGCTTCCACCTGCCACATGTCGAAGGACGAGGTTTTTGTTCCTTGGACGCGTAAAGAGCTGGGTGCACCGGAGTTCAACCCCGCTGGCGAGGATCTCCTAGGAACGACCGTCTCGCAAGAAATCAAACGGGAGCTATATGAAGCTCTAGGCGACTCTCCCATTGGTACCTTCGTGGAATCCATGGCGTATCTTGTTTGTTCACCGACTCGTTTTTGATCGTCGGCCAACAGCTGACTTGCTTGTTTTAGCTGGCAGGCCTGCCACTATACCTCCTTTATAATACCTCGGGCCAACTTAGATACCCGGAAGGCACTAATCGTGAGTGATGGGATTTTGGTCTCCTCGTAAGGACATGAAGCCAACTTCCATATCCAGACTTCAACCCCAAATCGGTCATCTTCTCGCCCCACCACCACGGACAGATCGTCTGGTCCGACTTTGGAATTTTCGTCTGGCTCGCAGCAATTGTCGCCGGCTGCTACTACTGGTCATTTGCCGTCGTCTTCCGAGTCTATCTCGTCCCCTACCTCTGGTACGTCGTCCTGCGCTGTTTTCATGAGCCGCGCTGACATCTCTGCAGGGTCAACCACTGGCTTGTTCTGATTACCTTCCTGCAACATACCGACCCCCTCATCCCCCACTACCGCGCCGAGAGCTTCACCTTCCAGCGCGGCGCACTCTCGACGATGGATCGCAGCCTTCTGGGAGACCTGGGACCCGTGATGGGTTGGATTGCGGCACATGCCACGCATGGAATTTCAGAGACACATGTTCTCCACCACCTTACCAGCAAGATTCCCCACTATCATGCGTAAGGATGCTCTTCTTTTACACCTCAGTGGTAGGTCCTATTCCAGCCTGACTCGTGCACCTTCTAGATGGGAAGCTGCTGCCGCACTGCGTAAAAAATTGGAAGGCGCTGGAATTTACCGTCAAGGCGCTCCAGGAGGTTGGATGGAAGTTTACCGAGTACTGAGAGAGTGCAAGGTTCGCCCGTCTGTCCGAATGTGCTGCGAGAATGCTAACTCAATTTTCATCTATCTGCAGTTCGTCGAGGATGAAGGCTCCGTGGTCTTCTATAAAAATGCTTATGGCGTTGCTGCTGCACGTCCCGTCTTTGCCGAACGGGATGATGGCCATGACTCTGGTATCGAGTTGAACAATTGAACTGCAGCCCCCGCCTAGGTGTTGGGCTCCACTTGGCCACTTCCGAGTACATTAGATCCGGATCGGGGACTTTGAATAATTATACCCTTATAATTTCGTTGATCTTGAATATCATGGATACTGTCACGAGGGGGGAGTTGCCACAGGTATCGGCATGCCAAATCACAGCATTCCGTCTCCCGTTCCTTCCGCATTGCACCGATAGCTCTCAGACTGTTCCTAGCAATGCATACATTTCTTCTATATGTTGGTCGCCTCTGATTATGAAAAGACGTAATCCGAAGAGTAGCAGCCAGTGAAAGATTTGCTTACACGAATGCCAAGATTGTGGTTGTGAGACAAGTTCTCATCCAAATTCGACGCGCCTCATGAACGCCGTTAGGGGCGTTGACGTGATATAGATGCGATACTCCGATCTGTATAAACTGAAGAGTAAAAAGATTAGGACCTGAATCAGTTGTTATCAGGCCAACGACTGTGGTGGCGACCAATTTGGCAACTCCCTCGTCAGTGTAAGCAAATTTCAGGCATGACCGCTGTTTTGCATACCTATTCGTAATGCCGAAGGCAGCCCTCAAACTTTTCACATATCCATGTTCTACACAAAAAATGAGTGTTTTACACCACAGAAGCGTATCGCCAAGTGTTGTGGATCCATAGTTATCGAAGAGTCTTTCGAATTTTGGCATTCCCCCCTCGTGATAGTACTCCCATTCATATCCGGGTTTTCTGAGGCGATGTGTCTAACATTGTGATTGCAGGGATATCGAATGCAAGTCGAAGGTAGATGGTATTACATGATTTTGGGTAGACCGTTTCGATGCAGAGGCCAAGTGACTTGCAAGTCCTATGCGCCGCTTCTGCCTGCAGCCTTTACGGTTCCAGCGTTCGCAAGGGACGGGAGCTGCTTTTCGGGGTTCGGTAACGAAGGCGGTGGCAAGAATCCAGCCGCAACGAGCCACGCCAAATACAAGCCCATAATCGGCTCAGATACCGTCGTAGCAAGTTCCCCGGTATGCTGCTTCAACAACGTCCTCGTATTCGTGTCGTCGAGCTCCGGCGCCTTCGTACTCGTGGGGAGGTCATCAAGCACGAAGTGGAGGAGGGGGAAGAGTGCGTTGTCCTGGACTTCCATGACGTGCTTCTCCAGCTTCCGCCGCCAGAGGACGTACTCGCAGGGTTCGGTGGGGAAGCCGTATTGCTTCAGCGACGAGAGCATGCCGTTGAAGGTCGGGATGGGCCGCGCGGTGATGTGGAGTACGGACATCGAGGCATTGGGAAGGGTTGACACCGCCGCGAGCGAGGTGCAAAGTGCAACGTGGTCGACGGGGACCATGTTCACGGTGTTGTTGATGTCCGGCACCAGGCCAAGCTGGACGCATCCCTTGACTAAGCGCCAGATGAAATCATCCGTGTTGGTGACTGTGACACCACAGGCAGTCAGATATAGCGCGAGTGACAATGATTGGGCGAGGGCACTCACCAGCTGTACGAGAATCACCGACGACATAGCCCGGTCGCACGATGTGTCCTTTCAGGCCTCTCTTGCCAGCTTCGAAGAGTAGCTTCTCAGAAACCCACTTCGTCTGACCGTACCCCGTCTTGAGGTTAGTCCGGGCGCCTTCCAGATCGTCGCTCTCGGGAACACCGACGGTCGGAGCATGGCTGTGCGCCAGTGACTCGGAGAGTTTGACGTAATGGTCCGTGTCGATGGCAGACGTCGACGACACGAAGACAAGGCTCTTCGGCTTGCCGGTGGACGCTAGCTCGATAGCTGTGAGCGTAGCGAGCACGTTCGCGGCGCGCAGTTTTTCGTATGGGTATACCCAGTGCACCTATACGCGTAGGTTGCGTACGAGTAAGAAAAGATATCGCGCGCGCAGGGTTCAAGATGGATGCTTACCAGTGCACCATTGTGCAGCACGACGTCAGCTTCGTCCGTTATCCGCTTCCAACCGTCCTGCCCAAGCCCGAACAAAGCCAGGCTCAAATCTCCCGTCACGACCTCAAGTCTTCCGGAAGCAATCCATTCGTCACTCCACACACCGCGGTCCGTAGATCCCTCCCTCAAGCGTGCAAGCGCTTTCTCTGGAGACGACGCACGAACAAGGCAAATGACCTTCTGCACTCTCGCCTTTCTCGATAGGAGATCGTGAAGCACGAACGCGCCGAGGAAGCCAGTGGCCCCGGTGAGGAACACGGTGACCGGACGCTCGTTGAAATCGGCAGGAGGCGAGGGGTATGACGGCCGGAGCCTGGAAAGGAGGTTCATGTAATCCGTTCCGTATTCCACCGGCGCCGCGGCAGTCTTCAAGCCCGCCGTAGCCGGCGTGACGGGCTCGTTCCGTGTCGTCTCAAGTCCAAGATCGGCGTTCCGGAGCGCGTCAACGGCACGCACGAGGCCCTCGATTGTGGGCTCGTCGAAGACGAGACCCAGGGGTGCATTGACGACGAAGACCTTGCGGATCTCGAAGATGAGGCGCGTGGCGAGGATGGAGTGGCCGCCGAGATCGAAGAAGCTCTCGTCGGTGGGAATGGGCTGCGGTGCGTTCGGCAGGACGTTGGCCCAGATGGTACGCATCGTCTCTTCCGTCGATGCGCCCTTGCTCGCGGAGGGCGCGGTCGTCGCGGCGCTGGTGGTGTCGGGGAAGGGCAGAGCGGGCTTGTCGATCTTGCCATTCGGATTCAGCGGCATGCGTTTCAATGGGACGAACACTGGCGAACGGTCCATCCATCAGGGGAATACAGAATCTAGACAGGGACGAGGCTTACGCGTCGGGACGCTGTAGCTAGGAAGCTTCTTCTTCAGGTGTTCCCTGATATCCTTGATGAGCCGCCTATACTTGCGGATACCCCCCGCGAGACCCTTATCCTCCGCATCCTCCGGAATGTCACTAGCATAGGCCTCGAGATCCGCGGTATCCAGCGGCACGAAATAACTAACGAGGATCTTCTCCTCATCCTTGTCCCTCCGCACGAGCGTGACATTTTCCCTAACCAGCGGATGCTGACTGAGGTGCGTGTCAATCTCGCCCAGCTCGATCCTGAACCCGCGAATCTTGACCTGGTCGTCCGCACGTCCCGTACACTCGACGATCCCATCCGGCAAATACCTTCCAAGATCGCCCGAGCGATACATCCGATCGCGAATACCCTTCCAGTACCGCGCCTCAGGGCCCGCCAGCCCCTCGACAGGGTGCATAATCGTGTCCTTCCTTGCGGGAGCATTAGCACAAAACCAGTTGTTCACGAACTTCTCAGCGGTGGCGTCTGCATCGAGGTACCCCTCCGCGAGCCCGCCAGAGCGGACGTAGATCTCGCCGACCTCGCCGACTGCACAGGGTACGTTCCTGTCGTTGCGGTTGACGACGAGGAGCTGGACGTCGACCATTCCCTCGCCGGCGGGCATGATGTCCTTCTGCGTCGCGAGGAACGTGGAGTCCTCCGAGACGGGCGGGATCGCGAAGTACGACACGGCACGCTGCGTCTCGGTCGTCCCGTACATGTTGATGATGCGCACGTTCGCGGCGAGGGCTTGCAGCCGGAGGCAGTCGCGCTTCGTGAGGACGTCGCCGACGAAGAAGGCGTTGCGCAGAGAGGGGATTTGGCAAGTGGCTTGGGCGGAGAGGAGCTGGCCCATTGCGGGTGTGAGGTGCGTGACGGTGACTTCGCTCGCGGCCATCCATTCTGCGAGACGTCCGGGTGTGCCGATGTCGTCCGCGGTTGGGACGTGTAGTTGAGCGCCGAAGAAGAGGGGGGTGAACACTGGTTCGTGCATGAGTGGTAAATTTCATCAGATTGACTAGGGTGACACGTACTGTCGCGTTGAATTGGATCATGGGCTATGCCGCTCAGCATCGTAAACTTCGAGGTCTCGTCCAAACCAAACCGCTCTCCCATCCAAGGGAAGAAGTGCGTCAGACTGAAATGCCGCCCTCTAACACCCTTAGGGATTCCAGTGCTCCCACTCGTGAACGAAAGGGTGCCCACACTATCTGGTCCCAGTGTGACGTTTGGGTCTGTTCCGCCTAGGTGTGCCTGGGGTGCGAGAACATCAACGCCATCTGCGCCTAGGCCTCCGGCAATACCACCACTCGGTAAAACCTCCAAAGCGGGGACCTCGACGCGTATCTTCAGCTCTGTGGACAGGAACTCGCGCACGGAGGGGCCGATGGTGCCAGCACCTTTGAGGACCACTAGTCCGCGCGGCTGAGCTACACGAAGGTATATAATCTGGCGAGATGCAGGATATGCGGGATCTATAGAGGGTCGCTTGTCTCAGTCCATGAGCAGAAGAGTGCTGAGGAGGCAAAACTGACCGATGACTGAGAATGTAGCACCAGCTTTGAGGACAGCCATGACTGCAACGACAAGATCGACACTCCGGTGAGCATATATCATGACGACTTCTTCCCTCTGGATACCCTCTTTGATAAGGTGGTGGGAGAGGATGTTTGCCGCGCGTAGGATGTCACCATACGTGAAGGTAACGCGTTCCTGAGGATCAGACAGCGAGGCGGCCGGGATACTCTGGACCACGCAAGGTCTATCCGGCCATTGACGTGCATTGCGGGAGAACACGTCCGTGATGGCTCCCTTCCAACCACACCAGTTCAGATCCGCAGTGGGGTCCGGAAGCTTGGCCCTCTGGGAAGGCGTCAAGAGCGGGACTGAGCCCACTGGGGCAAGAGCATTCGAGGATACCTTGCGCAGGAGGACGGCGAGTTGCTCGACGATGGACGTGATGCGGTTGGAGGTGAAGAGGAGAGAGTTGTACAATATGCGGAGGGATATATGCGGGGCCAACGATGAGCGCGTCGATACCGGGGGTCGCGTGACGAAGACGGTGAGATCGGTGGTCAAGCTGGTCGATCGGATGAAGGTATCCTGAGGGTGATCTGTTTCGTCGAAGAACCTAACACGAAAGAGAGGTGCTTCGAGGCCGTCGTCCTTGCCTTTGCTGAGCGCCTTGGTCAGGACTTCGAATGGAATCGCATCGGACTCTGCCTCCATTTCCACCTGCTGCACGCGTCTGACGACAGCCCAGAAGGGATCGGTAGGGTCCACCGATAGGCGAAGTACCAGGGGATCGCGGGCAGTGGCGGACGAGGACCCGATCACGACATCTGTGTCGCCAGTGTACCGATGGAGGAGAACGGTGAATGCCGCCAGCAACAGATGGAAAGCAGATGGTCGTTTGGCGTTGATGACCTCTTCATCGTCATCGCTGTCCTCGTTTTCATTGTACAGCATCAGCTTGAGGAGACTGAGCGAGGTTTGCTCGGAGAGTTGAGCTACATGCGCCGCTTCGATGACCTTGCTCCCCACCGCTGGTCTCGGGTAATCTGTGGGCAGAGAGATGGAGGGCAGGTTCTGGAGTCGGGACAGAACTCTGGCCAGACGTTCGTCCGCCATTTTCTGGACTTACGGCGGTCGTACTGTGGCGATGAGTGCAGCCTATGTAGCGTTCACAATTTTTGCTGTGAGTCAAATCTCGCTTACCTCAATGACCTCGATCACTGTCGATCATATCCGATCGCGTCGTCCGACGATAGCCGAACCCATTCCCACAATCAGTGCGCACTTGAACTGCATGCAGTGACAAGGCTCACGCTGTGGGTGCTCTCGGATCTACACAGCCTTCGTTGGACGCCGTACTCTCTCCTGGCGATCTGAACCTGAAGAACATCATTCTTTAGAACGGGGAGGATGAGAGTATCTCAGTATATTGACTGGGAGAAGAGTGGTTGGTATCCAGAGTACTGGCATTCACTTCAGTCTCTGAACACCCGCGGCACGGGCGGGCTGGTGGTGCTCGCTGCGAAAGTATATAACAGAAGTAACCATTGGTCGTCTCATCGAAGCTGTGATTTCTGGATAATAATCAACGTTTACAAACGAGGGGAATACCTAGGACGTATTGACGATTATCGAATGAATCAATGGCTGGACTGGAGGTCTATAAGTTTTGGTGAGTATTGGGAAGATTTGATGGTCACTATGACTCATGTTTAACTCGACCATGCGCTCATACTCAACATCCCTTGGTCGTCTATCCCGAAACGTCAGCGCCACTTGTCAGTCTGAGCTCCATTGGCTTCAGCAACGGGAAACGCAGCTTGGCAACATAAGCGACTTGAGCAGGAAGTCGAACACTGTCTCACCCACTAGAACTCATGTCGTACGTGCAGTTCTGATTGATGCTTCGACTGCGAAACCCGGGCCTGCGCAGTGTTCCGATCATCTCACAGTCGCGAACTGGAGTAACTCCTCATGCAATTGTCCTATCGATACACTTTGGAGAAGCCTGACAGCGCTCAACCTTGCTGGAGTGATCTCTTTCAGCTGGCTTCTGTGGAACAAACCCTTATCCGATAAATTACCTGTGGGGAGAGGGGTCACTTCGTCCCGAGATCGGTCCGACCCTCCGTTGATGAATCCTACATAAAGTTAGAGAGCTTCTCTTATTCGCCGGAATATTACGCTCCTCCCCGCCTCACACGATGTCAACCACCATGCAAGCAGTATGCTATCACGAGGTGAATGTATCGCAACGTGACTCCGAATATTTTCTGACTTGCACGATCAGCCTCGCAAGCTTGAGATTATCACGAAAGCGGTGCCCCAGATAGCGGATGACCAAGTTCTTATCAAAGGTCTTGATAGCGACGTTTCATCCGACGGAGTACCCTAGGCTTACTTGCGCACTCGTCAGTAAGCTGTTGTGGAGTTTGTGGCACCGACCACCACCTGGCCGAGGTCGGTGTTTCGCGCGTCCTCGTCCCGTGCGTTGATAATTGAGTCGCGACAACAGGGCGAATTCCTTGGAAAGTTCCCTGTGCGTCTGAGAAGCTGCAAGCCTAAGAAACACGCCTCATACCGCTCATTCCGCAAAGCTCGTCCCAGGACACGAAATTGTCGGCACCATCGCTGCTCTAGGCAAATCAGCCGTCAGCGGCCTGTCCGTCGGCGACCGCTGCGTCGTTGACCCGGGCATCACCGTGCGTGAACACGAGACACTCTTTAGATCCTGCCAGTGTATCTCACACCGCGGTAGTGCGATGTTTGTTTCTTCTGCCGACGCGGGCAGCACGTACTGTGCGAGAACTTCAATGGCCTTGGTGTTACATGTGACGGCGGCTTCGCCGAATATGTTGCAGTGTAAGCAAGGGGTTGTCGAGGTGCAAGCGCCACGCTAAATCCCCTACAGACTCAGCCATAAGGTGTTTAAGATACACAACTTGACTGACGAAGAGGCAACTCTCGTGGAACCCGCCGCCTGCGCATTCCATGGACTTGACAAGCTCAATGCTCCTGTGGGCATTGAGGCTCTCGTCATCGGCGCAGGGCCTACCGGTACACACCATTTTTTGTACCCCGAGCGACAGTTTCTCATTGGACGCCGCTCGCAGGTCTTATACTCGCGCAACTACTCAGATTGAACGGCGCGCGCAAAGTCACCATTGCCGCCAACAAGGGCATAAAAACGAAAGTCGCTCAAGACCTTGACTGTGGCGATGAGTACATAGAATTTGACCGGGTCAACCCGGAGCCGCAGTGGGAGGAACTCAAGAAGGCAAATCCATATGGATTCGACGTTGTTGTGAGTGGCACCATCCTATATTCCGGTGACGTGCAGTACATTCTGAGCGCGTACTCAGGTGGAGGCTACGGGATCGGAGAAAGTGGCCAACGATGCTATCCATCTCGTCCGCAGAGGTGGTACGTTGCTGATCTACGGCGTGTACGCGAACAGCGCTCTGGTGCACTGGCCACCTGCCAAGATCTTCGGCGATGAAATTCGGGTAAGCATACCCGACGCCCAGGACGCTTTCGGCACGTACTCAGCCAGACTTGACAGATAATTGGGTCGTTTGCGCAAACCCATTGCTTCCCCCGCGCTGTAGAGTACTTGGACAGCGGTAAAATCCGCGTTAAGGGTATGGTAAGCCTTTCGACATCCAATGCTGGGGTAGTCCAGATCTAATTTATGCGATAGGTCACGGATGCCTTCACCATCAAAGACTTCCAACAAGCCCTCGACAAGATGAACAGCAAAGGGGCGGTGAAAATCGCAGTGAAGCCATGAACGAGACGGTGGAAGGGTCAAGGAGGCTCGTATATCATTCTTATCTGCGCGATACCACATACAATAGTAACAACATCGATCAAATGCTATATCCCTCAGAAGTCACTTGGCAATCGAGTAACGGTGAAATTCCACCCAGACCGTTGGATAGGTACATACAAACAAGGAAACATTATCCGTTCATTCCTCTGAACACATTTTTACTTCCGCTCCTCACCCCCGTCCTCCTCTTCGTCCGACCCTTTCTTTCGCTCTCACTGATCTCCACAGCCGGCTCACCTCCACCCCTCTCCAAGCCCGCACCAAAGGACTCGACACCAGGCCGTTTTGTCTTGCCCTTCGGCGCCCCACCGCCAGGCACCAACATGTCGTCGACGTCCGTTGGCCCGGACGCTGGCGTCCAGCTCACCTCCATACCGCCATCGGCCGCGAAGCGCACATCGGAGGACGACGCCCGCTCCTTGCCGCCCGCCGAGCCCGACGTTGCCATCCGCCGCTGACCAAAGGTGGCGTTTTTGTCTGCACCGCGGGTGCCGTCCGTCTGTGGACGCATAGGCACGAGGTTGACCCTGGGAGCACGGTTCGCAGAGCGGTTGCGGTTGTACGCTTCCTGCGCGCGAACGTTCTGTTGCCCGGGGCGAGCCCGACGGTCGAATTTGTTGAGTTCTAGAAAAACACACGGCGGTCGGTCAGAGTAGAAATGATGAGTGAAAGGATAAGCACCCACCGCCTGCATCACTGCTGTCGCTACCACCGTCATCCTCGTCATCGCTGTCGCCGCTCTCGCTGTCACCCAGCCCGTCCGACGAGACTTGATCGCTCTCCTCCTCTTCATCTTCCACAGCCGTCTTCGCCCGCTCCCCACTCCGCTTCTGGGCGACCGCAGACGGATTGAGCAACGCGTACTCCCTGCTGTTCTCGTCAATCGCGAACTCCGGGTTCTCGAACACCTTCGCGAATCGAGGATCGCTGAGAAGGCCCGATCTCTCCTTCTCTTTCTCCTCCGCTTCGACTTCATCATCGACCTCCATATCCGCTTCTCCCTTCTCTGTTGCCTTTCGCTGCCTCTTCTTCTCTTCCCGCTTCCTCGCGCGCTCCTCCTCGCGAAGGATCTTTTCAGCCAGCGCCTTGTTGACCTTGACGCCTGCCTCTTTCTTCGCGCGGATCCGCGTCTCAGCCAGCTTGTCCATTTTCTCTTGAACCATCCGCTCGCGGTGCTCGGCGTAGGCGAAGGGATTGGAAATAAGCCGCGCAGCTTCGTACAGCTTGAGTGAGATGAAGTATCCGTGCATGTAGGGCTTGAGTGTAGGGGTGCCGATGAGGTGGTCCAAGCCAAGTCTAATTACAACGTCAGTTTTCTGGGGTAATGGAGGACCAAGGAAAACGTACGCATTGAGTTCTGTCCGCTCGACGAACTTGTAGTCCTCGTACACGGAGCGTGTAGTCGAGTCTTCCATCTCTTCTGTGATGTTCTCCAAGAAGCTTGCCCAACGAGGCGCTGGCCCCAGCTGCGGGATATAGTACGCCGCCATTTGAATACCCTCATTGGCAGTCATGAGCAGCCCGCTGTCCGGAACATGATGCAGGTCGTTGAGATCGTGCGCTGGCGTGATGGACGCAAAATTCGTTGAAGGCTACAAGTCTCGTTAGCACCTGGATACACGAGACAACTGAGGAAAGACGTGCAGAATTCCGGTCCCAGATTTTGATGACCTTCTTGTCGGCGCTGATCACCATCCCATCTCCAGCCATCCTGCTCCCGCCGTCGATCCAAGCCACGTTTTTCACCGGCAATCCGTAACCCTGGTCCTTCGTAGCGAACGGCCGCGCAGAACGTATGTCGTACAGTAATGTGTGGCCAGTGGAGGTCCCAATCGCGTAGGATAGACCATCTGCTCGCGAAGCGATAGCAGCGACAGACAAATCTGGAGGCAGACCAGCTGCACCCACGCCCGTCTGCATTAGCCTGTTTTTCGGTAATCGCAATGTACCGACGCTGGACCGCGAGCGGGGGTCCCAAAATTGCACGGTTCCGTTCGCTTCGATACCGAACGCAAGAAGCTGGTGTGCGGGATTTATGTCTACCACGTTCACACCTGATATATCATCGGAGCCGTCTTCGTTCTTGAGCACCAGCGGGGTCATAAATCGTCCTTGGCCAAGGTTGAGGCGGTATATTTCGTTTCCGGAGGCAGTAAAGTACGCATCGCAGGAGGGAAAGTGGTAGGCAAGCGAGCGTCCGAATCGAGGTATTCGAGTGCGGTAGTGAAAGCCGCCTTGGGTATGTAGGTCGATTGTTCGGTCGTTTTGAAGGTGTATTGACTTGGTCCAGTCATCTGACAACATCTACAGACAGATAATCGGTGGTTAACGCCGTCGACCCAAGGTCCGCGCACCATCAGAGTATAACTCACGTACAACAAAATCAACATTTTCAGCATCGGTATGTCGCTCGAACTTGATAGCAAGCTGATCCAGATCCCAGACACGAATCTGCGGTTTGTACGTTCCAGTAGCAATGACGTGATGCCCGTCCCTCGTTGTCTTTATGCGGTTGCTGGCCTCCGGGAATTCGAAGCCCTGGATGAGCTCAATTGTGCCCTCGACATGCTCTCGAATCACGCGTTTCCCTTTGCCCTTGGCAGCGGCTCGTTTTCGAGTGAGCCAGTCTGGCAAAGAAGACGATGAGCCGGCAACAGCGCCATTCACGGTGTAGACCTTGACATCGTTGGCCATTGCAGGCAGCGATGAAGGTGTGAGCAGGAAAAAGTACGCTTACGTAACAACAGCAGAAAAATAGCCCGGTCACGTTTCGATCAATCTTGACATGACGTCATGGCTTAGGACCTCGCCCCGGCAATCAAGGTGATATGCAATGCCGAAAAGCCGGTGACTTGTGCTGTCGGCGCTCAAACCTAAAATTGAGAAACTGTACATCCCACAATTCCGGCAATCTCCGGAGCACGGAGCACAACACAAGTGTTGAGGTAAGGATCAAGCCCATCGTCGTCGTCGCCAGCAAAAATGGTCAATATCCCTAAGTACGTTTTCCTGAGCTATGCATTATGTCGGCACTGCTGACGGTTTGCGATGATCCTCAGGACACGCAGGACCTGTGAGCATATTCTGATGGCCCTCCAAACCGGTATGCAAATGACTGAACGACGGAATGATCTCTACAGACTGCAAGGGCAAGAACTGCAAAAAGCACACGTGCGTGTAGTTGTGTCTTTCGGTCCTGCGAGTACGAGCTGATTGAGCTATCGTAGACCTCATAAGGTAACACAATACAAGAAGGGCAAGGACTCCCTGTTCGCGCAAGGAAAGCGCCGTTACGACCGCAAGCAGTCAGGTTATGGTGGACAGACTAAGCCTGTCTTCCACAAGAAGGTGCGTGCTGTGCGCGCACTGAAGGTGATGCAGAGGTTGACGATGAGCTTTGCGAACAGGCGAAGACAACGAAGAAGGTTGTGCTGAGGCTGGAGTGCACCGCATGCAAGTACAAAATGCAACTCGCCCTCAAGCGTTGCAAACAGTGCGTTCTACCTGTCGTCAATCCTTTTTCTTTTGCTCATGAGTCACGTAGCTTCGAGCTTGGTGGTGAGAAGAAGACTAAGGGTGCTGCTCTCACTTTCGTATGTTCATCATGGCCTTCGTCCTATATTCATTGGTTCTCTGACTCAGACTTCGTCTCTAGTGAGCGTGTCGTCTGTGTATTATGGCTTATGTTACACTTCACGTTTCACTCTACATGGCACCGAATATGGCATGCACATCCACCTCAGAATGACTCCGCCACTTGACTGCGTCAAGGTCCTAAGCATCGATGATTATCAACATTGTTCTCCCTGAGACTCGAGCTCAGTGTATTTGTGCGCGGATGGTGAGATTGAGAGATTGAAAGACTTGATCTAGATGTCTCTCTGCGTTCACCCACGGACTAGTTTGACCTTCAGCGTTCAAATCACGCCGTTTGATTATGTCGTGCTCCCGGACTCCATCAATGACTCACGAACGCACCCATATAAGCTTCTAACGTCTTGTACTCCCAACTAGATGAAAGCACATGTCAAACGACGAGCCAACCCTTCCCGCTGACTACCTCAACCCTCCACGGCCGTCCCGCTCTCTCGCTGGCCGAGTCGCCATCGTCACTGGCGCAGGATCCCAGGCTGCCGGCATCGGCAACGGACGCGCAGCCGCTGTCCTCCTCGCCGAAGCCGGTGCCCGTGTCGTCTGCGCCGACATCGACCTCGAATCGGCAGCCACTACCGTCTCCATGATTACCACGGAATTCGGGAACGGCATGGCCATAGCCGTTCAGACAGATGTTACCAAAGCGGAGGACTGCAAGCGCACCGTAGACCTGGCGATGTCGCACTTCGGACGCCTCGATATCCTGGTGAACAATGTCGGCGTCGGTGGGCCGCGGGGCACGGCGGTGGATGTCGACCCGGAACAGTGGGCACGCGGGCTGGAGGTGAACGTGACGAGCATGATGCTGATGGCGAAGTACGCGGTGCCGGCGATGGAGCGGAACGAGCGCGGCGTGGTGAGCGGGAGGGGCGCGATCGTGAACATCGCGAGCGTGGCCGGGCTTATTGGAGGCACGCCGATGCTGCTGTACCCGACGAGCAAAGGAGCGATCGTGAACATGACGCGAGCGATGGCCGCGCACCATGCCCCTGCTGGCATTCGGGTCAACTGTGTCTGTCCTGGTGCGTTCTGAGACCACTGTCCAGTTGAGATCCCAGCGCTAACTGATGCTCGACAGGGATGCTCTTCACGCCCATGCTGTACAGCCTCGGCATACCCGAAGAAGTTCGCGAGGCGCGCTGTCAACGCAGCCTTCTCAAGACAGAAGGAAATGGGTGGGACGCCGGCGCTGCTGTGCGGTTTTTGGCGAGCGATGAAGCGCGCTGGATAACTGGCGCTGTCCTGCCCGTTGATGCTGGGACAACCGCGGCAATCCCACAGGGGGGAGCCCTAGGCAAGGCGAATATATTCTCTACGTTGGGTAGCGAAGGTGATAGTAAATAACCCCAGCAGAGAATCATACCAACGAGCAAGTGTGCTGCCTTCTGTTCGAAAATGTAATTCCGTGTCTGCGATCTGCGTTATACTTTCCAGAGTTCTTCGTGTGGTCAGCACCATGTCTCATTCCTGCGAGCTTCCCCTTTTACGTGCGTTGTCTAGGACAGGCTAATCATTGCCCCTGCCCTTCATGGCCTACTTCGAGTCGCTGGACTTGCGCTACGGCCCTCCATACCCTTACAAGCCTAATGACATCTCCTCGGTTGCGAACTCTTCATTCACAGCAGCCGTCTGTAATCGGGACCATGGTCACTGCATCGTCTGCGGCTACGCGACCAAGTTCGGACTTCTATTGTTCCAGTTGTCGACACTGCAATGGTATTGCCAATCTTTACCCTACCGACCGGCCGCTTCTAACTTAGCTGCTTCTCTTCATCGGTGGACTTTGCTGAAGGAGCGCCGTTTCATTCCTCCCCAAGCGAAGTCACTCGGACGCGAACCTCGCAATGGTGTGCTGAGTGCGGCAACCATTCTCTTGCCTTTGAAGCCTGCGAGTTTTACATACGCTATGATCCAGATGTAAGTACAGCTCGCTTGATATGGTGTTCCGTTGCTTTTAAGTTCGAGCAACCAATCTGGCGCGCCCGATCTAGCTCGATTTCACGGTCGGGCGGTCGACCTTCACACCGACCAGCCCCGCACGCCTTTCCACGGCGCGTTTCTTGCCCATGAAGCGCGCGTGAGGGGCCAGTAACAACGACACGCCCGTCATTCTGCCGCCCTCTGGCAGGAATGGATTGTTGCTCGGGACGGCGAAAACGGACATGGAAGCGACGATAGAATCGGCGCCAGCCCCGTCTTGACCTCGGATTCCGCCGATATCTCATCGTCAGACATACCTTCACACGAAAGTAGACTTCCCCCAAAACCGAACGCGTGCGCGTGTCCGGAGCCCGTGTCTGCTGCTGCATTGCGCAACTCAGCTCCTTCAACGAGACTCTTCGCGTTCAGTGAGCCGTTCACCAACCCCGAAGCGCTTGAGCGCTTGCGGCAGATCTTCGTCCAGCAGCTCAGTTGGAAGTCCGCCGTAATGGAGGGAGAGACGTGGGACGGTACCACGGAGGAGAATGTCGCCAAGTATACAGCCTGCTCAACCACACCAGAGGATCGACTCCGCGCACGCCCGTTCCTCCACCTACCCCAATTTCTGCACCGAGTAGCTCTGTCCCTTAGATCGTAGGTAGCACGCCAGGGACCTGTATGGAACAAAGTGGCCGGACTTGCTTTACATACATCTTAGACACCACGATGTTGTCAGGTAGGAAGTGACTGCACGACGTGTGCATCTCCGAATACACCCCTTCGCCTTTCCCTCAGTCCTCAAGGCCTCATGGGCGACAAATATTCGACTTACGTGCCGATAGACTACTCACTCCATTGGTACCCAAGATCTGTACAGTGCCGATCTCTATCTACGGTGACACAACATCTTCCTGCTTGGCTTCCGACTCGTCCTTAAATCCCTCTTCTCCAGCCCGCGCCCACTTCTTCAACGCCTCCAATTCTGCAGCAGGTTTGAACACTGTCGACAGCTCAAAACGTTCGTCGCATGCGCTACGGAATTCCTCGACCCTCTCAGACTTAATATATGTCAAGAACGACATGATGTCCAGCGCCGCCTGCGTGATTAGACGAGTAAATCAGATTCAAAGAATGATGTCCTAGGAATAAGAACGCACGGGAATATCAAGCTTCGATTCGGGCCCGAGCACAGAAAAGACAGTCGCCTCGACGTCCGGCAGCGGCGCTTCGAGGGTCTGGGCAACCTTAGCAGCAGCCAGGACAGAGCGTGGTTCGGAAGCATGCCGCTGCAGGTACTGGGAATTGTACGTGTCCAGTGATAACTCGTCAGGGAGGAGCTTCTGCAGAGCCTCAAGGACGAGCGGCCCGACGGGGGCTGGCAGTGGCTCCCGAAGCGCGGAGAATGCCTGCCGGAAGTGGACGAGCCGGACGTGCAGCTCTGGGTGCTCCGAGTCGAGTGCGTGCGCATGATTGAGCGCTTTCACCGCCTGCAGGAATTTCTCTGAATCAAGAATCGTGTCAAAACAAGCCAGGGGAACGAGAACAGGGGGAGGCGTACTTCTCCGGATGGCGACGTCGTAGATAACGATCCACACGTCGATGTTATCCGTCACGAGATTGTGGAGGGGCTGGAGAAGTTTGGCGGCCCGTTCGAGAGGGTCGTCGACGCTGAGGAGTTTGAGGCCCTCGGGGTCGTCGTCCTTCGCAGGGCCAGCTTCGAGACCTTTGTCTTCGTGTGCGGAGGGTGCAGCGGCTGGACGAAACGTATCCACGCTTAGAAGGGAACCCTGGGTATGGGACAGGAGAGCCAGGTATACCTTTCTTGTTGTCCTCTTGCACCTTTTGCGCGGCCTTCTTTGCCTTTTTCTTTGCCTTTTTCTCAGCGTCCGTGAGGGGTGCTGAAGTACTTATGTAAGCTCATAGGCCGCAGCCTGGAAATTGTCGAGAAGATCTCACCTGACGTAGCGGCAGAGGCAATGGAGGGGTCGTCATGAACGGCGACATATATCTACAGGAAATGAATGGATGAGGCTCTAGCAAAGGAGCTTGAAGCAAAACAAAACATACTCGAGAGGCCGATAAGGCCGCTTTGACATACGCAGGATGTGATCGCAGATGGTCTTCCCATTTGATGAGCCTGACAGCGAATGTTCAGCGCTTCAGCGACAGATAGCGTGCACACGAACTAGTACGCACTTCATGTAGATATTGAGTGTGAACTTCCGCAGATTGTACCCATGGAAGTCATACTGGTCATCTTCGATCTCGTTGAAGATCTGCAAAAACGCGACGTCGATGACGCGTTGATAAGAAACAGGAACAGTAAGTAATTACCTTTTGTACTGCTAAGTATTTCTTCAACGCAAGGTTTAGCTTCCCATTACGGTAGTGTGCATCAGCTTCCTCCGTGAGGTACAGCAGCGACTGCATGTCCTCCAAATCCGCGCCAGGGCTCGCAGCGTCTTTCTGGGGACCTACCATTCAGCTCAGCACCAACAAAGAACAATGCACCCACTTTCGTGAACAAGCCCAAGATGGCGCTGGCCTCGTCCACCAGCCCTGCACGTAACAAGTATTTGGCAGTCTTGGTGTTGAGGAAGCGATCCTGGCCGTCCAGCAGCCGTGCTTCATCCACGGCACGCGCGGCACCAAAGGGGTCCCCAGCGCGTTTTAGCGCGCGGCCCTTGGCGGTGTGCAGCTCCGGCAGCGTTGGCGTATGTGCGAGCGCGACCTCGATCGTCTTCAGCGCATCCTTCGGCCGGTTGAGGTACGAGTAGTGCTGGGCGAGGAAGTAGA
Source organism: Lyophyllum shimeji (assembly GCA_026008595.1). Taxonomy (NCBI): domain Eukaryota; kingdom Fungi; phylum Basidiomycota; class Agaricomycetes; order Agaricales; family Lyophyllaceae; genus Lyophyllum; species Lyophyllum shimeji. The sequence goes on from BRPK01000006.1 coordinate 766,524, forward strand.
GTGTCCAGAGGTACGTCGTGGGCTCCGCTCCGGCCGCGGCACTTGATGAAGATGGGGAGGCTGATTCGGGAGAGAAATCCGCTCGTGCGGTTTCAACGATATCTTCGATGACCTGACGCTTAGCGTCGTCCGTGTAGAGTGCCTTAACGTCGACAAAGAGTGAGGGAATGCCTTTAGTCAGCCCGGAGAGAAGGTAGGGCTTCACGAGGTCAAGGAAGTCGTCTCCGGTGGCAATGTTTAGCGCTAGCCGTCGTGGGGCGGTGGCTTTGGGAAGCTGGGTGGAGAATAGGCGCAGAGTCTCCAGGGCCTCTGTGCTTGGGGAGTCTGATTCGAGATTAAGAGATACAGGTCTTCTGCCGATGAGGCGTAGCGACTTACCAAAAGAAATGCCCTGGTTGGAAAGGTAGCCCCGGTAGTAGTCGTAACACTCGGGATTATGCTCGATCAGCGCTCGCCATGCATGCTCCGCCTCATCCGAACCAAGCTTCGAAAGCAGCCGCGCTGAGAAGAGTCAGGACAGCATGTCATATTGAGCAAAAGAGCTTACCTCGCGTTTCCATGATCGCTGTACGGTCCACGATGGCACGGGATTTAGCATTCACGTCGAGCAGAGACAGGGCTTCCGTAAATTCACCCATCTCTTCGAGAAGATGGATGTGATAAAGCAGTGTTTCGGAATGCTCGATGTCATAGTCCGAAATATTCTGACACCGAAATATGAGATGGAAGCGAGAGAGCGGGGACGTGAGCACACACTTTCAGCGTCCGTTCATAGTGTTCCAATGTCTTCCGCGCCTCGGGTAGGTTTCCACTTAGATGATATGCGACTGCCAGGGCAATCCAATGCTGGCGAAGGGTGGGACGGATCCTAAGGAGGGTATGCCGCGTTTCCACCAGCCCATCGAATAGCCGTAGTTGAGTTTGGAGTTGGGCCGCGTCGCGCAAGATGTTCAGATTTTCCTGCGTCGGGATCCAAGATCAAGTATATTGGCATTTCAATCGGGCGCCAACGTACTTTATCGAAGCGGAGTGCTTGTGTATACGACTTCAGTGCCTCCTCATAGTTCTTCTCTCCCTTCTGTATGAGGCCGAAAACGTGCCAACAGATGTGGGAGGTCAAGTCTAACCTCACGCCCTTCTTCACGAGGTCAATTCCTTCCTCCCGCCTGCCCATATGGGTCAAGATGAGCCCTTTCATGCATATTGTTTCTGTAGGAGGCTTTAGCACCCTCGTCTACTACCCAAACCGCTCGACACGCACCCCCATGCTCAGGAAATTTCTTGAGGATCTGATCAGAAGTTTTGAGGCCCTTCTTGAGCTGCCGCGTCTCATAGAGGGTGAGAAGTTCCTTGAAAAGTGTAGCTTCCTTGGACGGAAGAATCCTTTTGGCAGGAGTGGGCAGGACTTTTGACATGAAGGTTATCACAGAAATTTCAAGATGGAACAAAGGTAAACAACGCGTGCTCGCTGACAGGCGCGCTTCTCCTTGTCCTCCTCATCACCCCACACCATGGTGGCTCAGACTCGCCACGGCGGCCAGCCCTCCCCTAAGAAAAAGCTGGCCTTCCGCGAGAAGCTCCTGGGCAAAGGTCTTTCCACCGATGCCCTTCTGAAGAAATTGAAGGCCCTCCACACGGAATTGGCTGCTCTCGATCAAGAGGCTGTCGATATCAATTCACTCAGCACAGTACGCAAGGAGCTCGTGAACACGTCGATTCTACTTCACAAGGATCGAGGGGTCAAGGCATACGCGGCTTGCTGTCTCGCGGATATCCTTAGGCTCTATGCTCCCGATGCACCATATACACAAGCCGAACTCCGCGACATATTCCAGTTCTTCTTTCGCCAACTCACCAATGGCCTCAAAGGAGCCGACTCCTCGTACTACAACGAGTACTTCCATCTTCTGGAATCTCTGTCGACAGTCAAGAGTGTTGTGCTCGTGTGCGACTTGCCAACCGCGGAGGAACTCATGGTCGAAATCTTTCGCGATATCTTCAGCCTCGTCAGACGCGACTTGCCCAAGAAAATCGAGATATTCATGGCGGACATCCTCATCGCCCTCATTGACGAGGCCCAGGTGTTGCCGACGGAGGTATTGGAGACGCTGCTGTCTCAGTTTATGGAAAACCATACCGTGCGTGTGATTCTTTGTTCCTTTGCTGCACCACGGTCTCTACGCGAGCATGGTTCCGTCTCCAAATATCATGGTCAACCATTCCTGCTCTTCCACTCCATCTGCTTGCATTTGGAAGCCTCCTTTTCAACACCGTTCACATAACATATCCTGACGACATCCCGGGTGGTTCTACAGCGTATAGAACAGGCTGGATACCGACTAGCTGTGCAAGTATGTAACGCAACCGCCGATAAGCTTCAACGTCACGTCTGTCAGCACTTCACCGACATCATCGTGGCAAATTCCCGCGATGAAGACTTCAACGAGATCCGCACTGCCCACGAGCTCATCAAGCGCCTCAATCATTCATGTCCTGGGCTGCTGCAAAGTGTCATTCCGCAGCTGGAGGAGGAGCTACGCGTCGAGAACGTTGCACTCAGGCTAATCGCGACGCAGACGCTGGGGGAGATGTTTGCGGACAAAAGCGGTTCGGAACTGGCAAAGAAGTACCCGACGACGTGGAATATCTGGGTGCTTCGGAAGAACGACAAGTCTGCGAGTGTGAGGTTGAAGTTTGTGGAGGCGATGAAGGGCTTGTTTGTCAATCTTCCTGAGCAAAGGGAAGTTATTGAAGGTCGGTGTAACAAGTCGTGGTGCTCCGCGTGCTTACCGTCTTTCAGAGTCGCTCCTGTCGAAATGCTTAGACCCGGATGAAAAGGTTCGAGCAGCTGTATGCAGGATTTACGGCCAGCTCGACTACGAAACTGCTTTGCACCACGTGTCGGAAACGCAGTTGCGGGCGATGGCCGAGCGGGGGGCAGACAAGAAGGTAAGTTCGAATACCATATACCTGCTTCCATCATCTCATTAGCTCGGTAGTCAACAGTCCGTGGTGAAGCCTTGACGAGTCTCGGGAAGCTGTACAGCCTCGCATATCCTGAAATGTACGTCCGTCCACTCCCTTCCCTGTCCATTTTTTAAGAAATTCATAGCGAGAACAACGAACCTTTGGCGATAAAGCAATTCGCATGGATCCCCAATACCATCCTGCAAATGATAGGCGTCAACACAGAAGTGAGGTGCGCAAGCAGTTACCTAAGTCCGGCCTCTTCGACTCACAGTTTCGTAAGGACGGTGGTGGAGGAGGTCGTTATGGATTATATCTTCCCTCTCCCATCCTCATCAACGGCGTCTACCTCGAAGGGCGGGGAAGTCGACGAAGTGGCATGGACGGATAGGTTACTCCATACAATGAAGTATCTTGAGGAGAAGTCTATCAATGCCGTACTCGTGTTGTCAGGGTTGAAGCAGGTGTGAGTAGGTGCAGATCAGTTGATTTCTCGATCTGACCGCTTGCCTTAGTCGTTCGACTGTGTACGAACATTTCTTGGACGCTTGCATCAAGAATAATGTCAGTCGTTCTGTTCTCGCACATATCATACCATATTCTTACGAATCTTCTTAGGGTGGCATTATCGACGAAGACGAGGATAAAGTCACTCAACGGCTCAACGGCCTGATCCAATACCTAGCCCATAGTCAGGCTCTACCCATATCTCCACCTTCTCATCGAAAGTAATGTCTTATTTTTCGTACAGACAGTTTTCCGGATCCTTCCAAAGCCATCGAGGATCTGGAAGCTTTTGCGAAGCTGAACGAAAGTCGGCTCTACAAGCTGCTGAAAACTTGCATGGATCCTCAGACAGACCTGAAAGGTCTTGCCAAGGCAACGGTGTGCCGCTTCCAGCTCCCATTCCATCACCAGACTGAAAAATGCTTTCCCAGAACGAGTTTCAGCGGAGGGTAGAGCAACAATGCCCGAATCAGGCTGCAACGCTGCTCACCCTCCTCCGACGCTCCAGCTACCGCATCCTCAATCAGTCTTCCATACCCACCCTCATCAAGCGTGTCAACAGGGGTCATGGACAGACTAATGGTGCGGCGCACACGACAGCAGGCAACGCCCGAACCCTTCTCAACTTTATCTCCAAGCACTCGCCCCCGCTTTACAAGTCGCATATCGGCGAACTCACGAAAGGCATTGCCGACGAGAAGAATACTACCTTGGTGGAGACTTGTCTACATGCACTGGCAGGGGTCCTTCGATGGGATAACAAGCTGCTTCCGACGGACAAGTAAGTTTTCACGTCTGACGCCTCCTGGTCGACGTGAATGGTTGACGTGGGATCCCTTTACCCCTATCGTTGACTTTTCCAGGCGGACGCAAGACCGAATATCACGCTTCGCGTACGAACCTTATCCGCGTCTCGCTAAATTTGCTGCGCGAATAGTCGCTGTTGCCAGCAACTTCGAAGCTGGTTGTGCAGACCTTGTCAAGGTAAAGATTTGAAGCTGGGTTATATCGCACTGATCGACTACTCCTTCACAGGGGTTGATCACAGACCTTCATGAATGCACTCCTGAAACCCTGGTTGCGCACATAGCCGCGCTCGTGCAGGTCGCTCGGTTTGCACCTGAAGCTTTCGAGGAGCAAAGCGATGTCATCATGACTTTCCTACTCAAAGAGGTGCTCATGGTGCCGATCCTACCCGATCCTGTAGGTCTCTTCTCACGTCCCTTCATGACAGAGGCTGATGGATGCGATAGAACGAGATGGATGTCGACGAGGAATGGGTCTTGGATGAGGATGTGTCCCCGAAGCTGCGGGCCAAAATCCTTTCTCTCAAGGTCTGCCGGTACCGCAGTCTCGCCCACGCGTCTTCAGATAAGGCGTTGGACATCTCGACCCCGGTGTTGAAGATGTTTGCGACATTGCTGGAATTCAGTGGGTCGTTCACAGGTGAAGCTGGTGAAGAGTGAGTACCTTCAGTTGGTATCACCAGTCCTCGTGGTGATAATATTGCTGTCGTAGCCCGAAAGTAATGTCGAGGATGCGGCTACAGGCGGCAGTGTCCTTGCTCCATCTCTCAACAGTCGAGACGTACGCTCAAGCGATTTCCCCGAAGTTTTTGCGGCTGGCAGTCACTGTCCAGGTAAATCTGCTGTCGCACTCTGAACCTCTTTGCCTCATAACCGCTGTTAGGATTCTTGTTACAACGTTCGTGTCTTGTTTCTCACGAAGCTTATATCCCTCCTACAACCACGCAAACTCCCACCGCGGTACAACGTTATTCCATTCCTCACGGTCCATGATCCCGAGAGCGATGTCAAGGCCACGGTAAGCACCATCTGCGTTCGCAACAATCCCACTGACGTGCGTTGGTTGTCGCAGGCAGCGTCGTACATCACAGGAGCGTTGAAGAAAACGAAACATAGTATGCTTTGGTTTTTTTTTACTCGCGGAAACGCTCGAAACACTGACCTTCTCTCTAGATGTCAGGACGGAACATCTCGAGATTATATTCATCCGATTACTACATCTCCTTGCTCACCACCCTGACTTCAACAAAGCACACGAGGACCTTCTCGACATTGCCAAGTCAGTCCGAGCGTCTCATTTCCAGTCCAGGTATTGACCAATCGCATCCTTCCCCAATCAGATATATCCAGTTCTATGTTGAACTCGTGGCTTCCCCTGACAATGTTTCGCTGCTATACCACCTGGCCCTCAAGATGAAATCTGTCCGCGACTCAGAATCACATACATATACCGAGGTTGGTGGCACAGGCATATCGCCTCAAGTTTCCACGCCAACAACGCCCTTCCAGAACCTATACATCGTTGCGGAGCTCGCCCAGGAGCTAATAAAATTCCGTGCCAGCAGTCGTTCGTGGACCATACAAAGCTACCCAGGGAAAGTGCGGCTGCCATCGGATATCCTACGTCCATTACCCAGCCCAGAGGCGGCGAAGGAGGTAATCTCTACCTATGATGACATTTTTCGGAAGTCGCCTTACCGAATTCGATGCCAGATCTTGAAGACGGTGTATCTGCCAGAAGAGACGATGTCATGGCTATCGGAACTTTCGAAACCCAAGGTGAGAGCCCCTGCAACACCTTCCGCACGTTGGGCCTGAGCGTGTGTCAGGCGGAGAAGAAGGAGCGGAAAGTCCCAGTCAAGCGCAAAGCCCCCGCTCCGAAGACGAATGGCTCCGCCAAGTTCGTTGCTTGCTCGTATCCAAAAAGGCTTCGCGATTGACTGTATTCTCGTTTCAGGAGGACACGAGTCAAAAAACGGCGGCAATCAGACGACGAATCGGAAGAGGAGCCGTCAAGTGACGAGGATAGTGAGGCGGAACTCGAAGAGCGGGAGGAGCAGCCCAAGGAATCCGAACCGGATGAGCCAGACGAAGAGGAAGAAACAGAAGAGGAGCTGGGTCGCGGGGCGAGAACGCGCGCAAAGGTCAGTCCTCTCTGGGCTCAACGCTCCAAGCATGCTCTGATGATGCCACGGCTCAATAGGCCAGAAGTAGGAGGCAAAAAGCAGCCCAAGCCGCGAAGGGTGAAGTGACGAAGTCGGACGGCTGACAGGGATAGAGTTTGGTATCTTTTTGACAGTTTTTTATGGGCTTTCTTCCGTTCGTTCCCGTCGCTCAGTGCTGTCTGTACTACTTACTGCTTTCTTCATCGATGTATCAGCTGCTGTTACGAAGTCGTGTTCCCTAACGTTTACCTCGGTATACTTCCTATGTAATTTATGTTCGGCTGGCAAGTGACGTATACGAATATGCAGATGGACGAGAGACTATCCTAAGCTACACTGAAAAACTGCAAATGCAGGGCTTGCGGTCTCTATGATATGGCGCACCGGCCGGAAACCGCCCCTCCGAGATGATGGGACATGCGAGGCACCGTTCAGACTCCGATGCCGCATTTCACTTGCATTCGAAGTAGTGTTTGTGCCGCACCTTCAGAATACCAATGCGTGATACCAGGCGGCCCAGTATCATCGATTCTGAGCGTATGTCGGTGGGCTCTCTCTTGCAAAAAAACACTGACGGTTGGGAAGTACTGAGCAGGTGTTTCTTTTGAGGTAGGCAGGGCCGACCTCCGCTGTGCACCCCTCATGCACCCAGTGATCATTTTCTGCAACCCTCTAGGGTAGCTTGTGGTGAACAACACCCGAGAGACGGAGAATTTTAGCGGCATCGGCGCAATGACGTTGATCGGCATCACCCGCTGCTGCCTGCAAGCACTCGGGTCAGAAACCGAGCGCGTCATTGTCATTCCGGACTTATACCAAGAGAAGTGGGCGGCGACCTGCCTACCACTGCGAGGGGCATTCTAAAGGTAGAAGATCGAAATCATCCTTCGGAGATAAAATCGAGCACTTAGAGACAAATTCATCTACAGCTTCGCTCGTCCACGGCACTGGGTTACGCACCGATCCTCGCTTGCCCTGTGCACAAGTCAGGCCCCCTGGTGCTGACCTCCAGTACTTCGGCCGCCTCATCTTCATCGGTCGAGGCTTCGAGACCAGTGCAGCGATCAAATTCACTGATGATATTCAAATTGGTCGATGACAGCTAGAACAAACGAGGAGTAAGGCCGCGTCCCGACGACCCATGACAGGTGTGGTCAGCGCCACTGTCTACGCCACCAACCGTTCTTTCACCGCAAGCTACCAGGTACTTACTTGGCTCTTCGGGAAGGAGTCCATTTCTAGATTCTCTCGGGTGAGAAACTGGAACGTCCTGCCGAGTCAGCGCGATACCCTGTGTATCGATATCCTGCTGGCCACTTCTACATTCTGTCGTCGACATCCGCACTACCTGGGGATAGTGAGAGGTAGGCGTTAATGCGCGCGTTTTGTAACCTGCTCTTCAGTCGTTCGGCTCCGTCTCAAGTTGAGGGCATGGATCTTTCATTTCCAAGCGGATAGCGATATCCATGTTCCTTGATGATACAATTACGGAGAAGGTACGATGAGATTACAAATGCAAATGTAGATGATGCTATGATAACCTAGATAGTTAATACCTATGCACGCGATTTTTATATATATATCCTTTGAAATGAGCCCAAAACAACGATGACGATGCAAAGCGATACTCCCTCGATGACCTACACGGCTGAACGTCGAGCGTCCCTCACCCGAAGAAAAAAAAAGAACAGAAAGGCGAAGCTGATTAGAACCCATGAACTGGCGGGCCACGGCTCAGCTCCAAGCCGACTTTTTGCGCAAGCTGCATCCCAAGGGGCTCGAGCGCCTCCTTCCAAGTTTCCTTCCGGCGCCGACCCTCGAAGATGAAGCTCGAGCGCTCGCCCGTCTCGCCTTCAGGCCCAAACACGAAGACCTTGTCCTCGCGCCACGGCGCCTCCCCATGCGCGAAGGAGATCCACCGCTCCTGCATCGCGTCCCGCACCCGCGTATATGCCCACTCGTCAACGACGACGGCAGCAGGCCACTCCTCGTCAGTCCCGCCATCGGTGACGGAACCATATCCGAACGGCTCGCCGTCGTTATCGTCGTCGTCGCTAAACGAGTCGCAGAACATCTCCGGGGAGGACTGGGCAGACGACTGGGCAGAGGCGGGCAGCGGCACCGTGTCGAACAGGTAGATGAGGTCAACACCATGGTGAGGGGCACCCTTCGCGGGGCCCTCCTGGTCGAAGACATACCGCCACACTCCTCGCCCGCCGCGTTCGCGTCTGGCGCTCCGGGCTACGCACTCAGTGGGCCACGCCACACGGGCATCGTTGACGAGCTCCAACACCCGGTCCACAATCTCTTCGTCAGGCGTGTACGCGGTGATGTCATATGCGCGCATGACGTTGCTGGCCTTGGTAAGCGACTGGCACACAGCCTTGATACGTCTGACAACGGCGACTGGAGTCCAGAATGACGCGGGGAGCGACCACAGCGAGGAGTCGGCGGAGCAGTCTCCAATAATAAGAGGCTGGAGATTAGCAGGGAGGGCGAGCGCCGGAGTGCGTGATGGAGACCCCATTCCGCGAACGGAGGATCCGCTCCGCCCGCGGCTGCGCGCACGGGCGATGTGATCTTTGAGCTGGTGGTGGTGGCGCGAATGTGCGTCATTCTTCACGTAATAGTCCTTCCATCCTTGACGTAGGAAGACACCGTCGTCAACGGCCCGCACCAACGAACCGAGTGCCGCGAGCTTGTCCGCGTCAATTTGCCGGAGTTGCTCCACGGTAGTGACGTGTAATGCCGAGAGAATCCTCGACAGGTGCCAGCCTGCATTGGCGACGTCGGGGAGGTTGTGTTCCAGGAGAGCGCTTTGGACTATGGCGCGCTGGAACACTGGTCGAGTCTGGTTTTCAGCGGAGAGCAGGTGGCATAAGATGTCAGCGCCGCCCGAAGATTCACCGAAGATGGTGATGTTCCCAGCATCGCCGCCAAAGTCGCCAATGTAGTGATGTAGCCACTCCATAACCTTTCGCTGATCACGAAGACCTGTATGGGAGATTAGCGCCGTGCTAACACCATTCAACAGGAAACAACGTGCCATAGTTGCCAAACCCGTCTTCCCCGGCAGCAATGTTATCCTCACGAATCATGGGGCCTGCGGCAAAACCGAACAGTCCAATGCGGAAGCTAGGTGATATCAGCTGCTGTATCTTACTCAGGAAGACCTCCACTTACTTGAATGTGACGAGGATGACTGGCTTGCCCATGAGAATGCTCTTCCGGACCAGAGGTCCGCCATCGTAAATCCAGCTTGAGCCTGAGCCTCGGTCGCCGCCCCTATTGACCATGAAGGTGACCTCATGTACTATGCGAAGATGGCACACGACCTACCCATGCACCCACAACATAACCGGCAGACGAGATTGCGACGTAAGCCCGGCCGGGCAAGTAATGTTGAGATTTAAGCATTCGAACTCGTCTTGCTTGAGGACTTGCTGTGGCACCGCTTCGTCCGTTATCCCAACTAAAACCTCCTCAACGGTCTTCGATGTTCTAGGCTGTGGGCATATTGGTCTAGACTAGATGTTAAATTTATTCCCGGTCACACCATGGTATTGTACGCACCCGTGTCTTGAGGCATCAACCGTTGGAGGGTACGACTTCCATAGCTTGGACTGGCGGAAACGGGCAGGTACGGAAGCATACTTGATTCCCAAGTATTGATGTATCGGTGCATCTGGTGTTGATAGAGGATGATCGATGCCGTAGAAGGTCGTCTGCAGCAGGGCATGATGCACCCTTGGCACGGCTTGGTGACGTTTCTGCACGCTAGGCATGCTGCGAGTGATGGAGATCTCACGAGTGTCGAGAGAGACGGGGAGTACACGGGAAGGGGCAAGGTCAAAGGGAGGGGGCCAAAGATGTGGGCTGGATCATGGAGGAAAAGCAAGACACTTGTATGTGAATGCGGTGCTTCCGACGTCGCATGCTGCGATCGATCGTTTAGTAGGTGGAGGGGCCCAAAAACCAAGCCAGCTGTCCAGGATAGGCAACTCTGGAAATTCTCACGTGACACTGATTTGGACGATTTCGCGAAAGTTCCTCGGGTTGTGCCAGAGAACCAGGGAAGCCTTGCTTGATGGCACGCGTCGTGGGCTCTGATGCGGGCGTTCTGACACGCTGCCAAAATCTGTACGAAAGCCTCGCAGTCGCCCATTTGGAACGCCGTGGTCGGGCCTTGATTTCTGACGTACAAAGTGACGCATTAATATGAGTAGTAATAGGAAAGTATGTCACGAACTCACGACGAACTCATCATGAGACCATTTTCCAAGACAGGGTTTCTAGATCCCTACGGGAAAGGTAACGGAAGAGGGACGTAAAGAAAGATGCATCCATCGGCTGGACGGAGCTTGCCCCTTGGCAAATGGGACAGGGATGGCGTCGAATGGGAGCGTGTTTATGCTGTTTCGTTTGTGGCTGGTCAGGACGTGACGATGGGAAAATGGGGATTGTCCTGATCATCGGAGAGAAGCCTTCGATTGGCGCCATGATATTCACGAGAAGACGAAGGCAGAGCAAAAGTCGGCAAAAGCCCTCGCTTTCGCTCGAAGGCAAAACCCAAGACAGCATATTAGAGGCCTCAGAGTATATCTCAGCAGAGATACGAGAGAAACGAGTAGACCCCTGCTTCAATTCCGCCTTGAATACGGTCGAAGAAAGGTACGCCGCTGCCTACCGAGATGGACCGATGAGATTGCGGGCGACACATATCACTGCAAGGCGCAGCCTGAGGACTTTGTAAACGTCAATATACGCTCGAATTCCTTCGAGCGCATGATTCAAGCAGAGACAGTCAAAGGAAAATATTCGAAAGGCTGTCAGCGACTATGGAGTTCGATGCAGTATGGTCAGACGGTTCTAGAGGTATGATTGTAAAAATACTGCGCACCTGATTGTCGCCGCGACAGCACTCATAATGAACAGCTAACGAAGTGATCTACCACTGAGATTGAACGCTACCAAACCACACATCGGACTGCAGAATAGTAGTGAACAACATCTGTGTATGTGCTCTTCAGCAGCACGAGAGACAAACACGAATCGTCACAGGCGACGATCGCGTTGACATGAACGCGAGACAGAGGGACATGCATAGTTCAACAATGAACTACGAGGAGGCTACATGCCTGGACAGGCATTACAGCAAAGAACAGAGATTCTGAGCGAGCAATCGCAGGCGCTTCAGCGCAGGAGGTTAGGACAGGTTGTGGTGGTCTACGAAGGAGTCGTGGTTGTGGTCGAAATGAGGTTGATCGATACTGTCGATCGATCCTCATCATATCATAAACGGCAATCTCCGCCGGCAACCTCAAAGATCTCCAGACCACGGTTAGGGGAATTGATCCGAATTCCGATTGCGCTCATCCGAGTCTTCAGTCCACGTTCCCGCTTCTCATGCCGTCGCATCCCCGCAAGCGCGCGGGCAGACCTCACGTGGTGGACGACGTTCGCGGCGTCGTGGAATGGGGTACACCTACTGGCACCTCCGCGCACCGTCCTACACATCTATACCGATGCGAGCGGCACCAAGGGCATCGGGGGTGTGTTCCGCAACCACTGGTTTTCGGCACGTGTCCCGCGGCGCCACAAGCACAAGGACATTCAGTTCAAAGAACTGCTCGCAGTCGCCGAGGCGGTGGACCGGTGGGGCGACCAGCTGCGCGGCGCGCACGTCGTCTTTCACGTCGACAATGACGACGTCGTCGTGGCGCTCACCAAGTTCACAAACCGCTCGCCCCACACGATGGACCTGCTCCGCAGGTTCCTGATGAAGACCGCCTCCCTCGACCTCACCTTTTCAGCTGTCTGGTTATCCTCTGCTCAGAACGCGCTTGCTGACTTTGCCTCTCGTTTCTTATATTCGAAAATGTTCACTCTTGCGCCGCTTCTCGACCGGCAGCCTACCTCGAAGCCCCGCCAGCCGACTGGTACGACAGGAACCCCTTCTACTCCAGGCGGGTGGCCTTCTACCTCTGGTATGGCCTCGCCTCCAGCACCCGGCGCACCTACTCCACCGGGCAGAAGTCGTTCCTCAACTTTGCGGTACTCAACGGCTTTGCCGCACCCCACGCCATCCCCGCCACACAGCCCGCCATTATGGAATGGGTCTGCTCCCTTGCCGGCCGTGTCGAGCCCAAAACTATCAAGGCCTACCTTAGTCATGTCCGCTCCCTCCACGTCGACAACGACCTCCCCTTCGCCGTCGCCGAGGCCCCTGTCGTGCAGCGCCTCATCCGAGGGATCAAGCGCTTTCACGGCGAACGGGATCGCAAGCCTAAGCTGCCCATCACCCTCAACATCCTCACCACCATCCTTTCCGCATTTGCTAGCGCCGCGGCCAGCAACGACGACTCCCTCATGCTTGGTGCGGCGTGCCGCGCCGCATTTGCAGGATTCCTTCGCTGCGGCGAATTCACCGTGCGCTCTGAGGAGAAGTTCAGCCCCGCCGTCCACCTCACGCGCAGCTCCGTTTCCTTCCACCCCTCCTTCGCGGATGCCACCTTCTGCCGTATCGAGCTCCCGGCGTCCAAAACCGACCCCTTCCGCAAAGGCGTCTCCGTGGTGCTTGCCGCGGCGCCGGGTGCCGTCACCTGCCCGGTTGCCGCCCTCAAGCGGATGTTCACCGAGCAGCCCGCACCTCCCCATGCTCCCCTGTTCATGCGGCGCAGTGGGAAGCCGCTCACCCGTGGGTTCTTCATTGAATCCGTCCGCTCCGCCCTTCTGGCCGCCGGCTTCGAGGCTAACAAGTACGCCGGCCAGAGCTTCAGGCGGGGCGCGGCGACATCTGCCGCCAACGCCGGCTACTCAGAGGTCGAAATTCAGCGGCTGGGCCGCTGGCGTAGCGACGCGTACAAGCTGTACATAGAGGTCCCCGCCACCCGCATCCTTCATATGTCCTCTCTCCTCCACTGGGTCCAACCCTCGGCAACCATTTTCGAACCTCCGGTTCTTCAGGCTGCCATTCCTCCATTGGCTTGAGTCCTGTCCCCGTGACGGACAAGAGAGCGTGTAGAGCCCACCAATAAATTGGTTGCCCCCAACACTCCCGGACTTGTGCCTCGTCGGACTTCCCTCCTCCTCTCCCTCCTCCTTATCGACTTCGCGAGGTCTTGATGATCGCTGTAGTGTGTGGTGTGTGTGACTACAGCGGGTCAATACACGTGGGTCGAACTCCGCGAACCTCTGGCTCTACGTTCCGCCACCAAAAGTACGATCGTACTAGATTTATTCGTACGCCTGCAAATTTCTCGATCTCTATTCTTCCGTATCCTACTTATAAGCCTGCGAGGGGCTGTGGACAATTCTTCAGTCTCACGCACTCCCTCGCAGGTCAGTAGCTTATTTCTTCACCTTACCTAGTCTCACGCACTCCCTCGCAGAGCGTGCTCAATACTATCGTCTCCGGACGAGCTTTTTTCATTCCACCCACCACTCCCTGCAGATACAATCCTGTTCCTTACACTACTTCGCTTCTGCTACATCACTTAGTTTACTTAGCTCGTTATACTCGCTGGCTTGAGTCCTGTCCCCGTGACGGACAAGAGAGCGTGTAGAGCCCACCAATAAATTGGTTGCCCCCAACACTCCCGGACTTGTGCCTCGTCGGACTTCCCTCCTCCTCTCCCTCCTCCTTATCGACTTCGCGAGGTCTTGACGAGAGTAAGACGAACTGCCGTTGCTACAGACAATGTACAACATCCCAAAGCACGCTAGTACACCAATTAATATCACCCTCTGACCCTCACTACCTTCCGCTTGCCTTTCTGTGCTCCGCCGGGCATGCCAGGCGTAGGTGCACCACCAGGCATGGCGTTTTCCGTTGCGTTCATCCCTGCTTTCACCGTCTCGATGAGCACACCGGTCGAGACCGCGGGTGAATAAGGCGAAACGCGGCTCGCGAGGGGCGGGAGAGGCTCAGGAGGATTTGGGAGACGCCGTCCACGGGTTTGTTTCGATTGTGGTGCGGCTGGAGACTTTGTTTTCGTCTGAGCTGGTTGTTTTCCTTTGCTCGACGAGCTGGTCGTCTTGGAAGGAGTCGCTTCTCGGACGGGAGGAGACATATTGTACGGAGGTTTAGGAATGTTTTCTGGCTTCGCATGCTGTATGTGGAGGGAGATGAATTCTAGCAGCTGCTTCTCTGTAACAAGTGGTTCATTGCCGCCATTATTAGACTGTTCCGTGGGTACTCACTGGTTTTCACCATTGGGTTTACAAGTTTACCATCCTTCTTCCATTGCACACGTACTCTTCCTGGATTTTCCCAATCTCGAGGGTGGAATTTCCCGACTTCGTGAAGCGTGCCGAGGCCCAATGCATTCGCTGCCTCTGCTATGTCCTTGCTGAGTGGCCACCATAAGCTCTTCGCCCGCTCTACCCTGCGCTGACCCGTAGCGTAAGGACGCTTCGCGTCGAGATAGATTGGATAAATGCAGGTCCATCTGCAGGGACTCGCCAGTCATTAACTTGGCGAGATAAAAAAGGAAACCAGACGCACCTCTTGTACGGTGTGATATCTGTCACAGTATTCTTCAGCTCTGTCCTACTCGCGCCCGATGGTGCGGGTCGGAATTGCGACTGTGATGAGGGAGATGCAGGGCCTGCGCGCGGGGACGGCTCAAACTCGTCGTCGGAGATATGCATTTCCTCGAGCAGAGGGCCGCGCGAGCCCGTGTTTGGGAGCGGATGAGATGGGAGCGGGAGGTCGGTGTCATCGTCGAACTCGTCCTCTACGATAGCTGCTCTGCGAGACATAGTGTTCAATACGTGCGAAGATTGTTCAAGATGATCGATGTCGTGCGACACACTGGTTTGCGATGGTGTGTGGATGAGTGGCCTCAGTTTCCCACGTGTTCTTGTCCACCGCCACCGCGGTTCATGTCCCTCAGATGATTTTCTGCTCGTCAAGGCTGGCAACGACGATATGTTTGTGCGTGAAATCAGCCTGTTAGTCTGAAATATATCCTGACGAGCGAGTGAAGAATGTTATTGGCCTGGATATGGTACCTCCGACCTGTCTTCGCCACGGATGCGCATGCCCATACCAAACCGCCGGGCAATGATACCCACCCAGGACTCACCTGCACACCATTCGGTGCATGCGAGCCATGTCCAGAATCTGCAGTATGTTAATACTCTTCTAGTTGCTCTGCAGATGCTCACGCCAACGTAGCTCTCAGAACCATTCTGCCAGCCGTTCGGCAATAGACGTCTCATGCACTGTGTCAACGAAACCTCATCTCGGCAGCCGTCACATGAGCCAATATCCTCACCGTACGGCGCTTCAGGGGACGGGCATGAACTCAAAGCCCAACACCCAGAGGGCGAAACACCCGCTTGGGAGTCCTGTGGCCGCATCGTTGCCCAGGAGCGGGCGGACTTCTACGAGTTCCTAGCATGCAACACCCTGTTTGCCATCATTGCGCTGCTCGTGTTGTTCGCACGGTCAAAGCGGCTCCATGCAATGCAAGCGCGGCAGTTGGCTGCGAGGATTGGGATTATCCGCGGCACGGGAGGTGGGGGTGGTGCCGGTGGGAGGAGGTAGTCTATTCTCAGGATACAATATTAATAGGTATGTAGCTCTAGCTGCGCGGGTATTGTCAGCTGACGCATGATTCAGTGTAATAGTACGACTCGAGTCGAGCAGCTTTATATAGAGGCTGTTTTCTGCCCGTGCAGAATCTTGTGGCGCCCGCATGCCATGCGTTCTCAGGCGATAGGAAACTCGGCCGACGCGAGGGCTATTAAGCAACGGCTTCTCCATTTTTCGCTCCCATTTCCCACTTGCCATGCCCTTTGTGGCAGTCATTTCCCGTTCACCAGACTTTCGCGTTGTGCGATGTCTAACTGTAACTCGTTTCGGTCACCATTGATGGACGCTTGTGATGCCCACGTTCGAGTTCTTCGATTCCTATCCGCTCGACCAAATTTGCATCACGAGAAAAGCATACCTCTCCCGAGGCCTCGGTGCTGCTTGGTGGTGTTACAGAACCATACCCTTCATGAATTGAACTTGCTGCAGATGGCGTGAGTCTATCCTCATTTGCGACATCACTAGGTATGCAGTTCCTGCTGCACGCGACTACGAGCTGACGCAAGGTTCAAGGTAACGGTACGATGCGAGTCCAGCAGCTTCATGCAGATGGCTGTTTTTGACCCGTTAGGTAACGCATACTGTGCGTTCTCAATCGACGAACAAATTTGGCCAGCGCAAGGGCTTTTAAGCCACGGCTTCCCCTTTTTGCGCTCGCCTTTCCCGGCTGTCATGCTCCCTCCGGCACTCATTTCGCATCCGCTGGACTCGTGGGCCTTACCATATCGGACCATCACTTGTCTTACCCATCATTCCCGGCTGGGTGCGTTGAGGTCTTGCTTCTCTGTCCCAAGCACCTATTCCACGCCATTCGATGACCTTCCCTCTGGCAAGTTTTCGGTGCTGCTCACTTGATGTTCAAAAGCGACCTTCGTTTTTGAAGCTCTCTCCCGATTGAGCTCGAGATGTGATGTATCTCGGCGGCTTCTGCCAGTTGACGAGATTCGGCCTTGAATCTCATCTGACCTCACGTGCGGACAATCAGTTGGGGCATTGCTTGGATGATGATGCATTCTCACAACGTTTTCCTGTCGCGCATAATGCCCGCAGCCTCGACATCGCGCACAGCGATTGGCGCTTCGCTGCAATGCCTCGCTTGGCGAAGACCGAAGTGCAAGGTCATGGATCCTGATTGGGGTTAGTGATAATGGTGTCCAACAGACTCGCCGAATAGCCAGTATCTGAGCATATAAACATGGTACGTTATTCTGATTTCATATGAAGGGAAGCTAGAGTCATACTTATGGTTATATGGGAACCTAGGCAGAGGAAGGCATTCATGCTTGCTTGAACACTGTACTGTCACACCCTTTGCAACGCGTCCTCCGGACCCCTGTGCCGAATTCCGATATCTAGGACAACTTGCGACTCACGTGCCTGCTTTTCAACTTCCTCCCCCCTCCGAGTCCCCGCCTTCCGCTGTCTATGATTCCCGAACTACACCACGATTTTCCACGCGCGACTACCGCAAGTCAACGCAATGACGCGCTGCATTGCAGATCTGGCTCTCTGCATAATTTATTTCGTCGCCCTCAGCAAGTCAAGTCGTGTTTTCGTGATACACGTGTATCACGCGCGCGGCCGCTTGATGAACCCATTGTCCCTCGAGCCTCAGCCTCATGTCGTTTTCACCCCGCAACGTCTCGCTTACCCCTGGGTGACCTCGCCGGGGCGTTGCGGGCTGTGCGTGCGCACTCTAATCACTATATTTACCCCTGCCAGCCGCACTCACAACATCATATACTCAAACCCCCACCGCGTGTTGCAAGCATCCCAGTGCATCCATCATGATCTTCCCTTCTTTCTTCCTGTTCCTGTCCTTTTCATGGATATTCACCATTCGTGTCGCTGCTGTGCCATTTTGTGGGCTGGTCCCGCCGAAACAGGCGACTAGGAATGTGCATGGCACGGCCGCGAATTTCTCGGATTCGGAGGACGTCCTCGCTGCTGCATGGTATCCTGGCTGGCTCGGGACACAATTCCCACCTAATACAATCTCGTGGTCGAAATACAACGTTATGACATTTGCGTTCGCGTGCGTGTTCCTGATGAGTTTCCCGTGTGTTGGCGGCTAACTGGCTTGCATGGCGTTCTAAGCGTGACCACGGCTGACTCCTCGGTCATCTCGCTGGATTCTACCAGCCAGCAAGTCCTTCCAGATTTTGTAGCACAGGCCAAGCAGAACGTGCGTCTCTGCGGGTCGCTCCTGCTCTGACATTGGAGCTGAACTTACAGTAGAACGTTAATGCCCTCGTATCTATCGGCGGTTGGACTGGTTCGCAGTATTTTTCTACTGCGGTGGCGACGGAGGCCAATCGTACCGCCTTCGTGGGTGCTGTCCTTGGGCTTGTCTCGAACTACAACCTCGACGGCATAGATTTTGAGTATGTCATTTGCTCGAAGATCGAAGATGGATCTTGACGCTGCGTCTTAGCTGGGAATATCCGAACAAGCAGGGTATTGGGTGCAATACGATATCCCCCGACGACTCGGCCAACTTTTTACTGTTCCTTCAAGCTCTCCGGGCGAAAGCGCCGTCAGGTCTGATTATATCGGCAGCTGTGGGGATCACGCCTTTCGTGGGTCCTGACGGTACGCCAATGACTGATGTCTCCGGTTTCGCCAAAGTTCTCGATCACATAGGTCAGTGTGTCATCTTTGCCACTTTGCTGAACTTCTGTACTGAAAACCAATGCGTTTAGAGATCATGGCTTATGATATTTGGGGCTCCTGGTCAAGTACTGTTGGACCGAATGCGCCGCTTGACGATTCCTGCGCAACCAACAAAGCTGGGTCGGCCACTTCGGCAGTCGAGGCTTGGACCGCTGCCGAGTTTCCTGCGAATAAGGTACACACCTACAACTTTCGCGGCTATTCTGCATTGAAGTGTCCATAACCGCGATCAGATCGCTCTGGGTATTGCTGCATACGGTCACAGCTTCCATGTCGATGCTGGAAGCGCTTTCAGTAGCCCCAGTCAGCTTGCTCCGTACCCCCCTTTCGATAAATCGCAGCAGCCAGCAGGGGACAAGGAGGATGGGGGCGCTGGTAAGCGTCTTCATATTATGCTAGAGATCGTTACAATGACTGATTGTCGCGCGGTCCGAAGGCGTCGATCAATGCGGGCAACCTGTTGGTGTTGGTGGCGTTTTTAATTTCTGGGGAATGATTGACGGTCGCTTCCTCGGTGCGGATGGCTGGCCTGCGGCCGGTATCGACTATCGCTTTGACAACTGCAGCCAGACGGTAGGCTACCTGAACGAATATGTGCTGGAATGCGAAGCTTATTACACGCTACAGCCATATGTATACAACCACGATTCGCAGGTCATGATATCTTACGACGACGCCACGAGCTTCCGTAAGTACCTCTGATATCCAGTCGCGCTGCGTAGCTAACATACTGATCCTTCTGCCTGCTTTAGAGGCGAAAGGACGATTCATCAACGAGCAGGGGCTCAGGGGCTTTTCTATGTGGCACTCCGCTGGCGACTCAAACGACATATTAATCAACGCCATCCATGATGCTATGGGTATCGAGGCAGTATGCTCCTAGTGCGTTAACGTCGCAAAGAATCGAGGAGCACGCAGGCGTGCAGGAGGATATATGTAACATTATAATACCGTATCTATTACTGCTTCGACACCTCTCCGCTACGTCCATTCGCAGTTACAACGTTCGACCACTTGAAAGGCCCTGGTTATCTTATCTACATCGGAGTTTGGTATCTGCCGAGATCCCGTGCTGAACGTCAGTCGCCTCCCCGCAAACCTCGAGAGCCACTTACCATACCAGAGGCAAGCCTCGCTTCACACGGTGCTCGAAGGAATACTGTCATACTTCTGTTTGCGATGCACCTTCAATTTCACATTGTCATCCGACCGCCTTTCTGCAGTTGAACGAAGGTTGACGGCCGCATCTTCAAGTTGTCTCATGTCCTGTGAGAATGTCCCGGTCAGGTGCCTTGGCGGAAGCTGCTTTGAAAGGACGTGGGGTTTCTTCGTACTGTACCAGGATCATGTCCACGAAACACGTCTTCAACTCGACCGATGACCTTGTGCTGCGGTCGCTCAGAGGAGCGGTCGCACTCAACCCGTCGCTTAAGCTGTGCGTACTATGTCCCCTGCATTCGAAGTCGGTATCTAACGCCCACTACCTGCCCCATGCAATCAGACATTCTGCCTCGAAGTCGGTGTACGTTGCCCTTGGGGTAGACCCTTTGGCGATTCAAACGCGGTCTGCGTCCTATCCGGCGGTAGCAGTAATTTCTGGCGGCGGTGCAGGACACGAGCCCGCTCATGCTGGCTACACGGGGCGTGGAATGCTTGCAGCTTCGGTCTCGGGCGATGTGTTCGCCAGTCCCAGCGCAAAACAGATTTTTCAAACCATCCACTTGGCTTCGTTGTTCGGCGCTACCGCCTCCGGGACAGGACAGGACTCGGACCAGCCATACAGGGATGTCTTAGTTATCATCAATAATTATACAGGGGACCGTCTCAACTTCGGGCTTGCCATCGAAAAGGCCCTCGCCTCTTCACGCATGAAGATAGAAAGCGTCGTTGTCGCAGATGACGTTTCACTACTTCGTCCTGCTTCGGAGTCAGGCTCGCAGACTAGGAAGAGTCTTGTAGGTGCTCGCGGACTCGGCGGAAATATACTGGTGTGCAAGATACTTGGCGCTTTTGCTGAATCGGGTGCGAATTTGGCTCGGGTGAAATGCCTCGGAGACGCGGTAGTGCACAATCTGGCAAGTGTCGCCGTTGGCCTGGAGCATTGCCACGTACCAGGACGAGCAATCAGCGATGCAATGAAGCTGAAGGATGACGAATGCGAGATAGGTCTCGGACTACACAACGAGCCTGGAGTGACTAGAAAACCCATGGAAGGTCCCGAAGGACTTGTCGAAGAACTGTTGGGCCTGATCATGCGCTCAAGGGAAGGTAATGGCGATGCTTTCCTTCGACTGCCAGAGATCGATGGCGAGAAGGACACGAAGGGAGACAAGGTAGTTCTTCTTGTCAATAATCTAGGGGGAATATCTCAGCTGGAGACGGGTGCTGCGGTGGACGAGGTCATCAAGCAACTGGGTGAGCCACATTTCGCAAAGGCTCGAGCAACACGCAAAGGCTAACCCTCCGGTAACTAGCCGATGTTGGTGTCTACCCAGCTCGGGTGTACTCATCTACGTACATGACCTCACTCAATGCGCCTGGATTTTCAATTTCATTGCTCAACGTATCGGCCGTCTATCGCCAACTTGAGAGTTCACCAGACTGGGACGCCGACGTCGACATTCTGAACCTTCTCGACGAGCCCACGGAGGCCTATGCCTGGGTTGGGGCACGCACTCACTGGCCAATGAAACCACTCCCTCCCCATGCTCGACTCAAGGAGGAGACCGCGGTGTCCCCCTCTGCACCGCCGCCTATCAAAGGCATTTCAGAATCGCAGGCTGCGTCAGATAAAATAAAGCACTGTATCACATCGGCGTGCCTGTCAGTCCTCAGCCACGAGAAAAATTTGACTGACTTCGATACCATTCTGGGAGATGGGGACTGCGGGCAGACATTCGCCGCGGGTGCCAAAGGTACGCCAGTTCATCCGTGCAATTCTACGAGTCTTGGTCCTGAAACTACCCATGCAAAGCAATCTATGGCTTTGTGAAAGACGAGAATGCGAATGTGGACGGTATGACTGTTTACGAACTTACGCGTTGCGTTGGGGAAGTCCTCGAGGACAACATGGGTGGGACCATCGGAGCTCGTGAGTCGAGATTAATTCGCATTTACGCTGTCGTTTACATTTGCATTTTCAGTCTTTGCAATCTTTTTCACCGCAGTCTCCGCTGCCCTCACGGACATACAGCAGCCGCCCACGTCGCGGCAATGGGGCGAAGTGCTGACCGTTGGGTTGAAAGCCCTCGAAAAGCATACGCCAGCCAAGCCGGGCGACCGCACGCTTATCGATGCTCTGTCCCCATTTTGTATAGCCCTTTCAAGGGGAAACACATTGGAACAAGCTGTCGAAGCTGCCAGAATCGGAGCGGAGAGTACTAGGTCGATGCAGGCGGTGCTTGGGAGAGCCGCGTATGTCAATGTTCCGAGAGACGCGTCCGTTCTTCCTCCAGATCCTGGTGCTTGGGGCGTGTTGGCTATCGTAGAAGGTCTCAGCAGGGGCTTGTCAGGCAGCCCTTGAATCCGAACAGCGGCAGATGGAATTTGCAGTCTTCTTCCCTTTCCCCTCCGCGATCGTCTTGACGCCGAGTTGTAGAATGATTGTCACCGGTCGTCGACGGCCGCCGGTACACTATACGCTGAGTTGTCCCTTGATCTCTATGGATAGTAGGGTCAGTTTCACCCGGGGCCTGTATGTTATCAACGTGAACGTGGATGATGGATACTAGTACGGTCTTGATTTGGGACGCGTAATTATTGTGAGTTATGGGTTGTTGTCCAACGAGCTGCCTTTCAAAGTCCTTGACATCGCTGCAGCCAGCGTCGCTGTTAGACAAACGACGGGGTCGCCGGTGTGCGACTGCTTTTCGTGTAGCCTCCTCCGATTAGCAGTGGGCTACCAGAAACGATGAAGTTCGTTTCATTCACTGTCCTCATCTGGATCTCACAGTTCGCATGCTGTGTGCTCGCAGACAGCCTTCAAGTCAGTCTGCATCGCTAGCTGGCTACCTCTAATAATCCCGACCTTTTTTGCGCCTTTGCAGCCTAGGGCCCCTGCTGGAGTAGCGCGGATATGGTCTGCAATGCAGACCGATCTCGTCGACCACGTCTATTCCACGAACGAAACCGAGGTCAGATACCTGATCGACTTCTACGGCTTCTCCATCGAAGGGAAGAAAGGAACCGCCACTGGCTATATCCACACTTCGCAGCAACCCGACACCGTCCCGCTCTTCCGGCTATACGCCATTGGAATCTCAGACCACTTCCTCACAACGTCCGTAACGGAGCGGGACCACGCGATTAAGCGCCTGGGGTATCATCTCGAAAGCACGCTGGGATATGTGCGGACTGAGCCTGGGCCTGGGCTTGTGCCGTTCTATCGCTTGCACAATGCTCCCGCACATGATCACTATTACACAACGTCCGAACACGAGCACGAGGATGCAGCGCGGAATGGGTGGGCGAAGGAAGGTGTCGTGGGTTACCTCTATGCGCTTGAGGACGATGGTAAGTGGTAGTGGCTCGTGTGTCGCATTCGTTTCACGCTCTTGTCTTTGAAGCCCCGGTGCTTACGGTAACATGAGTCCCACACGCGATGACTGGCTTGACCTTGCGCCGGTTTTGCTCACCGCCGACCGTCACACTTTTGAGATTCTACGCCTACGTGCCGCAGCTTGATGGCGAAGGACTAGGCTCACGCCAGTGGCTGCCTTTGCGATATCCCGTCACATGCAAATACCATACAGCTCAGTAATTTGGCATACCCTGGTTTTGATAACATTGTCTCAACATAGACGTCCCGAAGATTCCACTTCACTAGAATTAAGCATCGGTATACAGTATACCACATGCGAGCTTGCTCACTCGGAGCTGCAGGTATGAGACACTAAAGCGTGATCACAGTCCCGGAGTGGTCTCCACCACATTTAGATCTCTCCAAGTCCTTCGTCTTCCGCACAAACGCGAATGCCCCAGTCCGGCCGACCTCGATGATAACCTGGATTTTCCATCTTCCGCAGCATGTCCTCCTTCCCCGACTGCCCAAGTGCCCACAGTCCTAACAGCCTGCCATATTTGACTGCATTCTCCGCATCTCCGAGAGCGACATACGCTTTGACAATGGCGTGCAGGTGGTGCCGATACGCATCCGACGCCTCTAACGCCTCTTGCTGGATGACGGATATCCAACGCAGGCTGATTTTGATCGTGTAGTCGTCTGCTAGTAGAGGATCCGCGAGCCAGGTGTCATAATCGTTGTCGATGGCGTCGATACTTCTCCGTAGGTCGAGGCGACGTTGGTCGGATGCGGTCGTATCGGGCAAGCAGGAGTTGCAGGTGCATTTGATTCCGTACGACGCGAGATATTCCTGCCGATCTGCGGCCGTCTCGAGGACGTTGCAGTACGAGACGAATATCTCCTCGCCTTGCTTGACATCACGAGTGGCTCGGAGCTGGAAGGAAAAGGAGGCTATGTCGAATAACCTATCGGCGGATGGGCTGCAGCTTGGAACGTTATTGGTTAGCCTAAGAACGAGCGAGCCCAGCGGATGGACAATACCTGTGGTTGATACGGCACATGATCCTACACACAGCTGCGTATTCACCATCGGGCCCAGGATCCACAACACCCGCGACCTCAAACCCATTGGTCCTGATCACACCCAGAATCGGCCCGCTCCCATCTTCAGCGTGGCTGTTCGCCAGATCCAAGAAATCCGCCTGAGCGGCTGAATCAAGGCGATTAAAGCACGGGAGCAGGAACGCCTTCTCCCATCTGTCTAAGATCGCCTGCCTACGCTGCTCATCTGTGAGGCCTTCGAGGCACCTGGCGAACTTAGGCATAGGTATAGTTGTGGGAGTAACCGTGAGCGGGCGCTCGGTGAGGATATGGTCCCCCATGGAAAGGTCCCGCGTAGCGAACATGCCAAGGCCGTGTTTCGACGGACCGATGCAGAAGCAGACGTCTGGTGGGTAGTGTGGCCGGCGAGGGAATCCTGGGGTAGAGAGAATCGTAGCCAACGCCGGATGTCTGAGGAGGCATTGGGTCCACCCATCGCGGTCGTCGGCCAGTTTAGCACCCGGAGGGGGATCTGAGGGTATTGTGACATAGACGAGATCGTTGAAAGCAAAGTCGTCGTCGACAGCGCGTTCTGCATCTACAAGAAGCGACTGAGCTGTACGACAAAGATCAACAGAGGTCATGTACGCACCTCCCGCTTCAAAGGCATCGGACGCGCTACGCGGGGCGAGCTCACTAGAATCAGCTTTTGCAGAAGGGTAAATTAGGAATTTGCGCATGATTTCTGAGAGGAAGGCATACCTTCATCAACACCACGATCGTCCTCCGATGTTGACCCTGGATTTTCAGAGAGTAAACAATCCATTTGGGTGGAGCGAGCTCTATCAGTTCACGATCAGCTCAAACTGTCGTATGCAGCTGTGGTTCACAGAGAATTTGTCGGCCAGAAAATCGACAAGCTGCCCGGGAGGAAAGACGGATCGCTGAGTACAATATGCTGATCATTCCTGCGACTTGCAGTGCACTTGAGTCGGTCGGAAGCCTTTCGAGGAGCTCTAGGGATCGAAACGCAGCATCGATGTAGTGTCAGTGATGCTAAGTGCAGACTCGCATCTCGAAAGGGTCAATGTACCAAGTCGTGCATTTTCCCACGTGTCCCTTACGAACTTACGTAAGCCCTCCATGTTCATTGTTCAACTCAGCAATGTCAGCACACCAACCGCACGACTCAGATTCTGAAGACGACGCCGATTATATACCCCCCGTGGAGGATGGTGCGTCAATATGTGGTTATCTACAGATAAATTGCGTGCGACAGGTTTCCAGTTTCATCAGAGTCATCCGACGACGAACCAGATTCTAAACGACCGCGAGTATCTTCACCACCACAACCACCAACAGAGCAAGACGAAGCCGAGAAGAAGAAGTGCGGCGGTACATCTCTTTCTGTGTGATATTCTTGCTAAATCACTCTTGCTAGGCAAAGAGACGCGTTATGGTCCTCCTTTCAAGCATCGTTATCTTCGACCCCTACCCCACCAGCACCCGTGAAGGAGACGGTGAAGATTGAGAAGCGGTACAAGTTCGCCGGCGAATACGTTGTGTATGTCGTGGACTCTTCAATCTGCGGTGTTCACTGACGCGACTGGCTAGAGAAGTAGTCGAAGTCCCCGCGGATTCTGCCGACGCGAAGAAATGGCCTTTGTGGCGCGCGCCTAAGGAAAAGGAGAAGGAGGCCCCATCAGAAGAAGCAAGTCAATCCCCTCAACTCCAAACCAAAGATTCGACACCAGCGGTGTCGGAATCGTCTACGTCCACAACACCTCCTGCAAAACGACCAGGGCCACGGAAACCGAAAGTCTCGCTGGCAGCTGTTCCCGCGTCATCTGCGCAGAAGGCCAAGAAAATATCGACACTCGAGAAATCCGCCATGGACTGGCGGGCTCATGTGCAAAGCTCGGGTGATGCTGGCATCAAAGACGAGCTAGAAGCCAATCGAAGAGGCGGAGGGTACCTTGAGAAGGTGGAATTCTTGAATAGAGTGGAGGAACGGAGAGAGGAGGTGATCGAGGCCAGTAAGGGGAGCAAGCGTCGAAGACCGCAGTAATACGGTGCGTGGACTGATTTCCGCGATATCTGTGCTTCGTTAACAACCTTCCGCAGTACATGTATCTGTAATGTGTATATCCTTTGTATATCCTGATGCAATAAGATGACGAGAACCGCTTACTCGCTCATCCACAAGACCTGGGTTACCTTGACGTAGTCCTTTTTCGCCACTGTGCAGAGGAAGCTACCACAATCGCTTTCGCAGCCTGAGCTCCACGTCGGAGGATGTTGTTGCTGTCACCGCTCTCAGTCTCTCATCTTCCATGAAATCCTCGGATAAGAGATATCCCGTGACGCGTATGACATACGCACGCTGTACTTACCATCCCAAAACACAAATGAGGAAACCGAGCTCTTCGCCTGGCCCGACCTCTTCAGGTGCCCGCAAGCACGGGGACCCCGCTGGCCGCGCTAATGTCGTCTCGAACTTCAGCAGTCAGTCGATGATGGATTGGTAACAAACTGAGCTTCAGCTGGAGTAAAACAAGTTGAACGTACATCGCGTACATCACCGTGGCATTCCAGTCCTGACGCACTCGTGTACTGACTGAAGATGTCGACCGGTCAGGTTGCAAGCCTGTTGACGGACGTCCTGGGGAGGAAGATCACCCACGAAAGACTGTCTGCGGATGAGCTTAAGGCAATCTGGACGTCATTCGGCTTGGGCGAAAAGTTTGCGCTGTGGTATATCAACGCGGAAGACGACATCGCTCGTGGTACCGAGGAAGCGTTCTTGCATGGGGAAGAGAAGGAGGTCGGGAAGAGGCATTTGCTGGATTACTTTAGAGAGAAGCGGGATATTTGGATACCATAGAGCAGTAGAGGATATTCACGTTGCCGTTCTCAACCCCACTCCGTCTACGCTGCAGTCTCAGGCCCATTTGATACTCATGAGGAACGCGTTATGTGTGCATCAGTTTTTTTCTCCGTTCAAACTGAGAAATAACAACATCGTTATTAGCGTGTTTATTGGCTCCATCAGCGACGTGATGCCCGAAAAAGCGGCCAGATGACATAGGCTCTGCGAGGAGGTCAATAAGCAGGGATCATCAAGAAAAGTGGACAGATCGTGCGTGTCCACAGAATGACCGGAGGTACTTGGACTCCATCTGATGTATCGTACAGTGTCAAAATTTTGATATACAGGGTGACCAGTCAGTTCGAAGTAGCGACGCTACACATCTTCTTGTGGTCCGGCCAATGCGACTTCTGACACCCACTGTCGCAATACCTATACCACCGGTTGCACATATCAGAGCCGTGCACAATGACAACGCAAAAAATAGCAACGTACCTCGCCTTCGCGCAGCCGCTACATTTTCTTAGCACCGCAGAAGGGTTCCCGCAGAACGAACACCGGTACAGCGCCACCGCGTTCGTGTTGACCTTTGGATGGAGCCCATGCAGCTCGTCGTCCACCTCGTCGTGGACATGCGTGTTTTCGAGCCACGCCGCAAGCTCGTCCTCCAGCTTCTCCGGCGACACAGGCTTGAGTCGCTCTTCCGCGTCCGCCTTTTGTACCACAGGGCCGAACTCGACGGCCGCGGCGGTATAGAGCTTCACAACCGTCTCTTGTGCCAGCCGCAGGTTCGTTCTCGGGGGTCTGATGTCAATAGCTGCGCAGAAGTCGTCCGCGATCTTTCGCCCCTTGAGTGCGCTCTTTTTGTAGTGTAAGATATGAGCTAGATTCGAAATGAGTGCTCGAGACGCACCTGTAGCTCTCGGAGATCGGTGCTCGAACCCGGTCCGTTGATGGTGATCGTGAGGAGGATATACCAGTACAGCACTGCGTTCATATGTCGATTATCCGGGGGCGCTTCCTCCACAAAGGTCTTCGCATCTTCCAGCGCGCTCATCAAGAACGCAATGCCCTCCTCCCACCTGCCCTTTCCAGCCGCAGGAGACTCCTGCAAGATCTGAATCCCCATGTTGCCCGCATGCTCCACGGCCCGCTGCATGAGCTGGAAGCGTACAAATGGCGTGATGTGCTTGCACTTCAGGCCCTTCTTCGCCGCCCTCAGCCCCTCCGTATTGTCCGCCGACAGCGTGATCGCATAGTAGAAATACGCCGCACCGGGGTTCCGTTTAAGCCCCTTCCTCGCGACGTCGACCGCATCAGGGATGCGCTGCTTCATGATGTGGTACTTGATATCCAAGATGTCCGCGAGATCCGCGTCTTTCGCGTTCCCCCGCGTGCGGACGGCCCGCGCGCACGGAGGGAGCGCGTCGATCCACCGCGTGAATGGAAGGCCAATGTCCATCACCTCCAATCTACCCGTCCGTGGATCCTGCGCCTGGAACATGCCGTCCGCGATGGAGAACTCCGTGCGGAGGATGAGCTCTGCGAGCTTGAGGCCGAGCGCGCGCAGGTCGTGATCCTGGGCGCAGGCCATCATGGCCGCCTGGTAGTCGCGCGTCGTCGCGAGGGTGAGGTACGTGTCGCACCGCGGGAGCCCGTAGTCCATCATGCGGTCCTGCAGGTGCGGAGGGAAGCCGCGCTGGATGCAGCCGATGAATTTGTTCGGGTCCAGGGTGCGCATGTCGAGTTCGGACTCGTTGCGGTGGAGCCGGATGATTCCGCCCAGACAGGTGCAGCGCATCACCCAGTCGGCGCTGCGCAGCCCTGCGACGAGAAATTTGAGCATAGGTGGGTAGGCTTTGCAGATGTCGGCGGCGTTGAGGGTGGCGGTGGCGAGGAGACTGACGGCGTGGTTGATGAGGTATTGCGATGCCCATTCTTTACGCGAGGTTTCGGTGACGACTTTGAAGATGGCGCGGAGGTCGAGGGAGGCGAGGAGAGTGGGATCAGAGGGCTTTTCGCCTTCGACGACGCCGCTTATGGAGTGTGAGAGGACGGTGACGACGAGCTCGGCGATGACCTTGTCATCGGGGAACTCTTCGATCAATTTTATCAGAGTCGCGGTCGTTCGACGTGCGATATCCTTGCGGATGGTGCCACCACCGTGATGCGTTATTGTCCCGAGTGCACGGAGAGCCATGTGACGCGTGGATTCTGAATCCAAGAGCGGCAGGAGCTTCGTCAACAGACCTCAAACTATCGTCAGAACGTTCGCTCGATCAGAACCATGGCACAGCATCGACTTACCTCGTTCGTGCAATTTGTTTCTTAGAATGGAGTCCGCGCACATCTTGGCGAATATCGCCAAAACTCCACCAACAATCCTCTCATTGTCTGGATACTTCGTGCAAGCCTTGTCTAGCCGCCGGTAGACGGCATCGAAGTTGGCATGGACTTTTTTCAAGCCACTTTTGGTTGTGAGATCTACATAATCGGTTGGTATGAACCTGAAGTCGAGAATTTTGTATACGCACCTGGGATTTCGAAGGCAACGCATAGCATATCGCATATCATACCCCACCCATCTGCATTATTGAGGTTCCCAACGTATGCATCGGATTCAGAGTTCCCGCCAGCGGGACGTTGAGGGGCAGCCTGAGCTCTAGGCTTGGACTTTTTCTTGTGACCAGGGCCAGGCATGTCGGTGGAGGGTATCGAGAGTATAAATACAAGGTGTCGAGGTCGAACGGAGATATGGCATCATCGGGCCGATGCTAAGTTTGATCCCTCCCTGATTTCATTTCCGACTCCGAGTTCCGACTCTTGCCACTCTTGCCACCAACCTTCATGCCTGGTACGAGGCTCTACAGTACCGAGCTGCGCTGCTTCCTGCGACCCCTTGTTTCCCTCGAAGTGAGTCCCTGATTCTGTTATTTCACCAATATAGAGCTGATGTATCTCTGTCACTGTACTGTAGCAGAGAATATCGCGTGATTCATTGAATGAAGTGTTCCCGACCGCAGACGAAAGCCCCTCGCTGTCGATATGAAGCCTTTTCATTCCCGAGCGCCTCCTGAATGTATAGCGAGTGCTCTAGCCCATGCGCTGACTGATTAGCGTTTGGGTGTGTGCTGCAATTGCTTCGGGACGACACATGCGCAAAGACTCCTCATCTATGCATGACATCATCGAAAGGTCTTACCCTTGGCACCACGATGGGCTCATGTCTCTCGTGTCTCCGTGGCGAAAGTGAATCGGCAGAACGAGAGCCCCTCCTGCCCACGGTTGCGCCACCGCCGCCAGTGCCTCGCTCTCCTACGCCTCTCGAGAAGGCAGCCGACATTCTCGCGGCTTTGCAGTCCGGGAAACTGCCCTCTCAGGATCAACTGGATATTATTCTGCGATCAAATCTACGGTCGAGTCTTTTGCAATGCGATCTGAGTGTGTCAGGCTCTGGTCCTCTGAGCGAAAATGGGCGACGCGTCGTGGATGATACCAGAGAGCTTATTGAATCTATTCTTCAATTCGGGATGGAGAAGAACAGTACGTGAGTTCTTTTGTTCTCGTATCTGGTGTTGACTGGTCGTAGTGGACAACAGATTTCAAGATCTATTGTACCAATGCTCCCAGATGGAAGGACCTCCGATACGTGTTGATGCAGACACGGCCGCCATCGACGCTGGACAAGAACGCCTGCATGCACAAGGTAGCGTTCTACCCATGTCAGACAAAAAGTCTCAGGTTGACATGGACAGCTCCTACCCACGGCGAATTAATTTACGACACCACGGAGCTCATCAAGTCATTAAAAGCACTCGCCCAGCTACTGTTGACGTCTTCGGCGTTCAGGCTGCTCCTGTGCGATATGTTCGCTTCGACGCGTGAACTTTTGGCTCAGGTGGCTGCTGACATCGGGAACGTCGCAGAACAAGTCCAGGTAGCCGCTGAAGGAGTCGAGAAGGTCGCAAGCATCGGGGGCGATTCGCTGAACATCCTTACGGAAAAAGTCGACGATGCTGTCGAGACCGTTACAGAAGGGTTGAATGCAGCGCAGAAAATGCCGTCACCAGACACCGCAAAAGACACTTTTATCACAAGTGTCCAGGCTGTAAGTCCTTCCTTTGCTTGGATGCGACCCCATCGTGACAATCTATCTCAGTTCATTGTTCGTGCACATCAAGACCCACGATACCTCCGTGCATTACGGACCATGGTGTCTCTTACCCGCAAATACGCTCGAAAGCTCTCGCGCTTGACTGATATAATATCGGAAAGCCAAACATGTAGCTCAACTGGCACAGATGACTCGCCTGCGATATCTCTGACTTTAAGCCATGAAGCATCGCAAGCTTTGGACGATTTCAAAGTTCTTGTCGAGCGCCTCGCCTCGGGGCATTCTCTCGACCCGCTTCTGCGCTCACTTGAGGACACAGTCAGCAGTATAGCGGAGGAACCGCAGTCTTCCGAGGCAGATTCCAAGACTGGAGACGTCGAACTCCAGCAATACCTCGCCTCCGTCGATCACTGGCTTTCTTGCGCACTCTCGCCTACCCCACCTTCTGAACCCCTGTATGCCTCTTCCAGAGCGGGCACCCGCGCCCTCGAAAAGCTCTACGATGATGGACACATCCTCTTCCTGTCCGCCGCTCCCTCGTCCCCTGCCTCCGTCTGGAGCAATCACCTCAGCACTTTCTTAACCACCTACGACGCCTTCGTCACTGCCCTGTCGCACGACCGCAGTACCATGCGCCTAGTTAATGCGCTCTCCCAGACCCACGCTGACCTGTCCGATTTGATGGCACAGGCGCTCAGGCTAGGCGCGCCCGCGGGGAATGCGTGGAAGGAGGAGGCGCTGCGTGATCTCGTCGGGTGGGTGATCCCGCGCGTCATGGGCGTGATCGGACACATCGAGGTTCCCATGCCGCGCGTCGAGTACAGGAGTGGGAAAACTGAAGGTGCCCTTGATGCGCTGAGGATGGGCCCTGGCGAGCCGGGAGGCCTGGAGCTGGATCTTGTGCCGGATGCCATTGCGGTGAAGATCTGGAATGAGACGAGGATTTGTATGCACCCGAAGGATGGCCCAGGTGCTACGAGGGCGTCGAGCTGCAGCAGGATGCACGTCCATGTTGAGGGTATAAGGTTGGCTGTGAGGGAGCTCGGGTATTATTTCCGACGTGGGGGGAAATGCGTGGGGTACGCTGATCAGGGCCTTCTCAGCGTTGAGGTCGGCTCCTCTGAGGAACCTCACCATGGGTCGTCGTCTTCGCAGGGACTTGGCGTCCACATCGAGGTCGCTTTCGATACTGACGATGACAAACACGACCTGGATGCCGAGCCGTCGCAAAAAGTGCTTTTCGAGGTTCTTGACGTCCAGGTGTCCCTCCCAGGTGTCCGCTTCGAAATTGATAAAAGCCGGCACTGGATTCTCAACAAAATTCTCATTCAGCCGCTCGCGGGGCCCGTGGTGGCACGCGTGGTGAGCGGTGTCGTGGAGGGGCGGATCCGGGCGCTGTTGGAAGGGCTCGCTGCCGGATCGGCGACTGTTGGAGAGGAAGCACGACGTGTTCGGGAGGCGAGATGCGTCAACCGAGCGGAGGAGGTGGGGAAGACAAAAGTGGAGCCGAGCGTTGCGGACTTGTGGGCGGCACTGCTAGCGAAAGGACCGGAGGCCTTCGGGCTTGGATCCGCGACAAGGGACTCCGACTCACCAGACGTCAAGGTGGATACGCAGTCGAGCACGACGGCGACGCTGAAAGGGGTGGTGCACACCATGACTACGACCACTACTGTCGGACCGCCTGACTCGCGCTCTGGCTCTGGTTCTGGTTCGTCGACGTTGCAGGATCAGAGTGAGAACAAAATCGAAACGGCTGTGGCGATTGGGGCTGGGGCGATGCTTTTCCCAGACGAAGCTGGGCCGTATCGTGGCGATGATGAGGGGGAGGGCGGGGGTTCCAAGGGGTCGTTGCTGGCTCGTGTGGTGAAAGGGTTGGATGATACGCTCGTTAATGTGGAGGAGACAGTGGATCATGCGGTTGAGCTCAGAGACGATATGGAGTGTGCTGTGGAAAGGAGGAAGGAGAGGGAGGAGTTGGAGCGTAAGAGAGGGGGATGGAGGAGTCGCGCGTTTGATATTTGACGAAGTGATGAAAATTGGTATGCCTTGTCTTGGGTCTATATATGCTTCCTCAGGCTCGTCCGAATCTCGTTGGGTTATAAAAGTATGCTAGCTCTTTCCGTGGTATGGTAATTGTGTAGTGGAATAAATGGCCATACCTCCGATTTATCGTATTACAATACCATGCTCTGCTCCGCGTGAACAGAGCACCTGCAAATTGGAATGAATGGGAACGCGACGCGACGCGGTGATCAAATGCTAGCGGACCGTGATCGCGGTCTGGAAGTTTGGGCAAGTTTGGACAATGACGACCACGATGGCTTCCTCCTCGTCAACGGTCCCAATCTACGGGAACTACCACGGGTCAGACACCGTCCTGTCTATCCGTTGTTCTGCAAAATGTTGAAGGGCTGCTCGAAGGTACTACGCGAAACGCCCGTCTGTCCGGGACCCGCGGCTAGCTTTGCTCCCGTCTACCATTTTCTCTGGCGCGCGCGTCCTCGATGTCGGGTGCAATGAAGGATGGGTGACGTGTGAAATCGGTGAGGGCTCCATCTGCTTTACTCAATCGTGTATCGGACATCGCGTGGCTTATGACTGAGTGCGGATCGATTGACAGCCCAATCGTGGGGTGCACACAAAGTGGTTGGCGTTGACATCGACGAGTCGCTTATTCGCGCTGCGTGGCGGAGGAGACGGACGGTCTGGTCGTTACAGCAGCCTGCAATGGATGAGGACGCTTTGCGCGTAGCCGATACAGGCTCAAGGAAACGGAGGAGAGAACCCTCCCCCGCGACCCCGAGGCTCCAGCCGGACTACTTCCCCTTATCATGCGAGCACGAATTTGGCTCGCTCCCCGTACCGCCGTCTGATATCCGTGGCCGCCATGTCTTTCCGCATAATTTGTCGTTTCGGACGGCGGATTGGGTTGCTACGCGGATCCCGGAGGACGCGGAGCGGTATAACGTCGTTGTCGCGTAAGAAAGTCTTTTCCGTCTCGTCAGTCGCGCGGTGGTAATTGGCTGTGATCTAGGTTCTCGATAACCAAGTGGATTCACTTAAATGGTGGAGATGAGGCGCTGAAAGCGTTCTTTCAACGCATTTTTGATGTGCTGGAGCCTGGTGGCACGTTCGTGCTCGAACCTCAGGCTTGGGACACGTACGCAAAAGCGAAGCGTATGGACGAGGCGAGTCTTATTATTATCGTTCATGTTTCTATGCTAATGTTGATATCCACTGCAGAGACTGAAAGAGAATGCAAAGACGTTGAAGATACGGCCTGATGACTTTGAGAGTATCCTCGGTCTAATTGGTTTCGGGCCCGCGCAGCATTTCGGCGTGACTGGGGAAGGAGGTAAGTAAGATTGCTCTGGGGACTGTGTTGCTATCACGATGTTGACTTCATGCTAACGTTACAGGGTTTCGCCGTCCCGTCGATCTGTACACGAAACCCCGAGAGTGAAACTGGTTCCTCAAGGTGCTCGGTAGAAGGTGAGCCTTGTCGTCATCACGAATCCGTCGACGGTATGCATGACAAACCTGATATATCAACTCAAAGGGGAGGCCAAGAAAGATGTTGACCTTGCGAATCTCCTCTGCCGCTCCTTCTTCATTATTGCATTCGCCATTACGTTCCCTAGGCAGGACGACATGAAAATGACGAATCACCCCATTGGATTCTTACACACAGGGACGTTCAGAGAGAGGGCGACATTCTACTCGGGTTTGCTGCGTCCAACGACATAGGAGAGTTCGTGGCCATCTATGTCGGAAAATGGAAGCTATAGGTCGCCGGGGTCCGCGTATGTTCCACCGTTCCTCTTGTTGGGTGGCATCTTGTGAAACGGTTTGATGGGCTAGCTAACAAGCCCTTCGAACAGATCATCGCGTACGACTCGCTGTAAGTATTTCTCCGCGTGGAATGAACCTTCAGGTTACCCCAGCGCAAGGACGCGACGGCTGTCATTTAACAAGAGGTCTGTGGACCACAGGGATCCTCAGAGTCTCTGCAACTATAAGGATGTTCGTTTGGTGCGGAACGACGTCTCGAGAGCATAGTCAGTCAGAACGACCCCTGGGGAGGTGGCCGTTTCATGATTGAGTTAGGACTACAACTCTTATATGACGTTGACTCGTATGCTCGCCAGCTGCACAGTCAGGTATCACTTCAAAGTTACGGTCGTCAGTACGACCGCAGGTATTCCTGTTCGCTTCGAGCTGCGCAGACAGAGGGTGGCTGAGCGGGTGACTGCGCCGCTGCTCAACTCCTAGCCAATAGACAGTAATGCTGCACAGCAGGCCCTGAGTGGTAGAAGTTGAGAGTGGCAGTGATGTTCGGGTACTGTACCACTACCGACCCCGCACCATCGGCGCAGTCGCTATTAATAATCCGATCTACATCCTACCTCCCATGAGCCTCTCTGCCCTCATTTCCCCCTAACACATCCTTCACTTTATCTTACACTCCCCGATATTGCTATAGGGCCTAGATCTATCGTAAACGCGCCCCGCCAACGCTTGACATTTAGTTTTAGAAATGGCCAAGTCGAAGGCGCCCACTCCGCAGGAGCTGTATCGCGCCAACAAACAGAGGGAAGAACAGGAGAAAGCGGCTTTCTTGCCCCCGGGGCTTGTGAATCATGGGAACACCTGCTTCATGAATTCTGTTCTGCAGGGGGTGCGTACACGAAACCTCGTCGGACCAGAAGTGGGATCAATTTAATTTGTTCAATCCTTGCAGCTCATAGCTACCCGTCTTCTCTCTGATCTTGCGCATTTCGATCCAATTCCTTCGTCGATCCAGCAACACTACAGTCCTGCGCCAGCGACTTGGAGATCACCGCTATTGACGAATGGTCGTCATAAGTTGGGCGGCCGATACGAGAAGGGACGGGTGGACACCATGCCGATTGGCGACGTGTTTTTGGATCTGATGGTCAGGGCATGGCAAAGCCAATCGCACAAGAAGAGGGAGATCCTGAGTCCAAAGTGAGTCATACGCAGTTGTTGAGGCTTCGAGTTCAGTTTGAACGAGCGATAAAATAGACCCTTGCTGGGCATTCTCGGACGGAAGTATGAGCAATACCTTGACTTTGCGCAGCAAGACGCCCATGAATTCTTGCGGATACTGTTGGATGCTACTCGAATGGAGGAATTCGATGTGCGTATTGGGAGGATCAGCACATGAACGATGAATTGACATTGTCATGTACAGGTCATAAAGAAGCGACAACCGCCTCCCGAAAACGCGAAGAAGCGACGCAGGACGACGATAACACCGTCCTCTATGGATCCCTCCTCGCCACGCGTTGACGGTGCCTCCACCCAACCACGCGCCATACCCGAGGAAGAGAAGTTAATGACGCTCGCCGACATGATCTTCGGCGGGAAGTTCGCTAGTATCCTGGTCTGCCAGAAGTGCAAACACGTTTCGCAGACGTACGAGGATTTCAACGACATCAGTCTCAGTATCAAGGCGGAGGACTACCATGAGCGGAAACGTGATCGCTTGAAAAACTTTGCGAAACGGTTCGCATCGTTCCCTACCTCTTCCCTTGGAGTCAACAACGAGATTCCCCGGCCCTCCTCTGTACCTCCGAGTCCGCGGGAGCGCGAGAGTCAGCTTGGACACGAGGAACCGCCAACTGTGCACGAACCTCGTCGTAGGAGCATCGACGTTATCGCTAATACTGGCCAGAACCCGGATAGTGACCAAAGCGCGACGGCATCGAAAGACCCGTCCGCGTCGGTGGAGAATGCGGCGCATGTAGTGGTCACCAATGGCGATGGGATCGCAGCCAGCGAAGGGAAGCACATAGAGATAGCCTCGGCGACGAAACCAGAGAGGAAGGATAGCAAGGACGATGCGTGGACAAAAATTGGTCGACGGATCAGCATGACTGTCGGGTTGGGCAGGTCGTCCAAGGAGCGAAAGAGTCGTTCGCGGGACAGGACTAGCAAGGATCTTTCCCGAGCTTCGGTTCAGGTGGATGCTCCCCAGGTTACCAGCACCAGCAGCACGTCCGCTGAGGGCGGTGCTTCGACAAGATCTACCCCACGCAGCAGTGCGTCTGAAGCCGCGCGGGGTCCGTCGCCTTCAAGGTTTATGTCTAGTCCACTAACGAACGGTCATGACCCAACGTTGAGCCCCCGAACACCATCACCGAGACCCACGACTCCTCCCCGTCCGCGGCACTCCTTTGCGACTCAAAGACCTCATGTCCAGCGTGGAAAATCACCTAAACCCCCGAAACCTTCCCCTGCGGAGCTGAACTACTTGCGCGAGATTCTGGCAGACATCACGCCGACGTCGTCAAGTAACCCGTTTAATCTCTTCAAGCCTCCCTATCATCAGCCGAACACGAGCAACCGCTCCGTTTCTGGTCCCGCTGCGACCCAAAATCTTTGGTTGATGAACCACTTCTCTGGGATCGAAGAGTGCCTACGGATGTTCACATCGGTCGAGATCTTGGACGGTGAGAACATGGTGGGGTGTCGACGCTGTTGGAAGATCGCAAACGGCGAATATGAGCAGCAATCTGGGGACGAGGGGAATGGGGACGAGGATTCCGATAGTGTCGACCATGGCAGTGTGGATTCACATCCTGCGCCCGTCGTGAACGGCGTGGCAAAGCCGCCACTCGGCCTTTCGCCCCTACGTCCGCCTGCCACGACACATATTCCCACATCCATGTCGACTCCAACCGTCTCGTTCTATTCGCACGCTAACACGAGTGACGACCGGTCCGTGTCATCGCTTCCAACAACGGAAGCCTCCTCCCTTCCTGAAATTGAAGTAGACGCGAAGCCTTCAGTGAGCCTGATACCCAAACCAACGACACCCGGCGGCCTTCCCATCCCTCACATCTCTACGACTGGCCCTGATTCACCCACCTCTCGGTCCCAACCCGCCCCGATCAATGTCGTGGTGCCGCCTCCGCAATTAGGACGTTCATCATCTTCGCCCGCGCCTATAGTCCAGCCTACACCCCGCCTCGGCCAGGTCCTCAACCACATCCCGCCCCCAGCCAGCCAAACAGCCTCACTCCCTCTGCCCAAATCGCGTAGCCCTCTCCGCCCCGACTTCGACACGACAGAAGAGAGCTCAGGCGCGGAGAGCGACACCTCCGCTGCGACCTCCACGCGCTCCATGGAGTCCTCCGCATCCACCAGCCACCCATCCAACACACAGGCCGTACCAGGGACGGTGCGCAAGAAGCCGAAGCAGCCGAAGCCAGTGATCATGCGGCCGGCGTACAAGCGCTACCTGATCGGGACGCCCCCGCCCGTGCTCGTGATCCACCTCAAGCGCTTCCAGCAGATCAGCAAGACGCACCTGCTGTCGTTCTCGCATGGCTTTAAGAAGCTGGACGACTTTGTCACGTTTCCGGAGTACCTCGACCTCACGCCGTACCTTGCCCCGAGGAAGGAGGACTTTGGGCTCGGCAAGAAGGGGAAGGTCGGTGGTGGGCACGGGCACGGGCACGGGCAGGGACTTGATAAGCGGAGTTCGAGGGATAGGGGCGAGAAGTGCATGTATCGCTTGTACGCTGTCGTCGTGCATATTGGGAATATGGTACGTGTGCTGTCCGTCTGATCAAGGTCGAGGCACTACTGACGCGATGGTGTGTTGTACCAGCTTGGCGGGCATTACGTGGCGT
Organism: Lyophyllum shimeji; assembly: GCA_026008595.1. Taxonomy (NCBI): domain Eukaryota; kingdom Fungi; phylum Basidiomycota; class Agaricomycetes; order Agaricales; family Lyophyllaceae; genus Lyophyllum; species Lyophyllum shimeji. Next base: position 805,453 of record BRPK01000006.1, read on the forward strand.
ACACAGCATTGCCCGACCCTCAGCATCCGCAAGGCCCAGGCAGCGCGTCAGATCAGGCGCCCGAGGTGCCCCCATCAACCGACGTCAAGGCACCGCGGCAGTGGGCGTATATCAGCGACACTATCGTCCGCCTCACCACGCTGGAAGAGGTCCTCAAGGCGAAGGCATACATTTGCATGTATGAGCGGATCTGAGCTGCTGCAGTAGGGTTGCTCCAGCTTGATCCCTCGGAGACTGGGCTTTTCAGCCGCGTCGATCGACATTCAACCTTGACCACCTTGACTTAAATTATATCTCTTTGTGGGACTATTCAGTATTTGTAGGTCTCCGTGTATTTACGATGAAGGACAAGAAGAGTCGCACCGCAGGCACGCTAACGGCTTGGCTCGCCTCACATGTATGAAGGGTGATACCTTACTGGGAGCAAGGCCTTGCACTGATCAGCCGGATAATGGCCAGATGCCTGTGAAAGAATGTATATCGCAGCGCTCCGGCTGTTTCTCTAAGGTACGCTAAGACCTGGCTGAATGAGGGAATGTCGTGGACTGCTCATGCAGCGGCAGTAGCGAAGTCGCCAGGGTGTTAGCAAGGCGTCCCGCCACGAAGAAAAAATCCATCCATGTTATACATTCCATACTGCTATACATGGCAAGCATACGAGTAGTGTACAATAGCGTTGACAAGTAAATAATCAAGAACCTGCTGTTAAATAAGTATGTAGTTCTGAACTAGAGAGCATTCAGATCCATCTCTATCTCGTCTTTCGACGAAGTGTATCTTAGCTCTCGCCCTATTTTTCAAATATGGCTTCACCAAACGCATCATAAACTCGACGAGAGTTTTCCTTACGCTCCTCATCGTCTCCGCCGGCACCGTGAAACCAGCCGAACAAATCGCCAGACACCTTCGACGGCGTGTATACGATAGCGCGTTGTTCGTCGCCATACGCCACTGTAACGCATGGCTGAATAAGCGGCGGTGGTGTGGACCGGGAGTCTGGCGGAAGCGGGATGACAGTTATGCTCGGAGGCCCGCGGCAGCTGACGGGGTGGAATTCGTCGGCCGGCTCGAGAGAGAGTACAGCCGGTGTGATCGAATGGTCGATACGGAGTACCAGCGGCTTCACAGCCCGGTCGTTCGGAGACCTGTCTCGCATTTCAATGATCTTCTGCTGATCTTTCTTGATCTGTTGTTCCGCGAGGAATGTGAAGAATGCTCGGTCCCTGAGGGAGACGTGGCAGGCTTGTTCTGGTAACGGAGCGGGGTTAGCGTTCGAACGCGCAGAGAACGAGATATCCCCCTACGCGATCGAATTTCACGAGCCGTCTTACAGTCTTCACGATGAATGCCATGCTGCCAGTCTTCCCGTTGACAAGTTTCGGAGCAGTACACAACTTGATGGCACCCTGCGCACTTCTGAAAACGTTCCGTGGTCTCGATATTGTTGCACTGCTCGGATCATTAGGAAAAGAAAATGGACATGAGGAAGGAAAACAGACCTTGAATGATGCACATTTCAACTTTGATTCCTCGCTTTCGTCAAACGTTGCGTACGCTTTTGACATAAACTCGACGCTGGCTGCGAATCTCTCCCAATGCGACGAAAACCAGCTCTCTTTTGGAACCTGCCCGGCGAGAGAAAGTACTGACTGCTGCCGCATGACTCTCCCAAGAGCCCTTAGGAGAGGACGATGGAAGACGCACTGCTCCAAAAGGTTGACGATGAGCAGCAAGTCTGATTCGATACCGCGTTCTGTCGGAGCAGTCCCGCTGGGAGGAAGGCGAGACGCGCATTTCAGCATGGAAGAAACAAGTTTGAGGCGTATCGCGTCTGAGACCCAAGCAAAGCCGCCGCTCAAGGCATGTGCTACGACAATGAAACGAAGACAAGCAGCAATTCCAGGGGTAATCGACTCGTGCCGCGGCACTGGTTCACGAATGGAAAGCAGGAAGGCGAGACCATAGAGAATGGCGGCGAGGATGTTCTGTGCAAGGACCATCTTCATGATCTCCGGGGCCTGTCGCGCGAGCTCCAGGTAGACGGCGATGTATGCATCGTAGGCGCGCAGCTGTGCCTCTCGTTCGAGTACAACGTAGCGGATAGGTCTCGCGAGCAAAGCGGCCAAAGCTTGAGGACCGATCCCAAAACCATCCGCTAGATCAGACATTTCGCTTGGGTTCGCTTGCAGGATTGCCGTCAACGCCATAGCAAAGGTGTAGGGACCTGCCTCCACGACGTTAGTATCGTTGGGGTCCGAAGGTCGGTCGCCTTGTCGTATCCAAATTTCCGTAGCCATCCTCAACACCCCAGGAGTGGCAATGACCGCGGAGGAAAGAGCAGGTGACGGTTGATCCATAAGGATCGCGGCAAGGAAGCATTGAACCGTGTTGAAAATATAGAGATAGAATGCTGTCGGTCTAGACTCCGCGTTGAAGGTCGTGTCCAACAAGCCGTCGGGTGTACCGTAATATAGATACTGCATCCACTTCCACACGGAAGGCCAGGCAGGTAGAATGTACGAGTGATCCAGCTCAGACCTCCTTCCGTTGGACCCTCGTGTTGCATTCCTTGCAACCAGAATGCCATCGAGCGCCTTGAAGCCCAGCTGGTAGCAGATCACATCGTCTTCAGTGAGGAGTGCGTGCCGGGCCGGATCCTTGTCTAGTTGGCGAAAGATAATTGAAAGCAGTTGAGGATGGACAGCCCATGCTCGTTCGTCCCGAAGGAGTTGGACAAGGCGGTTAAAGTGCGCGGCTGGGTTCCTTCTCGCTCCATTCGCAATGATCTAAAGAATTGGATACGGAACGAAATGAGCACTCATCAGCGGAAGAAAGCGATGCCGGAATGGCGCACCTGGATATGACGAGGTAAAGGCTGAGCGTTGGAATTTCGCGAGGGTCTGGTGGGCATCAAGCTTGGCGCCACCGAGAGGAAATTATGAATGGCTCTTGTATACACAAATGAATTAGGTTGTGAATGGAACCGTGCATTGACAAGATGGCGAGCCGCCTTCAAGCAAGGTGGTAAGTAGTGGATAAGAGCGGACGGCCCTCCGGCGCCCCTGAGCGGCGGATAAAAAATTAACGGAACAGGACAGGTGGCGCCTCCGAATCCCGACGCCGAGGACTGCCGAGTCCAACCATCACAGCACGGCAGAAGTGAAGGTTTGGACAATCCTGACACGCTGCTAACACGGCAGCGGTATCGATTCAAACTACGTGCGTTACACATATCACAATAAACTATATACTTCTATATCGTCCATCACAAACGCTGCTGTTAAACTTCCAGCTCGTCACCAAATGGATCCCAAACTTCGCCAGGCTTCAACACAGGCTTTACCCACAGCGGCGGGAGCTTGGCGGGGTCGGTGACATTCCTCTTCTTCCCGTCCTTCCTCCTCCAACTCGCTATATCCTTCCTCTCGTCCTTCTTATCCTTCTTACCATCTTCGCATAGCTGGTCGACCTCTTCCTCATCGTCGTCATTCCCACTACACATCCATTGCCGTCTCTTGTACTTCTCCATCCGCTTCTGCACGCGCTCGAGACGGCGACGCTGCCACAAGGCGTGCGCCGGCGCCGGCGTGAACGAAGCGGAAGCAGAGAGTGCTGACAGCGTTGAAAGGGAAGTGGCGTATGGGTCATCGCTGTTCAAGCCGGAGCGGCTGGACGAGGCGATGAAGGGAGAGCTAGCGATGCCAAGGGAGGAGGAGGATGCGAGGGGGGACGATGGTGCAGAGGAGGAGCCGGAATGTACGAGGCCAGGGGTCGAACCTGTCTCTGATGATTGTCCAGTCAGCGGAGGCTCTTCTTCCCCAGACGAGTCGGAGTCGGAGCGGGGATAGTGGTATCGTCCCTTGTGCTGGTGCACAAATCTCAGGTATGTAGCGAAAGCGTTGGGAGCGTTGAATTTCTCGGTGTTGAGCACGGCGTTGGGATCCTCGGTTTCGTCCTCGCCGATCTCTTCCTGGTCGTCATCCGAGTTGAAGGTCTCCTCGTCGTTGCCATTGTCGAGGAACCCGCTGGACGTGACGTCCCCGCCTTCTGGATCGTCCTCGCCCTCCGCATCTTCGTCATGTTCTTCGGCGGCCGATGACGTCGACCATGCAGAAGGTCGGAACGAGGGCACCAGCAGCTTGCTGACTGGGACTGAAAACACCGGTTTCGGAAGTGGAATAATGGAATGAGGGAAGATCCGGACGCGTCCACGTCCACTGAAGACATATGGAGTGTTGGAAATCCCCGAGCGGCGAGGCAGAGGACTTGTGTTTAAGGTGATGTGGACTGCAGTGGTCTCGTTGTGGTGCTACGCATACGAGGCTCGTGAGTTGAGGCAAATTACGGTCGAAACAACCCGAACGCACATAGACGATACCACGCGAAAGGTCGCCGCCTCTTGACCATGCGTGGCCGACCGTGAATTCTTCCTCGGGCTCCCACGTCCAGCTTGGATCCTCATCGTTACCTTCGCCTTCATCGGTATCCTCCTCCAAAACCCTTTCCACGTCATTCCACGACTTTTCCTCAGTCCCTTCATCATCCAGAAGAGCGTCCTCGTCGACCTGCGGCCGGTACCTGCACGGATCCCGCGCACTGGATAGCCTAGTCGCAGTATATCCGCTCCTAATCTGGCCGGGCTTGTACGTCTGCGCGTACAAAACAATCTTCTTCTTCACTTCGAAGAGATGTCTATCCTCCCGCTCGTCTCCATGACCACCACCGAAGAGGAATGCGATCAGACAGCGCAACTGTACAAACGTATAGCTGAGGGGTACTTGAACGATTCTGTAAATGCCACCCATTCGTGGTGAGACACCTGGACGAACGAATTGGAAACGCAGGGGAAGATGCTTGGAAAAGGACGTTGGTGGTGGCAGGGAGTGGACAAGGGTCCGCGGGCGTTTTCTGCCTACGGGATTCGACGGAGAGTCTCTCGGACGGGCGGGATACGGCGTGCCAGTCCAGGGTGTACGGGGTGTCGGAAATGAAAGCCTCCGCGGAAGGGGTGTCTGAGGGAGAGCGGTCATGCGGCGCTTTGCAGGGGGCTCGCAGTCATCGTTCGATAGACTGTGCTCGTCATTGTGATAGGCGTCCTCGCTGTTGTCGCCGGCGAGCTCAAGAGTCCGTTTGAGCACCATAGCACAATGCAGAACCAAGTTCGTGAGCCGTGACCGATTTCGTGGTCAACAAGCAACGTGACATCGTGACCGATCGCGACTTGCGCACGTGATGATGCGTTTCTCATTCGGGTCGCGCCTGTCCCTTCAACTGAATCAACAACTTGCTCAGCTGGTCCTTTCCAGGTATGTTACGATATCTCTCGCACGGTGTCTTTTTTAGCCATCTCGAAAAGGAATGAAGTCTGCTTCCTATACAGTCCGAGTCAGCCGGGAACACACAGAATGGTCGACCTGCTTCAGCCCACCAGCTTGAAACCATGTCCAGTCGTAGGTCTGAAGGCATTGTCATCTGCAGTGGGATAGTTTCACATTTGACGTACTCTGCCTTGACTGGGAACTATTGTACCATGGGAATAGGTACCGAAAGCTCAGCAGACGCAACAAGCTTCCGAAGAGACAGCGAAGTGCTCCCGAACGTTACTTCCATGCTCCTCAATAATAGGATGATTTTTCTCCCGGATTCAATACTGACAGAAACGCGGAAGGAGCTAAATTGTAAATTCTATATCAACTGAATGCTTTTCGAGCCAGGATCTTCGTTTTCTCAGGACCAACGTCACTCATCGATTGACTCCCAATGACCAACGATAAGATGAAGCTTCCGAGCGACTTCATGTTTGGGTTAGCGACCGGTGAGTTCGAGGCTGTTCTCCTCGCACCGCACAGCGCCCGACCAAATGTGCTACTAGCGAGCTACCAGATCGAAGGCTCCACAACTGCCTCCGGCCGAGGACCATCCATCTGGGACACCTTCACGCACAAGAAGCCATTCCCTATCGCTGACGGCTCCACCGGAGATAATGCCACGGACTCCTTTCGACGTTGGAAATCCGACATTGCACTCCTGAAATCATACGGGGTCAATTCGTATAGGTTCTCAATTTCGTGGTCCAGGATCATTCCAAACGGTGGAAGGAATGATCCCGTCAATCAAGAGGGCATCCGATTCTATCGCGACTTCATCGAGGAACTGGTGAAGGCTGGGATCAAGCCTTGCGTCGTAGGTTGCCCTCGTTCATCTTGGCGGAATCTTGGACGTCATATTCTCCATCCCAACTACAGACGCTCTATCACTGGGATCTACCTCACACCCTGCACGATCGCTATGGTGGCTGGCTCAATCGCGAAACTGTCGACGATTTTGTTCATTACGCCAAGGTGATACATGAGATTAGTATATGTGTCATGTAAAACTTCGCCTGACCCTTCGGCTGAAGGTTTGCTTCCAAGCCGTCGGAGACCTCGTAAAGCACTGGTGAGACTTCATATGCTGGTCAAACGTGGTATAGCAATCCTGATCCTCGACGACCAAGGATTACCCACAACGAGCCCTGGATCATCTCCGTCCTAGGCTATGGCTATGGCATTTTCGCTCCGGGCAGGTCCAGCAATCGCGAACGTTCGGCGGAGGGCGACTCGAACGCGGAACCTTGGATGTATGCCTGTCAGAGCTTGTCGTCGCAGCCTTCGACTGACGTATCCCTTAGCGTGTCGCACAATCTCATCCTCTCGCATGCCTATGCTGCCAAGCTGTATCGTGAGGAATTCAAACCAACTCAGGGAGGCTCGATCGGCATCACGCTAGATTGTGTATGGTACATGCCGTACGACGGGGATAGTCCAGAATGTAGGCCTTCACCGCATTCCTCACAAGACCCAGCACATCACTGACCAGAATGCTAGGCGTCCAAGCCGCGCAGCGGGCACTAGACACACGAATAGGTAATTTCTTGTTGACGCTTTGAAGCTGAACTGCTGCCTGACCCACCAAAAGGCTGGTTTGCTGTGAGTGTATTATTCGTTCTTCTCCATTGCAGCTCTGGCGCTGACGCGCACTCATCAGGACCCCATCTACAAGGGCCATTACCCGTCGTCTCTCGTCTCTTCCCTGGGTGATCGCCTCCCGAAATTTACGCCTGAAGAAATAGCCGTGGTTCACGGCTCCTCTGACTTTTTCGGCCTGAATACTTACACAAGCAACCTCGTCCGTATGTTTAGTTTCAGTCATCATTTTCTGCTATCTGTCTTCTAATCTTCTTCACTTTCGCTGATGATCTCGTGATGGATATCTCTCCAGGGCCCGGAGGCGGTGACGACTTCAATGGCAAGGTGACAACTGGATTTGTTAGACCCGATGGTACGCAGCTGGGCACGCAAGGTCAGTCCTATCTAGAAACCTTCGGGTGAAGCGAGAGTCTGATCGTTTCGTATCCCTTTGACCCCAGCTCACGTTTCTTGGCTCCAAAGCTGTGAGTGACCTCCCCTCATTGACGCCATGGGCGCTTCAATTTCGGCAATTCGCTAGATCCTCCTGGCTTCAGAGCGGTGCGTCCTCTTTCTTCGCTGGGCGTCGCTTCTCGGTGACTGAACGACACGGGGTATCAGCTCTTGAATTATTTGTGGAAGGTGGGCGCGTCACGTTGAATCGAGATATTATCTGCTAACACCTTAGCCCTGGAACGGTGATTACAGACCTACAACAAGCCCATATAGTAAGTTCATTCCCATCTTCAATCACATTGCTTTGTACTGATCAAAGCTTTCCGATGCTGGGACAGCGTGACCGAAAACGGCTTTGCAGTCAAAGATGAGAACAAGCTGAGCATACCCGAGGCCATCAATGACGTTGATCGAGTCGACTACTACCGCGGGTACACCCAGGCATTGCTGGAAGCCATCAATGTCGATGGTGTTGATGTAAAGTCGTACTTCGCGTGGAGTACGTCTCCGTGTTCGCGGCAAGTTTTCAAGACGTTGACACGCATATGTATTTTTTCCCATGGCAGGTTTGCTTGACAATTTCGAGTGGGCGGATGGATACGGTGTGCGGTTTGGGGTGACATACGTTGATTACGACACGCAGGAACGGTTTCCCAAGAAGTCGTCGCGGTTCTTGAAGGAGGTGAGCTGATGGTCCGCGTGCTCTCAGTTGACAGCTTATCGATCCCATTCCTTTACGCTTCAAGTGGTATGAAGAACACAAGGCTTCATAATCCAAATGCGGCTACTATTTCCCTTGCAGCACCGGGTCAGTACGTCTCCCAACAAGCCACCTCTATCAGCAACACTGATTCGATTTTTGTGGTCGTAGTGCTCTTGCCAGTGCAACGGGCACTCCATAACTTCCGAATTTGTCGACAAAATGATCCTCAGAACGAGCACCAGGACGCGACGCTGGCTCTGACTTGGCTCTCCTGATGTAGTATGCGTTATTTTGTGCGCACTAGATAGGACAGCTGTGTCACCCGCACACTTTTCGGTCTCTGCCCGGTATTTCAGTAACTTTTGCTTCATTCCACGCACGAAATGACGCCTTGTATTGCCGAACTCACGTCAAAAATCAATGCGCCCGTGCCTATGTACATGAGATCTTATCGGGGCGGAGATGCATTTGATACGGACCGTGTATTAATTCCTGGTGCACCAGCGGGCTTGTAGTGTGTCGGCCTCTCCTTCGTATGCGATCAATTGCCTGCCCATACTAATGAATCCCGTACTTTCACCCGTGTACGGCCTGTCGCAAACAACGGACCAGCGATCTTACTGATGCCAGCTCTCAGTGGCCGTGGAAGCGCTGGAGGGAGGCGGTCTCTCCTAGCGGGGTTCTCGAGGGAACTGGTCGGTAAAGCGGTGTATGTCGTGTGTGTATGTCTAGTGTCTGTGTACGACGGAAATCGTGCTAAGTCTAATAGAAGCTCCGCTCGGCTAGCTCTGCCAGCACAGCCACAGCGCATGAAAGGATACGTGCCCAGCTGTTCTGCAGTATGTAACATTCCTTATTATTCAGGCCTATACAACGGAGCAGCTTTGTCCTTCCTATCCAATTCGCTGCAAATGCGCTTGGACTCGGAAGCGACTTCATCTTGGCTCCACGTATAAGATCCCAATGATCGCCTTAGCTGCTTCTGACTGGCTCTTTGGCGCGCTCTAGCAAGCTGGACCGATATAAGTAACATTAAGGAGACGGCGGGTGACCTCACGGAGAAAGTGTGCTTAAGGCCTCATTGTACTCATCCGACAGGATGAAATTGCGTTGACAGCTCTCTTCAACGCTCAGGACGATGTGCTTGAGACGTCCGAATACCTGCAGCAGCTGCTCTTGGTTTTCTTACACCTGAACAGGAAGAGGGTTGGCATGTAACGAACGATCGGAATGTGAATATTGCACCTTTGATGTGGCACTCCGAATGGGTCGAAGTTCGATTAAAATCTCCTGCGTAGGAGCAAATATACTGAATTGGACGACGTTAACGTGTGACGGTGATGTATCGTTGAACACGCAGTTGTAAAAGACCGCATCTGTTGCATTGGAGAACATCGACATTGCCAGTGTGACTCCGAACCGTTCGAAGAGCAGAGCGCAGCCTACAATGGCTCTTGGGAAGGGTGTATGCCAGCAGATCACGACGGGAGTTGGGATGACTCTTGAGAAGAACGGACAAGGTCCCCAACGTCGTGATAGGCGCCCACAAGGCAGTGCAATTTGCACGCCTGTCCTGCTTATGTGGTACTATTTCAGGGCCCCAGTCCATATCGACGCCGCTGCTGTACATGTCAGCATCAACAGACAGTCGCCTAGTAAGCGAAGCGCAGCGGTCGTGTTCCTCGAGGAGCCCGTTACGAGAAGATGGAAACCACGTACAACGGCTAGAGACAGCCGTCAAGCGCCTCTCATCCTTCCGCTGGGCCGCACGAACGTCCACGCCGTCGCTCGATGAGCAGGAAAATCCAGAAGGCAGTTTAGAACCTACGACAGACAGTGCTAATCAAGCGTCGAGCAGCCATATAGTCATAAACGCAGGTAGCCTGCAGAGGTCACAATCGCTGATCAGCTACGGTAAGATGTTGAGACTATCCCTTGTGCTCGAGGCCCGGTGACAGCTGCTTTGCGGAGTCTGTAGTAAATACCAAATCCGAAGAGGGTGACGGAGGCTCAGGAGTCCCCGTAGCATCCGAATCGAGGAATATGATGTCAACTAAAATCAAGCAAGGTTTCCTGGGCGGAAGACCCCAGTAACTAGTCCAGGCCTCAGTCGCGACTTGGATGCAGCGCAGCTGGTGTAATTGATGTGATCACTTTTGGAAGAGTAGTTGCGACGATTCCCGAGAAACACCAACGCCGTATATAGAATGTGAGGGTCTGTATACGCTTCGTTGCATGTCGCTCATCCAGCAGTGATGGCAGTACTAAGGCGTTGGTGGGTTTGCGACTCGAGCCTCGAGGCTCCGAGTTGTGTGATAAGTTCCCGGCGAAATCCGAGCTCAGGTAAGCAGACAGCGACAAGACCATGTCCGAGTCGTTACAGTCATCAAGCATACAGAGGCGTAGTGGTATACAGTGGTATTGAGCACTCGAGCGCTCGTGGTTCGACCTCGGGACTTGCATCTGTTATGGAAGTCCTCCCGTCGCTCACTGAGTGACCACCATTGACGTTCGTCGCTCGGCACCTCCGAATACACTCACTGGCAGTCCCTGTTCGACGCCGTTGATATCTCGAAATGCTGCTATGGCCCTTGGCTATCTCTCAATCAGCGACAACCGGCATAGGAACTCACTGCTACCCGGCACCGCTCGGAAGGGCCTGCATTCTTCTGGAGCAGCGACAAGGCAGTGGAGTGGCTTATCGGAGCGCAATACGCCCGAGAGCAAAACTCGACACCCCTACTTTTTCTGCTGCATGAAACGTGTTGCACACGTCGCAACCATGGCGGTGATGGTAAGTAGAGATGCCGCACCGGTTCTCAAAACGTGTCTTGACTACCTTGAAATCAGTTCACGTATTCAGAATTCCTTTCTCTTTGGTAGTGAGTTGCGCTCTTGAATCTCGCCACTGTCTGAATTCTGATTGTTCGGCCTGACAGGCATTATCCGACGTGAAGAACCTCTGTATATGCACTCCATTGCGGTGAGGAGCGCGATGATATTAGGTACTCGGTGCCCAGGTCCTGCGCGGGCAACACACAGACGCCCGATCAATTTCCAAGTATTGAAAAGGCACGCCGAGACAACCAACAATCATGGCATTCTGCTGATGGCGCTCCTCAAGATCATGTCGCGGCGCTCCGCCCCCAAGGATAGCAGCATTCCGACCACGCGTTTTTGTCTACCCGCAGGTAAGCTCTGATCGGTCGCGGGGCGAGTTGCGACATCGCCTCCGGACTCGTGAAGGGTACCGAGGTACATATTCCAAGGGATCGTTGCTTAACATATCTCGACAGCACTCCCTGATTGCGTCGCTGATGCCACCGTCATCAGTCACTTTTGGTTGAGAGCGGGACGATTACAGCTTGGGACCTTCCAAACCACCGCCAGTATCAAGGCACGGAAACTGTACATGTCTCCCCTGTCACCTTCCCCTGCGTTGCCACACCGCCGTACAGGGCATCCCTGTGCTCCAGCGAAACCGCACTCGGGGCGGTGACGGGGTATAAGTAGGTGAAATCGTCGATGCTACATTCTCAATCACTCACTCATCCCTTTCATTTCTTTTTTTTTCTTGATTCATTCTAACTATGCAGCTTTTCGGTGCTGCGCGTCTTGCACTCACGGGTTGCTTAATTTCTGCCTTCGTTACCCGTGCCGACCTTATCTCGAAGCTCCAACAAGACACTCGCTATGACTTCGTCATCGTCGGAGGTACCCAGCCAGCTATTCTGCTTGCATACATCGTTAAACTGACTCGTATCAGGTGGCACCGCTGGCAACGTACTGGCCAATCGCCTAACGGAGAATCCTAAATACAAGGTCCTTCTCCTCGAAGCCGGTGGATCGTATGTTCTACGATTTCTGAAACATAGCTGATCCACTCATCGTCATCGGTATCCCAACAGGCAAGAAGGCGTCATCGCCTCTACGATTCCCTTTTTAGCTGGCACGCTTGCACCCAATACGCCATACGACTGGAACTACACGACTACGCCACAGGCTGGTCTCGGGGGACGGTCAATACCTTACCCAAGGGGACGCATGCTAGGCGGATCTAGCTCCATCAGTGAGTATTCATCTCACCAATTGCGTCGTCTTCGTTATGGCTGATATCACCAAGATTATCTAATGTACACTCGCGGCGCTGCTGAGGACTACGACAAATTCGCCAAGATCACCGGAGACCAAGGGTGGTCGTGGAAACAACTCCAGCCTTACTTCCAAAAGAACGAGAAATGGACCGTACCCGCCGACAAACATAACACGACAGGGCAATTTGATCCTCAGTACCACAGTTTCAACGGCATGACGGCGGTTACACTCTCCGGGTCGCCCACTGGCATCGATGGACGGATCATCAAGGCGACGACGCAGCTAGGCCCGCAGTATAAATTCAACCTGGACATGAACTCTGGTAATATGCTCGGTATCGGTATGCATGCTCTATGTTTGCTGTCGCCCTTGACGTGGCGTTGACGTGTCGATACGATGTAGGCTGGATACAGATCACCGTGGATGGTGCGAAACGGAGCAGCTCTGCGACTTCGTACCTTGCTCCACCGTTTTTGAAGCGGCCTAACCTCCATGTGCTGCTCAACGCTCAAGTATCCCGGCTGATTCAGACTGGGAAAGATAAGGGCAAAGGTTTGCCGGCTTTCCGAGCAGTGGAGTTTCGTACAAGTCCGCAAGGTAAAGAATTCAAACCTGGTATGCCAGACACTTTGCTTATTCGATACGGAATCAGGTCCTCTGCTGACTGTGACTGCGACAAAGGAAGTCATTCTCTCCGCAGGAGCCGTCGGGACACCGCATATCCTGTTGAACTCGGGAATCGGTAACCAGAATTCTCTCAAGGCTGTCGGAGTCCAGTCGTTGGTCAACCTCCCTGACGTCGGTGAAAACATGCGTGACCATTCGTTCATCGGCAATCCCTGGCTCGTCAACTCGGTAGGTAATTTCGTGCATCTCCCGAAGTGACTCCCTCTGATGCCCAGACAGACTGATACCTTCGAACCTTTCCTGCGCGATCCCGCGGTTCAGCAGAAGCAACTCGCGCAATGGGCTCAGAATGGCACAGGACCCTTGGTCAATACCATCTGCTCTCATCTTGGCTTCTTCCGTCTCCCCAAGAACAGTCCTGTGCTTGCTAACGGCGGTGATCCCACCCCTGGTCCAAATACACCCCACTACGAGTTTCTCGTCTCTGTACGTTATTTCCTCAGACCTGATTCTGTGACCTGGCTGACTTGTGCGTCATAATTAGAACGGTCTCCCCCTTCCCGGTGCTCCCCCGACGGGCAACTTCATCGGCGTAGGCAGCGTCGTCCTCTCCACCACCTCCCGCGGCTCCGTCAAGCTCCGCTCCAACAACCCCTTCGACGCACCCCTCATCGATCCCGCCCTCCTGAAATCAGACTTCGACAAGGTCACCATGCGCGAGGCCGTTAAGACCGCAATAGGGTTCCTCAAGGCACCGGCATGGTCAGACTACGTCATCGAGCAAATCGGTCCGTTCGCGGGCGTGAAGACGGACGCCCAGATCGACGCGTATGTCGCGGCCAATGCGGGCACGATCTTCCATCCTGCGGGCACGGCGGCGATGTCGCCCCGCGCCTCGAGCAAGGGCGTGACGGATCCGGATTTGAAGTTGAAGAAAGCGGCGGGTGTGAGGGTGGTTGATGCGTCGGTTTTCGTGAGTCGTGCTGTTTCCTCGTGTAACGGAGTCTGTGGGCGTAGGCTGACTCTTGTCGTGTACAGCCCTTCGTGCCTAGCGCGCATCTTCAAGCGCCTGTTTATGTCTTTGCGGAGAGGGCAGCTGACCTTATCAAGGCATCGTACTCATAGTCTCATCAGCGCCTTCGTTGTACGCTCATTTCTTGTCTGTTCCCGGACATCATTTTTACCTGTAGTACACTTGTAATATTTTAGACACGAGCGCAGATACCACGTTCCTTGTATATTTATTGACCACTTAGCCTTGTAGATGCAACTGCAATAATCAATGACACTCCAGTTACATACTATAAGCCCACCGACCACCAGGGCGTTCCAAGGACTCTGCCAATGCTGGCAGTGGCGCACGCGCCATGAAGTAGAACGATACAATTACGAGGTAGGCAGGCAATCAGGCACGGATACTAGCCTCAGCTTCACATCATCTGCCCCATACTTCTGCAATCATTCACCCGGTTGGCATATTCTGAATCGGGCGATTCTGGATTCAAGATGGCTTTGCAATTAGAATGGCCTGTGTGTCTAAAGCTCTTGCCAAGCACGGACAGCCAGTGACGTGACCGGTAGTGACCGTGACCGGCTATACGCCACACGAACATGAGGCTGGCACGGGCAGCTTGGCGTACTGCGTTCGTGCTTTACCTTCCACAGTCTCCTACTATATACCTTCACTTTTTGGTTCTGCACACGCTTTGCGTCAAGTGATCACACTGTATCGTTATCGGTGAGTTGCTTTCCGTTTCCGATGACGAGCACTGGGCGTCCGAGTTGCCGAAGAGCTTAACGTTTGACTCACGAACGTAATCCGTAGATTCGCAATGAACTCATCTCGTACAAGCTACATATATTCTAATGGCTCCCCGACGATCGAAATAGTGGAGGTGATAGACACACCGCAGCCTCCGGTACGTTGCACCTCGTTTGCACGCGGGGCCTCACACGAGCGTGCTAATTTGTGAAATCCAGCCTTACATCTCCCGTCCGCCCTCGTACGCACCTCAGAAAGCGGAGAATTTATGCGAGGTGAGAACTTGAAACATGCTTTCATTCTGGTTTCCTCCTCCGCTTACGTTACACGTTGTCCCAGCAATGCGGTCTGTGGCCCAAGGTCATAACCGCGCAGGGCTTCGAGCACCCCTTTTGCAGCAAAATCTGTGCGCGGAAGCACCTTCAAGCCCTCCAGACCACCGCCTCCCCCAGCACAAACTCAGCACCTTGCCTGGTAAGGAGGCTCTCTGCGCGTTTCCTCTGCCAGCCCATGACGTCATCCCCCTTCACCACCTTTAGGGCTGTGGCACGCGCCCTCAAGCGATCGACAACGGCATGCACTACCCGCATTGCAGCAGGAGCTGCGCCCGCAAGTGGCCCCTCACCTTGCAGCGGTGTGCACTCCCTGGGTGCAACACGTGCATCACGAGTGCCTTTGGCCCGTTCTGCTCACCTGCGCATGTTGAGTCAGTCCCATCTCACACTTTCTCCTGTCCTCCCTCCCTTCCCATCCGCTTCCTCCTTCTCTTCTGCCCTCCCAGAAACGGGACTTTTGGACATCTTTTGACGCTGACGCTGGTGATCATGTGTTCTAGTCAGTCACGCAGACGCAACGTGTTGCACAAGAAGCCTCCGGCGTTCACGCCCCCGCCTCCCACCGGCCTACGAACTGGACCACTGTCGGCACTACCACAGCCACAGAGACCGACGCAGCTCCGGCACTTCACCCGGTCAAATCCTATCCTGGGCTCAGCCTCTGCCCCAGCCAGTCGACAGCCTACACCCCCGCCGAAACGGATCCTGTTCTACGACAAACACGCGCCGCATTATGGCTTGACGAATTTCTCGAAGCATCCGGTTGTGTTTGAGGGGAAGAGGTATCCGACGAGCGAGCACTTGTTCCAGGCTTTGAAGGTAATTATTATTTGGACGCTCCCATCTTCGTGTGTTCATGGAAAATTGTTCTGATGTTTTACTTGTGCCTGTATGCAGTTTTATCATCATAAACCACACCTCGCGGAACACATCCGGACCTGTTCGGATAAGCCGAGCGTTGCGTTCGCTGAGGCGCGGAGGTACCATCAGGAGGTGCGGCCGGATTGGCATCAAGTGAATGTCCAAAAGGTGTGTGTGGTGCCTCTCGCTGTGCGGGCTCAAGTACAGCTGGCTGATGACTGAATCATACTTGCTAGATGGATACCGCGCTCTGGCATAAATTCACACAACATCCTGCCTTAAAGGCGGAGTTGTTGGCGACTGGGGATGCTGAACTCGTGGAGGTATGATGCACAACTGACACATTGCGCGATGGATTCGAGATGCTGATTGGTGTGCGTAGGATTCACCTATCGACGCGTTCTGGGGCGTAGGGCATGATGGGAGGGGAAGGAACGAGCTGGGTAAGGCGTTGATGAGGCTGAGAAAGCAGCTTCGTGCAGATCCATGAATACAGTTTTTCAGGGACTATCGATATCTTGTGTATCAGTATAATAGGCAGTGACTGGTTATAAGCTTATTTATCATAGACATGGGTTCGCGGACAACTCGGTGACAAAGAAAGCTTGTTTTGATGGCCGACGCATCTCGTCTTCTACCTCCATGAAAGGCCACGGCCAAACTGTCGTCCTTCAACGATTTTCCAGCGATGCGGCGTTTCGGTGACGACCAAGATATGTCCAGCGATGGAGATGAGGTCATCGAGGAGACTGAGGAAGAGCTAGAAGAGGAGGAGGAGTCTGGGCCCGAAGACTTTCTAACGACGACTCCATCTCGCGGAAAACGGAGGCGAGCTGCAGAGGAGGACAACCACAATATCATCGTCCAAACGGCCTTTGACGCCTACTTTACCCATGCAACGACGCGCTCACGAACCTCCGCCAGCGTCTTCTCCTCGCTCGTCCCGCCTCTCGCCGCAGAAGAATATGCGGAGGCCATCGCGTCCGCCTCCAAGCGCCAACCGAGCCTGCCCCCCATCCAAGCCAGCGTGCTCTCCGAATCCACACGCGACCTCCTCTTCTCGCGGTTCATGCGCGAGCTGAGCGAGGGCTTCAACCTCCTCATGTACGGCTTCGGCTCCAAAAGACGCATCTTGAACGACTTCGCGTCCACCTACTGCGCCAAAGCCGGGCACGTCGTCGTCGCCAACGCCTTCCACCCGGACTTCTCGCTCAAAGACCTGCTCTCGTCCATCGAGCGCGCCGTCCCTGCCCTCCCCGCTGCCGAGGGTCAGGGTCACACCCCGGAAGCCCAGGCCAGACGCATCCACGACTTCTTCGCGGCACCGGGACCAAAACGGCACCTCTACCTGATCATCCACAACATCGACTCTGCGCCTTTGCGCACGGCCCGTGCCAAATCCTTGCTTGCGCTCCTCGCGCTCACCCCGCGCATCCACATCGTCGCGTCCATCGACCACATTAACGCGCCCCTCCTCTGGTCTACGTCCGAGTGCGCCGCGCGCAAGCCAGATCCCCCTCTCTCCTCCTCTCTTTCTCATTCTCATGCTCATTCTCACTCTCCCTCGCCCTCTCCAGACGACACTCACACCCACACGCGAGGAGAGCCAAGACGCGGATTCGCATGGCTATGGCACGACCTGACGACGCTCGAACCCTACGACTTTGAGCTCGCCTACGTCGACCGCACGTCCATCTCCGGCGCGCACGGCGGCGGGCCGCGCAAAAAAGCCGACTTGTCCGCTCTCCAAGGCGCAGGAGGGGCAGCAGCGATGACAGAGACAGCCGCGCTGCACATCCTCGCGAGCGTCACGCAGAAAGCGCAAAAGCTCTTCGTGCTCATCGGCAGCACCCAGCTCGCCAGCATCGAGGACTCCGGAGCCGGGGCCGCAGCCGGAGTGGGGGAAAGAGAAAGGGAACGGGAACGGGATCTGCAGCAGTTCGGGATGGGGTACGACACGCTGTTCACGCAGGCACGGGACAACTTTATCGCGACGAACGACACGGCTTTGCGCTCCCTCCTGGGCGAGTTCCGAGATCACGGGCTGGTGGTGAGTGAGCAGGGGACGGCGGGTGTGGGCGAGGTGCTTTGGATACCCTTGCGCAAGGAGAGGCTCGCGAGTGTATTGAGTTCGCTCAAGGTGGACGGATGACAGGATAAACGAGTGCGTGGGGCGGGGGTGTTATGTGTTCTTTTCCCCGAATCTGGAGGGGCGGGAGGTGGGCCTTGTGAAAGCCCGCCCTGGGGAACGTGGTAACTACGCTGGTAGTATAGGTGTTTAGGGATACAATGGATGTAGGTAGATAAGCGCGCGTGGTACTAGATATGGATAGCAAGGGGGCGTTGCGGGGTCGTGGCGGGTTATGGTGATTGTACTGCTGATCGTTAATGCAAGGGGTACGGCACGGAAGAATATAAGGAAACGTCGTGACAGTGGTGCGTGGAGGGCGTAGTACATTGTACAGACAGCGACGGAGGAGGATCAGGAATACGTAACGAGTAGCAGACGGGAGAGGTAGATACAGATTTCGGATACAACACACACGCACGCGGACGGAGACGGGGAGCCGGGACCGGGGAGAAAAAGAATAGGCACTCTTAACCAACCCTGCTGGTGTACTCGTGGAACAAAGTATCCACGAATGCCTTGTCGGTCTAGACAAAGCAGCAAGTACCATCAGCACGACTTCGTCACCAAGAAGGCACGAAAGAAAACGTACATGGATAAGAGTAAGCACCTCCCTCACAAACTCATTCCTCTCCAACCCCTGCGCTCCAAGACCTCGCCCAGACACAGCAGCAATCAAGCTCTCCCTCACTGCCTCCGGAACAACACCACCCTGCTGGTGGTGGTAGTGGTGCTTTTCCATGTTCACCTTCGACGCGACTCCATTCACCTGCGGTTTAGATACCACAGGGGACGAAGACGGCGAAGGCGACGCCGTCGACGGCAACCCCTCCCCGTGCCCCTCCTGCTCCTCGCGCTCACGATCGAACCTCCCTGCCTGAGGGCGGGGCGGGGGTACATCCCAGCTCCTCTCAATCGCCTCTCTCTCCATCGCCTCCCTCTCCTTCCTTCCCTTCTTTCTCCCCTTCCCCTTCCCGCTCTCCCTATGCCTCTCGCCCCCATCCGCCCCTCCAACAACAACACCATTCTCCCCCCGCCCGTTCCGCCGCACCGCACGCGCCCGCGAGAACAAATCCGGATCGCTCAGCGCGCTCATATCCGCAAAATCGAGCTCCAGAATCTCTTCCTCTCCCTCTCCCTCTCTCTCACCCTCAGCCTCACCCTCATGCTCTCCTTCCCCAGGCGGCGGGTACGGCCACAGCTCCGAGTCGGGCTGGAACGGCACGAGTGGGCGCACCGGGAGCGTCTGGGTTCGGGTCTGCGCTTGTGTGTGGCTGTGGCTCGGTTGAGAAATGGTCGCAGCTGCGTTGGCATTTGACGAGGTGGCAGCGACGAACCGCGGCGTTATAAACCCGTTCGCGGGAGCCCGGGGCGTAACGTCCCCGTTCATCCTGCCCCTTCCCTGTCCGCGTCCATTTCCATTTCCATTTCCATACCCAAGTCCATGCCCGTGTCCGTGTCCGTGTCCGCGTCCATTCACCACGGCCGGTGCGTGCACCTGCACCTCTCCCTCCCCATCGTCCTCCGGATCAAGCACCGTGCTGCTCTCCGAATACCCGTCCGAGCCGCCCCGCCCGCCCTCATGCTCGTTATCGCCCTCGCGCGAAGACGGATGGGACTGCGCACCACTACTACGGCTGTACGCGGTGGACGCAGCCGACGCGGAGCGGGAAGGCGGGAGGCCGAGGAGCGTGGAGATGACGTCTTGGTTGAGGACCTGCGGATGCGGATGCGGATGCGGATGCGGATGCGGAGGGGGATTGGTGGTGGAGGGGACGGGGGAGCGGATCGGTAGTGTGCTGATGGCGTTGGGTGGTGGCTGGGTTGCAGAGTTGGCAGAAGCGAAGATGGAGTCGAGGAGCGGAAGGCCGGTGGTGCTTGGCGATGATGAGGGGAAGGTGGAGAGGGATGCGGAGGTCGTGGACGCGGATGCGGAGGTCGTCGTTGTGCCGTGGTCGGCGGTCTTCATGAGCTCGCCGCCGCCCAGCGCAGCGAAGAGCGATTCAACGGTCATCTTCGACGTGGAACTGGGCAGTTGCGATTGCGCCATGGTGGATGTGGATGTAGATGTAGATGATGGAACTGGGTGGTCAATTTTCGCAAAAAGTTTGTCGAGCTCGGAGGGGCCCCCTGCTCCGTTGGTACAGCTCTGGGAACGCTGTCGAGCTTGAGTGTGCCCCTGCCCGGCGTGTTCGGTGGGGCGTGACGAGGACCGGGGGATGGTGGCGTGGCTGTGGTGCAGTGTTTGTTTTTGAGACGTGCCGTTTGCTGTTATGACGGCGGGGCGGTCAGCAGCGGATATAGCAGCGGCTATGGCAGCTGTGGATGCAGGCGTAGACGGTGGTGGTCTGTCCGGGCCGTAACGAAACTCTTGCGGGTACGGTTGGTTTTTCTTGATGTACGAATGGAGGCTGTAATTCACAGAATACATTCAGGGGTCGCCCGAGAACTAACGATGGCGAGTCTACGCACCGGGTAAAAATATCGATAAGAGGCTCCCTTGAATCCGTCGCAAACATCCAGAGACCGATTGTGTTCGACTCGCCCTTTTCGGCTGCCGTCAATTTGTCAACATTAGGAACGGCATACACATCGGAGAATTTGTGGGGGGTTCCGTTCGGATGGGACGCGCGAGCAAGAGCTAGCCTCCGATCTGTGAACTCTGGATAGGAGCGGATGATTAGATAGCTGCCGTGTGCGCCTATATTGTCTTCTGGATATAGTCGTTGAATATGGTCGTCCATTCCCATGCGATTGAGGATGTAGAAGCCATAGGGCGGGTAAGACTCCCTATGAAATGCAACTGATATCAGTGGGGCCGCAAAAGAATGATAGACGCCAAGAACCCTAGAGTGGCAGGAGGACTCACCGCTCATACAAGAACATACTTCCCTCGTATCCCTGCTTCTCCCATTTGGTCCCGTTGTGGTGGTACAGACAGACGTGGCTGAACTGGTCAAAGATGGACACAATGGAAGGATCCCGCCTTCGCAAAACTTTGAGATTGTGCTGATATCGTGATGCGGGGGTCATGCCAAGGTTGGGCTGTTTCGCTGGGACCGCAGACGGCTGATGGGCGACAGGGGACAGTGGTGGTTCGGTATTAACATTTGAAGAAGTTTTTTGTGGAGATATATGAGATGGATTGCGGCGAGGAGGGCCCATGGCGGTGGAGGGGAGGCGTTGAAGTTGTAATACAATGAGTGGCTGAGCAGAACCCAGAGACGTCAGTCTTTCATTGTCTCTGTTTGTCTCTCACGCCACAGCCAAACATCGGTCACCCAAATTTCGTTCCTTGCCGCCAACCTGACTGGCAGACGCGATGAGCGCCGCGTTGACCCGCGTCCTCCAGCAGAAGCAGCTGGCCATCAACGAGGGGGTCAAAATTATCAGAAACATCGTCAAAACCACTCCCGCACCGACCGGCTTCACCACACAGGAACTCTACAAGCTAGCTCTCAAGCAGCCTCCCCCGCCAGACTACCGCCCTCTCACCCCACGACCATCACCCACTACGCCCGCAAAACTCGTCAACCGCGGGGGCCAAAACAACATCAAAGTCGAGGCGCCACAGCCTCCCCACCCCGAACACCCCATCCGGTCCATCTCGTGCGTTCCCCCTTCCCCCTGCCTCCCAAACTAAACTCCCCTCCTGAGACTTACCTCCGCATCCCGCATTCTAGCCTCCTAAAGCGGCGCATCCTCCCCATCCTCGAGGGCGAGCAGCTGCTCCAGAAAGCCCGTGCCCAACGCGTCCTCGCGCACGCCGGAGCAACGAAGAAGGGCAAAGACGCGCAGCGCGCAACGGAGACCGTATGGGTCTGGCAGCCCGTCGACCCGAGCACGCTGCCTCCGCGTCCCGCGCCGGAACCGCCGAAAGAAGTGTACGGGGCCGACGTCGGGGTGGGCGAGGACTGGGGCCATTTGAACCGGAGACGCCAGAGGGCACGGAGGGAGAAGGTCCGGGCTGATGTGCATGCGATGAAGGTCGCGGAGGGGATTGCGCGGTATAGGGAGAGGGCGACTGCTGGTGCGGCGCTGAGGGAGAAGCAGGCTCAGCAGGCTGCGCTGCGGCAATAACGAAAAGCAGGACAGGACGCGAGGCCAGTCTAGGCAGGTCGTTGGCTGCAAATCTACTATAATATCATAATACTCTGCACACTTTCAATTCAGCATTACTCAGATGCCTTGCTCCGTTTCCCGGAGTGCTCCACGCTCGACGCTTCAGCAAAGTAAGCGCACGGAAGAAGCTGTCCTTGGTGGCGGACCCTCAACAGCACAGCAGTCAGAATGTTCACACATAGGACACTTTCAAAGTCAATCCCTTGTCAAACATCACACAGTCTGCCATTCTGTGCCCAGAACACCTGTCCTCCGTCTTCCCATGTACACACCGTCTCCGACAGGTCACGCAGCGTTAACGTTACTCAAGCTCGAACGATGCCCCCAAACACAAAATACTGTAATAGTCATTCGTGCGCAAGTAAGATCATCAACAACAGACTCTAGAACAACTCTTCCTCCTCCGGACGCCAATTCTTCGCCTGATCCCAATACCCCTTCAACTTCTCCCCAAGCACCTCCTTCGCATCCCTATCCGTCGGCGCACTCTTCCCCTTAAACGCACTAAACGCCCTATCCCTCAGTTGTCCCTCCCAAATCAAATAGCACCGATTATCCTCCAACGACGGCCTTACCTCCGCGTCCTCGGGTGCCAGTGCCGGCGCCGGGACCGGGGCCGCAACCGCATCGGTCTCTTCCTCGGGCTCCTCGAGCTCAACGTCCTCCGCCCCGCGCGGGCGCGCAGCCTCCGTCCACGCAATCCGGTGCAGCATAAGCCGCTTGTAGTGCTTGATCCCCTTGTTCGAGCCCTCGACGTACACCATGCTGAACTGCGGGTTGAAGATCGTCACGCCCGTCAGCCCGAGCTGCTCCGCGTTCTTGCGCACTTTGAACTGATGCGCGGGGTCCGAGAGGATTTTGATCCTGGTTGGAAAAGGTGGAAGGCGTGAGTGCGTGCATCTTAGGTACTTTCAAAAGGTACGATGACGTACTTGAAGCAGGCGCCGTAGATACCCTTTTTCTCCTGCTCGGCCTTCTTCATTTCTTTCTTCTCTCGCCTCTGTTCATCCGTGAGCTTGCGCTCCGCATTCATCTTCTCATGCGTGTGTTTGCGCTGCGCGACCTCGCGCCGTACACGTGCTTCAACACGAGTAGGGTCTTGGATCGCGTCCGAGGTGAGGACTTTCATCAAGTTCTTGAGGCCAACTAGAGTGCACCACGTCAGCGGGCTGTCTATACAGATCAACAAATGAAGATGCACACCTTTTGGTGGATCAGGGGGCAGGAGACCCATACGAATGCGATCTCTCTTATCCTGCAGTTCCTGAGCGCGCCTCAACTTCCGCATTTTCTTTTGTTCCTACAAAGACGTGCTTGAGCAACCCAATCTCGTGCCGGCCCCAAAACCGTGGCGTACCTTCTTGGTCAACATGAGTGGCTTCAACTCAACCTTGTTCTTATCACCAGGTGCTGGAATGGGGATAGGATGCTGGATGTAGATCGTGATAGGCGAGTCAGGAGTGTGGATGTTGAGCTTTTCCATGCCGAGAGCCAAGTCGTCATAATTCTTGTTTGGCAACAAAGCTGCATCCCACCATTCTGCGGTCGGGGGAGGGGCTCTCTACGTCGCGACAATATGATCAGCCTTCGTCGTATAAATAGATACAGATGATTTTCGTACCTTGATCGTCTTCTCGACACCCATCTCGCCATCCAACCCAGCCTTACGCGCGCTTTCCGCAATACGCTGCTTCAGAGCCTCTAGTTGGCTCTCCTGCCTTGCCTGATTCGCAAGTGCGACGTATTTTCCTTTCGGGTTGAACTTGAAAGTGCGACCGGCGCGTTCCCTTGGTGCACCTTCAAACCCGGTATCCTTCACTGATGCCGCTGCATATGGATTCAAGGACTCGGGAGTAGGAACGGGAGGGGGAGCCGGAGGCGGTGTGGGAGCATTGCGGACATTAGCCTGGCAAGGACGTCATATCGAGGGTTACAACCGAAGGCGCGCGAAGGGACGTACCTTGATTGACGCGAACTTTGGCTGCATGGGCTTATACCTGTCCTTCTTGGACTGCGGGAGGGAGGGCGTTGTGTCTAGCAGAAGCGGATGAGCCGCCATCTTGAGACCTGCGCCTTGTTGCGTCTGCTCAACGGGGCCCCCCTTCTTCTTCGTTTGTGGCATTGACTGGCGAGTGCATGAGGATGTGAGTACTTGGACATGGTGAGCCGAACGTACCATGTATGGGTTATCCTTCACAGCAAGCTTGCTTTGAGCCTCCGCGACACGACGCTTGGCCTCTGAAACCCTGCGCGCAATGTCATCGCTGATACCAACAGCCCCTGGAGCTGGAGATTCCGTGGCCGGCGTTGGTCCGCTGGAAATAGTGGGCGAGGGTGTCCCAGCGACAACCGGTATTGGAACTGCAGGTTTCGTGGGTTGGGGAGCTCTGATGGGAGGAGTCCACCCCAATGCGGTGTTCTTGAAGTTGGCTAGCTTCGCCGCGACTTCGGCGCGCTTCTGCGCGATGAGATCTGCTGGGGGCTGGAGGAATATGAGTCAGTCTTGGAGCGACTTCTCTCACTCGAAGCACTCACCACTGGTGATGACGTTGAGCCGTTGGCAGTGTTCTGAGTGGAAAGAAAGGTTATAATTTCATGTCAGAACGCAGTTTGGAGAGGCAAATTCACCTTAGAAGGAGGAAATATGTACTCACATCACTGGTGTTCCAAGGTCGAATCAGCCTTCGGGCGAGGACGAAACGGGGTGGATAACGAACCTTTTTAGTTTCTTGGCAACGGAAGCCTCTCCGCTGCCTTCCAATGCTCTCTTCTTGTCGCTCATGACGCTGAGAAAGACGGCAGCAGCGTATGCGGCGTGAGTTGCAGTGCAGTAGATGGGGGTATAAGGCCAACCCAGCGCGAGTTACGTAAGCAATGTTTTCTCTTTCTTCACTGTCGCGGTTGGCGGGCTCGACGGCCGCTCATGCCTCGTCGACTGTCCACCGCGTCACCACCGCCCTCGGACCCCTGAGAATATTTGCCCGAAACCGCTCTCAGCTCGCTCCCCGCCAGGTCCAACATATCAAACGTCACAAGGGTCGCATCCCAATTCCAACTGGCGGTTCGACCAAGGGGACGACGCTGGCGTACGGAGACTGGGGCATCCGCATCAAAGGGAACGGCGCTCGCTTGACTGCGAAGCAGCTGACTACCGCGGAGGATGTCATCAAGAGGAAAATCAAGGTCATTAAAGGAAGCAAAGTTTACCTGCGAGTATTCCCGGATATTCCGGTTTGCATAAAGGTGCACATATGCTCCGTGTCAGTGGTCGTGTACTAATGCGGAGCTCCAGGGTAACGAAACGCGTATGGGAAAAGGGAAGGGCACGTTTGAGTACTGGGCTACTCGGTGAGCATGCCGGAAAGCAGTCATAAACGACCATTGATCTTGCATCGTCAAGTGTTCCGACCGGACGTGTCATTTTTGAAATTGGAGGCACTCCCATACGTGAGGAGCTTGCCAGAGACGGTATGCGTTCATGAACATAGTCCGACGCGTTCAGGCTGACCGTCCCTCTTTGCTTGCAGCACTCCGACAGGCGGCCGACAAACTGCCTACGGTCATGGAGTTCATTGATCGAAATTCCCCTCCGCGTCTCGGCAACCTTCTGTTGCACCCTCCCAAACCTTCGAAGGTCGATACACCAATACCTGCTCCAGAGTCACTGGAAGGCGCAGTGCCGCAACTTAGTGCATAATTAACCTAACTCTGCATGTTCCATAGTAAGCCTTTCGTTGCATTGTCATGGAGCCCGCAAGTTAACCTCCGTTTTTTAGGTACAGAGCAATAGATAGATCGATTACTGGGTTCTTGACGGTCATGCTTGGGCGTACATAAGTCACACCGCAGACGAAGCTGGTAACAGTGGCTCAGTGAGGAGGCGAAGTGTTTTCCCTCTCGTTGAGCCCAACATGTGTTTTCAACCCATTTTGCAGCGTCAGCTATCGGTAGTTGAGACTCCTCACAAGGACGACCAAATGTTGAGCATACAGCATAATTGTGGCATAGGAAACATATCGAACATAGGTCGTATGGCATAAGAATACAGTTCCGCGGTTCGTCCCCGTCCCTTCCTCCCTTCCTAGACTTCGTTCATCCCTCTTGTGTGACGTTTTCCATAAAACCGTTCAGGATTTTGGCGATGATCTCTCCTCCTTCCTTCACGGCCTCTCGATGATCCGGGTGCACCTTCTTCAGTGGGGCGGCGAGCTTGTCAGGATGCCACCTTAGGATCTCGGCCTTCACGATAGCCTTCAACGTCTTCCCAGCGGTGCCTCGAAGCGTCAAGAACATATCGACGTCCCAAGAATGAAGCTGGCTGGGGTGATACACAGCTCCCAGCACCGGCCAAGGGAAAGCGCAGAACGGAATATCGGAATGGCCGCCTTGCCCCTTCAGCGCCTGCCACTTCGTTTCGTAATCCTGGAAGGGATTCCTTTGCTCTTGCGCCCAGTGGGCCTGTGCCTGTGCCCATTGAGCCGCGCGCTGGGCCCGCTCCTGTGCGGCGTGGCGACGGGCCTCTTCGTGGGCACGCTGCCGAGCCTCCTCTTCGGCGAGACGCTGACGTTGTGCGAATTCGGCCTGACGACGAGCCTCTTCTTTCTCCGCCCGTCGTTTGGCGTTCTCGGCCTCCTCCGCCGCCCGACGAGCATTCTCTTGCTCCCACGCGACCCGCGCACGTTTCAGCTCCTCGGCACGACGTTGGGCAGCCTCCAGGACACTCCGCATGAGGCGCTCATGCTCGCCTTCCTCAGCCTGACGCTGAGCAGCGCGAGCGCGAGCAGCCTCCGCCTCCTCCCGCAGTTGGCGTTCACGCTCCAGGCGTGCCCTTTCTCGCTCTCGAAGCTGACGCTGCTCTTCTTCCAACCGCGCCGCCCGACGAGCTTCGGCCTTCCTGCGCTCCTCCTCCTGGAATTCCGCCATGACTTCCATCACCAGCTTCTTGTTCTCCAGCTGCTTCGGCGTCAGCGGTTGCCCGGCCCGCAGGCTCTGAAGCATGAGTTCGCGCTCCGCGCGCTCTCTGCACTTCCTAACTTCCTCCACTCTCTTCTGCTCTGCTTCCTCCATCCGACGCGCGCCCTCATTGCGCGCTTCCTGCTCCATATTGAGTCTCTTCCGGTCCTCTGCTACCCTCCGGTCCAGTTGCGCAGCAACACGACGCAGACGTTCCTGACGCTGCGCAGCCTTCCTGCGTCGCTCAGCACGTGTCTGCCTCATCAGCTGAGCGCGCTTCTTCTGTGCTAAGGCCCTGTCCTCCGGCGTTTCGTGGATCACGCGTTCTGCCCTTTCCCTCTCCTCCTCGAGGCATCCAATTTTCTCCTCCATCATCTCGAACCTGTCGAGGTTGTTGGGCTGCGCGCCGAGCCGGGCGAGCTGCTCGAGGAAAATTCTGTCCTCGGGGTTGGTAGGAGCAGAGCCGACGGACTCCCGCACTTGCTGCTGGAGAACGCCGAAGGGTACGGGGCGGGGTGAAGGGGTAAGGGGCTGGTTGGGGGCAGGACCAGCCCGTCCGCTTTGTGCGTTGATCGCCTGTTTCTTGCGGATGGAATTGCGTTGCCTACGATCGGTGATGTTCTTGAGATCACGGCTTTGACGATGGCTGCCGTTTCGACCCACGGCGCGTTGGCGGCGGGGTTTAGCCAGGCCGGTAGGGGCATGGCTAGATTCGATGCTGGGAGACGGAGGAGGTCCAGTAACGACAGGAGGGTTCGAATCCAGTGGCGAAGCAAATAGTCGCATGGGAGATAAGCCACAGGTTACAGGGAATATGTTCGCTGCAGCAGCGACAAACTTCCGCGGAGTCGAGAGTGATATCATCATAATTAAAGTTGAAAGATTGACGGCGACTTGCGGCGGCTTATGTCGAAATATCTTGCTGTGTTTTGAGGATGGCGGCGGCCAGGACGGATTAGGGCCTCATTTATACCTCAGTACGTCGGGCTTGGCTATTGTTCACCTACACTGACCCGATTTAGTTGTCTACCACATATCACGTCGAGTCCCCTTGCAGCACTTGTGGCCAATCAATCCGCTTAGCCCGCAAAAATTGCCTGAATAGGGAAGTGGAGGTTGGCCAACCTTAATTGAAGTAGCAGCCGCACGATGCTGGGCGGTCAACCACCATTGTTCGACGAAAAGTTTTTTGCCCTCAGTTGATAAGCGCGTTGGGTGGCAATGAGAGAGTCACCTGACGCGCCGTACCGCTTAACGATGGCAATGGCATGGTGTCATTTCGTCGCACTTCGATCAACGCGAGGCTCTCCCGACAGTGCCGCCACTGGCACCTATGCCACATATTCTGGGACGCGATAGCTGGAACAGACCCCAAGTGGCCCAATCATATCCCGGAGTGATCTCGAGGCAGCCTCCCCGGCCAAAAAACTGGCGCCACTCCTTGTCCCAAAAGGGAAATCACAGCTTTTCATGTTACAAGGTAACAATGGGACCCGGCCAGACCTGATTGTAGGACCAAGTATATAAGCAACGAAGCAGCCTTTGCGCCGCCGCTCAACTAGGCTTTCCCTAACAGAATGAGGTATGAAGTGCACGCAGATGTTATTCGACGTTGATCTGACTGACGTTCGCACGGCGACACTTCAAAGCGTCATGACTACTCGGAGCAAAGCGAAGGAGGCACTGGTTCGGGCGGCCCCGGCTGGCCTGCAACGCAGTGGCACTGTCGTGGAGATAGTAACTTCTGCCACAGGTGAAGGAACACACAAGCGATGGATTTACCCGCGAGACAACGCACTGGAGGAGCAAGGGAGGGATGGTGGTGAGATGAGCGCCTCATCCGCGGCGCCATACGACGTCCACGCCCCACCTGCTACTTCAATGAGCCAGAGGTTCATTACGCCAGCTCCCACTCTCGCACAACTACAGCACGGGGCGCCACGCAAATCGACTGCTGGCCACAGGTGCAGAGCCACTACTCCCGTCTCGCCTCTCGGGAGGGTAGAGGAAGGCACTATACGAGGAATTCAATTAAATGGTAGTATAAGCGAGGAAACCGTGCTCACATCTCTGATCCCTGTCTCTCGTCCTCCTCTCGCTCGCGCCGCTATCCCACCCGTGCAACAAATTCAGCCAACTCCTCCATGCGATTCAGTTTCTTCTGGAACGATCATACGCAGACGTCTCGGTCCCGAAGGCACAGTGCTTGTTGACGAAGAGGGCAGTCCTTTGTTCATACGCCAGGCACGGGGCCCGACCGGTACTTTGCTCATTACCGAAAACGGCGATGAGAGATATGAAGAAGTTGTGGGAGCGTCGGCTATAGATTAAGTCGTGTATGTATGTGATGTACCATAAATCGTATCGTGACAGTCTCTCTCTCAGGGAAAGGGAGGAGTGACACCAGGCTGACTACACGTCGGATGATGTATAGGACCGGGATGCGGAGGACGTTATTTCGCGTTTTTGTGCCAGCATTGTCCTAGATGCCGAGCCGCTCATTGAAGGCCAAAGGCGCGCCATCGCGAGTGGAATGGGTAGAAACAACTGAAGAAGGCGCGTTGGATGTAGCGAATTGGAGGGGAGGGAGATACGCGTCGACCTCCGACTGAGGAAAACTCCGAAAGTACGTCGATCGTATTCTGATCAGAAGCCGATTCGCGAGAATAGATGGAAGCGCAAATCCAAAAGGAATACCAAATTCGGCGACAATGGTCTCCAGTAACGCAGTGAGCAATTGGATGGTGCAAGTCAGCATGACACCTACAATGTCTTTAGCGGAGACAACTAGGTTCGCAAGATAGATCCAAAAAAGCCTTCAGCGGACGTAAATTTCGTAGCCAGGCAGGATAGACAAGGGGACGGACATGAAGAAATACCTCAACGAATCCCTCGTGAGCTGCTTCATAAGTGGGCTTTGAATTTCGGAGGACGAACGGTACTGCCAGGCTTTTGCAAGTGCAAGCCCCAGTAAAACGGTCTCCACAAGCAGCACTGCTGCATACCAATATGCACCGACACGAAATGCATGGGTGCGCACGTCAGTAGTGCAGATGTACACGCCGGGAGACGGTTGATCTGTGCCTGAATCACGCTGATCATCAGCAAACATGACGTCCCCTATCAAAAGGTTTGACGTTACGCTCTGAAAGAGGATGCAGGAGCGGCAATGAAAACACGACAGCAGCCTCCATGATCGTCATGATGGTCTGCGCAACCAAGACTTTGATGTCTTGCTACCTCTACAAAGAATAGATGCACGTACGAACAGCGAAAGCATTTTTCGAGTACTGCCGTACATTGCATAGAGCCGAAGCTCGAGAATGACTGTGTTCAGATAAGCCCGTTATACAAATCTTGCATGGACGACTCTGAAGGAAAACGCACTATGCGTCAGGAGCACACTCACGGCGCCGCTTGTGGCTTGCCAGTGACTGAACCTGGCACCTGAAAGTTCTTGAGCCAGATGAGGGTGCGCAGAACTCGCTAACACGGACATCTGTTTTATGATGGATATGCATATAAGACGGTGTATTTATGAGAAAAGGGAGAGGCGCGTGCAGCTAGTGGGGTCAATTCAGAAGTGCGTCAATGATTTCGTGCATGGAAAAGTCAGGGCAATTCATGCTTACACTGTAGGAAGGCTCAGGGTGCAGGTACACTATCCGAATTGGCGTGAATCAATCCGTTGCCTGAAAGGATTCCTAAGCGACACTTGCCGACTGTCGTCGATCTAAGGGAGTTCGTGAATTAGCGAAGAGTGGAAGTTGACATCGAGCGTGCATGGTATGCGCAAGTGAGTGAAACCTGTTCTTCGGCGCTTCGAATAAGACACATCTCCGGCAGTGCAGATAGACTGTCGGAAACTTACCCATAAAAATAAGCATTTGGCCAAATTCCACCGCCTTTTCTACAACAGGAAGTTCAATCATACTGCCGGGGACCAAGATACGAACATGCTACCCAGAAGAATTCGACCTGTGTTGGACATAAACCTGCACGTTGAGGACACAAGTGAAATGCGCGACGCACTTCATTGTCCAGCTGCAGCACTGGCGGATAGTGTCACTCCGCCTTTTGTAACGGCTGCCGGCGCAAGTACTCACAATATTCATGTACAATCAGCGCCGCGCTCGCAGCTGGAAACGGAGTTTATGAGCAAAGAGCTCACGCATTCGAGCGACGCTGACTGACCATGAGCGTAACGAACGAGCATCGCATGTGCATATGCGGAAAACCCCGTACCCAGGGAAAGATGCGCTAGCAGCAAAGGCGTCAACGATGCTTTATACCTAGTCTCGGAGCGCCGTGGCAGCGAACGATGATTGTCATGCTTCATACAGGCGCGCTGCGTCCCATACCCTGGAACTTGATTCAACGGATCACCTCAAGGACCCAGCAAGTCACAGGATCGCTAGACGTCCTTGCACTAGACTGACCACAGTCGCCATAAGGCGCCCCCAGCCTCAACAGCAAAAAGCGCAATTGCACGCAAGTACTGTTAGTCTCTGCCCAACAAATTAGAAACGAAAGGTGAGACAGGTTCAAGAGCAAACCGATGCTCTGGTCCTCACCATCAGCGGGCAAGCATCATCTTCGCGAAAAATGTCAAGACCCACCACGAGTTCCAGAGTCTACTCTGGATATCTACAATATACCAGATCACAGTCGTTCAACATCCGCATGTCGTTCACCGCTTCGCAAATGTTTCGACTGGCACTCTGATCTCGTTGCGACCTTACAATTCAAACCTATATGGAGTGCATACAGTGCAGTATGTAACGTATTTCTACTCACTTCAGAGCTACACCACTGACGACGCTCGGCGATAGTTTCCCCTGTCTTCAACGCGTCGGCTTGGATCGGGTGTCGGAGTGCGCTGCGGCACTCATTGTCGTTCCGCGGGCGGTCCGCCAATCCATTCGGTGATCGCCGCAAGCACCGTTCATAGAAGGAGTTGGTAGCTGGCGGTTGTGAGCAACCTCCTTGAAATTATAAAGTTTGCTTCTCTGCCTGCTTAGTGGCCCGTACGAGCTGTCCAGCGTCGCTGCTTTTGTGCTCCAGGCGAGCGCCCTAGAGCCTATTCAAGCGACCAACGTCAATACATGGAGAACACTATGGGGAACATCATTGACACAGCCTCGGCGTCAATTTTGGGGAACATTGACACAGCCTCGGCGTCAATTTCAGTTACCTAAGGTCATGCCTTATGTGAATAGCGTCCGTTTCCATTGCTCGCGTCCGTCAACTCCTCAGTCATGTCTTTCTTCGCCAATGCCCACAAGCCACGCATCGACGGAGGTTCGTTCACCAATGTCCAGGGTGACACAAACAACTACCAAGCTGGACGAGACATTACGGTTCAAGTGGGCGATCCTGGTAATCAAGTGCCGTAACTGGGTATTCTGCATGCTGAAATTGTCTCGTATTCATAGTACTGCACACCTTGCTACCAATGACGGCTACAGGTGCAGCGTATGATTCCGAGGAGCGCTATCCGCCACCGAAATGCCATCCTAATACGCGTCAGGCGATCCTTACGCAGATCAAAGCCTGGAGGGAAAGCGAAGGGACGGCTGCTGGTGGAAGCGTGATGTGGCTTCACGGACCAGCCGGTGCTGGAAAATCGGCCATTGCGCAAACAATATGTGAGTCCAGTGCAGGCCAAGGAACGTTAGTCGCGAGCTTTTTCTTCTCCCGAGGACATCCGCGACGCAGTACCATCGAGCTCTTTTTCACGACAATCGCGTTTCAGCTAGCCATGTTGGTGCCCAATCTGCGCGATCAGATCGCGCAGGTGGTCTCGAACAATCCACTTCTTGTACACGGTGCCAGCACGGCCATCCAGGTCGAAAATCTGATAGCCGGGCCTCTTCGATCCATGGCTTTCACTCTCCGGAGGCCATTCCTGATCGTCGTCGATGGCGTGGACGAATGTGCAGGTAATGACAATCAGACACGACTCCTCACAAACCTCATCGATCTTGTGTACAAACATCAGCTCTCGCTGCATATTCTGGTCGTCAGCAGGCCGGAACCACACATCAAGGGTGTCTTCTCCCGTGCTAGCACGCAAGGTTGTCAAATTGTCTCGCTGTGCGGAGATCATCAGGCGGATGCTGATATTCGTGCCTTTCTGGAGGACGGCTTCGAAGCCATTCACGACGCAGAGCGCCACTCCTACATCATGAAGCATGTTCCCAAGCCGTGGCCTGCAGACCACGTTCTCGACAATCTTCTCTGGAAATCCGCGGGCTATTTTATCTACGCTTCCACCGTTCTCCGATTTGTCGATGCTGAATATTTTTCGCCTCTTGATCGCCTGAACGAGGTCGCGAATTCTTCGCCGACTTCGCCTACCACTGCTTTCGCCGAGCTTGACAAACTGTACTCCCATATTCTATCCAGTAGTCCAAACATATCCCTCATGAAATCTATCCTTGGCTGCATCCTCGTTCCCCTCAATACCTTACGCAGAGCTGGTCCATCATTGGCCATGATCGAAACAGTCTTTGGCCTCTCGCAGGGTATGGCCATGCTGACCTTACGCGGGTTGCACTCGATCTTCTCCTTCGAGATCATGGACCATCCTCATTTCTTGACAAAGGAAGAGCCGGGCCAATTATTCGTCCGCTCCCTACATGCATCATTCGCAGACTTTGTCTTCGACTGCGAACGTGCTGGAATTTTTTTCGTAGATGAGCAGGCACACCACGCAGACATGGCTCGCAGGTGCTGGACGCACTTTGCCAACTGGCTCGAGTTGGAACCTCATATCACGTACGAATGTGTTTTACTCTCGCCGAACAATCTTTCCTAACAAGATGCCAAACGTTTGCTGTAGGGCATCGGTCAGGCGATATCTCCTTCAGAGTTTCCATTTCCACTTTACGCGGATCCGGGACAAGCGTCCACTGCTTGACAGCCTGACCACGGCCGACTCGGCTACTTGGACACCGATTGTTCGCGCGTCGATCGAATGGCCAACGGATGACAAAGTTGACCTGATAGTGGCCATCGACGATGTCGCAGCGGTTTTAAAGGTAACTGGTGATTCTCCTGACTCCATCTCCTGACTCCAAGTACCTGGACCCGTCCACAACCGCACTCATTTGCTGTCATCAGGCTCATGGTGCTACCCGTCCCGACCAGATTATGGAACTCAATGCCCTTGTCGATTTTGCGTATCGGTCTCACCTCTCACCACAGTCCGAAGGTGACCGCAAATTCATCCAGATGATATACAACATGTTCGCGCAATTCAGCCCGAATACGACACTTCCTGACCGATTGGGCGCGATGCGATGGGACGCGATGTCGGAGTTGGTGGACTTCTTGCAACTATCTCAACATGCCGAGTCGTATTGGGAGGACATCGAGGCTTACATGAACGCGTTTTCTGGGCGGCGCCGTATAGGTCCCCCACTTCACGTCGCGAGAGACAGGAATTGCCGGAGGCGCAGCTTCGTGGACTTTATGAGCGACGCGCGCCGATGTGGTGACCTCTACATTGAGGCAGGAATCTCGCATGCCCGTCTTGCTATCTGCTGCATGAATGTTCTAAGGACGTGGAGCGTCTCCAGAGGACCGGCGTACACGTAAGATTTACGCTTATGGATGTGATTGTCGACATCTGCTGACCGTGTTTCCTCTCGGACGGCTGCTGCCCTAGATACGCGGTAGAGTATCTCTCAAGGCATCTTTCGAAGACGTCACCCGCGGGGGAGATCGAGGTGCTGCACTACATTCGACGTTTTGACGTTACATCGCATGAGAATGATGTGCTGGTTCCCACTGTGGTTGCGTGGTTGGAAGTACGTTACCTCCGATTTCTTCAGTCGAGTCCCTTTCGTGATTCTCGTGGACTCGGACAGAGCAGGTCTCTCTCACCGATGGGCATTCCATTGTCCTGGAAAACGTTTCTTCAAATCTTAGGCTTTGCATGGTCGCCTTCAAGATACATCCTATGACTTTCTATGTAGGAACAGGAACAAATAGAATGAGTACGACGATACCGGTTGATCGAACACCGCATGGAGGTACATACTGACGAAGCGGCCACTATCTGAGCGTCCTAACGTGCACGGTTCAAGACAAGCCTCGCCGGCAATTCTGTCAATGTTGCCTCTCCGTACGTCGTTGCACTCGCGCAGATTATTCCGACTTTCGGCAATACCAAACACGACAGTTGGCACACTCAGGCAAGTTACTTCCTCTCTGCAAATCATCTATATCCGTTGATTTTCTATAGATCTTACATAGATCAATATTTCCACAGCCTGAGCTCTAGTGCTCTGAAGGGTATATACAGCACGGCACTCAAGGCAAACGCGACTTCGAAACCAATATCGCCCGTGTTTTTCCCGATAGGCCCCACAAACCATACTTGCTCCATGCTTGGGACGACGAGCCCGAACGACATCACTCCGGCAGCAACTGCCGCAACACCCGATGGCAGGCAGCGGGGAACGTTCCAATGCTTAACGCTGTACTGGTCGGGATCATTTCTCCGAAAGACGAGGTGTTCCATGAGGATGATCGCGGCGAATGCGCTGGCCCAATAGCTGATGAGCCCAAGGAAATTTGTGAGAGTCTCGTAGAACCGAGTGGAACCGACGATCGCGAGCGGGATGACACTGGATTCAAGCTGTTGGATTAGCTGCATGGTACCGCAGGTAGATAAGCTTACATCGCAGTCACAACAAGGGAAAAGACGTATCGAGGTACGACGACGAGGGGAGGAATGAAGACTTGGCAGTTGAGGGTGATGGAGTAGAATGTCGCGGCAATGTTGGCTGTCACTGAGAGACTCAGCAGGACGGTCAAGAATTTCCCAAAGCCTTTTGTGGGATGGAGCATTGCTTCTAGTAGACCGCCGACATTTCCTCCCGTGTAGCCAGCGTCCCAATCTGGGACTGATGACGCTGCGACAGCGACAGCGGCCCCTAAGCATTGTAGGGTGACCTGATCGCGTGTACACGTTGATTAGCTGCATGACTACCGCTGTTTCGGAATATATGCTCACTATGGGCAATAAGAATCCGAGGTACGAATATGCGAATATTCTCCAGCTAGAGGAACAAGGCATCATGATCAGATGCGATCCAACTCCATAAAGAGTTCCACTACCTGGAAACGTTGGGTCGCATGTAAATCGTGAAGTCAGAGCTCAACGGAGAGTACGTGACAACAAATCCGGCGATCGTCGACGCGAAACCTAGAATTGTGGCCGCAGTTGCAGGCTCCGCGGGTGGGGGACTGGATAGATGCTTTCCGCCGGCGCCCAAGGCGACGACGAAGGAAACCAGGACTGGTATCCATGCTACTTTTTCGTACCTGATGAACGACATCAGTGGGTTCCGTGGCAGGACGTCGGCCAACCTCACCAGTTCAAGAGTTTGTACCCGCAGAAGGAGACCTGTGCGAGGTTCAAAAGAGGTGCACGTCGAGGATAGGAGGAATTTACCAATAGGGAAATAACATCCACTATGACTATCCCAACACTGCGCGACGGGAAGTGAGAGCTTTTCGGGCGGGTAACGCGATGACATACGTCCAACTGAGTTTTCCGTTGACGCTTGCCAATGCCTGACCTCCCAGAATGCTGTTGAGCACACAGAATCCTATCATGACAATGAGGTTGAGGATACAGGGTATGATCACGCCATAGAAGCTGTGGACGACTGAACATGGCAGTGGAGGAGAAGCGGAAAGGATTTACCCACCCGAAGGAGTATCTTGCGCTGATCATCTGCCGCATCCCGAGTTTTGGACCCCATGTCGTACTGTACAGGAATTTAGATGCATGGGCACCGATTTGAATAAAAGGATGGCCCGCGTGACTCACAAGTATGCGGGGAGAGCACAGCACAATAGATTGAAGAATAAAATAACCAGGCAAGAATCGCGTACGCCTAGGCCGAACACGACAGGTCCAAGGGTACCCGCAGAGAACCTAAAGCAAAAAGTCGTCGATGACGTGCACGCACAGGACAAGCGATTCGCGACTAACGAGAGGATATTGGCGTTCATCGAGAAAAAGATGAAGAAGATCTTGCTGAACTGGGTGTCTGTACGCTGTTCTGGAGCGACTGGTTGGATTCCTTCGGCGCCACAGTCAGAAGTAACTCCGCGAATACAACAGCACCGTGCGTACCTCGGGATTCTACTCCCCACGTTAACATGCGCCGAGTCCATCGATGGACGTATCCACCGCCCCTTGACCACTGTGAGCCTTCAGGGAGGGCGTGTGGCGAGCGTTTTTCGTCAAAACCTCTGCTACCTTCCACGTCCAGTGAGGAACTCATTGAGCGCGACATGGTCGGCGTGCGGCGTCAGCTGGAAAGTCAGAGTGGTAGTGCCGGCCCGTGAAGGTCATGTCCCTGCTCCATAAATGTCGTGACAAAAGTGACTCCATCCTTTTGATCGTCATCAGAGCGGGATCGGAAGAGATCTCTCCGTTTGGTCTCTTATCGATCACCCGTCTACCTCCGCCAAGAGAATTTTTGAACGTATCCGCGAAAATGAGAAATCTGGTAACTGCAATTCCAGAACATTCATGACAGTCTGGATCGTCCTGGCTCATCTCTTCGACATCAACCCCGCGACTTGTCCTTAATGGTGGCTATAGCGCTGTCAATAAGCTCCAGTGACATTTGCAGAGATCCAACCACATAGTTGTCATCGTTGGGGCGTCCTGTGTTGCGTCAGTAGAAGCAGAGGGTGAGGGTGAAAAGCTAGTGCTGCTTACCATCTGGGGAGTTGGCCCATCTTTCGATCGCCAATCGCAAAGGCGTTATAAGGGTGGTCTCCACATGCTTCACCGCATCTAAGTTCCGCATATGCGTCTGGGGAGAAAAGGCACGAGATCAGTGCAGTAATGACCGAGGAAAAACAGTATTACGAGGTTTGCTGTATCCCGCTGTAGGATCGTATAGTAAGTCCCTAAGCTCTCGATCATCCGTGCAGCCTCTGAAGATTCCTTGAATTCGCCTAACTGCAGGTTTTGTGGATCAGGTGGGTTGGGTCTGAATATTATTGGACCGAAGACGTCGAAAAATCGGGGGGATGCGAATAAGTTGGGTGGATGGGCAAGGGCTTCAAGTACGGCTTCTTTGACGAGCCCTACGGCGGCCACGCGCATTTGCGGGAAGTCGGGATCGACCGTCAACTGGCTCAATAACTGCAGTCGAATTGGAGGTGGGCACGTAGAGAGTAAGGTCGAAAGGAGACGAAAGGCTTGATGTCTTATGAGAGGGTCTGGATGTGAACTCGCTAGGGGAGGAAGCACGGCAAATAACGGGTGGATGACTTCGTCTGAAAGGTATGTCCTCGATGCTGCTTGACGAGGATCTAGAGCATGCAATAGCAGGGTAAGGGCCTCATCCAAGGCCGAACCAGCCTTAATAGAGGCGACCAGAATGGCCATCACTTTAGGCAGCTGACTGGCTCTCAGTGTATTGGCAGCGGAATGAGCAAAGATAATCATCGTCGCGGTCGACGGGGTAGAAAGTACGGCAGTGGAAGACACTCCAAGGCTGGTATATGCATTCTGACGAGCATATTTCAGTCAGATGAGCCGGATGATACTAAAGGGGATAGAAAAACTCGCAATGGCATCAGATATAGCTTCTTCACCCCCTTCCCAGCCAGCAGTGACAGCTGAACGGATCGTCAACCGAGGAAAGAACGATTCGAACGTTCGTTGGGCAAGGGAAGAATTGACGCAATGTTCGCAAGCAACTACGGCGCAGTCCAATGACGAGCGGAGCATGTCCTAGTAGGAATACGATGAGAGTCGTGTTCAGTGGAACCGATTCTGCCACGACTCACCTTACACGCCGTCATCTCGTCCGCGACGCCTTCCGCAGCTGATTCCGCCCAAGCTTTCGAATTGTAAATAAGGTGGGACACAGCCGAAATCAGCGCCCTCCCCTCTTCCCTCGACGACCGTGCGCCCGCCAGTCGAATCGCCGACTCCAATTCCAGAAGCAACGGCCGCAGAGTCTCTGAAGCGGTCTTGCGGCGAGGTTTGAGCCGAGGCAGACCTGTACAGTATCGTAAATGAATGGCCTGGAACGAGAAAGGGGATAGACGAACACGCCGAATACAGCTCGACCAAAATCGTGAGCTGACTGGGATAAGACAGCGTCCACTGGTCTCCACGTCCGACTTCATCTTCATCCTCACCTTCGTACGCCGCCCTCATCCGCTCTATAGCTTCCTGGATCGCCATCACCACTTCCTTTGCTGAGCTACACTCGCCCATCAACGCGAGTACCTCTTTTGCTGCAGGATCACGCAAGGGTAACAGGATCGGCAGGACGTCAAGAGGCTCCTAACCCATTGTTCACCGAAGCGGCGAGGAATCGAACAGTGTGGGTACATACGAGGAGGGACGCTCCGCCGCCCTGTGCGATCTCATGAGCTATCTTGGATAAAGGGACTCGAGTTTCGTCGTCGCGAACCGACGTCAGGAGAGCCACGATTGCGACAGACAGTTCCTAAGTCGTGGGTCACATGTAAGGACAGCATTAAGCACCATTGCTGGCAATACTTCTTCGTTCGAAACGTCCGATAAGTTGAGGGCTATGGCTAACTGACTGTGTGGACTGGATAGCATGGTGGTTGGAAAGTTCGAGATGACATTCGCAAGTCGGGTGCGACGCGTAACTTGGAACATCTTGGTGTTGCGGTCCTCGTCAGGGCGTCGGTTCGAAACCTTCGATCAGCAATTCCCCCCCTTCTTTTTTTGTCGCTCCTGCATATATGAAACAGGACTGTACATTGAGCGCCTAGCATTGCATCAGTTAACAAGGTTGAGGCTTCTCGGCATCGGACTGGTGTACGTGAGTAGACACGCTGCCGAATTGGTACCATGGAATGACGAAGCGGACGTCCATAGTCTCTCGCAAGAGAGAGCGATGTGGTATACTGACTACTTATTGAATGAACGATGTCTGTACCGGATGTGTAGAGCTGGGGTACGGAGCACAGGCCATGTTACTTCACGCCGGGCGAAGGGGAGTTGTCCTAGATGCCGAGCCGTTCATTGAAAGCCGCAGGCTCCCCGTCATAAATGGAATGGGTAGAGACAACAGAAGAAGGGACGTTGGACGTAGTAAACCGAAGTGGTGGGAGGTACGTTTCG
Organism: Lyophyllum shimeji; assembly: GCA_026008595.1. Lineage (NCBI taxonomy): Eukaryota > Fungi > Basidiomycota > Agaricomycetes > Agaricales > Lyophyllaceae > Lyophyllum > Lyophyllum shimeji. The sequence goes on from BRPK01000006.1 coordinate 845,592, forward strand.
ACATCCGGCTCAGGAAAACTCCGAAAGTACGTGGCGCGTATTCTGATGAGGAGCCGATTTGCGAGGATGGATGGGAGCGCAAATCCAAAGGGGATGCCAAATTCGGCGACGATGGTCTGCAGTCAGTAAGATGAACAACTGGTCGTTGTCTGGAACCAGCATGTCACCTACAAAGTCTCTCGCCCATATGACCAGATTCGCAAGATAGATCCAGAAAAGCCTTCTGAGGTTATGAGTCTCGCGGCCAGCTAGAGAAGATGACAATATTACTGACATGAGAAAGTAGCCCAACGAATCCCTCGTGAGCTGCTTCATCAGCGGGCTTTGGATTTCGGAGGATGAGCGGTACTGCCAGGCTTTTGCAAGAGCAAACCCCAGTAGAATGGTCTCCACAATCAGCACTGCTGCATACCAATATCCACCGACACGAGAGCCATTCGACCGCGCACGAGTGGTGCAAATATATACACCAGGAGATGGTTGGTTTGTGCCTGCGTCAGGCTCTTCGTCAGCAAACATAACATCAACTATCGAAAAGAGATCGTTGTTACGTTCCAAAAGTGGGTGCAGGAGCGGCAATGAAAAGACGACAGCAGCTTCAATTGCCGTCATGATCGTCTGTGCCGACAAACGATATTAATCTGATGTTATCCGTACAAAAAGCGCACATACGAATAGGAAGAGCATTTTGCGAGTACTGCCGTACATCGCGTACAGGCGTAGCTCGAGGATGACTGTTTCCCACAATCCCGTTACACATATTGCGTGAATAGCTATGAAGTGGGAACGCACTGTGTGTCAGGAGTACTCCCGAGGGACCGCCTATGTCCTGCCAGTGAATGAAGCTGGCACCTGAAAGCGTTTTAAGCAAATCACAAGCTTGTGTGGAGCTCCCTGACACCGACATCTGTTTCGTGCATAGATATACATATCAGACCGCACAATGACAGAACAATGAATGACACGCACAGCTGACATGTAAATCGGCGACTACGTTAATGACCTGGGACATGGGTGGGTACTCGTGGTATTCAAGCTTACATTGTAGGAAGGTCTAGAGTGCAGGTACACTAGACAGATATCGTAGATCAATTTATCATGACAGTGTATTCGCGGGTGACAGAACTTGCCAGCTGTCGTCGATCTAACGAAATTCGTGTATTACCGAAAAGAGGACTTCCAGAGGGTCGAGGCTTACATATTGAGCGCAAGTGAATGGAACCTGTTCTTTTGAACTTCAGATAAGAGGTATCCCCATCAGTGGCTGTCGCCAGCTCACCCATAGAAATAAGCATTTGGCCAGATTCCACCGCTTTTTCTGCATCAGAAAGTTCAATACCACTGTGACGCCAACACACGGACGTATTACCCAGAAGAGTTCGACCTGAGTTGGACGTAAGAACCTAGACGGTGGGATAAGTGAGTTTTACTCACTTCATTGTCCAGCTGCAGGACTGTAAGATATCGTCACTAGATTTTTTTTTTTTTGGGCAGCGGCTGGTGCGAATCCTCACGGTGTTCATGTAGCAACAGAGCCGTGCTCGCAGCTGATTCCAGTCTAGGTGAGGAAATAATTGATCATTCGAGCGACATTGACTTACCATGACCGTAACGAACAAGCTGAACGTGCGCTTGCTCAGTGAACCACATACTTGGAGAAAGATACGCAAACGGCCGATGTATTGACAAATGGCGCTGAGCTTTATACATCAGTCTCGGAGAGTAATGGTCATTGCAGATGATGATGCTTGTCATACCTGATGCTCCGTCACTGCGCCCCGGGTACGCGTCCAATCTCGGTTCAATGCGTCAACTGCAAGAGTCAGCAAGTCAACCATTGTCCTCTGCAGTAAAAGCCCGACTCCCTCATTCCAACGAATGGCAGTGGGAGTCGGACTTCAGACTTGTGACGTCGGTCGAACAGGTGAGTTGTGATACTGGCTTCCGAGTCGTTGTGTGACTGCAGGACTGGCAGAGAATGTCACTCGGGTTCGCATAGCAGCAGCTAGCGTGAATCTCCACCATGTGCCTGTTCGGAAAACCGCATCTTGAGGAAGGCGTACTCGAACAGTCAAGCCGTTAACGATGGTCCTAAGTTTCACACCTGCCGACTATTCGGAGCGCCGTGTTGGCTTGATACATCGCTGAGTCCCACTTACGTCCGAAATCTCCATTCAGCGGATCAGCCCCAGGATTTGGCGAGTGACAGGATACTTGGTCCTCACTGTGGCAGTGTTCCAGGTCCTTCAGCCCTAGCGATTGCCGTCGTCATCTCATACCCAGCATCAACAAAAAACAAGCAGGTAACTGACCGTCAAAGTATGCCCAGGGAATCAAGAGCGATACCTGGCGCTTATTTAGAAGCAAGCGCCTCGTCCTAGTCCCGAGTAGCGCGCAGATCGATGAAACCCAGCCGATGTCAAAGTCGCTGTTACTCGCTGGCATCATAGGACAATTGTGCAATTGATGTTCTGGTTAGGCTCGGAGTTACGGACGGCTGTCATTCAAGAACCGCAAGATTCAATCACTCATGACGCTTCGCGAGTGCAGCATACGGCTTCAAGCCTTCGAAGACAGCGGCGTAGTGGCAGGGGATCTTTTCCACGCTACTGTCGCTCCGCCAACCTTCCGATGACCACCGAAGGACCGTGGAGGACATGCGAAACTAGACAAGCATAAGCTTCTCAATGTGTTCCTTCAACAAAGCCGGTGTTCGTCCCCATCGAAGTCAAGTCAGTGCCAGAGGGGATCATCGAGGAGTCCCGGAGGACCGTCACGGTCGCGGTAGACAGTTGCTAGTCGGCGCAGCTATTGACAGTACTTGTTCGTCGCCCGGTGAGTTGAGGGCTGTGGTGAACTGACTCTGTGGAATAGACAGCATCGCTGTTGGATGGTAGTACCTCGCGATCGGGACATGACGTTTGCGAATCTGGCGCGAAACTGTTGCCACGACGCTTTTCTCGATCATCCCGCCGTTCGCGCGAGGTCCTTGGTTCGGACCTTACGACCAGTAATTTTTTTGTTGCGTGCTGCACGAACGAAGCACACATCACTCACGCAGGTACTCGAGTCAAAACCATCACCAAAGACCACTGGAACATGAAAAAACCAACAGTATCCCAAATTACCGAACGAACATTATGCATGTGATCACCGACAACACACACTGTCCGGACACCCCGCCACCACAAAAACATGAAACAAGCCCAGCGGGACCGACATCCAAAACCCCTCAAGGACCGTATCCAGCACCGCCGCAAACAGCAGCACAAACAGCAGCGGCGTCCTCAACCCTCCCCGCGCCTGCGGACACATCGACGCGATCGACGACACCTACCCATCCCCCGTAAACACACTCATTCTACCTCAGATAAATGAGAAAGAGTTACGGACCTTCGCAACAAGGACACACGACTTGACCGCCCTCCTCCACGTCGTCCTCGGTACCATCACAAGCGGCTCCAACACCCTCCTCACCACCCACCCACCCTTCTTCCCCCACCCCCACCGCAAGCCCAGCCCCATCCCAAGCCTCAGCCCAAGCTCCAGTGGCGGGGGCGGTGGACTCGGCGGGCCCAATAACTGTACCTTCTCCTCCGGGTCCAGCACAGATCCCATCCTCATCTCTGGACCAGGTGTGGGCGTGGGCGTAGTCTGTCCGTCCGCCAGCAGCTCAGAATCGTCGTCAGACGTCTCGACGCTCGTGCCCCGCGCGCTCTCGTCCGCGTTGCCCAGGTACTGCGCCTGCCCGAAGGCATCGAACCCGACGCGCCCCGAGCCCCTCAGCGTCGTGGGCACAGGCACGAGCGACGACGGGCCCGTGCGTGCAAAGTCGTCTTTCAGCGGGTCGAGCTGCATCGCCCAGTCGAGGTTTCAGAAATGCAATTATTTATGACGGGCAAGAGGGGCAGTGGGGCAACGGGGATAGGGAGCGTACCTTGCCCTCTTTTATAGCCCCCGCGACGCGCTCACATGACGGCCTGCCCGACGGCACGACGTTCAGCAAGCTCTCGAGCAGTACGAGGAACGCCCTCGGCAGCCTCCTTGCTTCAAACGCCGTGACCAGCCCCGGCGTCGACTTGAACCTGCATCACACCATACCATACCCTTCAGGCGTACATCACCATCAAACTGCTAGGAGGTACGTACCCGGGATACGCCAGGACCTCCTTCTCCAACCTATCAAGCTTATCTCGTTCCTGGCACATACTCACCGGATCTCCATTCGCATCGCCATTCGACGCATAGCGGTACGGCAGCCGGAAGAACAGGAGCTTGTGCAGGATCATGCCGAGGGACCACATGTCCGCCTTCGAGTCGATCTGGTGCAACAGGCCCGTGACTGGCGAGGGTAGGGACTCCGGGGAGGCGTATTCCAGGCTATATGCGCCACGTAAGCAGTGTGAGCATGAGGGTTTGTGGAGGGGGAGGGAGAGGACGCACGTTCCGGTGTTTCCACTCCGGTTGCCACGGGAGTTGCGGACCATGTCGCGCGAGGTGCCGAAGTCGGACAACATTGCTCTCGGGCTATTGACGCGCATAGGGTCAATGAGTAGGTCAGCCAGCGAAAGAGTCGAGACATACATCAGCTTCCCCTCATCCCACGTCAACAGAACGTTCCCGGGCTTCAGATCGAGATGCAGTATCGACTTGTTGTGCTATCGGAGCACAATCAGAGCCCCCCGAGAGAGTGAGACCGGAACGCAGCCACGCACCAAGAACTCCAACCCACTAACCACATCCTGAAACAAGCTCTTCACCTCATCCGCACTCAATAAATGCACCGCCTTCCACGTCTGTCCCCTCGCCCTAACGCCCTCCCTCTCCCTCCTCATGCGCTCGCGCTCATCGGGCGTCGCGCGCTGAAACTGACGGAACGCGCGGATGCGCGCGGACCGGGAGTGCAAGTCTGCGGGGACTTCGTGCAGAGTGGATGGTGGCGGGACGGGTTCGACCGGGCTGGCCGCCAGGTCGGCGGCGCTTATGTGCGAGGTGGTTTGTCCGGAAGAAAAGGGGCCGAGGGGGTCGATGTGGATGTGTTGCGCTGGGCGGCCGAGGCGCACGTCGATGAAGTCGTCGAGGCTGAGGATGGGGTGTCAATATGGAGCGGATGAGATACGTTGGGTGCCTGGCTGACCTTCCGCCTTCGGCCCATTGCATGAGCACGCTAGATACGAGGCAAGGCGTTCTAGATGCGCAAAAAGCGGTCAATGTGGCCACTCAACTGGAGGGTAGGGATTTTGGGACCGAAGGATGAGAATTGGCACGACTCGAGCCATGCATGGCTGGGTCGGTAAATTAGTCCGCTGCGCTCTGAAATCATATGGGACTTACTGGTAGGTGATGATGTTCGGATGGTGCAGTCGTTCAAGGAGGCGCACCTAGAGTGCCGTACATCAGAGGAGCGCGAAGTAGAGAAGAGAGTGCGTAGTACCTCACGTAGTATCCTCAAAAGGTACGAGTGTGATTCCCCAACTGCGATTTTCTTCACGGCGAAATGACCTGGTCATGGCAAGCTCAAGTACGACACCATGGGAAGAGCAAGACATGGACGCACCGAGGGGGTTTCCGTCTAACACGTGCTGCAGGGAGTCAGACTCGTACGAACCCACGCAAGGTTGGGAACGTACCTGACAAAGAAAGACGGAACCGTTCGCCCCCATTCCCAGCTTATACTCTTCCTGGAAGAAAGCATTGAAGTACCCTTCGGCCATCGCCTCCGCAGGAAACGTGCTCCTCTCTTCTGGGGTTGGGGGTGGCGGGGTCGAAGGCCTTGACGATGTCTCGTTCGCAATGGCCAGCAACTGGAAGTAGTCAGATGCTCGCGAGTGATACGCTGGATCAGAATCAAGTCTGTCAAAATCTTCTTCAAACTGAGGTAGCTCCGGTTCGAAGCCATCCGGGAGAATCTGTTTGCAACACGGACAGTAGCTACGGGTGCCACGGGGAGACTTGATTGCTCTGCGAATTGAAAGGGCATGGGATTTGGGGTTATAGAGCACGACCTGGTTGGAAGCGTGAAATACGGGCTGCCACTCGTGTAGAGCAACGACAGCACGGTTCGGAGAAGGAGGACGGCTGCGTTCTGACATGCAGTTCAGGTTGAAGATGGAACTCGAGGCTTGGAGAGCGTAGTAAGTGGGTAAGCGGCGAGGTTGAGCGTGAGCCTCGCCTTGCAAGCTTAGGCGAAAAGGGCGTCGATGTCCTCAGCCTGGGTCGCTGCAGTCCGATGTGATGGGGACCGCCAAGATCAACAGCGTCACGGAACCAATTTTGGATTACGTCATCGCATGACGCCCTACGCCACCAACCATTGAACCATAGAGCGTCCATCAAAGCCCCAGTACATACGCAACGTGATTGTGAACACACAAACCACTGCATGCGCCTCGAGGAGACCTCAAGGAAGGATCTGGAAGTTAACGTGAGGCATATGCCTGTGATCCACTGACCCCCACCATCAAGCGAATCGTTTAAGAACCCCTGCGAAGGATCTCCGCTCAGACACGAACCACACCCTCATACACCCATACACGAACACAAGTTACTTTTGCAATGGGTACGTTCTGATCGCTGTTTCGTGCGTGGACAATCCTCACCCCGACACATCCCGCAGTGAGTAGCAACCCGCGACAAGCCGCCACGCAATATTGGTAACTAAGACTTAGCCTGAGGAACTAGTGAAAAAGAACACAGAATTAAAGGCCGCAGCCGCGGGAGCCGCTGTAGGCGCCGCTGTGACCCCTGTGGCAGCCGCGCCCGTTTTGGGCTTAGTCGGATTCGGAGCGGGCGGACCAGCTGCAGGTTAGTCCTCGCTCACGTCAATCCCTGTGCCCCTCTTACAAAGAACCTGGACCAGGGAGCATCGCAGCTGGTATCCAAGCGGGACTCGGGAATGTCGCTGCTTCGTCGTCGTTTGCACTTGCCCAATCGATTGCGATGGGCGGTGCGGCGGTCCCGTTAGCCGGGGTTGTGGCCGGAGGATTTACCCTCGGAGTCGCAGTCTACGGGATTGCGAAGGTGGCGAAGCCCGCCTTTGAAAGGAAGCTATGAATCTTAGTACATTCAGATTGTTGCAGAACCGTCTATTTCTTCTCTCTGGTCATCCGTCGTAGGAAGTTTTCCCAACAGACTGTATCTTACCGAGCACCCGATAGGCAGCCTTCCCTGAGATCATGGCTGTGTCACTTCATTCGCTCATTACTGCGTAACTGTCGCTCTCTCGTGCGTAAACATCACTCCTCGAGCATTGCGGTGACGGTGTCTGTCGGATGTGCTGTTCGCGTCGAGGGCAGTATTCAGTTTCCGTCTTTTATCTTGCCCAGGTGTGAACGCGCTGAGGCCCAGCCGCAAGCTGCATTCGTCGCTGAGTTTGAGACGAACGATTTCAACTCCGGTACTGCTGTTTCGGCATCCAGCAAGGTTTTCTGCGCGCTTTCCGCTTCCTTCACTTTGCAAGACGCTTGCAGAGTCATACCTATACTCACCCGGCACATGCCTAGGTTCTGAATCACAAACAACCCCCTGCAGAGGTGCCCACCGGCCGGTGGATCGGCCCCGTGCAAAGCTCGACCTGTCAATCGTGGTGATCGACCAAACCTTCATCAGGAAAAAAAAAATCGGTCCGTAGCACACACTCAAAGTCCGTACCATGTGCATCATCTCGGTAGTACCTGGTAGCTGTTGTACGTGTCCATACATGAAAGCCCTATAACGATAGCTTTGATACCTTCTGAGCATCCCCCGTACACCGCCGTAGATTCACTGTAGATGTACCATATTTGAAGAAATCTATTGAAGTATACAACTTATGGGGGACGGTATCGTGCATTCTGAACAAGCTGTAGGTGTTGTCGGCGTACTACTCCATGGCGGGGGTGGTTTCGGAAGCGGTGGAGGTCGAGGAGGTAGCGAAGATTATAGAAATCAAAGTGCCGTAGGTAGGGATTCAGATAGAATGAAGGAGAATGGTTGAAGACGGAGTGGGGTTCCCAAGTTGGATCAACTGCGCGACCAAAGCGGGGTATGAGATGGCAAGAGGCAAAGACTTCGGATGCGGTGATGATACCTGCGCGTTGTTGATGATTGCGGGTGGAAAAGGATGTTTGGTACATGCCGAGGTCGTTGTTGAAGGTGCCGAGAGGTTTAAACCAGTGTACATACAGCAGTGGTTCACGGAACGAGCTGGGATCCTCAGAAAGTCGGAAAATAAGCCGAACTTGCGCTACACGGAGGCCTGGAAATACAGCATAGATCATTAGCAATCAATAATGTGAAGAGGAGTCGTGAACGTACCGTCGACAGGACCTTTCGAGCGGTCGCCAGCAGGAACACGCACCAGAATGGTGCTGAATCGAGCAGGCTTTGCCTTCCTGATGCCGTGCGTAGTGACATGTCCACGTTCGGATTTCGTGGCCACAATCGCGTCCTTGATGGGAGTGGTGGAGACTTCAGGAATCGGAGGTAATGTAAGGTGTAGGCGGTTATAAACAGGAAAGGTGGGCGAGGACGGAATGGAAGCAGTGATTGAGCGTTCGCGTAGGAATGTGGTGAGGTGGGTCAGGAAGTCTCCAGCGCCAAAGTCCTGCGCGATTGATGGGATGGTGACCCGCGGAAGCGCGGGCTTCTTGGCAACGCTGTAGACTGCTTGGTTCTGTGGGCGCGGAGTGGTATCGTCTTCATCGTCGTCCTTATCATCGTCGCCATCATCAGTCTCCTCCTCCTCATCTTCGCCTTCATCCGAGTGCCTAGACCTGGCTGGCTTTGCTTCATAACCAGGCATAACTGTGATGCCGATGCTGCGACATCGGGCGTTCGTCGGACTTCTCGCTGGTTGAGCCTGGATAGGGCTCGAGGCCGGCACCTGCTCACTGAGAGCTGAGCCTTGCGCTCGAGAGGGAAGGGAGAGGCCGGCACGTGCTCGGAGAGCTGAGCCTTGCCTGGAGAGGCCGGCGGCTCGTATGGACGAGCGCCTGGCCTTGAAGTAGTTACATGAGCACTAGGACGGCGACCACCGCGTGAGCGGGGCGCCTGTCGTCGTGAGGATGGCCTTGTAACCCTAGGCCAAGGGGCGTTGTGACCCGACGCCGGGGCGGCGGTGTACGCGATGTACCGTGGGGTGGCACAGCTCCCAGAACCCTCAGACAATAGGTAGGTTCAGGAGTAAGATGTGTGCTATTGTTCTTGTCAGAGGAAGTCCGGAATATATACAACCAGTGTTGACTAATGTATGCTACTGTTGTGCAAGACCTTTGGGCATGCTAGATCAGTATCTACATCCCGTCGTCACAGTGCCCCCCCATGTCCAGAGGGCATGCACCAAGTAGCAGTGTAGGCATACAATGGCCCCCCAGACTCCACATAATCCAGCTGACGCAGAACAATGGGCCCCCCACTCCATGAGACGTGAGGAGAAAAAAAATTGGCCCAATTCTTGGCACCGTCTGAGAGTCCGCTGAGTCTTCAAGCGCCTCAGAGGTGACATGAAGTAGGTTCGAAGGAGATTCATCCTTCTTCTCCTCTGCATATCCCTTCATCTCCGATGTCCGGTAATGCGATATCGACATGGGAGTTGGCCTAATCCTCAACCTTGAATGCCATACTATGCAGAGGGATGAGTTCTTCCGAACCCATAACGTTCCCTTGCAGCTTCTGGCATTCTCAAGGGCTGCTAGCGGTTGAGGGGAACGAGGGAGAGGTATACCTATACCTCCCCCTACAGCCCCCCACTTCTGTCGCGTGCATTCTGGACCGGAAATGCGCACGACATAAGTACCCACAGGTGAGCGAGATGGTGCCGTGTACGGTGTCAACCATGCCAGTACGATCCAGGATGTTGTGCCAGACATTGATGAGGATGTAGGCCGCGAGACTGATGTGTTTGCGAGGAAAAAAAATTTTGCCCCCCAGCGACGAATTGGAATTTGCCTCGAGCTCCCAACATAGAATGGGAAAAGATAGGAAAAGATGAGCCTTCTCGTGTGAGGAAGACTCGAGCTATCAGCACGGCAGTGTGCCTTGCCTCTGTAGAGGTCGGCGCTAGAGCTAGCCTGATAGCGAGAGGTCAGGGAGCGCCTGTCCAATGGGACGGCGACTCGAGGGAGCGCCTGTCCGATAGGACAGCGACTCGAGGGAGCGCCTGTCCGATGGGACGGCAGCTCGAAGGATCGCCTGTTCAATGGGACGGCGACTTGAGGGAGCGCCTGTCCGAAGGGACGGCGGCTCGAAGGAGCGCCTGTCCGAAGGGACGGCGGCTCGAAGGAGCGCCTGTCCGAAGGGACGGCGGCTCGAAGGAGCGCCTGTCCTAAGGGACGGCGGCTCGAAGGAGCATCTGTCCGAGGGGACAGCGGCTCGAAGGAGCGCCTGTCCGAAAGGACGGCGGCTCGGGGGAGTGCGAGACCTAGACTTAGCTTTGAGCGAGTCAAAAGTGTCAAGCCCCGGCAGATATCAGAATATTAGCCTTAGGCTTGTAGAAGGAGGTCGGCACAGCGCGAGGGTCCCATAGCAAAGCGACGAGGGATCAGGAATGGGCGGCAAGCAGAACGCTCGCAGTTCGAGGTCAGGTACAGATGATGGTCTCGACTGCATCTTGGAGGTGTGAACACGGATATACCCTGACGAAGTCATCTGCAATGATTGTCATAGAGTCCAAGGGACAACCGGGAGCACAGAGTATGCCGAATGGTCGAGAAATTAATGAGGCGGCGTCCTGAGGTGCAGGTGTCAAGCAGGTAAGACTGGACGGCCTCGTTACCCAAGGGAGCATGAAGAAGGTTGGCGCAGGGCGTGACGACCATTTTGACGATTAGCCGGCCTTGTAAGGGGGGTGTCGGCCGACATAGTCGTCCGTTAACGTCGTCTGGCCCTCCAAGAGGAGTTCCGGGAACCATGGTGTGCGGAATACTTGAAGTTTCGAACTCAAGTAGCCTTGCCTGGAGAGAGACCGGCAGCACAGGAGGGCCGCGTCACGAGTGGTCGAAGATACGATAAGATCGTGGCGGTTGGGACAAGCGGCGGGGAGAACGCGGAAGTCGAGCTCGGGATACTCGAAGACAGGATGTGCAGGATATCGGTCTTGAGGAATTTCACCATGAGAGCGTCTCCCTCCTCCCGCAGATAGTCGAACGACCAGCTGATGAACTCCAGCGACGGGAGAGTGTCCACACAGAGGTGGCAAGGTCCTAGGAGAGGCAACGCCTACACAGCCTAACCGCACTGCCCCACACCGTAGCCTTCATACCTCGCATGCGAGTAGTCCTGCCACGCCCATGCCTCTGCCTGCTGCCGCAGTGCCTGGAAGCTCTGCGCTTGCTGATGTGCAAGCACTCCCTGGCCCGCATGCATGGGCGACATAGGCGGCGTCGCCCCCGACCCCGACACGCTGCTCGCCATCGGGGAGCCAGGACCCACTTGGTACTGAGACAAGAACACGGCGGAAGAGGAGGTGGAAGTGGTGAACCCTGCTGGAGGGGCGAACACCGACGTGGAGATCCGTGGATCAGGGCGTCGTCGAGGACTCTCGAGAGAGGTTGGCCTGGCAGGAGGACTTGTGCGAGGTGCGGGAGACGGTCTTGACAGTGCCTCTAACCAGCGCGGGTGCCATCCATGCGCGCGCCGAGAGAGGTTGGCCTGGCAGGAGGACTTGTGCGAGGTGCGGGAGACGGTCTTGACAGTGCCTCTAACCAGCGCGGGTGCCATCCATGCGCGCGCGCCCCCCAGCGTCCGAATATGCCGTAGAAGGTGTGTTCGGGCGCTCTATCGTCGTGCTGGATGGCATAAAGACCTTGTACCGGAAGGCGTCATATCGTCCTGCCCCGCACCATAGCCCTCATACTCCGTTTGCGAACAGTCCTGCTGCGCCTGTTGTTGTTGTTGCAATAGCAGGCGCGCAAGCACTTCATGGCCCGCATGCATGGGCGACGAGAGGCCGGCACGAGCTCTGAGAGCTGAGCCTTGCCTGGAGAGGCCGGCGTGGGGCATGACGACGATTTTGACAGTTTCTCGGCCTCGTAGAAGGGGCTTCGGTCGATGTAGTCGTTCATGAACGTTGTCTCGGCCTCCGAGAGGAGTCCCAGGAGCCATGGTGCAGGAAACACTTGAAATTTTGAAGTAGTGACGCCTCAAGGGGCCTTGCCTTGAAAGAGGCTGGCAGCACATGAGGCGAGGGGTCGAGCGACGGCTGTCGGAAGCGTCCGCAGGCGTTGTCGAAGCCCTGAGAGGGATCCCGGAGCCGCTGCACGAGCAAACTCGAGATTTCAAGGCTCCGACACCTCAAGAAGCCTTGCCTCGAGAGGCCGGCAGTGCATGAGGGTGAAGGCTGTCGGAAGCGTCTGCAGGCGTCGTCGAAGCCCTGAGAGGGATCCCGGGGCCAATCTCAGCTCCTTGAGGCCGCAACATCGCTCGGCAGAGCCCAGTACTTAAACCAAGGCGTGCACGTTAGAGATGGTACAAGGAGCCCCAAAGGAGCGAGCTGGCGCAGGGCGCCTGGTGCTTCAGTGTGATGCCGACGCCAACGGGTACGTTGACATTGACGTTCGCGTCCATGCTCACGCCGGCTGCGAGGCTCGACAAATGCGGGCGCGCCGGGGCGGATAGTCATTCGGCGAGTGCCTACCGTGCCCATGCCAGTTCTGCGCTGGCGTCACCCTTCAAGTTAACCGCGGCGACACTCTTTTCTTCCCCTTCCCATTCTTATGGGGGAACCCCGGTAGGTATCTCGTCCTGCTCCTCGCACCATCCAAACCCCTGTAGCCTGAAGAAGGCAGGCGCAGGGTTCGATGACAATTTTGACGATTACTCGGCCTCGTAGAAGGGATTTCGGTCGATGTGGTCGTCCGTGAACGTCGTCTCAGCCTCCAAGAGGAGTCCTAGGTGCCGTGATGCAGGGAACACTCGAAGTTTTGAAGTAGCACACCTCAAGGAGCCTTGCCTTGATAGAGGCCGGCAGCGCCTGAGGCGAGGGGTCAAGGGACGGTGCTTCGAACGGGCGTCGACGCCTGCAATGTTGAGCAAGAAAAGGGAAGGAGCCAGCGTGAGTGATGAGGGAGAAGGCCGTCGAGGCGTACGTGGATGTTCGCAGGCATGGGCCTTCGGGAAGGTTGTCGAAGCCTCTGAGAGGGATCACGGGTGCCGTAGACGATTCTGGCTGAGCCCCAGAGGCCTAAACACGGAGTCGCCGCGGTCATCCACAGGCGTCGTTTCAGCTTCCGAGAGAGGTTCCACAAGCGGGGACGCGACGTGGAAGTGGTTCCGTACACGCCTCCGTGTCGTGGAAGTGGTTTCATACACGCATCCGTGTCTCTAGCTGGCCTTCAGGAAGGTCGTAGGAGCCACCAAAAGAGATCCAGCGAATCAATCGTTCCCTAAGTGCCAGGTATCGGACGAAAAGTGGAAGGGGAACTTGACCGTGTCTCGGAATTGAACGGGGACTTGAGTTGTGGCAGGCGTTCGCCAGCACCGTCAGGCCCCTCTGAATGACTCTGAATGACTCCCGCGCGGGCGGCAGCACGGTTGAAGCTTCGAACCGTCGATTCTCAAGGAGCCCCATGTCGCGGGAGGTCGGCATAGCGAGGGGGCGTAATGATGCAGTCGACGGCGTCTTGAGAGCATAAAAAGCAACCTCTAGGAGCCTTGCCTCGGGAGAGGCCGGCAGATCATGAGGGCCTCATCACGAAGGATTGAGGGACGGCGGCTCGCTTGAGTACCAGTCGGGTGCTAGAGCCGTTACGGTACACCGCCGAAAACAGGCGTAGGCATCTTGAAAACGCGAAATGCGCCGGGGCGCGGGAGCAAAGGCATGCGAACGCGGCGCCTCCATCGACATCTGGGCGGTATGGATGTAGACATGACTTGATGCAGTCGTCCATGATGATTGTCGATTGTCATAGTGTCCTAGGGAGATCTGAGAGCAGAGGAGAGCCAGAACTCGCGCGAGACGCAGCTGACGATCTCGACGATGTCTTAGAGCCATAGGCGGGAGTTCTGTCGACGTAGTTCTCCACTGAGAGTGTTGCCTCGATCTCCAAGAGGGACGCCATGCGCGAGGATACGAAGCAAGGTCGGATCCATACTAGATCTCAAGGAGTCGACGTCTCAAGAGGCCTTGCCTCGCGGGGCCGGCAGTACAAGAGGGCCTTATGAGGAGCACCTGTCTGGAGAGACGGCGGCACAGCGAGGGAGCGCCTGTCTGGCGAGACGGCGACTCCTAGGCGGGCATCTCAAGAAGCCTTGCCTCGAAGGGCCGGCAGTACAAGAGGGCCCTATAGTGACTCGTGAGGAGCGCCTGTCGGGAGAGACGGCGGCTCGCGGGAGCGCCTGTCCAGAGGGACGGCGGCTCGAGGGAGCGCCTGTCTGGCGAGACGGCGACTCCTAGGCGGGCATCTCAAGAAGCCTTGCCTCGAAGGGCCGGCAGTACAAGAAGGCCCTATAGTGACTCGTGAGGAGCGCCTGTCGGGAGAGACGGCGGCTCGCGGGAGCGCCTGTCCAGAGGGACGGCGGCTCGAGGGAGCGCCTGTCTGGCGAGACGGCGGCTCCTAAGTGGGCGGTAGAACGTCGGTAGAGCGTCGAACCTTTTGACCATCGACACCTTAACGAGGCACTATCTCGCAAGACGTCGGTCTGGCGTGAAGGCTCCGAAGTGTACCGCTTGAAGGGATACGGGGCAGAGGGTCGAACGAACCCTAATTCATCCGTAACTGAGCCAGAGAGCGGGACAGCCTCGCTGTTTCGGGAAGCCTCGCGGGATAGGAGAAGGCGACAGGAAACACGAAGAGAGGCAAAGGGGACCGGCAGGAGTGCCAGAACTAGAGTGAGGCATGGACGACGGCCACGGTCTCGATAGCATCTCGGTGGCCTAGGCAGATGTTTCGGTCGACATAGTCCATCAAGGTTGATGTCTCAACCTCCGAGAGAGAACCCAGACGTAGGGGCACGACACCACTAGATTCCGAGGTATCGAAACCTCAAGAACGATAGGCCGACAGTGCATGGGGACAAACACTGTCGGAAGCGTCAGCAGGCGTCGTCGAACTGCACGAGTGGTGACACGACACAGAGCTCGGTGGCTAGGACTTGCGGCGAGGTCTTCGTGGGCTAACCAGGCTCGCGTGCGCCTGTCCAGAGAGACGGCGGCTCGCGGGAGCGCCTGTCCAGAGGGACGGCAGCTCCAGGGAGCGCCTGTCTGACGAGACAGCGGCTCCGTCATGACGTAGAGCTTGGTGGCCAGAAAGGACGCCGTGAGGTCTTCGTGGGCTGTCCACAGAATAAAAGGGCGAAACCACAATGTATTGAATGTTGAGTATGTCGAATACACGGATACGGAGTGTACATATCGGTTTCGGGGGGCGCAGACTGAATACGAAGGATTTCGGGAGCAATATGACGGACAGAGGCAGGTCGAGTCATGAACAGTGGTACGAGACCGAACCTCACGCAGCAGAGCAGAGGTTAATGACTGCCTCAGGATGCGAGAACGGAATCCAGGACTTCAACGAGCTTGAATGAAGTCCGCGGTACCCCCACCATTGTGATGCCGATGCTGCGACATCGGGCGTTCGTCGGACTTCTCGCTGGTTGAGCCTGGATAGGGCTCGAGGCCGGCACCTGCTCACTGAGAGCTGAGCCTTGCGCTCGAGAGGGAAGGGAGAGGCCGGCACGTGCTCGGAGAGCTGAGCCTTGCCTGGAGAGGCCGGCGGCTCGTATGGACGAGCGCCTGGCCTTGAAGTAGTTACATGAGCACTAGGACGGCGACCACCGCGTGAGCGGGGCGCCTGTCGTCGTGAGGATGGCCTTGTAACCCTAGGCCAAGGGGCGTTGTGACCCGACGCCGGGGCGGCGGTGTACGCGATGTACCGTGGGGTGGCACAGCTCCCAGAACCCTCAGACAATAGGTAGGTTCAGGAGTAAGATGTGTGCTATTGTTCTTGTCAGAGGAAGTCCGGAATATATACAACCAGTGTTGACTAATGTATGCTACTGTTGTGCAAGACCTTTGGGCATGCTAGATCAGTATCTACATCCCGTCGTCACAATAACCCAACGCAAGTACAAGGCAAATCGCTCCACAGCCTCTCGTCGCCGTAACCAGACTGTCATCTGCCTGATGTACGCTTTTTTATTTGTTGCACGATAGCCGACCTTGGCTAAATCGATGTGTAGTCGTTCTGTAGCCTCCGTATTGAAGCCCGCAGCGCTGCCGAGTGCTCGAATGGAATCCAGGTAATGTTTGATGTTGTGGAGTTTACTGATGTTAAAATGTTGTCGAATTTCCAGATCCTTGAAGATATCTTTGTTTTCGTGGAAGGCGAGCCAAGCCGCATCAAGCTGCGCCAACGACTCATCGGTATGGACCTCGAAATGCGCGTAATATATGAAATCCAGGATTCCGCGCACAGCGCGCACCACCTTGGGATCCGTCGCATTCGCTAAGACACCAAGAAACACCTTCTCCATATTCTTATGCTCAGTGCCGGTCCATTGACTGGTGAGTGATATTCCTTTCTTGAAGTGTCAGAGGGAGGGATGCAGTGTCATCGCGCGAAATCGTCGATCGACCTCATCCGTGCCGCCAGGGACTGCCTGTGACGCCCAACTGACTATGTGATCTTTGAAGACCCCCTTATGGAGTTGATGGAGGATGTCGGGCGTAATACACGCGAAGATATTACAGTGTGGTAAGTCTTTCCAGAATGGATTAATGGGGCGAAGCGATTGATCGAGGAAGGCCGCAGGATGCTCGCCATGTGATTGTTGGGTCAGGATTTGGAGAGTTTTTTCGGGGTCTCGTAGGACAGAGTGGACAGGATCCCCTCGCTGTTTTGGTGGGACGGTGCATGTCGGGCAAGCATTCTCTTTGCACGCGGCGACCAGGCATTGCTCCGGATAATCTGCGACATAGGCGGCAACGATCGGGTACACTGTTCGCACGAATCCATCGGCGCACTTCATCCTAACGCCGTTCTTTCCGGCCTCGATGAGGGGCTGCAGAATGATCCGCATGCATTCATGAAAGAGCTGGTACCCCTCGACTGACCGCCGCTTTCCCGAAAAACATTCAAGTTTCGACACGGGTATGTATCCTACAAGCAGCATAGCATGTGCGGAGGGCTGACGACGGATCTCGTGGGCTGTAGTTCCAGTGCCGATGTACACCGGGTATGCCTGTTTATCTCCGCTGAACGTAGTCAGGTTTGTCTTGTCGGAGGAAAGGATGACAGGGACGAGGGTAGCCCCAGTCGGTAACTTTTCCTGGACGTTCGTTTCTCATCAGAAACTGATGTGGTTGCAGGGAAAGCATGGCATAAGTACCTGGGTCGTCCAGCACCAGTCCGCGGTGTGCATCTCTCCATACTCGCGGTTCTTTCGGTCCTGGTCGCGGTAGACTCGAAAAGGTACGTAAATGTTCTTTTTCCCGGTGAGTGGGTTTTCGATTAATTGCTCGACACATTCGACAGGATTCCGGTGCCAAAGCTCGAGCTCTTCAGTGCGAAAATTTCCTGCAGCATCCTTTTCGTCGCCAGTGATCTGAAGTGCAGTACAGGTCCATTCGGGACCACGAGGAAGGGTGTCGATTCGTTGAAGCAAGCTCCGTGAGTTGTGAAAGGCTGGATTTGCATCCTCCCGGATCTGTGGTCAGTGTAGATGCTTTTGACTGTTGACGAGCCATGACGAGCTTACCATGTCTAATTCTAGAAACGAATCAATCTTCTCTCGACTGACACCCGAAGTCATCAGCCATTCTGCTAATTCCCACTCCTTCTGGCTCTCGAAGGGATGCCATGGTGAGTGCCCTCGTGATTCTTGGCTCTTCAGGTATCTAGTAAATGTGTCCTCGCAGGGCTCGTGTATAGCTCCTGCCAAGCCCGGAAAGTCTTCGACCCAGCGATGGTCAGTCGAGTCCTCGTCTGGAACATCTTCGACGGTCGCTCCACGCCGCTGCTGGGCTGCGGCTGCCTCCTCGAAAGAAGTTGGTACTGGACCTTGGGGCTCGTGGGCAACCTGTGGAGGTTCGTCGACATCCATTGGTATGTGAGGGTCTTGAGGGATGTCCTGCAAGTCTGTGTTGGCTGATCTGCTGTACTTTCGAAGATATTTAGGGCGGCATTCAGGTGACTGGAACATATGGGAGGTGACGCCCTGCGCAGTGCGCAGGGATAAATGGCAGAATTCGCAGTGATTCATTCCGAGCATTGACGCCCAAAATGGTACGTTGTGGTGTACTAGTCTCAGTTTGGAGTTAGCTGATGTGAACTCCGAAATTTTCAGGTTTCCTTTTCGCGACCACCACTTCCTGCCACCTCACACCTCGCTGGTCAATCGTCAATGGCCCCCCGCCAGATGACTGAATCTCCTGCGGAGTCCTCAGAAGAGGAAGACGAGGTGCCTCTGCCGCGACGTGGAGGGAATCAAAGATTGAATGCGCCCAAGAAGGTCCACGAAGCCGGTATGGCTCCACCACCATGACCACAATTTCTCATAGCTCAGTGTAAGCTTTTCAGAGAATGAAGACGAAGATGAGGTGCCTCCTCCCCGTGGAGGGAAAAGACAGTCGAAGGCATCCGAAAAGGTCAAGCATATAGGTATGGTCCGACTTCTGGCAACTGGCTTCTGCTCATCATATCTTTCCTTCAGAGAAAGAGAATCTCGAGAAGGCGGAACAAGCCTTACTCAAGGCAAAGAAGCGGCTCGAAAATCTCAAGAAATCTAATGGTAAGCCTGACTTCCTTCCTATGTATCCATCCTGCTACCTAACAACGTAAACAGCAAAGAAGAGCAAGAATACGGACCCTACCGCCTCAGCACCTGAAGAGCCTGAGAGCGAGGATGACGATGACGCCAGGGGCATTGCGTTCTCAAGCTCGGTGGGTGTTCACCTTTTCTTCTTTGCGACGTCACTAAGATTTTTAGATCACGGCACTTCAACCGATGGTCACACCCCAAGCAAAGACACCGACCATTCGCAGGATTGATCTCAAAAAGAAGACTCTTCCCACGAGCCAGCTTTCGCGACGGGACTTTCTTCACGTTCCCGCCACGCCATCACCTGCCGCCACTGCCGGCCTTCCAGGCGATGCTGCTCTCCTTAGATCTGATGAAGACGAAGACCAGGCATTTCCCGACAACGACTCTGTCAAGGACAACATGGATACTCATCCACAGCCACCCACGCCATCGTCCAGCAACAAGCGCCCTCGGTCGTTGTCAGATCCTGCAGTACCACAAAATCCCAAGAAGGCGAAGCAACTCCTGCCCATTGTGCTTCGACCCGGCCTCGATCTGACAAAGGCTCCCGCACTCACTGATTTTAGTGACGTGAAGGTCCAGGCTTTGCTCCTGCGGGCCATGCGTGAGTATGAGGCACTCATCTGCACGAAGGGTGCCTTTCCTCGTCTCGCCACTCGCGTCCAGTGGGCGGACACGTGCTGGATCAATGCTCAGAATGATGCCTGCCCAGATGATGCCCGATACGAGTTGACTGACCGCATGCATCGTCTCGTAAGCCATTCTTTAACTGGAATATCTCTTTGCTCACGCCCTCCAAGATGCAAAAACGTGGATCGCGTGTTCGTAGTGATCTGCTTGATGATGTCCGGACCCATGTCGTAAGCTCCTTTGGCTTCTCTGCGGGAGGAAAAGCACGGGTAGTAAGGAAGAATGCGAAGATCGCTTCGTCGCTGACTAAAGACCAAGGAAAAACCTTCCATTACAAGGTATGATTCTCTGCTTGTGGGTTCGCCGATGCTAACGGATTCTATCAGGACCCCAAGGCGAAAGCAGGCTATTGCGAAAACCCGATCATCGGCAACATTCTTGCGGCACTATGGTTTAAGGACACGAACTCGCCTGGCATCATTTTCCAACATCACTTCAACCCGATTTCCATCAATACCTTAGCGTTGATATTCACGCTCGTACGTCAATACCCTACTCTCTTTTGCGTCGCCCATCACTGATTGGTTCTACCATCAGATTAACTTTTGCATCAAGGAGTGGGACACCGGCAAGTTCAAAAAGGCAGTCTTCTCGGAGAAACTCGAACGCGACACCTACCGAGCGATCTGCATTGACCTCGACGACTGGCAAAACCTCAGCCTCCCTGTCACCACAAACAGGCGGAAGAAACTGTTCAATCGTGCGATGTATGTATCTAATCCATGTTCACCACACATTCTAATACTGTTTCCACAGGAAGAATGCAGGTGTGGTTGAAGAGGCTCCAGTACAGCCAGAGCTCGTTGGAGAAGACAAAGAGCGCGCTCGGAAGGAACTTGAAGGTCACACAGGAGATACAGATAGCGAGGCTGGCGACGATGACATGGAGGTGGATGGGGAAGAAGAAGAGGATCCGTAATATGATTGAATACCCATGTTTCCCTAGTACCAATGACGATTTCGTGCTATACCATACACAGTGGGACACTCGATACTTCTCAGATAGCCGTTGATAGACATTCAGTATGTACAGGTACCACTGAGAATGCACAATAACAGGTGACTATGGACGTCTACGATACAGCTACCGTAGACTAGCACACAACTACGGACCCGTACCTAAAGGAGGACTTGCGTACGAGGGTATGTCATCTACCACGACTACGTAGACGTCCAGACACATGTCATTTTCCTGATGTTCCTTGACTTGCTTTCATCCCAACAGGAAGGATCTTCGGCGTCATGGGAAACACGCATCCGCATGTGACACTCGCTCACGTTATAAAAGGCCAACCTTTCGAAGACATCCCTGGCATAAGACCTGATCCCACCGCAGTCCGAACATCATATTCGTCACCGATTCACGACTGCAAACCTATAACTAAGCAATGGGTATGTTTCGCTCTCCCTAGGGCGCGTCTCTCGTGTGTGACAGGCTAACAACGTCATCTTCGCCAGTGAGCCAGTCGGACACGTTTTCATCTGCGACAAGAAATGCTCATCTACTGCCATGGACGTCACGCTAAGCTCGCAGAACTGATTGCAGCTGGCAGCGCTCTCGTTGGCGCCGCCGTCACCCCCCTAGCCGCGGCTCCTGTCTTGGGCGCAATCGGGTTTGGGGCTGCTGGCCCTGTCGCTGGTCGGTCTCATAAACTGCAATTTTGGAGGGTTTTATTCGAACAACTAAGGACGTAAATCAGGCACGATGGCGGCCGGCGTACAAGCGGGGATTGGCAACGTAATAGCGGGCTCCGCTTTCGCTCTCGCGCAGTCGATCGCGATGGGGGGCGCGGCTGTCCCTCTTTTCGGCATCGCGACTGGAGGAGCAATCCTCGGCGGCGTAGCCTACGGGGTCGTAAAGGTTGCTGCTTGCTTTGCCGTCTTATGAAGTGTACAGTGAGTCTGAACGATAGATCTCAGGGTATACCAATTTCTGACTATCGAGATCGTTTGCAGGAATCGTTTGCAGGAATTTTCATTCTTCGTTGTACAATACATGCTGTTTGCGATATCGCAACATGACATCTTCGGTGCGAATAAGTGACCCAGGGACGTCCTAATCTGCGACCGATTGCGGCTCATTACTCGCGTCTCGCCTTTTGACCACTGGGTTTGTCGAGCCTTGGGGCTATGGATACGTGGCACCTTCCGTCGTTGCTATGACATAGCTACGCGCCGCACGTCGGCAGCGTTAGCAGGACGGTCAGCTTTAGGCACAGGAAACGTACAATGCATGGATAATGCCAGGAATCCATCCTATAATGCACAACAAGACGTTGATCCAAAAGTCTGTCATTCGACACGGTCATCAGGGCATCCGCGTCGCGACACAGTCAAGCCTTGGTGGACATACCTACTCCGAGGCCGCGTTCTGTGAAGATCATCCACGTGTATGAGGTCAATGCTGATCGCAACGCCGGCTGATAACTCACTCATGAAGACTGAGACGGGCGGCAGGATTCTGTCGTTTCGAGTTGTTCACTGCGCCACCATTGCTGATTGTAGGGAGTACTCACATCGCGAGGATGTACAGAAATAAATCAGAAGTCCACGTGGAGGCGTCCATGGCGTCGCGTAGCCTTCAATATTCGCTGGGCCGGGATGCTATATGAGGGACTTTGTGGTGGGCGGCGCAGGATGACGGCGTTCCGAGACAAGCTTTACCTGAATGCATGGCGTCATCAATTTCTCCTCGGATGCGATCGAATACCTACGATAGCGAGTTGAACAAGGCATGCAGGTTATTGGAAACCTGAGGAACCGCGCAAAACGGTGCTTTCCTTCGGGAGCGCGTTTACGTCGCTGAGAGCTTTCTTCCGCTGCTCACCGTGAGCACGATTTGTCGCGTTCATTGTCGACATCAAGTCACGCTCGTGGAGAGTGATCGATCAAAATTAGTCGCGTCCGACAGCCAGAGAGCGTAGATTGTGGGGATCCCAAGTACTGGCTACGCCCTCGTGTCGAAATAAGCAACCATTGCAAGAACCACGACCGACCTCCGAGATTCGCGAAAATAATACGCAGGGACGTGTGATGACCCTGACTAGCTCACCTGACTTGGCAAGTCGCGTCAAATTCTTGAGGATTCAGAGCAGCACGCGACCTAACACGATGCAGCAGGTGTGCATACGCGCGGTGGGTCCTATCCTTTTTGGATTCCATGCAACATCGGAGTCGGAAAGATAAGTACGACTTCCTATATCTCGTATCCGGCTCACGACATGCCAATGGGTTCGATGCAGATGTCCAATTCCAACATACGTACGTCCGTTATTTCTGCATGGGTGCTCTCTGTGAGGAAGAGCTAGAAGTGAGTCATTAGTAACGTATTATGAAAGGCGTACACTCATATTTTATGCTGGTCGCAAAATTCCGAGAGAAGTCCTTATCGATGGTTCAAGGACGACGATAAAACTGGTATATCCGTGATGGGAGTCGGAAAGCCGATGCATTCCAGGGATTCCTCGTGGACCGTGGAAGGAATATATAGTGCCTTCGACCAATCCTGAAGGCCAAGAAAGACTATTTAAATCAGTTGAAAGGTCCCGAATTTAATGTCTCTTGATTTTTCCCCATCTTCGAGCCTCTTGGCCGGCAGACGCCTCTGATCGTGAAAGCTTCTTCGGAGGATATTTCGATCATGCCCAATGTCCTTACTGCGGCATTTAGACTCGACGTGCAGTCTCCACGTTGTTCTCGACCTCGCCCCCGTCTGGTGTCACCTCCCGTACACCCCTTCTCTGAACTGCATACGGCCATGCTAACGGAATCCCTCCGCGATGGTCATCAAGAAAATCATAATCATTAAGCGTCACAACATCTAGGACATTACAAGAAAGGTATCGAGCGTCTACAGAGGTCAGAGGTATGTCAAAATAAATCAAGAAAGCATTTCGAAAACGAGAGTCTATGTGCGGTCAAAGTTTTATTTCCGTCCCTTGCCCTTTCCTTTCCCCTTCCCGCCTTTGCCTTGATTCTGAGCCGCAGGTTTTGCAGCGGGCTCTGGCTTCTCCTCGACGGCAGGCGCGCGGGCTGGCGAGGTAGCCGCACCTTTGGATGCCGCGGGGACAGGAGGTGCAGGTGCGGTTGCAGTCTTCGGTGGGGGAGCAGCGGTCTTCGACTGTGGAGCAGGAGCAGGCTCCACCGACTCGAGGGCTGAGTGAAGTTTCGCGCTATCGACCATTTGGAAGCCCGCAGCGGTCCGCGTCGCCGAGGACTCAGACGGCCAACCTCCTGGTACTTGCTTCGTCCTGGAGGACGTATCCGAAGCGAGGGAGCCACTGCCATTCAGCAAATTATCCCAGTTCCCATTCTTCGCGTTCTCCGCCGCAGCCATCAGCCACTCTTCATCATCCAACGACGGGACTTCGCCAGGCGGCGACGTCGGGGCCGTCGAAGGGGTGGGAACCGTCGAGCTCAGCCCAGTATCATACTCCTCCTCGTCTTCCTCCTCCTCCTCGCCGTAGTGGAGAATGTTGGTAAACGTGGTGGAAGGGACGCTCGGCTTGGGCTCGACGATATCGAGAATGATCCGAGAGTCCGGTGGCAGCTTCTCAACCGGCCCTTTGCGACCTCCTGGGCCCTCCTCATCCGGCACCTCCTCGATCGTGACCTTCGCAGCAGGTTTCTTCGTCTTCGCGCCCTTCTGGGTGCCAGCACCAGCGGCGCCCCATGACTGCGAATGATTTACACCACCTCCGTTAGGTGTCCAGTAGAGGCCGTCAAACTGAGCTGGCGGAGGCTGCTGCTGCTGCGCGAGTTTAGAGGCGGGGGAATCGTAGTCCACAGCCCCACCCCAGGACACCTTGGCAGATTGCGTCTTGGCGGGGGCAGATGGAGGGTGGATGACCGATTTCGATGAGCTCGCACCAGCGACTTCCGATGCCGCTTTCTGCTGTTTCATGAAACGCTCCCACGGCGCCTCGTCCGGCTCGGAAGGTTGCTGAGGTTCGACCTGCTGGGACATCACTGCCGGTGCCTGACGTTCGCCCATCTGCGATCGGCTTTTCATGACCTGATTCCAGATCGATTCCTCTGCTGAAGCAGCACTGACGGCGTTTTTCGACAACGAGGCGTTAGCGGTGGCGCTGCGCTGGGAGAACGCGGAATGTGTCTGAGCTTTCATCTGCCGCTCCCGCAACGACCCTTCCTCCTGGCTCGGTGGCGACGGCTTCGACGTCGACATCGACGAGTGGATATCGGCCATCTGCGCCGCCTGCAATCCTCTCGCCCACGGATTCTCGCCGCTCAACCCCTGTACCGACTTCGAAAGTGGAACTTGGCCCTCCGCCTTCAACCTCTGCATCCGCTCCCACGGCGATTCCTCCGTCTCCTCCGCCGACCGCGAAGGCGGGACCTGGCTACGCCCATTCGCCATCTGCATGCGCAGCCACGGGTTCGTCGTCTCAGGCGCTTTCTCCGCCGTCTTCGCAGATACACTCTTCACCTGCCCCTTCATCCTCTGCATGCGCTCCCACGGTGACACCTCCTCTTCGTCCTCGTTCTCTTCACTCGGCTCCTGCTCCTTCCCGGTCTGCACGCGTCCCCACCCACTCTTCACCTCCGGCACCCGCTGCGGCACAACCTTCCCCAGCCGCATCGCCCGCTCCCACAGCGTCTCTTCCTTCCCATTTTCCTTGTCGTTGTGCGCCTCCCCGGTCCACGATAATGCACCCAACCCTGACGAGCTTGTGCTCGCGGCACCGCTGCCCATACCCATGCCCAAAGCCGACATCTCTCCCAGTCTCCGCACCGTCGCCTTCGGCGTCGACACCACATCCGACGCATAATCCGCCACGAGCCCGCGTTTCGCTGCCATGAACCCGTACGGGCGCGGCGTCGACGAGAGCTCGTCGTCTGTCTGCACGTGCGCCAAGCCACGCTGCAGAATATCCTTTGGGGACACGGCAGAGGAAGAGGGTTTCGTGGCGATGGTCGGCGTGGTTGGAGACCCAGCGACGTCGTCCTCGACCTTGTTCGACGCACCGCCCTTCTTTTGGGTCGCCTGCCGGCCTTTCTTCGTCGCCTTCTTGGATGTGGACGTGGATGTAGAGGCGGACGTGGCGACGAGGGGCGCAGGTGCAGGGGTAGCCTTCGGCTCGGAGGCAGATGCTACTTTTGATGACGCCTCCGCAGGCGGGGACGGGGAGTTCTTGTTTTTGGTTGAAGTCGGGAGGGGTGTGGGCGTCGGGTCCGATAAGACCTTCTTCAGCAGGGAAGCCGCCGTCGGACCAGACTTTTTGGGGCCCCAGCCGGACGGGATGGGGGGTACGGGTGTGGATGCCGAGCTGGAGCCGGAGAAAGCACCTGGGAGCTGTAAGTCGTCGTTCTCGGCGGAGGACGAATACTCGAGGGATGTGTCTTTGAAAGCCTCCTCCATCCAAGCTGGCACGACGCTTGGGTCGGGGCTAGGTGGGGCTCGGGCAAGGGTGTCGTTCGGCCATTGGGACAGGGAGGTGATGGGAGTGGAGGGGGATTGTTTTGTTTTCCAGCCTGAGGGCGTAGCTCCTCGGCCTAGCAACTTCTGGCGAGCGCGAAGAGTGTCAGCCTGGCTCGGGGGAGCTGGGCGGATGTCCGATGCGGATTCAAACCGAGGAGTTTCGCAAGCCTGGTTTTCGTCCTGCTCGGGGTTCTCCTCTTTCCCAAGGACGAAGAGTTTCCTCTCGGCGTCGAGACGCACTATCTGGCCCCGCTTAAGTGTCGCCTCCCAGTCCTGGGCCGTAGAAGCCGAAGGAACAGTGTTGGCGGCCCTCCCCGGTTCGCCCAAAACAGAGCGCTTGCGGATTTCCTCCCTTCGTTTCTTGCGCTCAATGGCGACAATGGCCTTCCGCTCCTCCTCCTTCTCCGCCTGCAGCTTCAGCATCTGCTTCTCGTGCGCCGCGACCTTCGCCGCATCATCGGCCTTCGTGGACTTCCTCATCCTGCGGTCGTTCTGAATGGCCATTGCAAGCTCGACGCCCGCGCGAGCTGCGGTCAGATGAAATTCGTATATTTTGTCCACGCGCGTCTGCATCTTGAAAAGCTCGAAGTCCTCTTCCTCGCTGCTCTCTTCAGGGCTGCTCAGATGCGGGCCGACGTAGCTCGGACCACGCACACGAGTCTTCCCAGACTTGCGGTCTAGGTCCGGTGGCCGTTTGGGAGGCGCGGAGTTGATGTCGGGACGAGAGAGGGCAGGATGGTAGGTGAAATAATCGAGTGCACTGGAGCACGAGGACGAAAGCCGATCAGGAGACCCTGTCGAGGAGCTGTGGTTCGAGGAACGAATGTTATGGTGATTCCCCAGGCCCCATTTATCGCCGTGGAGAATTGGCACGGGGATGGAGTGTTCGTCGTCTTCAGACTCGTCGGTGGGCTGATAGAAGGTGAGCCGGTCAGACACGTGTGGAGTGCTTGATCGAAGGCATAACAGGATTACTCACCACTATGTACGATGACACTGCCTCGTACAATTCATCGTCGGTGGAGAATTCGTTAGGGCTAACAAGGGTGTAACTAGAGGTGGTGGATGTAGAAAGGTTGACTGCGCGGGCGGCGGTGGATAGAGGTGGCGCCGGGTTCGACACGGGGATGCCCAAGTGTTGAGGCTGTGTGACCACGTTTTGCACTACTGGAGTAGGTGGCTCGTCGTCCGCGCCCCCTCCCAAGACCTTTTCGATCGTCTGCACCTCCTGAATGGTCATTTCGCCCCAATCCTCGTCCCGAAGGTTGGCTTTCGCAAGCCTCGCCTGCCATTCCAATTGCACCTTGGACAAATGAGCATCCTGGGCCTCGCGAAGCAGTTTGGCCTTCAGAGCATCGTGTTCCTCCTGTTTGGCGCGAGTCTTGGTTGGAACGGATTTCCACTTCAACTCCTGGGCTTTGAAAATCTCGTCTCGTCGACGGTCAAGGATTTTTAGCTGGATGTCGACCCATCCTTCGAAGTCTGTCCACAGTAGACGCACACGCTTGGCAGCAGATGGTGGAGAGTTGCGAGTGGGATACATGGTTTGTCCTCGTCGCTGGTGGGCGGAGAAAATTTTGTAGGATGACTCGAGTCCACAGAAATTCCGATTGTGAAGTGGTTGGAGATGAAACAGAGATGGGAAATAAACAGCTGCCTCGTGTTTCTGGCGGGCTGCCGAGATTGATTGCAATCCGTAGTATCAACGAAGCTGGCTGCCCTTTCCGGGTCTTCCCCGCAATGAAGCCGCGATAGCGATTGAAAAGGCTGACGTTCTTGAATTGAGGAGCATGAATCCACCGGCTAGAAGCGTGGCCCTCTTGTCCAGTTGGGAAACGGGTCTAGGGTTGATCATGGACGATAACAACAGAACCCTGCATAAAAGTTCCCATAAGGAGTGCTGCCATGCCACTTGTCGTCACTTGATCAACGTACACGAGGCAAAGCGTCGGGCCTCCCCGCACCCTCTGCCCAGCCCTTTGCCCATTCAGGGCCATTCCTTTACAAGTCTTTTCTCGTTTCCCAGCCCTCTGGACGGAACCTACACCTATTTCCTGAGGGAAAGGCTGTCCGTTGCCATTGTTGCTCAAGCTCTGTGCGCCTCAATCTTGAAATGAAAGATGCCATGCGTCCGAGTCCATGCTGATTTCTTTCTTGAATCGTACGACACCCGCACCCGACCCTTTCAGCTTCCAACCCGTGTCCTTCCCTTTCTTGCGCAGGCGAGCGCGCTGAATTCATATCCGACCGTCCCGGCGCCATGCCCTTTGATTTCATCACATCCGGAAGACGCGTTCAGATCGCGTCCGACCCCGTGCTATTCTCCTTGTCACGCCAAGGCAGCATGCATGCCGAGTGTCCATGGATTTGCCATGAATGCTCAGCTTCCATGACGAGAGGCGGTAGAAATAATGCCACATGTCGATCGATGGCGTCACGAATGGTACCCATTGCTGGCTCCCGTCTCCAAGACTGTGGCATTGGCTTGCCCATTATGTGCAGAACAGCGAAGATATCTCATCGATGACGGCCCGGGCTGCGATTCGGCCTTTATCAAGTAACCCACCTCCTGCAATAACCCGTCGTCTCCTGGTGGACGACCGGTTTCATTTCGCGCCTCCCGACGCGCCGCTGTCCATAACTCCGTCGCATATCATCCCACAGCGTATAGGAGGCCTTATCTGCACAAGCGCTCCTTCAAAGGGCGCCAAGCTTGAACGCACGACTGCAATGCTCGTCTTCCAAGTCCTCTCGATCGTTGAAAATGACTATCTTCCCGCCACGGCATCGCCGTGCTCTAGCGAAATGAAAGGCTTATCTGCGTCGACCCTCCAGAGTACTGAGTCCTTCATGGCCGCACCCTGAGTAATCTCATACTGTCGGCCTACCGCCAGCTCCCCTCGGCCGATGGACAAGTTATCATACTGTAGCGCAGCACGCTGTCCAGGCTCGGATGTATCGCAGGTCTCCTTTGCGCCATGTTCACTGTTACGTTTGATCCACTGCATGGTTTTCTTTGCCCGTAGTACCTCATCTATCATGATGATCGCCCGGACGAAACTGTTAGGAATCTGGCCTTTCTTCCCTGAAGCCTCTAGGCTCTGATGCAACACTGGCCCGCTTCAACATAACGACAGATTCTTACTCTTAACATCTGCTACTACTGCGTCAGCTATCCGATCAACAGCAGGCTCTTAGTAGTCTCGGTTGTGCTCTTGGCCCGAAAGCGACCTTTGGAATCTGGCTCCGTGCCCCTGGTTCAGAAAAGAACGATTCGCGGCAGGCCGAGGCTCACATGCATCTTTGCGCCGCTTTTCGACGATCATGACGAAGCGTCACAAAGGCGATCTCAAGGGATTGGTGAATGTTCTTCGAGAGGCTCCGCGTACCTACCAACCGCCAATCGTGATGTTCAAAGCCTTCGTTCAAAGCACATCCACCTCCCATATCACAAATTCACTCTATCGCTTACCGCTAGTCCTTCTTTGACGCAACTTGCCATGTTTCTTGACCTGTAATTATGGTCTGCTGATTGCGAAACCCTCTCCCCCTGGCTCTAAACCTCAGGCTCCAATGTGATTTGAGCTGAACCGCCGATACACTGGCACTCGTCATCCCACCATTATGACGTGCGCCTCCCCTCACCGCGGAGGACCCCATCTGCCAAGGTCTTCCAGCACCAGCGCTGTTTGAGCTTGCCCCGGTGGTGGTGGGAAGACAGTCCTGTGCTCGCGAAATGTCACGACAGCTGCCCGAGGTATCATGACATGCATCCCCACCTAGCACGGAGATTGTCTATTTCGAACGCGTCTGGAACGGGTTTCGGATCGTTGAGCGCCAACCTTTCATTCTTGGTGCAAGAGTACGTGACAAAGACGGTGCTGCGAACAGCCTCCAATCTGGATCGTCGGCGGTACTCCTGCACACCGGGGAGGCTGGGTACGGCGTCTCTGCGATTTCAATTCTCTGAACCCTGTCCCGTCATTCGTTCGTTATCATGGTTGCCTTGTATGATCATATTGTCGCGATCCTTGCTATTGTTGTTTGGACAACTCATGTCCTGGTCAATATTCACTTCCTCCGTTGTCAAGGGTAAGTAATTTTGTGCAGTCCATACTTTACTCTGTTCGCTAACCGCCTTATGATCGCCTCGACAGACTGCTTCATTTCGCGTGCCGCGGTCTTGTCATGAGGCATCCTTAGATTATGTGGCGATGCTCGCCCTCTGAGAGACATGCACCTGATATTGGCGCTATGCGACGCACGTATCTCAATGTCCTCGACGAGCCTGTCCTCTGCACCAGCAGACGGAGAAAATTTAGCGCCATCTCGTCGCGATGGCGCTCACAGTAACGGCAGTCTTCATCCGACCTTTGACATCAACGGTCCTCGAGTGTCACTTCGCATAGAAATCGCTGGGCTACATCCAGGCCAGCGCAGGTAGGTGCACCAGTCAGGCACCTTTGCGTACATCTGACAGCCCTGCCGCCAGGACGTCTCTTCAAAGATCTGGACCATACCAACGCCTGCATCGCAACGCCGAGAACGACACGATACGATACGTTCGGCGTCCTCTTTCGTTGGCACTTCGGAGTATAATCATCCTGGGACCGGACCATGCCTCTGTTCACCGCCCCGTCTTGAAGCTTTCCAGCCAGGTTTCCAGCAGCCAGCACTCGCGATCAGTGGTCAAATTTGGTCCTTGGCGTCAAACGCAACGTGGACGGTCTCGCGACTCCGTCTGCCACCTGACCATTGTTTCGGTAGCTTTCTAGTGCGCGGTCTAGCCAGAAACGTGGCCATCCGGCTAGGTTGCCCTGTCATCTGGGATAGTTCGAAAAGTTAAAATCGATGTAGCGTTTACACTCGCTCGACGTATATAGAGTGAGTTATTGTTCCCCTCTTTCTCTGGCGTCCAACACTTTACAGGGCGAAACGGGTCTCAACGATACTCACGATTCGACGTACGGGAATTCTGCCTCCGCATCCGCAGCGTCCTCGCAAGCTCCCACCCCTGTGATTCCATGCGTCGTTGGACCGAGATCTCTGACTTAACTTCCGTTTTTCCACGACCGTTCAAAACGTGGTCACGACCTCTGTCGGTATTGGAATTTGGTGTCAATCATGAGTTCTATCATGAAATCAGACGGCGCTTACCTGCAGTTCGGCTTCTTATATGAAGGTCGTTCCCACATCACCCCGAACACTATTGTGACGATTAGGCAAAATGCCAGAGATATTTTTCTCCGTCCGTGGTCTGTGGTGTGCTCCTCTGTCCTACAGTTATACCGTCAATTGCATCAATTTACTTTAACCATTTCATGCGTTATATCAGTCACCTGGCCTACCTTAGTGCCTGCTCTTCTGGTCACCGGTACGTTCTTGGGAGAAGTGCCAGGCCATCAGCGTATGGTCCAAGACTGACCAATAAGGATGCAGATCATTAACCGATTTCATCGATTGTCCCCTTGCATAGTAATAGAGCGTTCAAGCGCCTCCAGTTGCGCTCCAAGCTCCAAGAGCAGCGCTCCAACATGTGTCAAAAAATACTGCAGACATGCTTGGTGTGGGGCTGCTCTCACCCTGCAGCGGTTGACCAACGCTGCGAACGATGATGAGAGGGAGTGATAAGATAACGGACAAATGATCCGGAGTGCAGGAGGCAACCCGCTCAACAACCAACAACAACGTTCACGCGTCTCTAACTGACCTTCTACCACGACGTCGTCTCCGGCGTCCATTGTTCTGTTGCGGACGAGGGTAGGAACAAGACTCCAGTGTAAGTGCCGCCGCAAACTTTGAACTGTTCTTTTGGAACGCGTGTTCTGAACATGAGGCAGTCAGGGCCTTCCCGTGAATTGACGAGTCTTCTTACGGGGTCTCGCCGCAGACCGTTCGCCGATTAGTCGCCAGATCCCTTGCTGCGTTCATTTCCTTCCATTCTGTCCTGCCCCAACATCGCTCCCTCCACTACGACCTTTAACGACTGCCATCGCTTCGTCGGCTTGCTAGTCCCTCCACCTGCTTTAGATGTCAACGGTGACATCTCATGCACCATCATACACGAGTTCGTCACGCAAAGGTGATGCGCTCAATTTGGAACCCGATAAAGAGTGGAAGGATGCTCTGAGAGCGAAGATCGAAGCTGGACTGTCGTCCATGGTGCAAGACGCGAAGAAGAATCTGCAAGACCAGCTTGAGAAGGAGCCTGTGTCCCCGGAACGACGGGAGGAGCTGACTCGCGAGTATCACCAAGCTATGACGAACATCCGGGCCCTCGCTGAGGAAACTTATCAAGACGAGCTAGAACGTGAACGCCAGGAACGCAGATGGGCGTCTGGTGAAGCGCTACGCCCGGAGTGGAATTTGGCCCTTCAGCAGGAGCAGCAGCACATCATGGATAGGATCAAGGGTTTGCAGAAGGAGAGTTCGAGCCCGTCCACCGCGGAACCCCCTGAGGGCGGCCTGGCTTCAGAGGCGAAGTCGGCCGAGATGCGTCCTAAGGGACTTGTACCCGTGGAGTTGCCCCCAGATCTTGCACAGAAACGGGAACGCCAGCAACGCGAGGAACAGGAGAGGAAGGAGCGGGATCGAAACGCACGCGAACGACAGGAACGGGAGCGGCAGGAGCGCCTGGAGAAAGAGCGCAAGGACAAGGAGCTACGTGAGGCGGCACAGAGGGAGCAGGAGAGAAGGGAGAGGGAGAGGGAGGAGAAGGAAAGGCAGGCAAGGGAGCGACAGGAGCAAGAGAGGCTGGAGCGAGAGAAGCTGGAGCGAGAGAGGCAGGAGCGAGAGAGGCAGGAGAAGGAGCGGCTGGAAAAGGAAAGGCAAGAGAAGAAGCGACAGGAAGGACATAGAGAGACGAAGGAACTGCCGGAATGGGAGGAAAAGGATAATCGAGAACGAGAGTGGCAGCGACGGCGAGAGGAGGGACGCGAGAGTGGACAAGAGTGGGAGCGAGGCGCGCATTCTTTTCGCAACACTCCCAGTCGCCGTGGCTCCGTCACTCGTTATCCTATGAACTCTAGGGAAGATTACCCGCATCCTCCTATGGTCTACCGCCAGCCTTCTCATCCGGCCTTAGCTGAACGCTATGCCCGTGCTCATGGGTCTGACACTGATGAAGCGTCGGATATCGATGAGGAGACGTTGCTTCGACCTCCCACCCGTCATAGTCAAACGAGGAAACCTTCGATACACGAACGGCAGTTGGATCCTCCTCTCAGCAGGTCAATCGAGCACCAGTCGCGTCCTTCATCTGAGCGGTATGCTCCCCGTTCACCTCCCAATCCCACACCCCAGATCTGGAAACCGTCGTCACCTGAGGAAGACATCGCGAGCACGCGGCCCCCATCTGCCGGGCTTGCTAGGCGAAACAGCACCACCAGCATTCGGTCGACTGGCTCTGCGGGCCATCGCCCTGCCATCGCTGAACCAATCCTAGAACGCAGCGATAGCGAAGCTGAGCACGGCGAGGAAGGCAGGGTGCGGGTTGCGGAGCCGGAAACATCCTGGTCGTCGATATCGTCGAAAGCGAGGGAAAAGGATAAACGAAGGGAGCATCGCAAAAGTTCCGCTAGCGATCAAAGTCGTTTCGACGACGTTCCGCCCACCTATTCTGGTTCCAGACCGCCGTATCGACCGGAAGATATCCAACCACTCCCCCCTCACGGCCAAAGAGATCGTTATGATGACGTGCACCCCGGATACGGAATCCCCAGGCCCCAACATCGACCCGATGACGCTGGCGCTCGTCCCCCTCCTACGACGCGATCGCCGACAAACCACAAGACGTCCCATAACTCGGACGAATGGGAGCATCCCTATCCACCTGGCCCACCTCCACGTTCAGTCAAGCCTAGGGGATCTTTTGATGACCGCGCGTACCTCTATTCGCAACCGCCGACCCCAGCGGGGAGAGTGGTTTCTCGACCACCTTCCATCCCAAGCGAAGAACGGGAGCGCTACTACGATCAACCCCCGTATCGTCCCTATCCGACCCCTCCGAGTTCTGCGAGTCGATCGACAGGGCGTGAATACACGTCACAGCAGGGCTGGTATAGCGGTCGAGCAGAAGCGGTCTCGTCGTATCCATATGGTGAACCCCGGAGCAATACATACAAGTATGCTCAGCAAGCGGACAATCCTAAGCGCAGGTCCTCGGAGAGTCGACCAACGCTGGTCCGTGAGCCTTCTTTCACGAAGAACTTGTCGGAGGGTGAGTTCAGGATGATTTGTACTGTCCAAACCCTGCTCACGTAGTGTTCAGAGCCGTATCAAGTGCACCCCTCACCGTCAGACTCCTATCCCCGCCCGTATGATGTTACCCCGTCGGCCAGCATACCCATTGCTCGACACCGACCCCCACCAGGTGTAGACGAGCCAGAAAGTTGGAAGTCATGGGCGAACGAAGTCCCACCTCATCGTCGCGACTCTCGACGGGATTCTGATCGACGTGGTGGGTACGGGCAATATGAGCGCGAAGATGGGTACCCAGCGAGAGACCAGGAGTACAATGGCCGATACGAAATTTGGGAACGGGATCAACGCGACGATGACGATCAGTACTACTATGGTCCTGTCGGTCCTCCACCCGAGTGGGGCCGTCGTGATTTCTCTCGACAAGTTCGTTCTCCTTCATCGTCCTACCCTGGTAGCTACCACGAAACGGGTCACTTGTTCGGGGGTCGGGAAGCCCGGGGCGATGGTGATGAATATGAACTCGAGGAGGACTATGAAGTACTCGAGCAAGATAAGCTCAGGAGGGCGGAGAGGCCGTATGAGATGCCGCGGATGGAGGGCGGGCCGCGGCCTGAGGAGCGACCGTATCGGAGCAGAAACGTCGGGAGAGATCTTGGCGGGTCGATGCCGATGATGACACAGGAAGACAGCGAAATTGGCGGAGACCCCGGCGTCGACCGCAGGATGGCGTCTGCTAAGATAGAGGAGGAAGAGAAGGCAAAGGAGAAGGCGAGGAAATTGGAGGAGGAGGCGAAGCAGAAGGCAAAAAAATTGGAGGAGGAGGCGAAGAGGAAGGCAGAGGAGGCGAAGATGTTGGAAGAGGAGGCGAAGAGGAAAGCAGAAGAGGCGAAGATCTTGGAGGAGGAGGCGCGAAGGAAGGCAGAAGAGGCGAAAAAATTCGAGGAGGCGAAGGCGAAGGCAGAGGAGGAGGCTAAGAAGCTGAAAGAGAAGGAGGAGGAGATTCGTAGGAAGGAGTTGGAGACCAAAAAGAAAGCGGATGAGGTACGGAGAAAGGAGGAAGAAGCGAAGAAGAAAGAGGCAGAGGCGAAGAAGAAAGAGGCAGAGGCCAGAAAGAAGGAGGCAGAGGCAAGGAAAAAGGAGGCGGAGGCAAGGAGGAAGGAGCAAGAGGCGAAGCGGAAGGAGGAGGAGGCGAGGAAAAAGGAGGAGGAAGCTGGGCAGAAGGAAAGGGAAGCTCGCAGAAGGGAGGAAGAAGCGCATACCAAGGAGGAGGAAGCTCGCAAGAAGGAGGAGGAAATTCGACAAAGGGAGGAGGAACTCAGGAAACGAGAGGAAGAGTTGACTCGTAGAGAGCAAGAGATGGCTTCACAGAAGGAAGCCGAGAGGTTGCAGCGGGAATGGGAACTGGAGGAGGAGGAGAGAAGACTCGTCGAGGAGAGGACACGGGAGGAGCTAGAACGATTCCGGATTGAGCAGCAACAGCAGGAGGAATTCCGGCGACGTGAACAAGAAATTCGGCAGAGAGCAGAGGAGCGCAAACGGCAGGATAGCGTGGGCGCAGAGAGTACCTGGAGTCCTTCATCGTATTCCTCGACATCGTCCTCCCGCTCCCACCCTCAAGCCAATGGGACTGACCGTAACGGACAAGCGCCGGGATGGACGACTACCGGCGGAAGTGCCTGGACGTCTTCGACGAAGTCGAGCACAACAACCACTTCATCCACATCTACAGCCTCCTCAACGCCCAAACCACGCTCTGGTTCCATCAATTCCACGTTCCCTACCACTCCTTCTCCGCATCCCCCTTCTGCCAAAGATGAGAGCGAGTGGAAGCGCCGGCAGGAGGAGCACTTCCAAAAGCAACAGGAGCGCTTTCGCGAGGAGCAGGAGCGTCTGGAGCATGCCAGACAGAGGGCCCAGAGTAGCGTCTTGAGCAAGGAGGAGGTCGTCACTCTATACGACTTCCATGAGCGACAATGGGCTCTGCTTGCGTCGAACAGCGATATGCGCTGGGGGTCAGTCCCTTGGCCCATGTTCAAGCCACCTAAATCTCCAGAAGACATAACCGCGGCCGCGGTCAGCGCATATATGCAGTCCCCGTATTATCCCGACAAAGACAAGTCCAAGACGTACAAGGACCGCCTCAAGGACCACATCAAGAAATGGCATCCTGACCGCTTTGAGACGAAATACCTGCCGCGATTTGTTGAAGAGGATCGGGAGAGGGTGAAGGAGGGAGCCGGGTCGGTGGCCAGGACTCTCAGCGATCTTCTGATGCGCGCGAACGTTCCCAATCCATTTTCATGAACGCCGGGATGGATGTGCTTCTTGCCCAGGTATGCACGTCGCGTTTTGTTGTATCTATGTAGCCTTTTTTCAGCATGTACGGATACGGATACCCCACTCATCCATTGTATAAATACCAAGCAAAGCAGGAAATATATCATACCGGAATGTATGCGGACAAGTGTAGGACATTTCGTGCCGTATGGGGTTAGAGCGATCTGAAACGCTGTCTATGGCGATGAAAGCTTACGCGGACGCAAGTAATTGTAGTCACAAGCAACTTGGTACCCTTGAAAGTACTACTGGCGATGGAGGACGCGAGGGTAAGCACGACTCGAAGACCTCAGGAATACGCCACACTGATTGTGATCAGGTCGTTGTCTGAGTCAAGGAGGATCATTTGAAGGCTGACGCCACCACGGCACTCGACCAAGAGCGTACGCGTGACGCCACGAGGTTGAAGGTGTAGGTGGTTGTCTGCCATACGCCAGATGCACGTTGATACAAATTTCTAATTCTCAGCTATCTTATCGATGCTAAATCAAGTCCTCCGCAGGAGAAAAGTTTGCCCACATGTCCTCAATTGAGCAAGCGATCCAGATGCCGCGATTCACGATGAATCAGCGAATGCGAGAGGTTGATCGCCTCCGTTTGCATGCTCACTTCGTATCCACCGCTGATAACGTCTCAAAGAATCAGGTAACAACGTGCTGATAAACCAATTCATCGTCAATACGCTGCTCGGAGATGAACCAAGTAGACCCTCACAATGAATGCCGCTCAGCCATAGAACCCTGAGCTATCGAGGACAGCGTCCGTATCAACTGACAGCAAGATTCATAAAGATAGGCCCCTTTCGTGAAAATTATACATACAGCGTAAATAGATGAATCAGCAACAAGGAGCACCGATACGGCGTCATCTGCGCTCAAAGTGCGGAATCGCCTTCCGTCCAGGCGAGCCAAGGAACCTGGTGACGTGTTGAAGTCGACGTGTCTTTCGAATGCGTAATGCCTTGTTCTCTACGCCGCTGATACCTAGGTACGGGCAACGATATGCTGTGACGAGCACCACGATAGGCATGCCGGGCATCGTTGAAGGGCCCGGGGCTCCGCAACAAAGACGGCTCTGGTCAGAAATGGGGTGAAACGCATGTCCTTCGGCACGAGCACTGATGAACACTGATGAAAGGCTGGTCGGTGAAAGTGGACATCGTAATGCATGCCGCACGTGCCATCTAAGCCTCATGCATACATCTCACTTGCCATTACAGACAAAACGCTGGTGGACGAGAGTTGGCGTTGTATATGCATGACGTCGTTCAACGACCCTTATGGCAGGGGCTTCGAACACGAGGCTCTGGTGGCGCTTGACATCGAAGGGACTGGATATTGAAGAAGCTTGAACGACCTTTTTCCAATGGGTTAAGCTGTATATAAGTCTTGGATGGGCAATGCACTTACATGGATTACCTGAACTTTGACAGGAAAGGAAGGTTGGATGGAAGAGCAGAAGAGATGCTGACATTCGCTTACAAAAGGAATTGAGAAGGGCAACTCCGAGGTCCTCGCCATGCAACGTTTGACGTTCAGATCAGACAACGGCATGCATTGCACAAGACCATGACATGTCGCACTTCCGTAAACTCCACGATATGTGAGCGCGCAGGTGATGCGTGCACTGCTTACTCACGCGCGCGTCTCTACGCTAGTCATGGTACGTCCAGGCATCCAGGCAACCTGAGAGTTGGATCGCCGATTGAACAGCCCCGTCTGATAGATTCTGCCCTAGGGCGGTGTTTCCATCGCGCGTGGCCATGGCGAGTATATATCGGTTCGCGTCGATGGCAGGCTCTGACCGACATCTGGAAGTTTTGCTGCCTGTGAGGGAAAGAATAGAAAGGAAGTACGGAACACGTGACGGTCCGGCGACCTGTAAAGACTTGACCTCCAGGCCCAGAAGGCTGAGTAGACACTACCAGGACCCCTGATAATACACCCAGATGCCTGATCCCAAAATCGCCAAATTTTGCGATTTTTGTCCAGACCGTTTTGGCCCAATTTTTGTCCGGACGGGGGGTCTGGCCTTCGATCTGGCCAATTTTTGTCCGGACAAAACCTCAGGCATACCCCAAATCCCATTTTTTTCTTCCGCTACGCGGAGAGGTGTAGCAAACGCTCCAATAATTGTGCTACATAAGTATACAGAGCACCAGAACTAAGTATGGAGTTATAAATTGTCGTCGCCGTCATCTGACGCCTCATCGGCGGTGTTTGTCTTCGAGTTCTCCTGCGAATGCCATAGCTTTATGAGTTTAACGAGTTTGGCCGACTGCTCACTCAGAGTCTTGAAAAATGTCCAGTCCGCCTCAGAAATCTTGAGCCCAAACTCCGCTGCCACCGGCGCGAACTCCAGCGTGCACAGATGAGGCGGGATTACGGCGGGATTCAGGATTCGAGAATGATGGACAGCATGGCAAGTCTTAATTTCTGATTTGGTCGGTCGATTTTTTCGGACATTGACTGGTCTACAGTAAATTGGCTGTTATCTGTTATCTGTTATATTACACCCAGCGGTCCAATTCCTGAACAAGGGTGCTCCCGGAAGTATCCCGACGTACAAGCAAGCGGGTACGTCATCGTCCCGGATCCTATCTACTCCCTTCGCCGAGCTATTCGTACTTCCAGAACGTCTAACTAAGGAGTAGAGTAGGACAAAAACAGAGTCAGTCATTACCACTATCATGTATCAGCCAGTGTAAGGAGAGTGACGGGAATTTACTCATTTTGCTTTGGGTAAATTACGTCACGCGTACTCCCTGGTCGTCGGTTTGATTCTCGACCACCCAGTAATTTTTGTCCGGACACCCCTCAGGCCTGGCCTCATGACCCCAAATTTTGTCCGGACATCTGGCTCAAGGATACCACCCAGATTTTGTCAATTTTTGTCCGGATAGACCTGTTGGATTTCCAAATTTTTTCCCAATTTTTGTCCGGACCAAGATCAGGGATCTAAGTGTATTATCAGGGGTCCTACACTACCCCGCGAAAGATTGACACGTAGCATACTGTTCTTGGACTTCATCTGTTTCGACACTTGCATGTCGCGGAGAGGGCAGGCAAACCCCCGATCGCAAGTCGAGGTCGGGTGGGTCGCACTCAACATAGACTCAGAAAAATTCAAAGCAAAAGATGCCAGTGGACACGAAGGAGAAGTAAAGGCGACGGCTGGCACAGGGAGCGCGGCACAGGCACCGCGACCAAGAATGCTTTCATCGACGCCAACTTCGGAGTTGAGGCTTTCAGGCACCTAGGATTCCACATGCGCTATCGGCCGGCATCCTGTAGACCTGCATATCTGAACGGTAGGATCTTATCGCCGGGGGGTGTCGAGGAGGACGGCAGGAATCCTAGGTCAAAATAGTCGAAAACCGTGATATAGCGGGAGTCGAATAGTCATATCCCTGGATGCACGTCGCGGAGAACCAGGAAAGCGTCTTCGGGCACCAGGTGAAGAGTCCGTCGGAGAAGAAGCAGCGTCTCGGAAGATGCGTTACTGTATGTGGCGCCGAATGCTTGAGTCCGAGTCTAATCGTATACCTTTGATGCAGCGTTATTGAACCACCGTTACGAGATTTACGTTCGAGGCTAGAGTCGGAGCAACGTCATCTGTACTGGTGCTTCAATGGAAAGACGTTATACATATCAGAGTGAACTAGTGAGAGATCAAGGAAGAGGACATACCCACGCGCGAAGTTCGCGTTCCGAAACCGGCTAGGACGCTGGGTATTTGATGCTGCAAGCCGCAGCAAAGTTCAGTGGCTGTATACCCTGTGCTATACGTGGCAATTGTTTAGAACATATAATGCCAGAGACTTCGCTAGTGCCGACTTACGTCGGCTCGGGTATTGACGGTCATGTCGAATTACGGCAACACGCAGGCTTCCATCCTCCAGTCAGAAAATATTCTTTAGTAAGAGAGAACACCGAAGAAGTTGGGGAGGGGAAATCGATAACAGCGTTCTGGACGAGACATCTTGGGACGGGCTCTGGCGGACGATGATCATAGCCTAGCGTCCGGATTCAAAGTGACCAACATCAAAGTTATCTCAAGAGAACGCGAGCTGAAACTGCCAATCCTCTGAGGTTCAAGCCGTATTTCAACTTCGAACCTAGTAAGTTGGCGGCTTTGACGAGTGCATTTTCCAGGTGCGATCGCAAGGAGGTCGCAGAACTTGAAGGATTCCAATGGCCGGAGCGTCATCATACTGTGATAGCTCCGCCGGTGCTGATAGACGTGGAAGACATCAGTTTCCTCAGGGCAATCTGAAACATGACGACAACTCACAGCCTCCCACATCATCTCACGCTTGATAGAGTAGCTGGAAGGTGTCGGAAAATAAGCGCAAATGGCTCCGAGAAATCCGGGAACTCAGGACGTTGCTTCCGTCAAGGTTTCTTGCGCGAAGCTCGTAGTGGAGTGAGGCTGCGAGTAGACAATCGAGCCAGAGGGAGGGCCTTGCAATACACTTTCCGGTTTGTACACAGGATTGACATGATTTACATCTCACAATCGCAGTCTGTGTGCATCGATGCGAAAACGAGTGGAGCGGGAGTGAGGCAGTACCGAAATTCGCATAAATGTACACCAGTAGGGAGGAAAGCGCAACTCAATCGATGTTTAGATTTTCCGGAGGTCCCACCCTCAGAAATTCTGCGCGAGGTCGCCGAGAGGGGATCTTACCCCTGCATCCGCGTCCGCGCATCCTAGGGAATAATCCTCCGTGAGACCGGTTATCCGCCAGCCAAGTCGTGAAGCGTCTTAAAGTTACTTCCTATGCTGCGTTGTTCAATGCGCCAGATCGCGTGAGTAAGCATGAGGTCTTTCACAGAAGTAGTGGTGTGGCGCGCTGCGTCCCGACAGCGCGTGCTCGGGACGCCAGTGCTTCGAATGGTTGTCAAGGCCAAGGCGAGCGTGGAGACTGCAAACCTCGCTGGCTTAGAATGTCGCTGAACCGTTTTCCGACTAGTCGTATTCCTGCGCTACATAGGCCTCCACCGCGAGAACAAGAATCCTATCGAAGTCGCCAAGGCGGTAGGATCCGTGTACACGGACGCGGCAGGGAGGGTATCCTATTGCCCTGGTTGGATGGTGTAGGCGACCGGTGAGCCCCGAATGAAGCCTGGGGCCGAAAAGTCGCAGCAGGTCACAGCGTTTTCCCCTTCCATTGCACAATATGCCCAGCGAACGATCGGCGTGGAAATTCAGAATGAATATCCCGTATAAGCATGATCAAGCCTACTTCAAGCCTCGATCGCAGAAACAGGGTGCTGCTACAGAGTGTTGCCGGGTGGAA
The DNA here is from genome assembly GCA_026008595.1 of Lyophyllum shimeji. NCBI lineage: Eukaryota > Fungi > Basidiomycota > Agaricomycetes > Agaricales > Lyophyllaceae > Lyophyllum > Lyophyllum shimeji. The sequence goes on from BRPK01000006.1 coordinate 887,300, forward strand.
TATCTTGTTTCATTCCTAGGGTGGTGAGGCGAGGCGCCTAAGTGGGGACTCTGGAGTCGAGCTCGTTGGCGGGCGCCGGCAGGATAGGCCGCATATATCATATGTAGCATCATACATATCATGTCGCGACGCAGCCCCTGCAGAACGGTGCATGCAGAACGTCCGCAGAAGGTCCATCTGGAGGTTGGTAGAGGCCACTGCATCCGACGCGTCGGCTCCACGCGGATGTGGTGTTGAGAGTACGCACTGCTATGTGCGTCAATGCGGCGCAGCGTCCGGATTAACGCGTCGCTCGAAATCGGAAAAGAGATAGAGCCCCGAATTCAGAAGCGCATGGTCCGTGCGCAAACGGGAAACGGGGCCCCTTTTTCACGCACGTCCTCATCCTTGAGGATCTCGCGTATGTCGCGTGCGCGCGTACGTGCTTGAATATTGATGTCAGTTCTTGCAATTGTTCTAAGTTAGCTCGAAGACACCTGTGAAGTCAAGCATTCGGCCTCACGGTGTCGACATCATTGTCACTTGCTACTTGTCAATGCGTCTAGGGTCGCACGTCCGTGTCGCACGCGGATTGTGAACATGGTCCGTGCGCAACCCTCAGTGTTCCTCCTGCCCCGGGCTTCCTCCCGACAGATACGTCACGCGAGGCTTACAGTGCTTCCTCACTTGGGTGATCAAACGAAGGACTACACGAACTTATATCCATGGGCAATTATTGTGACCACGAGACATACTGAGTACAACACAAGAATCTTTAACGGCCTGCACACCTCCGCCTGCGCTGCGCGATACGTTAAAGTGACGGAGCAGTAGCACCAGCGTTCCATCGTGGTGACATAACACCTCACCACTCAGTGCCAGTGATAGGTCATAGATGACCCATATTGCACCCGTACCCAGATTCGATTTGAGTTTCGAGGAACGAGACCCGCAGTAGCCCCGACACCTAAGTAACGAGACATTTGCGTCAACACTTGAGCGTCCCGGTCCTGGTGGGCGGCCCGCGCAAGTCGCATTTCTGCCTCTACCGCAACATGTCTGGAGTTGAGGAGAGGAGAGCGCGGTCAAGTGAGCTTCGCTCCAACTTGAAGACGTCGACGCGCGGCACTACCTCGAGAACCGCTCCCGCCGCAGTGGTTTCTTTGGGGGGCAACTCGGGAACCCTTCGAAGCGAGCCTCGAGGCGGGATATATGCGCGTAGCATGCTCGCCGCGTCGCACCTCGAGCCTCGAGGCCGGCAGGGACGACGGTGATATCACACGAATCGATACATGTACACGTTACACCGCACCATTCAGCATTCGAACTTCTCGAATGCTGTCAACGCTGCGATCATCGATGACATACCGAGAGGAAAGGTGTAGGATTTTCCCCTCACGAGACACGGCTCGCCGTGTCGCCGCGAGGTGGATGGAGATCTCGAGTTGGGATGACCTTTCAACAAAAGTACTTGGGGACCCGGGATATGGGGTAAGGGTGGCCGCGGCGATATCAATATCGATATTATATCGATGCGGACCCAAGCGCAGTAATTTCCATGTGAGAACGGAATGGATGAACGAAATGAGCGACTGGAGGGTGTTGGCTTCGAGCAAGCGTTTTCACTTTTAAGCCGTCGTAGGGTGGAACTTGGCGAGCGAGGACACATAAATAAAATCATATCTTCGCCAGGCTTTGCTGTATTCTTGACAGTGAACTTGCAGCGTGGTCAGGCTTGTCATGTACAATCCATGTCTCCGTCCACGGACCCGCGACTCATGCAAATTGTCTTCTTCGTCATCATTCTCTGCGGGATCCGAGCTGTGCAGCGCCTCGAGGCAGGCACCGTGCTTGTTGGAGGATGTCGATTATGCCCAGACCAGGGAGGCCGGCTCTTCCTGCGATCTGTGGTACCAATAAGGGAGCTTGGTGGACCAGTTGGTGTTTCTCGGGGATCGCGACGCGGTCGATCAGAATCTCTCGTCCATGCTCAGATGGTGCTTTGGTGCGACGAAGTGGATGCAATTGGCTTTACGGGATACAATGGAGGTCAGGCACACCGCCGTCTTCAAGCGCTGGAGATTTGAAGCGGTGCTCCAGCGTTGGACGCTGAGCACATAGGAGAGCGATGTGTAGCTCAAGGTTTGAAGGCGAGGGACAGGAGGAAATGCATAATCTTGTCAGTGTAACTTGGGCTTTCAGGGATGTGTGGACTCGGATACTTAGAGAAATCTCAACGTTATCGAGGTCGACGAGGACAGTGCGTGAGACAGAAGGGATGTATACGTTTGGGTGGACGTACCTTCGCTTCGTCGGGGGTCGGAATCCGGGGTGTGGGAACGCAGCGAAGATGGACATGGGAATTTGGTGGGACAAATTAGGACGGATGGGGATCCTGAGATTCCCTTGGGATCTGAGATCAGAATCTTGTTGACTGCGAAAAAAAGTTGTTGCGCTGGGCAATAAAAATACGCAGGCATATGCGGGCGGGGTGTTGAATGGATGAATGCCCGCCCATGTCCACGTCCTCCATTGCATCGTCCCTTTCCCTCGCCGACCTCTACGCGCCCCACCAATGCCGTCCCTACACCCCCGTCATCCGCGGCGACTCCCCCGTCCTCGGCTTCGACGCTGATTCAGACGACCCCCTCCACTTCCCTTCCCCCGACTTCCCGCGCGACCTCTGTGACTCCAAGGTATTGTTCTCTGCCTTACACCCCGTCCCGCAGCTAAAAACCGTCCTACAGCGAGACCCTCTGCCGCTCCCAGCGGCGGTGATCCCCGCCCTCCATTCACGCGCGTCCGCGCTCTCGCTGCGCAAAAGCGCGTCGGCCCTCTCCCTCCGCCGCATTCCCACCACCTCATCCCTCTACCGTGACTCCGCCCGCAACGCCGTCTACCTCGACGTCGACGACGTCGGCGCCCTCCTCCAACACGCCCCATCCACCCTCTTCCGCACGCCTTCCTTCGACTCTACCCTAGAGCTCGACGAGGACGCAGACGAGGACGAGGCCGCGTACTACCACTCCCTGTACGAGAGCCCGTACTCCACCACCCGCCCGCCTTCGCAGGTGTACCTCGGCTCGCCGTACGCCCCGTCCTCGCCTCTGCAGTACCACTCCAGCAACCCCTCCACTTCCAGCACGACTTCTCCCGCACGCACACCCCTCACCCCGCTCTCGCCCCCCGCCGCCCTCCTCCCTCCACCACCGCAAGTCGGCTCGCGCTGGTCGCTCACGTCGTCCCTCGACGCGCTGCCGCCCTCCCCCAACCAAACACAAGCACAGACCCAGACATCCAAAAAGGAAAAGAAGGCGAAGAAGGGCGCGGGAGGACTTGGCAAGAAGTCTTCGTCCCGCGACCTCGGCGAGCGGGAGAAGAGCGAGAAGGCACCAGCACCAAATACGCGCCAACGCCTTACGTCCTTCATCTCCCGACTCAGCCTCGGCGCCAGCGGACTGCTCTCTCCCGCCGCCTCTACCACCAGTTTCACATTCACCAACTCGAATGCGACTTCGAACTCAGCAGGATCTTCATCTGCCTCCCTCGCGCCGCTTTCACCCGAGAGGGAGATGCAGAAAGCGTACCTGGAGCGCGACGACCCGCCTGTGATCTTGAAGGGCCTTGGGTCGCCCCGAGCGGCACACGGCAAGGACGCGTCTCAGTTCGAGTCGATGCCCGCTGAACGTGACCGTGACACCGATCGCTGGCAGATTCACGATCACACCCGCCACACGAGTAGCTCCGCGGCCTCCGACTTGGACGCGCCGCCTCTACCGCCCAAGGACAGAACCCGCACCAGGACCCGCCCCGCCCTCTTCATCTCCACCTCCCGCGTCGCTTCTCCCTCGCAGAGCCTCCCTTCCCCTGGATACCTCCTCCATGGCACCCCTGCAGGCGCAGCGGCCACTCCGACCCCGCCCACACCGACACCTGCCTCGCCCGGTCAGTCTTCCTCTTCCTACCATTCCTACTCCAATTCGTTTTCCACGTCATCCTATGTCGAATACGAATCGACGCCGACGACGCCGGAAACACCCAACTCGCTGATGGCGTTCACGTGTGCCCCGCCCTCGCCTTCGTCTTCGTTGGATAATCTCCCCCTTGACATTGAGCTTGGGACGAGGAGAGAGAGGCAGAGGAGGCAGTTGGAGAGGGGAAGGCTTGTACGGGCTCAGTCGTCGGTTAACCTTACTGCAAGCAGTGGATTATTCGAGCTGGGACCCGCATTCGTGGAGGATACGGCAAAAAGAACGGCGACTTTCAAAGCGGCCAAGAAGGATAAGGAGCGGGAGCGAGCGGAGACGGAGAAGGAGGAGAGGAGAAAGCGGGAGAAGGAGCTCAGAAAGCAGACGGCCGCAAAGAAGCAGGGAAAGACGGCCTCTGATGCTCAAGACGCAGACACAGACTCGGTCCTAAGCCTCGGCCTCGGCGTGCTCTCCAGCGCCCCGTCCTACCCCTACCTCGCGTCACCCCCGACCTCCCCCTCCACCGCGTCATTCACCTATTCCTCCCGTACCAACACGCCCGGCTCGCCCACCACCTTCCCCGCGTATACCTTCCCTTCCTCGTCCTCGTCAACGCCGTCATCCCCCATGCAGCCACGCAGCACAGTCCGTCCGCGACGCAGCACCGGCCTCTTGAGCGGCGTCAGCGCCGGGCTTAGGGGCCTGCGCATGCGGCTGGCGTCTGGGTCCACGCCTGCGTCTGCGTCTCCTGCTGCTGTTGCGCCTCCGGTCCCGAAGAAAGACTGTTACGGCGCCGCGGAATACCCGCCCCGGAGCCCCCGCCCCCGCCAGCCAGACACCACGCCCGCCGGCGAACGCCTGTTCTCTCGCCCGTCTTCGGTCGAGGAGCTGGATACGGGCCTCGCATACGCCCACTCCCAGTCGGGCATTATTCCTGCAGCCTCAACCAAAAGCCCAGCAAGAGAAGAAGGCGGCAAGGAGTCGGAGCCGGATGTCCAGCCGGAGTTTGTTGCGCGACCTGGCGATGAAACCAGCAGTGTGAGGAGGATGGCGTATAGTAACGCTAGGTGCTAAGGAGGGAGAGTGTCCTGCTGTAAGCGCAGGGTTGGTTGTGTCCTATGTCTTGGACTTTCGGTGTGCGGTGCTGAGGTTTCCTCGTTCTAGGCAGCGCGGTCTTCTTACACCTGCACCTGCGAGCGATAATACGACATCGCGGTGCCATCACGGTCCACCACCAACAGCCCGGGCCATCATCACTTCAGCCTAGGAATCCTCCCATTCTTATTATTTGTTGTTTTTCCCTTTCTTGCTCGTGATTTGACCTCCTAGACTTTATAGACTCTTCTTTCCTTTCCCCTTCCTTCTCGCGTTCCTTTTCCTTGTTCCTTTCCTGCTCTTTACTCTATCTATTGCTCCTTGCATCCTGCGTTTTTCCTTTTGTCGTTGCTGTTGCGCACGTCCTCGTCTTCCCGTCGTCGCCCCACGTTCGGCGCGATCGCCCCTCCGCATTGGAGCCACCACCTACCATCCTCCCACCCAACGTCCGCGCTCGATTGGAGGCGACTTAGCACCGCCCTCATCCGTCACCACCACCGTCACCACCTCCGCTCTAGCGCCGTACCGCTACCAGCGCCATCGTCACCGTGACTATCTTTGTCCCACCATGATCACCTGCGGTGCGAATCATCCAGATCTCGGAAGTTCCCCCAAACGTCATACGGTTGGCAGAACACGACCTCACATTCCTTGTATCCCTCTTTCTCATCCTCACCGTCATCGGAATCGTCATTGTACAACCACTCTTCACACTCTTTTCGGCGTCACATTTCATCTCATCTCGTTGCATCTGTAACTGCATCTTTCACATTCATTTGCTCGTGTAATTCACAACCATACGCTCATTTGTCTTACTATGCATCGTATCCTTGGTGGAGTCGGACAATCACATTGCTTACTGTACATGTACACTCTAAATGTGCAGTACGTGTACACACATTCTCTGGTGCTCATTTGTTTCTGGGTTGGACAGGAGGAGGATCCGGTGCGGACGGGTAGAATTAACGTATAGTTATAAGTAGCTACTGTTATATCGACATCAAAAGAGAATGTAACAACAAAGGCGTAAAGCGCGATATCGGACGAGGAAGACCGGAAGCACCCAGCACCACGTCAAAAATATTAATGTAGAGATACTTTAACGATGCCAAAGGTTGGTGAAAAGGACCCATGTGCGCGAGAAGCAAAAAGTTGAGTCGACCCAGGTTCGAACTGAGGACCTTCTGTGTACGTACATCCCACGCTCCCACCTGACGGGGAAGGCCAGGCAGGGGCGTAGAATTGTTAGACAGATGCGATAACCAACTACGCCATCGACCCGTTGATACAAGGGCGGTGGTGCGGGATCATCAGATCTCCTACCCAAGATTGAAGGGAGAGGTAAGAGGCCTTTTGTCGTGCTGATATTGTGTATATACTGATATATATGGAGGTTGGAGGATGAGTTGGACGGGTACGAATCGGAGAGCCGATTGGTACACCATCGCGATCGATCGCGTCGTTGGACTTCCCGTTTTGGGCGACGAGTTGTTTGGCGGGCACTTCTGTGACAAATAGGAAGCTTGCTTTCTACCAAGTCCGTCATCAGCTCTACCCCCGTCACTGCATATATATCTAGAGTCAAAGCTTTGCTATTCACCTTGCAAGGCTGGTGCCATATGACTCTGGTTATAGACCAGACTTGAATCCCGGATGCTCAGCAATCCCAGCAATCCGTGGTCGGCCTCTGCGGGTTTCACTTCACCTTCGAACACCGTTCTTCATTGAGACCAAGAAATTTCCTTTATGTTGTGCAACAGTACTAACATAAGCTTAGGACGTTTTAAATTCAGATAAGCAGCCACTTCGGGCTTCAAGGATTGAGGGCGAGCGCCGTTACGATTCTACGGATATCCGGATAGCGCACCAAACGTCACGACGACACATTTTTACCGGCTGATCTCCAGCCAGCACGGGATTGCGCTTGATGGTGTTTCGTGGCTCGAGCTACCCGCCCTTACTTGCGTCCGTGCGGCTGTACGTCTTGACCCGTGGATCGACCTCTCAAGGTTGGATCCTGGTTAGGTGTTACTCGGCCGACTGTCCCTTTCTCGTAAGGCAGCTGTTCCCTGCAAGCTGTACATCTGGCATCTTATTGTCATCCTTCAAGCGCTCCTGAGGCTCCTTATACTCTTGAGCTCAGAAGGACAGCCGCTTCGATGCTCCCCGCCTAATCCATTGACCTGTGCCGATTGTCGATGCCACACAGTTCATACGCTCTATCAATCAAGTACCTTCCATACTGACCGCGTGGGATCAAATGCATGCCCAACCGCTGCATTTCTCTCAAAGCGAGGCCTTCCGTAATGTCGTTCCGTAATGTGAGCCGGTGCGAGCCTCGTGGATACGAACTCGGCATCGAAGACCATCGGCGTACGAGGAGAAGTCTCTCTACTGAACTTGTGTCTCGAGATGCTAGAGCCCTCGATTCGGGAAAGAACCTTGTACCCCAGGATCATCTCCCAGATGGTCATAGCTCTGCGGAGGAGGTAGGCCTGCGATTTTCGAGCAACTAGCAATCCCGACATGGCGTAGGGCCCCAAAGCTATTGGGAATCTCAGACCATATATTTCGCTGGTCTTCTAGATTGCAAATCCCCTCCTCATTCTTTGACTGACAGTGATCATGATTCAGAGGGATCTGATGAGATTCGGGCATCGATGTTGTGTCTCTTTCCAATCTAAAATACATACGTGGAAGGCTAACCTCTATCAAAAGCTTCCTTCCAATGATAGGTGTCGCAAGTCTTCCGTGGAGCTCGCCGTTACATTTGATTTCTGAACCAAATTCGATTATGATTGTCCTGCCCATTTTCTGTGACGAACGGCTTTCGCGGAACAGGTAATGCTTTTTCGGAAAGCCACTTCGCTGCAGCTTATGAACGACTTTGCTCGTCTTGTCCGCCTAGGGCCTGGACATTTACTCTGGCGCAACCTTTTACGCATTGTGTACACGACGTTCTGCAATCAATCTGTCATATGTTGGCACCTGTTACAGTGGAGACGCCCTGCCTGGAATAGGTGACGTGATCTCAGTTTAGAGTCCGTGTACGCCATGTGCATGCTTCTTTGTTCCGAGCCATGGGGGCGGAAGTTCTCCAGGTGAACTCAAACAAGCCACCCTCTTAATGCGCCGAACCTCTCTGACTCGACCGCCTGGTCTTGTATGCTATTCCGAAGCTCGTTGAGCGTGAGCAAATACTTCGCCGCATCATGATTTGCGTATCATGAGTACAGTACTGACTGTGGTGGCCGTTGTTGCCCAAGAATAAACTTCTGATGGTTCATCCTCTTCTTCATTACCGGGCCAAGCAGCGAAGTCTGCTTGTAACGTCGGACTCATGCCAGACCTCCAGGAGCGATGAATTGCAGTACGTGGATCGAGAAAGAGTATATGTTGTCATTGATTTTCTTACGCCACCGTTCGTTCTCCCTCTCATGTCCGGCTTCCCTGCAAATGTTCACTCCAGCTCGCTCAAAGAATCTTCGCGTCTAACTCCGACGGCTTCGGAAGCGCAGCACTACTCACCAGACATATTGCCTAGAAGCCGCGACAAGTACTGTATCACTTACCCACTCTATGTCCGCAACAACAAGATTGACCTTCACGCAGTCAACGCCGACATGAAGCATCCCACGACACATAGGATGGAAGAACTTGGAAGCCGAGTTCTGCCAGCACACGTAATTCAAGCACCCTGTAGTTCATAGAGGGTCGCATGCGATGGGTGTCACTTCCGAGGGTAGCGTCGTGGAACACAGTGGTGGGAAGTCCGGGATTGCCTTCGGCAACATACTGACTTGAGTGGAATCCCGGATTCTACCTTCGGGCTGTCAGAGTCTACTTGACATTGGCTGGTATGCCGATTTAGAAACATAGAAACCGTATGAAGAAATGAAAGGTGCGGTTATGACGCGCATTCGACGATGAGCGCCCTCCCCACAGGTATCCGTTTGACGCCCTTGAGGTTGAGGGCGGCATTCGTATGTCTGAAGTTATGGATTAGTACTGCGAGCGAGGCGTTCACTTGACCGATCACAGTGTTCTGACGCAGACCAAGAAACGTATCAAAGGGATGAAATGCACTGTCATGGATATGCGAAGTGCACCAGGAAAGGCGTCCATACAGTTTCTACGAGGCGCCCGCGCACACCGCCTGCACATTGAGCTCCGAGCGGGTTGCTGTGGCTACTGAGACTTTCCAGAGACTCGAACTGCACACTGAGCGGCCGCCAAAAACTGACACGCCAAGGAACGCCAAGGGGAAAAATGCTTTCTGCCCAAGCCAACACAGTTCGCGTGACGAGATATTGCCAAGGAGCATCACGTTGCCCATGAGCTGCAGATGGCTGCAGTACCGTAGGTGGCACACCGAGTCAGGGTGCTCGAGAATGTAAGCTGTGAGGCTCCCGCAAGCAAATTCATGTTCATCCCAAGTGGATTCCAGTGTAGATCAGAGTAATGCACAGCATGGGCAGTCCACGCACCTCGACGTGTTCGAACGACGTACTGGACCACGCAGGCGAATCGCTCCCGAGCTGCCTCATAAGCGCAGTAAGGCAGTATTCTGTTCGACAGGTCTTAAACCGTGGATCAGGCATTGCAGCGATTTTCTGGGAGAGGAGAGAACCGTGACCATCTTGGAAGGGCAAGTCACGAACTGTCACAGCATCACGTGCGCGTTGCACTTGTTACTCATGGTGACCGTGACCACGTTTCGATCAAACATCTGGCTTCATCGTTCATGAGCTTTACCGCAACGATAGAACAGAGGACGTCTCAGACTGGCGCAATCTTCCTTTCACCGTCTAAACGACGTAAGTTAGAGCCGGACACCGAGCAAGAGCAAGCCTCCGATGAGCCCACAACGGCTGAGCTGTGGAAATGGACTCTCAAGCATGAGTCGATCGCATCCTGCTTCATTCGGGACGTCTTCGAGATGAGAGAGAATGTCGAGAAAGGCAAGGACATTGGCACTCGATAGAGTAATGTACTTATGATGTCTGAAGACGCTAATTTTTTCTGGCTCGGGCGCGTGCCCTGCCGCACTGTACGTATCGTGGGCCTTGTAGTTGGTGTACAGGTTTATGAGAAACGTATTCGTTACACTGGTGCGCTCAATCCTTTCGATCTCCATGTTCTATGTAGCTGATCGCTATGTTGCCAGTGGACGATGGCACTGCAGTGGTTGATTGTCTGCATCGACAACTCCTCCCTCCCAAAACCCCCAGTAAGAAATCGCAGGCCAACACCCAAGGCACCAAGTCGCAGACCACACCTCCTCCTGAAGATCCGAAACCCGTGGCTCGCGTAGGTCGTCCGGTCTGCGTTGTTGGGAGGGTGGTCCGCAAATACGAGACCAGGGAAATTGTCGTCGATAGCATAGGTGAGGTGACATCACGTTTGATTCGCAAAATTCATGAACTCTTTCTAGTTGCATGTCCTTCGGCGAACGATGAACCTAGACATTGGCTAGAAGTACTCCAACTACATAAATCCCATTATTCGGCCTCAGCCTCCTTCCGCATCCCCAAAGCATCGACGGCTGCCTTACAAACATCGTCCCCTGTGAAAGCTCCTCAAAGTCCGACATCTGCAACTCGGGACCCTGTCACGCCTTCCAAAGTGCTATCTACCCCCTCCACCGCTATATCTACTCTTTCCACAACACATACCACACCCTCAACATCGTCATCACCCGCTAGTCCTGCCAAATGCACCACTCAGGTTTGCACACGCCATTTGCTTTGTCGTCCCATTCTCACCACATCGTATAGTCACCCCAGAAACTGCGGCATCCCTCACGCCTCCACTCTCGGGATCTCAACGGCAATACCTTCCGTATATATGTCAAGCACTACATGGATCGCATGACCTACGCGGATCATATATCCGAGCCAGATTACGACTCGCTCAGTAATGAGTTCATGTCAGACGCAGACTGTCCGCCCACACCAACGAAACCTGCACGACGCGTTGCACCTGATGAGACACCACGTGCAAGCACATCCGGCTTATCGATGCGGACACCTCGACCCCGCATCCCAGCCCTCTCCTTCGATGGTCACCACCGACGTTCCACTGTTGTTTTGACCGGTAAATCGCGAATGGTCGGCTTCACTATTTCATACCTACGGCGCGTGCCCGAGCTCGCGGACATGGCCAAGCGGGTAGTGAAAGCCGTCGCGAAGCGGCGATTGCGCGAAGAGCGGCAGAAAGCTAAGGAAGCGGCTGCCAGCGGCACCACCCAATCCACGCGACACAAGCAAGGTGCACCGACCTCTAAAGAAGAGGAAGCCGACAAACTCGCCGGACGCGTGAAACGCCTTTTCCAGGCTACCATCGTCCAGCTCTTGCGGGAAGGAAGCATTGTCCTGTGGGACGGGCCCGTGCGCCGCTATGACCAGGTTCTCAAGGAGCCTGATAGCGGCTTGTGGAAGGCTAACGTCACGTCTACGTCTGCCGACAGTACGGTATTCTCAACCGCGAGCGGCGTCTCAAGATCTTCAGTTGAGGCCGACGAAGACAATTTCGAACTTTCGGACCCGGAAAGCGGCGAGGAAGCGTATGTACCGCTGTCGCCGCAGTTCTTGGCTGGAGTCGTGGAGACCGCCATCAGGAAACTTACGAGTGTGCGGCCGAGAGGAGGGGAGAACAGAAGCTTGTCGACGAAGGAGGGGATCCTTGCATATTTGAAGAGGGATGATCGATGGCGGTATTTAAGCGAGTGGAGTGTGGGTGAGGCGTTGGAAGTTTTGAGGGCGGAGGGGAGGGGTTGGTGTGTTGGGAAGGAGAAGTGGGAGCTCAGTCTTTGAGCCTGTTGCGTATCCAAATGCTATCTCTGCTCTGCTGTACCGATCATCCTGCAATGAGAGAACACGGCAGCCTCGCATACTGGCACTTGCAAAGACATCTTTGATGTGTGGTTCAGGCCCGCTAACGATCAGGATATGTAGCGAGAGGCGGTGTTTATACACGAGATCGAGGAGAGAGGTGAGGAGCCGGATCTGATTGTCATTCCCCATACATTCATCGACGCCATCGACTACGATGAGGAAGGGTGCCGAGCGAGTAGGTCCTGCTGCAACGATGGATTGGAGTGGAGAGGCTTGACTATCACTGTTGACTAGAACGACGGCATTGGTCCCATGTACAATCAGCGGATCGTTCGAAACCGCCTGCGCGATGCGCGCTCCTAGACTGGGCACTGAAATTGCTGGCTGAAAAGCGATCGTCGAGAAGAACATTTCGATAGAACTGCGTCGCGGGTGTCCTCGGGAGAAGAAAAAGCTCGCCGCCAAAATTCCTTTGTCTGCGCTGGACTCACAAATTGTCTGCGCGATGGCCATTTTCCAGCACCGGCTGGTCCATGAAGCCACATCACGCTTCCGCCAGCACTGGTCCCTTCGCTCTCCGTCCAGTCTTCAATTTGTCCAAGGAATGTCTGACGTGTATTAGGATGGCATTTGGGCGGCGGATGACCCTCTTCGGAATCATACGCTGCACCTGTAGCCGTCAATGGCAGCAAGGTGTGCAGTACTGAAAACGTCAAAGTTTTAGAATGCGGAGTAAGTCGTGACCAGCGGTTGATTACCAGGATCACCGAGGTGGATGGTCATGCCACCCTGGACATGGGTGAACTAATCTCCATGGATGTTCGTGTTCTGCGCAAATGGAAAGAAAGGCATCGGAGACAACCTGGTGACGCAAGTAAAGGAAACCTAGTTGATGTCCGCACAAGAACAACACGAGTAGCAGTTGACGCTAAGGCTGTGATGTTCCATTCACGTGAGTCGATGGAGTAGGCGCTCTGGCGCCTACTTACTGGAAGAGCAAAACGAGGGACGTCGGACGACTGATGCTTGGCCTTTTGGCAGACAGAAAAGACCTTTGATTAGTGGGGACACTGGCACAGTAGACATCGGACTATCTTCAAGGGCACCAGCATTGGCGATAGTCTCGACATTTCTAGCGTATCCTTCGAGACGAGTAATGAATAGCCGGACATGTTCGCTTCGTTAGTGCATCCAGTACGAATCTGCTAGACAGGCAAATACTGCGTAGGGATAAGCCCTGCCGCCTCCCGCAGTCTGCGTGGGGCCTTACGAGTCAAGCGTTATCTTGGAAAGCCTGCGGGCAAAGCGTCCGCGAGAAATTACGAGCAGTGGATCACTGGTGACCTCGAGAGACAGTCTTATGCCTAGTCAGCTCAGCCAAGCTGCGGCGAGCACAGCGCGTAAGTCAGCAAAATTTTCAGAACGCTGCGGACGACCGGAAAAAGGATCGCACAGCCACTGCCGCCTTTTATCTTATGTAGATCGGCGAATTCCGAGATCATCCCCTGTTACCATCCTCCATCTCCTTGCCCATTCTTCAGCGACATCGCGACAATGGAAGCCCTAAAGCTTCAGAAAAAGTATCCAGAAGTCTCGCGCGACGAGATGTTTGATCTCATCAACCGTTTCAAGTGAGCCTGAACCCCCTAACTTCATCGAAGCACCCTGGCCGACGATAATGTCTTTAGCGCGATCTCAACGGATTCTCCGGGACGGGTGGACAAGTCTGCTGTGTTACACGCGCTACAGGCCAGCGGAGAGTCGTACGACCTTGCTCGCGAGACGTTGAAAGGGGTCAGCGTCGATGCGAGCGGTAAAGTTGAGCTTGAGGACTGGGTTGAGGTGAGTCTGCATTTTGTCAGATACACACAAAGTAACATATCGCGATATCCGCATAGCTGAACGTGAAGCTAAGGTCATCTGCTGCTAGCAGCTCGCTGACTACGAAAGCTGGGAAAGTGACCGTCAAGGGCTCCAATGCCAACGTGAGCCACACCATTAACGAGGACGAGCGCTCGGAGTTCACAAATCACATCAACTTGGTGGGCACATATCCAATTCTCATACCATCGTCTGGACTCAATACCGGACTGCAGATCATTGAGAACGATCCCGACATTGGCGACCGTTACCCAATTCCGACAAATACAATGCAGCTTTTCGACGAATGCAAAGACGGCCTGATTCTCTGTAAACTAATCAACGATTCAGTACCAGACACTATCGATATCCGTGTTTTGAACAAGCCGACTGCCCGCAAGCCCCTTAATGCCTTCCAGATTACGGAAAACAATAACATAGTTATCACATCCGCAAAGGCCATCGGTTGCTCCGTCGTCAACATCGGCTCTTCGGATATCGCGGAAGGCAGAGAACATCTCATTCTCGGTCTCATCTGGCAAATCATTCGGAGAGGTCTCCTTGCGCAGGTCGACATCAAGATCCACCCAGAGCTGTACAGGCTGTGCGAAGAGGGAGAGACTATTGAAGATCTGCTGCGCCTGACTCCAGATCAGATTCTGCTTCGTTGGTTCAATTTTCATTTGAAGGCTGCGGGCTGGAAGAGACGGTACGTGAACAGCATCTCGGGAAACATAAAGATCAAACTGATCACAGATTATAGGGTGAACAATTTCAGTCGAGATGTCTCTGATGGTGAGAACTACACCGTCTTGCTGCACCAGCTGCAGCCGGAGCACTGTGATCTTGCGCCACTTCAGACCCGCGATCTCCGGACCCGTGCAGAGCAGGTAAGTTTTACGTGACATTCATCGGAAAGAAGAAAAAGTCTGACGTCCCGTCAGGTGCTTCAAAATGCCGACAAGATCAAATGCCGCAAATATCTCACTCCGTCGTCCCTCGTCGCCGGAAACCCGCGTCTCAATCTCGCCTTCGTCGCCAACCTCTTCAACACGTATCCCGGGTTGGAGCCGCTCGACGAGCAAGAGGCCAAGGATTACGGCGCGGTCGAAGATTTCGACGCTGAGGGCGAGCGTGAGGCGCGTGTGTTCACGCTATGGCTCAACTCGCTCAACGTCGAGCCGGGCGTCTTCAACTTTTTCGAGAACCTTAAGGACGGCCTCATCATCTTGCAGGCGTTCGATAAGGTCCTTCCCGGGAGCGTCGTATGGCGGCGCGTGTCGAAACCCAAGGAGGGCGCTGGGCCTGCATCCTATGCGAGCGGCGGGTATGCTGGCGAAGGGGACGAGGAGGCGGAAGACATTGGTGTCACTCCCAATCAGAGCACACTGTCGAGGTTCAAGGCGGTGGAGAACACGAACTACGCGGTGGAGCTTGGCAAGCAGAGCGGGATGCACCTCGTTGGCATCCAGGGTGCGGACATCGTGGATGGCAGGAAGACGCTTGTGCTGGGCCTGGTATGGCAACTTATGAGGTGCGTCTCACTGTCTTACACCACGTCATTGAATGCGGGACTGACGTTTGTATTTCAGGATGAGCATCACGAAGACCCTCACGGAGCTTTCAAAGGCCAGCGGTGGCCGCCCGATTACCGATACCGAGATGCTCAAGTGGGCAAACACGACCGCACAACGAGCCAAACCCAGCGTGCGCCCTATTCGGTCGTTCAAGGATCCCTCGATTACGACCGGCCTCTTCTTCCTCGATCTTCTCGATGCCATCCGCCCTGGCATTGTGGACCCCAACTTAGTGATAGATGTGTCGGATACCGGCTCCTACGAAGATCGCAGGCAGAACGGTACGACATTTCATTTGCCTGACGACCTTATCATTGCGTGGTGCTGATCAGCCATTCCCTCAGCGAAATTGGCCATCTCGATTGCGAGGAAGATGAACGCGTTGATCTTCCTGGTCCCCGAAGATATCGTGGATGTCCGGCCGCGCCTCGTAAGTCGCTACATTTTTGCTTCCTCGCTTGTGCTCAAACACAATCCGTGCTAGATCTTGACCTTCGTTGGAAGTTTGATGAGCGTCGCCCAGTAGGAGGGGACGCCACCGGTCACCGTACAGGCTGCACCCATCAGCCTCTTCATGGCACGCGTTGCAGTACTACAGTGACTGAGCATAGGTGGCAGTGTCTGAGTGGTTTTCACGCTTCTGGATGATGAAGAGATTGACGCTATGTAACTTGAAGCACAGAATACGGTCGGATATGTACATTAGGCTCGATTATGCAACGTAGACGCTAATTTTTTGGACACGAGCCTTGTCAGGCAGTATTGTCTGACGTGACAGGACATGCCGGGTGACCTACATTTGCAGATTGACTAGGATGTTCACCTACGGGGACGGGTAAACTGGCTTGTGAGTTGGGTGCTGATGACAAGGAAGAAATCTCCAAGCTGGCGGAATGGTGGAGGTGGTTCAAGATAATGTCTGCTGATCATGACCGAAGCGTCATGAGAGCTCTATCGAAGCGCTTGGACAAGAGACTGGGGTGGAAGTGGCGGGCTCGCCCGGTGGCTGGCTGATTTGCCGAGAGGCTCTCGTTCTGATAAGGCAGCACGACAACTGCTGTCGGAGTTAACTTGCATAACGCTTCTTGCATGACCACCACGACGGGAGCGGTGGCAAGATTCGACTGCATAACTGGCCGCATCACCTTTTAGACAGAAAGTTTCCCTAGAAAAAAACAGATGAGTTTGGCAGGCGGATAACTATTGACGCCGAGGCGCAGGGTGGATTCCAACGAGATTCGGGAGTCTTCGCCGTTCCAATAACTCACGCCACCGTGAGTACGTTGGCCCGCAAGTGCTGCGGAGAGGTAATTTCGCCGTGACAAGCTGGAGCTTGTGAGGAATCAGTCCCATCCCTCGCGTTGGACGACGGGGAAGTGACCAGTCGCGGTACTGTACACGGGATGCAAAGTACCTCGATGCTCGCATAAGGCTTTCATCTTGACGAGTGAGGTGGAAGGAGTCTCAGGGAGATTGTCGTGCCGCTGAGCTGTACAATTTCGGTGTTGGCCTTGCAACAGAAGCGAACGGTCTTCCACGGTGTTTCGAAACCGTTCGAAGAATCTGGGAACACGAGGCTCAGGGCAAGATCAATTCGCGAAACTTCTGTGCTCCTGGGTGCTGATTTGGCGATGAGATTGATACCGTGTTCAAAAGAGATATGTCGAGCTGCTGTGGTCCATTCATGGCTACAATATGCCACTGCAAAGCGAAGCTAAACTTGTGATGCATGGGGAAGATTTGCCAGTAGATTGCCTCGTGCATTAGGCTCACGTTTTGTTTCCGCGTGTTATCCTTGGCGTGATCGGGGGGTCGGTGGAATATCTGTTTCGTCACCACCTAACATATTGTAGCGCCCTCGTTTCCAGCATGACGATGATCCGAGCTCCTTTATAAAAGTCCACGACTTTCTCTTCTCCCACCTTCCCCTTGGACCCGTCCTTTTACCTACACCTATTGTTCTTGCACAATAGGTCTGTCGGTCCAAACTTTCTCATTCGCCATTTCTTGACCAAGTTTACTCAAGACTGCACGTACACACCGTGCCTACACCCTCCTTTACGCCGGGAATCGTGACTCACGAGCGATGGTTGCACACAATCCCCTCTTCCGCGGGACATGGACCGTGAAACGGTTCCAAGCAACCGTCATGAACGACATCTGGCCGGAAACCCTGTTCTTTACCCTCATCGCCACCAGTAAGTTTTCCCCGATGGTCAAGTACAGGTGCTGATGTGTCTTCTTAACAGTGGTCGCAACGGTGTCGAAATTGACACCTCACCAACTCACTATTCCCAGCGGACTGTTGACTGTATTGGGTACGGTGCTCGGCTTGGTAATTTCCTTCAGGACGTCATCGGCGTATGAACGGTCTGTATTCGTGTCAACCAACAGCTTTCAGCAATGTATTCACAAATGTTCTAGGTATCAGGACGGCAGGAAGATGTGGACGAACATCCACGTCGCGTCTAGAAACCTTGCCTTGATGGTACATCCGTCTTTCCTGCAGCAGGGCGCTGGCATCAACCTGATTTGTTCCTCACACCTCACAGTTCTGGATTCATGTGCCGTCGGAACGGAATATCGAAGGCTTGTCGAAGGATCAGGCAACCTTGCGGGGTGTGATCGAAAAGAAGACCATGATCAACCTGGTAAGTCAAACTGCGGTTGCTTCATGTGATAAATGTCTGAGGGAACTCTCAAGATCCAAGCCTTCTCAGTGTCTGTCAAGGTGAATACGACACCTTCGTGACGCGCTTCCCCAGACTGACGCTCAAGTTATAGCACTTCCTCCGCAGCGAGCCCGGCGTCTACTATCAGGATCTGTATCCCTTGGTCTGCTTCCTCCCTCGGTATGCCAATCCGCATGGACAACACACGGCTGAGGACAAGTTACCACTCTGGAGTGTTTCTGACGACATTGCGGAAGCCCACGCCCGCAAGGATAAGAATCCGCGCTCTGCGGCAGACACCATCGGGCACCATCCTCAACGCACCGCCTCGCTCCCCACACATTCTCGTGGCGACACGCTCATCGAAGATAACAAATCCGAGGCTTCTTGGTTCCGCTCCTGGGGCAAAAGCAGTACCCCTCGTCCCTCTCGTCGCAATACCTTTGACCCGGAGAAGGTGCTTCCCGAGGTCGACTGCCACCACCCGCTCAGGCCTGCCCGTAATCCTCCCGAAGCGACGATGTATGATTACATTCCACTTTTCAGGTTCTTCAAGTGGGTGGTTCGGGTCCTACTGAGACGGGCGAAGCCGCAGCACGAGATTGAAGCGAGGTTGAGGAGGAAGAAGCTCAACGAGGTTGAGAGCAACGTTCCCATGGAAGTGTGTATGGTTCTTTCGAGGTAAGATTGCGTTTTCCACCCAACAACGAACGAAGAACTCATGCTATGTTCGTACAGCTACACTGCGTGTATGTCCTCATATCGCCATCGGAAACTCTGCAACTAACTTCGTTCATACATAGCGCTCATGCAACAAGGAATCATCCAGCCGGCGCTTGCGACGGGCATGACCAACAACATCACCACGCTCCAGGACACACTGTCCAACCTTGAGCGCATCAGGAACACCCCGCTTCCTTTTGCGTACCAGGCTCATCTCCGCATGTCCCTATGGTGTGTGCTTCACATATCATAGTGTGGTTCGAACCGTTCATAATCCTTCCTCAGGTTGTACCTGCTCTTCCTTCCGGTATGTGCTGTGCGTAGAGCGGAGCCTCAGTATCAACTATTTTGGCTTCGATAGTTCCAAATTTACAATCCCTTCGGATGGTTCACGATTCCCGGCACCGCATTTGCATCCTTCTTACTCCTTGGATTCCTCGAAATTGGTCAGGAGATGTGCGTTCCGTTCTCGCTTTCTCGTGACCTTGGACGCTGATGACTTATCTATAGTGAGAATCCCTTCAACTACGACTTGAACGATCTTGGTTAGTCACGTACAACCTCACCTTAACTGATCTTTGCTGACAACATACTCAGACCTCGATCACTTCTGCCTGCACCTCCAGAGAGAGCTTCACGAGATCACCGCGGTATGCTCTTAGTACCTGAATGCACTGCCTTTTCCTTATCTGCCGTATTCTACAGTACACCCACCCTGACCCGTCCACCTTCGTCTACAGCATGTGGCAAGTTTCCCCTGTCTTTAACCAACCTGAACGAAGTTGTTCAACATTGATGATTGTTATAGGAACCAACCATTTGCGCCCTCCGACAGGCGTAGCGCAGCGGACCTCATCCATGCGGAGCAATACACCCTTCCACATAATAAGGACGGTCCCGAACCAGGCCTCGCGAGCATCCGGCGCACCCTCATCAACAGCTGGAGAGAGGTTGACCAGACCACTCGTCATCCCTGATCGGCTCGCACGATTCTCGCAAAATCGACATTACGCGACGACGCGTCTTGTTCTTACGATCTAGAGTTTCTCTCTTTTGGGTTGCGTGTGGCACTGACTGAATGTCCATAACGATGGGTTTCTGGGGTTCCGCGTTTTTTTCTTTTCGTTTCTTGTGCATGATCATGGTACCTCAAAGTATGTGGGTCCGTCGAGGGCTGTTGCATGCAGGTCATTCCTTACTGCTCATATTTAATCGCGCTGTGGATCGGCCGTACATCAATGGACTATCGCTATACAATACACGTTGCTTTCCAGTCTGCTCTGACATGTCCGGCGTGTGACAAATTTTGCCGGCGGTACGTGCAACTTTAGACCCTCCTAACGCCATTGCACAGTAGTATTTCCTGTCTGGAGGTTAGTTGTGTAGTGCACCTCTCAAGGGTATGGCTAAGCAGCAGAATCTTCGGCATCTGACTATTACAATTACGTCCGGACGGTGTTTGAATGTTTCAGGCGGATGGATCCAGTCGTACGGATACGCATACTGGGATTAATAAACGATGCGAGGCCATCGCCGTATTATCATGTTGTAAGCGACAGGTCACCTACCCACGAAGTATTTTGCCTTGGACCTGCAATGGTGAAATGCCAACAGAACGCTGAACTAGCTCAAGAGTCGAAAAAAGGGAGCCCGGTCATCCCCAGAACGCGCAGCGTCTTCATCACCGAAACCTCCCCAGATTTAGTACGACCATGCCCATTGGATGCTCTGAACCGCGACGGCGAAAGATCACCCCACACTCCTTTACGACGCGGGTCATCGACCCCTCGCTGGAGCCTTCCAAGAATCTGACACACATGCGGCCTGTCATTCGGGTCATGCTTCCAGCAATCCCCCATGAGTTTCCACGTGCGATCTGTCAGTCCTCGATCTAGGTGCACCTGCCCGGAGGGTCGGCTGGGTCGCTGACCCTCCTTGACTTTGAGCATAACCGTAAGGTCGCGCATGACGTCCGGGAAAGGATGGTCCCCTGTAAAAATCTAGCGACAAAGTAGAAGCCGGCCGTATTAGCGGTTCGCCCATTTAACAAGCTGCATACAAGTACCTCGTAGCAGACCATCCCAAAGGCGTAGACGTCGCTAGCCTCGCTTCTGCGACCCTCGGTATCCGGGTCGATTAACTCAGGAGCTTTGAATCTGACCGTGCCGCCTTCAGCATAACAGGGAGGTCTCAAACCACGGCGTACGCAAAGGCAGCCAAGGACCAGAAAGAGACATGAAATTGCCGAAAGTTCGGTTGTCGAAATCGTACTCTGTGAAGGTCGACCGACAGGACTTCCAAAGCAGCATCAGAACATCTTGCGCGGCGAGATGCACATTGAATTACGAGTGTGGTGTTCACATTTCACGTTCCTAGCAGCTTGAAAGCGTCATCTCCCAAGCCATTCAGCGCCTCTCGCCAAGCGGCATTTCGGCCAACAGCAGACTCTGAAGTCATGGGCTCCAAACTTGTTCTGAACCAGAATGCGTTCTGAAGCGTCTGAACGACTTGGAATTGAGCAGGCCTGCTGGGTGCCATCCAAGGGGGAGGACGACGGGAGGTTAGTTCAAGAAGCCTTGCCAAAGGTTCGGGACGAGAAAGTAACCGAGATTACCGAGCGATTCACGTGATCTTCGGTGGTCCAGCAAGCTGTCAGACTCGTCTCCTGGCTGCATCCACGATGGTGTCGCCGCCCAAACCCTGGGAGAGAGCCGGTGCTGCGCCCTCGATAGCAGAGACGTCCACTGCGCAGCCGTCATCATCAACAACAACAACACCGGCGGCAGCAACACCCTCCACATCATCACAAATACCCGCCGTGCCAGAACGGCCAGCGGCTCTCACACAACCCAGCACAACCACTTCCCCCTACTCAACGTATGGCGCATCACCATATTCTCGACTAGGCACACCATACGGCGGCTACGGCGGCTACGGCGGCCTCGGGACATACGGTTCCACCTACGGCGGATATGGCGGGATGGGGATGGGGTCGTACGGCGGATACGGCGGGATAGGCGGGTACGGTAGCATGGGCTACGGCGGGTACGGTGGGATGGGGACGGGCTACGGCATGGGTATGGGCGGGATGATGGGCCCGAACGGGATGCCCATGGACCCCAACAACCCGACACTCACCCAGACCCTCGAATCGACGACCCAAAACACCTTCGCGCTCCTCCACTCCATCGTTCAGACCTTCTCCGGCGTCGCGCAGATGCTCGAATCCACATTCATGGCCACCCACTCCTCCTTCTTCGCCATGGTCGGCGTCGCCGACCAATTCGCCCATCTCCGGAACGCATTGGGAAGCGTCCTCGGCCTCTTTGGCCTCCTTCGCTGGATGCGCGAGCTCCTCACCGGCCGGCGCAGCCACCCCTCCGGCGGACTCACTCACGAGTTCCGCGAGTTTACCAACGGACGGCCGATACAGGGCCCGCGAGGCCCGCCCCCACCCAAAGCCTCCAAAAAGCCGCTGATCATCTTCCTCCTCGCGATCTTTGGCGTCCCCTACGCCATGTCGCGGCTCATCCGGATTCTGCAGGAGCGCGCGCAGGCGCAGGCCGCAGCGACCGGCGCGCTGCTGCCCCCGCTTGATCCGTCGACGCTGACGTTCGCAAGGGCGCTGTACCCGTTCACGCCAACGACACCGTCGGAGTTGGGGCTTAAGGAGAACGAGATTGTGGCGATTATGGCGAAGCTGGATCCGCGGACGGGGGCGGAGGTGGACCCGCGCATGGAGGTGGAGGGCGAGTGGTGGAAGGGCCGGACGAGGGACGGGAGGGAGGGGTGGTTCCCGCGGAAGTTTGTCCAAGTGCTGGAGCGGAGAACGCCTGAGGAGCCTAAGAAGGTCGACTGAGTTGTCTGGTTGGGTGTGTACTTACTTCACGTGTATGTGTACGGTGTACATCTGCACCTTGCTCTTCCCCCTATCTCGTACGTAGTTCTTCCTCTTAGTGCCACATCCTACTCGATCTTGGTCTACATCGTACGTTATGACGGCAGGTTCGCCCTTCCCCACATCCGTTCAAGATCCGTTCGGTTGGGTTCGTTTAATACTACGTCTCATTTACCACGTACTATACAGATGTGGCGCGGGACACTGAACAGTGCACGCTATACCCCGTAAGCAACACAGACCATGGAGGTCACAAGGGCCGCGATCTGACCCCCTCGAAGCCGACCCCGCATGCTGAATTAATTTTCTAATCCTCGATCTCCTCTCCCTGTCGCTTATCCAGCTCCACTGGGCGAAGCAACAGTGCCAGCAAGAACTGGGCAACCGCAATACCCGCCAGCACGCGGCACCCCGTCCGCCACGCACGTATATACGCCTCTATTACCGCCTCCCGGCTCACACCGGCCGGCGTATGCTCCACCAGCGCCACGACGTCGTTCAGGTTCAGCCCCGCCGCTTCAGCGCTGCCTACCGTTCGCAGGAATGATTTGCGGAAGGTATTGTTGATGACTGGGGATGGGCACCGGGAATGAGCGCCGCGGAAGAAGAAATGAGAGTTGGAGTGAAGACGTACTGGCGCCTATGATACCGACGCCCAGGACGCCGCCGAGGCTCGGGGACGCGCCGACGAGGGCGGTCACGGTGGACAGCTCGTTCGTTGGGATGCCCACCTGCGCGATGACCATCGAGATCTGCGTGCCCTGTATACACAGGTGCCGGTGATAGCGGATTGTTCGATCAGATCTATGCACGCAACAACAGAATGGGAAAGGGAAGGCAAGATAAGGATACGACTTACGCAGCCAAAACCAAATCCGCAGACCAGGGAGAAGCCGACGACGCGTCCGATTGTGCTCGTCTCATCCAGCGTGGACATCAGGCCCTGGGGTGTTTGGGTTGCGATCAGCCATCATGGGTCGGAGGGAGTGGGTCACCGGAGGGAAGGTCTAAGAATCAAGGCGGGATGCACATATGGGTGTGGTGCAAGGTACAGATATGATATGATGAACGATACACAGATGATCACAATTGGCACTGATGGTGTAAAGCAAGCGGAAGGTGAGAATGGGGTACGACATACCATGCCGACGGGCAAGACGGCGAGCGAGCCGAGAAAGGGGAGGCGGACTTGTGCGGTGCGGGATACGATGTAGTTGGTGATGGTGCTCGTGATGGCTGCCGTGCTGAGGAACGGGATGACGAGTGCGCCGGCGTTGATCGGAGAGACGCCTAGTACTTGGAGGTATACTGTGAAGGACAATGATAAGTGGGAAGGGGAGAGATGATGGTCGTGATGGGCGGGGCGAGGAAAAGCACGACCAGAGCGCAGGATTTGGAAGAGGACAATATAGAATACTTACAAGGGAGATAGAACGTCTGATGGTCGGAGGTTTGGATTACCAATGACGAAAGAAGAATCATCACGATTAGTTGCGCATGATGTGGAGCGGGGTACATACCGTGGCGAAGAGGTGGAAGAAGAGCAGGCACCGCACCACTGTGAGTTTTCAGAGCACGCGAGTGAGTAAACACATCGCTTCTTCCAAAACATGAAATCAAGCCTGCTTACCGATAGCGAGGGGGACATTGCGCCAGCGCCACTGCACGAACAATCTCATAGGTGCGATCGGCTTTCGCGCGTAGTTCTCGACCACAATAAACGCGACGAACGAGGCGGCCGCAGCGCAGAACATGCTAATTACGGTAGCGGAGTTCCATGGCATAGACTGGCCGCCGAGGTTCAAGGCCACCACGAGGAAGGTCAAAGTTGATATCAGCGTCGTCATCCCTGCGAAATCAAGCGTCGCGAGCTTCGCTCGGGTGGAGGATTTCTGCGACGATGCTGACCTGGGCCGTGCGGAGGTCTGAAGGGCTTTAAGCAGGATCAACGTAACTGTCCATGACCGTCAGAGGTGGTGCAACAATTTCTGACCAATGAGACACGAACTGACGGGCCCGAATGGGGCGTTGAAGAGGAATCTGGTAATCTCGTATAAGCGATCCTGACAACTAGCAGCAAGAAACGAACATCCATCTCCAATTCCCGGATCTTGCGAAGCCTCCACCGACGATGGGACCCATCGCGTCTGCCACCGTGAAGACAAGATTGATGAGGTTGAGATATGAGCCGCGTTGTCTCTCGTTCGTCAGGTCTGTGCGCAAACGAAGAGGACGCGTAAATTAGTCAACAGAGATATCGAAGCTTTTTTTCGACGCACGCGACACCATGATTATGCATAGTGAAAGTATCCCCGCACCGCCTACTCCGCTAATAAGCCGGCCAGCAACGAGCTGGGACAAGTTTCTGCTCAGCCCCGCGACTATGTTACCGAAGATGAATACCCAGATCTCGATTATGAGCAGCCTTTTGGCGCCAACCGCGTCCTGCAATGGCCGAGGGTCTGAGCACTCCGACATTCAGCGATGAAAATGCACATATGCGTACCGCAAGGCGCCCCGTAATGGGCTGGAGCACCGTCGTGGTGAGGAGGTAGGAAGTCGTGATCCATGTAAGCGAGCCCGTCGCGTGAAGTGCACTGCCGATCGAAGAAACTGAGGTGCTGACGATCGTTTGTTCTGTCCACTGTTGTCAGAATGTGGCCATGATATTGGATTGAAGTCGTATTCACCGATAGCATAAAGAAAAGATGCCATTCCTAAACTACATGTTGCGGTCGTATGCAACGTGTTAGTCGCGTTCACTGCATACAGGCCGAGCACGCCTCACCTGAACAGAATGAGAGTAACCTTTCCCCTGTGCATGTCGTCGAATTTCGTGTATACATCGTAGTCGGCGTCCTCGCCGAGCTCGGTTGGCTGCTGGCCTATTTCGGCTGCTGAAGGTGAGGCAGCAGCAGGGGGACCCTGGACTTTCTTGACAACGTTCAAGTCCGTGAACGGCACCTCCGACGCGGGCACCTGCTGGATCTCCACCTTTTCAGCCATGGCCGTCAGGATTGTCGGCACGGAGCGCCTCTCGCGACTTTCGGTATTCGCAGCCGCTAGCCGTTGCGTCCATGTGGATTTGATGCATGCGGTATCGGAACAAGATTCGGATTGATTTTTACACGATCGGGGCTCACGCCACGATCAAGGAACGACGCACTCGACATCGATATCGATCATCAGAGACCTCAACCAGTCTGAACCAGGTGTTCAAGGACGAGCAATGCAGTCCCACCCCAATGTAGGTTATAATTTATATACAAGTCAACGACGCCCCACCGTCGCCGACGAAGCAACTACAAGAAATACAAAGATTGTTAACGATATCTCGAGTATGGGGCATCAAGAAAGCACGCCACGGTGGAGACCAAGCTCTCCCTCCCTCCGTAAAATAACTTATCATATGCGTCCGACACACCTGAGAGCCTCTCTCCAAGAATCCACGGCTTCCGCGAGCGTAGGGCCCGTGTAAAGAAAATGCGGCGCCTCAAAATTCACCCTTCCCTCCCCCTTAACCTCGCTGTATCGCTGCCACCACCACCGCGTTCGCACTGTCCCCTTCATACACCTGGCCGAGCCCTACTCCCACCCACTCCGCCTCGCTCCCCCTCCTCAACGGCACGAGCTCCCTCCATGCGCCGCCGAGCCTCCCACTCACGCCTTCCTTCTCCTTCTCTTTTTCCCTTTCCTTCTCTTTGTCTTTCTCTTTGACAGCCCCACCCACGCCCCACGACATCGCAACGTCCGGCAATATCCCAGACAAACTCGCGCGCCCCGCGCGCTCCTTGTGCTTATGCATATGGGTATGGGTCTTCAGCCTTCCTGGGACAACCAAACCTAAGCCCTCAGCCTACCTCAAAAGCGGGATGCTCACTGACCTGCGCAACTCCCCATCCTTCTCACTCTCCCTCTCCTTCCCCGCCCCGCCCCCGCGCTTCGAATCCTTCCTACCCAAGCCCAAGCCCAGCAGCTTCTCCTTCTCCTTCCCCTGCGTGAACTCATGATACGACTCCTTCGTCGTCGGCGACGATATATCAATCACGCTCCCCGTCGGCGTGCCCATCCCCGAGCGGCCCCGCGGCGAACGGCTCCTCGACCGCCTGCCCGAGCCTTTTGACGCCGTACTGCGGATCGAGTGCGTGAGCGAGTTTGTCTGCGATTTCGACTGCTTTGACGAGCCCTTGCTCTTGCTCCGCTTCACCGTCGACGACCCCGCGCTCTTCCTCGCCTTCTCCTTCGTATCCTTCTTCCTCTGCTTTTCTCTCTCCTTCTCCCGCTCCTTATCCTTCCCCTCCTTCCCACCTCCCTTCGACTCCTCCGCACGCGCACCAGCATTCCACAAAAACGGCGAACTCTCCATCGCAGCCCTATAATCGAACTGATACGACCGCGGCTGCGTATGCCTCCTAGGCGGGCGCCTTGCTCTCCCATCCACGGGCGTCATCTCCCCATCCCCATCCCCATCCTCATCCGCACCCCCCTCCCCTCCATCACCGATCCCAAACCCAAACACACTCTCCACATCCACATCCACATCCGCATCAAGCTCCAACGACCTCCGTCGCGCATACTTGATTGGGCTCGGGCTTCGCTCCGGGTTCGCCGGGGGCGCGCGGTACGAGTGCCTGAACGCCCTGAGCTGCTGGCCCCTCCCCCTTCCACGATGGCGAGAGCGCGACCGGGAGCGCGAGAGGGAATCGGATAAGTACTCCTCTTCGGAGAGGGAAAGAGAGCCGCGGGATGACGGGCGGGCGTAGCGCATGGGCGAGGGCGAGCGAGAGAGAAGGGACGCGTGGTCCTGGTCGTCCATGAACGGGCCCAGCGGGTCCCCATCTCCCTCCGTACCGCCGTCGAGGAGGTCGATGTCGGACATGGCGGGGTGCTCATGCGAGGGCCGTGACTCCGCCGTACCAGGTCTCCCTCCACCTGAAGATTCCTGCGCCTGCGACCGGATGCTCGCGGACTCCTCGTCGATCTTCGCCGTGGAGGGTGCCCCACGGTCGGCGAGGAACCGATTGGGCGGCGGGAGGCGCGGGGAGGCCGTCGGGGAGGAGGGGGAGCTGTACCCCGACCCCGAGACCGAACCCGAGTGTGTGGGTGTGCGGCGGGGCGATATGGACATGCTGCCCAAGACGGGTGTAGCGGGCGTGCTGGTGCTGGAGGGGCTGGGGAGCGTGCGGCGGATGGGGCTCGTAGCGGCGCTGCGGGAGCCTGAGCCTGAGGCCGACACGCGGGTTCGCGACACGGAGCGCGTTCGCGGGTGCGGGTGCGGGTGCGGGTGCGGGTGCGGGAGGGCGCGGGGTACCTGCCGAGAAGTGGATCCTGACGCATACGATGATGATGAGCTGGACGCCTGGGTACTGGATGCGTGTGATGACGGGCCGGTGGCGGATGGACTAGTGGAGGGCCCAGGCTGGGAGGGGCTGAGATCCACGGGGCGGGAGGCCCACGAAGTTGGTACGGCATCAAAGGGGGAGCGGACAGTGCTGCCGAACCCCGCGCTCGAGCTCGGGCTTGTTTTCGGGCGTTTCACACGGGCGGGGCGGGGGACATGCGGTGGGAGGCGATGCGAGAAGGGCTGTACTGCCGATGCTGGCGGAATGCGAGGCAGGGGACGGACAACCTGGGCCTGGGTTGGTGTGATGGTTACATGAGCGTTAGCGGTGTTGTTGTTAGTGTTAGTGTTAGGCATCGTAAATGTCGATCCTGCCATAGATGAGGATGGTGAT
Organism: Lyophyllum shimeji; assembly: GCA_026008595.1. Taxonomy (NCBI): domain Eukaryota; kingdom Fungi; phylum Basidiomycota; class Agaricomycetes; order Agaricales; family Lyophyllaceae; genus Lyophyllum; species Lyophyllum shimeji. The sequence goes on from BRPK01000006.1 coordinate 915,643, forward strand.
GATGATGATGGGGCAGCAGCTGATGCTGAAGACGACGATGACGGAGGACCCGCACCCTCCGTCTCCATAGGATCCACCGCCATCGACTGGTACCTCACGCTCACCGCATGAGGGGCCGTGGTCTGCGCACGTGGCCGGGAGGAGCCCGTCATGATAACCTTCGACGGCGGCGGGCGATGCGTAACCGCTGCGGCACGCATCGCTGCGCTCTTGCTGCTTTCGATGATGGGTCCTGGAGTGGGCACCGCAGGAAGCGGGCGTGGGTGCGCTAGTGTTGATGTTGGTTCCTGACTCTTCCAACCCTGCTCGACCACGGAAGGTGGTTTCGGTAGTGCATGCAAGGGGGTTCCATTCGCAGCCGCTCGTGGGGCTGAGCCGATCTCGAGTCTGCCCAAACTAGGCTGGCGCCTAACGGGTGGCGGCGTCCGGCGAGTGAGGCTGATCTGGCGCGGTCGTTGGTGTTGGTGTTGGTGGGGAATGGGGATGGGCGGGAGGGGTTCAGGGGCCTGGAGGATCTCCATCTGTGCGAGGAGAGCCTGCTCGTCGGTGCTGGCGCTGGCGAGCATCTGGGAGGTGCGAGGGGCGGAGGAAAAGGGGAGCGATGGCGATGGGGGAATGGCTTCGTCCGTGTTTTGACGAGGAAGCGGTTTTGATTCGGCCTTCTTGCCAAACAAGCCTCTGAGCATGGCGTTGTTCGCCAGACTCAGTGTTGGCTCGCCGTCTGTGTCTGCTGGGGTGTGCCGCAGGGGCTCAGGAAAGCCCGAGACCGAAAGCGCCATGATGAAACTGGAGCACAGCAGTAAGGAGCAGGGGGAAAGAAAGAATAGAACAACAACTCGCTCGTCGAAGCTCTCGTCAGTGCTGACGCGCGTCAGAAGAGGGGAGAAGAAGAAGATCGCTCCATCGTTGCTTTCTTATCCTTACGGGGGATATCGAACCCTACGCGAGTTCAGATTGATATCAGGGCGGATTAGATTCATCGCAGGGGCACAGGTCCTGATGCCAATACAAGAGACACTCCAACGAGTGACAAAAAATTGCTCTGCAAACTGGGCATGCCCTCCGGTAATTTGCTGCAAGTGCAACGATCAAAAGTCAATCAACTGATCGTCGGCCGTGATGACCGGTCCCCGAGTCATGCCTCCTCTCGCACTCTTCTTCAGTACGGCATACGAGTGGCATACGTAGCGCCCTGCGCATAAATCATATGAATGCAGGACGGATAATCGTTCAATCGTTCAATCGGGGCGGGCGTCCGTCATGTCAGATGCTGCGACCCACTCGACATAACTCAGGGCACCTTGTTGCTTACAACGCGGCGGGTATTGCCATGGCTTCAGATTCGTCTTACCTATCAAATGAAGTGACAGAAGGGGGCTAAAGGGCGACCGTGGGCCAGGCATGCATGAGGGAGTGGGGCCGACGTCCGCATCTATATCTATGAACAACCAAAATGGAGGATGAAACGTTGATCACTATCCCCCGTTATTCGGCGAAAGGTGACTCAAGATGGATGACTTGCAACTTGAGCTTGAATGCTGGAACGCAGAGGGCTACAAAAGCATGTATGTTCTAGCCTGCGGTCATTAGACTAGCAGGATCCTGTGGCGCATGTCGAGGCACCGTGACAGATAGAGGCAGATACGCAATGTAATTTATACGCGATCCTGATCGAGCGGATTTCACTTGCGATAACACTTTACCGCCCATCCTGTGCCCGGATCTGGACTGTTTTGAGGCTATGAAAGACGTGCATAAAACCACAGAGCGCTGTATGTCATGTCTGTACACCCTTCAACTCAGCTGGGCGCTTAAAGCAGGGTTGAGAAATGTCACGGCAGATGTTGAAGGATGACCCGAGAAAATTTCGTGCCGTGACGCCGGAGCAGTCGGGTTCTACAATCCAGAGGGGCCCACGGAGCGCGGAGCGATGGCGAGACGGCGAGCAGAGGCTTCCTGTCTTCGTGTTGTGGATGAAACTGGGAAGAAGACAAGAAGGTTGACGATCACATGGCAGGTGGAAGCTGACTAATCGTAACAACGCAACTGGCTCACGCGGCGTTGACTGCCCATTGCCTGCCCGCTCGTTCCTCGTCCTCCTCCCCGCACGATGCCAGCCCCCGCTCAGCCCAACCAGCCCAACCAGGGTCAGCCCAACCAGCCCACTAACCAGTCCAACCAACAGAGCCCCTCCGGCACCACCACCAGCGCAGCCTCCACCATCTCCCGCATCCCCGCCTCTGCCCCCGCGGGCCTTCTCACCATCACCCAGCCCCCACAAACCGCCACCTCCTTCTACAAAATCGCCCCCTCCAATTTCGTCACCTTCGGCTGGAACTTCTCCTACATCATCGCCACCCCGACACACCTCACCGTCTCCGCCGTATGTGAGAACGGCAACACCTACCCCGTTGGGCCTACGGATGGCGTTATACCGGGAACGGCGACGGAGATCGTGTGGGATATATACTCCTACCAACAGAATCACCCGAATACACCGCTTGCGCAGGCGACGTATACACTCAATATCTGGGACGATAGGGGTCCCGGTGCAGCGAGGGCGCCCGGGTACCTCCAGGCGAATTCTGGACTGAAGTTTGCGCTGTACAATCCGCAGGGATACACGGGGCTTGCGGACGGTACGTACCCCACCTCCCTTACTCGATCGCGTTGCCCCTCTATTTCAAATTCTTTTTTTCTTACTCTGAGATCGTCGACTGATAAATCCTTTCGTTGGAATCCTAGGCTGGTCGTGCACAACATGTAGCGCTGCGTGGTCAACGTACGCAGCGAACCCGCTGCTCGTGAGTCTCATCGCGACATTCATAATCATGCTCATCTCGGGCTTCGGCCTCCTGCGGCACTGGCGCTGAGCACCTACCTCACCCGCACCCGCACCCACGGTCCTGTGCCTTCGTCTCCTCGACCATCATGCGTAGGACTCCACAGACACACATGGGGTCGCTTTTACGATTACGCCTCGCGCTCAAGTAGTGCATAGACAGTTCACACCCCCCTTCTCCTCTCCCCGCTGCTGGCTTCTGGTTGCACGCTCTCTCTCTCATATATCTTCTGTCTCTGGGAATTGGACACTACGCAGTAACTGGCATGAACTACTACACTATATACATACTGCACGTACTCTTCACACCTTACCCTGCATCTGAATACTCCCTCACGCTCGCTTACATATGGATCCCAGATACCGGACGTTGGGTAATATAATCCTGCACAGTATGTTGTCCCCGTCGTTTCGCTAGGTTACATCGCGAGACCCTATGCGATGTTTGTCGCTTGCGGTGGTAAGGTACCGGTTGTCACGTTCTTCTTTGAACGTGTCCATCCCCCTGCAGGTGCCTCACTCATAGGTGGACTAAGGAACAGCCGGAGCTGGCAGCGATGTTGTGCCTGAGTTTCGGCTGTACGGACATACCCAAAAAATCGATGAAGTAACCTAGGCAGAAAGCCTTGGGGGGTGGGAACATGAGCTTCGATGTCGGAGGATAGGCGAAGCCACTCAATGTCAAATTCAGCATTCACAGAAAGATATGACAAGCGCTATCTGTTGAAGAACCCTGTCAAATAGAGAGAAGTGTGGCCGACGGGTCGGACGTCAAGCGCGCGCGTCGAATCCTCCTCCGGCCCGTATGTCTGCACGAACGATTCGGAGGCTCGCTGTCTGACGAAGAACATTATCAGAGTCGGGTATATCATCTGCATCATTGTTCATAACGTCACCGTACTGATCACGGTCAGAACGACATCCAGAGTCACTCACAAAAAACATGGTGAAGATTGCGACGAATATGTGGTACGCGACGCCAAACGCGGTCGTGACGACTTGCTGCGCCAAGAGGTCGAAGATGACCCCGATTGCCTGCGAAAGGGCGGAAATTATTGGAATCGTGATGACGGCATGGAGTTTCACCGCAGAACTCCACCGCACCCGCAGTGCACAGTAAACTAAACCGGACTCCACTAAGAGGAACAGGACTTTATGAACACGGAAGTGACGGCGTTGTTTCCTGTCGAGGTGAGTAACGAAAAATCTTCGATGTCACTAACAATGGGTCAGGATCATTACGAATTGACGAGTAGCCAGTGACAGACCAGAGGCCATTTGCAATGAAAACGGTGGCGCGGCATTCCTGGCGACCGAAAGAGCATAGAACGCAACGTCAAGCCTATCAGTCACAGGGTCCCGTGCATCGACGTAGGCCCTGCTTCTCGCGAAGTCGCAGAGAAGGTTGTTTTTCCGTGAGCGCAATGCTAGAAGTGATATGAAAAGCAGGTCAGTGGTCAGAATGCCAGGTACGGAGTTCGGGACACACCCAGCGTTCCTAGACATAGAAAAAAAGCAAGCACTGTTCCCCGACGCCGTTATGGGAAGAGCACCCAACCCGCCATACGGTGATGGAATCACTGGGGATTGGCTACGATAACGGAAATGAATTCTGAAGTTAGCCCCAGCGTCGGAGGGCAATTCGAACCTCACGATCAGAGCTCCCACCCAAGTTCATACAAGACCGGGATGGACATTGGCGGTGCAATCGAGCTCAATCGGCCGTCTAAGGGGAGACCTGAGTTCATAAGCGCTGCTTGCATTTGCTCCATGAAGGCTGCCACCTCGAGTGACCAAGATACGCCGGCCGGCGAAAAGGCTTAATAGCGAGATCGCGAATAGGACTCGCGTTCGACGAGACGCCATCGCTCATGGACCGCTTCCGCTTTCAAAAACTTGTGACGCACATGGAACCATACGTCATGATGAGAAAAAGTGATATAGAAATCCCTAGGACGGTGATCTTCGTTAAATAGCTGGATACGCTTGGACGAGAACAATCGTACCGAAGATCAAGACGTATATGGTGACAGACGAAATCGATCACGAGACCACGTCCAAGGGACTGGAGTGCTCCCTCCTCTGGTAGCATGTCGATGAAGGGCAGAAGAAGTCACGGTATGACGAACATACCTGGTAACGCCAGTTGGAAGCTGTTCTGGTATTTATGCACGGCGACGAGTGACAGCAAATTTCTTCTGCTATTTGTTAAATAGCTTATGGGCATGACGCGACTGAATGAGGAAGAGGGACCCAAACAGTAAGAACTGAGTTCAGAGTGACCATCACGGCAGCGCGGGCGCTTCGGCCACTTCTTGCGGGATGGTCAGAATCATGATGAAAGAGTGACATTGACTTAACATCGTTCTGCGTCTCGGAAGACGGGACATATGAATCGCCAGACTGGATGGATGATTGCGGACTTTATTGCACTGCGTCCTCGGTCCCTAGCGATACGGAGCTGGGACGCGTTACACTGCATAGAAAGGACTGTCGAATCAATGTCGAATGCTCGGCTCGGGTACAGCCATGGTCGCGAAGATCCCTCGCCAAGCGACTCAGCGAGTGAAATACGCTGAGTCCGTCTTGTCATTCGAGTCAATCGTCGCCAGAGACCATGTTTTCAGCGAGTTCCGACTGAGAAAGTCGCATTGCCCTGCTGTGGTCGCGATCCGGAACCGGTGGCGTGAAGGTACGTCGGGACTCGGGTTGACTCATGAGTGGGCTGAGTCAGCAACCCGGAACCTTGATAATCGGCGAGTCTGGTCTTTACTGCTCACCACCATATACCCTACCGCTTCCTCAGCTCTATCCGCTCTACGCTGCATGGAGGCAGGCGTCGATATACCCAGCAGCTCTATTGGTAACCAGATTACCCCGAGGGAGAAGAACCCAGCGCCCCCGCGAAATCGACAGCGGAACGCTAATAGAACGCCTAATCCACCAACGGAGCCTCGAGACAATGGCCCTCGTAACCGTCAGCGACGGCCAAATAGGTCTCCAAGGGGAGATGGAGATGTCCAGGCGCGATCGAGCCCGTCGAGCTCTCAAGCTGGACTACCGCAGGCTGGAGTAGAGAACGCACCGGCAAGCCAAAAGCCGCGACGCAGAAATCCTCCAAAGGCTGCGAAATCGGGAGAGGCACCCGAATCGTCTACTAATGCCAGCAGCAATCAACCACCGCGACGTGCAGGAGGCCCCTCTCGACGTGGCGCCAAATTCAATGCAGGTCTTACCGAGCCGGGTACAACCTCTTGTTCGTCCGATAAGCCAGTCAACAAGTACAAGAACACAGCTGCGGCTCGTACAGAGCCAGAAGCAGACGATCTCACATCGAGGCTCATCCACGATCTCCGCACGCCGCCCTATTCCGATTGTCCGATCTGCTTCAATTCGATACATCCCGCGCAGAGGACCTGGTCATGTTCTCCCTCGATTCCTGTCATCAGACCGCCTGATGCGGAGACAGACGAAGCGCAGTATTGCTGGACCACGTTTCATTTGAAGTGCATCGGCGAGTGGGCAGCGAAGAGCGTCAAGGACATCGTCGATGCCTGGCGAGCTCGAGGTGAAGAGGGAAGGAAGGGCGAATGGCGTTGCCCCGGATGTCAGGGCAAACGAGAAGTTGTGCCCTCTGGATACTGGTGCGTTGCCATTTTCACCCTTTCTCAGACAGTTAATTGACAGATCAAACAGGTGTTTCTGCAATTCGACGGCAGAGCCAAAGCCCCCGAGACTCGCGACGCCGCACTCTTGCGCCAACCCGTGCTCGCGCGTACGCGAGACCGGCTGCGGGCATCCATGTCCATTGCCCTGTCATCCGGGCCCCTGCCCGCCATGCCAAGTTACGACACGTCTAGAGTGTTATTGCCCGAAGAAGAAGATCATGGCTTTCCGATGTGGCGTGGACAAGCGCAGGACTCGCGATCTCTCGTGCGGAAGTGTGTGTGGACGGAAGCTGAGTTGCGGGAACCATACATGTGAGGATATATGCCACGAGGGCTCATGCGCTGCGTGCCCAGTAAAGGAGGAGGTGAAGTGCAGGTGCGGATCGTCAACGAAGGAGAGTGCTTGTGGTGAAGGCGAGAAGGTGCAGTGCGTGGATCACGAAGGAACTTCTTGGGTGGGGAGATACGAATGCGACCAGCATTGCCAGATGTGAGTGTTGTTATAATCTGCTCCTCGATCCCAACTAATTAACTACTCACCCAGACCATTCGACTGCGGCCTTCACAAGTGTGAACAACCATGTCACGCACCGCATCCACCCCGAACATGCCCCCTCTCGCCATCCCTTGTTACCAGCTGCCCCTGCGGCGCGCATCCCATCTCTCGCTCTTCCACTAGCCCTCTACCCGAAACAACACCTTCCACCTTCCCCGCCCGTTCTCTCTGCACGGACCCAGTCCCAACCTGTACCGCTCCCTGCCACAAGCCCCTCGCAGGCTGCGAGCACACCTGCACCGCGCCATGCCATACCGGGCCCTGCCCGCCGTGCGCCGTCCTCGTCGTTCGTCCATGCCGTTGCGGCGGCAGCACACGCAGCGTGCGCTGTTCTGCGCTGCGCGAGTCTGACGAGATTCTTTGCGACAAGCCGTGCACGGTGCTGCGCGCGTGCGGGAGGCACCAGTGTCGCCGCATGTGTTGCCCGCTCGCCTCGCTGGCGTCTGCCGCGGGGAAGAAGGGGAAGAAACGCGCGGCCGGTCCCGGGCTGGGTGAGGTCGGCGTAGGTGAGGAGCGGGGTGGCTTGCATGAGTGCGATCTGGTGTGTGGGAAGATGTTGGGATGTGAGCTGCACCGGTGCGAGGAACGGGACCATAAGGGCGCGTGTCGCCCGTGCTTGATGAGCTCGTTCGAGGAGATGGTTTGTCATTGTGGTTTGACGGTCCTTGAGCCGCCGATACCGTGCGGGACGCAGATGCGTTGCACTTATCAGTGCACACGCCCGCCCCCGCTTTGTGGACACCCGCAGAGTCAGCATCAGTGCCATGAAGACCCGCGGCCATGCCCGCCGTGCCCGTTCCTGGCGACGAAGCAGTGTGCGTGTGGGAAGAAGATGGTTAATAACGTGCGGTGCTCATTGGAGACGGAAAAGGTGTCTTGTGGGACCGTTTGTGGAAAGTATGTATTCTTGTCTCTTTCTCGTCACAAGGATCAGCGGCTAACCAACATCTTTTGAAGGTTGATGGACTGTGGATTCCACCACTGTGAGCGGCTGTGCCACGGCGACAGATGTGGGCCGTGTACTGCGCCCTGCGGCAAGTCTCGAAAACAATGGTAAGTCTTGTTTGTTGTCCTTCGTTCTTTTCATTACTAATCCATCTGTCTAGCCTCCCCGCACACCACCCGTGCACCCTCTCCTGTCACGCGCCGTCAAGCTGCCCCGAAGACGAACCTTGTACATCCCTGGTCACGCTCTCCTGCCCGTGCGGCCGCATCCGCCAGTCCGTGCACTGTGGACGCAGCACTACTTCGCCCAATAAGCGCCAGCAGGCTGCGCCGAAATGCAACAACGACTGTGCGATTGCGAAGAGGAACGCTCGACTGGCAGATGCGCTAGGCATCACGCCGGAGTCAAGGGAGAAGGTGGCGGCGGTGACGTACCATGAGGAACTGGTGTCGTTTGCGAGAGCGAATCTCAAGTTCGTGGGAGTGGTGGAGAAGGCGTTCGAGGAGTTCGTGACGACCCAGAAGAAGACGCAGGTGCTTCCGCATATGCCTTCAGACCGGAGGAAGTTCGTCCACGATGTACGTTCTTGCCTTCCCTATAACATGTCCTTGAAAATTCTGACTAATCTCTTCATAACAGCTTGCCGCGGTCTACAGAATGGACACCCAGATGGTCGACCAAGAACCCCATCGGAGCGTCCGCCTTCTCCGTCGCCTCGATACACGCATCCCACACCCGCTCCTCTCAAGCACCGTCGCAGCAAGCACCCCCGCACCGCCGAACCTCGGCAAGCTAGCGGACCTGCGTGCCACGACTGCTGCCTCCGCGCCGTCGTGGCGTGCCAGCTCCGCGGCTACCGCGCCGAAACCAAGTGGCAGTGGCAGCGTAATGGGGTGGGCGGCGTCACTGCGTCCGGAGACCTCGGTGAATGGAGCGACGACGCAGCCTGTGCGCCTAACGACGGCGACGGCAAGTGCAAATGTGACCCGCGCTTCGAGTCCAGCGCGCCCGGCTGCGCAGCCTCCCGCGACGCCGACTGCTGTTCCGGATAGCTGGGAGGATGATTTGTGAGGTAGTACTCAGGGTTTGTGTTTGGTATTCCGTGGAGGCGGTTTTCTTTCGTCCTGTATAGCTCGGCTAGATGTGCAGATCTGTAATACACTAGATAATGGCTTGCTTGAGTCGTCGTATTGAGGGTGTAAGTGAGCAGGCTGTCACTGTCAGTGTCAGCGAGTGCAGGGTGCAAATGCTCACGGGACCCGCTGGATGACCTAGGGCCAGGGTTTGTGTTTCACTGTTCCTGTGTTTCCGCCTCTTAGGGATTTGTGACTCGCACTGCGCACCTATCCACCGATGTGGGCCGTCTCCTACCGCGGGCTCCGGCAGACCCAGTTACTATCGTATCCTATTTGGAGGCGCGGATGATGACACGCTTGACCTTCATATTTCGGGATGCTGTATCCATCGGTCCACAAAACTCCAGGGGCAGGATGAGAGATTGGCGGCTGGGAAGACGAACGAGATTTCTAAGGTCTTCTGCAAGTAGGACGATCTACGAGACTGCCTCAGCGACGTGCACACATTGGTTCATGGGTCCGAATTGCAAAATGTTGCGCTGGGGCTGATACAGGAATTCACTTGTTGCCGGAAACGCGTTTCGCAAGAGTGCTGCTCGCACTTGTCTTCCTGCAAAGCATTCACCTAGGCTCGCAGTGATCAGTATCCGTCGACGACATTTCCAATCCTCGAACGTCCCTTCCTATCCCTTCGAGACCCGCGGAATCGGAGCCCAGATCTGTATCAACCCAGACCAGCCAGCCTCTTTGAACACTACCGGGCGGGCGTCATCATACCTCACACGCTTGTACTACTGACGCTCCGACAGTTGTTCGCACTCTGTGTCGTGCATTAACCGCTTCTCGTCGGACGACGTTCGCATGGGCGACTGAACAGATTCTCTCCATTCGCGACGAAGTACTTGATCCACCAGCGACTCCGAAACCAGAGCAGATATTCTCCGTATGACAAAATTCAGTACCCCAGGTATTGCATTCGTCACTGATGCTGATGCTGTCGTGACGAGGCTGGAGGGCAAATTCGACGATCCCTTCCGTACGCAGGGGAGGTGAGCACCTTTAAAAGGACACGAACAGGACGTGTTTTTGCATCCCCCAAGTCGCCCGCCCTCCAAAACCAGGAAAACCAAATATGGTAGCCGTTTCTAACCACCTCAAGCTTGCTCTTGCATGGGTGACTGCCTTGAACAACCTGGACCTCGATCAGCTATCGCAACTCGCTGCACCTGACTTCGTCAGTATCGTCCGGCCAGCTACCTTGGGCATAGGTCCCCGGAACTTTACTGCATTCTCGGACACGTTGAAAACCGTTCCTATTAAGACCTTCGGCGTAAGATCAGCTCCTTGGTATTGCCCTTCTGCCTTCATTGACTTGAATTTGCAGTACCAGCAGCCTGCGGATTCAGACATCATCGAAACCTCAGATGTAGTCTTCTTTTACGTGCGTTTCATCGGGTGCTTGAACGTTTCAACCTGCTGAAGCATGGATAATATTAGACCCACGCCAACGGATCGACGACGCACGGGTTCCCCTGGAAGAACGAATATTATTTCACTTTCACGTTCTCGAACGACGGCAAGATTGCGAGCACCACCGAGTTCGCCGACCCAGGCGCCGCCGAGGCAGCACTCCAGAACGAGGCCATCGTTGCCCAGGCCACAAACACTTGTTAGACGTGGAGGCGGCACGGGAGCGAGCCTAGAGGTTTCGGGAAGCCGTTTGTAGCCTCGAAAACACCCCTTTAATTTATCTCTTAATTTCGTACATTATGTCGCTCACGTACACCACCCTTGTTTCGAATTCGACTCTTTCAATTCTACCCGTTCCTGCTGGCTGGAATCATTTCATCGAAGAATAAAATGTCAAGGAAATGATTTTGATAATTTGGGCTGCCGGGACTGCCGGGATCACTGCATTGTGGTGAACAAAAGCAGGCCGGGAGAATGGAGTCAACGGCCTTGTTCCCTGATGCTCTTCTTGTCCGAGTGAGCCCACTGGTGGCCTTTCTCGCCTCTTCGCTCCCTACCACGACCTTCACGTCTTCCATTCGTTTTTGACGATTAATCTATCTCAAGATGCCCGCGCATATATTTGTAGCCTTAATCTTTTTAAGTGTTGTGACGCGTACGTTGCCTCGACCCATCATAATGCTGAACAGTTAGCTGACGAGCGTCCCTCTGACAGTCGCTCAGAACTCTCCAACTGTAGTTTGCATTCCTGGGCAATGCTTACAGGGTTATTCTGATACGACAAGTGCGTCGACTGCGCTAACATTCAAAACCCATCTGACCATTCTGTCAACAGTCGGTGCTGTGATATCGGCGCCGGGTGTCCCTACAGACATACATTTACTACCAGGCCAATACACGTCCGATACAAGCCCGCAACTCCTGCACAACCTCCTTACGTCGTCTTCCGCGTCGATCGTTCCATCTGCAGGCTTCAACGCATCGCTCAACCCCCTTCCTCTAAACCTCGCACTTCAGCCCGGGCTGGCAATATATTCAGATGCCTTGTATTCTGGCCAATTCGCTTTCTCCTCGCTCCCCAATTCCCCCGCGACGAACTCATCAACACCATTAACGGCTCAGTCGCTGAGCCTTTCGTCGAACGTCTGGATCGCGACAACCTCTGGGTCGTCGAATAAACGTGTCGTAATCTGGGATTCTGTCCCCGACGTGAAAGAGCTGCCGTTGGGTAGCTCCGCCTCCCTGTCTCTCCTCGACATACAGTCAACTGCATGTTCTCCTCCATGCGCCGGTTCCGGCATCTGCTCGGCCTCGGGGACCTGCCAATGTGCGCCAGGGTTCTCGGGTTCATCATGCGAGTCGTGCGCCAGCGGATTTTTTGGACCTCAGTGCAAACCGTGCCCATCTGGCTGCAGCTCATGCGATGATGGGATAACGGGGACCGGAAGATGCTTGAAACGCATTGTTTCTAACGCACCGTCGACCTGTAACTGCCTGAACGGTGTCTGCGGTTCCGATGGGCAATGTGCCTGCAACGCTGGTTTCACCAAGGCTGATAATGGAACGGCATGTGCGAAATGTTCTCCTGGATTCTTCCTAACGTCCACTGGGGATTGTAAAGGTATGTAACATATCTCTCTGTACGGGAACAACGTGATCGACACTGCATAGTCTGTCAGCTTAGTTGCACACAGTGCGCTGATGGCACTGGCGCTTGCACCGCCTGCAAGTCTGGATTCACGCAAGACCCCAACGATAGGACCAAGTGCATCCCGCCGAAGTCTATTACGTCCACCGGAACGGTGTGCCCCGACGGAAGCTTCAGCAATGGATCGACATGCACGCCGTGCTCTCCATCCTGCGAAGCATGCACAGGGGGGACTTCGAACGACTGTATTGTCTGCGCTTCTGGCCAATTTTCAATGAACGGGGCGTGCGTGGCGACGAATTCGGACGGCATCTGCGAGGGCTCTAATCTCATCGCCGATAACAATAAGAAGGAGTGTGACGGTACGTGGGGCTGCAATTTCACTCAGAGCATGTTTGTAGCTTACGCTGCGTTGCACAGCCTGCGACTCTAAATGTACTTCTTGCAAAATCCCGAATTTCAATGGCGCTTCGACCGTCAATCTAGCGCAGTGCACCGGCTGCCTACCAGGCTTTGTACTGTCAAACGGGAAGTGCGTCGAGAGCTGCCCATCGGGGACGTTTGTTTCGCCTCAAGACAACCTCACTTGTACGCGTAAGCCTTGTCGTGCTGTCGAATGTTGTTGGATTCTGATACCGTTTCCTTTAGCCTGCGATTCCTCATGCAGCACTTGCGCCGGATCTTCAACGTTCTGCCTCACTTGCCCCAACAATCAGCTCGCAGCAGGAGGCAAATGTGTTTCGAACTGCCCCTCTAACACATTTCCCTCCTCCGGCTCTTGTCTATCCTGCCATCCCGATTGCGCTAGCTGCTCAGGCGGCTCATTCAACCAGTGCTCAAGCTGTCCACCTGATCGTCCCGTGCTCTTGAATGGACGCTGTGTTCCAACCTGCAGCAAATCCCAGTACTTCGACACCACCTCCTCGTCTTGCCAGACCTGCGACTCCAGCTGCTCCAGCTGCTCAGGCCCCGGCTCCAGCAACTGTCTTGCATGCTCCAGCTCCAGTCAAGTCCTCCGCGGCGGTTCCTGCGTTGCGGCCAATTGCAAACAAAGCTCAACCGTCCTTCCCGGTCTGGGAGTATGTCTGTCTGAGCTCGTGAACGTCCCGCCTTCTGGGACCAGCACGCCTGCGCCACTGCCTACCATAACGGGCATCAATATTCCTACACCTTCAAGCAAGCGTGCCCTCGAGTGGTGGGAAATCCTCCTCATGGCGTTGGGCTGTGCGTTCATCTTCCTCCTCATCGTATGGCTTTGGCGCCGGCGCGCCCGCAAGCAGCAGGCGAAGAAGACGCTCCTGTTCGCAACCACTCCGGGGTACAACCGAACGCATAAGTCTTGCTGGCGCTGGTGGCTCATCCGGTTCGGGGAGAAGCTGTCCGGGCATCGGCGGAGTCAAAAGGCGAATGTCGTGGTGATGCCGCACGAGAGCGAGTCGATGAAGCTGGCGAAGCTCCGCACGGCGGAGGAGGCGAGAGAGGAGGATATGATCAAGCTCATCGGGGACTATAATCAGTACACCTCGAGATCGGCGTCTCCTGCTGAATCGTCGCGCTACCGTCACCAGATGAACATGCGTGATGATAGGCTCGCCCCTGGAGATCGACGCTCAGCTGGTGAGGCCAGCTTGCACAGTGCGCCGTCGATTTATTCGCAGATGACGGGAGTGCCGAGAAGGACGCCCGAGCCGAGGCACCCGTTGAGAAAGAAGGACTTGACCTCGCGCTTCTCGACGAGCACGTTGAGCTCAGATAATTCTGAGCACCTGCGGGTACCTCCTACGACTAGCCATGGAACGAAGAACCCATTCTGGAAATGAGGAGACGCGTTCCTTGAAACGGACTACATTTGTACTATACTACTACCTCCTGAGTCTTCATACGCTACACCGTACCTCGGACATCCTCCTCCGTGTCGTTAAGACACCGCGTTCTTTTTCTGTATTGTATGATACTTGTATGTAGGCTATAAATAGGCACAGATACTAATAATAGCGGACCCCGTGAACATTTGTCGTTAAAATTCATCGCAACCGGAAGATTGCTATCAGGCAGCTAACGGTCTCAAGAGCTCTCTTTAGTTCTCTACGTTGCCAATTTCAGGATTTGGTGCGCACATCGCGTGGTGATGGCTAATTGCGGGCACAAATGGAACCCTCGCCAGCTCATTGATGTTGATATCGACTGCGCGCACTTGACTTCAACGACAGGCGTGGTTGTATTTTGCTGAATCGGAAGATCTCCGTGCTTTCTTGACAGTGGACATCCTCAAGTTTATGTGCGACTCAACCATCGCTTCAGGACCCTGTTGAGATCCTAGCGCTGTTAGGCATGCTTCATCAGACATGTGCGCCTGCCGCTCGAGACAAACGGGCGAAATAAAACCTGATTGAGGACAGGCTGTGGCTTAGGCTTCGGCTTGCCCGCTCACAATCCTCTACTCACCTCACGTCCCGCTGCGAGGCTCTTGGTTCGTGCGTACATCCTTAGTCTGACTTCATCTTACTTCTCTACTTCTATCACGTATCCAGAATGGCCCAGCCTGATCCTTATGGCTTCAACGCGCAATGCGGCCCCTTCTCCGACCCGCAACTCATGACCGACACCTTCGCCAACACGATCAGCACCACGTTCACGTTTCGCTGCTGCGGTGGCCTAGGGTGCGCCGACCAGAAAGGGCCGGCATTCCAATCCTGCAGCGACACATCATACAAGTTGGGAAACTATAACCAGTTCACGTTCTGCATCGGAGGCATAGGCCAGCAGCACGCATGCGCTGCGCCGAGATGTCAACAGATCAGCTGGGAGAACGCGGAAAAAAGCTCGCGATGCGCACAGCCGCTTTTGGATTTTATGAAAATCCAGCCGTTGGGAGCGCAGTATGCCTGCTGTGACTCGACTTCTTGCACGCCCGGCACGGACTACGCCTGTGCTGCTTCTCGCTCCCTGCAACTGTGCGTCACTGACGGAGGAGGCGCTGAATGTGTCAATCCCGCCAATTACGCCATTTGCTCTGGGAATTATACGTCGGTCGTTGCTCCTGCACCTGGTCCTTCATCGACATCGACATCATCGATCAGCGTGGCCAGCACATCTCGAATTTCCTCTGGAATTACAACTGCGATTTCCTCCGCATTCTTGGGCACGTCATCAATTCCTCCCTCTTCCTCTTCTCACTCCGGCCTGAGTGCCAGCGACGTCGCAACGATTATTGGCTCCACGATAGGAGGTGTTGGGTCAATTTTGGGTGTAGGACTGGCGATCTGGAAGTACAAGAAGGAGAAGAGGAATAAACCGCTGCCTGCACTGCCTGATGATAAGTTTTGAGGCGATTTGAAATACTGAGATGGATGTCTGTAGGATTTCCAAGTTCGAGCTCAAACTTGATGCGTGAACCAATGGTGGTATGGAGGATTCGGAAAACCAATCGATGTCCGTTCTGGCTCGAGACACCAGTTACTATCACCTTACATCGTCTCGTGGCACCATTTGCCTCCTGCCGCCTCGTTTCCGGCTCACAGTGACACGTCAAAAAGCTTCCGAATACCTCCCAGTCCTTCGTGTCGCCCCACTGCCAGAAAAGAGCACCTCATCTGCCTACAGTTTCACAACATGCTGCTCAGCTGACGCAGCCTTCGGGATCACCAGGTCTTCACATAATTTCATCAATCGCGTCGGTGACCGTGCTCCGCATCAGGTGTCTTACAACAGGCCCACCGTGACCGTGTTTTGGACGTCAGGTGGGTGTCGGCAGTGACCTCGGCTCGTGTAAGAAACGTTGGCACCACCACGCACGCCATGGCAAGGGGCGAATGTCCTGGTGCCAGTTACCATCGCCTGCCTGCGCGGATTGATATAAAACAGCATGAGAACCCAGGAGGGTCTCTCTTCCTCTCTCTTCCTCTCCCTTCACCTTAGCGCTGGATGTGCTTCGGTCGCTTTCATCCCTTGTATGGTCTGTTCTGCCGACCGCCATCATACCTGCCTATCAACTTGAAGTCCCTTCAAGTTCCAGCCGAAGAATCCGCTGGCGGACCGTGAAGGTTCTCGTCAGCATGGCATTACCGCAATCGGACTCTTCACGTACTCTGGCGGTGTATGAGGACGCCTCGGTCATCGGTCATCTTGCGAGCAATGGCATATACTTGAATGGTAACGTACCTACACCACGACGTCTACATCCACGGTATACCCAGGACCTTTTCACGTCCCCATCTCACATCCTCGATCGAACAGCATCATCTCGAACGCAGACGTCATGACGTTTTCTTCTACAGGAGCACCCATAAACTTCCCCACCTCCCCCAACTAGGAGCCTCGATCCGAAGATTACGATCACTGACTTCCTCCGTGGATACAAGCCTCGAGAGGTCTATCTAGGGCTTTTGACATATCTCACGACATCCGCTGCCCCTTCCCACAAATGTTGGACATACGCCACTCCACATCGCACGCCGGACCTTCGTAGCCGCCAGCCGCCGATACATTCATCCTGTTATTCAGCGCGCCGTTCTTGTCTTGGATCTATGTATCTCATATTCCTCCGCTCCTTCCGCTGCCTCTGTCATTCTATTCACTCCTGCCTTCCCGGTCCGCGCAAAATCTTCCCCGCATCGTCATCTCTGATCTTTTGTTCTCTGGCGTCATCGACCAGCCATTGTCCCTTAATCTGCGTCTCAATTCCTCACCTCCCTCCCCTCTACTGCCCGCTATACACCCTCGGATGTGCCTCGCGTGCCTCCAGCACCGCGGCTTCCCTAGTCTTGTGCAGTCGACAGCAAGGGCTAGCGATCTGCGCGCCGCGAGGGTACCAACTTAGATACGGCGTCCGATCCGAGGCCAAGATTACGCTCGGCATCTCACCATGCCGTGGGATAAGGATATACCCAAGCCACCATCACGACTTGCTCCACCGGCGAATAACCAATAACAGAATCCGCTATGCCAATCAAATCAAATATCGTCCTCCCATCACTACCCAATTCATTGCATCGTAAGTTATCTCAAGTATGGGGTCGTGGGTCTCCGGGGGCCCTGCCTGCACGCATCATCGCTCTCATCTCATCGTGCCTCCTTCGGGCACTTTGCAGATTAAGATCAGTCAGAAAAGGGAGTTTCGGGTCGCGCTTGCCCGTTGCGGAGGGCTTGGAGACGAGCGATGGACGGATTTGACAGGCAGAGATACGTGTTATCGCACCGTGCGGGGAGGCGAGCCGTGCCCGTGCTTAGGTCCGTGGAGGGCTTCCTTGCTGAGCGCTGATCGCTCACGCCGGTAGCCGTGCGCTGGTTCTGACGATGGGCTGCATGCTGCTGCACTCAGGCATCATCCCTACGCGATGATCGATGTGCGTACGCGTACCGGCGGTCGGGTCCTTAGCAACAGCCTCTGGAAGTCATCTCGGATTTCGCTTCCAGGCAGCGCGACTATTGGACGCATATGAATCACGACCCTTTCAGACGCTCTGCCCCTTGCCCTACCCTGGCCTCAAGAAGAAACTGCAAAGCCACAGTCGCGAAGGCGGACGTACAATTGGTTGCCGCTATTCGCCCCATCCACGCGGCTCTTGATTGCCATTTTCTGTCGCTCGCTTGTCCTCTCGGTGTCAATATTTTTTCTGGTTTTTCCCCGCTTGAGCATTGGCTGCAGTCACTGAGTCAGTCGTGCGGGCATCCCGGTCTGGGCTTTCTGGGCATGAAATCTAGCGGGATGCCAAATTGCGCTGTCGAGGGTCCCGCGGAAATCCTGTACGGGGCGAACTTGCTTTTCTCTCGCGAAGGCTTCTTTCAATATTGCTAGCGTGGGGCTCCCCTTTTGCGCTTCATTTTTGACATGTCTCGTTGGCAGCTGTTTCAGAGGTACGACCGCATGCGTATGTCGGGGTGAGTAATCGCTCGTGAATTCCACCGTCGCCGTTCGTCGTCGTTCGGTCTATTCCCCCAACTCCTCGTCGTCTATCCTTTTCGAACGCGGTCCGTCACGGTGGCTATTGGCTGTTCGGTGCACGACCGGCCCGACGAAGTATGTTTCGTATGTCCCTATGCTTCTTGGTTTCTTGCTTTTTGTTCTCTTGCTTTGCTTTATTCTGTTCTGGGTGTCAGCGTTGGGAACGTGGGCGGTTGTGACCGGCTTGCTTAGGTGGCCCTACGAAGGATGAAGCGAAACCGGCGAATGGCGAATGACGACTGGGCAGGCGACGGAGAGGGGATCCGTACCCACATCCCACCACCAAAGTGCTCGCGCACATTCACATATGGCTTCTTTGGACGGTTCGAATGTTCCTCTGTTCTCCGTTCCTCCGCTGCGCCCCTTCCATGTTGTCAATCTCCTTTCTGGCCGAGTTTTCGGCGTCCTCACACATTCCCCTGCTGCGCGGTGTGTGCTTACGCTGCGAGGATGATGATGTATCGTCTTCTTCTCCAGCGGAACTTTTGCTCCCGGAACTCCGCTACTAAATCGTCTGATTTGTCTTGGTGTCTGGCTTGTGCTGTCGTGATTCGCGGCCGTTTATGATTCACGACGTGGTGCGTACTATGTGCGATCGTTAGCCAGCACCAACACTCCGTGCAGGCGAAGTGTCGACCTAACCTGCTCTCGCGTCCCTCCTTCTCGAATCTGACTAGCCCAGCGGATACACCGACGTTATGCCTTCGTGCTCCACCACCCCCAGGTCCTCGGTTTCGGTTCCGCCTCCTCCCCGCGTTCCTAGGTCCTATGTCCTCTTCTGTGGCGCCCGCCGGCAAGTTGTATCTCTATCTTCAAATCCTCCCTCATCTGTATTGGTGACCTCTATTGGCACACCCCTGCCAGATTCCCGCTGGCGACTTCCCGTCCCGCTTCAGCCGCGGCCCGCGACTGCGCGAGTATCCGTCATTTCTCCGGACGATTTGCCCTGCCAGCTCCGTCGTTTCTGCTTGGGTTGTGCATAGCGCAGCGTCGGCCCTGATCCTCCCTCGCTGGCGCTCCTCCGACGGTCCCGTGTCGTTTCTTTTTTTGCCTCCGCGTTCGTATTGCGTATGGCCTATGACTAGCCGGGGCCTTGGTACGGTCGGAAGATCCCCATACGCACACGTGCTTCAGAAGCTTCGTGCGCCGTGCGCATGGATAAATACTGTAGGAATAAAGCAATGAATGCACAGGGCTGGATGGTGCTTCTTCTGTTACCTGAAGATCTTCCGTTGAGGGTTATTGTATGGGACGT
This sequence comes from Lyophyllum shimeji, assembly GCA_026008595.1. NCBI lineage: Eukaryota > Fungi > Basidiomycota > Agaricomycetes > Agaricales > Lyophyllaceae > Lyophyllum > Lyophyllum shimeji. The sequence goes on from BRPK01000006.1 coordinate 935,048, forward strand.
CGTTTTAGGAGAGCTTCGGTGCCGCAGTGTTGATGGTTGTGCGGATTCCGTTCGAGGCTACGAGGTAACGCGCTGCAGAAACCGCGCGACTGCACGTGGATGTCGTGCTTCGCGGTACATTGTTCGCTCTAAACGATGAGAAAGACAAGAATACGCGATGAAGTGACTCGGCCGACGGACGGCCCAAACGGGCGGCGAGGCGCGATCGATGGGGGCACACGCCGAATGGGTATACGAAGATGGACAGGAAGTTGATGCACCCAGTCTGTTTACGCTGATTGGTTACTACGGCGTGATAATAAACTGTAGTACTAAGGTTTCGCGGAGGGAGGGCTTTTCTTGAGCGAGCGCAGGATGACCAGCATATTGAGATCTTCGACGACGCGTAGGGAGATGAGGTGGAGATGGCATCTAGTCCTCAAAGTGCGGAAGGAGAGTATAGCGGGTAGATGATATATTTAGGTGTGGGGTACGAGGGCAGGGACAGACGTGTGGGGGCGGTGTGCCTGGTCGCGTGGGACCGGAGATAAGGTTCGTTAGGACCCCGGAAGACTGCTGTGTGCGGACTGGGCAGGAAATTGTTGTTGATAAAATTTTATTTATATCAGGTTGGCGTGGTTCTTTGGATGCGAGCATCTGAGTCGAGGGTTGGGCTGCTCAATGTCGTCGTTCTTCTCATCGTCGTCGTCGTACAAGCCCCAAGCCCAGATCCGCCAAGAAGGATTCCATCCACCGCCCAGCAACGACAGCACGACGCCCCCTCCTGCTCAAGGGCCCAACAACTTTGATCTCTTCAACCCCTTCCTGCCCGACGCCTTTCGCAAGTTCCCATCTGGCCCCAGCCCCAGCATGGACTTTAGCGACGAGCTCGCCTCTCTCATCCAGGGCCCGTCCTCCCACGACCGATCCCAGTCGGGCGACGATCGCTATCACCATCGCCCCCCACACAACATCTTCGACATCTCCGCCCCCACGCCCGCCCCCAATCCGGACCCCCAGTCCTACCCGCCGCATTTCAACCAGACCCTCCCTGCGCTCAACTCCTCCCTGCGCTACGAGAACGACTCCAGCTCCAACAACACTTCCAACCCGCCGCCCTCGTCCTTCCACCCGCACTTCACCCGCCATACCCCCTCCCCGATCTCCGGCTCCCATCCCAACCCCTCTGGCCACTCCCGCTCCCGATCGCGATCCCGCCCGCCCTCGAGTGGTGGTGCCGCTGCCAATCCCGGTGCGAGCGGTGGCATCGGGCCCGCACGCACGACCCGCGCCCGCAGGAATAACAGTGTGAGCAGCACCAGCCCGCCCCCGGGCCGCCCGCACGCCATAGTCATCCCGCGCTCGCGCGCCGCCACGGTCGGAGGGAACCCCAACGGCACCGGGGCGTCAGGCTGGTATATGCCCGGGCACTCGACGTAAGCCTCCCCGTGCTTCCTTCTCCCCCTGAGTGCTGGTGCTGACTTGCGTACGTCTACAGCAGCGCCTCAGAGTACTCCCTCCCAACACCGGACTCTCTCACCTCGCACTCCCACCACTCACACTCGTTATCCTCCCCGCACATCGCCCATGCCCACCCGCATTCGCTCGGGTCCTCACACCACCTCCCGCACTCGCTCTCCTCGCACCCCGGCACTTCGCCCTCCCTCCCCTCCGCCGTTCCGCCGCAAGGCCAAGGACAGGGCCAGACGCAGTACTCGCCGTTCTCGCTCTCGCCCCCGCCCGACACGCCCACTGGGCTCCACCTCCCGCCCGTCTCCTCTCTGCACTCGCACCCCATGCACCACCAGCACCAGAGCTATGGCCTCCACGGCCACGGTCACCTCAGCACGTCCCCACACTCGCTCCCGAATATCCACACGAATCTCGGGATCCCGACGATCCCGAGTCTGCCGCCCTCTGAGCGCACGTCGTCAAGCGGCGCTGGGGCGGCCGCGAACGGCGCGAATGGGGCAGGGAGTAATGGAGTGGTGGATAAGCAGACACTGTTGGCGAATGAGAAAAGGAGGAGGAGGAGGGAGAGTCATAATGCGGTTGAGAGGAGGCGGAGGGACAATATCAATGAGAAGATTAGCGAGCTGGCGACGCTCATTCCCGAGTGTATGCTCGATGTCGGGGGTACGTGTCGTGTCTTACTTGCATGTGATATCAGATGTGATGCGAGGCCTGCCCGATCTGGGCCCTCTTCCTCGCCGCATCTTTATCTATCTATCAACTTCGCGCATATACCCATGGCTGATCCTCTCCTCCCTTGTAGTGCCGAACAACGCCAGCGCCAACGCGAACAACAACAACAGCAACAGCAACAATAGCAACCACCCCGCCTCTCCCACCAACCCGCAGCCTCACACAGGAGGCACACCCCCCGACGACCCCGCCTCTCCGCTCGAGTGGAAGAAGGACCCCGGTGCCGACGCTGCCTCCAACTCGGGCGGCGGCACGCCCGAGGCGCCCAACCCGTCCGCTGCCCTCCCCTCGACCAGTCCGGGTAATTCGGGAACGGGTACGGGCACGAGCGAGGGCCTGGGCGTCGTCAAAGCGAACAAGGGGATGATCCTCAGGAAGAGCGTGGAGTACATTCGGTACTTGCAACAGCTCGTCGAGGCGCAGGGGGTGAGGAACAGGGAGCTGGAGGCGGAGCTGAAGCAGTGGCGCGCCGGACTGACTCCGAATGCTAACACTGCTGCTTCGAACGGAGATGAGAATGGTGCTGGTGCGAACGAGGGTGGGGAGAGGAATCATATGAATGGGGAGGGAATGGATCTGGGGATGGGTGGGATGATGGGGTCTATGCATGGGTACGGGGGCGGGCAGAGCTTCTTTGGGCTGCCGAGTATGCCGGAGGGGGAGGGCGAGGGGGAGGAGGATGAGGACGGACGGAGGCACGAGGAAGATGATGACGCAGGCGAGGGGGAGGCGAGTGGGAATGGGATGGATGTGGAGGACGGAGAGGACGAGGCGGGGAGGGGGAGGACAAGGGGCATTAATGGGGTTGGGAAGGGGAAGGTGGGGGCGGGCGGTGGGAGGAAGAAGATCAAAGAGGAGGGGCAGGTGGTCGAGGAGATGATGGTGCTGTGATGAGGAGCAGGAGGAGGATATATGCGCGGCCGATGTGGCCCATTTAACAAATCGATTCTCAGCCCAGCCTCGTCGTCTCCACGCATGTGGACCATGGCATGCGCGTTGAGGACACGACACGAATACTCACGAAGGACCCGCGGACCCCCTGAGCCCAAAATTCCGACGCTAACTTATTCGCCCGCTTGCACTGTCGCCGTTACCATGCCCCGTCCATACGCAGCCCCAGTCCCGTCCAGAATATGCGTCCCATTTCATTTCCCCCGCCTGTGATTACCCTTACCCCGCCGCGCCACCTGAACGCGCTTCCCGCCCCACGAGCGAAAAGCCCACCGCCAAAATTCCGCTCACCCACCTCTGCCCCCTCTACTCCTCAGAGCGTTTTCTTCGCTCGCGTTCTCTGTATGCACTCCTTACCTTCTTGCTCCCGTGTACATATATCTCAAGCCGCTTCGCCTTCCTGTTTCGCTTCTTGTGCCATAGCCGTTTCCCATCATCTCTTCATGCATATATACGATCATTCTGTCTTTTCTTTACTTCGTCTTCTGTTGTGTGACTACTTGCACCACCACTTTGCACGCCAGCCCCCCTCCCCGCTCATCCTGCGATTGACGCGACCTGCCGACGCAGCGTTCGGCTCCCGCTGGCTTTGACTACTCCCTACATATGCGACTTCCTGATAGTTTCATGGAGCTCCAGATTGTACGTATACCTCGAGTCTGTGTATGTGTGCCCGTCATGTACGATATGGAATTACTATTTTTCTCTCTCTTTGCGCATGCGTCGAGCAGGTTATTCTGGGATTTGACTGTTACGGCATCGAACAACGAACGTCAGCTTCGCTGAATGGGATTTTGCTGCGTATGGAAATAGACCTAGACACCGCGGGGGGTCGCGGAAATCCACATGTGGAGGTGGGGCTGGCTGCTGGGCTTGATGTAAGTACTCTATTGTCCGAGAACGCTTACTATAGGCAGATGGCCGCGGCTGCGCACTGCGGGTTTCGTAAGTGCACTTTCGTGGCTTCACATGTCTAACGCTCGAACGTTCGGTAATGACCCCGCGGGGTACATGTGCAATGGTCTAGGCGGCGGGGTGTGATGGCGAGGGAAGGGCTGTACCAGATGCTACAGCGTGAGCGCAAGAATCGAGAACTGAGCCTCAGAATAGAGTGTGGGTACATATGCCAGTGGGAGACGATCTCAATCCGATGCCCTCTATTTCAAGACGATCCATTTTGAACCCTAGCTGTCGAGGAAATTTGACTAGGACAACCAAAATTGGAACCACACCAGGAATCCATACGACGTACACAGTCTCTGCCAGAGCACGGGGACGCACATGGGAGGAAGCACTTTCCCTGTCCCCGAGGATAATGCTCCCTTATTGGCATCACCCTCAAAGAAACACGACGGCCACGCCAAATGCAGTCCGAAGACGGGTCAGAATCAACACAGAGACTCGCTTCTCTTGCATATTGACCTGCGGGAGGTCGGACGCGTGACGACGAGTCTATTTCCCAAGCATGACCGTGTGCGCATTCCGCTTTGGAATCGGCACTCGCGAAACATGGGTGGTCGCGCCAAATGGGGACGCCGAGAAGACATGACGTTGAAGAGCGTTTTCTTTCATCCAATGGACCTGTGCCACACGCGAGGTGACGAATCCTGAGCGCGATCGCTGCTCATCAAGGACTCGCGAAAACATAGGTGGCGCGCCAAATGGGGGTCCGCCGGGAGACTCGGGATTCCAAGTCTTTTTCTTGCGGTGGATCGATGTATGTATGGAAGCATACGAGCCCAGCTCTCGAGCGTTGGCGATCCCATACTGGGAACAGGCTCGAAGAAACCCAACGGGTACGCCGAATGCGAGAGCCAAGATGTCAAGTTTCTTTGTGTTCAATTGATCGAGGATCCTCGGCCAGATGGCGCACTTGGGCACGGGACCCTGCGCCGAGCAGGATGTACGTGTCGTACGAGCCAGAGAAGAAAAAGGGTAGGCACTGTGTGTGGCGTATATACTGGACGGTCTGTGGAGAAAACGTTTCTGATGTCGCGGTTGCCAGGACTGGTAGCACTTATACAATCGGATGACGGAGTTTTGAAAGAACCTAGCTAACGGCTTGTTCCAGGTGGACAGGTGCCAGGAAATGATTCCAAAGATGCGTGAACGGGACAACGTTGGCGGCCATCGCGTTGTAGAACTCGATCGTAAAGCCCCTCGGTGTGATATGAATCTACGTGAAGTCGGAGAGGGGGGAGGTAAGGGAGGTTTGAGGTGTGTTTCAATTTACCGCCGACACAGCATGGTGTCAGCAGACGCGCCATCAGGTATATTAGCGTGAATGCCGGTGAGCAGACTTAACACACCTGATCCAGGAACCGAGGCCTATTAGGCTAGGGCCAAGAGATGTCGCTGGGGTCTACAGACGACGAGCTCGAGGCAAAGCTCGAACGTGCAGAACGTTCCTTTTCTACAGAAGGACGCAGCAAGCAAGTAGCATGCGTTCGGGGCGCAAAAGGTGTACTGGGCGGGCCGGAAGCACAAAAGGAGCAAAGGATACGACAGAAACCAGGTTCAAAGAAGCCCGAAGGACGCTGTTGAGAAGGTCTGATAGGATGAAGTGTGCCTCAGACCGTAATTGGGAATGTGGGGAAATAAAACGGAGGTATTCACGACAGACGGCTGGAGAGCGATCATGAGTCTCCAGGGTCCTGATGTCGAGCGAGAAGCTACAGAGCAGACCAGATGGAGGTTCGCCCCCGACCTTCTGTCGTCCAGGGATGATCGGACGCAGTAAGCGCCAGGTGGAAGGAAGGAAGAATGAGATTTGGGACTGGAGACAGTGGGAACGGACCCGGACACACGGCTCATGGGTTTGGCAAGTGCGGGAAACGGCAATAAGGGAGCTTAGGCACGGACCATCGAACAGGCCTTTGGTGCGCAGTATCAGCACGGCGACTCAAGGTTGTTGATTAGGTACGTTTTTGCGTCTGCCAAGGCCTGAAGCTCTGTCGCGCCGGAGCTTCTGCGCACCCCACAGTGCGGGGCAAACGTTTCGGCCTGGACTATCCTCCACGATGATCGGGCCATATCAAAGCAGCTTTTGAAATACCAGGGAGTTTATGAGGAGAATTGCGTCGACGAGATCGGTCTTGACTGGGGCAGATTGCATAGAAGTACAAGTTTGTGGCATTGTTCATTGAGCGCTCGGAGATAAGGACAGAAAGATGGCGGACGCGTTGATTTCGGACCCGACAAGCTATGCAGCCATGCGTTTGTCATATGTATCGAACATATGAACAGCCTGGTATGTCCTTGGTAAGCATCGTCTGTCCATGACGATGTCCAACTTGAGAATCCGAAGAATATCGCTCGGCTTTTTCGCACCAAAAGTCCTTGACTACCGACTTGAGAAAAGCGTAAAGCCGAAGAGCAGCGGAATCTGAATGAGTTTTCAAGCACAGAAGAGAGGTCGCGAAGTTTATCCATGCATCAGGGGTGCTGCCCCTGAGCAAGGAGGCTGGTAAAACGAGGACGCCTTGAACAAGTAACTGAGATCCGGGCCGCAGAAGGATGTTGAATCGCGAGCAACGCACATCGGGGAGACGTCGAGGGTCATGACAAGCATGCGACCTACTTGAGAGCGGATAGACGGTATGTAGTCTGTGAGTGTGTGATGTGTTCAAATTCTTCTCAGCGGCAACGGAAGTGGGAAAAGTGCTCCCGTGCACCGGAGAAGTGAGTTCGATCCCCTCGCTGTTAAGGGTGGATGTATCCCGACCGTTGCCATGTGTGTCAAATTCACTTTTGCTGCTGGTGAACTTGACTGTCGACCACGCCGAAAAAAGATTCGTATCCTTCGGCGACACTGGTCGTAGCCTGTAGAAGGACGAATAAGGACGTCACGACGTTGTAGCTGGAAGTGGTAATAGCGGCCCCAGGGCCGGGGACCAACTTAAAATATGGACAGGGGCTGCGAAGCACAGGCTTTAGTGACGGGCACCCCAGGCTTGCGTCGTTCATGCGGGGAAAGTTAAATAGTTCGCGGGATGGTGAAGGATGACGATCATCAATTGAGAAGTGATTGGCCCTGATGGGCGACATCCAATGTGAAAAATGCACAGCACGCCCTCTTTGGGTGAGGCGGTGGCTAGTGGTATGATGAGAAGGCATCCCACGAGTATGTGAAGGGTCAGCGAATCTTCTTGTCTTCCCTATTGACTCCGTTGTTTGGTTCTATCCGCGTCAAAACCGCCCTGGGTAAACCCGCCATGAGGAGAGGGTCGTGCACATTCCACCCGGCGCCACGAAGACAATTGGCGAAGTCTGGAAAGTCCTGAGCACACTTCCGAAGGGTCGTACGGATGAGCGAAACGGCGTCATCACTACTGCTGTCGTATTTCTCCGTGGCCAGCGTTGCACAGAGATCGGCCGCATGAGCCCACGCCCTAAGCTGGTCATCCCCGCTGTAGCCTTCTTTGAGCAAGATATGCAGGTGGATGGGGCCCTCGCGAACGAAGGTCTGGACATCACGGCCAGGGGATTGTCGTAGAGATTGATGGCTACCCCATAACAGATACCGCTCCTGGTCAAAGACTTCCAACAAGCGAGCAGGGAAATGATGCGGAAAGACGTCGGAAAAAGACGAGCCAATGGTGCAACGTCCAATCGTGCGGCCGTTTGCGTCGCGGAAAACGTCAGGCTGTCCAAGGATGTTTTCGAGCTTTGCCACCTCGGCGGGCAACGGTACCCTGCTGCCGCCTGATAATCTATACATCTTCCAAGCGATCCCTGCACGCTGTCGGTTCAGGGAGCGCAGTTCGAGACCTCGTACTCCGAGGTAATTTATGATGAGGTGAAGTCCCACCAGGAAAAACAGGGCTCCATACGTGAGCCGAGGGGTGTCTAGACGCGGCACGATGAGTGTGCCAAGCTAGAGCAGAGAAGTCAAGTCAAGTCCAGTCACAGTGTTTATGATGCGTTGTGACGCTTACCAGCACGCCGATGAGCGAAAGTACAGTCTCCTTACTCGAGTCTTTGGCGTTCAGATCCCCAACATCACCGTTCCCATTCAGGGGCGTCGCAAAATGCAGAGTTATAGCGGCCTTGGAGCCGCCTGCCAGAACGCCGCAGAGAGCCTTGAATGATGCGCTCAGACAGAGTGCGCCAATGCGGAGCCCTGGTATACGGATTGGCAAAGATGAAGAGATTGACAAAGGCGAAAGGGTGTCTAGAATGACTGCGGCATCATTGAGAACATCTGCAAGAAACCGGTAGGTCTTCGCTTCTGGGACCAGCGAGGATCCAAATGCGTATGCGCCGAGTATTGCTGAGTAGAAGCCGTCAGAGATCTACACGTAGCGTCCCAAAGCCGTAGGATTTAGAAGGGCGTCTGACTGACTGGTGAGGCGATTGCAAACATCTTGCACGATAGAAAGTAGGAGGGCATGCGTAGCCGTCGCTGATGGGTCGCCGACGCCGAAGCCTAACAACAATCTCAACAGCAGTACGTGATCAGCGGATCGAAGACTACCTTCGAGGACGGCTCTAGACGACAGAAGCCCCGCCAGAGAGTTACAAAATGCCTGCGAAGCATTGAGGACCTGGTAGCTAGCTTTCTCGTTCGCTCAAATTCGTCCCGCATGAGACTGGTAAACGCGTAACACACCGAAGATAATCTGAGCGATAAGCCGTTAAGTACCCAGAACTGCTGCAGCTATATGACAGAGGCACTTACCTGGTGACACACTGTTTGGGTAGCCCGAAGGAAGGAACACCTTCGTCAGCAGTCCTTTTACATGACGTCGACTGGTATGCTCGCTCCGGTCAGGGATTACTTCTGTCTGCTCCAAGCTGGGGTGTCACATGTGAAAGCTGACCGCGCAAACGCATACCTTATTATTGCTCACAAAGGTTCTGCGGTAATGACCAGCATCATCTTTCTCGACCACGATACAATTTGGGACCATAGGTCTGTGAACTTGAGACGGTGGAGAAGAGTAGCCTGAGGTTTCAAGTTCCAAATTGGAGCCTTGACTGGAGCAATTCAGTTGCAGACAATGGTATCCAAAACGGGTTTCTTGCAGGGCGTCAAAGTCCTAGCATAAAAGAGTGACGACCAACAGGATAACTCTTTCAGGCAGAACAGGGCAGGTATTGGAGGAGATGGTCAAGTTCCGGCGCGTTCGAACTTCGTGGCTGCGTGGCACGCCGCCGCCGCAGAAACCAGGTCACGTTCCACGATGGTGTCATGTTTGTTTCAGAGCTTCCTGAAAAACACGGCGCGCAGTGATGGAGAAATTCCGGAAACCAACCGTTGAACCGAGGGTATCTCGCCTGCCAAGCACGATACGTACTTCCCAGGATACGGAGTCAAAATTTCGCCGTGGAATGGCTCTGATTACCAGAGCGCTCCAAGGCAAATGACAGCGAATTTTTGGTTCAGGTGCGCTTCTCAAGGCAATACGGGCCAGTATGATAGACGATGAAAGCGACTTGCGTCCATACATGCCAGCCTAGATTTTGCGCTGAAAACTTGCATGCGGGTTTTGTTAACGTACTTGAGTTGAGAGAGGTGGTGTTCAAAATCAAGGAAGAAAACGAAGCGACGACATATATATTATCGGGCTTCAGGAGCGTCCGGCACTGCGAGAATCTGGCGAGAATCATCGACAACGGGCAGAGCCTTGCCGTGCTTCCGTCGCTGCGACGATAGATGTCCCGCAGGATTTCGCGGAAGTGTTACATCTAGAGTCCGAGGACCAGAAACCGGACGTTTGTCTCGGCGCAGGGAGACTAATTGGATGACTTCGACATTCTCCAAGAAACAATTAACCAGTGACGAGATGGATCGTGAACAGGGGGTTATCAAGGGCACTCGGAATATCAGGGGAAAATAGAACGTGTTCGAACATGCATACGAAACCTCTGCGCTCGACTCGAACGAGCGGCCGCTGCATATCCTCCGCGAGTATCAGTCGAGAATATGTGCTGCGTCATTAGAGCTTCGAACGAGCGACCGCTCTTAGGCGTGGCTACCGTAGACACAGGAGGTGACTGATTATGGTCTGGCAGCGACAAACCGAGCGCAACCGCGAAAGCGAAAGATACGCCGGAGGAAGGCCGGCGTTCCAAAGTCCCCACATAGAGAGCTTATTTGACGGGGCCCGTAATACAGGAGGTCGATCCCTCTGCCTTTCCAGATTAGGTCTCGAGACGTGATGCTGTACTGTCAAGCTGTCGAGGATGGCTTTGTAACAGTCTTCGCTTAGCTGGCAATCGACTGGCAAAGTGACAAGTTCTCATTGTGCGTTGAGAACTAGATCTCAATTAGGGTATTTACACGACCAAGCGTGGTAAGTATCGCGTCAAAAACAAAAGTCCTGGGTACGCCAACGATGAGATTGAGGCGACAGGCGCGCGCAAACACACGGTGCGCGCAGCGTTGGTATGCGAAACAAGCCAGGAAGTGCCACAGGAGGCATGGTTCCCCCGTTGCATTTTAGGCTAGCACTGCAGCGAGCATGACGTCCCAGGAAGCCAAAACGGGGCCTAGACATGTAAAGGAGCACCAGGCAGTGACTGCGGAGACACTGACACGTCAGCGCCCTTGTTCAATCTCAGTGCACGAGAAGTGGCCAAATGTGGTGCTTCAAGCTAAAATTTGAGAAGGATCGATCCTGGATGTTGGTATGGGGCAGTGATAAGTGCGTCGTGGTCGACACGATTTTGCCTGGCGGGGCAGACTACGGAGATAAAGCGGTGGGTCGTGGAAGTTTTGAGAAAACGATGGAACGTGGGGTCGCGCGGGTGCCGAGGGCCGAGACGCTCACGCAAGCAACGCAGCCGGTGCGGAGCTTACGTCAGCACGCCACCCGCGACGACGAGGTTTTGTTTTACTCTGTTCCCCACCAAGTTCAACCCACCATGCTCGTCGACAATCCCATCCAACACCCGTCCTATTTTGCAAGTTCGTCCTTCAACGACTTCAACGACATCTTCAACACAGACCTCTTCGCCGCCGATGCCGCCAGCAGCGGCAACAGCAGCAACTACCCCGCCACTGCTTCCTCCTCCCGCGCCTCGTCCCCCCAGTCCCCCTTCCAATCCACCCTCCTCACCCCTCCCCAGCCCGTCCCCCCGCCTTCCTTCCCGGAGTACAGCCCCAGCTCCTTGTTCAACTTTCTCGAGGATGAGCCCTCCAAGCAGCTCGATCCCATGGGCCTCCCCATGTCCTCGACCGCGCCGTACGATTTCGTGACTCACTTTGGCTTCGGCCCCGATATGGGCGGCATAGATGCGGGGATGGGCATGGATATCAATATGGATGTCTCTGGGCTCAACACCAGCTCTATGACACTCGTCTCGGAGCAGATGGGCATCGATCCGCAGCTCGTGGGCACGCCTTCTGCGATCAGCGATAATGGCGAGGAACAAGAGCAGCAGCACGACGATCAGAGCGCGGATGCGGATGAGAGTGCCTCTCCGTCGTCGAGCTCGTCTGCGCCGTCACCGCCCGTCGCCAAGAAGTCAAGGGGTTCGAAGAAGACAAAGGAGAAAGAGAAGGAGGCGGAACAGGAGCAGGAGCAGGAGAAGCTCACGCTTGTCATTCAGCCCGTCAAGGTCGGTGGCCACGGCAAGGCTCGCAAGGGCACTGTGCAGAGTGGCGGCGTCGTCAAAAAGGCGGCATCTGCGGCTCCGGCAGTCGCCACAAACAACAAAGAGAACAGCAGCGTTTCCACCCTTCCTCCCCCAACGTACAGACATCCTTCGACGTTTACCCCGACCAACATCTATCCGCCGAAATCGGCTCAACCCGCTAACGGCGAGAAAGATGGAGATGAAGAGGAGGACGAGCTGCCCCAAGACTGGCGCCCTCCTCCCGAAGTCTTTGCGAAGATGACCAGCAAGGAGAAGCGTCAACTCCGCAACAAGATCAGCGCCCGCAACTTCCGCGTCCGCCGAAAAGGTGCTCTACTTCTTTCTCTCGCTGCCTCCTTTTTCGCGCATATATTGACCTCTATCGCTTCAGAGTATATCTCCACCCTCGAAGGCGACATCGCTGAGCGCGACCGCCTTCTCGACGCTATCCGCTCCGAGCTCGGGTCGACGCAATCCGAAAACTACGCCCTCCGCCAGGAGATCGCCGCGCTCAAGCGTACGCTCCTAGAGGGCCGCGGCGTCAGCGTTGGAAGCGCGGACGAGTTCCCGCTTCTCAATCTCCCTCCGCCCGCGCCCCTCCCCGCGCAGAGCGCCGCTGCCTCCCTCGCACTCGCTCAACAACAGCAGCAGCAACAGCAACAGGAGGCGCAGGCGCCCGCATCACCGGCGCCGGCTACCGCGAACACCAACACGACGGCGCAGCAACTCCTCACTGCGAACACGCAAAAGGACACCAGTGCGAACGGGCGCTTCTGGGCCGGCGTCAGCGCGAGCGGCAACGGGATGCGTCTGGGGATGGGCGGGATCACGCCTGTGCACCGCGTGGTGCTCCCCGAGGTGTCTGTGGCGGATCTCCTCGGGCAGTTCGGCGGCCCGAATGCGAATGCGAACGCACACCCGAAGCAGGAGAAGCTGCAGGAGAATATGAACCCGATGTTGAATGGCCCTGGCGTGGGCAAGACGGGAGGTGGAAGCGATGTGAAGACGACGCTTGGGTTCGAGGGCTTCGCGGATGTGAACCCGTTCACGATGAAGACGCTGGATGCGTACGTGTTTTTTCTCTCGCTGGGGAGGCCGAGAGCGGATTGCTGATAACTCCTTTTTCTTTTTTTACAGGTACCGCATGCATTTGTGGGGAAAGATGGCGCAGCAGCATCATGCACACCAGGCGGCGCTGCATCAACAACAACATCAACAGCAGCAGCAACGGAGCGAGCACAAGTCGCAGCAGCCGCACCTCACGGGCCTGGCGTCGTCGCTCCGCCCTGCGTTCTTCGCCGCGCCCACGTCGATCAGTGCCCTACTGTCTGGCAAGCACTCGCCGTCGTTGCCGCCGTACACCGCCCCCTCCTCCCCGCCGCCGCCGTATCAGAGTGCGCCGGGCAGCCCGGTGTTGGGGCTGGGACTTGGCAAGGGGAGTGTGTTGGAGAAGCTCGAGCGGGAGAGGGAGAGAGAAAGGGAACGGGAGCGGGTGCATGTGCAGCAGAGAGAGAGGGAGAAGGACGCGCAGACGGCCGTGTATGCGGCGTTGGCAAGTCAGACGCTGCTGCGCAAGCTGGGGAGCGCGTTTTGGGATGCGTTTTCGGGGGCGAGCTCGTCGTCGAGTTCGAGTGGAAGTGGTGGCGGCAGTGGAAGTGGAAGTGGCGCGGCACCGAGGTCGTGGGATGCGGAAAAGGTGCGCAGGGTGTTGGAGGGCAAGGCCGTTGTGCGGGTTGTCGATGTCGAGGAGGCGGCGCCGGCGAGGGTGTCCAGCCCTACCGCGAGTGCAAGTACGAACTCAAGCGCTGGTACTGGTGCGGCGAGGTCGAGTTCGCCAGAGTGTGGCGCGAGGAGATGTTGCACGGATATCTTGGAGGAGAGTATGAGGAGTTTGACGCTTGGAAAGAAGACGTGAGGGTCGTAATGTTTCGGTTTCTTCTGTCGTGCTCCAGGTACGTCTCTATCTTGTGTGTTTGTGGTTAGGTACTGACGGCTTGGTCCTTAGAATGAAGAATCATATATCTAAGCAACGAGAAGCTGTACTTGTGCCCGTGCACGCAAGCACGTAGCCTTTTTCCCGTTTTTCCCCTCGTTGGTGTATACAAGATACAAGAAGAGATCATATAATACTCCTCTCTTGACACTTTCTTCGGTTTGCCTCTACGCTTCGCTTTCATATCCCCGCGCATCAATATAATGCTGCACCCACTCTCCTTGTTTCGTCCCTTTTCGTCGTCTCTCCTCGCATCGTTCGCTGCGTTCGTCGATCGAACTCTACTCTCCTCCCCTCCTTCCTCTAGTCCAACTGTTCCTTCTAGCTCGTTATGCATCGCTTTCCCCTCCCTAGCTTTCCCCTCCCTCATAATCCAACCTCGCACTGAGCGCTTGGGCACATGCATTAGATCCCTTGCACCTCCTCCCCCCTACTCATCCTCAAAGATCATCGTCGATCTTTTATTTATCTAGTGCTTACCCCACGTACCAACATACTTAGCATACTCTCAGCATATTCGTTTTTACCTCGGTCGGCGTCGTCGCCTACGTACGGACTGTACGTAGATGAACTATGAACCTGTGCAAAATTTCAGTGAACTGAGGGGTAGCGAACAGTCCTCGTTCTTTATATCAGTGAAGCATTTCCCGTCGCAAAACCCCTCGACCTTCGATGTGTCACTGGAGACAAGTGACCGTTGCTGTTTTGCTGCTCTTTGACTGCAGGTAGCGATGGAGGCCGGACATGGCCATTTTCGTCCGTTGATCTAGAAGCTGAACTTCCTGAACTAGTTGGCAAATCCGTCTTTCTCGTCAGCGCGTCAGCGATTCCTCATCTTCAACCATAATCTGTCTGACATAGAGATGAGAGCCCCTCGCGTGCGCCTTCATCGCCGACTCGAGGACCGTGTATATCGTACATTTTAGTAGGAATTACAATCTCGTTCCAATATGACGCTGATCACACTTCAAGCTCCTTCCGCCACTCACTGCGAGGCTTGGATGCATGCTCCTCGACAGCAATCGCAGCAGCATGCGCAAACGTCCCGTCGTCGTCGTCTAATTGATACGGCACGTCAGTCAGCTATCGTGAGCTCGCAAGGACACCAGGACGTACAGTATTTAAGTGAAGCCTGGATTTCCAACGGATTATCGAGGTCTGGTTCGAGAAGAAGCCCGTAGATCTGGGTGAATATCTCTTTCAAAGTGATATCGGACGCCCAAAGGCGACCAAGTTCTGCAATGCAAACTTTCCCCTGCTTGGAGACCTAGAAACCTTCCGGTCTAAGGGAATGCAACGACGTCGATGTAGACATGCGACGCACGTTTGGATGCAAGATAAAGGTTACAAATCTGATTTCCGGGGGATCGCGAGGGTATTCCGCGGGGAGATCGCACGTCAACAAGAAGCATCCGCCCTTGTAAGGGCATTGATCAATATCGTCTGGCGCCTGGTGCATTGTCAGGCACGCATTCTCTGTATTCCGTTCTCTCCAATGCCGATCATACCTGAATGACGACCTTGAGGAAAGACATGTCTTCGTCGTTGACATATACGTCTATCTGCGGGTGAGGATCCGTGACGAGGGCGGTAAGCTGCCAACACACCAGGTAGCCGTCAATAACTTGTGTGGAGATATGTTGGCCCTCAGCTTACCTCGCGCATTATTCTCTTGGTTCGATCATTGCTGGGCGCTGGCACAGTGGCTTTTTTTACGTCCCTGACCGGCTCTTGTAGTCTGGGGTGCGGGGCGCGTTGAGGGTATCGATCAATCGTTACAATGTCGATCGGAAAGGCATGCAGCGACAATGTGTATAACGAACGCGACATTCCTCCTTGGGCCTTGAGCCTCGGCGGACGCTCGGCAGAGTACATCATAGTCTCTAGGTCCTGTGGCGATGCGTTTTAGGCACGGCATGTAAGTCAGGATACAGGACCACCCACGAAAATGCTCAGTGCGTCCCCGAGCGAGGTCTTCGGGAAGAAACGGTATCCACCTGGTTCTTAAAATGAGTCCTGACGGCAAGTTATGCAGCGAAGTGGCAGACCGGTCGCAGCGGAGAACGCGTGGAGAACTCTGGAATGAGTTTGCCCAACCTGTATGGAATCAACGATGATGTTGTCCCTTTGCAGCGCGAAGCCGACTTCATCAATACCACACTTCGAGCTTGTATCTTCACCGTCCGAGACGACGACGATCCTTCGACGAAGATGTGATAGGTCTCGACCATAAGCTACCAAGCAGCTCCGGGCAAGATCCAGCGCGTCGTACATCGCCGTGTCTCCCCGCGCTTCGACTGCGTCCAGCTGCAGTCGGAAGTTTTCGAAGACCGCGGTCAGCTGCTGCGTAATGCGAGCTTGGTCGGAAACTTCCAACACGTCGTGCATCAGTGCCATTAGATTTCGTCTATGGCATTACTCACATATTACGAGACCAAGTACCAGAGACACAGAGGTGTCAAACGAGCTCTGGATCAAGATGTTAGAAGAAAAGCGGTGTTAAGTGGCTCGAATGATCCTCACTGCACGGTTGAGAAAATTGTTGAATAGCACTTTCATCAATTCCAATCGCGAGAGGCTCCGGCTTTCCTCGCGGACAGCGAGCGAACCCTGCGGAGTCCCTTGCCACCAGTCACACGCTAGAGTAGGGTATCCGCCGACCCTGGAATCGATTTCGACCGAAGTTCCGAATTGATGACCATCGCCAGCATCCCAGAGGCCATGCCTTTCCTCTTCATTGACGAGTGCATCGTTATATGAAGATGCGGGAATGCTTACCATAATTGAATTTCGGACAGCCGATCGCCATTCGGGGTGAGAATACGGCTGATGAGGGCCAGTACTGGTGCATCAGCAGGCAGCAAGAATGTTTGCGTCTCATCAGAGCCGGGGAATGTGACGACGATTTCGTGAAGCTTTCGAGAGTGGGGCACGAGTCTAGAGAGTTCAATTGTCCCTCCGTTCCCCAAGTCTGTCGATCCGATTGGCAGAGTGGTTGAATCATTGATTTCGGTCTTCGAAATACTCATCCGTACGGTGAAAGATGAATATCTCGCGTGAGTGGCCCGGTTCGCCAGACTATAGAGAGTACGAGTTGGAGCCTGTGCGGGAAGCTTCCAAGATGAGACTGTCCCGTTATGGTTGAGCGTGACCGTGATAGTGTCGGCGTATGGACCATTCGAATTCAATTCGTTCAGGAGGTCGCGACCTTCCACCTTGAAATGCAAGGTCAACTCGTGATCAAATCTGACCAGTGCTTGACGTTCGGATCTTACCCACTGTGCTCTCCACGTCTGCGTATTTGATGTGAAAGAGAAGGACCAGCGGCTTAGAGAACTTGCGGGGACTGTGGTCAAATCTCCGGTGCTATGGACACGAAGCTGAATTCGAGGACTGCCGAAGAGACGCCAGGACTCACGTCGGATCGACCAAATTTCTCGGAACATCATATGGCGCTGCTCCCACAGTTGGAGTGCGTTGAAAATCTCGCAAGAAATCTTCAAAGAAGCGGAGCATAATTGATCTTTGGCTGTCGACGGCTGACGCGAAGCACGCGAACTGAGGTAAACATGAGCCGTCAAGTATAGGCACAGGATTTTCGGCAGACCAGGACTAATCGACGCCTGTTGCTGAATCCTATTCCTTCGGAGTGAATCCTGAGAACTTCTCGACGAGCTATGGTACCAAGGTGGGTTATCACTTCATTTGAAGATAGCTCGCCCTGACTGCGCGTCAGTCGCGGCCGTATGAGTACTTAGATACGAAGCTGTACCTCGATCAAGGACTTCCAGGCCAAGTGGCAACTTTCGTGTTGTTCCTTGACGAAGTCCCTTCCTACATGTGAGACAGTAAAGTTGAAGACACGACCTGCAGATCGATGGGCAGGGGCAATTTACGTACCACCGAGGAGGACAGCGGCAGCTGTATAGTTCTTGACGACATCAGTCACAGCCTTCGAGGCCTCTGCGTCGTAATTAAATGTTGGAGTCGAGCCTCCGGTGGAACCGGAACCCCCAACGGCAGACTTTTCGTTCATGGACTGGCTGAGGTCCAGACACAACACGATTGCCTATACAACATATCAGGCAGTCAAGACTCAGAAAAGGAATGAAGAATACTTCGTCGGGCGTGCGAGCCTTGGCTGGAATGCCTCCGAATCGATCAATCTCCCAGGTACCTTCAAGTTGCCTGGATTCGATGATCTTTTGCAGTGCGAATTCCACGGCATTCACATCGACTTCCGTATCACCACCGACCCTGAAGAGTTGCGTGTGAAGGAAAAGAAATTCCAGGACAACAAGAGACATACGTGGGCCTGAAGAAGTTGACATCGCGGTTGGTGCCACAGCCTCGACCAGTGAAAACGGCAAGATAACCCTGAAGGCAATCTTAGTCATCAGCTCGACAGCGATTGCTCGAAGAACGTCTCGCACTTCTTCATCTAGAACGATCTGCGGCGGGACGACCGCTGGGGACTTGAGTTCCAATGGCCCACGAGCAATCAAATCGGTCTCGTTTGTTTCTCTGATCGCATTTGAAAAGTTGCTGCCAGCCCTCTCCAGAGACCTCGGTCGAGTTAAGGGCCAAATGTCATGCAGACGCAAAGCATAGATTTCTGAGCCGAAGAACTCGCTGGTCTGAGCAAGAACTTGACGAAGTTCGCTTTGGCTCAGGTCAGCCACAGACCTTTCCTCCACTGCGTATTGCGGCCGGTAAAGAACTCCTCCAGGGATAAAATGAAGCGCGGCTGTCCGATCGACGACTGCACAAGAGTCAAGCAGAACTGGATCAACCAACCGTTTCTGCGACAATGAGCAGACTAGGGAGAAAGATTCCAAAATTCTAAACCTCGTCGTTTCCGTGGCTTTGACTGTCAAAATATGGCCAAGAAAAATTCTAGCCTAGAAGACCATTGTGGATATGTCAAAATGAGCATAAGTAGCCGTGATCGTTTTACCCACCGTCTCGAATCGCCGAGCAGGATTGATAGCAACGGGAACTGGCGCCGTGCTCGCGAAGTCTTTCAGAGAGCGAAACAACGCCTCGGAAAGGGCTGCCTTTTCCTGCGGCTGTAACGTCGCATTGAGCAACAACAGTCCTACTAGAAGATGACACAGATCAGAGCGCGCATGTGGGCAGACCGATGCATACATACACGCTCGCACGGCAGGAGGAAAGCGGGTGATCCCGTACAACGCAGCAAGGACTGTGTTTTCGGAGGCAATGCCTTTCTTACTGATGATGTGACTGAGAACGAACAGGGAGGATAGAAGGGCTGCCATTCCACGATTCGTCTGAGGAGTGGAGGGCTGCCAAGCCGGACCGAGCAGATAGGTTGACTGCTTCGACACTCCGACCGCACGATGTGCTGGCGTGTGTTCAGGATCATAGCACGTTCGCTTGACGACATAGAGTGTGACGGTCGCGTTGCCGCACAGATCGTCCGAACTAGAGCCTAACAGTTCTGTCAGCCTCGTACAGCCACAGACCATTACCGGCAATTGTGCAGTGTGGAAATCGATGCAAAAGTGCCTAATCCTCTTCCGCAGTGGGCTTTCGGATAAAGAGCCTTTTGCGGGAAACGGAAAACGACGGTGATCTGGATTCAAGTGGAAAGCCGAAGGACAAACGCTGACGAGAGTTGTCCAAGTGAAGGAAACAGTCCTGGAAGCTCCGGGTGAGCTAGAACCAGACAGGGATATAAGGTACGACGAACTCGGTGGCAGGGTCTCTTGCGTGAATCCTTAGGGACAGACCACCCAATTGTGAGAACCTTGCTGCTAGGAATTCTTCGACCAGATTGAATACTACATCGCTTGTCAACCGAGACAAGGTGCCACTAGCGGGGAGGTAAATCAACGGAATAGGTATCCTATCGATTTTATCGCCATCCCACACGAGAATGATGCTGGGCAGGTGGTGATCGAAGGGAATTGCCTCCCGGTGGACGTTCATAAGGGAACATCCTGAAGGGCATCCAACCGGGCTGGAATCTTTGCGAGGGCCGAGGCAATGTGCGTGGTGCACGTGGCCACATCCAGCGTTCTGCAGATGTGCAAGATCAGAACTGGTGGTGAACCTGGCACGAGACGCCTACCTGGACGACTGGGCAGTGCATTATGGAGTCAGGCTTGATGTCGCTCTCTTGCGCCTTCTCGAGGCATGATGGACATAGTTGAGCTAAACTGGTTTGAACTCTCGGCGAAACAGTCCGGAAAGATAGAAACGATACCTAGTGCATCCGTACATACGGAACAGTAGGGCTCGCGAATCCCGCGGACTGCACCTGGAACTTGTCAATGCAGTGCACAACGATCGCGCTATGAACCTACCAGTAAGAAGTTGAGCGTGGGAGTAAGGGCAGCCGTCGTTGGAGCACTTCGTTCCGTCGACAGTAAAGCGACAGTGTAACGTGGAGAAAAGACCATGCTGTTCCACCTCTCGTGCGATGGCGCAGCTACAAGAGCTTGTGGTCGCGTGGTCGCATGGGCCATCGTCAAGGGCGTCATCGTCGGAGATCCACCCAAACATACGCGCTGCTTCACGTCGGAGGGCTGACTACAGATACCGCGATTAACGTTGTTGGCGAAGCACACACCCAGAGCCGGAAGATGTCGCTTACCACAGTCGTGTTCCCGCTGACAAACTCTGCGTCGAACGCGAGCATGCCGTTGGTAGGCTCTGTACTCTCCGTCAAGGTTTCTTTAGCATATGCGCGAGCTAAGTCTGCAGTGACTAGACGGATCTGAAAACGAGCAGGTTCCTTGCGTTCCTCCCCCTCAGCTTGACCCATTGGCTTCGTGGGAGGCAGGCTGCGATAAGAAGGAGGGGGCGTCGATCGTTTCGTAGACGGCTCATTCGACGCGGGAACTGAAGGCTGTGGTGCAGCAATTTGCGAAGGAGAGGAATCTGGAGAGTTAGTTGGGCCGGTGACGGCCGTCTGGGTGTTGTGTGGTCTTGCAGTTACAACATCGGAATCCAGGATCACGTCCACGGCGCTGTACGATAATTTAGCGATAGAGCGGCATATGTCGGTAAAGTGCTTACTCCTGACCACGCAGTTCGAAGCCGTCTCCAACCTCGAGCCTTACGGCTTGTTCACCCACTGTTTCCGCGATTTCATGGGCAAGCGCACTGTTAGTGGCTCCCCCGTCAATAGAAACCTACGGAGGGGTGAGATAATGCAAAAGGCAGTTCAATGCTTCACTCACGGCAAGTTTCAAGTCTTTGCTTCCTTCCCGTTTGAACACCACTAGAATCCGCCGCTTTGGTGACATCGTGGGGAGGCAATCGTTCCTGAGAAGGCTTGCAGCGTCTTTTATAGTGAGCTGTGACTGATTAGCGCCGAAGGTCATGCGACGTTGCCGTTAGACGCTAAGTGGTGACGCCCTTGGGGTGGCCACCGAACCCCTGATATAAGTTAACAAATGCAACCATGAGCAAGAGACACGTGCATAGCAACGACCGTCACACAAGGATGAGCTCTGTGGATCGCTCAAAGAAGCGTACTGACGCGGGGTCCACATCTTGGTTTGCTGATAGAGCCGCCGAGCGATTTTCACAACCTGCCACTGATTATCTCTTGATATTGAGAGTTGGCATAATAATTCGGTGCGGTTCACAGAACAAGACGATCCTTGCGACTGCAGGGTATGTATGTGAAGAACGCGATTCTTCCTGAGTGTGGTGGACAGCCGGCGGAGAATCTCGATCCGGTCAATTGAGTATTTGTACCTGTCTGACAGTGGCTTCTACGCATCCTGACGGCGACTTGGGGGCGACTGCGGCAGACTTGATGCACCCAAACGCCACATCTGTTACTCGCGCCTTCCGACTTTCCACGCCAGTCCGACGCCCTGCACCCTCGTAAGCTCTTCTATAGCCTTCTTAGCAAGCGAGTCTGCGAGCCGATTGAACTCGGGCCGGATGTACCAGAATCCAACGTTGATACCCTCGCGCTCTACAAACGCAACGACCGCATCGAGTCTCCTGAATAGATCAAGGTTCACAGTCAGCTGACCACTCGAGGTTTTCTAGCCGCCAGCCTGGAAGTATGAATGGGAAACGCGCATACATGAGCATTCTTCGTCAGATGGGAATCACAATGCAACGTACCCTCCAAACTGGGGACCTCTCAGGGATGACTTTGACAATGTACTCCGAATCTGTGGCGATCACCCATTCTGGACCAGTCTTCTGTTCTTTGGAGTGCTTGCGCCTTGGCTCCTCCGTTTCGGACTCCGCCAATCTGAGCCTCTCCAGTGTCTCGATACTAGCCGCGAGGAGCTCAGCGCGTTGATTTGTCCTCGTCGGGTCAGCAAGGTCCATGTCGTCGTCGACAGGAATCGACCATTGGTCATAGTTGAGACCCAATTTGCCTATGGCTACTCCAATGCCAGCTGTGGCAGAGTCCTTTCTGTTGCTCAGGCACGCGCCGTCTGTGAAAGCGATGCGATAGTGGTGACAGATTTTTTCAATCCAATCGCGGTGTTGGCAGCAGAAGACAAAGAAACGGCTGCAGTACTCGCAGTGGGCGGCAAGCTCAGCGGTCACGAAGTTCGTGTCGAGATTGTGGCAGAAGAACAGGCGGTGTGAGACGATGCTCTGTGCACGGCATACCTCCTTGGCCATCCTCTGAAAAGTTATCGCTGTGTCCATATCTGTCAAAGGCTTCCTCCAGAAAGCTGTGGCGGCATGCATGTCGTAGGGAACGTAGCGCGTACCTGGACAACTTGAAGAGCTAGAAACGTGCGAAGGAGTTGAAAAGGAGCTCCTAGAAGAACGTCGAGATGAGAGAACGAAGACAGGAGAAGCGTTTCAAGCAGACAGGAAATGCTACTTACCATGCTGAGCATTTCAAATCCCTCCCGATTACTTATTAGTACATAACACGTAGGTCATGTCCTTTCTCAGAGACAGTCCGTGCGATCTCCTCCGATGTGTGCGCCCTGGGATCTCATTCTCCGGAGCATTTTCCGTTGTTCACTCTTCCTATCTTCACTCGTGCGTCTCTTTCCCCATTTCGCCACATTAGGACCTGTGCCCGAGTATACCGTAAACCTCAGTCCCACCGCCGTGGCCGCGAACAGTTCTGCCATCGAGTTATAATCACATGCCTAGAGCTCACCGACCCTTGCGTCGCAATCTCGCCATGTTAGATATTCCTAACTTTTGCGGAATTCCATGCCCTCATGAGCCGAAGCCTTTACAGTCGTAAAGACCTCTGGAAACTCATGACGGAGTTCCGCCGTCCGCGCCTTCTGCAGCTTCTCGCAGAGGAGTTGTCCGGCTCTTGAGACGTTTTCGCCGAATACTTGCTCGTTATTTCTCTGAGGCCCCGGTCCAATCTATCACCTATGTTGATAGGGAGGGAGGGGGCGCATGAGCATACGCAGGAGGAGCCTCATCCCTTCGTCTCGTGTATGCACCGCAGCTCGTTGTACGCGCCGGAATTGTCATCACTGTGTATATCAAAATACAGCTCCAATATTCTACCAACCCTTCAGTATTGAAACATTGAATCGCCTCGAAACCTATCGTCAGGCTGTGTTTTCTTCTTGTTCTCCTTTCTGTACTTGCAGATGCCGAACACAACACCCGCGATCGATGCAACACCTCCTACCGTGGAGCCGATGATCGTCGCCACACCGCTCGCACTCAAGCCCGAGTGAGACGAGGAAGAAAAAGGGAGCATTGATGTGTCCGAGGATCCTGAGGAAGGTTGAGTTGTAACGCCAGCGCTGGGAATCTGAGATGTGGGGAGCACGCCCGTTGTCGATGAAGTGGGTGAAACAGCGATGACCGTTGTATAATTATCGGAACAGATGGCATAGTTGGCTGGATTTACGCACTCAGCGCCTCCTCCGTCCAAAACGCACAGCTGCGGGGAGCGAGGGGGAGGGCAGGAGAAGTCTGTGCCGGGCGTGCACGACGTCGAATCGCAGCAGGCATACTGTGAGCCTGAGGACTGCACTTGCAGGGAATCCAACAGCGGCTGCGCGCATCGCGAGCTTTTGTCGGCATTCAACCAGCTAAATCAGTTTACATCCGCCCCCAGCGCATGCGTGTTACTCTCCTAAGCCACCGATGCAGAGCGTCAAGTGTTCGTGCCCATATCCGACAGCGTCATGATTAGTACATGCGTGGTATACGGGCCCAGTCAGATCCTTGCATCCGTAGGCACCGCAACAGCGGAAAGTGAACGTAGTGTTGATGCCGTCAATCAACGTGTCCGTCATGAGTTGCGTGTCGGGAATGTTCCATGGCGGACATTCCGCGTGGAAGCCAGCTGGGTCGGGCTGGGACATTCTGAGGACATAATAGAAGTATGGACGGAAAATGAAGCCAGTCTCTGGGGGGATTCACCAGGTAATAGGGCTACAACAGGAGGAGCGATGGGTAGGAGGACGCGTAGATGGGAATGGGAAGACTTGAACTTGCCCTTGCCCCAGCAACGTTCGAGAGAGCCCGCTGGTGATTATCAGTCGTTTCCGAGTAGACAAGCAGCCTTCTGATCAATAAGTTTTAGCGCTGGAGGTCGTGCGGAATGGACGCATCAACTGGTGGTGGTGACGGCGAAATCGCACAGGCAGTCCGAGTCCTGTTATGGCTATATAAATGCTGTATATATACCATGCGTGGGATGCAAAGTAAGGATCGTCCCGAAAAAAAATGAGGTCTTTGGGTCATTGACGTTGAGCGAGGTGTACTATTCGTGTCTTCATGGCTCGAGATCCTGATTCAAAAGCCCATAAGCGCAGCGATTGCAGAAATTGCCACGAGCTGCGGCGACTCCCCGACATCACTGCGCTACATGGGAGGCAGGCCTAGGGTGTGTCCGGTCTATAGCTATTGCGGCGGTTGTTATCTACCGGACGTCGAAAAGTCAACCTGGGTGTCTAACTAGGAACAATAGATGTTTATACTTGTTTGACAAGGGCTTCTCCCTGCGATCTCGGACGAAGGTGACGATCAGGAGGCAGCTGGGCAGCATTCATTGAACCCGGGAGGAGCAGGAAGAAATGAAGCCATTCCCCCATGCTGGAACACCTCTGGAGATTCGCTGAGGGCCGTCAGGGGCGTCGATGGCATCGGTATCAAGTCGACAGAGCCATGTTATCACCTGAACTTTATGACTTCGGTGTCGTATGATGACAATCTGCGCCCGTGAGCAAGCATGCTGTGGAACAGGTCAGTATGAGCAGCGCGTCGTCCTGATTAATATATAGGATGTCGTCAATTCAGCGTTGGAGGTATGGTCTGCCAAAAGGACAAGGACAATGAGCACACGTGGAATTCAAACTCCGCATTGTGGCCGAAAAAGGCAACATCGGGTTTGTACTTTCTTTTGTGCGTCGTAGGACAATGACAGCCTTGTTTTTTAAAAAGCTTGGACCGGAAGCTATGGCTACCTCGTCCTCTCCACTTGTGGCGACCAGCTACTTATTGACACGAACGACCTTGACCTCGAACCTCATAGATTGCAACGAACTCAACCATGACCTCCGCGACTGTCTCCAACTGTGCGTACAAGGACTTGACTTTGCTTCTCAAGTGACTAAAACATTCTGCGCAGTCTTTTCACGAGACGTACTTCTTAAGCGCCAGGCCCGCAGTCGCAAGCGTCCGACGCACACTAAATTATGCCCTTCGACATCTTCAATAAACAAACCTCTTCCCATGATTGTGGAGGAAGACGATGAACCCCGGTCTTCCATTTCGTCGATTTCCAGGTCTCCATCCCCGGGCCAGTACACCGCCGGCGTAGGCGCATGCGGTAGTCAGACCGCCGGTGTGAAGTCGAAACGGAGACATGCCAACTTGTCCGTGTCCGACATCCGGCTAGCCAAAACGGCACTGGTTCACGATGACAGCGACTTTGCACAACAAAACCCGGCACTACTATCTGCACCGAGACCTGCACCTCGTCCACCTGTCTGTTCGACACCCAGTCCTGAACCTAGTCCTGATCCGTTCAGCCTCAAGTTCCCCGACGGGTCCCTTCGATTCCCTCACCCACCCCTCCCGACGCCATCCTCCGCCTCCTTCGATCAATACCGCGCCGGGTCGGAATCGCCAACACCGTCCATGTCTTCATCTTCATCGACTAGCCCGGAAGCGCGCTCGACTGGTCTTCCAACCACACCGTCCTCTTCGGATGATGAATTCCCTTCGTATTACTCTTCGCCTCTACCTTCTTTCAACCCCCGCCGGGTGTCAATAAAACCCCTAGTTATAACCAAACACACTCCCTCGCCTACACCAGACGATTCCATTTGCTTGCCCGCCACGTCTCTCTTTCAACCGTTCAAGAGCGCGGATGAACGATGCAAAGCTCCCTCTCCTATCTCCCCCCTTCCATCAGAAGAACATTCAGATTCGGAGGATTCTGACTCGGAATGGTACAACCGCGAATTTTCTCAGATTTTGACGTTGTGCTCGCCGCAACCAGCGCACACCCTTCAGAAACCACGACCCGACTCGATCTGTGTTCCGGAGAATTCGACTTCATCGCCTGCACTCACTCCAACCTCATCCGCTCCTCCCCGGGGTCTGCCGAGTGCTCAGCTCGACCCAGCCTTTCCCCGGCGCCGTCGCAGCCGCGTGAGCATTCCGAACTATCCCCCTCCCCCCGTCCCTGTTGTGCCAGAGCACTTCGGGCTATCTCCATCCACTCCGCCGCAATCTTCTAGACTCCGTTCCAAGGTGTTGACTGTCACGCCTCCTCCGCTCCGTCGTCCGCCCCCGCGTTCAAGCATACCTGCCGACTGTGTGATTGTCGACGAGGCATTCGCCTTCTCCGACGACAGCGCTTCAGCCTTCTCATTCTCCCTCTATGACAGCTCCCCTATAACGAGCACTCCAGGCGCAGACAGCCCTAAGAGCTGCTACTCCCAACAATCATGCCAGTCACCCGTCCCCGCGGCATTTCCTTCGTCATCCCCGTCGACACCATCCTCCTTCCCCTCCTCCGCCGAAGACGAATTCGACTTCCCCGTCGACGAGATCGAGTTCGACCTCGACCTCGACCACTCCATGATGCTCCCTCTGTCCATCCCCACATCCCCTATCGACCTCGAAGCCGACATAGCACACGGCCTGGAAGAGCTCCGCGGTAGCGCGCCGCAGTCTCAGCCCCATCGCGCGCCTGCGATCGACGGCGACATCTTCACCTCAAATCGAAGCCCCCGCCCCGCGCCCTCCCCGCCCTGCCGCGGGAGCCCGAGCGCAGGAGACGCTGACTCGCGGGAACTGCGTTCCCGCTGGAGCTCGTCGACGCTCGCCTCGGTCCGCGAGGAGCACGCACGCCGTAGCGGTGGGCTCGGACTCAGTCTGGCAGCTTCTGCGAAGCTGAGAGCGTACTTTGGCGCGCCCAGCCCGAAGAGTCCGAAAGCGAAGACGCAGTCGGCGTCGAGCAGGCGGTCAGGATCGGTGTCGAGATGGAGTAGCGCGGGTGCGGGATCTGCGATTCCCCCGAGGACTCCGACGACGCCGATGTCGCCTATGTCGCCAGTGAAGAGGTCGAGACATGCGAGGAGAGAGTCGGATGTAGCTGCTATTGGGTACCGGTATGGGTCGCCGTCGAGGGAGCTCAGGAGGAGCGGAAGTATGACGCCCACTGTCAGTGATGCGGGGAGTGAGGAGAGCGCATCGAGCTCTGGGAGCTCCGGATTGAGAAGGAAGCCCATTCCTGTGGAGATGTTCCTGCGCTCGGCCGCTTGAACGGTTTAACGTGGATAAACGATCAACAGCATGAAATTTACGTTACATTGGTTTGCTTAATTTCTTCGATACCTTTTTCTCCTCGCATGACCCTTGTTTCCGTCGCAAATACTTCTGTAGCCATAACTTAGAACAACCACCACCGCAATTCACCACAATCTGTAGCAATATATCGTTAATCTCGACCTCTGTGCTTCTCGGATGCCATCTCATTGGTTCAGACCAAGCTTCACCGCTGTTCAGGAGTACATGCCGTTAATGTCCAAGTACGTCGTCAACGCAGCTCACGGTGATTATTATAATCACGTGAGAGCCAAGACTGGGAGTATCGCCGCCATTCACGCGCTCAGACCTGATTTGCAACAACATTCCAAATTTCCATGGTCCATTTGTCTTCCATTCATCGCTAATATCTGCCCGCTCAATTGGCAGCCCTTCTACCCAGGCTGGTCGAGGACCCCAGTAGCGACACGAAACTCTCACGACTCACACAAACGACGATCTCACACGAAGCTTCAAGCCACAGCCCCCAACCAACGCCAATTTCGATATATCTTCTCGCATCATTATAATGGACACTGCGCTGTCGAGAACCAGTACAGATAGCAGCAGGAGAGGACCTATTCATGACAAGGTGCGAAATTCACACACCCAAATCTGTCGCTCTGTATTGGGCGCGTATTTTTCCTTGCGAAATGACACCGTCGTTGGGAAGCAGCACCCGCTTGGTGGTGTACGTCGGTTCATGAATCGGACGCGTCTCTCTTCCTCCAGCCTGTCATGTTCTTGCTGGCGGCGGTTTTTGCCCGGGGTAGAGTAGAGAGGCGGGACCGTCATGGCCGCTAGATGTGGACATCTTGCGTTTTCTCTGATCGCACCCTCTATTGCAAGTGATTTGCTGACCGAGTCTCAGACAAGCTACGGTATAATTGCTACACCCCCGTCTCCGACGAACACATCGCCTACTCTAACACAATCCACATCAAAATCCACATCCACTCCGTCTACCTCTCCGCCTCTGCCAACCACTCCGCGTTCGGGTCGCTCGCGGACACGTTACCCAGAACTCGGGCGGGTTCCGTTACATCGCCGAGGCACATCCAAGACCTACGAACGGCTGGAAGATCTCCTACGTGAAGCGGGCTATAAGGAGACCCGGGTATTCACCCCGGAGGAGAAGCGAAATGAGACACAGCGAGATGATCTTTCGAGCGGGCAGCGAGCCGGCGTCAGGGAGAGCGTGGGCGCCTTAATGGGTTACCTCGCAGGGTTCATGCCGAATGCAGCTGCCAATCGTTCGACCGCTTCGCTCGGAGCGAGCCCTGAAGAAGGACAAGCGTACTCCCCTCCAGCGTCTCCACTGGCACAGAGGCAGACCCATAAGCAGAAACAGAGGCAGGATACCTCGTCATCCAGCGAGCCTCATACTCCGTCTCCGTTGTCCTCTCGGATGACTTCTTCTATGGAAAGTTTGGAGCCGACTCCCCGTCCATCAAGACACAGACCTCCTTCGCGATCAGCGACACCCGTGCCCGCTTCCTCGATGTATTCCCACTCCCAGTCTTCTCAACAAGACCTCCATCGCCCGCTCATGACCCACCGCTCCTCGGCGCAATCATATACCTCTGCAACATCGCGCCGTCCCCCTTTTCAGACCCGCCCCTCCCAAACATCCCTATACCACCGATCAAGCGACCGCCTCCCCACCGCCGGTCCAAGCAACCAATCCATGGGCCCACCACCGCGACCCTCGCGTGCACACGCGTACCTCCGGCACATGGCCTCCGCACCCAACATGCCCGTGCCCAAACGCCCCGGCTCGCTGCCGCCCGTTCCCGCGCAGTACCTGCCCCGTCGCGACGTCGACAACGGGGACACGGAAGATGCCGAGCCGCCATTGCCGCGCACTTGGCTCGAGAGCGTCGCACGAGCGGTCCTGTTTGGCGGCGTGGGCGCGTATATTGGCGGGCCCTCCGTCGTCGACCCTCCCTCGCAAGCCGTCGTCAAGACTCTCAGGGCTACGCGTAGCTCGCTCTCCCAGACTTCTTCTGCTAAACATCCTGGAAAGCAGCCAGTGCGCAGTGGCCTCTCGGATCAGACAAACATCAAGAAGAGCGGGGCTGGAGCGAACGAGCTCTTGTTCGTGCCGCCGGAGCTGTTCGCGAGGCTGGAGAGGGGACGGGCGGCGACGAGTAAGGGCGAGGTGAGCCGCACGCGTGTGGTGTGTCGGAGTGCGCCGGTGAGTCGTGCGAGCTCGGTCGTCCGCGGCGTTGGCGGTGGTGGTGGGGAGGATGGGAAGGAGAAGCGTGATCGGATCGGGAAGGAGAGTGAACAAGGGAGGGGACGGGCCAGGGGGAGGGCGGTGGAGAGGGATCGGGTGCCGAGTTTGGCGAATACGAGGACGGAGGGGGATGCGTGGGTGGCGCCTAAGCGGGTGAAGAAGGACATGGGGAGTGCGAGGAGTCGGTATTTGAGTGGGTGGGGGATGGAGGTGGAGTCGAGTGATGGTGATGAGGGCGGGGTGAGCTGCTCGAGCGAGGAAGAGGAGGATGGGGAGCTCAATTTGGCGAAGATGCTGGTCAACCCGAAGCGACAGCATTCGATCAAGAGTTTGAGGAAGCATTTGCGTCCGCCAGGAGGTGAGGAGGGGACGGCGAAGGTCGTGGGGATGAGTGCGGGGCGTACGATGACGCCTGGTTCGGCGCAGGGGAGCCGCAGTGGCAGTGTGCGGCGGCGTATGCCAGAGGATAGGGATTGGGGCGGGAGTGAGGTGGAGGACTGGGGTAGGGGCTGGCTAAGGAAGGGTGCGCGGAGGAGAAACTCGGAGGAGGAAGATGACGACGAGAGTTATGCTGCTAAGTTCCTCGGGGACGGTAGAGGCGAGAGGGTGGGGAGCGGTAGGGCTGGCATATCCGGGAGTGGGCGGAGTGGGACTGGGAAAAGCAGGCTAGGAATACCTGGCCCATGGGGTTTGGGCGGTGGCGGATCTTAGAAGACGAAGTAGGCGGTCCCTCCCGCTTCTTAACTTCCTTTCCTCATCGTCCATGGCACAGACCTCCCACCGTCGACCTCCGACTCTAATCAACGGATCTTGCACATCTCTAATCTCTACTATGTATTCCTTCAACATTATTGCAGCCATGCGCGTTTACACATTATCCTCAACATCTATCCTACAATACCACGCATACCACTCGTTTATTCATACGCAGTACCATCCCCCGTTCCTTTACATTCCTCGAGTTCATCGGACAGATAATAGGGCTTCCAAGTAATAACCTTCACAGAACCAAATTCCCCTGTCGCACTTGTGAATAAACCTTGAAAAAGGTCCCCGCGGCTAGGGGTGCATTGGCAGAGCATACCTCGGTGTTGACACCCTCTGGTTACCGCCTTGCAAAAGGAACTCCTACATTCGTACACCGAACGGGATGCATGCTGGGACGCGATCCCGCCGCTCGTCCCGGCATTGGAGAAGTAGTGACCTCTCTCGAAGATATAGACATCTACAGGTATGATTGAAATATCTATACAAGAACCGCGGTCCCGAACTTGAAAGGCTCCCCTTCCCGAGCTAGCACAGTTCCTCATAATCCTAATGGTATCTACTTGCGTCGCCCTATATATCTTACGTTCACCATTCTGCCCAGGTTCACTAGAACTTTATTTGCGAATCCGGACGTCAATATCTCTATGATTGTGTATTTCGGGCGACCTTCAATACACGTTTTCATCTGTGGTGACGTCTGTGTACAGAATGCATGGGAGAGTAGAAACAAGCGCAACGACGAGGAAGGCGACAACACAAAGCTATTATGCGTGGTGGGAGGGTGGGACAGCAAAGTGCAGGGTTTCCATAGCAGAGCAAAATCCGAAACGACTGTTCTGTGCTATTAGGGAGTACGGCAAGGTAACGACGACGAACAGCGGTGCAAAAAGGGGAGCATGGATATCACAGAGAAACATACCGGCGGAAGGAAAAAAAACGTAGAAAGCTTTCGCTTCGAGCATGACAACGAGGAAAGCAACGATAATGGACGACTCGTCCACGTGCTCAAGACAGGCCTGCCAGTCTCTGCGCAAGGGCTTGCACCAACTGCGCCTCGACTCCAAACTCTCTGGCGAGCTCCGCGAGTGCTTCGCCGTCCTCGCCCTCGCCGCCAGGGCGAGGACTAAGACGCTGTGCCTCGCCTTCTACTGTGGCGGTGGAGACGTCAGAAACGCGGCCATACAAGTCGCGGTTCTCTGGAGTCCTTGGCTCTGAGCGTATGCTTGATCCAGAGCCAGATCCACTACCCAGTTTGGGAGAGGGAACACGTGGGGTACATGTCTCAAGGAACTCCGTGAACTTGTTCAGCTGCTGTGCCGTGAATGCTAAATTGAAATAGGATTTAGTCGAGCCCGGCGATCCGAAACGTGCGAAGAGCCGTACCGTGGCAACCCAAGGCTGTTTTCACGAGATTAGAGACAAGTTCCATGGAATACTCTTTATCACTGGCGTGCTTGGGATCGGCTTTCACGCGAGAAAGCAATATCTGCACAGCAGCTGGAAAACATCTTCGGGTCAGAACACGTTTGAAGCAAGCGCGGGCAAGTTCTAACCGTAGGTCACATCTAGAGGGTGATGGCACGTCAGAGGCATGAGCTGAGCCAACGGAAATCATCTACGTACCATACAACATGTCCCTGACGCCAGCCGACCAAAATACACGACTATCGACATCAGCAGGGAATTTGCTGAGGATGCTGATGAGGGAATGGAACGGCAGAGAGGGAGCCTTCAGGAAGTGCGACTGTCGACGTGAATGATATTAGTGACCAGCACTAGCCGGAAAAGACCCACTTACATCTGGTTCCTTGATCAAGTGCAAAAGACCAACCACTTCGCTCTCCCCTATCAAACCACCCTCAAGGGCGCCAATTACTCGTTCGCTGCCCAACCCTGCCAGGGAAGGACGCGAACCGTCAAACGACCCTCTCCAGTTGGGGAACAACTAAAATTCGCGAAGAAAATCGGAGTTAGCGAACATCCCAGTATAGGCAGCGCTGCCCAGTATGGAGATGAGAAAAATCAACAATATGCGGGGATGTCGAACGGCAGCAGTGGCTACGGAACACTGGGACAAGCGAAGGAAGGTGCAAACAGCCGAAACGGTGAGGGAGCACGACTGAGGAGAAGGGTGGCAGCGTCGATCTTGATCGAATCAGAAACGACGATCCGTAACACCATCCGTACCCAAGCCCGAAGTGGCAACAGAAGTCGGACTGACGGATGTTACAGCCAAGGGGAACATGCTTCCCGGTGGCTGGGTGCAGAGGAAGACAGGCTATGGGAGCCAGGTGGCGTTCGAAGGAATGGAGATAGCGGATACGCAGAGAAAAAAGGTCACAACCGTAGTGGGAGAAGATGAATATGGTGTCGCCCTTTCGACGCTAACAGGAAGCACCGCCAGGAGGAACCAGCAGGGCATACTGAGTGGCGTGGGGGACGAGAAGGAAGGAAGAACATAAGCGGAGACCATCAGATGGCCCGGTTGAGGAACGCGCTGAAGCCCGAGTTCCATAAGAATACGAAAAGGAAGGTCGACGAAACAGGAGCATCCAGTGGGGAATTGAAGCACACGAGAAACGAGGAAAGACTTACATCGGCCATCAGTTCCTCTTGACCACTTCTCGTAACAGTGACGCCTCGCGCCCGCCTCCCCTTTCCTAATACACTTCCTCGTTCCCGGGGTTTGCCATCTCGTCCTCCGCCTTGAGCCTCGCCTCTTAGGATTTTGCCGGCGACTGCAACGTCTGCAACCTCCACATACGCGTGGCTTAGGGTTTTGCCTCTTTTATCGAGTAACACATGCACGCGTTCCAAAGGCTGTTGTAGCCACCTCTGAATTTGCGGCGGGGTGATGTCCTAGAGCGGTAGGAGCGCCCAACGTCAGCTCCGATCACCAGGAAACAGGACATTGGAAGGTGGTTGCACGCACCCACGGAACATTGTCTATCCTGAGAACAACATTCTCCTCCCCTTTCTCCTTGCCGCGTCCTCGCTCCCGTAGTTTCTTATCGTTCTCTCCTTCGATAGCATTCCGATCCCACTCCTCGCGCTTGGGGGTGCTCGCTCGGACGCTGTCAAGGCCAAGTCCAAATTCAAACGCACTTTCGAGTCCATTGATGCTGGCTTGTCCGTCACCAGTGATGCCGGAGCCAGGGGACGAGAACAGAGGTTCCATGAAGCTCTTCCCCACTTGGCCGTCGGGGGTCGTAACGTCGCAGGGGCGGGCACTCTTCTGCTGGTGTTTGGTTTTGCCATCATCATCACTCTCAGCCTTAAACGCAGGCGCAGTGTGGGCTTCGCCCGTGACCAGCTTGAAGTCTGCGACCTTGTACCTGCAGACCGCACACTCCATGTCCTTCTCTCCCACGATGTTCAACGCGCTCGTCAGACATCCTGAACACAACGGATGATTACAGGGGATCAGAAGGGCGAGAGTGCGGGGATGCGGAGCGAGGCAGACGGAGCATCCAGACTGAACAGGTGCCTTCCGTTCGGCAGGCTTCGCTGGCTCAGGAAATTTGGGAGGGGTCACAGTCGAGGGTGCGGGGACAGGCACCCAGGCAGGACGACCGGCATACCCATCTGCACTAGCTCTAGTATGGGCAGGAGCGGGTCCAGTTGCGCTGCCCCGGGACGGGTGACGAGGATATTTTCCTTGACCGAGCGGATGCACGTTGCCGTCCGCGAACTGCTGCGTGTGGAAATAATGCTCGACGCTCTCTGTGATGCTGGCAAGAGCGTTGGCTTCAAAGGGGTCCGAGAATCGAGCCTGTTGTTGGGAAGGGAAGAACTGCTGCGACTGCGCATACGAAGGAAGAAGAGGGACAGTGTAGCTCGGATAACCATATGAGTTGACGCTATTAGTCGAGATGTTGTTTTTCGAGTGGAAGCTCAGCTCCATCAAGGAGTCGTTGGCGTCCTCTAGGTCGTCATTATAAGGGTGTTCATTCTCGAAATCGTTCTCGTCGATATCGAATAGGTCGAAAGAGGTATCCTGATGCAATCTGAGGGTAAAGCTCTTGTTCATGTTCTGGGCCGGAGTGTGGAGCTGTACATGACGGTCAGCGGCTGCTCGACCAGAGGTGAAAGTATACTTACAGGGCCAAACGCTTCTCTTCTTCGTGTATGCGCCGGATCGGTGAAGCTTCCTTTCAATTTGAGTTGTTTTGCAAGAGCCCGGTTCGGAGGAGGCGTGGATGTAACGTTTGCATTTTGAGACTGGTTGAGGCGGCGTGTAACAAGCGGGGACGAAGGTGGTGCAAGAGTGCGCGTGGAGCTTCGAATGTATATAGGTGATGAGAATGCACGAGAAGTAGGAGGAGGAACGTGGGACTGGGCGCGAGGTCTGGTCGTTCTAGGTAACGCTGGCCGTCTTTGGTTCGCAATGAGGGACGGGGTCAGAAGCGCTACCAAGCTTGTCAGCCGACTTCGAAGTCAAGGACCGAACGCATACCTTCTTCGATTGGGATGAATCCGGATTGGTCAGCAGTGTCAGAGAGAGCTCTTTCGCTGGCTGTATGCGCATTTTTAGGACAAGAACCAAGAAGGTCATATGGTGCGTACCTTCATCATCACCAAAATGGGGGTCTTCGTTCAAAGATGATACCTTAATGCCGTTCTCGCTAGCGCGCGACCTCCAATTCTTAGCAATATCGGCGAGACTATGATCTTTGCTCATTGCCTCCGTGGCGGGTCTCACGACGTCAGGGGAGAAAGAAAGACGTTTTACACTCAACCCATTATGATCGGGGGTCGTGAGGGTCGAAGAGCCCCCCGAGCCCGACGATGTGAACGAGCGCAGACTCAGTGGGGTATAAGGACTTGCAGGTGTGACTGGCGACTTGTAAAATGACTGCGACGACGAGTGACGATGGTGAGGGCGCTGTGACGGGAGACGCTGGGGGGTCACTGGCTGGCTCTTGTAAGATGACGAGCGCGCCATCGCGGGCGACGTCGGGACTGAATGGCAGGACATGGCAACAGACCACCGAACTGTCACGTCAACCGTTACGACGAAGTCCAACGCGAAGCGTCACATCACTGTTCTGAACGCGTTGTGGTCATGTGCTCGCATTTATTACGCGACGACACTAGCAGCCTGAGTCATGTTCATTGTCCAGAATGTTACGAAGGGGAGCGTTATGACGCGTATGGAACAAAGTACAGAGTCAACAAGTTTGGACTTGGAAGTGCTTGAAGACGAGTCCATAGAACACTGCCAGGATTATGCAGGGGCCAGGCGGGACAACTCCTGCCCGAGGACGTGCGGCAGGGGCATGCAGTGATGCAGTGAAATTGGCGCCGTCCGGACATGGCAGCTTTGAATCGGTCGTCCCCTTTACCTCGAATTGCTCCGGAAGGTACGAAATACTTACTGTATCGAGCGTCTTCTTCGCGGCCGCATCAGGGCTCGCTAGTAACAAACGAAAATAATGGGAATGGCGTAGAGACTTGAGTGAAACTGACGATACATACCTATGCCCGCATTTGTACCTGGCGACGACTTAGTTGCTGATCACTTCCAGGATCGAAACCGGTCGCGGATAATCAGTGCATCCAGCACCAGTCATCGCAACCCGGCGAGATCGTCTGTCTCCCAACTTGCATGGTAGGCAATCAAAAATTCGCAGCCATCCCAATACATAGAGCAGCTGGTCAGACCGGCCTGTGACAACAAATTCGCCCCTCATTAGCATCGCTCGTTCAACATTCAATGCCAATCTCTCAACACCCATTTAATTTCATACACACATTACACACCACGACAACTATCTACCATTAACACGAAACCTTTTCGACCGCCATTCTGGTGACTGAGGGCGAGATACTGTCAGAGGAGACACGTCAGCTGCCGAAAATTATCCAAGAAAGTGCAGAAATGTACCCACAGCTGGCGAAACTCGACTTTAGTCAAGCTCTTCAAGCGTCAACTCAAGGTCACGGGCGAAAAGTTGATCATCATCCTCAATGTCACGGCGCCCAAACGTCGAGCCCATGGAACTTGCGGCGGCCATTCCACCAAAATGAGCGCCGTGGTGGTTTGGCTCGCGGGAGAAGAGCAGATCATCCTCGATGTCGCGGCCAGCGAGCATGGGAGCAGCGGCGCTGGCGGCGAGTCCGAGGAGGTGAGCCGTACGGCGTGGGTTGCGGGCCAAGATTAAGTCATCCTCAACGTCGCGAGTGAAGAGTAGATCATCTTCGACATCGCGGCCAGCAAGCATGGGAGCGGCGGCACTTGCGGCGAGTCCGAGGAGGTGAGCCGTACGGCGTGGGTTGCGGGCCAAGATTAAGTCATCCCCGACGTCGCGAGTAAAGAGTAGATCATCTTCGACATCGCGGCCAGCAAGCATGGGAGCGGCGGCACTTGCGGCGAGTCCGAGGAGGTGAGCCGTACGGCGTGGGTTGCGGGCCAAGATTAAGTTATCCTCAACGTCGCGAGTAAAGAGTAGATCATCTTCGACATCGCGGCCAGCAAGCATGGGAGCGGCAGCACTTGCGGCAGTTCCAATAAGGTGGGCGGCGCGTTGTCGGGTACGGGCATACAAGGCGTCCTCGTCAAAGTCGCGGGGACCGTTTGTTTCGGTTGTGGTTGTACTGTCATTCGAGGTGATTTCAGTGCCGACCTGGGTTGCGCCCTCCTTAGCAGCAGCCTTCGCGCCGCCGCGATGCTTGCCATTGCCCTTGTGGTGACCGCGATGTTTTTTGCTCCGGGCGAACAACAAAGTGTCCTCCTCAGTCAGATCGCGGGCCCCATTGATGATGTGGGAGGCGACGGCACCTCCGAGCGCGCCGGCACCCTCGGCGAGGGCCTGTGAGCCAGCGCTGGGAACCCTGTTGCGGCCCCGTCCTTTCGTGCGAGTGTGCTGACGAGCCACGAGCTCGTTGTCTTCCACATCCCGGCTGGCGTGAGGAGCGACATCCGTGGTGATTGCGATACGGGATTTAGCAGGGAAGGCGGATGCAAGGGTGGCGGAGGCGACGCAAGCCAACGTAACAGTCTGGGCGTAAGAAAGCTTCATTTTCGATGGGGTTTAGTTGTGGGTGATGTGAGAGATTGGTGTGGTTCGGACCGGCCGAGAGTTGGATGTGGTAGGCGTGTGTATGGATGGGAAGTTCAGACCTGCTGAGCTGTGGGAACCAACGACACCAAGGCCGTATTTAAGGCTTTCTTTCTCCAAGAACACAGCCACGTTGAAAAATCCATATGGCAAGAATGTTTGCCGATCACGCAGGCCACGTGCGGAAGAACATACCTTTCTTGCCAAACTTCGGCGACTTGTGCTCTTGGAGATGTTCGGAACCGTTTCCTGGACATCGGCTTTGGATTAGCCCGCAAAATGGTATGATGCGACGACCGGAAGGTGCTAAGTACATAGGGTTGGAGAGCTCGAGACGTTTGCGAGGAGTGACAGCAGGGCAGGAGTGACCCTCAAACCAATGATCGCTTCTCGGATCGGTGTCGCGACGGTGATCATTGCAGCGTGCAAAGATGACATCATTCCTCTAGATCCCTCTTCGAAAGGCCTTCCACCTTCGCTCCACTTGGGATCTAGGTTCCTGTGAGCGGTTTCGAGGTTGATTCGTGTCTTCAGTAATGTCCTAATCTTTGTACTGGCATGGATACTCGTTTTCGAGCGTCGACCACGGGGGATGCGCCAGTGGACCTCATTTGAACTCCCGACTACTGTATGGAGCTAATGAAGGAACACATCATTTGTCAGATTTCGCGAGGTCGGGGACCTGACCGATTTCATGCTTTTCGTACAAGGCGGTTGAACCCATCAATCGAGCCTGATGCCTTGAACCAAATTGGATGGCATCGTTCAATGCCATTTCGACGGTCGCATTGAGGACCGCAGTGTTCGTTCTCGGCATGTGAGGTTGATCGCAACGAACTGTCCATCATAGCCCAAGCACCTGTTTCAACGCAACCTCAAGCAAACAAGAGGACTGGATACGGCAACGGGACATCGATGTTCCGTGCTCTGAGTTTCAAATCACCGTTGTCTTGATGAACACATGAACCCTCCAGTCGACAAGGAACCTGGGTGTGGAAAAAGAACAGCATATAGACCAGTTTTATTTGGCTTCACTAGATCTGACCTGCACGACTGATTTCTATTGTTGCCGACGCACCAGTCACAACTGAATGAACCGTCACATAAACACGGGTTTGCACCGGATTCCTCGCTAATGGAGGTCAATGGGCAAAACGAGGCCCCGAGGAGATGAATAAAAAATGATATGTGACACTGCCTTGCGTCAAAAGTGGTAGAGTGCCTGATGTCGCCGAAGGACGGACCATCGCATGTAGCACTTCATCAGATATATGTATCTGGCTGAGGTTCGACCTTGGCATCATCCAAGAAGTCTTGAGGTCAACAACGACATTCACCCCCGTTATCAACGGCAACATATGATCTCCGAACGACAAAATGAAATTTTTTATGCAGTGTCGACGCGTTGGGTCCTTGCAGGATGTCGCGCAGGAGAATCTGATTCGCCTATCGACACCGCCACGGCGGTGAACTTGTCCGTGGAGCTAGAGGGTATCTCTGGGTGGGACGGCGAAGGAGCAGCTCTCGCCTCTGGTGCAGTTACGCGAAACGCAGGATACGCCGGCGTTTCACCTGAAGCACAAGGCATGTTGCGTGAGGATGAGCCGGCACTTGCAAACGAGGTGTTCATGACAGCTTTCATGACATCCATTGGCAGCAATTCGAAGTCGATGGCTCCTGGCCCGACAAAGTTCCTAGGCACTGAGGGCGACGGAAACGTCAGGGGCTCAGGTGGTATTCCAGCGTCCCCAGTCTCCCCGTCCCGCGGGCGGGACTGCTCGAGGGACAAGGCATCAGCTGTCAACGAAGGTCGCGATCGCGATGTGGCCGTTGATGCTTCACCCCGTTGCTGGCTCGCAAGCCTGGTGCTCTTGCGAGGAGGTACGGTGATCGGGACCCGTTTCTGATGATTGACAACCGGTGGCCGACTTGGCTGTTCAGTCTCAAGCGCTGGTGTTGGAATCGGTGTTCGCGCCTTGAGCTTTGGTAGACTAAGCATCGTAGAATCGCTCTCGTACCCGATGAGCGTGCCTTCTGGAGTCAAGCAATCTGATATGTCCTCAGAGGCTGCTCTGGTCTCTGCAGCGGGCTCGGAGGGAGGTAGGAACGTAAATCGGAATGCTTCGGGTATGGAATGCACGAGTGGGGGAAATTCCAATGGAGGTGCTTTGGGAGATGAGCCTGTGACCGTGTCTGAAGGTTTTGCGTGCGGTCGACGGGCCTTAGGCCGTGCAGCAGGTGCAGGGGTGGGAGGGGCTGCTTGCTCTTCGCTGCGAGATGCGGTATCCGCTGGAGGTCGGGGACCATCTCGTCGTTCGACGCGTGCCCTCTTTTTCCGAAGGAGAGGCGTTCGTCTGGCCTGTTGCTGAATCTCGCTACTCTTTTGCTCAAGAGCTTGTTTCTTGGCTCTGGTTGGCTGAACCTTACGGCCAGAGCGGGTAGTGCCGGGTGGCGCCAGGGGCGTAGGAGGCGGTTCGTTTTGCGAAACAACAACTTGTGCTGCAAGGATATCAGTAACTAGGGTGAAAGAGATGAGGCT
This sequence comes from Lyophyllum shimeji, assembly GCA_026008595.1. NCBI lineage: Eukaryota > Fungi > Basidiomycota > Agaricomycetes > Agaricales > Lyophyllaceae > Lyophyllum > Lyophyllum shimeji. Next base: position 975,130 of record BRPK01000006.1, read on the forward strand.
GATTGCCACTGACGCCGTCGGGAGTTAGCAATGTGTGTATCATCTACTCGATGAGAGGCTTCGGCGAAGAAGGGAAGGATTTGGTTCAAATGAAGCTCTTTAAGCAGCCCGCGTAAGTCTCTGTTCCGGGAGGAGAAAGCAGTGGTATAGGTTACCGTACGAAAAGGCGAAATCCGCGACCTCTAAGCAGGCTCCGCGTCGAGTTTCCATGTTGCCTAAGGCTTTCTCCACGATGTTGTCCATCACATGTATATAAAGGTCGTAGAAATTAGCTGCGACTACTGTGAGCAGCTGGTGCAGAGGTGGTCAAATCACACAATTAAGGAAGCCGACGCTGCAACTGACCGTTGGAACGAGCGCCCCGGTTCGGGTTTGCCCGAATAGTGTCCGCAGATACTCCTTTGCCCACGACTCCAAGTCAAGCCACCTAGTTAACAGCTGTGAAGGAAGCTGACGTGACGGCTCGTCGGCATGGACTCCTGGCTTGTCGCGATTGGCCAATAGCTTGAACGTACCCAACAAAAATTGCGATGAATCGAGGAACTGTGGAATCACAGTGGTCAGATCGGGAGTTCGAAGAGGGACGAGGAGATTTGCCTCAAATCTGATTTTATCGTCACAAAGTGGATGGGCTTGCCGGTCGGCGAATTCTTGCAAAAGTTTCACGTTGTGAGCTATGCAGTCTTCGTCTGGCTGTGCGATGATCAGGTGGTGCATCTCTTGACAGAACGACAGGTCTTACCACAGGGTGGGGGGTTACAGGAGAGTGATCGTACAGATCTCTACCGATTCCTTCGGTAAAGTGATAACTTGCTCCCGTGTTGAATTCCTTGAGTTCCGCAAAACGAGGTGGTCTTTTAGCCTTTCTTTCGACCTCAATTTCCTCCGTATGAATTGGAATAAGGAGTCCCTCATGTAACTGCAGTGGGTTGATAGTTGGTTCCGGGATACCTGACGCCGACCGTAGCGCACGGTCAAGGTCAGACGACGAAGGCGCGGAGATCCCTGAGGGCTCCGCGAGATGTGTATGCATTTATGAATCTCACTAGATGGCAAGACGAACATCGTCCAGGTCAGCGCTCTGGTGGTACATGGCATGAGGAATATTGGCACACCTAGTGGGTTGCTATCGCTGGCGGTGAAGGAACGTGATGAAAGAGCGATTCGCAGTGCCAGCACCGAGAGAAGGAGAAAGGAGCGGTGAGTAGTGACAAAGACGACGTTGGGAAGTTCTCTTTAAGAGAGTCTGCAGTTCGGACAAAGCGGAATGTGGCATGCATTGTGCTCACTGGACCGCTATCTTCATGAAAGGGAGTTGGGAAGACAAAGGCCGGTTGATAGAGAGCACAATCCATACATCCCGACGGTCGAGGGCGTAAAAAGAAGCGCGGCATGAATACCGCGAATTCGAAATCAACGAGTTTTACGGTGATTGTATTGCCGACGTCGTTGGTGAAGTTGGCCAGCTTGTTTGGCTCGAGGTTGGCAACCAAATGCGGGATAATCTTATCTGATACAATAGGCTCTCAATTTCACATGTCAAAGCACATTGTCCACTGACCACGACAGCGATTTCGTCGTCGTTTGCCAACAACCCATTCGATCTACGTGGAGGCCCCATCTTACGCCTCCGTCATCGTACAGAGCAGCGATGGCGATATTCTCCAAGCCATTGCTTGACTCTCTTAGGCAGCACAAGCCAGGCAAGCGGGGTATCTTGTTGCTCGCTGTGATTTTACTACTCCGATCTCGCCTGCTATCCATCCCGAAGCAGGCATTCAAACGAATCCCGAGCGCGAGGGCTAAAGAATCTTTGTCTCCAGGAGAGCTGGAGGAAGTCCTGCAGCAACTTTATACCAAGCAAGTGGACGGAAGCAAGACCTTATTGGTACCCTACCGCGAACGCGTTTCGAAAGTACGTCATGCCACTTCGGAAAGCAACTCTTCACCAGTCTGGCGTTAGCGTAGTGGGAGATCACTCCCTGCGTATTAGACCGTGTCGCCGCTGCTTTCGTTTGAATCATTCGAAGAACGTCATCATGTTTGCCGACTCTTCTCTTCCTTCAGGTCAATATCCGAGAAACACCGAAAACGAAATTCGTTTTGGACGCACCTTTCTTTCCGCCGCTTCCCGCTGCCGCCAAAGCCAAACCAAACATCGACAAGACGTTCCTTCGACAGCTGCGCGCTATCCTGTTCCGAATAGCCTTCCCGTCTTTCTGGACGAAGGAAACTTTCATCGTTCTCTCGCATTCCTTCTTCCTTGTTTTAAGGACTGTCCTCAGCGTTTTCGTTGCCAAGCTAGACGGACGGCTCGCCAGGGACCTGGTAAACTCCCCGTGACAGTATCATTTTTACTTTTGACTTATATCAGACAGGTTAGCGCGAACGGCAAAGGATTTCTGAGAGGCTTAGGGCTATGGTTCCTCCTCGCGATCCCAAGTACTTACACTAATTCACTTGTGCGTCGTCCGCTTCCTCGAGTCTCATTGTATGCGAGGATCTGATTTTCTGTGTCCAGATTCGCCACTTACAATCAAAGCTTTCCCTTAACCTACGCACGCGTTTAACACGATATACCCACGACCTCTATCTCTCCTCTGCACCTAATCTGCGCTACTATAGATCAGGTCTCGAGGGTGTCGATCAGTACATCACGGCTGATATAGAAGCCTGGTGTGACGCCTTGGCTGGCCTTTAGTATGTCAATTCGGCTATCGGTGGCGAGCGGATGCGACTGACGACTGTTTCTTTTCAGCGGAAATATCCTGAAGCCCTCCCTTGACCTTGTTTTATTCACCAGTCAATTAGCTCGTTCACTGGGGGTCCGGGGGACCATCCTGCTATTCGGCAATTATTATGCCACCGTAGCGATTCTGCGAGCTGTAACTCCGGCATTCGGACGTCTGGCAGCGGTCGAAGCTAAGCTTGAGGGAGAATACCGAGCAGGTATGGGTCGAGTTGGGAGGGAGGCGGAGGAGATTGCGTTCGTAGTCTTTCCACTGAGCTGCCTGCGTTCCTGATCGTGGAAAATAGGTTCTACGATGGCGGAGTCCGTGAGCGAGACATCCTCACGCGCGCCTACATGAGGTTGATCAAACATGTCAACTCGATCTACAAGGTCTGCTTTTCCAATTTTCGTACCGTTCACGATGGACGGTTGCTTATGTCAAGGTCGGTTTAGATCCGCATTGCGTACGAGTGGACGGAGGATTATGTGATCAAATACTTGTGGTCCGCCGCAGGCTATTGCCTGATCGCAGTGCCCCTGCTCTACACACGGACAAAGCGGTCCCTCGGGATCCAGACCGGGCCATCAAGGGATCGACCAGAAGATGCGATCGCAGGGCGTACAGAAAGTCCGTTTTTACTTCTCCGGCTTATGGCAGGCGGTCGGTGCTGACCGCGATTGCCAGCCTACGTTTCAAATCGCAGACTGCTCCTTTCCCTCGCCGATGCAGGCGGTCGGTTGATGTATGCCTACAAGGACCTCCTCGAGCTCGCCGGTCTCACGACACGCCTCTACACGCTTCTATCCACGTTACACAATCTGGCGCCCCTTCCCAACCAGACGATCGAAGCTGGGGGTGACATCTCACTCTCGCATGTCGACGTAGTTGTCCCCTCCCCCAACCCCGTGGCCTCGGACGCGCTCTTGGACGACGAATCCGAGCCGAGCGAGCCTCCGCTGTCGCCGCCGCTGGTCAAGGACCTCTCTCTGGCGCTCAAGGACGGCGATCACCTGATGATCACTGGCAGCAACGGCGTCGGGAAGACAGCTGTCGCGCGCGTGCTGGCTGGGCTCTGGGCGCCACAGGGCGCTGGGGCCGAGGTGCGCAGGCCGGCAGACGGTCCGGATGGGCGCAGGGCGGTCTTTGTGGTGCCACAGCGAGCGTATATGGTGACGGGTAGCTTGCTGGACCAGATCATTTACCCGCATTCATACCCTGAGTTCGTGGCGTCGGGGAGGACGGAGAAGGATTTGATGGAGATTTTAGAGATGGTGTTTTTGGCATACTTGCCGGAGAGGGAGGGTGGGTGGACGACAAGGAAGGAGTGGAGGGATGTGTTGAGCGGTGGGGAGAAGCAGAGGGTGCGTGCGGACTTGAATACACGTCGGATTGATTTAACTGACTCCGCCTCTCTTATGATCTAGATGGCGATGGCCCGTGTCTTCTACCACAGACCGAGGTTTGCAGTGTTGGATGGTTCGTGACTCCGAGCAGATTTCGTCCTGGAGGTGCTGAATATGTGGTATCTGGCAGAATGCACGAGCGCCGTTTCGAGCGACGTCGAAGGTCGAATGTATGAACACGCAAAAGCTCTCGGTATCACTTTGATCACCATTTCTCTTCGGTATGTAGGCTTCGTTCCTCGCTCGGGACGCTGAGACACAAGGTTTTTCACTTGCTTTTGCAGGCCGTCGCTGATTCAATATCATACGCACCTCCTGACTCTTTCAGGCGATGGTTCCGCAACATGGACCCTCGCACGGGTTGGTACTGAAGAGGAGCGGATGGGCATTGATCGCGAAATCAGCTCCCTTGAGAGCAAGCTGGCTGATGTTGAGAAGTGGGAGCAGCGAGTGAAGGAGCTCGATGTGCTGTTATCCGCACAAGAACCTGTGTAGGGTACGTAGACCTGTTCATACGATTGATTTGTATCTAGACATATGAGATTGGATTGCTGGATGGACGAATGAATGGTGTTCGATGGTGATACTGATGGGTGAAGAATGCAAGAAACCTAGCATGTACATGTGGGGTGGACTAGCATGTACATCATGGGGAGTGGACGTGGGGCGCATCTGGGACAAGACATGGAGTACAACAACAAGGAAATTGTAAATTTTCCTGATGGACCGATGGAAAGCGCAATGGGTGTGAGGGAGTTCGAAGGGTATCGATGTCGAGTGGTATGAAGAGATGAAGGGTGGTAATGCGCGTGGGTATCTCAACGACGCGACAACCTGAAACGCTCGTAGAACCCTGTCGTGACTGTTTTGGAGGGACCGAGGGCGGTAGCTTTGATGTGGCAGAGTTCGCGCAGAGCCATGTCCCATGGGAAACGCGTGGCTTTGAATTTTCCTTTGTTCTTGAAATCGTACACATAGGCGCAGGATGCACGAAGGCGTGAGACAGAGGCTGCATCCGTGAAAGTCTCCATTTCGTCGAGGGTAGGCGAGGCGACGAAGGCTTTGGAAAGGTGCCGAAGAACGTCTTGACGTGTCTCGATGGCTTTCTTTGTGAAGTTCTCCCGTACTTTTGCTTTGTGCTCCTGCCACATAGTCTCCACGTGGCGAGAGATCCGCTCCAGGTCGCGTTTTTTGGCAAGGATGAGCTCCGGCGTGCCTCGATTCGCAGCCCTTTCGGCATCTTCCCATGGTTGTGCGAGGTGCTCATCACGGACGATCTTCAGCGAGTTGAAAACATCGTTCATGCTTGCGAGAATCCGGTTCTGCTCTTTTTCCGCATGCCGGAGCAGGTGGTCCATGACGAATGGGCCGGTAATAAACTCGTTCTTGCCTCGCGGAGTGAATGGAGAATTGCAAACTTTGCCCTTGGCCTTTCTATCTTCCTTAGCCTTCCATTCCTTCCATTGTGGACCTCGCCACCTGTGATAGGCCTCCATGTCGGCCCTGAGGGTTTCCGGCTTAATCCGCAAGCCCGTCTTGGCTCCATCCAGAACCTTACAGAACCTTAATGTGTGCTAATCAAGCAACTCGGAATGAGATATGGAAGGGAGGTACTCACTTATATGCGAGCTTAATCGTGCGTGGATTTCCGTAACCAAGGGAATAGACAGCATGGTCGTGCATTGTGCTGTACTTCCCAACCATAGAGGTATCCCGAAGAGCGCCTAGGAGGTACTTCTGGATCTCGGAGGTCTGGTCCAGCGCGGATAATGCGGACGTGCGTTCCAGAAAATCGCCGACCTTCTCGTTACCGGCCGAGGTGAAACAGTTGTTGAGTCCATCGGGCTCTTTGGAATACTTTTCGTCCGCATTTTTAAACGGTTCGACGAATTCCAGTGCCCAGATGACCGTGGCAGTGTCTCCGTCGTAGTCACCTTGACATGGCATGATTAGCAACCTAAGAATTCTCGCACAAACATGGACTCACCTCCAGCCAGAAAATCGAGCAGCCGACGATATCCTTGCACGGAGCAGACGATCACGTCTGTGAAGTGTCGAAGCAGGGAGTGTTCCACCGCGCGCACCTGAAAACCATTAAGTGCCGGACGGGTACACTCGTACGAGAGACATACCTTCCGGACATCGGTGGGCAGTTTGCATGGGTTCCGCGTCAGCTAAATGAAACTAGAGATGAGCGAGCATCGTATACACGAGGGCGAGACATACGAGAACATCCCCGAGGATCATATCGGTAGGCAGGCCGTCCTGACTTATTAGATTTCGACGGGAACTCTTCACTTGGATCTCATCAGGGCCAAGAACACTATAGGGATCTTGGTGTTGATCAGATGGGATAGTATCATGCGCCGCAGGTGAACGACGTACCTGGGACCACGAAGGCGATTGCACTCTGCGGCAACTCGTAGCGAAAATTTCGGATCCTGTCCTTGATCCTCGTTCTCACCACTTGCCTCAGCTTTTCCGCGAGAATGGGCGAATTTTGAGGCGTGAAGCCCGCGTCCAGGAGGACCATAACAGTCTCCTCAAGTGACGACGGTTGGCCGGAAGTCTGGTCAGCCCACCAGGCAGTAGAACGCTCCTCGAGCGTTTTGTCAAATTCTAAATCATCTTCATCCTCTTCGCCATCGTCCTCCTCGTTCGAACGGTCACCGAAGCCGCGGACTCGTGCCTCCCCGGCTGCTTCGCGCGCTCTACGTGCGAACAGGACTGCTCCCGCTCGTTCCACATTGGTCCAGAGTGTATACATCGCATCCGGGCCCTCCCAGGTTGTCAATCCCACCACAATTTCTTTGATGCTGCTGCTCAATAGGTGGAGGAAAACTGGATGAGGCACGCCATTCTCCGCCAGGTTGATGATGGTTTCAGCGGAAATTCGTGAAGGTGACCGCATGTAGGAGGTTCGAAGGAGTTCGATAATGCGGAGGGTGGGATCCAGGGGATCATGATGACCGTCTGGATATCTGATTTTAATCTGCGAGTTGCGAAGCCAGAGTTCCCCAAGTCCGCTAAGACTTGTTTCCGCCTTCTCAGTAACCATACCCTAGAGGCATCTCAGAATGCACTGACTCTTGAAAGCTGTATAGATTTGCTCACCTTGCCACCAATGCAGCGAAACTGAATTCCGACTGGGCAGTTCTCAAGCCCCAGCAACCGGCAGACGGCCAGAGTAATGGCCCTGCTGACCTCTCCACAGCCGTCGGTCATGTCGGACCCCTCCGCAGACACTAGTACAGTGCATAAGGACGACTCCAAAAAAATGAAAGTTTCTTATGTGGTGGGATACGCACCAATATCGTCTAGATAGTGAACTTTTTCTGGCATTGGGCCAGGAACTGAGTTTGACAAGCCAAGTGCAAAGCGTGCCGCCCATTTCGTCATCGCCTAGTTGTCATGTGGAACGAACAAGTGCAGTAAGAGCGGACGAGACATACCTGCTTCGCATTCGCAGATGGCGGATTGTGCCAGTCAATGAACTGTAGAAGCGACATTCCGAGGGATGGGTCAGTGACGATTTCGTTGTCCACCAGATTTTCGTTCGTCCTGAAGAGGAAGACGTGGTCGTCTTTCGCAAAGAAGGCTCTGAAAACGCCGCCCCACAAAACGAAAGGTTTTCGAAAGAATTCCTGCAGGTCGTTATTCTGAGCGTAGAATAACACCTTCTCGATCTTGATCCGAAGAAACATTTTGGATCCGAATCGCCTAGTAAACCGACATGACGGACCCAAAGTGGGTCGATCTAGCTTGAGCTTAAACGAGCTTCCCTCGCGTTCCAGTTTACCCTTGAAAACGACTTTGCCACCATACCAGGTCGGAAACTGCTCGCTGTGCCCAAGACCTGCATAGGGGTTTTGCGCAAGTGCATGTTCCTCCTGGTCAAGCTCTTCCCATGGCGACTAAAGCCAGGATAAGTCTAGAATGGCAGATTGAGGCAGATGGATTGACGCACCGTTGCAGCTATCTCTTGCGCGAAGGCTGTATCCTGGTCTAGGTCGGAAGCTATGTCCCGAAAGAGCACGCGTACTGCTTCCGGTGCACACTGGGCGTTGGTTCCCTCAAGTTTTCTCAAATGTGCGGTTAGGATGTTCTCCGCGGTGAGTTTGGACGCGGACATCAGGCGGCCCAGTTCAAACTTTACACCGTACGGGAGCCCAGGATGTTGCTCGACGAGGCGAGAGCTGGCCTAAAGCCAAATGTTACTTACAATCATGCGCAAGTGAAATCGTGGATCGTACTATTATGTAAGGCACATTGGGGTCCGTGTCGAGCTTGCATTTCTTCGGTGGCCGGTCATCGACAGTCAAGCTCGAGGTGTCCAATGAACCCCCGAGTTTTCGCTTCTGAACGCTTTCGAGCGACGTGGTCGTTGAAGCGGGAGAGGCGTTCGACGCACTTTGAGTCGATGCGCCTGCTGAATTGGCACGATATCAGCCACAGGCCCAGAAGGTTGCCATAGGCTGTAAGAAGCTTACGCTTTTCTCCGGAATCTCCGTCGAAGGCAAGAATAAGGCCGCTGATGTCCTCTCCGTAATCCGATTGCTGTAGAAGTATGAGTCTGTGACAGCAAACCTCAAGTCGATTGGCATTTACAGGTTGGGATGGAAAGGGAAGGACATCTTGACTTGAAGGTTATTTCAAAATCAAGCTCAAGGAGTATGCAATCCTTACCATCAGTGATCTGGTTATCTTCCTCCGCGAGTCGCGCAACCGCGATTCCGTCGCCCATGACGATCCCGACAGTTTGACGCGAGGGGTGTCCAGATGAGCGCGCGCTTCGATCAGCCGCCCTTCCTCTTCGATGTTTTAGCGCTCAGAAATTGAGGACAGGCGCGTTGATACGCGACGTCAGTGTGAAGGTGATAGCATGCAGTTCAGCTCAGGCTCAAGACAGTTGACAAGTTCGATTCAGCGTGTGATCTTGGGTGTTCAACAAGCGTTACTGTCATGTGTATGTGTTATATCCTGTTGAATTGTAAAGCCGTTGTCAGATACAACCATAACGGCGAACCCGGTCCGTATGCCGCGACTGACCAGCGCCAAGAGCAACAAGAGCATTGCATTGTCGAACCTATCCGACCCCAGAAACTTCGTATCCGAAGACGAGGACTATTCGCGCTTCGCTATAGAACGTTGAAGCGTCGAACTCAGGCTACATTCGAGGGTCATGCGGTTGTGCTTGCTTCCTCTACCTTGACTGGTCGATGGCCCACTAAACAACCGATCGGAAATTCGGAGGACGCGGCAGCTGCTCGAGGTTCGTTCTTCACAACGCAACCGTACCAGAAGGATACTGCGCCTGGCTGGTGAGTTTGCTTCGCTCGCAGCACTCATCGCTTCAATTCATCAGCCCTGTGGAACACCTCGAACAAGTGACGGGGAAGTCAGTCCGTTAGTCCCTGCATCGGCTACTGATGATCATCAGCTTTCCCATTTAAAACTTAATAAAAGGCGAGGTCCTTGGGACCCTATTCATTCAGTGTCAAGCCCATCATTCGTGAAGCTCCTACTGACCTTCACGACCAACCATGCTATTCTCGCAACTTGTCGCTATATCTCTGTTGGCTGGAATCGCTGTCGCGAAGCCTGTCACCATTCGCGACACTGACTGCAGTCCGATTGCTTCAGGAATTTTTGCCGCAAACGCTGCAGGTATTCTTCGTGGAGTTTGTGAAGAGGGCCCGGTTTGCTGATGCTTCGCCTTCAGGTGTTTATAAGGCTTTCACCTTGAACGTCAAAGACCAGGTCGCGTACCTAGGGGATGGCCAGAATCCTTTGCACGTCGAATTCCAGGCAAGTCTTAAGTATCATTGATCCGGAGTTGAGGAACTCAATTCTCACAATGGGGCCAGGAGTGTCAAAGTCTTGAAGTTGGCGAACCCCACGATATCGCGAAGACTGGCAAGGATAACTGTATACCCGTTTCTTGAATGTGATCCCTCAAATTCTTGCAGGTCGCGTTTATGTCCCGTCCCAGTCGAAATGCATTGGCATCACCAATCAGCAGGCGCCCACAGGCCCGTACTATACAACGTTGGTTGATTGCGGGACAGACTACCCCCAGCGTTGGGTTCTGGATACAGGCGACAATAATGCTGTTCGCTGGGTGAGAGGATCCAGCTCGGTTACTTTTGTCGTTGCTCTTTCCTGACCGGGGTATCTCTAGTCCGGCGAGAGCGATGAGGAAGGAACAATCCTGCAAGGAGGATGCGGCCTCTTGGGCTATAAATCATACAGTAACGGCGTCCCGACTATCACGCACTCGAATCATCAGATTACGATTGAATGCAATGGGAGCGCATTCCGCATCGTAAACTCCGCATCGTGAGGATTTCTTCGAAGGGAATTTGTATGCCCAGTCGTCAAACATCCTTCTTGCTATGTGGCTACGTCCAACTTCGTACTTTGGGACTGGAATGAACGAATACTCGTTTTAATGCGAATTTCCACCTTCAGCATGCTACCATAAGAACATCACATCGCGCGTACTTGTAACTCGGTGAGCTTCCCCTTCGACAACCTCGAAAACTGCCACTATCGCATTTTTGCAAGCTTTCACTGAATCGAATGTCATGGCAAATGAACGGTGCGTAGTCACAGCGAGCATACATCATACTTGAATGAAATGCAGCCGTGCACCGTGTGCCAAGGAGTCACGTATTTCCTATAAGAAGCGGCGTGCCTAATGGGTGTGCCTACTGTGGAGGCACTAAGAGAGGACTGATGAACAGGCTGTGTAAGGATAAACGGCGCACCTTCTGGGTGATTATGTGGCCTCCCTTACGCAGGCGTGGATATGCACCGCCATTCATCACACTTCGACGAAGGACGGACGAAGGAAGGTGGACTGCGCGTGTGATACGAGGTCTTCGTGATTGCGAAGCCGGCGGTATTGTTAAGCACGGTTGTCGATAGACGCCCGGATGCTGGGAGAGGTACCACGACCACGAGACTTGCTAGACCTGTACTTCGTGGCTGGAGTCCTGAAAGGCCTGAAGCGTCAAGGTCAATGACTGTTGCTGACGACGGAAAAAGAATGGGAAGTCAGATTTCCGTTCTTGACCTGGCTCAACGGTTCCTTTCGCGTACGAAAGTATACCAGGAGAGCCAGGTCGGGCCTTCATCGAGACACATCTCTCCGAAAAGCGTGAAGCTCTCATCGTATGGTAGAAAGGGACATCAGATAAGGAGTTCAGGACGTACCAGCTTTGCCGTTTCTTAGTTCGAGTAAGTGGTTGGCCTTTTACGATGATTCCCGACGTGCCAGGGTCATTACGAAGCCGCTGACGCTGGTTTCCGACTTGCACCTAGCTGCGACTGGTAGGGCGTCCATTCATGCGTATCAGTAGAGCAAGAACATCGGCGCTCCGAAAGCATGAGTGGTACCCAGGTTGCCCGTTAGGCATTGAGACGACCATTTGGGAATGGCGCGAATCGTGCCTGATTCGCCGGCAAAATCCACAACCTGTTCATGCGGCGATCATAATTTCAAACGCCGATCTTCGACGGTCCTCCGCCATACCTGTACCGCTGCATACGAGTATATATGCTATCGAACGTGGGATAACCTGATTAATGATTCCACGGGAAGCATCCCGACGCCGAGCTTTCTTATTGGTAGAATCCGCCTTGAGAATTACAGCGATTTTGGCAAGGTCGATCGACTCTTGATGGATCACTTTTGAGGATGAAGGGGAGGTCAAGACATACTTGAATGTCTGGATGAGAGTGGATGTTAATCAGTACGAAGCCAGATACAGGTGCAGAGGATGAACGCACCCTGACAAGCAACCCGCTCATCAGTAACCCCTTGAAAACCTCCTTAGGGTCGTCTTTCTCAAATGCATATAAAGTGCGAAGAAAGGGGCTTGAGGCGGAGTTGTACGCCGGATCGCAGTCGCGGACCTTTTCAAGAACCCTTGGATGGACATCGTTAGGTAGTCATCGAACATCGAGATTGACGGCGACGTACTGGAGAGTTTCCCAGTCAAACTCGGTCGGGCGGAGGAGTCGACCGGTGACATCATACTGGAGGCCACAATTGGCACGCAAATTAGCATTGAGTATGGGAACTGGAGCAGGTGTGCGGATGTTCGGCCAGTTCGCGATCTCCTCTTCCAGCTTTGCTGTGTCATCGCTCCTCGCATCGCCGGCACTGCTTTCGAGCTGGACAGGGGGACTGTTAGCTGGAACATTATCAATGGCAGATGGGCCTACCACATCATAGAAGTCCTGGAGGTCCTGGGGCTCAGACCCGCCAATTTTCCTGAGGAAATTGGGAATGAGCGCGGCGATGCACTTCAATGAGGTGCAAGAGCGGTCGCAGCTTGCAGATTACACAAAATCAAGTCAGGTGAGATTCACGAATGCCACACGGCGCCACGGAGTGTTCGAGGAGACTGCGGATAAGCATTGGCAGTCACCCAAGTAGACGTGAACACATTAAAGTCCTGGTCCAGACCAAGGAGTATGTGCCGACGCTACTGCGGGCGCCACCAGAGGCCTTATGCAGAACCAGGCGCCTTCTATCCTCGAGGCAAGTTCCCTTCGAGAGCGCGAATGAGTACGCGGGCGGGGCGCAAGCGGTGAAGGCGGCGGCGGGGGAGGCAGCGAGCCGAGGCTGAGGTTGGCAGGCTTGGGTAAAGCCCGAGGCCACAGCGAGTGACGGGAATTCCTCACAAGACGGGCGTTGGCGGTTGGGGAGTTTGCCTAACGATGGAGGGTGTTGAAGAGCGAGCATCGCATCGCTGCCAAATGATGAGCACCTAAAATGAGATCGGAAAAAAAGGAACGGAGTCCGTACCCATTAATCGCCAAGGACAGCGGGCAGTCCCCTCCGCGCGATATCTCGGGTCATCGCTGTTCGCCCGATCGCCCCGGCGCCCGAGATCGACCCTTGTTGGGGCCACGCGCTGTCCCGACCACTTGCAACGACCTAAGTAGCGATTTCAAAGCTTCTCCATGACCTTACCTCCCGACAAGGAACATTGGCTATTTGTCTCGGGATGAGTTGAATTTCTGACAGCCTGTCAAGCGTCAAGCCAGGCTCGGAGGTCAAAAGTTCACACTGGCACAGCAATCCTGCACATGTTCATCTAAATCCTACCTCAGGGAGCATTTAGGCCGTGTCCAGCAACAAATTCCACGTACACCGCAGCTCTTAACTCCATGCTTACTGTATTCCCGACGAATTTCCTGTGTGCCGATCCCAATTGCACCTGCTGCCGAACTGCGGTCATCCTAGTTCCATTCTCTCCAGCTGCCAGTTGACATCGCGCGTTCACACGGTCTCGAGCATGCTGCGGGACTTCTGGCTATATATACTGCTTCGCTGGTATACGAAAGCTACTATCATCTTCTGTCTGCCTGCCTGAGGACTTGACATGCTTCTGCCGGCTATATACGTCGTCTTCGCTGTTTCTCTGCCAACGCTCGCGTTTCCCGAGTTAGCGTTGCGCGATCGCGACCATGAGGGTGTACGCATCGTTGCTCCTCCAAGGCCTACAGATACAGGAGTTATCCCACTCCCAGGTACGTCTCACCCGAGTTGTTGTTTGCTTCCGTGCAGTACCGACGAAAATTCCAGAGCCAGGACACCCTTTCATCCCCCCTCGTCGCGGAGACCAGCGCGGACCTTGCCGTGCGTTTTGATTTGTATCTAAGTAACGAACGTTTATTCAGGATCTGACGTAGCGGGTTTGAATACGCTGGCCAATCATGGCTATCTCCCGAGAAAGTCAGTACGACAGGCATTATGGTGAGGCTATTGGGCTGAATGTCATCAATTAGTGGCATAGCATCCTTCGAACAAATCGTCAGCGCCGTGACGCGCGGGTTCAACATGGATTACGATCTTGCCTCCGGCTTGACTGCGTTTGGCATGGTGAGTAATCTGTTTCCTTGTTTACGAAAGGTTATTGAGCTGCTCGCAGCTGGCCCGAGGAAACCCTTACATCAACAAGTTGTCTATCGGCTTAGATACACCACTCATTCCACCCCTCCCTGGCAAGATTGACGGTCCCATTACCCGAGGTCTTGCCGCACACGGCCGGTTCGAGGGTGGGTGCTAATTCATACCCTCTGCATCTTCCTCTTAAAGGCCTCTGCCAGGTGACGTATCGATGACACGCCAAGATTTCGCCATTGGTGACAACATACACTTCCAACGCGAGCTATTTGCCCAAGTCAGGTCATTGATCATTACAGTAAATTTTATGACTCACGCGTTCTCACTGCAGCTCCTTGATCTTGTCGCCCAATATGGTGATAATTCCACCGTGACAGGCCCGAGAAGCGTTGTTAACCGTCGCGTCATGGAGGAATTCAAGTTCAAAAGATTTGTAGACAGTCAGGCTGCCGATAAGAAGGTGAAGTTCGTGCTCAAACCAGCTGACTTCTCATCCTGAACATTGCGACAGCTTGAATACCACATCGGCCGTGTTTTGCTGAGCTACGGAGAAGCGGCGTTCACCCTGAACTTCTTTGCAAACGGTAAGTTATCCAGCAAACCAGTTGCCTCCATCGTGCTCAAGAAGGTGACCAGGAACGGATGGGATTTTGAGCACTTCGACCATGACCTCATTCTTCCGCGACCAAAGGTTCCCGAAAGGCTTTTACCGGCGTTCGGCCGCAGGCAACCTCGACAAGATCGGTGAAGACGCAGGCGCCATTCTCAGTGCAAAACCCGTTCCGCCTGGTGCCAATGCCCCGAATGGAACCTACATTCCAGATACCGATAACTTCGACGTGAGTATCCTGATCCCCGCTTTTCCTTCGCGTTCTAAAATTCGAGACAGGGCTGCTCACTCTATTATAATTTGGCCGCTGACAATGTCCCTGCTGTCCTTCTGAACACCACGGGCGTTTTGAAGCAGAACGTCGATTTCCTGCTCAACTCGATTCACGTTCTTTTCTCTGACTGTCCTCCTGCCGTCCCTCGCGGAGCCGCTGGTGTCTGATCTTGGATTCCTAATCCAAGCTCGGTCCAGGTTCGTCTGACGGTGCAGTCGTTATTAAAGCGGACATCAGTTGAGGCTTCTTACGTGCCTCATGAAGTATCTTACATAGGGTATATGTGTTTTATCGTGATTTGCGCTCTCATTTTACTGGTTTTCGAGGCACTTGGTTTCTTCGGTGCTCTGAACGCGCAAACGAACGAAGCCCGTGAGGCCGCAGATGTGGATGCTTGAATCTATGCTTTCCGCGCCGCCACTGGTCTGTCTATGCCGTCTGCACGACCGGAGAGCATGATGGCGCTTGTGCTCGCGGACCTGCCTCCCTTTTCATCGAGGCCTATTGACGCGTCCATCCCAAGGTCAGCGTTCTCTCGCGCTAGTGTAAGCCCCGACCCCCTTCCCCGCATACTCGTCTCGATTGGCAATTCCACAAATTACCCAGCATCTTCCCTTGCCGAGGACGTCTAGCCGTAGATACACTGCAAATGGAGTGCTCGTCAGTAAGCACTGCAAAGATGCCTGAACTCCCGACTAGTATACTCTCTGGTTATGACGTCAACTAGTATGCGCATGCGCTCGTGTGCTGCCCATCGTACGCTGCGCGTACGGGACGCGATTCCCTTGAAAGCGATGCATATGACGAGCATGCGCCAGCTGCGCGGTCCTTTCAAGTTCTTGAACGGTGTTTCACGAGATTACTCGTCGTATCCTGGCGTGCGTAACTATAGATCCGATAAACTCAGGACGGTAGACATTCCCTGCGCGTCTGCACAGCGGGATTGCGAAGGTCCACGAAGACGTGGCTTTTGATATCGACTTGCCATGGCCAGGCTTCTTTGCATCATTTCAACAATCTAAAGGTCCGATGCCACAGCTTTCATTTGCCTCGGCCTTGCCGGCGGCCGGGCTTCCTCTCCGCGTCGTACATCGGTCATCGGATACCACCGTCGGGCCACTGAGCGCAGAACGTCTGCTTGTTGTTATGACGCTGTCATCTTGCGAATGATCCCGTCGGGTCCACCCGACCGTTGCGACACAGGAAGAAAAGCGAGGTCAGTGGATTGAACGATGTGACCGGGGTCGGTGTGTATGTACGAGGTGGTGCTACATATGGTACAGGATGTGATGATGGAAGAGATAAGTTATGTCAATGCAATGCAAGTGAAATGCCAGTGTCCCGAATGAACAAATGGTGTCGAAACCCGAGACTCGCTCACAGCAAGAAGTTTGCACGTCCATTGGCAACTGCTGCGAACTTTTCACAATCGGGGATGCTAATGCCAGAGGCGCGAGAGGGTCCGAGGAAAGAGGATCCATGAATGAGGGCGGGATCCTGAGCCTTGCCAACGACGCTCGAGAGCTGAAGGTCGCGGCAGAACTCCTGAAGGCGCTTCGTGGCTTCGATGCGTTCCTCGTACTCCTCATCGTCGCAAGAGGATGGATCGTTCGCGGCGATGGACACGTCGATGCGCTTCAGCTTCTGATAGAACTCAGGGCCACGTTCGACACGCAGACTGAGGAAGTCTTCGAGCGCAGAGCAGACGTCCACCACATCGTCCTCGAAACACTGCATCGACAGAGTCTCGATGGGAGAGCCCGCAAGGTTCGACATGGTGTCAACGACGCTGTCGACGGGGAAGAATGGCGTGATGTGGAGTTTGCGTAGGCGTGGAAGTGGCGTGACGCTTGGTTTGGCAAAAACCGTGTCTGACACTGACGTGGTGAGCGAGAACTCGGCGATTGTGGGGCCGACGGTTGCCATGATGCGCTCGGTGCAAGCGCTGTTGAAATCCTCATTTTCGTGATAGCAGCTCCCGAGATCAAGCACCTCGAGGCGACATGCAACAGGAGTCGTGACCCACCGACCGTCCCCGAGGTGGGTGTCGCGGATAGTAAGCTTCTTGAGGGTCGGAATCCGGAGGAGGGAAGGCAGGGAAAGCTCCGAGCCGAGGGAGGGATGGGCGGGGACATCGTCATCTCCAATGACCAGGGGAACGTAAGGGTAAACGCCCTCGAGTTCCGGAGCATGCATCTTAGAGCGGCTAATTTTGTCCAGGGAAAGTTCCTGGAGACAGGGAATTGATGCAGCGATGGAGACGACGAGTCTCTCGCTCCTGAGGTGATCGTCAGGACCGGGGCATAACGAGCGAACAGCGAGATGGTCTTACAATGGAGAATGTCCTTCGTCACTGCAGTTCGTGATAGTCAGGTGCTTGAGTTCCGTTAGGTACGCGAAGGGGGTGATGAGACTCTTGTCCGATGAACCAGCCAGTCGTAACACGAGTTTGATGAGACGCGGAGATGCGATGAGAAGAGAAATGATAGCATCTGTACCGGCTCGAGGATACGATGGAATTTCAACATCGCAATTAACCGCTTGAGTACACAAGTCCAATTCCTGGATATGCTGGCAATAGGTGCGGGGAACGTCATCGAGGAAGCGCTGCATTTGCTCTAGGCTGTTCAATTTTACACTCTGAAGAAACGCGGTGGTGAGTTGAGCCTCGTGGCGATGAACAAGGTTAAAACACACTTTAAAGGTCGCTGGGATGCAGATTTTGTACGTCCGAAGGTCTACTCTGGAGAACGCTCTCGCATCATCTGAGTCCAGGTTTTCCACAACGGCGAGCTTCATTTCATTGGGTAGAGTGTGCCACGCGCATGAGGTGGTCGTGAGGGCCATTGTTAGCCAAGGTCGTCGGGTTCGTGAGATGAAGAGTCAAGTAGCAGCGAGCGCGGCGCGCTATAGGATATACCAGAAAGTTGGGGGTCAAGAAAGGCACAGGGAAACGCCCTTTTGAACGCCACGGGAAGGCCCCAAGCTTATTCTTCCGAAGACATCGATTCGACCTTGTCGGGATTGATCATAAAAAAGTAAACCCTATTTAGACGTGTTTGCACACATCAGATCTCCTTCGCGTGATGCTGTCAACCTCGAATCTCAAACCTGTGCAAGCCATGCACAGATTTGCCCAAATCTAGTGGAAGCCAAAACATCCCTGGGTAAGCTGCCATTCTTTCGGGAAGCCATGTGCAAAACGGCGAACGTCATTTCTTTGGTCGGGATCTTCCAAATCTCTGCCTCTGACGATTCTGATGATCCTTCCGAATCGTTCTGCGGCGCTTGTGGACAGGACTCAAGATGGCGATTACTTCGGGTATCGAAAAACCGGGCCCCTTGCTGGCCTTCTGAATTCCGCTCGTCGCGGGCTCGCGTCATCCTGGCTTTCTGACATATGAAGGGTACTGTAGAGGGAAAAGGCCTTTGCGTTGATCTGATCGTCCCGATGACATGCCTGACAAACGTCACAAACGTCGACCGGCCCTAGCCTTCATACAGCGTGCTCTTCCTCGTCGCCCAGTACTTTTGATGAAATAATCTGACATCTCCGACCTCTGTGGAACGCGCAGTCGCGATAACGGCGGCTTCGGAGTCGCAAAATAAAGCCAATACCATCCGTTGAAACTCGCACTGCCATCGTAACGACACATGTCTCCATGGTCATTCATTGACCTCCCGCCGCCCCCTCGTTGAGGAAAGGGCGGGAAGCTTGAACGGGAGAGGTTGATGATGCTCCTTCCGAATCGTTCGGGTACTCGAAAAAACCGATGTCCTCGGGAAATGTGGGCCTCTCGCAACTTGTGGGTTACAGCTCAATACGGCACTCTAGTACCGCTGTCCTCCAACACGTCATTCGACGTTATCTCTATTATACACCGCTAGCTATGCGTACTCGTAAAGCTCGAGGTTTCGCTTATCACTTGCACCCTTTTCCTGCGCCTTGGGCAGTATTCCGCCCCCAGCGGACTCAATCCTCCTCTTCCACCACATGTACGAGTATCTCCTGTTGAGCGCACAGAGCGGAGCGCGGAGGAGAGCGCGCCCATTACTGCACAGAACGATCAGATCCAAGTTCGCCTCCGCGAAGGGACCGATAGGAAAGTTGCAACATGAGAGGCGACTGAGCGTATCTGCATGCGCAGTCAACACAGCGAGCCAGGCCGCGGGGTTACGAGTACCTGGCATCTGCCAGCACTGCTCCCACGCGCACAACAAATGCATGCTATGACATCACCACGTGGAACGCACTAAGGCCAACCTCTTTCGGATGTCCTCGACGATTAGATGCGAACATGCTCCGAGCGTTCGACAAAACATTGCCAAGTTACAGTATCCGACATTGCCTGGGGGATCAGTTCCCATCCTTGGTACTCCGCGAAATCCTCCACGGGAGTGTCTGGTCTGAAGCAATCAACGTCGGGCGGTACTAAGGCTCCTCTCCCATGACATACCGCACAAGCGAGGCAGCCCTCCGAGTAACTGCCTCGCTACGCACAAAAGGAATCCGAATCCAGGACTTTACGCAGATTGATTTCCGTGTTTGTTGCAAGCGGAAGCTGCAGTCACCGCACCATCATGCCTTCGGTCACTTCATCCTCCGGTAGCGCTCATAGCGATGCTGGCGGAAGTATGGGCGAAGACCGGGTCATGCGAAGGACCCAAAATAAGTTCACCAGGCCGATGTCTTCGAATCTAGACATTGGGCGATGGTCATCAAGGCGATCGGATGGATGTAATGTTTTCACTCCTGTAAATCAGCAACGACCGGAGATTGGCCCTCGACGTCCATGTTTGAGGCAATGATGGTCTCCAATGGCAGAAAACAGACTGTTGTTCGACGACAAGGTAAATCAGTGTGTCGGGTGAAGACATACATAGCTCACGTCGCCTTGCGATATGGCTTCGGAGTGGCAACGTGAGAGTAGTATGCACGCGACCTCTCCGGAGTGTGCCACCCCATCCATAACAGAGGTTAGTCATGGTATCGCGTAGTATGACAATTAGTAGTATGACAATTAACGCGCTATGTTCTTGCGGTAATTTCGGCAGAAGCAGATCATCGTAAGGAAAATATGCAGGTGGCGTTGTTACTTCTTCACCAGATTGAAATAAACCGGTCTGAAGGCGCTGAAATCCAGGTGACTAAACATCTGTGCTCCGGTGTGGTCAGGAAGGCTAACCAACGTTGACATATTTCGGACCCACAGGTCGGAAGGGTGCGCAGGGTAAATTCCCGAGGAGTGGCTCCGAAGAAATCAATGGCAGAGAGTTCAGGGAAGAGACGAGGTGCTTTTGGAAGTGGTCGCCACGGCTATGCCGGCGTGGGCGATGACACAACCTGTCTAACGACCGACCGATATGAAACCACAGTTGCTTGTAGATACTGTTCCAAGAAGCTGTCCGATCACCGAACGGGAGGACTGGCCATTCGGGTTCGTGCTGCGCAGCGAGTGCCCCGCACTGCCTTGTTCGGTCGGCCAACGAGGTACCGTGATACTTCGGAGCTTACAAGTTTGCGCGGCCCAGTCGCGATGCAAGGAGTCTTTATGACTGGCTTGAACGCCGGCAACGCACGCATGGCAGACGAACTTGGAGGCTCAAACGGGACAAGTCAAAGACGGGGGCAGGTTTCCTTTCGACGCCGCTGCTGAATTCACCTGATAAAATCCTCATTGAACGACTGGTCAGGATCTCTGTGACCGAGTGGCCATGGAGATGGCTGCGAGAGTAGTCCTAGCAGTGACCAAGCCGAAGTCGGCCGCAGACAACTCGTAAACTAGAATGACCGCGTTAGGTATCGACAAGTAGAAGTCTTACAAGGCATGACGTGACAAGGCGACTACGCTCTACGGCCGACGAGGAAGAGCTCGAGACGAGAAACACGATACTGCGCAGCAATGCACCATCTGAGGGACTCCACTGGGTCACTGCGCGTTCCTTGAACGCTCATAGGGGCACAAGCCAGCCGTGAAGCGAACGATGAGGTGAAATGCGTCAGCTCTGGGCTCGGGAAGGCTGCGATCTCGTGCTGTCCAATTTCTTCACTTGCAATATGAAGTATTGCAAGGGTCGGAAGCGTCATGAGTCTTGTTCAGGCTATACCCTCCATTGCCGGAAAACCCTCGGGCCTCCGGTCAGGCGTCGACTTGAAGCAGCCGGACAGTCTCGCCGGCGATTCGTTCCAGAGCGTATCATCGTAGAGCGGATGACGTAGCCTAGGGCAACGTATGAAACCCTTGAGTGGTGATGTCAAAAGATCAGACGACGCCGGCAGCAACGGGCGAGTCGAAATGTAAGCCGGGGTCTGAATGCTCGGGGGAGCTGAGATACCATCGTCATTTGGAGTGACCGAGCCGCAGTTCTGTGGAATGCACTCGAGTGCCAGTGCAGCAGGGACATGTATGGCTCAATTTCCCGAATCGCACCGTCTTCGCGGAATTCGATGATTTGCAGCCAGGTGTGCGAGTCCCTTGTCAATCGCGACCATCTTGATCTGTCCATTCTAGGCCTCGTCGCCCGATGCCATTCACCGCCTCGATTCGTGATCATAGAAGTTGTAGGCTTGATTTTCTGTGAGATGGCTGATATCTGCCGCCACACGCACCAGTCTTTGAATGCCAAGACCTCCGTCATCGTCGTCCCGAATCCGCAGTTGAGTCGGCGATGCTGCAAGCTAGTGCTAGCACGAAACCGGGATACCCGAACAAGCAGATCCTCGCCGCTCGCGGCCGACAAACGTCAGCGCATTCTACTTGCCAAGCACCAAGTCTCCCTTGATTTCGTTGCAGGCTGCCTTTGTCGTGCGGGAACGTTGGTCAGGAGTGTCGGTACAATAAGTCCTCTCTGTTGGTTACATTGAATGCCATCATAGACTGCTGGCAAGGTTGCCGGAAGAAGGGACAGGTATACCGTTGAGAGTTTCCAATTTCGACCAAATTGGAACAACAGGGTTGATCCGAAGGATTCAGTGGTTGATCAGATCAACATCCCGGCGGTAGCAACTATCCGTGGGTCAACGCCAGCGGCCAAGGACATGGTCCACCAGTGACCAGCCTCGGACCAGAGTGAAATCACCGTCTATGCTGCTTCTTTCGACGCAGGAAACTTTGTGCACTTCTTCACGCTAATGAAGAACCTTCTGTGTGCCAGATCATCGCCATCTGGACCAGCATCACCGATGTGACATGTGTGAGCTTGGCCAGCGAGCTTCTATGTCGGTTTCGACCCTGTTGGGCTCCTCCGATTTTGTCAGATGTGAGCACTGTGAGAGTTCTTCTGGGGCTTCGTTGGTGCAATCAATCTATATTAAAAGCCTCTTCCGGTTCTCCTCTTGCCACTTCCCCTACCAGGAGAGACTCAGCACGCACTCCCCTTCGTGCCTTGTCGTCGGCGCGCTTAAACTGACATGCCGACCAAAGTTCCTGTCATGTCTGACGCTGATGTGGACCCACTTTCTAAAGTTCTAGAGCCTCCTCCAGACGAGACACCAGTTCAGCGCGAGGCCCGATTACGTGCTGAGGTACAAGCAAAGCACGTTTCCGATGCGATTGACGAGGAGTTGGAGAGACAGAGAGCTGTGGAGAAAAAAGGACCGAGAGCACTCAAGGTGTTACTTCTGGGTACGTCAAATTTGCAATGTTCGTATGTAATTGTCATTGACGCGGCGTCGCGAATCGACCAGGCCAAAGCGAGTCGGGTAAGTCTAACGCGCAGCACCGCTTGGTGTTGACTTAGTCGACGCTGAAATTTTCCAGGCAAATCAACTACGCTCAAAAGTACGTTGAAGCACTGTCGTTGATAGTCACGCGCTCACCTTCCTCTAGACTTCCAGATCCTGTACGAACATAAGGTGCTCACCCCTTCTTTTCGTGCCCGTATACGATGCAAATGATATCCGCCAGTCATTTAAGGCTGAAAGGGGGTCTTGGAAAACTGTCATACAGCTGAACGTGGTCCGTTCAATACATCTCATACTTGATGCGATGTCGCGGGCCCACGCCGAGGCCCAGGCTCGACAGAGCCACTCTGACTATCAGCCCCGACTCAGTCAGGAGCTGTTAACACTCCAAATGCGTCTAGCGCCCCTTCTCCAGGTCGAGCAAGCGTTGACTCGTCGACTGACGCCATTGGGATGCGGAGAGAGCGAGGCAACGCTTCTCAATCCCAACTCTTCGTATGCGGACCGCTCGAAAAGCTTCGCCAAAGAGATCGCCATCAATTCAAGTTCTCCTTGGAAGGGAGCGATCACCAGACTCTTTGGAGGGGACACGGATGCTCCATCGTCTAATGAGCACTCAAACAATTGGAACGACCCCAACGATCCTGCTGTAGTGCTCCATGCATGCGTACAAGACATGGCGTTGCTTTGGAATGATCCTATGGTCAAAAAATTGTTGGAGAAACAGAAGTTGCGGCTCCAGGAGATGGCAGGCTTGTGAGTAACCTGACTTCGCTGCTGTGCTCATTCGGGGCGACTTAGTTCTTGACTACATCAGCTTCTTGGACTCTCTAGATCGTGTGACGTCTCTAGATTATGTTCCATCTGATGGTATGTACTAATGTCCTTGCTCTGGTTTCGCATCGCTCACCCTGCTGTAGATGACGTGCTACGCGCGCGGCTAAAGACATTGGGTGTGCAAAACTCCATGCCTTGGTCACCTCAGAGGCTGATCGTGCCCTGTCAGGCGTGTCTGAGCATCGTTTCACCGTATCATCTAACGAGGGTACGTGCTAACGTTGCATAGTTGGTACGGAAGTCGCATGGTGACACTCTGCTTTGATAGGTTCGGTCGGAAGGGACTGGCGTATTTTTGATGTGGGCGGGCACAGGTCCTTGGTTCGTGCCTTCCTATTCAATGAACATAACACCTGACGCTTTTCCTCACAGAGAGGTATGGCAACGCGGTTCTCACAGTGAGATCGCTGCTGATGTTCGGAATAGCGGCCTGGGTTCCGTATTTCGATGATATGGACGCCATTATTTTCTTGGCTCCAATTAGGTTAGTTGATGTTTCCTACATTGTGTACTCGCTCCATCAGCGGCTGAGAAGTTCACTTGAAGTGCGTTCGACCAGACACTAGCCGAAGATCCCGAAGTTAATCGTTTGGTAAGATTTGCAGCCGCTCGAACCATTCATTTGCCCCCGTTGACCTGATCGCGTTCTTCAGGAGGACTCGATTAATATCTGGAAATACATCGTCTCAAACAAACTACTCAAGAACACGAATATCATCCTGTTCATGAACAAGATCGACCTGATGAAGACGAAGCTTGAATCTGGTATCAGGTTCGCAGATTTTGTAGTATCTTACGGGTTGCGGCCGAACGACTTCGAAAATACATCACAGTGTGAGTATCTGCCCACACTTGTACTGGACTACGAATGCTGATGACGGCACCTGTACAGATCTTCGAAAGAAATTCGGTCCGTGACTCCGAATTGTGCTCACGACCCTCATATATCTCATCACGTCCTGATCTTCTCTCACAGCTGGGATTTTGAAGGAAAAGTCAATCGTTACACGCCCATTTTATTGCCACCTGACCGCTGTAACGGTACGTTGAGCCGTTTAATGATAAGGAGTCCAGTTTATCTCTTTGGCCCGTGCTGCAGGATGTACAGTCGACGAAAAAGATCCTTAATGATGGTGAGTTTCATAGCTGCTTTTTCGGCGGACGATGTTAAGAGGCATTACAGTCAAAGATGTTCTTATGCGGAAAAGTCTTTCGGATGCCGCTCTCCTTTCTTGAAGAAACGTGGCATTGGCCTCGGTGGAGCTGTGCTCCGATTGCTACGCATCCTCTTGTCGAAGGTTGTTCCATTTTAGTTGCCTTTGCTTCCATTTGTCCCGCGCATCTCAGGAGTTTTGTTTATTTTTATAAGAACTATATTCTAGCGTGTATCATTGACATATGTAGCAAGCTTACACTTCTGATCCAACCTCCACGGATATTCCTTTCGATGCCATGAGCTTGGTGATGATCTGTTGCGGCCTGTACTTCTACTCGCGTGCCGACGAGGCTCGACAGCGTCGCGGCAGCGCTCGGAAGCTTTCTATCTGGAGAACGGTCGGATGTTCAAGCAGTGTCTCGGCCAAGGTCCTCAAGAAGTAAATCTTGGTCCCTGAGATCTAAGTCCCAGTCCCCCTTCTCCGACGAATCTGTCTCCGGAGTCCAGCTCCTTAACTTCCGATTGCGCCACCAGAGACCAGGCCTCCCATCACAGCTGGGTGATCTTTCCCATCGCACTTCCATTTCTCCGCCGAGTAGCCCTCGAGTTCCCGCAAGCGCAGGGTTCCAGACAGCCGTTCCAGCCCATTTATGATCCGTCTCAGCGGACATCGCAGTATCCAGAGACGACGGTACGGGAGGAAGGTGGAAGAGAAAGAAAGGCACTGGTGAAGACTGAGCGCGGAGGAGGGTGGCCTTCGTAAATGGTGATTCGGAGATCAGGACCGCGACTACGGGGTACTGGGACGAGTGGTGCAAGGGGGGTTTGCCCGTATCGTGAGGGGAGAAAGAGGGCGATAAGGTGATGTACCGGTGTAAGACGCCCTCCATTTCGCGCACATACTTCGGACTGGCCTTTTGCTTCTCAGCTTTGCACTGTGCGAGTACCCGGAGCCGCCGTCGAGGTGCACTGGGATCAGAAACACCTAGCGGGGGGAGCCACCACCATCCCAAAAGATCTATTCCCCCGTCAGATTTGCCACCAACACGCCGTAAGGTCATAGATAAATGATTCTGGAGAATATTCCGCGACCGCTCCTCGAATGCGGTGCCGCGGTGTGTAGTGGATAGCTTCGCAGGCGACTTCGAGGAGGAGGTCACGAGTGTGCGCGCTAGTAGCCGCGTCCAACTCATTGTCATGGCGGCAGGGAAGACAGTTGAAACATCGGCGACTGGTGGTACTCGGCAGATGGGCGGCGTCAGGAGGGCGTGAAGAAGCTTTTTGATTACGTAAGTCAGGCTATCCCGACCTACTGTGTTGCAGCAAATGCGCTGCCAGTGAAGTTCAATGAATTTAGCTCGTAACAGCAGGATTACATTGCATATCGACGAACGAAAAAACGGTTGAAAGCGAATGAAAATTACATTGCGGATGTATTACGGTGTACATACAGTGAAGACTGAAGTGTGTCTCTAGCCTCTAGGACTCACGTGGACGGTGGACCCGAGTTTGGGACAATGAATGGGTGAAGTTGCGCGTATGATACCTTGGTATTGATAAGATAAGTTTTTCGACCGACACTGGACTGTGCATCCTGACAACGAACTTCAACCCTGGATCGCCGGGGCCCGGGACTTATCCGCACTGACTTCTGGTCCTCTTTCTGACGTGCGGCCGGCGGCCGTATGTTGAGGCAGCGTTGACTTTCTCGTGATGCGATTTTCCCATGGTAAATATTCTATCATGACCATAGGGAAAAGACAGCTCATCAGCTCCCCTGTTTCGTGCACTTCTCGGACGAAATGGCTTCACGAAAGTTCGACCCCTTGACCGACTTGGTCGATCTGAAGGGCAAAGTTGTGATTGTGACGGGCGGAAAGTAAGGCTCCAATCCCGTTAAGTGCCAGTGATGTATTGACGTGGTGTCACTGCAGCGCGGGTATTGGATATGCTACAGTGCGACACCTGGCGCGTGCTGGTGCGAAGGTCTACCTCGCGGCAAGGAACGAGGAACGCGCGAGCAACGCAATTGCGAAGCTTCGTGAAGACGGTTTCACGCTGGGGAATGGCGACGTTATGTGGTTGAAGTTAGACTTGAGTGATCCACGGGACGCTAAGAAAGCTGCGGAGGAATTTCTGTCGAAGGAGCAGCGGCTGGATATTTTAGGTGCGTACCACCACTGAAATAACCCCCGTATTACAACCGCAAGTGTGCAAACTCAGGAGAATTCGCAGTGAATAACGCTGCATTGTGAGCATGAGAATTTTTCTTGCCGTCGCCGCGATGTGATGGGAATGTGGCTCGCAGGCTGAGAGCTCCGTACGAAAAAACTAAGGATGGTGAGTTGCCGTCTAGGATCTTTTCCGATACCGGCTGATGCTCATAGTACCAGGTGTGACGACAATGGTCACTGTGAAGTACGCAAGGGCTCATTGCATTAGCGACATCTGCGTTCACCTGGCATCTCAGTTATATCAGCCACTTCGTTTTCACCCGGACTTTGCTGCCCAGGTTAGAAGATACTGCTCGCGAGCCAAATTCTGATGTTCGGATCGTCAACGTGCGTAGCGCAGCCGTAGACTGCGGGTTCCCTTACCTGATCCTCTTCGCCCCAGCTCACTTCCGCTGCATATAAATTGGTCCCGTCAACCATAAGCTTCAAGAGCGTAGAGGATTTCAACGTCGCCTTCAGCAGCAGTCTCCTTCCTGGCTTCGCTCGATATGGTACGTTACCTTCGGCTAGCCGAATTGCCAGGAGCTCAAACTTTACAGCCCATTCAAAGCTCATGAATCTGCTGTGGACGAAGGAGCTGCAGAGACGAATATCAGCGGCGGAATCACCTGCTCCAATCACCGTCATTGCGCTTCATCCAGGCGGCGTAGATACATTCAGCCAGAATTGGCCCTGCCCTCGGCTGTCAAGTTGGCTCGTACGGCTGGCAATCGCGGATCCGGAGCGTGGGGCGTACACCTCAGTTTTTGCGGCTGCGTCAAAGAGGATAGCGGAGAACAAAGAGGAGTACAACGGGGTATACCTGGAAAGTAAGCCGACAGGAAGGATTACAAAGGTCGGGAAACTTGCGGCCAGCGAGGAGTTGGCAGCCCAATTGTGGGAGACAACAGAAGCTTTCCTGGCAAGTATTGGGTTGTGAGCACACTTTGAGGGATAATGTCCGGCGCCTACTGCGTTTGTTCTACTTGCGCAACACCCTCTTCCTTGACTACATCCCGCGTGGCAACCTTTTCATCACTGGTCGCGCAGAGTAAAAGCATTGCACTCCCACGTTTCGTTTTGGTGCTCAACGAAGGGTTTTCGCTTCTGTGAGCTCCAGTCTGGCTTCTTTTGCTTCGTAGAACATCATCGTGAATTGAAGAACATACTGAGATGCTGTCCTGTAGCTACGTAGCTCAAATAGGAAATGCGGAAATCCATTATGCCTTTGGCGAATAGCATTCTGTTGCGTATACGCAGTCGAGATGATATGGTTGTTCGGATCTACGAGGAGCGCGGGACAATCTTCCGGTGGCCAGGAATTTGAGGGTTCCAGGTCGAGGTCTCTGTCACGTACGAAAGCGTACCTACCTGCTCAAGTGCGAACTTGAATGGCTGGGCAAGTTGATGCGGGTATATTGGGCCAAGGGAGCAGACGGCTGTCGAGCGTATTGACAAGCTATCAACGGTGTAGGCTCCACACCATAAACATGCTTTTTGCTGCTGAAAGCACGGGCCAGGTTAAAATACCAGAAACCCGGCGCAGTACAGGAAGAAGTGGCAAAACGAGTACGCCACGTCTTGATTACAGCGACTGTGACGTCACATACGCCCTACCGCTAGTACTACAGCTTCTCTGTCTCTGGTGTATAATTCCTTGTCCGACGCCAGAAGGACTTATATTGTGAACCGTAACAGCTAGCAATGCGTGTAGTAATGACTTGTCAAATTGACTACCTCGCTT
This sequence comes from Lyophyllum shimeji, assembly GCA_026008595.1. Classification (NCBI taxonomy): domain Eukaryota; kingdom Fungi; phylum Basidiomycota; class Agaricomycetes; order Agaricales; family Lyophyllaceae; genus Lyophyllum; species Lyophyllum shimeji. Next base: position 1,003,705 of record BRPK01000006.1, read on the forward strand.
GACAGCGTCAAGTCCATCCGTACTTCAAAAGTCTCAACTTGAAACACCTGCAATCAGATTGCGCAGGACGAGACCGTGACGTCATAGCCTGTACGTCCATCGTTGGTGAATGGCTCGTCAGCGCTTCAGCCATGGTCGAGAGTTTGACACTTTTCGAGAGATACGTCTCGGCGAAGGCTGAACAGCTTATTTCCCCTTGCATCCTTCGTTATCTAGAGAACGGTCGAGGAGGTCAAGAACGGCAATCATTCGGCGGGGGCTCTTCGTCCGCGAAGCTAAGTCAACCATGTGGAGGCTGCCGATTCTCCACAACCTTGAGTCTGCCGGAGCGCTGGAAAACCTATTGCAGATGGAATCTAAAGCGAGCTGTGAAGCTTCGGGCAATCACCGTAACAAGGTCTTCGCCGGATGACCCACACACTGTCTCCCTAGGACGTTCGCGTCGACGAGCTTGAGATGATTGACCGTCCAAATTATGGTGTATTAGAAAGCGGCAGATGCGTGGTTACTTTACGACTCCAGGAATAAATATGAATCGAGCGACGAAACCTCGGGGCGAACTACTTTGCGCCGGTGGCCTTCTTGAGGCTGGCTAGAATCTTGTCCACCTCGCCGATATAGCGGTCCGTGAGCTTTTGAAACTGTAGAGGTGGGTTAAATACGAAGGTGGAGATGAAATAACAAGCTTACCTCCTCCAACTCAATGGAATGTTTGGCATATTTGCCGCGCTTGAGGCTCGCTTGATGTTGTTTCCGCACCTGGACGCGTATCTCCTCCGCTTTGCGTAGCGCTCCGGCGTACAACGCCAGCCTGGCCTCTACTGTGGGCCTGAAGTTATGTCAGTCAACCAGCACATCCATAAATGAAGGAGAAATTTTATACTTTGGCATCGGAATTTTGATGGTACGGTTGTCCTGCTTTTGAGGCACGACGCCAGCTATCTTGGACTCATATAGCGCTTGCTCGACAAATTTGAGGGTCTACTGAATAGAAGGTGAGCTCAAAGGAGGGGAGACTGTGACAAGACAGAACCTCACATCTTCCTCAAACACTGTGATCAACAATGTGGACCCCTCCCTGACACCCACGGTGGCGATTTCCTCGAGTCGTACTTCGGAATCACCGTCCGGAAGTCTGACACGGACTGGTGAAAGCAAGGCAGGCGTGATACGTCCGCTGGCACGCGTCTCGACCGTCGCGCATTCCTTTCGATACCATTCGACGGCTGCCTTCATGCTCGATTCGGCCTTCGCATACTCTTCCTGTGCGGCTGGATCTGTAATAGGCTGCTTCGAGCCAGGAATGAGGGTTGCCGTTGCTTTTGACTGTTTCTTGGCAGACGCGTAGGTACGGCTCGGAACCAGTGTCCGGTGAGAAACAGTAGGCAGGGCGTTCCGAGTAGCTGTGCATGCTAGGTACCTCAATTGCGTTGGAGCGCGCTGCGCCAGGCGAAGGAACGACATCATGAGACGGCTGAAGCACAACAGGTCTTCCAACTCGTAAAACTGTCGGCGATTGTTTCCCAGGATCTTGGATTCCAAACACTCCGGGACCAAGCAAACTGGACCATCCGTGTTCCGACGCTGTCTTCCCGGATCTTGTGCGGTGCACGACTCCCTCAGCCTGTGTATTTGCTGTGGATCAGACCTAGAATCTAGAGCACCTGGGGTGCTAGATAATGCGAAGGACCGCGCTTGTCTCCCGACCCATTGCCACGACATGGAAGCACCCCCGAATGCCTTGAACCGAGATTCACCGACTGTTCGCGCCGTCAAGGACATAACTTTTGGCAGCGTATGTTCTGGCGTATCGAAACAATGGCCGCAAGCTAATGCATTTATAGATTGCTGGCATGGTGTCAAAGGTGTTCGAACACCCCTTCGATCTCACGAAAGTCCGACTGCAGTCGCAAGTTCTTGATTCCTCTGCGAGATTTAGTGGCCCCTTAGACTGCTTGAAGAAAACATGGCATAATGAAGGAATACGAGGATTATATCGCGTCAGTTCAGATACCCTCTCCTTGGATCATACCCCTCATAGTGATTTCTTACGACAGGGTCTTCCAGCACCCATTGTAGGCGCAATGGCCGAAAACGCGTCGCTATTCCTGGTATACGGGGAGCTACAGAACGTAATCCTACGCGTATCAGGTCGCCCTCTGTCAGAGGATCCAACGATGCCACAACTTGCACTAGCTGCAGCAGGCGCGGGAATGTTCACCAGCTTCCTCTTGTTCGTCCACACGCCTCTCGACTTCGTCCTCGTTTAACGCTCTGCTAGAACACCGATCGAACTAGTCAAGTGCAAAATGCAAGTACAAATGTTGGTGACGCCAACGTCGGCAGCAGCAGAGCTTCCTGGACCAATATCAGTCCTCGTATCAGTCATTCGGAGCTCAGGATTGCGAGGCCTGTGGCGTGGCCACACAGGAACTCTCATCCGCGAAACTGGAGGCACGGCAGCGTGGTTCTCAACGAAAGAATTCGTTGCACGGCTGCTCATAGCCCGCCGCCAGCGGAAACATGATGGGTCGCTTCCTTCTCCTTCTGGTCCCGTCCAGCTGCATCCTTGGGAGTCTGCGGTATCCGGAGCTTGTGCTGGAGCATCATTCAACCTCGCGTTGTTCCCAGCTGACACCGTGAAGAGTGCAATGCAGACAGAGGAGGAGCTCCGGCCGACGAAGGCGGGCGCTGAGGGAAAGCCAATACCCAAAGCCACATTCTTCGGAACGGCCAAGGAGATGTATAGAGCTCAGGGTATAAGGGGTCTTTATGCCGGATGTGGAATCACTGTCGCTCGTTCGATACCCAGCAGTGCTATCATCTTCTTGATTTACGACGGCCTGAGCAAACGTTTCGCATAGATCACTGATTTTCTTGATATTAAAGCTGTATAGTACATCGTAGATACCAAAATCCTGCATATCGTTATCCACGCTGTGCATTCGCCTCATTTGCAGTCGACAGGATGGCTGAAGGGATGGCTCGAGAGACTCGCCATCCCAATCTGATAAGATAACGGCTCACTGCCACTGTGCGCCCATCCCATGTGGAGCTTCCCCTCTCATCATTTCCTTCGAGTATCGTCCCTCACCAACGCTCATTGAAGGCCATACGTTGCCACCTGCATGCTTATGGCATGAACGATATCCCGGGCTTGCCCACACCAAGTCTCATGGCTCTACGGCAAGCGCCCAGACCAGCAATATAATTCCCGTCGCCTGGATCCCGAAGTGATGATGGGTACTGTCGCTGAACGGTCGGCCGTGATAGAATGGGTTTCAGTCGTTGGTGCGCAGAGTTGGCTGTGATCAAGTGGGTCTGCATCACGATGTATGTTTCTCATCCTCTCTTCTACGAACAACGATTGCTGTGTATTCTCCGCACTCATCATTTGTGCATTCACAGTCCTTCCTTCTGTAATTCACTCTTCAACCGCCGTTTTTCCAATCCCATCGTGACGGGATCCAGGAAAACCCCCGCGGCGTCTATATGCGTCAAAAAGCCGGAGATACTATCACAGTGAAAGAGGCAACAATTCTGCTGTCCACTCCATGTCAGAAGCCCTGTAGCTGGATTTGGGGGCCTGAATGATCACACGGCTTCAATTCAAAACCCTGCAGGTCTTCGGCCCTTCCCTTCCCCGACTTGCGCATGGCTGAGCGACTTGCGCATGGCTGAGCAACGGTCCAGCCGTCTGACTTCTGTGCCCCCGCTTCTTCCGAAAACCTTCTTTGCTGTTCGTTTCTTCGGTGTCGCGCTGTCCTTATGACCCTTCATCTGTGACCCTTTGCATACAAAGTGACCTATTTATGTCTCCGCCGATCTGCGGCGGTTTTCGTTCCATTGTTCGTCTGTTCAATGTTGACAGATTGTCATCACATGCATCATACCGCTCGAACTAGGACAAACAGCGGACACAAGTTTCCTCCTTCTTATCCGGAACGCAACGAGCCCCGGAAAAGAAACCGTTCGCCTATGGCTTGATTGAAGACCACGTTCCCTCCGCTGTGCTACATTTAAACCCTGCTCGGTGCTGTCCCAGGACTTCGTATTCAGCTTGCCATGTACTTTTTCACTGCCCTCTTGTTTGAATCGCTAGCCGCTTCTCAGGCCGCCCAGGTCCCACTTCAGCCGCAGTCGCATTTCGCGAGTGACCCTTTGTCCGCGGGCGGCTTCACATACACTGGAGTCACAGGTCCACTAGGTTGGGCCGGGCTCAGTCCCGATAACAAACTATGTGCGACGGGCTCTTATCAGTCACCCGTCAACCTAGACGCGTCCATTTGGGTCCCGAAAACCAATCCCTGGGTGTCCATACCCGACGGCTACGGTTCCTTTGAGAACACAGGCCACACTGTCGAGGTTGCTGCCGTTGGCACGACTGTGTTCGACGGGAGGACATACCAGCTCAAACAACTCCATTTCCACGCCCCCTCTGAGCATCGTATTAACGAAGAGTTCTATCCTCTCGAAGTTCATTTCGTCCACGAGGCGGCTGGTCAGTGTTTTCGGTTGAAATATACGTCCAAAAGCTTATCGAATGAATCCTCTTCACAGACGGAGTAAAGCTGGTCTTGGGCGCTACTTTCGAGATAAGCACCAACGGAGCCACCACCGATCTTGTCCAAGTCCTGGGCAGCCACGTCTACCAGATTGCTGCTCCCGGTAGCAAGGTCTACGTCCCGTACATCAGGGTCCAACAGGTGGTCAACTTCTTCCGGACAACACGCTTGTACCAATATTGGGGCTCTTTGACGACGCCACCTTGCAGTGAGGGCGTCGTGTGGCTCGTCGCGCAGAACCCGCTGCCGATCGACGTGTCCAGTTACCTCGCTTTTAAGAAGGTTATCAAGTTCAACTCGAGATACACACAGAATGTCCCGGGCGGCACGAACCTTATCAAGGTTGCAGCGTCGAGCCTGTCTGGCGGGAGGTAACTCCCCTGCCCGCGGGCGACGTCTCATTCGTGCGTCCTATGCTTACGCGTTGTGTACGGATTTCTAATCCTTACGACTCTAGTAACTATCACTTTCTTGAAACGGATGCGAATGCGCACTTCCCACAGAAGCGAGAGGTGTTCAACTGTTTTATTTTCTCGGTTCAGATGCTTGGTGACCGGTGACCAGCGCCCGAAGTGATCTTCCATTTTGAACCTAAAGTGGTTGAAGGTTGTATATATACTCTATGTAAGTAGACTCCTACGGTATCGGTCAGGACATGGAATGGACGAAATCCAACTTGTAAGCTTTGATGCACGGAGTTACCGCCACAGTGAAATCGCTTCACCCTTGGCCAATTGAGAACCGTGATGTGATGCTTGAATCGAAAAGTACTACCCTGCGTAGCTACTTGCGGACCATTCATCCTCTTTCATTACCTCACCACTCCTGATCCCTGTGTTGATCACCGTTGGCACTCCTTCCGAAACAATTACCAACTTGAGTTCTGCCATCCCGTCGTCGTGGTTTTCTTCCGGCCAGACAAGGAAGAGTGGTAGTTCTTGGTCAACTATCAGCCGATCTGGCACCACGCATATGACGCGAGAACGAGATGTTGCTTCATCGTCAGTGACCAACTTGTGGTAAAGAATCATGGCACCTGTACCGCTCTCACGCAAACGGAACATGTGTGGTGCACAGATGTAGCAGAAGCCAGCCCTTAGTATAGTCGGGTGCTGCACCCGCGCTTCAGGGAGTACCGCTGTCGTAACGTCTGCCAGTCGATGCAGCTCAGGCCATTCGACGTCACCGGCGTATTGTCGATTAGAGTTGTAGAAATAATTGCCGCAGGCCGAGAATTGCAGCCCCGGGAGATGTTGATCTGGGCATCGCATGAGTTACAAAATTGGCGACCACTCGAGGAAACGGCACACCGTTGACATCGGAGCGAACCAAACTGTCGCCTACCACTTTCAGCAAGAACGTCTCTGTGGATTCCATCATGTTGTCGTACGAAACTGCAAGTAAATCCGAATCCTGGTCATTGAAAGCGAGATTGAACTGCAGAGGCTGGGGAATGAAATCTGGGTCTTGAGGGTCGGGTATGTCCCCGATCCTGACAGACGCCCGCAGAGCGAGTTGCTGTTCCGCGTCGATATCAAAAACAGACAGCATGCAGCAACATCCTTCCGTATACAGACAGCCGACGCGCGTGTCGTCCGTGGTAAACACGGCGTCCACGAACTGCTCGGTAGCAAACGGAAATACTACTGCATGCAGGCCATCCCGTGATACGTGGAAAACTTGTGCTTTTGCGACCAGATATCGACCAGTAGGACTCAACGAGAAGCCGAAACATGTGTCGGACGCGATGAGATCTTCGCGGGCACTGGATAGTTGTGTAGGCTTGCTCGATGCAAGCGACCACACTTCGAGGGCTAGGACGGGCCTTTCGCCACTGGGGTCTCTCAGCCAAAGTATTACGAAGGGCTCGTCGAGTTGAAGATCTCACCTCTCGTCGGAGCACATAATTACGCCTAGAAGATTGCCATTCTGGACGATCTCCGCTGTAGCGTAGCCGCCTGCTAGATCCAAGTTTCGTGAGAGCCGCAACTTGTCTTCTTCGCTGGACAGCCATTCCAGGTCAATTGGTCGCCGATGGACGGTGCCGTTCCTGTGCACGATAATCGCATCGGCATCCAGCGTCTTGGTTCGAGGTGGGGTCAAGCAGAAAGTAAACTCAGAGATCCAATCCTTGAAGAGGTAGGCCATCGTCGCGCGGTCGAGATAGCTCCCCTGCGTGTCCTTGACGAGGGTCCATACTACTATCGAGGCCCCGCCAGCTGCCGACTCGAAGATGTGCTCACTGGTGGTTTCTCCTAACCCGGGAATACACGCCGCAAGTTTGTCCTCATCCTTTGTGAACTGAGGAAATTTTAAGGCAGAAATAGGATATGGAACACAGAGCTCGATCGATCTCTTGATATCGACGATAAAGCATAGGAATGAGAATGTCAGTCTCCTCTGGGAAACTGACAGGGGTATGTCCTCCGCATGTTGTTTGACAAGGACGATCTTCTCTCCGGAATGGCTGAAGTTCAGGAGATAGAGCTGAGCTGAGCGGAATTTATCGTTGTGGAACACCTGCGAGCAGACTGACACACCGCTGATGTCGAGGACTTCAACTTCCAAGATCTCCTCTTCGGTTTTCCTGTTGACCCTGGCAACACGGCCGCCGTCGCCACTAAAGCAGGTATTCGTGACCCCAAGCGCGGGATCGGGGCTATAGATACTGGCTGGCCCATCGGTACGTTCCTCGGTCAGGAGGTTCCAAATCCCGCCAGGCGTAATTAAAGTGTTGTCTCGTCCGAAGGCAACAATATTGGCATTACTGCCGTTAAAATCGCGGTTCTCAAAGATATTTGTGTTGTGCGTCTCGACGCGGTCGATGAATGCGACCTCCGCCCACTCGCTCGCGCTCGAGAGCGTTCCCGAAGTGATGAGACTCCAGCAGACAGTGCGATATAATCGCTCTATGCCCGAGCCACCTCTGAGCGGCAAGAACGTCACAGCAATGAATCCTGCACGCGTGCTCACCACGGCTGACCGGAGGTGAAACGCGTTAGCACCCTGCTCGGCTGCTTCCAGGGCTGGACGGAGCCGCATACCGGTCTTCATAATCTGTCGTTTCAAGCGGATGGCGTCGCTATATCCGTCAACAGCGAAAAGACTGTCGGTAATGGGGTCGTAGTGAAGCCACATACGGGGGCCCTTCTCCAATGGTGGGATCGTTGGGGACGTCGACATGGGAAGGGTATCACTGTTGCTGGTATCAGGGCTGGCAGTTAACACCACCTGTGATCGTGGATGACGCGCATTCATGAGGTTGCTCGCTGGTGTTGGGAAGCAGATTCTGATCATCTGAGGTTGGCGCGACAAGGTCTGAGCATAGTCGTCAAGCACCCGGACTGTTTGCTTAGCCCAACGTGTAAACTCGGATGGCACCGTGGGGCTGGGAAGCTGGGAAAACCGTTGAGCAGTGTAGAAGCTGAATTCAGTACCCAGCTCCCTGACGTAGTCTTCTAGCCACATAATGGAGAATGAGTGGACGATGAAGGAGGATACTTTGGTGACGAGAGGTCGGACGTCATGGTCGTCTGGGATGGTCTGGAGAACATCTAGCACATATTCAGGCCAGCAAATGACGGCATATTGAAAAAGTGGGTAGCGCTTCGCGAGACCCTGCTTGGATGGTCGGTCTGCAGACCTCTCCAGACCGAGGGGATGCGCGAAGTACTTGTCGGAATGTAGGGAGCCCGTGAGAAGATATTCCAAACACGTCGTTCCCATCATGCATTCCGCTCGTGGGATGTCGATCAGGAAGGTTGAGATGCTCTCTAACGAAGGAGCAAGATCTGGGGGGAGACGCAACTGGGAGGGATCGCCGCTTAGAAATTGCCTCGCGGACAAGTGAATGAGCCCTATCATGTCGCCTTCATCCAAGCCAGTATATGTAACAAGCTCACCGCAAGCTTTGACAATGTCCTTCCGTGACCAAAGGAGGCCCAAGCCGTATCCTTCGTCATACGTATCATTGTCGTCGAAGAAGCCACTGGTATCGGAAGCACCATCAGTCCCAGCATGCATCGTACGGAGCGCCTGTTCCAGCTCCGCAAATCGTAACGGACGGCTGCTGGCGACAATCCACTGGAGTACTGACCGGCCAAAGTCGCGATGATGCTCGTTCTCCGCAAGGCCCCTGCAGATGCGGGCGTACATCGCGTCCAACCCTTTGGGCAAGTTTTGGAGAAGGCGCCAGATGTCAGCAACATACAGCTGGCGTTTGACTTCCTTACACATAAGGTACGTCCAGAGGAACATCCCATGATGATTGTCCACCTTCCCAAGCTCTGCGATGACGCTATTCCGGAGGCTCTCGTGCTGTGCACCACGAAGCCGCTCGATCTTGCCGATTTTGTGACGTGTGAAGGAGGCGATGTCGTGCTTGACGTCGTCTCGGCTGATCTCGAGGATGAGAGGCCGCAGCAGGGACATGCAGGCAAACTCGTCGACGTGGTCCCCCGATTTTCGGGCAGTAACCACAACCTTGACTGCACCTACTGCGGTGTGGACGAGCTTTTGAAGTTCTCGAATGAGCGGCTTGGAACCTTTGCATTCGTCCATGGCATCGAGAATTATGGTCGCCGAGGGAGGGTTTTCCGGCTGTCGAAGTTGAGAGAGCCTCAAAATAAATGAGGAGAAAAGGGCCCAGAGGTCGACAAAGTTCTTGTGATTTTTGGCTGAGCAAACTTCCAGGTCCGATTCTAGGCTGGAGAGAAGGCTGTGCCGTCGCAGATGTAGCTGATTGTACAGCTGATCGACAAGTGAACGAAGCGCAGCCACCGGCGTGCGTTTGGTATCGTCGCTCGCCTTGAAGTAGTGATACAGCACGACACACTCATCACCAAGGTTGCGAGGGTGCAGTCGTGCCTGGTTGATCAACCATGAACTCAAGATCGTTTTTCCAGCACCAGGTATGCCATAGATGACGAGGAAGGGTGCAGTCGTTCGCTCTGTCCACTGCATATACTCCTTTTTCTTGCGAATCCAGTCGCATGTCCCGGGGTGGCGGCGGCTATCCGCTAGACGGAAATCAGCCTCGTATGAAGGAGCATTGATCCACCCGACGAGTCGCGCCTGACGTGCTGATCTGAGTTGTTGCTCGTTCTGCAGGTGGAACGACGCAGAATTGGCGTAGTGCTGAGCGCTCGCAACCTGATGTAGCCTAGATTTCTGCTTAAGTATCTCCGCTTCGAGTATCTGAAATTTCTGAGCCATGTAGCTTGAAGATATCAAGGTGGTAAAGCCAGAAATGATGCCTACAACAACACGATGAGTGTCGTACTTTGAGGAATAGTCACTGGTAGCATACGCACGAGCTCGTTTCGATACTTTCGGGCGGTAGTGTTTGACCGCCTTCACCCAGAAGTCGATAATCGCGACATACAGTGCCTCTACGACAGACATCACAAGAGGCGCATCATTGAAGGCGACCTCCAGAGTCTTGACGTATTCCATCTCCTGAGCCATATTGACGAAGAAACCCAACACCTGGTCGAAGGCCTCGACATTATTTCTCACCATCTGCGTCATCTCGCTCAGCATCCCGATTTCGCAATCGCAAATCTAGTAACCTACGTCCAAGATGAACGACACGCTGCTCCAGATTAGGTCTCCTCCCGCGGGCGACATTTTGCACGCTGCTGCTAGGAGCGACTCGAATGGTTTGAGCATGGAGGCGGCATCGCCCACACCACGAAGTATGCGGTCTGTGGTTCGCTTCTGATCGTGCTCGAGGGTCGAACCGATTGCCTGTGCTTGTTGGAGAAGTTCAAACAGGCTGGTGGGTGCCTCAATTCTCGCCCGTTCTTTGGCAGTTAGGAGTTCGATGTATGTGTTCCTAGCCCGTTCGAAGGCTCCCTGCGCCGTACAAGCCGCCATCCGCGTTGACGAAGGTGAAAGCCAGACTTGTTCTGTCATGAGGCTGATGGGCCCAGTCCATCATTCGATGTGACATATCTATAATTTAAATCTAAGCGAACAACGGGTTTGGTTCGAACTTGTCAAATGGTTACGAGTACGTAGATAAGATAAGATGTCGATCGATCGTATCTCAGAAATCGATACGAAATTTTTCCAGCCCACCTTGCTCGTACTCGCACAACAAAAATGGCGCCGCTCACCCACCCCTCCATAGTTGGTCAGTAATAAAGATATAGGAATCGGGCTATGTCTCACCTAGTACACAGACGGTTGGTTCCGCGAGATCTCGTCGCAATGGCCTGGACAGGCAATGACCCTGAAAGTTAACAAGATCCTGCACGTCGAGAAGTCACTTTACCAGGATGTCCTTGTCTTTGAATCCGAGACCTTCGGCAACGTCCTCGTCCTCGATGGTGCCATCCAATGTACCGAGCGTGATGAATTCTCGTGAGTCATAATTGTCTCATCAGTATACTGAACGATAATGCGATCTACGTGATAGATACCAGGAGATGATCGCCCACCTCCCACTTGCGAGCCACCCGAACCCTAAGAAGGTGCTTGTCATTGGTGGCGGAGACGGTGGTGTAGTTCGCGAAGTTTTGAAACACAGCACCGTTGAGGAGGTGGTTCTTTGTGATATCGACGAGGTTCGTTGGCATTTTCCGCTACAGCTGTCTAAAGCTAATCGTTGACGTAGGCCGTCCCCCGCGTTTCCAAAAAATACCTCCCTCATATGGCCAGCGTTCTTTCGGATCCCCGCGTCACTGTCTTCATTGGCGACGGCTTCCAGTTCCTCGCTGACAACACCGCGACCTATGATGCCATCATCACAGATTCCTCTGACCCTGTCGGCCCGGCCTCTGCTCTCTTCGAGAAGCCCTACTTCCAGCTTATGCATGACGCCCTCGCCCCCGGCGGCCACATCTCTACACAGGGAGAGTGCCTCTGGCTCCATCTACCCCTCATTTCTGATCTCCTCAAGATGACGCGCTCCATGTTCCCCGTCGCGGAGTATGCGTACACCACGATCCCCACGTATCCCTCTGGTCAGATAGGCTTTGTGCTCTGCTCGAAGGAGCCGGGTCGTGACCTGCACACGCCAATCCGCGACGTACCCAACACCAGGTACTACAACAAGGAGCTGCACAAGGCCTCTTTCGTGCTCCCCGAGTTTGGAAAAGTGTGGCTGCAAGAGGGGCGCGATATCCTCCCCGCTCATGGGCGCAAGGCGCTGGAGATCAAGAACGAAGAAGCGCAGAAGCCAAGCAAGAAGATCTTGTTATTGGGAAGCGGTTTTGTTGCACGCCCGTGTGCCGAGTACATTGTTCGGGAACCTTCAAACCAGTTGACCGTTGGTACGTGGTACCCTGCGAACCTCACTGACTGAGATTCTGACTATGCGCCACAGCCTGCCGTACCCTCGAAACCGCGAAAGCCTTTGTCGCTGGGCTCCCGAACGCCACAGCGCGCTCCCTCGACGTGTTTGATACCCCGGCCCTGGAAGCCGCCGTTGCCGAGCACGATCTTGTCATCTCGCTCATCCCGTACACCTTCCATGCCGATGTGATTCGCGCTGCCATCAAAGGCAAGACGCACGTTGTGACCACCAGCTACGTCTCACCCGCCATGCGCGAGCTTGATGCCGCCGCGAAAGAGGCTGGAATTGTCGTGCTCAACGAGATTGGCCTCGACCCTGGTATCGATCACTTGTACGCCGTCAAGACTATCAGTGAAGTACACGCCAAGGGTGGCAAGGTCAGTATCCTTCTCCTAGGTCATTTAGAGGCAGAGTCAACAACTTCCGACAGATCAAGAAGTTCCTTTCCTATTGTGGTGGCCTTCCTGCGCCCGAGTGTGCTAACAACCCGCTCGGGTATAAATTCTCCTGGTCCTCCCGCGGCGTGCTCCTTGCCCTTCTCAATTCTGCCGCCCTCATCTCTGATTCCAAGATCGTCTCCGTCCCAGGCTCCGAGCTCATGTCGTATGCTAAGCCGTACTACATCTCACCTGCCTTCGCGTTCGTCGCGTACCCAAACCGTGACTCAACACCGTTCAGGGAGTGGTACAACATCCCTGAGGCGGAGACCGTGGTACGCGGCACACTACGGTACCAGGGCTTCCCCGAGTTCATTGGCGCTCTGGTGAAGCTTGGGTGGTTGAACCAGGAGGAGAAAGACTGGTTGGTGGAAGGATTGACCTGGGCGCAGGTCATGCAGAAGGCGATTGGCGCCGCTGATGCCGAGGAGAGGTGAGTTTGGCCGCGCCGCTTGGGTCATTGTGCTAATGATCTACCGTGCAGCACTCTCGTCGCCCGTGTCAAGGAGCTCGTTGAGTTCCCCAACGAGGCTGAGAGCACCCGCATCATCTCGGGTCTGCGTTGGATCGGGCTTTTCTCGCAGACTGAGAAAGTGGTCGTCCGCGCGAAGAACCTCCTTGATACCCTGTGTGCGCGTCTAGAAACGCTCATGAAATACGAGGAGGGTGAGCGCGACCTGGTCATGCTGCAGCACAAGTTCGTCGTGGAGTGGGCTGACGGAAAGGAGGTACGTGGTGGACTCCGCATGCTTTTGTCGCAAAAACTGATGAATTTTCGCTGCAGGAAACACTCACCTCGACGCTGGAGGCGTACGGCTACCCCAAGGGCCACTCCGCGATGGCGCGCACCGTCGGAGTGCCTTGCGGTATCGCCACACAACTTGTGCTTGATGGTGTGCTAAGCACGCCAGGCGTACAGGCGCCGTATACCAAGGAGATCTGTGATCCCATCCGCGAGGTGCTGGAGCGCGAGGGATTGGGTCTCATAGAGAAGGTGTTGTGAGGGCACCCGGCGGAGGATTGAAAATGCGAATGAATCCGTGTATATCCAAGGGATATAGGTGTCCTTGGTTCCTTCATGTCACGAACATGCCGGCATAAGTTTCAGTTCCGCACTCGTCATTGAGGGCATCCGGGAATATACGAACTATTCGGACCGCGAAGCTATCCCCTCCAGATCGCTGGTGGTGCTTCAAAGGCTGAAAATCGTCCGAGTTCCCTAAGAAGCATGCAGTTCCTGTAGATCAAGGCGGAACAGAAGGCGAGCGAGGTGCTCATTCGAAAAACAAAACTAGGCCTGGCGATGCCCAAAGCCGACGAGCGAAAAGGTAGTGCCATACTGTTTGCTGAGGCCCTCCAGTCGTTCTGATGCACTGACGAAAGCCGGCGATTGTCGTTCGGGGTCAACAGGAAACAAGCCAATATAGCCTTGCAAAAGCGACGGCTCGCCGGACTCTTGGGACTCTCTCTACAGACGCTCTTCCACCATCTCCATCTGAACGACCGCATCAGGGTTGTCTGGTTGGCATCCCAACTCTTTCACGGACGGAAGCAGTGCGCCCATAGCAATGCTTGGCAAGAATTGGTCCGTGAAAGTGATGTATTCACCATGGAATGCGACGACCGATGACATACTGTAGCACGTAGGAAATTGTGGAAGGTGCTCCTGCGACGTCGCGCACTCTTCAGACCCGTGGTCGAAAACCTCGACTTTGCGGCCAGAGAAAATTATCATGTCTCGCCGGGCCGCGAGAGGGAGTCGTGTGTCGAAACGAACTCGCAGTCGCACGAGGGCCGGGACATCGAGTGAACGAAATACAGGTGCGGTAAGGGGAGATCTCTATCCTTCGTAATTGCTGTCCTCTTTTGGAGGGCAACGAAGTGACAGCTTTATCAACGCAGCGCATTGCTTGAGGACGCGATGTAGACGATAAGCGTCCAGTCCGGAGACTACGCTCGACATCGATTCCCGTCATTTGGCTCAATGGGAAAGATCCATGGACGAAGGCGTCCGGGAGGCGGTATTCAACCGTAACGAATCGCAGCTGCGGAAGGTCTAATGGATCAGGGGACGTTGCAGTGAGACCTTGCAGAGAAACTTCGAACGACAGCGACTGGAGCGAGATGCACTTCCGGATGGTGGGATATATTAGTTCGTCGAGGAAGTCTTCAACATCGGAAATGTCAAGGTGTATGAGCTGATGCCAGGGATATGAAAGGGATTTGAGAGACCTGGTCAATATGCAAGGTGATACGAGTTTCAGTCTTCGAAGGCTTGACGCCATCTTGAACGGCTCGACACCCGACCAACGTTCTGTATGACCATGGTAGTTTGCCCGCTGACGTGCATCGGGGAGAAAAACTTTCAGCTCCGCCGACAGGAGAGCAGCAAATTGAGAAGGTGCCTGACTCCAAAGTTCATCGAAGGCGCCAACCGAAGCTTCACCGAGAGCTCTGTTATCCGTGAGGCCCTAACGGCCCGAACGCCATAGGCCGGGCTAGCTCCACAAAGAGCCATGCATAGAGAGCCGATCGATGGTAGGATGGAACTTGCGAACTCTAGTCGGATTTCATAGTCGGATAGCTGAATGCGACGCCAAAGTTGGGGCTCGTGAAGCGCTATCTGCCGCCATCGAGAGCACACTTTGGTGAAGACCCAGGGAACCTCGGTGTTTGCTGGCAGCACGATGGCCGCGCCGTCCGCCAATGTGGTGACCAAAATATGAGCGAGGACTTCCGCTGGAAGACGTTTGTGGTGCCAGCGCAATACTGGGGCTCCTCATACGTGCCACCAACTGCTCGCGTTCGCAAGGAGTGGAGCCAGATGCTCGGTCAGCTCACACAGGTCCTTCTCTGCCTTGAGGAGGACAACTCGTCCCTTGTATGTCTCTGTATCGGAGAGGATCTTTTCATTAGTTTTTGTTTCGGCCCGAGTCAATCTTGCGTATCAAAGCTTCGTCGTCCATTGCATTTACCGGACACCTGTATCATTGTCAGTAATGTGCGCAACGCAGTGGATTGCGACATAATATTTACCTCTGACCCTCCCAAAGACACTGCTTTATTGTCATAAGCAAGGAAGGTGAAGGGGAGGTGCAACGTGTGCGCCGCTCCCTCACTCACTCATATGATACCCATCTACATCGCAACGCGGACGCCGGAGACTGGTTATTATGAAGATCTTATCTTATCGCGAATAATGGCGACCACGTGCAGGAAGAAGATAATCATCCGAGGTCACTACTTCGGACGGTGTCCGCAACTATGGCCAGATCCAAGGTCTGTCTTCGTTCATGTGGCACAACGGGTTCTTACGATTGTTCACACCAGAGAAGAGGGCCGAAAAAAGGAGGTAAGGATGAACCCAGCCGCACCGATGTCATCGAAAAGCTCGACATGGACAACGAGCGATTCAAGACCTACTATCAAGCCCAGAGACTCGTGCCGGAGGAGGAATGGGAGACCTTCTATGATGCTCTCAAGCAGCATTTACCAACCACTTTTCGTGTTGCGGGAAGTCGCCAGTGAGTTCTCTTACTCGATGTTTAGAAGTCCTCTCCGACGGCATTGCAGGGTAGCGAACACTCTCAATCAAACAATAAAAGACGTCCATGTCCCCGCTCTTAGCGATGTTATCTTCGAAGAGCAAAAAATTCCGCCGCCTGTGCAGATTCCTTGGTATGCCGCGTTGTGGTCTTCGACTCATCCAATCTTATGTCCGTCAAGGTATCCAGATGGGTTGGCCTGGCAGTTCAACGTCCCCAAAAAAGTTTTGCGCAAATCTCCAGAATTCAAGAAGTTCCACTCGTTCCTCGTCTTCGAGACTGAAGTCGTATGTTCACCCACCTCTCCCTCCACCGACCAAGCTCAGCGCCTCGGCAGGGCAATATTTCCAGGCAAGAGGCTGTCAGCATGCTGCCTCCTCTGTTTTTAGAAGTTGAACCTCATCACAGAGTGCGCATTGACTAATCTGCGCACTTCACCAATGGCTAATTCCTGACAGGTGATGGATATGTGTGCCGCCCCGGGGTCCAAGGTGAGTTCACTTCTTGCGATCCCTCTCTCCCCATTGACGACCGATAGACGGCCCAACTTCTCGAAGCCCTTCACGCACAAGACTCGGTTACTGCCACCTCGATCCCCTCCGGCCTCCTGATCGCCAACGACACCGACCACAAGCGCACTCACCTGCTCATTCACCAGACCGCCCGCCTTCCCAGCCCTGCGCTCATGGTCACCAACCTCGACGCGTCCATCTACCCTGTTATGAAAATCGACGCCCTTCCTGGTCCAAATGGCGAGAGGAGAACGGAACAACTGCTTTTCGACCGAATATTGTGCGATGTGCCGTGCAGCGGGGACGGAACGTTACGAAAGAATATGGGAATCTGGAAGAGCTGGCAGCCGATGGACGGCAATGGTTTGCATGGGTGCGTATCGACGATGGTATATTGTGTATTGCGCCTCCTACCGCGCGTCGTAGACTACAGGTCCGGATCCTACAACGCGCAATGAAACTCCTCAAGCCAGACGGCCGCATCGTCTACTCAACTTGCTCTCTCAACCCCGTCGAAAATGAGGCAGTCCTCGCAGAAGCGCTCAAGTCTAACTCTGGTACGTGCATTCCCGGAAGCGCGGATATGCTCGTTTCTGACATAGCGGCTAATCGTAGACTTCCACCTGGTCGACGTCTCCTCAAAACTGCCCTCCCTCATACGCCGCCCTGGGCTGACATCCTGGCGCCCCAGCGTTGATCGCTCCGTCAACACCAGTTATGCGACGTACGAGGAGTTTGTGGCGTCGGAGACCGCGAAAGCCAACCCCAACACGAAGCTCACAGAGGGACATTGGCCGCCGAAGGACGTGGAGCGCTTTGATCTACACAGGAGGTATATATTACGCCCTCGCCTGTTTTTGTGGGTGGCTGGCTAATGTGAGTCCAGTATGAGAATATACCCGCACCTGCAGGATACTGGTGGATTCTTCGTGGCGGTGTTGGAGAGGAGGCCACCAGGTGAACAGAGTGCCAAGTACGTGCGTATTTGTCTGTCCGCGCTGGAGCTTATGTTCTTTTGGATGAGGATAGGAAGAGGGAGGCGAGCGAATCGGAGGAACCGGCGGAGACGAAGAAGCCACGATTGGAGAAGGAAAATGTGGCCGCTGGGGCGGAACCGGTGGCCGAGCCTGCGGACATTGACGTTGATGTGGAGAACGCCGCTGGTGATGCCAGCGAGGCGAAGACTAAGGAAACGCCGACGTCAACCTCGGCAGCCGTGGCGAAAGGAAGGGGTTCGAAAAGGGCGAAGAAGGACAAGGAAACGGACGAGACGTTCAAAGAGCACCCTTACACGTTCCTGTCCCCGGACGACCCCATTCTAAAGAACTGCATGTTAGTAGCATCTATGCCGTTCCCCGACGCTCCTCACACGGTTTACCAGCGAACGCCTGTCTCTCACGTCGGACTTCCCCTCCTCGAACATCCTGGTCCGTAACCCGGAGGGCGAGGCTGTGCGCTCCCTCTACCTTGCCAACGACCTCGTCAAGTCCGTCGTCGAACACAACAACTACACACGCATCCGACTTTCCGCGGCCGGCACCAAGGTGTTCTCCAAGCAAGACATGGGGAAGGCTACCGTGGGCGGGGAGCCGCAGTTTCGCGTGCTCGGGGAGGGTCTGCCAGTGATCCTGCCGTTTGTGGACCCCGGGGCCATCATCACGGCAGATCTAGAGACGCTGAAGGTGCTTGTGCAGAGCTATTATCCGTTGGTGAGCTCGTTTGAGGAGCCGTTTAAGAGCGTGATGGAGGCGCGGGGTAGGTGTCGGACTTTTGCAGAATTCAAACTCGCGAAGCTCAGGTCTGTTTTGCAGCAATCGGTAGCCACGTTGTGCGGTTCCCTCCTGGAGAGTTCGATGGCGCTGTGTATGTCCTAATTTCGTGATAGTCTCTCCCGTGATGAAAGCTTATCTTCTGACGGTAGGCTAACACATGAGATTGTGCTGCCGATATGGAAGTCCAACGTCTCCTTGACGCTGATGATGGACAAGAAAGCTAAAAGGTGTGTTCTACAGCATTTTACCCCAGGTGTATGACTTATTGATCCTGGCTGTATGCGCAGCGCCTTGAGCCTGCGGTTATTCGGCGCCGATATCACCACCGCAGGAAGGGACGTCGCACAAAAACAAGCAGGAGCCGAATCTGGTTCTGCCACGCCGGGTCTACCTCCCACAGCTGGCGATGAGGAAGCGGATACTGAGCTGGCCGTGGTGCAGGAAAGCGATCTCCTCGATGCCATGGAGGAGTCGTAGGTTAACCAGAGAGCGTAACTGTGCACTTAGAGCAGAGCAATAGACTGCGGTGTACCGTGATTTTAGTCTGGCCTGCGTAAGGTCAGATCAAGAGGGAGCCCAATATCACAATTGTCGAGGTCCACGGATAATATCCGACGATACAAAGCTCGACACTGAGATACCGAACCTCCTGAATTGAACGTTCGACGCCTCGTTTCCCTGACCTGCTAAGGTCGCCACTGAGTTTTCAATAATTGGGCCCTTTGCGGGGGCTACCTACGGGATAACCGCAGGACGGCGATCTCGACGCGATGAACAATTCGAGGGTCCAGGAAAGCGCGTAATCACATTCAGAGCAATACAAAGCGACATCTATATGTACAGACATTAGCAAAGCGCGGTGATGCGTACAGTAACTTTTGTTCCGAGTGGCTATGAGGTAGAATTCAGAAGGACCGAAGGACGGACTGAAGCCAAGGGTTCTTCTCGATGCGAGGGCGGAAAGTCTCCATGCACTTCCGCAGCTCCTGCAACTGGGCTTCCGGATCCTCGTCGACGTCTTCCATGGCAATGTCCTCGTCAGTTGCGCCGCTGGGTGTCTGGGAGGACCAAGCTCGAAGGAAGTCTTCCATGACTTGAAGGCCTTCTTCGGTGACCTCTGGTGGGATGGCATCCTCTTCAGGCGCTTTCTCTGGTGGCAACATGAGAACAGTGAGCGGTTTATGTAGGAGGGCGTTAGGCTCTTACCAGTTCCGAAGTCTTCCAGTTCGTCGGCCTTGCGCTTGGCAAGCTAATAGTGGACGCTAGTTAGCCTCGTGTAAGAGTGGAAGAACTCGACCGATATTACCTTGACGACGTTTTCTGGGAAGTTAGCGAGCTCCGCAACGTGTATACCGAAGCTTTGATCAGAAATGCCTGCGTGCACCAAGCTGAAAATCCTCTATCATCACCTCAAAAACGTGCACGCAAACCTGGTTCGACTTTATACAACAATGTTATATCGCGATCCTGTGTCTTCTTTCCAGTGGAAGTGACATGCGCGACCACGTGAAGATTTTTCACATGCGGGATTCGCTGGTCGAGAGCAGTGAGCTCGTGGAAGTGGGTGGCGAAAAGGCAGAAGGCGTGAATCTCGGACGCAATGTGCCTAAGTGCACGGTGAGTCGGGCTGTCAGCGGAGGGCTAGCGCCTGCTTACTCTGAGATCGCCCACGCAAGCCCGAAGCCGTCGTATGTGGACGTCCCTGAACCCCGGTCAGCCAACAAGGGAGCGTCACGACAAGTTACGGCTTACCCCGTCCGAGTTCGTCGATGATGATGAGGGAATCCTTCGTTGCAGACTTCGCAAGAAGTCATTCGAGCAATAAAATAGTAGGCAGCTGGACACGCACCCGAAGAATCGTCGCGGTCTCCAGCATCTCCGCCATAAACGTCGAGACACCCTTCAACTGGCTGTCCCCTGCACCTACTCTGCAGAGAATGGAGTCGAATATCGGCACTTGCGCTTCGGTACATGGGACGAAGCAGCCGATCTGCGCCATCAGTGCAATGACCCCGACCTGCGATGGCGATGAGGGGGTGCAATGACATGACGCGAGGCACATACCTGACGGATGTAAGTGGATTTCCCGCCCATGTTCGGACCGGCTGGACATGATATCAGCAGCTTTTCGGCGCTTACGGGGAGCAATCAGGATTACTTATGATGTGGAATTCGCTCTTGCCTGTGTACATATGCGAATGAGCTCTCTCCCGCTTGCTTGTAGTACGCAAGGGCTTACCCTTGATCATTTCGACGTCATTAGGGATGAACGAGATGTCATCTTGGACTTCCAAGCACGGATGCCGTGATTCTACAAGAACCAAATTGCCTGAGCCTTCAACAGGGGCGGTTGAGGAGACAGCACAACTCAGGCTAGGCAACGAGCGGAGCGCACCTCTTTCGATGACCTTGGGCTTCACGTAAACATCGGTTGAGTGCGCGGATACGTGTGCCAAGCTGCGACCACGGTAAGACAGCGAGGATGTGCGGGTTGATATCAAACCTGCCTCAGGATCACGTCCAGGTGTGCAATCACGTTATCGAGGGACTCTAAAACAGGTGTATACGTCGCTGGTGCCAAGTCATTCAACGGGCGTCATGGGAGGAGCACTGAAATAGACGCTTACAAGCGATGTTGACGACCTCCCTGACCAGCCCGCTTTGCGTCCTCGTATAGCTCTGCGAGAACTCCTTGAAATCCTCGGCTAGGTCCTTGAGCTTCTTGGTGGTGAAAAAGACGCCGCTCTTGTTCGTCCCAAGCTCGATGTACTTCTTCGTGATGGCTTTGGCGTCCTGTCCTCATTGCTCTCTCATCGTTCGCCGACCCAGGAATAATGAAGGGGGACGTACACTTTTGGTTATTCGGAAACAGTATCCGTAGACTTGATTATTCTCGAGATGAAGCTTCTTGTCGAGCTCGAGGACCAGGTCCCTGCCGGTCTCGCGGTGCTCTTTGTCTAAGCCATCGCGGACCTTGTGGGGAAGGCAAACTGAATACAGGTAAGAACGGCAAGGGCCTTTAACGCACCCTGGTAAGTTTGGCTGCAAGCTCTTGTAACCGTGGATCGTAGTCGGGTTTAATGACATAGTTATGGTGCTCGAGCTCGTCGAGATCAATCGTTTGTTCCACCATTTCTGCGTACTTCCCGAGACTCGCTTCGTGTTCCTACAAGATATCAGCTAGACCGCCATAAGACGGAATCCGACAGTGCAAGCTCACCCCGAGGGGCTTTAGATACAGCTCCGCCACAAGGGCCGTATGTTCTTCTTTCTCACTTTGCACGCCTTCCAGAGCTTCAATCAAGCCGGGAAGCTGAGAGAAAGGAGGTCAGAGAGAATAGGACACTTAATGTCGCGCGACGGACCTTGATGACTACTTGGTAGACGCGGACGACGTCTTCTAGAGAAGCCACTCCCTTCTGGAACCGTTTGCTCAGCCGATGCATGTCCGGCATAACTTTCATATAGTCATCCTGATGCGCCCGTGATGAGCATTAGTGGTCGCAGAAAGACAAAAAGCTGACCTGGAGCGTTCTGCGAGTGTTTGTATCTTCGAAGAAAGTTTCGACCAAGTTCTGCCGTTTTCCTGGGCAGTACGACATCAATAGACGGAGCGAGGATTGGGCAGACCAGCTTACGGATCTCATGCAGGTTGACGAGAGGCTGCTTTAGCCATGTACCCAGAAGCCTCGTGCCTTGCGCAGTTTTACACTTGTTCAGAAGGCCCAGTAAGGTGGTGTTGCGCGTTGTTGTTCCCTGATGATCACAGAGTCAACACCTGGAGAAGAGGGGTAAAAAAAACGTCGAACCGCGTTGCCAGGGGCTTCGGTGAGGTTCAGCGCTCTCAGGGCGCTGGCGTCGAGCTTCATGTATTGAGATAGGTCGTGCGTGCGAAGGGAGTATGACCCGTGATTGGAAGGATCAGATGTAAGGGAGAGGTAGGAGATTAGGGCTGAGAGTGCAGAGGGTGCTGTAGGCAGGGATAGCTCGGCTGTATTGTGCACATCAGCGTGTCACAACGTGTTACAAGGTCGTGTACAAAGAGTACGCACGTATTGTCACCGTAGCGTCGGCAGTGGACACATTGGCAGAAGATGACGGCTTAAGCAGGCGGGGTACATCGTCCGCAATGTTCTTGGCAGTAAATTCACCTGAGGATGGGTTAGGTGGAAACGTTATGGCCCAGACAACGGAAAAACAAACATACTCGGCTTTCTCTCAGAAATGACCACTCCGCAGCGATCCAACACAGCCTTCAGCTTGTTCAAGTCGATGTCTCGATCAGTGGTTCCAGACGTTGTGCCAGTAGGTACGATGGCCTCTTTCACCGATAGTTGGATGATGAGCGACTATGGTATGTTGTTCAGTTGACTTTCATCGCTCGGTATAAATAACCCACCTCAGTGTTGGAGAACAAGTCGTTGTCGACGAAGTCTGCGACTCCTAGCTCTCGAACACTGGTGTCCGCAAACGCAACGCCAACGGTCTTGACCTTTGCACCAGCGCTCGCAGGTGCAGAAGCAAGTTTTATAGCCATGACAATCGGGGTAGTAAGTAGGTCAGAGCTGACGAAGAGTAGGTCTTCAACTTCCTGCAAGTTCCCCGGAGAAGCCTAGCGATGTCCCAATGAGCGCATGACATGAACGTGCACTTGTTCCAAATACCTCCTTGGCTAACCGAAACTTTGCACACTTTCTGCCCTGCCCCGGCTCTGGTTCCCATATCTCGATGCGAAGTTGCTTGACCGTCAACGCCTCCCTGAGTAGCATCTGCGCGACCGAGACTTTCAAAGTAACACTAGGCAAGCCAGCAGCTCGGCCTCCTGCTCCGAGGTACTTTATGACCGAATTGGTGTGATACGTGTGTTGGGCGACAAAAAGTGCATCTGGCCCGTAGGCCGCATAGAAAGGGTCGGTCCCTGTACGGTGGAAAAGACGCAGCGTGCCCGTGTCTGGTGACTTTGGTGGCAATTTGTTGAAGAACGAGATGAAGCCTGGGTCTGTGGTTTGGTCTAGAAAAGTTTAGTAGTAAGGACTAATGACACGACGCGATGGCATACCTGCGACATCCTGCTCGCCGTCTTTTTCTTTCCCGTACATCAACGCCATTGATGTTGGAACGTGGAGAGACGCGAGGAGCGTCACATCCCGTGATACTGAGTCACACCTCATGACTCCCTCTGAGATAAGATGAGATTAGATTCAAATTACCTCCATTTGGCGTTATCGTCAGGAGTTCGCCACGCCTGTGACGGCCAGTCCTAATGAGCATCGTGTCTGCACCCCGATCAACGTTTCAACGCCCATCCCAGACGCCGCTTGGTTGACTTTAGCGACGTACAGCGTCCAATGACTGCCAGTAACGACTACCAGGAATCGTTCATCAGGAGAAGACAGGGCTGGTGATGCCAGATGGGACACACAAAGGAAGACAGGTGTTGTCTTGGCTTTTGCGGTCAGATATGTGGGCGTCTGGCTGTGCCTCATGCCTATCATCCCGCAAGGACTCTTCCCATCCACCACCACGATGTTCGCTGTTCCACCCACTACGGCCGCTCATCCCACCGATCAGACGCTGGATTCCTATGCATCTGAAGTTACTGCCGTATCGGCAGATGAATTGGGACGCCTGGACGAGACAGAGAAAGGCGCCACTTATGCGCAGACCACACCCGCGGCCATGGCGTCGTCCCAGCAACGATCAAGCGTCTTGCCGTTGCCAAAAGGCGCCGTGTTGTTGCCTCTCTCGTCGTCGGCCTACCATCCCGTAAGTTCTTCCACGATTCCTCTGGTCTGGTCAAAGCCTGACCATCCGGTCCTTACCTAGGACTATTCTCGAAATGTGGGCAACGGCGACACACCTCCGTCGACCCCTTCGCAACGGCTCCTCGACCACGATTTGCCTCACGTCCAGTTCGCTTCATATCGGAACTCCAGGGAGAAGATGTCCAGCCCTCAAGGTAAAACTAGTTTCCCGATGCATGTCCCTCGCCATCAGCGCTGATTTTGTTTGCAGACAGCCCCACGCTTCACTCATCTCGAGGAAAAGGCTGGGTGCCTTGGCCGCTTCGACCGCGGTTCTGGATTCCATTCATCCTCATGCTAGCCCTCGGCGCTGTTGGCCTGGAGATTGCCCTACACTTTTCCAACAAGAACCAGGGTAGGTAGTGGCGTGGACCTTTGCTGAAGAGCCGGGCTGACGATGGACTTGAATTTATGCAGGGTGGCCTACGAAGAGGGATGTCGGAAGTGGGACGGGTATTCTGCACTACGTTTATGTAAGTCTCGGCCTTTCGGCGATTACTTTCACCAACAAGGCTCCCTTTGCGTAGACTTTACCTCCAGTGGCAGTAGCTTCCATTGTGCGTTACCTTCATCCATGTCCGCGCCTCGACTCAAGGTCAACATTGGGGTATAGTTGGTGGCACTATGGACGTGGACAGATATAGAGATCAAGAAACTGCAGGTATATCACCACCTTCCCCAGTCAATCATTGCCCGCTCACGCTCATTGCAGCCTTATGTGGACCTCGTCCACGGGGACTCGCCGCCTCATCGCAGTCTCCTGTTGGATTACACACGAACAAAGTACACGTTTTCACCCAATACCCGCTCCTTTTCGTGCTGACATTCTTCGCTCCCAGCAACTTCATTGTCTGGACCAGCGCGGCATACAACAAACACTATCTTGTAGCTCTCGCGAGCCTTATGGTAGTGCTGTCGTTGTCCTTCCAGCCCCTTGCTGCAGCGCTCCTCGTAGTAAAGGATACGTGGTTGCAAGTTCCCGGTATGGACCTTTCGTACCGACCATTCCAAGCGGCTTGAGGTAATCGTGTCGTAGACGTTACTTTGAATAATCTGGCCGCTATTGGACTCAATCAAGGCGGACAGTTTAATGATCTTACTGGTAATTTTCTGATTCTACCCGTTTTTGACACCGCCTCAGAGTTGTCATCACTAGCCTTTGTCACGGCGGCCGGTTATGCATCTGCATCTGTTCTTTACCGTCTTGGGGACCCTCCCTTTATACATGGGCCGTACACCGTAGCACCCTTCCAAGTAGGTCATTCATCGTAGATTTCGATCGTCAGATTCTGACCCTCCAACAGTTGCCAACGAACCTGGTAGCCAACGGTACCGTGTTTGCAAACACTACTGCAATAAAAACGGATCCGGGGTGTGTTCCTGCCGATGTGTGTCCGGTCCACTTCGTATATTCGGTACGCACGCTGATGATGACATTTCTGTTGCAGGCCGACATGGTACAACGATCCCCTGGAGACCCCAACGGTGCCGGCTGGACAAATTCCGCCAGCGTTAACGGTTGCGGTATCGTTTGGGTTGCAGGTACTAATGGGACAACAGTGTTTGGTAGGTAGTTCCCCTCTTCCTCTGTGATCAGTTCGCTGACATTTTCGTCATCAGGCGTGGACCTGCCAGCATGTAACACAGCACCTGCGCCACAATTCAGCCCCGTGGTCTTTTGGTTTTTCACGTACGCATCGTTTGACCTACTCGTGTCTCATTATTCATTGCATAAAGCGCAGTTATGAGCCCAGCCCGAGGGCCTCAGCGACCTTCTGCTTCCCCTCCCTCACCTTCTGGGACGTCAACGTCAACGTCGACCTTGCAAGCGGAAACCTCACCCAAGTCACGGAGCTTCGGCCGTTCTCCGCTTCCTCGAACTTCTCCTCCCTCTCCGCCAATGTTACGGGTGCGCCGTTGCTAGGACGTGCTTATAACGGCATACAGTTCAATTTGACGAATCCCGATCAATTTGTGCTTGGGAGGGAGGCGTCGATAAAGTCGCAACTTCCGGCCGCGATTTATCAGGCGGCTGTGCAGAGTTCTGAGGGCCTGTTAGGAAGCTTTGAGGCGAATAGGTTTGTTGAACTGTCGACGCGGGTCTATGTAAGTCAGCTTTTAGTATTTTGCGCCGACTTCCACCTCAAAAAGAGTCACTACTACAGACGACATACCTGACGCTCGTCGCCCGAACCGTGTATTTTCTACCTAACAACGAGCCAATAACGATGCAGGTGAAGACCATCCATAAGCGTGTCTGGTTGAGGTATGATTGCTTGTCGTATGTCCTGTGTTCCTTGCTAATCAGGAACGCTCTAGCGACACTGCCGTCCACCTCCTCGCAGCCGCCATGCTTCTCCTCGCCTTCTTCGGCACCCTAGTCCACCTCTTCCACCGCGCCGACCGTCGCCGGCTACGCCTCCGGCACGAGCCGGGCACCATCGCGTCCGCCGTTTCCATCGGCGCACAGACCGGCATGGGCAACCTGCTCGCCGGACGCCAGGATCAGAGGGAAATTACCCAGGCGCTGCGGAATAAGAAGTTTAGGATTGACCCGGAGACGATGAAGATCATTATGGAGGGCGAGGAGGGGTATGAGACGGCGGCGAGCCCCACTCAAGCGGAGGGGAGGAAGTCAATCTTTGCGGCGCTCCAGGGGCAGAGGAGGTTGAGCAAGCGATTCTCGGTGTTCTCCTCGAAAGCGACATCGGTGCCGAGTACGCCGCGCCCTGCTAATGATAATGTGTAGATTTATGACTGACTTGTTTTGTTCTCGACTTGCTTTCTCACTTCGACATGATTCTTTGCGTACATTTCTGGCGACGGACTACTTGCCTTGATTCGTACATTCGGACTTCTGCATACTTCTCATTTTCAGGAACATCCTCAGTTGTCTTCGCATTTGTAGGTAGATACCACGTCCTTTTGTCATCCCTTGACAATTCACTCACTCACAGATCCACTGTAATTAAGCTTGACCTGCCGTGTATCCGAAGACGCGGGACAGCGCATGACATAGATATATCCACAGCCACCTCGTTTTTCTACTCTACTTCCCGGCATAGCTGGTATATATGACTGAGTCTGGTTCTGAGGAGACATTCATTGAAGATCTGCTAATATATAAAGCGCATTCCGATATCTACTGCATTGCTGATGAACGAGCTGCGTCTAGCGTGTATCCAGCTTAGTCCAGCTTCGGAAACGCGATGTTGTTATCCTGTGCGTCCGGGTTCCAGCCCCTCTTCTGGATTTCCTGAACGGCAGACTGCTCGACCTCTCTGGCAGCCATGCCGTACTTGTTCTTGTAGAAAATAATGTCACCTTCTTCTTCGATGAACTGACAATTAGTGAAGGACCGATACAAGGCATAGAAGCTTGGCTGCGTACATCCGTCAGCCTGTCAGATTTTCCGAACGCTTGGGAGGGACGTACGGTGGAATCATAGTTATAATCGTCCTTCAAAACAGTCTTGATGGCCTTGGTGATTTGAGGGCCGTTATCTGCAAGAGAATGCAGTCTAACGAAGTATCAATAGAAGTCGTGGTGTCCAACTTACAAAACGGCGCCTTGATGAAGAAGTCTGATCAGGGAGTTAGCGCGGTTTAGGTTCGACCTGCATAATTGTAGAAAACGCACGGTGGGCCACATGGTCATGGGAGATGTTATGGAAGAAGAAGCG
Organism: Lyophyllum shimeji; assembly: GCA_026008595.1. NCBI lineage: Eukaryota > Fungi > Basidiomycota > Agaricomycetes > Agaricales > Lyophyllaceae > Lyophyllum > Lyophyllum shimeji. Next base: position 1,031,322 of record BRPK01000006.1, read on the forward strand.
CCCCATCCAGCCAAGGAGCGGCCTGTCGACGGTGGCAGCTGCTCCGCGAAGGAACGACCATTCGCCCTTCCGGTAGTGAGGGATTGTGGGGTCCGAGTGATGCAAATACGTGAACATAACTGATTGAGAGGCAACTGTCAGATAAGGGTGCAGTGCTCTACCCGGAGTTGAACTTACCAATCCTAGAAACGGAAACGTCTGATTAGGTGAGTTGCGAGATAATCAACGGAAAGAGTGGTCACCAGTGGTTAGTGAGCTGTCAAACATTGTCAGATGGAGTGGTATGGGCGGCGGGAGGGGTGCGCACCAGGTAAGGAACGAGGTAGTAGCGGGCAACGAGACCAGGCCCCGCGTACATTAGAAGGGACGCCATGCAAGCCAAAGCTATGTTCGAAATGATGATGGAGTTACCTGCGCATCGGCGATGAGCCTCGGGCATGCCATACCGGCGTCGCAATCACTCACGTTGCTCCTTCTTGAACAGCGGCGAATCCGGGTCGAAGTGGTTTGTGCCAGGAGGATACATCTTGGAGCCCATCTGGTTCCTAGCCAAGTACACCCACCAACCGCTAGGGTGCGGGCTTTATCACATCTACAACACCAGTGACGGAAAGATTCAACTTACAACCCTTGCATAATAAGCATGCGCACTAGAGTGTAGAGCGGCGTCTCCTCGAATACTTCTGCATAGTCGAATTTCGTAGCTTTCTTCTCGTCAGGTAAGCCGTATTCGCTGCGAGTGTAGGGAACGTAGTTCTCATCGCGCTCCATAGAGGCGGTCGCTTTCTGTAAAATCGAGAGTGAGAGGGGGAATCGGCATTCGCTGCGTCGAAACTGACATGGTGAGCGTGGTGGGTCGAGCGCCAGGCGTAATAGGGAATCAAGAGCCACTATTCCAAACTTAAACTTAATTCGACACCTTCCTTCGTAGAAGTAGTACGCACAGTATGGAGAACGAATCCTACCGCATTGTTGATTTTGGTGTTCTCAAAGAGCGTGCCATGCCCGGCGTCATGACCTGCAATGCGATCAGAGAAGTGCTACCGTCGGAGGTAAGATCTTACCGAGACAGAAAATTCCCGCCCATACCAGGCCTTGGAACCAGTAGTACGTGAGCCACAGAGCTGACTTTACCAGAGACTTGTGCAATCCAGACGCCACATAGCCTCCGAATTCCGTCTCTGCCCAAGGGTCAATCCTCGAGGCAAACTTGAAGAGAAGAAGAGTGAACGTGATGTCGCGCAGGACGTATGTTAGAGATTTAAGAGGGTTCTCTAGGAATGACGCAGCTTCAGAAAAACATTGTCATCAGCGCAGATGCAAGACTTACTCTTCAATAGATGCTTTGGGACCGCATCGTGAATCTCCTTCAGAGTCACGGTGGGAGGCTTGAAAGGCTTCTTTAGCCTACGATGCCAGCCTGTGAGACGCCACGTAGGGAGAGTGATGTAAGGCGACACACCTCGCTTCGTATTCCGGACCGTTCAAGTTAATCCCAAAGACCATGACTGACTTTGGAAGGGAGCAGATGAGGCACGGGCGAGGCTCTCCCTTTTCTATTTAACGGGCTTGCGGATCCCCTGTAAGTAGAGAGCAGGGTAAACGCATTCTACAATCATTGATGTAGAACGCTGGTTTGGCAGATACTATGGGACCGGAGTCAGTCGCGGCCTGCCAGTGAGAACAGGTCAACACCAAGGTGACCGGGGGTCCGAAGCAAGCTTTCCGAAGAGGGTGGGGACGATCGATAGGCACTTGTCTGTAGGTTACATGCATGTCTAAGCTTGGTTAGTGACGCAGCCGTCCGCGAACGATCCTGAAGAGCATACTGAAGACAGTTCAAGTTACGGCTTGCCGCTTGATCATGTCAGCTCCGTCCTCAGCTGGGAGTCTCCGCTGAATTTCAAATTTTTGTCCGCCGTCATGTGATCATATTTTCAGCTTACTTGACGCGACGTGGATGCGACACGTCAAGCTAAACCATTCACAAGTCTTCCTGTGACACCCTGATGGCCCTTAACTCAAGCCAGGAAGAATTGAATCAACTCCTCCTCTCGGTTCGAAGGATTCAAGAATCCCTTGTTTGTGCTGTACTTGACACCGACCTCTCCACAGAACCCGACGTTTGGCAATGCTTTCCGAGCGTGGCTGGCACACGCAGAGACAACTCTTTCTCCCCGAGAATTTCAGTCCGCAAAGAACTTCTCACGGGCTTTCCGGATCTGGTACGATAAATGTGTGTATCCCATGTGTATCTTTGACAAGTTGCTGAGCAGCCGCACGAGTAGACTGGGGTAAAGACTGCCAGGAAGATTTCGAGGGGGCCGGCTTGGATATTTCGTCCATCCCCTTCATCTGTTGCACGAAATTCGCACCAGATATGCAATGTAAGCTCTTGTCTGTTGGCCCTCTTCATTTTCCGTTGCTACCACTGCACTAGTAATCAATTGCGATCCTGTTGAAGAAAGGCTTGACCCGAAGACGAAGACGACATACATTGCGAAAAACTGTCGCCTCATGGCCAACTTTCTTATTCGGCTGGGACTCATTGGCGGAAGCGATATCTCCAGAGCAGCAAGATATTGCGCGGTTCTGGAGGAGCAGAATCGATGCCGTCGCGCGTTGTGGTTGTTATACAAGTACGAAATATATTTTCTGCGTCAACTGGGAGGTCGGGAGCGGCCATATGCTCTATCCAGCGAGGAGCTCGATGGTGACTTCAGAGTAACCCACGTCGGAACTCAATGCGTCATTGTGCGCGGTAAGAGCCTTCTATTCTTCTTTCAAATATTGAATTGATCTCTGAGACAGCCTGTCCGACACTAGGAAGGAAGAAATCGCAGTCCGGCCCTCTGAAGGTACAGATTCCTCCAGTCCTAGCTGCTCTCTTGAAGGCCGGTGACGACATGAGCGCTTCACTTCGTAAAGCGGCAGGAGCAGACTTCTGGGTTATCAAATCGGCAAGGTAAGCCTTGCACATATACCGGATTCCGTATATGCTGGCAGCCGTTGATTGAGGTCTCTTCGAATTCGCAGCTCGGTCGATAGTTACAAGGAACACACATTGCTTGAGGACAGTGTTTCGCCACCAGAGCCAGGTGATGCCGCGTACATAAAGGCAGCTAAAGCGCTCTTGAAGGCTCCGCTTCCCTCTGACGGCTTTCCGGATGAGGTGTATTCGGAAGCATGGTTTCAGCCTCGTGAGATGGATTTCACAAGTGATGATGAGATAGCTCTCCCTTGGGACTCCTCTGATGAGTAGCCGCGGAGCTTCGTAGAAGGAAAGAGGGATACCCACAGTCGGGGATCGTCCTCTCTGAACACGGCCGCTCCATGTCAACAAGCCCCGGTAAATCATATCAAACATATTGGTCGATTTACCTGGCGCTGCTAATCTACTGTGTCGCGGAGTCTTCGGGGTCATCGCTCTTTACTTCTCGATGGAAATAGGCGAAGGCGGAAGAGTTACGAACGGCGTGAGCAACGTCCGTTCATCATCGGAGTGTGGTTCGCCTGGAATTACGAACTGGCGCCTCCTTGGAACTTGCACTCCTTTGTTGCCCATGTGCCTCGCGCAATACCTCTTGACCTACCCAAGCTGCCCTGCTCAATGATTCAAGTCCTCACGGTCGCTGAACATCGTCCGTCATGTCTACTCACTTATCCGCTATGATCTCGACATCCCGACGAAGTTCTATCGGATGGTTGCAAACTTGTCATCCCCTCCGACGTTAGCACATAAAGACACTCTTACCGGCAGGAGGTATACGGCGAGAGTCATGCAGGTGGAATCTGTCCACCCGCTCGTTTGCGAATTGCGCGAGAGACCTGGGGAGGGACGCCATCCTTATCCCTTATCCCTCTGGCGCGGCAGGAACGGGTTTCGAGCATCGAAACAGAAAGAAGTGTGCTGCAGGTTCTTCATCTGACTGAGCGATTCCTCTGGTGCGAAGTCATAGATAATGTACTTGACATCAGGACATCTGAGAATATACAGGAGCTCGGGTGAGTTTGTCCGGAGGCAAATTCTCCCTCTACTTTTTGTGGGGACTGAGAACTTGTCGCAGGCACATCCATATGTCTTTCTGTGCTTCCTTCAACGTCAATGTAAACTTTCGCGGGAAGTTCGAGCTTTCGGGCAACCTGGCGTCTCTGCAGAGCTACAGCCCAGACGCAGCTACGTCGAACCCAACTGTCCATTGCAGAACTTGTATGGGACATGGACGATTTCCTGGCACGGGCGCTCATATGCTGCCGAATCCGAATGGGTTTTGTACCCTGGTGCGGTTTGGCCCACTAACGCGCCTGAATGCCAGACATATGTAGCAAAAACGACATAAAGCAGGCGCGAACTTGGAGGGGCAAGCGGGCATTGGTGCTTAAAATAGTAGCAATTACCGTGATCCCGGTGATGGCATCGTCTCTAGGCTGGCTATTTTTACCTGGCCTCAAAGGGCTTCCCACCGCCCACAATCCGCTCCAAAAGTTCGTTGACGCACAGTCGCAGCTTCTACACTCTTTCACCCTCCCCTTTCATCCGCGACCCAGAACCCCCTTTACAATGGCCCGCTTCTCCTCTCTCCTCACGCTCGTTACCCTTTCGCTGGCAGGCTTGGCCTCTGCTGGCAACTCCTGTATAGCCTTTGACATTCACTGGAACTTGCTGGCATTTGGATTCGGCGGAAAAGACTATGACGCCGGCGCTAAGGACACCTGGGCATCTGGTGAGTATGCACTTGTAGGGTCGAGTCCGGTCCGGCGTTCATGGCTGACATCGAGCGGTAGGAACTGCCACGGACATTACCACATCAGGCCGCCCGTGCGTTTGGAAGTCAATATGCCCCTAAATGAATCTGACGCGGAGATGTATGACCTCTAGTCCGTTTGATAAGGCCAACCCAACCTGCTACTTGGCACAGGTAGGCGCGGGTCTGCTCTCACTTCCGCACGAAAATGTGACAGGAAAAAAAATGGCAGTACTTCAACGCAATCTATGTCCTTGGTGCAGACTCTTCCAAACCCTCTTCCGTCTATATCTACGATGCTACTGCGAAGTCCTGGTCGACGCAGGACGTCAATGCGAACGGATTCGATCCCAATTCGTACAACGCGATCCTGGATCATGACACCAACGTCTTTTGTATGTCTGTCTCACGTACCTAGATCCTACGCTTCCTGAATCGCTTCTTCCTAGATGCGCTTTCTAAAGGCGAGCTGTACTCGCTGGACATGGGTCAGCTGAAAGCTGCCAATTCGACACCGCTGGCGTGGAACGACGTCCAGAATCCTCAGCTTGGCGACTATCAGCCTGTGATGGCGCTCGCACAGAACCACATCCACTTCCTCAACGTCCCTGGAGTGCCTGCTGGCAATGCCAAGATCTTCGTGATTCACTGTATGTGCCGACAGCTATCGTCCAGTGCGAGCTCTGCTTACTGTCGTATAAGTTTCGTACTTGCAACCGGAGCCCCAGTCCTATGGCCAATTCCCCGCTACTCATGGACAGGTAACTTCCTTCTTCATGGAGAGTGGTGTACGTCTTGGTCTCTTTCCCTTCCCTGATTTGCATTGACGAGCCAGCTTCCAGGTGCAACAAGAGTTTGCCTTCATCCCCGATGATGGCTCAGCAACCTTTGTCATCAACGTTGAGGTATGCTTCATCTCTCCTGGCAATGCATCAGCTCACTCAATTGTGCGACAGACCAACACCACTCAGACCCTGAAGGGGCCGGCCGCGAAAGACCCGATGGCGACCTACTTTGCCTCGACAGACTCCCTAGTCCAACTCACCTCGTCCGGCTCTGTCTCCTACCTCCCGTATACTCCCGGCACTGCGTCTGCCAACTCCGCCGCGACATGGAGCCCGGTGAAAAAGCTCCCCGCATTGGCTGCTAGCGGATCATCCAGCGGCAAACCGTCTGCCACGGGAAGTTCCACGGCCACTGGGAAGGGCGCTTCGCCGACTGGGGCGTTGGGTGGATCGAACGGCGCGCTAGCGATCTCGCCTTCGGCGCAGTGGAGCGTGGGTGGCTTGCTTGCCTTCGCTATTGCTGCGCTCTTCCTTTGATTTGGAGATTTAGTGTTACGTTCGCGCATCTACACATCATTCTGGGACTTCAATCATCCGTGCGCTCTAGGACTTTTTTCTATTCTTCGCATATATGAGTTTACTGCGTTTGGCTGAGATGCTGATAACATTCATCGTATCCCGTACAATGAGTATTCGTGTCCTAATCCAGCATTGTTCAATTTCCTTTCGCTTTTGAGTTGTACGGAGCAGTTATCCCTAATTGTTGTTTCCCCGCCATACTCTGTGCGATCCGTGCTATCGTCCAGCCCTGTGTACGATGTTCGCTTGTGCTCCGAGTCCTTGATCAACCTGTGGCAGTGCGGTGGCATTAGAATTAAGGCCGCGCACGTGATCGTCAGGATGACTGGGAAATCCGAAAATGAAGTCCGAAGACCTTGTTCTTCCTTGAATTCTTCACACCAGCAGACTGCGACCGTCCACGCAGCGTTCCTCCTCCTCGCCCTCCCTAGACTTTCTCATTCCCTCTCCTCCTGCTAACGACCTTCCTGGACCCCGATGGCTGAAGAGATTAATTTCTCCCTCTCCACACTGTCCCTCGACTCCAACGGCTCTCAAAACGAAGATTGGGATCGTTCTCTCATCCTCTCCGAGGCAGGATCATCCTCACAAGTTGAACCCACCACCACGCCTCGAAATTCTGTCCTCTTCCCTTCCGCCAACGGTGCCACCCCCGAACGGACGCGATCAGACATGATGGAGACCCCAGGGAGCAGAGGCACGCAAGGGAAACGTTCGTTGAGCGAACTGATGAGGCTGCATGCAGAGAAAGGGACGGATGTGAATTTTACCCCGGAGGAGGCTTCGCGCGTGGCGGACGTGTTGGGACAATGGGTGAGCTGTCATTGCTTTTCTCCCTTCGATCGCCTGTCGTTGTACAAACCTTCTTGTCTATTGCCTCCATCTGGCTATTTTTTTCGCTGTCGCGCTGAACAAGTCTCACCTGTTTGGTACAACTAGATAAACGCATCCTCTTCGCCCTACGAAGGTGAAGACGATTTTTTCGCCCGGTCACAGGACGACTCGTCGATACCATCGAAAAAGACGGCTACGTCACCGTTAGAAGGCCGACCGCGGGGCCAAAGCGAGGCTGCGAATTCACGACCCGCCAGTCAAGCTAGCTTTGTCCAGCAATAGCCACCCTTGCTGTTGTCCCACCCTTCGCCCGATCCACGATGATCCCGTTCTTTTGCTGCTGGATTGCACTATTTATTCCATTCACCCTTGTCACCCTTCTCCCTCCATTGACGCACCCTGGCACGCTTTCCCTCCCAGTCTGACCATAACTTATGTATGTGACGACCTCTCACGACCTGTTACGACTCGTTACGATCATCGCAACGCCCCCGCACTATATTCTAGCTGTCTTTCCACATCATATCATATCATTATCATTTACTGGTACTTGTTATACATGCATAGCTAGAACGAAACGAGGTCTTGGTTTCTTTGGGACTCCTGTGCAAGCCAAGTTGCCACGCTTCGCGCCTTGTTGATTGTCACGTTACTCTGAATTAATGATCTGCAAATTCATCACGTGACGTGACCGACGTGTTGAACGTAACGTAACCCCCACGCTCTCAGTAAGCCAATCTAGCCAGACGCTCCTCAGCGCCCGCGAAGTCTTCCTCACTAGTCGTGCTAACGGTATACCCGCTCAGGCCCTCACGTATTTTTGCTGGGACGTATTCCGATTTGGGCACTCTCAGGGTTGTTCTTGAGGTTGGGGGTGACCTAGGAAGCGCCGCATCATGGCAAGGTACGTTGATGAGTCCCATCTTTCTTGTCTTTCAACGAAGTCTGATCGTCAGAATACAGTCGTACACATTTTACTGCGGACGAAGACAGGCTTCTCGTCAAATATATCGCGAAATATAACCCCTCCCGGAAGGGACGCGCAGGGAATGCTTTATACCGGAGACTCTGCGAAGATGTGCGTGTTTTGGTCGCGCATGTGCTGAAACTAACTCGAACTGTCGTGAGCAGGTCGACAGGAAGTGGAAGTGGAGCGGAGCGCACTCGTGGCAATCCTGGCGCGATCGATACTACAAGAACGCAGAGGAATTCGACAGGAAAATCAAGGCATATCAGAAGAAGCATGGGCTCCCGGATGGAGAAACAGATGCGCTGACGAAGGTCGAGAAGGTGGTCAGGGAGGAGGCTGAGGAGACCGAGGATGAAGAGGAGGACGGGGACGAGGGATTCGCAGCTCCTGGTAAGAGGAAACGGGCTGTCATCGAGGAAGGGAAACGCGCAAAAATCAAGCGTGAGCCGGTGAGTTGTGATGTCATCTGTTGATGCGAGAAAGTTGAAGTCCTCGTCCGCAGGGAGAGACTGGGGAACTCATGGATCCCGAGCGAAGAGAACAGAGGGGTTTTGTCATGGGGAAAGGATCGGTAGCAATGGCTGCTCGGCGCGACGGGATTGTGGATGCACAATCCAAGCCGGAGTTGCAACGGAAGCCAACGACCTCTGACGAGGATCGACGCGAAGTCGTGAACATTGTGGTCGCTAATGGTGACGATGAACCTGAACGGGTGGAGGAGAACAAGGTATCTGGATCAGGGGGATCAACGGAAGGTGTTGAACGGTGAGCCTATCTCGCGCGAATTAACTAAAGAGTAGCGTCAATTCTGATTGTTCGAAGCGCGCGAAATAAACAGCCGTCCCCGCGGCCACTGTACCCGGACATCACAAAGTTACCTGCCCCTCAAGTTAGTGCGCCTGATCCTGCTTCGTCCCAGGGCGCCATTCTGCCTGCAGGATATGTCCCCGCCCCATCAATAAGTTACGTCGTACGCCCCCAGAAATCGCCGGGACCCCAGCCAGAAGCCTCCTCATCTAAAGTCCAGCTTTCCCCGTCGAACCGAATCCCATCAAAATCGGCTATCGCCTTTCAGCCGCGAAGACAAGCCCTAACTAAACAAGATGACTTTTTCGAATCGGCCCCAACGACGCCTTCTCCCCCCGATCGCACTGAAAATGCCCGTCCCAAGCACAGACTACCGGTGCTCGTGGAGGGACCTTTTGGCCACCGTTTTTCTGGCCGAGGAACTGGAGCCGGTGATGATAGTTCGTCTGAGGACGAGAAGACGACAACCTGGCCCCCTCTTAGGAAGAGGGATAGCTCGTCGAAGGGTAAAGGCAGGGCGAAGCAAGTCATGCAGGATGGCCAGGAGCGAACCGAAGACTCGACGACGGTACGGAAAAGTAGCAAGATTGTCGATGAACAAGCCGCGCGGGACCATATTCGGGCCGCTCCATTTGCTGCGCGCCAGGTCAATGCTCACGCGTCCTTGACACGCAACTTTCCGCCGCCCGGTGCAATCCTTGCGCCGATACGCTTGAAGACTCTGGGGCAGGACAAGCCGCCAGCAGGACCTAAAACATCGAGCATAGAACCGAAGAAGGAGTCTATCAGTAAATCTGATTCTGTGCGAAGCACATCTGCACTTTCCCGAAGCACCTCGGGTTTAACCGTCCCAGCTACCTCGGAGACAGACCCGAGCATAGTCGAAAGGAGATCCGCCCGAACGATACCCCGTACTTCCTGGACACCAGGTGACCCTTTCAACGCACATACTGCCCATGCTACCACCGACCCGGAGAGCAAAATAGGCGCGCAAAACCCATTTTCTCGGCGCCACACAATAGACAGTATATATGACGTCCAAAATCAAGATGTGGGGCGTCGGGTCGATCTTCGTGCGGAAATGGCTAAGCGTCTGCACAGCCGTTCGTCCTCCGTCCAGAGCCGTGCGCATTCGGTGACCACTGCCGCCTCGCGCTCTCCGGTCAGCAATGCACAGCCAACGTCACCGACGACGACCACCAGCATGGCCCGCCGCCGCTCATCGCTCCTCCCCATTCCCGTCGCTGATGAGGACCGTGAGCGAATCGAGTACCTCGGTGTGTCAAAAGCGATTGAGATGATCGCGAAGAATTTTGGGATCCGGGATGAGAATGTGTGGAATGCGTGGAAAGTGTTCAAGAACATCGCCCGCACGGAGGATTTTTTCCGCCGCTTCCAGGAGAAGGCCAAGGCTGTCGAGGCTGCCGTCCTGGAGGAGATGGAACAGGATGGAGTGGACCTCGATGCTCTCTTGGCAGAGCAAGAGCAGGAAGGACAACAAGCGGGACTACCGCCGGAGCCGACGCCGAAGTCTGAGCGCGGACAGCCTGCGGAACGAGAACTCGGGGAACGGAGGAGGTCTGCGCCTAGCACGACCAACGGGCGCTCCCCGAGACGACGTACACAGGAGCCAGACTTGAAGATCAAACCTCTGCCACTGGAACGCGAGTTGTCGGAGTATACGCCGCCGTACATGTCCCGCGCCGGGCAGTACGTTAGGCTCGTAAAGCAAGGCAGGAAGGAGGAGGCCATATCGCGCGAGGAGCGGCGCGCGAGTGGGGGGAGTGGTGTCTTCCCCAAACTGAGAAGCCAATCGGCGGCTCAGGAGAGTCCGCAAAATCGGACTCCCGATACGAGAACGGATGCCAGGCGCGACAACAACGGCGGAGAAGCAGTGCGAGGTCACAATAATAGCTCTCTAGAGCAGATTGCCAATGAGGTTGCGGCGGAAGAACTGCTGCAAGAGGAGGAAGAGATGGCATTTCTGGCCGCAACATCGCGGAACGCGTCGGAGTTGCGGAGAATTGAGCAGAGGATGGACGTGGACTACATGTTGCGTTGGACTGCTGCTCAACTTGGTCGGTTCGCTCAAATGCGAGATAGGAATGTGAGCCCACGTAGCCGGCCTGGCGTAGCAGGCGGTGAATGAATTCGCTTCAGGTGCATCTGTCTCCTCGTAATCCATGCAGTCCGCTTTCATAAAGTTGGCAAGAGCTAGAGAGAAACTTGCGCCTCCCAGCAATCTTGCATAAAGACGGCGAACGTCAAAAGCGCCTGGAAGGCCTCGACCTATCTTTCTGATCTTTCAGATCATTGGAACGAAGCATCTTCTCCAAAATCCCGTAACACGCACGTCGCCCGCTCGTCAATTTCGTGGGCTTGACACACCCGAAGATACACTGTTCACCCACTTCGGCCCCATACCGATGGTATCCTCGTAAAGAGTCAGGTCATGAGAACATTGGTTGGCTACTGCTCCGTGCAGTGCGGATACTAGGTCCTTGGGCTACGTGGCTTAATCTGCGGAAGTCCTGGATCCCGCATCAGACAGTCTTACTCGGGGCTCAGACATGAAGAGTTCGGAGCTTTCGGGACGGGAAGTGCGAAGGTGAGGCTCCGGCTCTGTGCTGTGTATGTACGACGAGGCTAAATGCGCGACCCGAAGCTTTCCAAGTCTCTCCTCGTTGAGATCGATAAGGCTTTTCCGTGCTGCTTTTCCTCGATACTGACTTTTCCACTTCCGCGAGGCAGAGAGTCAGAGGGCCAAGTAGTAATCCAGGATGGGACCCGGATATCCTTTCCCTCCTTGAGACCGCTTGCAATGTTCGAGAACTTGTCTACGAAATACAAGGGATGGTGAGTCATGAGTCGCATCTCTCGGCCATCGCAGCTGAAACCCGCTGTGTCCCAGAGGAGGTTTTGAGTGCAACATTGGCACTAGAATTCCATGTGCACATGTACCATGATCACGAACTCGAGAAGCATTGAGCGGCATCCTTTGATTGACTTCGGCTGATGTACCGTCGGGCCTTGTTCAATAACAGTTGATCACGGTTCCTCCGTGTCTCCTTTTGACTTGTGCAACAAATCCATTCGCGAAGGTAGTTGCAGAGAATCCGTGGCCATCCTCTCCTGGCGCATCCAACTTCGCTGTTACCCTATGTAGTCCTCGGGCTACCTCGTCTACCTTGCCCCTTCGCACCGTGTCGCATGGGCTGGCTCAACCATACCTTTCTTACTGAGCTTCGCGATGCACACTGGTCGCGATGTCCTCCCCGGGACTGGAGAGACTGAGTTGACGAAGCGAAGACTTGGCAGACTTGATGGTGTGTTGGACTTGGCGCCTCCTGCGGGTCCGACACGGCCCAATCCTCCTCCCTTATGGACTGTGGATGAGGATATGCGCCGGAGTCCATGCGGTCACCACGGTTCTATGCGCTGCTGAAGTATAAAAAGGCCCGTATTCCTTCCCATTCTTCAGCAACACCACAGCTGCTTTTTCTCTTCACTCCTGCTTTAGTATGTTTCGCGCAACTGTTCTACTCAGCCTCGCTACGTTGTCCCTCGGCCTCGCTTCTGGTGATCTGAGGGTTACGCTCCGCGCTGGAGCTGCATCCGTGTCCTCCGTCGACGACATCGTCATCTCTGCCGTCGTCTCCAATCCGACCGACCAGGACATCCGTGTCATTGCTAAGAACAATGTCCTTGACACGTCTGCAACCAGGTCTTTCGTTGTCAGCAAAGACGGCAAAGATGTTTTGTTTGCTGGTATCCGGGTTCGTTTGTCAAATCTGTCATTCATCACATCCTCTCATTCTCTGCTGTATATAGGCAACGTACGACCTCACCGCAGAAGGGGTCTATACGACCATCCCTGCTGGCTCGTCTGTTGCTGTGAACCACACGAACCTCGGCCCCCTCTACGACTTTGAGACCTCCGGCACCGGCAGGTTCACCTTTACAGCTACGAATATTTTCCAAACGGCCCCAGATACTCCCGCTTTAGTCGTCGACGCACCTCCTGTGATTGTCCAAGTCACTGATGACGTCCAGAAGCGTCCCCTGCTTTCGCCTTCCCTCTCGACCCCCACCTGTTCCGACGCTGGCAAGCTCGCGGTCATTAGAGACTCTCTTGCTGGAGCCCGCGCAATGGCCGGCGGTGCCGCGACGGACATCAGGACCCACCCGACCTCGTCCGAATTCACCACGTACTTTGGCGGAAACTCTCAGGACGAAATATGGTGGAGGATGGACATCATCGCGGGCGACTTGGCCAGCTCGGGAACGCGAATGTATGTCGGCGTCTGTTTCCTTTTACTCTTGAATGAGGATCGTCGGGGACATGTCGCTGACCTCGTGTTGTCCGTAGCATTGGCTGCACCGACCCCGCGGGGATCTGCGGCGGCACTGGCGGGGTGATTGCGTACACTCTTGTTGTGACCAGCGGTGGCCAGATCGTTGGCAGTGACGTGCGTCATTTTGCATGCAAACCCCCTACTACAGTTGATGGAATTAACTTTAGATCTACACTTGCCCCATCTTCTTCACGGCCGTCTCGGATACGCCCAGAATCTGCACAGGTAAATTAACCTCAAGCTGCTCAGCGGTGCTGAATGCGACTGACGTGTGATTTACATCAGACGGCTTTGACTCGACTACCTCCAGCAAAGCCGGTGTAATCCTGCACGAGGTACATACTGACTTTGTCTTCTCTTTCCTTTTTGTATTCACAGCGATCTTTCAAAAGCTCTCGCACGCGACTGCTGGCACTTCCGACCTTGGTTATGGCTGCTCCGTTACTGCTGGCCTTTCCACCGCCAACAAGCTCAACAACGCTGACAATTACAGAGTGCGTCTCAACGTCTCATCACCTTTTTTTCCACTTACTCATGACCTTTGCCAGTGTATGGGCTCGGCTATCTACAGGCACTACAATTGCTGAGAGTGATGATATGATGATCGTCGTGGCTCTGAAGGCAGAAAAGCGCTAGGGGGTTGTGTGTATCTCAATTTCTTCTGGGTATCAACGGGTAAATCGATCTTCGTGAGCTTTGATATGATGAATCGGAAGGATGTCTTTTCAAAGCGGACAATGTCACAGTAGTCAAGAATATGACGTGTTCATCCTGTCAATAAGCCACGATTTTATCGAGGCACTTGTCTCAGTCGTTACGGTCGACATTTGGCAAAAATCACTGCAATAATCGCCGAGATGCGCCACAAAGGATATATGATGAATCACCCTACCCGGGCATTAGGAAACAGTAGAGGCGGGCAGTTGGTCCTGAATGATAATGGCACCCTACTTACACACCAGACTCGGAGGTGCTGATATCTTATTAACACCACCACCTCTTAGCCTTGCCCCAACCTCCGTATCCCCTTCCTTGAATCTCGCACCCGAAGTCATGCGCCTTGTGCAGAGTCGCGCGGTCGAGGACGCTGCCATTCCTTGACGCCACGAACTCATGCGTCATATGAGTCGTGTTATGGAAGATCAGCCTGCTCCATCCGTACGCCGCATCAGTTGAGAACACCGAGTACGGCTGTCTAGGGCTATCCAGCGGATCGAGCCCGTCGTAGTGTCCTGCCGCGCCGTTGGTGATGTACCACGCGGAGGATGGGTTGTCGAGCCCTGCCGGGTCGATAACGTAGTTGAAGATGGGGGCGATACGTTCGTAGGCATGAACATGACCCGAGAGGACGAGGTCGACGGAGAACTGGTGGAAGAGCGGCTCAAACGCTTGTTGGCAACCTAGGCATATGGTGGAGGAGTCGTTGGAGGCGGAAACGTACCACGGCCGATGGCCGGCCACGACCACCTGGTTGATGGGAGGCGGAAGTCAGATTATCTGGAAGAGGATGTGTTAAACGAGGACGGGCAGAACTTACCCAGGGGGTCTTTTGCCTGTCGACGCTTTCCAAGTCCTTCTTCAGCCAGTCTACCTGCTCGTTCGGGTACCTCCCAAAGGGACCGCCGTTTTCGGCCTCGGGGCCGTTAGGTTCGTCGGGACCGAGAAGCCCGTTTCCTAGATCCGTCTCCGTGGAGAGCTGGATATAATGGACCATGCCATGGTCAAAAGAGTACCAGAAATTGTCCCGGCCGCCAGATTCGTTGCCCGGCATCCTCCAATGGTTGATGTACCCCGTGAAATTGGTCTGCCCCGGGAGGCAGATCGAGACGTCGTAGGAGACGTTATACCGGTGATCGGTAGTGCCGCCGTTGTCGCAGTTGGCTTCGTGGTTGCCGGGCCCTACCATGTATGGCTTGAAGGCGGTAACGGGCTGGAGCTCATCGAAAAAGGACTCGAGGATGGTTTCGTACACTTTGGCACCGTCTTGGATGGTCGTGTTGGGAAGGTATCCTTGGATCTCTTCCTTCAGCCAGTAGTCGGCGTACGCGATGTCGCCGGCTAAGTGCATCGTCCATCAGCCTGTCCGCCGGTGCAAAGCAGGCTAATGAACTCACCATGCAAGATGAGATCGAATTCGGACTGATGCTGAATCAGGCTCTGGATTGTGTTCGTATCGTTAGGGCCCAGTGGGTTATCAGCCCCATTTCCGACATGGGTTGACAAACCCATGGCGCCCATGGTACCCAAATCGACGACGACGGCGGTTGAGAATGGGGTATGGTCCCCTGCTTCCCTGGGAGTGGTGAACGAGTAGGCAGACTCAACGGAGTTGGCTACAAGGTAGTAGTATTTCGTGTTTGGGTGCAGGCCAGAGAGACGGACGTGATTGTTATAGGTCCGCGAGGTCGGGTATGTCGTGGAAGAGCCGTACGCGATGGAGGTGAGGCCTTTGGGATCGGTACCGTATCTCACGGAGGGCTTTTCCAATTTAGCGAACGTGTTCCAGGAGACTGTCATTCCTGTTGGGCCGGCATAGGCCAGACGGTGCTTTCGGTGCCGGTATCGTCAGTACCCTGGATATAGGCCGCACTACGATGCTGCTTACTTGAAGAGGTTCGTACTTGTTGTCGGGAACAGAACCTGGAACATGGCCAGCCTGTGCGGAGACTAGGGTAAGGAGCGTAGCTGAAGCAAGGCCGGCGAGAAAAGCCAGCTTCATTTTGGCGAAGTTTCGACAGGAGGATCGACCGCCGACCTCGCCGACTTTTAACTTGTACAACGAGCCCGCCTGAGCGACCGTGTCCCGCCCTTGAAGGAACGTGCGTATCCTGATTTGCCCATCTTGTTGGAAGTACAGAAATAACCGCGGAGAATGTCATTAGCACGCGCGATATGTATATGCGACTTTCGGCGGTGGCCATTTCGTACTCAGCGCCCAGGCACAGCACGACACTGGACTGGACGGGCAAATCGACTGCAAATCGATACCTGTGCAATTGGTCCCGCGAGGGATAGAAATCACTCACAAGTCGCTTGTCCGGGCAGGAAAGCCGTCGAAAATTACGAGCTACCATCCGCCGAACTCACTGGGAATCGAAGGTGCGACCAGAATGTAACAGTACCGCTGAGGCGAGCATCATCCAGTCGCATTATTGATGAAGGCTTGTTTACCTCGCCTCAAAGGACAATGTGCGATCTCTGGTCTGACTATGGGAACCAGGCCAGTCAGATCCCAACAGCCCCTTCGCACCACCACTTCTTCGCCTTGCCCCAGCCTCCGTCCCCTTTGCCTTCATGTTGGCATCCAAACTCATGAGCTTGCAGGTGAGGTATTATTTGCGTTCTCATGGGCCGCACTGCGATGCTACTTACTTGAAGAGGTTCGTACTTGTTGTCGGGAACAGAACCTGAAACATGGCCAGCCTGTGCGGAGACTAGAGTAACGAGCGCAGCTGATGCAAGACTGGCGAGGAAAGCCAGCTTCATCTTGTTGACCTTTGGACAGAAGGATCGACCGCCGCCTTCGCCCACTAAGACTTTGCCGACCAGCCCAGAACAGCGACTGTGTCCCGCACCGGAGAGAACGTGCGCCTTCTGATTCGCGGCTCTCAATGGAAGAACTGAAATGGCGGGCCGACCAGCATGCGCCACGCGACTTTCGGCCTCTGTCGGCGAGCGCCATTTCGTGTCTATTTTTAGGATAGTCAGTGCTCGCGCCCGTGCGAGGCACCGACCGAGCTCTCGATCGAAAAGATACACACTCACTGTCGAAGATGTTTCAGCATCCCTTCACGGGTTCACCCGAGATGCGCACCCGCTCCAGCACACTTGTGGCATCCGAGGACGATGACGGCATGGCACTCTGAAAACTCGCCCTGCAGCGGTAGTTATTCTAAGGATGCGATTGGACAGTGGACTGCGCAACTTCCTAAGAATGCACGCAATAAGTTATAAAGGGTAACTTCTTCTGCCAACGCGTTTGGGCGACCATGTAGTCACTTGTCGCTGTGAAGGCGAGAGGACCTGGCCGTCCTAATTCATCGTGGCATTTGAGGAAGACGGCAATGGAAGTTTGTAGCCTCCGCGAAGATAGGACGATCCTAGGTCAAGATGTCTTGCCGAACCGCGATGTCGTGAATGCGTTGGTTGGATCAGAAGTTCCCTGCGAGCATCCGGCATGTACAACAGTCCGCTGGAAGCAGGGTCTTCGTTCAGTTCTCCCGGGCCCGACCGGAGCGCCCAAACCGTGGTGGCCGACAACTTTTCGACATGCCGTAGTTTGAATGCTTCAGCCTGTTCGGCTTCGGGATCTGACGCGGCGACTAGGCATTGATATGTACGATGAGAAGCAATGGAAGTTGGATGGAAGCGGACTATGGCTGACAGGTTGACGCCCGGGGAGGGTCGCATACCCGCTATGGCGCATGCTTGGGGCCATGGGCTAGAGGCAAGCACAGTGTCCCGGATTCGCGTCGTCCATGTTGACTCGGGGTTGCGTAGGTTCACGGTGATGGCTGTTCACATGAGCGTTGCAGTTTGTGCACGTGAGTGACTCCATATGTTGTCTGCTCTCTGCTCTTGGCGTCCATCACCACTTGACCGCTCTCAATGACCTGCAATCTTCCTTGAGCATGCGCGGTTCCTTGTTGCGCTTCCGCGGCCAAAGCAACGCTATGATAGTTCCCCGCACCTGACCCGCCGACGTCACCAGTTCTTCTTCAACTGCTTTTCACGTTGGGAGGCCCATCTCACAAGGAGATTGGGCAAAAAGGCATCAGCACGCCTCCGAGAGACGGTCCGCGACGTGTGGACTTGCACACCCAATCTTGTCCAGGACAGGACTGCAGATGGTAACTTGTCGACTTGTTACTCCTCGATCAAGCGCTGGGACCTCATGAATGAAGGAGCATTCTGCATCACAAGGAAATCAGCCGCGATGTTGATCGTTGCTGGATATGTACAGATCGAGACATCAGACGCGCCTATCTCTACTGTGCTATGCAAGGTGCGATGGGACAGGGCCTCGGACCAAAATGCCGAGCCTCGGACGCGGACTTTCCTGCTCTCGAGCACCTCACCTGCCTCCACCTGACTTCTCTCTGGCGCGCCGGTGGGAGCTCTATTCGCCTCAGCGACCGTTGTCGTGGTTGGCGGGGAAATGCCGACCTCAATGTACCAACGTGAGCGAAACTGCCTCATCATCGGCGCCGTGCTGCTCGCTTTACTGTACATAAGGGTATGGAAGTGGTACGGACCACGGTAACCATACGGTTCCGCGAGGTACAGCTGTGTTCCTCGTGGAGCCATCAATTGTGACTGCATAGCCAGAATAACAGAAGATTGACAGAAAACCTGAACAAAGTACGCTGCGCGCGTACGGCAAACCCTGAGGGTCCCATGTCCACCGACTTCTGAGGTAAGTAACTTAGGAGCCCCTTGATATCCTTCGCGCCCGGAAGTCCATCCATGTGGCCTCCAAATTCCACGCTTCTCTGGGTGGAGTCTATAAAAGGGCCATCCATGGTCGTGAACCTTAGGAGTTCTGCTCGCACAGTGCGTCTTCACTATGTTCCGCTCCGCCATTCTCCTCTGTTTCGCTACGCTCGCTCTGGGTCTCTCGGTGGGAGACTTGAAGGTCTCCGTCAAGCCAGTCTCCTCGTCAGTGAAATCTGTTGACGACATTGTCATCTCCGCCATCGTCTCCAACCCTACCGACAAAGACATTCGTGTCATTGCCAAGAACAACATCCTCGACCCCTCTGCCACCAAATCTTTCAGCGTCAGCAAGAACGGCCAGGATGTGTTGTTCTCCGGCGTCAAGGTATGGGCATCGTACGCCCTTACATGATGGAACTTATCTTGTGTTTCCAGGCTACGTACGACCTCACCGCCGACGCTATCTACAAGACAATCCCTGCTGGCTCCTCGATCGCAGTGAACCACACTGGGCTTGGCGCCCTCTACGACTTCGAACATGTCGGAACGGGTACATTCTCCTTTGCGCCGAACAGCCTCTTCCAGACGGGCCCCGACGCCAAGCCGTTGGTCGTCGACACCCCCGCGATCAACGTCCAAGTCACCCACGACGTCAAGAAGCGCGAGTTTTACCGCAGACAGTCGACTCCCACATGTTCCGACTCTGGAAGGCTCCAGATCCTCACAGATTCCTTGAGCTATGCTCGCTCGCTCGCTGGAGGCGCCGCGACCGATATCAGGAGCCACCCCACCTCGGCCGAATTCAACACCTACTTTGGAGGAAACTCTCAAGACGACATCTGGTACAGGCTCGACATCATTGCTGGTGACCTCCCCAGCTCTGGTACCCGGATGTATGTCATCATCTCCCTGCTCCGGTTTCGGCAGCTCATTGACTTGTCGTTTTGTGCTTTCCAGCATCAGCTGCACTGATCCGCAAGGGCTCTGCGGTCCTAGCAGCGGTGTGATTGCGTACACCCTCTTGGTGACTAGCGGTGGCAACATCGTTGGCAGCGACGTGAGTTCAGAAAAACTGACACGCCTGTTGTGATGAATGACTTTGTGATTATCAGATTTACACCTGCGACATCTTCTTCACTTCCGTTGGTACGACGCCGAGTATCTGCCAGAGTAAGCGATGGTTGCCCAACATTCCAAGTAGCTTATAGCTGACGCATTGCTATAGATGGCTTCGACTCGACTACCTCCAGCCGCGGCGGTGTCATCCTGCATGAAGTATATATTGTGTTTTCTCTTGCTGCACAGAAATCTCTAAAAATGCTTTAATCTAGCTCTCGCACGCAACTTCTGGTACCGCCGATCTTGGCTACGGGTGCTCCGTCGCTGCAGGTCTTTCGGTTGCCGACAAGCGCAACAATGCCGACAATTACCGGGTGGGTTGACTGTCTGATCATTTTAGGCTTGACGCTGACGTCGAGTGTCGTCCGTAGTGCATGGGATTGGCCATCTACAAGCACTACAACTGCTAAGCATAACCAGGGAATATTTGGGATGAAAAGCCTATTGCGAGGCTCAGTTGTATATATGCTGTATCTATCTCACACTTTCGGGTAAATCTGGCCGTGAACCTTGAAATAATGCCAGCCGAGCAACAAGCTGGCCTGAGTCCTTGAGGAGCTCTCGCGACAGCAGTCCTCGAGCACGCACATTGACCCCCAAGTCAAAGCCAGTATAAAGAACCAGCGAGCCAGGCTCTGCAGTGCCAAAATTCCCAGGTCAAATCAAGATTCAAGATTCCTGGGTAGGCGCAATGCAGCATCGATCTACAAAGCTCTCAAAAATCGAAAGGGTCGCGAGGAGTAATTAGTACGTGACTGGCCCGTGACCGAGTAACATGGTGAACTTTCATGACGCACGACTCCAATTCAGAAGACGTCAGTTCAACAACGGCACCGAAGGCGCGCAAAGGTCGACGGGAGGCGGGAGGAGTGACGAAAGAGGAATAGTTTCTCGCTGCTGGTAGAACACATAAGGATCGACTAAGCGCGACAGCCACGATGACTAGACCACTTGCACGACACTCTCAAGCCTGTCCGTTCCACTCTGACAACGGGATGCAGTCGCCTACTACGCTCTTCATGAACGATTCTGGGTATCGTTCTCCAGCCACCTCCGCAGCCTCCACGACTGCGCGAATCGCCTTGACGTCTTCCGGGGCAAGTGTTAGCTCTGCGCCACGCGCATTTTCCTCGAGGCGTTCGGCATTTCGCACTCCAGGGATCGGAATGACTTTGCGAACATCATCAGTCCAAACATGTGAGAGCGGTTGTAGGAGAAGCTTACAGTTAGGATGTTCAGCAAGGATCCATGCGAGCGTGATCTGGCTGGTTGTGGCACTGTATTTCTCGCCGATCTTCTGGAGCTCGTCGACGACTTTCAGATTTTTGGGGAAGTTTTCTTCGGAAAATCGCGGGGCGTAAGTTCTGAAATCACCGGGTTCGAAGTCTTTAGGGGAACGGAATCTGCGTGTGAGAGAAATCATTAGGATGTCAGTGCTTTATTCCCTCGTAGTTTGAAAAATCACATCCCACCTTCCCGTCACCATACCGCGTCCAAGGGGAGAGTAGGCCACGACCGCCATTCCGGCTTCGTTGATGGCATCCGCGAATCCGGTCTTCTCGACGGACAGTTCGAAGGGACTGAATTCCATCTGCGCCGCAATCACCTTGTCACCGACACCTTTCACAGCCTTGGCACGCTTCAACGTAGCAATGCTAGGCTCGGACAGCCCGATCCACCTGATGGTACCGTTCTCAACGAACGGGCGCAGCGTCTCCAGGACAATTTCGATGGGAACCTCGGGATCCACGCGGTGCTGATAGTACAGGTCGATATGGTCCGTCTGAAGATCCTTGAGCGAGTTCTGGATCTGTCTGTGGATATATTCGGGCTTGCTGTTGGGTTTGCTCCTGTCCCCGCCTTCTCTGAGATCCATAGAGCCGAATTTAGTTGCGAGGAAGATCTCTGAGCGTCGCCCAGTCTGCGCGAACCATTTGCCAATGATCTTCTCACCTGAAGGTACGTGAGTGTTTTCAGGCCAAAAACTAGGTGACAGGGAAAACGTACTAGTACCGTAAATATCAGCCGTGTCCCAGAAGGTCACGCCGCGGTCGGCCGCATATGTCAAGGTGTCGAGAGATTGCTTTTCGTCGCTGCTGCCATAGAACGCACCCATGCCTGTAACATACTAGATTGTCAAAACTCGCCGGCCTCGTTATCGAAGTTCTTACCCATGGCTCCTAGGCCAATAACGCTGACAGAAGGTCCATTCTTGCCAAGGTTGCGAGTGGGGAAGGATTTCGAGGTCATGACGGTGGTACGAGTGCAGAATACTGTCGCACTTGATACTCACGAATGGCGTTTGTATTTAAGCCACTTGAGCTATCGATTAACGTGGACCCATTGACGTCATGCATCCGGATAGGCTGGGGTGCTTAATCACTCTGCCGAGCAGACGCGCGTACAATAACCTACAGCAACATAGCAACATGAGTACGCGTCGAGTCAGTCCAATCGCGTGTATTACTTATCAACCGCGGCTCCGGTATTTTCACACTGCAAGAATGTCTACAAACGTTGCAGAACGCCGATTGGCTCGTGAGATGTCCGCGTGATGCATGCCTTGGGGTACAACTTTCATGCGCATGGGATCGGTGCGGGAACAGGAGATTTGTTCGGAAATCGGCTCCAAAACGCGATCACGTGATCATGACTATAAATCCCTTTTGAAGTTTGTGTCTGAGCCGCGTCCTCGAACTACACTCACGACTTGACCAGTTGCACCCACTATCGAGCCCTACAGAAAACGTTAATCCAGCCCCTGATTCGTGATATCATCTGAAGTCATTCATGATCATGATCCTCTCTATCTCTTATGTATGCGCAGAGTCACTTTCGCTGCTGCCAGAAAGTCATTCGTCAACCATGACCCGACCGCCTTCCCCATCGCCCCTATCCTTCGCACCACCCCAGGGGTTCCTCATCGCTCCGCCGTCCACTGGTGGGATGCTAGTGCTTGGCCTGCGTTCGCGCCTCCCAGAGCTGTCCGGATTTTGCCCGCCAAAGAGTAATTGTATGAAGGTTCACCAGGGCGTACGAGGAGACAGCTCGAGTGTGACAAACAGACTTGGCATTGAGTGCGACCGATAGCGAGCGAGCGTCTTGAGCAGAGATTCCAGATCGAATCTCGAGGCCTTCCGCTTGTCGAGGTACACTATCTGCAGCCCAGCTCGATGCAGGCAGGGCATATCAACTTGGGGCTGAGAGACGTGTCTGACCAGAGTTGTGGCGGTCGCTTGTAACGCTAAAGACGCCAAAGTTCCCAAGGAGATGATGTACGAGGTGTCAACACCATCGCCTGCGAAAGCGAAGGCTTATGTGACAGGGGAACACGAGTGACGAAAATAGCTAGCACAATATTGTGAAGACCCTCCAACATACACTTGCACGAGCTCTGTGTTTTTGGCTACGACCTACCGGTCTATCACACCTTGCAGATCGTCAAATGAGAAGCTAGGAGACCTGAAAACAGTTCAATACTACCGGCGACGACGCTTAGGATCTATTGAAGACCCACCATGCAGGAAGAGACGACGCCTTTCCGCGTCGTGAGCAACAGACGTTATTCCTGAAGCGACACTTCCATCGTCCTCGAAGACCTGTTGAGAACTCACGGCTTTAATCACGACGTCAGTACCAGATGGTACAGAACACGCACCTTCTCCAGCTTGTGCTTTGCACCGTAAAAAGAGGCGGCTCCGGTGTTGATTGTCAACCGTAGTGCGCTGGATGGTGCTGGGGTGGAAGGGTCCGCCGCGTGCTTATACAGGGAAGCCAATTTCGGGAAACCTGAAGCGTTCAATATGTTCATCAGTCGGTCGCTCGTCTCCACGGCGTCGATGCTGACCTGCCACCCATAGCGCGCCCTCCGAGTCAACAGCGGCATTATCCAGCATTCGATCTGAAGTGCTGAATGATAATTCGTACTCGGTAGACATTGTTGCATGGGCTCACCTGCATGCACCACGTCTGTGATAACGAGACTGTTGTCCGTCTGTCGTTCGAGGATGCTTAGGACCCCACCCAGACTGTTCGTGACGTAGATGGTATCGTTCTGCGCGCGTGCAATTCCATTGCTTCCATGGAGCTTCGTGATTGCGAGCTTGCATCCGTGCTTCGCATGGCAATAGCCGACGGACGTCGAAGCGCGACCGAACATATCCAACGCGCGGACCTTTGACACCATCAGAGGGCATTTCGCAGCAGGGGCGAGGGCGAATGAAGGTAGAAAACTCACCAGCCCGACTTTCTCGCCGTGGTCATTCGTGAAGTAAAAACTTTGTCCGTCCGGATAGCCGACTATATCGTTCGGAGTGATGATGGCCGCGGGGTCCTCCACCGTACGCACATGCGTCAGCGTGTCGCTGCCAACGACAGTCTTGAAGATCTCGACGCACGAATCGGCTCCTGCGGTAGGAGCCGCCTGGGGATCCAGCGGCGCGCGGTGGTTGATGAGGTAGACGAACAGCTCCGAGGAGCTGGAGGACGAAGGCACGACGTCCATCCCGTGCACCGACAGCCCGCGCGGGCTGTTGAAGTTCGCGAGGTTCAGGCGGGTGACGCGGGACGAGGCGTGGTCGTAGGTGGCGACGTAGTCGTTGAAGGAGGCGCCGCTGGCGTTGAAGCGGCCGATGGGTGGCATCCATGCGCGTCGGTTTGCCGGATGGGAGCACGCGAGGTATATGACGCCCGTGGGTTGGTGTAATACCAGCTCTGAATGAGGGTTGTATGGTATTGTAACCTTTAGCACTTTGACGACGCGTCGAGGGACTACGTACTCTCGCAAGCTTCTAATTCCGAAATCGCGGTGCAGTCTTTGCTGCCGACAGACTCCACTTCGCGCCAGAACCCTGCTTTATAAAGCAAGTGCTTGAGGTAGAGCTGATAGAAACCGCCGGCTATGGCGAGGAGGAGAACGAGGACATTGACGAGTCGGCCCATGAGTAGCAGTCGGTGGAGCGCAGTGAGCGCCGTGTGGCCGTTTTATGCGGCGGCATCATGATCACAGGCGCGAATGTCTTGTGTCCCATGACATCCGACTGTCAGTTTGAGATACCCACGTTTTATGCACACCCCGTCCTCGTCAACGGCAACAAAAAGTCAAAATCGAGTACATAAACCATATATGCATAAGTACGTAAGAGTATAGCCTATATCCATAAACATGCCAAATAGCCATCCGTAATAAATCCCAGTACATAGTATACTGTATACAAGCAATCGCACACCGCCAGGGCAGCAAAGAACACATCCAATATCACGGCCTCCAGGTGGGCTTCCCTGCACCACCACCAGCAGCACCTGCACCGAGCCCAGCCGTCTTCCTCCACTCCCCGACACTCCTCACCCTCTTCAGCTCCATGCTCCCCTTCTGCCCCCTCCTCGACGAATCCAGCTCCTCAAAACCCCTCACCAAATCCTTCACCGAGCTCCCCCCACTACTCCTCCTCGGCCTCGGCACCACCCCCTTCCCCTTCTCCTTCTCCGTCTCCTTCTCCCTCGGCGGGCTCACATGATGCAGCTCCACCATCCTCTGCGGCTTCCTCGCAGCGCGCGGGATCATCGTCGGCTTCGGCTCCGGCACCGGCGCAGGATGCAACTGCACCAGCTCCCTCGGGTGCTTCGTCTTCGGCGCGGGCGCACGCACGGGCGTCGCGATGGGCCCGCGCGGCTTCTCGAGCACGTCGAGCGGCGGGAGCGGCAGGCCCGGGCGCCGCGGGAGCGCGTGCGAGGATTTCTGGCGGCCGGGAGGGGCGGTCTTGGAGAGCGTGGGGAGGTAGGAGAAGAGGAAGCCTTTGACGCGGCGGCCGAGGGTGGCGGGTGCGGGTGCGGGTGCGGGGGGAGGAGGGGAAGGTGAAGGCGCGCGCGGGGCAGGGGCATCCTCCGCGTCTTTCTCCTGGGTAAGAGCCCCGTCCTCGCCGGCGGTCGGGGTATCGGTATCGATGTTGCTCTCGTCGTCCTCGGCAGATGCCACGGACGAGTCTGCGATGGCGGTCGAGAGCTGGCTGACCGCAACAGCTTCCTCCAAGAGATGCGAATACCTCGGCGCCAGAAGCGACATCGGGAGCCTTTTCGTCGGTCTCGCCGTCTCCTTCTGCGGGGGTATATTCGCGAACGGCGCGTTCTCGACAACGGGCGGCGGGAAAACCGGGCGCTGTGCCCTTGCGGGCGGTGCAGTGCGTCGTCCGAGGGGGGTGAAATCGGGGACTTCCATGGAAAGCATCCTCCGGCTGTGAGCAAAGGTATGATTACGCGCGCTAGGGCTCGGTGTGTACGGTGTAGTCGGCGGCGCGACGTTGCCGGAACGCTGCTTGTTCTGTAGTGCTCTGACGCGCTGTAATAAATTATCCCTGTCCACCCGAAAGCATTATTAGCACGCACACAAATGAGGAGTTGACGGAAAAGAGGGAAAGACACGCACATGTTCCACGCATCGCCGAACGTCTCCAACACATCCTCCCCTCCCAAAATCTGCACAAACCTCGCCACGACGTTCTCAGGTCGCACCAGATCCACAGGGGCCATCCCTTGGCCGCCCAGCTCAAGCCTCTCATCCGTGAAGCACGCATCAAGCAGCTTCCACTCCTCCTTCGTCCACGCGCGCTCGCCCAGCACCACCGTCGTCGCGTCACTACCACGACGCACAGGCGTCTCAAACGCCACCGGGGTCCTCATCGTCATCCGCGGCGACGACTCAGCAACGACCTGTGCCTCGGCCTCCCTTAGCAGCTCAGGGAGCGTGACGACGGGGCTCCCGGGGATGTACACGCGGTCGCCGATGACGCTAACGCTCGCGCCTAGCGTCGTGCGCCTCCGCGCCTTCCCTCTGGCCTTCGTGATCCCGCCCGAAGCGACACCCCGCGCGTCGCCTAGCCCTAGCGAGTGGCGGCTGCGCTGTTTCTGCTTCATGGTGATCTTCGTGAAGCAGTCGTAGTCGTGCTGGGATCGTCACAAGATCAGATGTGCGAGGAAGGGAGGGGAGGTACAAGTGCGCACCTGTTTGAGGATAGCAGCGGCGCGTGCGGCGGCGCGCGGGTCGGTGCTGGTGATCTTGACCATGCCGTGGTCGAGGTCCGAGTCAGAGTCGGAGGCGTCCGAGTCGTCCAGCGTGTCGGCTACGCGTGCGGCGGGGGCTTCGATGTGTTCCTCGGCGAGGTTGGGTTCCATGCGGTGTTGCTCCTGGAGGTCTTCTCTCGCGGAGGTGGGGTCGGGGTGGTCGAAGGCCGCGTCGTCTTCAAGGACGGACATCTCACGGACTTCCCGCTCTTCTTCGTCCTCGTCCTCGTCATTGTGTGCCTCGAGGCTATGGTCGAACGACTGCTCGAGGTCGTGGCTGATGTCGTCTTGGTCGTCGTGATCATCGGGGGGCAACGCGGCTGCACTAGGCGCGTCGTCGTCGACGGAGGTGTCCTCGGGTGGCTGAGGAGCGTCCTCGGCGGGTGTAGCAACTTCGAATTGCCCCTTGAGCGGGTCTTGTTCAAGCTCAACGGACGGCTCCTCCTCGTCGGCCAGGGGGAGAGACATCTCTCTGACCTCCTGCTCTTCTTCTTCATCCTCATTCATCGCGACATCGCGATTCTCCACCTCCACCTCCTCCTCAACCTCCTTCAACAAATCCAGCCTCTGAAGCTTCTTCCTCGGGAACGGCGTAATCGGCCTCCCCCACTCCTCCATGCGCTCCTTCGTCGCGCTGCTCGGCGGATCCTGCTTCGTGCGCACACGCAGCATCCGGAAGCGCCCCGTGTACTCGCCCTGCCCAACACCTTCGTCTTCTGCGCCAGCAGGAAGATCGTGGTTGTTGCCGCCAACTTGGTCGTCGTCACTATCGCTCCACCCACCGTCGGCCGGGGGGAGGTTGAAGTCGAAGAGCGCAACGGGCTGCACGCCGCTGTCGTCGACGTCCATGCTAAAGTCGGTGGTGGAGGTGAAGCCCTCAGGCTCGGCGGTGCTGTTGTGCTGGGCCCAGGCGAAGCGGGGCAGACCAGGCTCGTCTTCGTCTTCGTCTCCAGGCGAGGAAGAAGGCGGGAGAGGCTCTTCCTGCGCGGGCGGCGGGGTGGTGCAGACGGCGGCCTCTTTGAGCTGGCGGCGTGGGCGGACGGGGGTAGACGTGGGGGGCTCGATGGGCCCAGAGAGGAGGAGGGGGTCGTCGGTGGGACTCGGCGGGGGCATGGGGAGGCTGAGGTCGATCTGTGGAGGCTCGGTCTTGATGACGAGGTTGAGCGGCTCGGTGGTGCGCTTCGGCTTGGGCTTGGTGGTGGACTTGCGCTTGGAGGATTTGGAGATGGTCGGGGTGAGGACGACGACTCGCGGAGGGGTGAAGACGTCGCTTGGGGGTTCGTAGGCGGGGATGGGGGTGGTTCGGCGGGCAGCGGCGCGGCGAGCGGTGCTGCTGGGTACGGGTGGGATGTAGTCTGCATGGGGGTTGTCGGCGTGCGGAGACTTGGAGAGCAGCACGCGAGAGGATTTGGAGGGCGTGGTGGGCGGTGCGGGCGAGCGGTGGGACGGCCGGGTGGGAGAGTCAGAGGAGATTGGACGGTGCTTGGACTGTTTGCGGGGCTTGGGGTTGGGTGTGGCCTCGGGGGGCTGGGGTGGTTCGGCTGGTTGGGGCGTGTTGCGTTTGCGCTTGGGGGCAGAGGCTACGATTGTACCAGATGCGCGGCGCAAATGCAGGGTCTCTTCTGGCGGAGGACTGATCAGCTGGGTCCTGCCGGTGGTGTCCTCGAGGCTGGGGACGTTGTAGAGTCGGTCGCTGGACATGGGAGTTCGCGTGCCTTTGCGGGCTCTGGCGGCCTTTGCGAGGTCGATCTTTGTAGGCTGCGACGCGGGCCAGTTGTTTTCAGCCATTTCTCAACAGAACAACTTGAACAACCCATCTCAGGGGCCACAATGAACTTGAACATCGTCATGTGACCGTAACTGCCAGTGCACAAACAGACAACAACAGTGGCGTGCAAGCGACACCACGCGCGCTCAGCGCTCTTCCTATCGACGCGATGCTGTGGGCGCCGACGGGTCATCACCGCGCTCTTGCTTCCAACCACTGCGGTTCGACGCCAACACTGCGATGCAACATCAGTCTTTACCCTGCAGGTCTCCTCGAGCGTGGATTCACCAACGACTGGTGATCCTCCAACTTTCGAAATACGCGTTGATAACGACCATTGAGTGTGAACCGAGCTAGAAGCCCTCGCGTAGCCGGCGCGTGTATGTCATCGCAACACACGCGATATCAATTCCAAAAAATACACGGGTTGAAATGACCATAAATTGAGCAACCCTTCCAGCCAGGTCCATCGCATTCCCTCACTGCGCCTATGCTCCGCTCAACGCTCCTTCTTCTCACACTCTTTACAGCGCCCCTCGTCCACGGCACCTATCAACACAACGCCACCCACCCCGCCTCCAACTTCACCTACACAGGCGAAACAGGGCCCCTCGCCTGGGCCAGCCTAAGCCCCGCCAACCGCGCCTGCTCCACCTCCAAACACCAGTCCCCCATCAACCTCAGCCCCTCCAACGCCACCGGCATCACCTTCGCAAAATCACGGCCGAACGTGTCCATCCCCGACGTCGAGAGAGCGGACCTGGAGAATCTCGGATCGACGCTGCAGGTGTTCGTCAATGGCACGACGAGCTTCGAAGGGAAGCAGTACAAGCTCGCACAGTTCCATTTCCATACCCCGAGTGAACACAGGATCGAGGAGGAGTATTTCCCCTTGGAGGCGCATTTCGTGCATCAGGCTGCCGCCGGCGCGCGCCTGGTCCTCGCCGTGCTCTTCGAGCTCACGCCAGACGGCAACACCACCCAGCTCCTCACCTCCGTCACGCGCAACATCTCCGCCGTCGCCTTACCCGGGAGCCTTGCCCACACCGGCCCCCTCCACTTCCAGCCGCTCCTAGCGCACTTCCATTCGGCCCCGCTGTACCGCTACGAGGGATCGCTGACGACGCCGCCATGCAGCGAAGGCGTAACGTGGCTCGTGGCGAGGGACCCGCTGCCCCTCGATGTCAAGACCTGGTTGGCCTTCAAGAAGGTCATGAGGTTTAATGCCCGGTACACGCAGAATACGCCCGGGAGGGAGAATTTGATTGAGGTGGCGGCCAGGGAGGTGAGGAGGCAGAGGCGCGGGTGAGTCGTGGAGGTTGTCGTGCGGGATATCGTTATCTTATCTACGTGATAATATTCACTAATCGTCAATCACGAGCATCGAACTCTCAATGAGTACATGCGTTCATTTTCTTGACGTCTTGCCAAAACACTCCTCTTGCGCCAGACGCCCAATCTGACGTTTAGCGCTGCAGCTCGAGCACCGTACATCGCGCAAAAGACCCGGAACCCCTTCCCTACACTGAGTCCCGCCTCCCGCCATATCTCACATTCGTCCAATTAGCTCTTCCAAGTCTTCTCCAACGGAACACTGTTCTAGAGCGCGACACGCAGAATATCTATCAACGAGAGCATCATCAAGGCGAGCCCTCTACCGCGCCTAGGTCTCCAGTAATGCGGCTGAAAACAGCGGACATGTTGATTATCTTACCCCGACCGTCCGCAGCAGCCGATGTCGCCCAGGCGGAAATGTTGACTGACCCGACCACAGCGAGCAATTCCGCAGCGACTCCACACGTGGTTGAGCCTTGCGCCATGGCTGTTCCTGCTGGACAGGTTTCAAGTACTTAACACTGGCACTACAGCGTCAGCATTTTGACGCTTTCTGCGAGCTAAAGCACTGTAGGAATTGCGGTACATGGTCGAGTTCACCGATTTCCTTGGAAGGTTCAAGCTAGCTAGGGGGTAACAATATTCCATGTTAAAAACAATTACACTACACCAGCCAATGAACCACTGAATAGGATGATGCGCATGTTCCGCGTGTGAAAAGAAAGTGGAGGCTCAGCGTCTTTGTTAAGGTCCAGAGCGGGTCGCGCCATAATAAGGGGCCTGTGGTTGGGGTTGGCCGACGCCCTGGTACAAAGGCTCGTACTGCCCATTGCCGACGTCTGCGTCGCAGAGATGTCAGGGAGATGTCAGGTGAATGGTGCGCATCGACACGGGGAGGTGGACGTGGGACTCACATTGGAAACCCCCCTGGCCGTACCGCTCCTCGGCTTGAATCTTCCTGTAGATAAGCCAAAAGGCGTGTATGTGGCCGGGAAGAGCACCGAGACTGCGGGACGTTAGTGGATCGTTCATGAACATTGGCATAGATCCTACGTCGTCAAGCATACGTTGATGAGGAGGTCACAACTGCACCCGGTCACGATTGCGGCAGCAGCTGGGGGGAAGAGGATAGCAACCTGAGGGAAATTTGTTCGGGTGAACTTATAAGAGAACGTAGTAGACGACGTACGAGGATGAGAAGAACGTCTGAAGTCCTGACCATGGTGGTGAATGTTGCGGTGAATGAGCGCTGAGCTGTGGAGAACGACGAACAACACCGGTACCGCAGCTGCGATCAGTGGTTACGTCATCCGCACTGTGTATGTAGGTCACATGGGCGCGGTCCGTGGACTCGCGTTCCCGGACCGCAGTGGACCTACATCCTTACACTAACAATTTTTGGAACAACCTTTGAACTGTCCGCACCCCGTTGGATGAAGGCAGACGCTTGAAGCTGATAGATTATCGTGTTCCGAACTGACGCCGCCGTTTCATGGTCTGTTGACACAAATCTCCATATGCAGACGAGCTTGTCTTCGCCATCTCCTCGGTATAAAATGATGTACGTCTTAAGACTTAAAGGTATAGACCCTGGAGGATCCGAAGACCAGGTCAAGTTCTGCAGAAAGATATTCGTGCCTAGCCCAATCCAAGCATCATTGACTATAATAGTCAGGGCAGCGGGGACCCACAGGAGATGGGACTAGTCCCGATGCGGTCCCATACGACAGCAGATGTAGCAAGCGAGAAGGTCGTATTATGCGTCAACGCGTTGGATATGTTCATGCGGACCAGGCTAGATGAGGCGAAAAGTTCAAACAAGCCTGCAGAAATACTACCGGGTAACGAAGGTATATTCGCGGCGCCGTATAAGAGTAATACAAGTTAGATGATGGCTAGATAGCAAGATGACACAGTTGTACAATGTAGGTAGCGCTCGTACAGCGAATAAATATATGGCACTGAAATTAAAGGATGTCGCTTTCTGCTAATATTCGTAACATTATGTTTTCGTGAACTACACAACAGAGTCAGCAAACAAGATGAGGTGCAGAATGAAGACAGCTTACTCAGGTCTATTACAGCCGAAGTAGCTTTTGTATCCTGTGGAGGGTAAGATATGAGAATGAACCGCCAAGAAGAAGCTCACTGACGATAGCACAGGTTAGATGAGGGTGTATCTTGCGTTTCTTAGGGGTGTTTTGCTGATGCAGAGCGATAAATATGTCTAATAAATCTGCGGGGAAATGTCAGGAGATCGCCCTCTCGGCTCTCTCCTGACTCGGCATCCTTCGGCATCCCCTTATAACTCCGCAGGGTATATATAGATAACTCCGATTCCATGTACAGTAGGCTTTCGCTCGTCATAACTCTACCGCGTACCATTACCTTCTCAATATACTCATCGCGTCGCTGACATTAGCGAAAGCCTGATCCTGTTCAACCGCACCCTCCTGTAGTGGCCGGAGCGTTTACCTCTCGACTGGAGCTCTACATCACCCCATCATTCCCATTCATCACTCCCATCACAACCACACAGCCGTCAACCCGCATGACTAATCCCCCTACACTCGACCACTCTGTCGACGAACATCCAATGACCGACACCACCTCCACTGAACACGCACCCACAGCTGGACCCGGGGCCGCTGACCTGATCCAGCTCCTTCACAGCATTTCGGCCACCCAGGCCCAGATGCTCGCATATATCGAGGACCGACGCAGGACCACAGAAGGCGAGTCCCGAGTTGCTGAACCTGACAAATATAACGGTAACCCGAAGGCACTCGACCGCTTTCTCATGCAGCTCCACCTGGTCTTCCGGTCCAAGCCTACGACGTACGCCGACCCCAACAAGCGGATCATCTACGCTCTCTCGTTCATGAAGGAGGGCCGAGCCGAGAAATGGGCTCAGGGAGTTTTGAAGAGGCTCGAGGCTGGAGAGGTGGAGTGGGCGACGTGGAAGGATTTTGAAGACGAGGTACGAGCCGCTTTTCAGAGTGGGAACGCTCGCGACGATGCCCAGATCCAGCTGGAGCGGCTCCAGCAGGGCTCTCGGTCCGCCGAAGACTACTTTACGGAATTCGAGGTCTACCAGCACGACTCGGGCTACAACGACAGCGCGCTCGTGCGGGTCCTCAAGCGAAACCTCCACCCTCGGCTCCTCGAAGCCATCTACAACATGAACACACTCCCGGGCGACGACGACTTCAAGGGCTGGAAGGACCTGGCCATCCGGAAGGACCGACAACGCCGGGAACTCCAGATGCTCCTGCCGACCTCGAACACTAGCCGACCGTTGGACTTCCGTGAGCGAGACGGACTGAGGGGGCGCGACAGGGGGAATTTCACTGACCGAGGTGCGGGACGCACTACCCCTGGTACTCCTAACTCGGGCTCCCCACAGACTACAGCTCCGTCATCGACGTCGTCACCCGCGAACGCCAACACATCTGGGACCTTCTCGGGCGCCGGCGTCCCAATGGAGATCGACCGCGCGAGGGAGGGTCTTTTGGCCGTTTCCAGTGCTACAACTGCCACCAAGAGGGACACCTGGCACGCAACTGCCCCCACTCGCGCTCTCAGCGAGTTCGACTGCTGTTCGACGCTCTGACGGAGGAAGAACGCGACGAGGTTAGGAAGGAATTGGGTTTTCAGTTAGGCAAGGAGTAGAGGGTGTGCCCTCCTTGCCCTCAGATGACACATTACGTGTTTCGACTACCTCAGATGATGTACCTCGAAATTCTAGTTCCCTTACACCTTCAACTACGTCGGACACGTTAGTCACACCCGAAAGCCACATCAACCTAGCAGAGGACCCAGCTGTGACACTGTATGATAAGCTCGGACGAGCAGGCAGGTTCCTACGTCGCCTCAAGGAAGAACCCGAATTAGTCGAGCAACGACTCCGTCGTTGGACGCAGAAGAGTCGGCATGCTGAACTCACCGTGCCGTTACTCCAGTCACTACTGATGGCACCCATCGACGAAGCCGCCCGCACACTCGATGTCCTTCGCGGTGCACAACATCAAATATCTCGCGTCGGAAAGCACAACTCCACCGAAGTCTATGCCGCACTGCAAACAACTGACACTGGGAGGACCTTCGGTACAAAGGCCCTTATCGACAGTGGGGCAACTGGATGCTATATTGGCGAAAAGTATGCACGCGAGCAAGGACTCAACCTGGAGCGTCTCAGTTATCCTATCCCTGTATACAATGCGGACAACTCACCGAACGACGGAGGACCAATCTCCTACGTTGTCACACTTCGCATGAATATCGCAGAACACGTCGAGACGCTCACACTCGCCGTTACCAATACTGGCCACAACAACATCCTCCTTGGGCACGCCTGGCTTCGCCGTCATAATCCGACCATTGACTGGGTTACGTCCGCTATCATTTTCAACCGATGCCCTACCGACTGCATGGCACCACAGCTCTGGGGTGTCTCTGGCGAACAACTCTCTACTGTCGAAGAAGATGAAGTACGAATTGACGAACCAACACTTGACCTAGACGATGAAGATCGACTCCTCATGATCCCCGATGTCCATCTCATTCGCGCAAAGTTCACCGTCTCACAGCAGATTGCCGAACGTGAGGCTGCCAAGGTCGAGGCACGGTCCAAGGCAGCTTCTATTCCGGATCGTTACGTAGAAGACTTCGGATCGGTCTTCTCGAAGGAAACCTTTGACGAACTCCCACCGCGACGCCCGTGGGATCACGCCATCGAGCTCAAAGAAGGGAGTAGCCCGTTCACCAGCAAAATCTATCCCTTATCCCGCGACGAGCAAAAACAGCTCGACGAGTTTATTGAAGAACACCTTCGCTCTGGGCGTATCCGCCCCTCGAAGAGTCCTATCGCATCCCCATTCTTTTTCGTTAAGAAGAAGGATGGCTCTCTTCGTCCCGTTCAGGACTACCGCCGACTGAACGACATCACCATCAAGAATCGTTACCCTCTGCCACTTGTCTCCGAAATCATCGACAAGCTTCGCGGTGCCAAGTACTTCACCAAATTCGACGTACGATGGGGTTACAACAACATCCGTATTCGGGAAGGGGATGAGTGGAAGGCGGCCTTTATCACGAACCGAGGACTCTATGAACCTCTTGTGATGTTCTTCGGACTTACGAACTCCCCCGCAACGTTTCAGACAATGATGAACGATATCTTTCGGGACCTCATTGTCCGGGGCGTTGTGATAGTGTATATGGATGACATTTTAATATACACTACAACCCTTGAAGAACATCGTAAAGTCACCCGAGAGGTTCTGGAGATCCTCAAGCACCACCGGTTGTTCCTCAAGCCAGAGAAATGTGAATGGGAGCAGAAGAAGATTCTGTATCTCGGTGTAATTGTATCGGAGGAGGGAGTGGAGATGGACCCCGCAAAAGTCGAGGCAGTCGCATCGTGGCCTACCCCTCGTGACAAGCATGAACTCCAGCAGTTCCTTGGATTTGCGAACTACTATCGGCGATTCGTCAAGGACTACTCACGTATTGCATGGCGTCTACACAGACTCACCGGCCATACTCCGTGGTCGTGGGGGGGAGAGGAACAGAAGGCCTTCGAAAACCTTCGGACTGCAATTACCACTGGCCCGGTCCTCGCTCTACCCACCGACGATGATCCCTACCGAGTTGAAGCTGACAGCTCGGGATATGCCACAGGTGCCACGCTCATGCAAAGACAACACGGCATCTGGCGACCCGTCGCCTTTCTGTCCCAGTCCTTGAACGATACCGAGCGGAACTACGAAATTCATGATAGGGAAATGTTGGCCATCATGCGAGCCCTCAGTGAATGGCGACATTACCTGGTTGGAGCCGCTCACCCAGTCGAAATCCTCTCTGACCACCAAAACCTTCAATACTTCATGACAGCGCGCAAGCTGAACCGCCGCCAAGCCCGCTGGTCTCTGAAGCTCGCCGACTATGACTTCACCCTGGTCCACAAACCTGGAAGCACCATGGGCAAGTCAGACGCGCTCTCACGCCACCCACGTCACAACAAGGGGGAGAAGGATAACGAGAACGTCACCTTATTACAACCACATCACGTCCGGAGAATTGCCGTCGAGATAGAAGGAGAGGATGATGAAATCACAAGGCGCATCAGAAACAACCCTACAGTGGAGAAATGGGTTGAGAAGCAACTTGCAAAACACGCAGCAGAATGGGAGACTCACGACGGACTCATCCTGTGGCAAAACCGCATCTATGTACCTCCTGATCCCGATCTACGACGCGATATCATCACTCGTCACCATAATTCTCGTATGGGAGGGCACCCTGGTCGTTACAAGACGGCAGAGCTCATCCTGCGATCGTATTGGTGGCCGCGTATTCACATTGACGTTCGGAAACACGTAGCCGCCTGCGACCTCTGCCAACGCACTAAAACTGACCGAGGCAGGCCTCGAGGCCTATTGGCACCGAATTCCATTCCTGAATATCCCTGGCAGAGAATATCCGTCGACTTGATCACCGACCTACCCCTCAGCGCCGGGTTCGACGCAATCCTCGTTATCGTCGACCGATTCACGAAGATGGTTCGCCTAGCTCCCACGTACACCTCCGTTTCGTCCGAGGGTATCGCACGCCTGTTTCGTGATCGTGTCTGGAAGGACTTCGGCCTCCCTGAATCAATCATCAGTGACCGTGGCTCAGTCTTCATTTCGAAGTTCATGAAGGCACTCAATCACTTACTCGATATCAAGACCAATGTCTCAACTGCCTACCACCCGCAGACAGATGGGCAGACGGAACGCCTCAATCAAGAAATCGAGCAATACCTTCGCATCTTCGTAAATTACCGGCAAAACGACTGGTCGGAGTGGCTGTCTCTTGCCGAGTTCAGCTACAATGACAAAGTCAACGTGAGCACTCACCACTCCCCCTTTTATCTCAATTGGGGACGCCATCCACGCAAGGGCTTTGAGCCGAAAAGGAGGACAACAGTCGAAGGAGCAGAGCAGTTCGCAAAGCGTATGGAGGAGTTGCGGAAGGAGGCAGTTGCAGCCCTTGAACGCGCTGCACGGGATATGAAGACATATTACGATCGCTCACACCGGGACGTACCTGACTTCAGCCCAGGAGACCAAGTCTGGCTTGAAGGCGAAAACTTGAAGACGAATCGACCTTCCAAGAAGCTCGAACACCGACGATTTGGGCCATTTAAAGTCGTCGCAAAGGTTGGACAACGCGCCTATCGACTGAAACTCCCAGCCAAATGGAAGGTCCACCCAGTATTCCATGTTTCCAAGCTGGCGCCGTACGTACCTGGAGACCCCACACCTCAAGACCTGCCAGCCCCCGAACTTGTTGATGGGCATATCGAAGAGGAGGTCGAGAAGATTTTGGACCGCAGGGTTTCTCGAGGGAAGACCGAGTACCTCGTGAAATGGCGAGGGTATCCAATGGAGGAGAACGAGTGGTTGACGTTGGATCAGTTGGAGCACGCAAAGGACGCTGTAAAGGAGTTTGAGGATCAAACTGATAGGAATGAGCACGTTACGACAAATGGACGCGCCTCTCGTCGTCGACGGAGGGGGGGTAAATGTCAGGAGATCGCCCTCTCGGCTCTCTCCTGACTCGGCATCCTTCGGCATCCCCTTATAACTCCGCAGGGTATATATAGATAACTCCGATTCCATGTACAGTAGGCTTTCGCTCGTCATAACTCTACCGCGTACCATTACCTTCTCAATATACTCATCGCGTCGCTGACAGGAAATCAGTTGGTTGAGCATCAAAAAATAATTGGACAAAGCGCCTAGGACATACATTTAGCGACGGATTTTGTATCGTTCGGTTTTCCCGCGTATGCCTTGACATAGTTGGAGAACTGAATACCGGCTTCGAGCTTTGCATTCAAGATATCGAGCTTATTGAGGAAGAGGATCAGCTCCACCGATGCGAGCAGCTTATTACTGCAGATCATTCGCCAGAGCTTCAAAGAATCGCTCTGGAAATCGAAAATGAGCATCAGAGGATCCTCAAGGAGAGTGCTCTACTCACTAGACGGTTCACAGTTGCGTCTTCCGCTAGCACCTGGTTGAAACCGGACAGGGGAGCCAAGAAGATGATGATGTTGACTGTCGTTCATCGCTAAGCGCTGAGACCCCTAAATCAACGGATACGAGCGCACCGTCGTCGAAATACTGAGCCCAGGCAGCTGAAGAAGAACGAGTTCATCTATACGTCCTTGAGGTAGGTCAATGCATTACCTCGCTGACTCCGGCTTCCTCCGACATCATATATGAGCCATGATTTTGATGTGTCACTTCCTAGAGTCAATGAGCCCCCGAGTTTCACGCCGAGTTGAGGAGATACTGACCGCGTTCCACATTGATATAATGCTCCTCAGGACCAATCGTCGTTACCCTTGCGCGGAGAATATCGTCTATATCTGCGGTGAGCAGACCTCCAAGACCATCAGGCTAAGGCTTACCTGGGCTTGGAATATAATCGGCGCGCGTAATACGGTCGATGTCCTCCAAAAAGCTGAATTACCCATTCAGCACACCGAATACGGTGAAATCATGGAGGCTGTCGCTTACAAGCCGGGTTGATCCTGAAGCGAAATCTCTCGACTCCTTAACGCTTTCTTCACCACCGGATCCTTCCACAGCCTGGTCATATCCTCCGCACAAGCAGCCAATATCCGTCGATTTGCATCGTCCGCTTTCCCAACACTAGAGCCACCTTCCGCCTGCTTTCGACCCAGGAGGAGGCCCTTCCATCCTGTACTCGCACGAACTGCAACTTCGGACGCCTTGGCTGGATTGTACGCTGGGGCGTCGGTATTAATCGGAGACGAAGATGCCCCTGAGATGCCCCGAGTTAGACTAGCCTCCACTTCTCGCAGTGGGGCCAATCCTATGCATAATCGACGGAGCTCGCCAGATAGCGAGTTATACAGCGGTTGGTGGGACGAGAAATCACGGGGTGCGCTTTGCAGGAAGTTGACGATGAAGTTGATGGACCGCACGAGGTTGAGATGGATGATTGGTCTCCAGATTTCTGCCTGAACGATATCTGAAACGTCAGTGCCTCCGCAGTCGTGCGAACGCGGATATGTACGCACCTCAGATTCGAAGGCCTTGGGAGAAAAATGTAGCTGAAAATTCTTGAGAATAGTGGACTTCCCTGACTCTGCTTGACCTTCGGCACGCGTCAGCTTGATTCACGTCTAGGAGTCGTGAAGAGACACACACCAAGTAGTAGAATCTTGACACGA
This sequence comes from Lyophyllum shimeji, assembly GCA_026008595.1. Lineage (NCBI taxonomy): Eukaryota > Fungi > Basidiomycota > Agaricomycetes > Agaricales > Lyophyllaceae > Lyophyllum > Lyophyllum shimeji. The sequence goes on from BRPK01000006.1 coordinate 1,070,364, forward strand.
GGGCCTCGCTTCCGCTGCTCTCTTTCTGCCCCCAGACTCCGGTCGATTGAGTCGCTGACTCGCTTGGCTTCCTCCTCTTCAGCGATGCGCGCAGCACGCGCCTCCTCCGACTCGTCAGGCGGTAGAGGGGGTGGCCACACCGGCGTCGCGACTTGCGTTCGGACCTTGGGCATAGGTGAAGGAGGCAGGAGGGCGTTGGAAACGGTCCTATTCTGAGTCAGGCCACCTCATATAGCGTTTCCAGTACAGTTTCATATTCCACACTCCCCAGGCGGGCATTTATCATGGGTTGATCGAACAGTCAACGCCACCGTGGCCCTGCCTAGCCACTTTTGACTTTTGAGGGGGGGTTCGGTATCCCAATGGGGCATCCCCAGGTCCTCCACTGCTCGAATCTTGTTGCGAACCGTCGCAAACCTTCTGTAACCGAAGTTCTGTTGGAACACTCAGCATACGCGACTTGGCCTCCGCCACGCACAAATTGCATGATCGACGAGATTTTCCGAGGCTGGGCGCTGCATAATACTTTCAAGATTAAACTTCTTAATACTTGCAATGTAGCATTGCCATTAATATTGGAGGCTTCTTGCATGATCATGTGCCCGCCTTCACAACGCTCCTCAGCAACGAGAGCCGGCAGTCAGCCGGCAGAGGTGCTCGAAAACACCAGGAAACACCCCACGTCTCTGGATGCGAATAAGATCCTTACTAACCCCGTGATGGGCGTACGCACACACTGCAGGCACACTGGTGACGATACAATTTACCGATTGCGATTGGGTTAAAAGCGACCATCGATGGTGCCTTGATTGGGCTCGAAACCCTCCATGCGCTCGCAATGCACAATGTGTATCCAGGCCATGGCAAGCTTACGCGCAGGCATCCGAAATACAAACGAGCGACGACTCGACGTGGTCCGGAATGGTGTCCTAGACGGAGTGTTGCAGGTGCGATGATAGACAGAAAGAGAACTACGGAAAGACAACACGATGTCAAGACATGGAAGAGCAGAGAGGAAGAGATAAGATGTATCATGCAAATAGTACGTTCCCAACAGGCAGTGAATGGAAAGTGAATGTTGTCGATGTCAAGATGAGCACAGCAAATTACCAAGGTGTTGTATTGTATAAGTGTATGTTGTAACGCCTGGGAGGTCAGGCAACGTGAATGGTTCAGGAGATGAATCGCTTGAACTGGCTGTAGCTGCTTCAAGGAGTTCACAAAGGCGAAACCGACCTCTTACATGCGCCGCTCGGGCGACCACTGTACCGATCCCTCCTCGCGATTCATGACGAAGACCACGTCCTCCTCATCATCGTCGTCCACCTCTGCATCCACCTCAGCATCCGCGTCGGCGTCGGCGTCACCTTCCCCCTGTTTCTCGCGGACTGCATCCTCCGCCTCCTGTCTACTCTGTTGCCCATGATATGCCCGGTCACGTGGCTCCTCCCATGGCTCGATCGTGCTCGGTGCCGCGTCCGGCAGCACAAACTGCTGCCAGCTGACCATGCGCACCCACTCATCCTTCACCTGCACCACGCTGGACAGCAGGAGCACGTCCCGCACGAGCTGCGTGTCCATCGTGAGCTGCCTCACGCGGTTGAACGACGCGATCAGGGATATGGGAACCCAACCTCGAGAATCCATCTGTGGCCCACGATCAGAATTGACTCTGGAACGAGGCAAGGAAAGCGACTGACCCGTTGTCGTAGAAAGAAGTCTTGCGCCATATTCTGCGGACTAAGGTAATATTCGAGCTGACCGAGAAGGTAATACCGCGTTGGATCAAGGGGGAACGAGAGGGGCGAGATTGGGACCGGAACTGGTGGTGCAGGGGGCGCTGCCGCCGGTACAGGCGGTATGTAGGTCTCGTAGCCTGGTGGGAAGTACGGAGGCATCATGCTTGGGCGTGATGAATAAAATCCGCTCGTCATGTCGGCCATGACCATCGGCGGGAAGTGCATTGCGGGTGGCGTGACACTGAATGGTGGTGGCTGCCGTGGCGGAGGAGGTTGGTACCCAGCTGCTCCACGGCGGCTGTACCCTCGTCCGAAACCGTTCATCCCACGCCCCCGTCGTCCATGACCCCTTCCTTCTCCCCGCTCGTATCCACCGCGCGGCTCCTGCACGTATCCACCATGGTATCCGCCGCCGCGCTTGGGTCGGACGGGAACCTCCATATCGCGATTCTCCTTGTGCCTCGGGTCCCGCTCTGGCAGCGACACTACACTGGTCTTTTCCTCATCCTGTCTTGGTCCCTCCTGAAGGTCGGGCGGCGATATGGAGCCACGAGAGCCTGAGCCAAAGCCATAGCCATAGTCCTTTACCTTGAAGGCCTCCGCATCATCCGCATCATCCGCCTCCTCATCCACAGGGGTGTGCCCGGACAATGACAACTGCTGCAACCGCAACTGCAGCTGGCTTGGCGAGGATCCAGTCGAAGCGAGTCCAGTGTGCAGCGGCGAGTCGAAGCCTGCGATTGAGGGTAGAATCGGCTGTAAGGGCTCAGTATCGTGCGCCTTGCGCTCCATGTCCTCCGCACCGCCCCCCTCTGTCGCGCCAGCAGCCACACTGTCAACGTCTCGAGGCGAGTACGCTTCATCACTATGCACACTCGTCGCAGCTGTGGTAGACGTTGCAGTGCCGAACTCCCACTTCGCCTCCTTGATATCCTTGATCGCGTCTGTCAGGTCAATAACCTTCACCGCGGCATTTCCACCGATGCCCGAGTCCTCCTTCACCTCCGCCAACCCATCCTCCACCGTCGTCGTCCGGCTCCTCTTCCGGGAATGCGAATGCGACGCCGACTGCGTGCGGGACCGCGATCGCGCAGGGGGGCCAACATCCTCAGGCCCGAAGCCGATCGAAAACTTCGTGAACGGCTTCTCCTCCCCGTCTGCCCCGTCCCCCTCCCGTCCCCCCTTCGTTGCGGGCAAAAGGGTTGGACTCGGGCATGCACTGGATCCGGGTACACCGATGCTCCCAAACACCACACCCGCAAGAGCGTCCCCGGCGCGTCGTGCCCCATCTATATTCTCCTCCGTGTCCACATCTCCAGCAGCAGCCGGGAATGATACGATCGCCGCAGCAGTAGGGAAGTACCCCGCGACAGGCGATGATTTGTCAGGCGGGGGCGGCCGAGGCGGCATCCGAACAACGAAGGCATTGTCCTCAGCCGCGTTGACATTCGTCGAAAAACCCTTGCTTCTCTTGCGCTCCTGCGTTGGTCCAGTCTGGCGTGGCTGTGGCGGTTGCTGCGGCGGGTGGGCGTGAGGTAACGCCGCACCGTAGTGCGGCTGTGGTGGCGGGTACACCGGACTATGACGCCCCGAGCCTGGCTGGCTCGGGTGCCCGCTCCAGTACCCATAGGGCTGCGGGGTCATGCCCGGCGATGTGTAATCGTACGGGTACATGGGGTACGCGGAATAGGGGTAGTTTGCGTTAAAGCCCCCTCCGTAGCTGTTGCCGGCGACGGGCGCCTCAGTGCACGTACGTGAGTTATGGCCGACCTTCCCGCACCGATGGCAATCACCTTTCCTCCCTCCGACGTCGGAGGGATCGAGGGAGTGACGAGGGTCCAGAGTGGGTTTGGGGTATGAGGCCAGGGGAGGGAGTGGCGGATTTCCGGCCGGGCTGTGGTGGTAACCTGGGGGTGGAGGATGAGGGAGCATGCCGAGCGGTACATATGGAGGATGTGGCCCGTGCGGTGATATTGGTGGGTGTGGATGCGCGTATCGAGGCAGGAGCGCCCCGTTTGTCTGCGGCTGGACGTGGCCGTGAGAGTATATGGGGATGGGACATGCCATATTGCCCATCATGGCGCTGGCAGCGTCGTTGTTCGTGTACATGGGTGCCTGTTCGGGCTCAGCAGGCGGGATCGGTTGGGGCGGGGGCTGGAGATGCGGCTGCACCTGGAGTAATGGTGAGCTCGCGCCAGAGCGAGGAACGCCATTGTGATTGCGCTCATATCCTTCGACGCCATTCACACCAGTGACGGCGTTATCGCCGGGTAGCCGTCGCCCTCTGGGGAAGTGCGGACTCGACTGGACGCTTTCTGAGCGACTGTGCGTACGAGATTGAGAAGCGCTCTGGATGCGGCTCGGTCCTTGCGCAGAAGCGGAGGATGAACTTGAACCCTGGGTGTTATTATACGTCTTGGCGGAGCGTCGAGTTTGAGACTTGGTAGAACGTGAGTGCTGCCGTGGGCGCGACGCCTTGTTGTGGGCGTCGGCCGCGGCTTGTAGTTCTTCGGGTGGTATTTGGATCCATTTAGTCTTCTCGCCTGCACCGAGAAAATTGAGATATGCATCGGTCAGCACGCCTGCCGTTGCAACAAAAGGGAACGAAAGACAAAACAATTTTCAAAGTATGAATAATCAACGGCAAGACAGGTATGGAAGCATGAAAGGAAGCCGGCCGGAGGAATGACGCACTCTTCCTGGATGTGCTCGTGTTAGCAGACGTCGAGTCACCGTCAGACCCCTTCGCAACGCCGTTCTCACTCTCCTTCTTCGACTCTGTCGCAGTCGTTGGCGTAAGTGACTTGCCTACCTCAGGCCAAGTCTCTATATCCGTTTGCGGGGGCGCAGCCTGCGCATGACCGGGATCAATATCGGCTCTTACAAAAAAGGGATCACCACCAACCAGTGGAGTCACGCCATTAACGGCATGCCCTGCGCTCGGGCCATGCACCGTCTTCGGTGCCGAATCTAGGGGAATCTTTGAGGAAGAGCTTTTCGGGGGCAGGCGATCAGCAGGAAGGGAGGATTTTGACGAAGCAGGCGAGGTTTGAGAGGCGGGAGGCTGAGATTGGGATCCGAGGTCTGGCTTGGCATGGGCGGCAGCCCTCTGTTCCATTCGAAGGTTCCAAATATTGACCACGGGGACCTTGCGGTCGGCGGTGTGGGCTGCGACAATCGAGAGCGCCTTGGCGGCGAGATCGGCGGAGGGACGCTTGGCGCTTTCGGGCGTCTTCAAGTCTGTTGACTGACCAGTCTGAGCTGCAGCAGGCGGCGACGCGGGTGCGGCCGTCGGCGGGCCGTGTTGCGGATGACTCACGTCCACGGGGTTCGATGTAGATTTGGGTGCTGATGACGATGGTGCGTGCGGACTCAAGACGGCCTTCGTGGTAGCTGGAGGCGGTAGAGACTGTGCATTACTGCGATGAGAGATGGGCGACTTGATGTTTTGCGCCTTCTTGGCACGGTCCGCGTACGACAATGGTGGGCTTTTGTGCTGCGAGGAAACGGATGGCGAAGCCATTGGGTTGGAAGGCAAAATGCACGTTTAGAGCACCAGACCGCACGATGGGTTACTGATGCGTTTCCGATGGCAAGAGCTGTGTCACAACAGGCAAGACGGGATGCAAACAAGACAGGAGGCGAACTTGGATTCAGGGAGAGCAGGCGAGAAGAGGCAGACGAGTCTATGAGGCAGCTGTCGGAGAGGGAGATGAGGAGAAACGGTGGTGGTGAGGACAGTAGAGAACACTGATTGAATTGTCCGCGTCCAGCTTTGACCGCTTATTCCCACGCCAATACCGCCCTCAGGGTCGGCTTGTAATTCAAATATCTACCAACCAGGGCGGCTACCAGCCCTCCTCCCTCAAAATCCTCCTTGTTTCGTTCAGCGCCTTGCCCAGCAAGTTCAAGCCCCAATGCGCCTGTTCTGCCAGCGCCTTCTCCTCCGCGAACCCTATTCCCCATATTCTATCTAACGGACTCGCTTCTACAAACTCTCGCTCCCCCGTAGTCAGCAACCGCCCTCTCAATTTCTCATCCTGGCGAAACTTGAGCAGGTTTCCCTGGAGCACGATTCGCTCTCGCTCCGCGTTCCATTTCATCTCATCAAAATGCTTCACTTGCCGGCCCAGGGCCTTGATCTCTGCCATCGCTTTTGAGTCCGTCTCTCGAATCGCAAGCATCTTTCTTGCGACCTCCACGTCGCCGAATAGAAGTGCCTTTTGCACCATCATCCACTGCTCCGCCGAGGTGAACGTGACGGTCCTCTCTCTGCATTCCGTATGCACTGTCGCCGTGAACGGTGAATGGTACCATTGCGATGCCCATCCGCTACACAATCCGAGCTGCCTGTCAGCCCTGTAAATTTCTCTTAGCGATTTTGTACGCACTTGGGACCGCCGGTCTTCCAGAAAAATACGTAGTCATCTCTGCCTCGCATTGTTAACGTTATTCTAACGGTCAGGACAAGAACGTAAAAAGAGGCTCGAGGTGGAGGTGGAAGCGGGTGCTTTAAGCATCACCAATGTGACGCTGACAGGTGCTATGTAACTCACATATGACTCGTACTGACATGCACTACTTAGATCCGTCGAATGCATTCCCACTCTCCTGCGACCCTTTGTGTGCATTCTGCCCACGAGCCGGAAACGAGCCATGCCAAGGAGCGAGAGAGATGCTCGATATCGCGCAAGGCAGTTTTTTCGAACCGTAAAGGACTGCATTAATTCTCCCGACCGATCTTCACGGGATCCGCCACATTGCAATGCCGCACCGATCCGCCTCAATCTCCTTCTTCACTTCCTTGCTCGTCTGTGTCCGCACCGCGGCAGCCAGCAGCAGTGTAATCGCATCTCGCACAGCTTCCTTCTTCGTCGCCCCATCAACCGCCTCTTCGCCGCCCGCCCCCCCTTCCTTCTGGGGAACGATCACCCTTTCCCAATCCACGCACAGCTCCAAATACTCACACATCACGTTTACGACGCCCTCGAAGCGCCCATCCGCACTCTTCCCCTTCCCTCCCTCTCCGTTCCCCTCATCAGGCAACTCAAGCCGCCACAGCTGCTCCAGCGTCAGCCCGTCCCACGCCAGCAGTGGCGCGCCCACCTTTGCGGGCACCACTACCGCCGGGCAGCCGTTGCACAGTACATAGTTGATCACGCTCTCTCCGGGCCGCGCGCTCGTCGTCCACAGCTTGCGGTGCGGCTTCAGCCCGACGAGCAGGATCACCGTCCGCCGTGGGACGGGCGGCGCTGGGAGGGGCGTCAGCGCAGGCTCTGGTGAGGGAGCGCGCGAGCGGGGGAACATGTTCGACAGGCTCGGGAGGGAGAGTTTAGGAGATTTGAGGGAGAGGGTCGATTTGCTCTTCTTCAACGGCGGCGGCGATAAGGCAGCTTGCTCCTGCTTAGGCTCCTCAGGCTGGGGCGGAGGTGCACAGAGTGTGATCGCGAGCGCTGATTCCGCGAGCAGCGTTTCGCCAACTCTGTAGTCGCCTGGGCGGCACGAAAGGTCATTGATCCGCCTCGGGACGAGAATGGAGGGATGAGACACGTACCCTGGAGGAAGGGGCCGTGGCAGAAGATGACATCAGGTTTCATCGTGCGCGGTATGATCGGCCTGCGCGCGCTCGCGAAGAGGTACGGCGAAAACCATCCCTTTTGAACCGCGAGGTAGTTCTTCACCGATGCGAACAGCGAAGTGTCCCTGTCCGCGGATAATTCGAGATCTATTCAGTCATCGCGTCTGGAAAAGGACAACTCTCACTTGTGCACTGAGCTGCGATAGAACCCGAGTGCTGCATCTTCAACTACTGCGTGGTGATACTTGAGCGTGATCAGCAGCACCTTGACGCCCGTCGTCTCGAGCCGTTTTGAATGGATGGGGATGATGTGCTTTAGCGGTTTTTCGAATACTAGGTCGTTCGCGGCTTTGACGCCAATGTCGAAGCCCGCATGTAGCCCGACCTCCACCAAAACGCTATCGCCGAGTGCTCCTATAACTACTTCGGAGACGGGGCCCATACTGCAAACAACCCGATTAGCACGGGATTCAATATCACTGGATCGATCGTGAAGCAGACAAGCGTGTGGATGAGCCGAGATAACTACGCTCGCATGTTCTCGTAGAACTCGTCCAGAACAGAATTCCTTGCGAGGACGTAGAATGGAGGACGTACACTGGGGCTGCCAGAGCTGCCATCCCACCCTTCCCTCGGGAAACACAAAACGGACAATGATTGACATCACGAATGATCGGGAGCGGGAAAGACATGAAGTAGGAGGAGACAGACAAAGCAAGCCTCAGTTCAATTGGAGGCGTATGGCAGTGAATGCGGAGACGATCCGGGTACTCACCGTCGCCACGATCACGGTGTGCACAGCAAGATCTCTGAAGCGGATACAAGGCAACAATAGTGGCGAAGAATCTCCCCACTAGGCATATAGCGATGGTCGTAAACGTCACGAGCAGACACGCGTGTCACGAAACGTAAGGTTGATTATGCCAGTGTTCGAGTTGAGCGAATATTTACGTTGCGTCACGACCCAGCAGGAAACAGGGAGCGAAGGACGAGTGGCAAGAGTGGTTTTTAAACATGTTGGCGTGAGATGGACTGCTCACGCAAGTAATGATTTATCACTCACGGGCGAAAGACAGATGACGCTTGTCCCGGCTGCTCGCAGGGATTCGTACGACGACATCACGATTCGGCCCGTCATTGACTGTGTCAAAGGAAGACGAGAATTAGCCCCTCAATCTGTATCATAGGTATCGATTCGCCCAGTGCGTCAAGCTGGCGAAAGCCATTCTATCAAAATTCGAGTTCCGGCGGGGACAGGAGTCTCGACATGGAGTCGTCGCGATAGATAGCAGGAGATACGTACCCCGACAAGCTTTCGAACGATCCACGGTGCTGATTTCTCCTTTTCATGATCAGAGGGCTCCGGGCTGAGGGATGAAGGATCCACAGGACCAAGCACTGAGATCGTTTGAGATCGGGTGGGCATGACGAGGACAGGCGATGTCTAGCCACGTAGATCTCGGTGCAGCACGGGTAAAGTTGGACCTGGAAGGAGGGGAAGGATGGCCTGTGCTACACCTAGTCCATAACATTGATATCAGTGTTGTACAATATCACTGGTCAATCAGCAGGTGATGGAGGGAACTTGACAACGACAACAATTGATTTTCACGCTCAGCGGAGATGTCGACCGCTGTGAAGAAGTTCCAATCACGTAATATTTTTGACATCACTGACACCAGTACATCCACACCACGACATGGCACGTTGAGGCCCTTTTACGAACGTCTGCTCCACCACGCCCCGGAGCGCGCTGATGAATCGCACTCAACCCAATTTCCCTGCCTCCGTCCAAGAGCATAAAATAAGGACTCTTCTGAACGGATCCAACGTTCACACAATACTCGAGTATGCAAGGACGTTGAAGATCCCATTCTCCCGATCAATTGGCGAGGGCTCGTTGAGGCCGTCGATGACTACGGGTGCGCACCACATACACTACTTAGTAGCGGTAGTGGTCCTAAAGAAACATAGAATATAAGAAATGCTCCGTGTAACATGACGAGTGTAATGCGTACCGGTTTGTAGGGACCCTCGACAGGAATGTCCAGGTACTTGGACTGGGTCTCCGACAACTTGGTGAGCTTCACGCCAAGCTGGCCCAGGTGAGCACGAGCGACTTCCTCGTCAAGACGCTTGGGCAGCATGTGGACACCAAGCGGGAAGTCCTCAGGACGAGTCCAGAGCGCTATCTGAGCAAGGACCTGGTTGGAGAACGAGCACGACATGACGAATGACGGGTGGCCGGTGGCACAGCTATCAATGGAAGCTGAGAAGGACTTCAAATCCCAAGTCAGGAAGTTACGCACCCCAGGTTAACAAGACGACCCTCGGCAAGGAGGATGAGATGACGGCCAGAGGGCATCGTATAACGATCGACTTGAGGTTTGATGTTAGAGACTGACTTGGCGTTGGCCTTCAGCCAAGCAACGTCAATCTCGATGTCAAAGTGACCAATGCTGCACGTATCGGTCAGCCGTAAGAACTTTGAAAAACCGTGAAGTGTTCGTACTTGCAAACAATGGCATCTTCAGGCATCTCAAGGAAATGTTTCGCCGTGATGATGTCCCTGTTGCCGGTGGTCGTGACGAAGACATTGCCTCGGGGAGCGGCCTCCTCCATGGTGGTGACTTCATAGCCTGCCATGGCCGCCTGGAGCGCATTGATAGGATCGATCTCAGTAACCAAGACACGAGCACCGTAGGATCGGAGTGACTCTGCGCACTGCCGTCGAGCGTAAACGCCAGAAGCATCACGAGGAACTGAGAGCACGTACTCCTTTGCCAACATCTCCGAACCCAGCAACAACAGCGACCTTGCCGGCAAGCATAACATCGGTGGCGCGCTTAATGCCGTCCACGAGAGACTCGCGGCATCCGTAGTAGTTGTCAAACTTGGACTTGGTAACGGAGTCGTTGACATTGATCGCGGGAACCTTTAGCCTGCCTTCGCGGAAAGCCTTGTAGAGGTGGTGAACACCGGTGGTTGTCTCCTCAGAGACACCGCGGATGTCTATACGACCGCATGAGCGAGTAAAAGTTTCGGGTGGAAAAACTTTCGCTACCTTTGAGATATTGCGGATATTTTTCGTGGACCATCGTGGTCAGATCACCTCCATCGTCGAGGATCATGTTCAAGGGCTTTCCGTCAGCGAAAGCGGAAAGGGTCTGCTCAATGCACCAGTTGTACTCCTCCTCAGTCTCCCCTTTCCATGCGAAGACGGGAACACCAGTAGCAGCGATGCTATAAAAAAGCGGTTATGATATGATCGATGGGGAGATCCGCGGTGCGTACGCGGCAGCGGCATGATCTTGGGTGGAGAAGATGTTCTACGAAGCTAGCGATCAGATTAACACTGTTGGCAGACAACGGAAGCGTCGTACGCAAGAGGACCAGGTAACCTCAGCCCCGAGAGCAGTCAGCGTCTCGATGAGCACCGCAGTCTGGATGGTCCTAGGATAAGTCAGCATCAGCTTGCCGATCAGCGAACAAGCTTGAGCCTACATGTGGAGGCAGCCAGCGATACGCGCGCCAGCGAGAGGCTTGTTCGGTCCATACTACACGATCATGGAGATCGGGCTATCGATCGTCGCGATACTGAACAAGTTGTAATACATACCTTGGCACGGATAGACATCAAGCCCGGCATCTCATGCTGTTGGATGATGGTGAGCGATCGGATGGGAAGACTGAGGCAGTGAGGAACGAACCTCAGCCATCTCAATCTCTTTGCGACCAAACGCAGCGAGCGAAACATCTGACGATATTGTGAGTCAAGGAGAATAATGGGAATGCTTTCGTGCTCACCAGCGACCTTGAAGACCATTTTAATCTGAAGGAGGTGAAACAATGGAAGATGAGGGAAAGACGGTGATATGATTATCGCCTCACGTCGTTATCGAACGTTTTTATTGCTCGGACACACGTGACTGATCCATGCCGAGCCTCACGACTCCGAGTCTCCGACCAGCTGAGTTTCATTTTGAGGGCCGCAACAGTCAGTGAGTCAGACACACAGATTCCTCCAAGACGTTGCTTCAATCTCGCCGAGTTCAAGGCCTCCAGAAGTATTCCATGGCGTCAGAAGGTCTGCCGGGAAAATGTCGAATATCGGAGATCCTTCAGTATACCTGCGACGTTGACACCTCTGGCCCTACTCCTGAGGTTCAGTGTTTCCCAATACCTCGAATATTCAGAATGTGAGGACTCGCACCACCTCCTAACGTCCGATTTCACAAGCTTCCGTTTCAGCTGCCCTGGCCGACCAACTGTGGAGATTACAAAGTTAGTCAACGTGAATATGATAACTGGTGAAGTAGAAGTCCCTGCGGACGCGTGGTGCGCGAAAACATATCGTCTTCAACCTGGTGTTCATCCTCGGCTCATCTTCCAGTGATGTTCCGGTTCAAGGCAAGCCGTGGCGAGCGATCACTCGTTGTAACCGCGACCCAGAGGCCGTATCCAACAAGCAAGATCAATGAACCTGGTACCTTTTGGGTACTTCCAATGTCACCGGATGCACAACCGCCGGCAGGGCAGTCCGCAGCCCTTGTGATCCAGCTGGGAACAATCCCTTGATGCAACCGTGCATTGAACGAAGTGAACGCGGTGCATGACTGCATAACATCGGAATACTTGTGCGCTTGCTTCTCTACAGGTCTTCTTCTGTGGCATAAGTTCTGGGCTACAAACCCGGGAATAATGGAAATGGCCTTTTCTGGCTAACGCAGTGAGCTTCATCGTCTGATGCAGACGAACTCTTCACGGATCACTTGGCCCGCTCAACATCAGTCTGCAATTTCGGTTACTGTGCGTGGTCACTGGACCAGCCACGTTCTAGCCTGCTGTCCCCGTTCTTTCACCCTGGGCCCGCACTCCTCTGCATTGACGAATTATCGACTGACCACGCCGTTCTGGGGTAAAGATGAGGTACCTGAACATACGATACAAAGATAAGTCGACCACGATCGAAATAAGCCTCATCAGATGTGAGTTCCACTTCCGTTGCCAGGCTGCCTTTGTCTGTCTGAACATGATGAGACTTCGGAACGGGGATAAGCGACATGTAATACAAAGTAACTTACGTTGTGGACGGAATTTGTTCATAAGGCGTCTAATATTGCCGTCGCAAACTTCTCCGGTATGGCCCTCCAATGCCGCTTCTATGGCTGAGAATTGTCGCAGAATAACGGACGTTGCAGAGCCAACGCTTTCGGAAGGATTACATAGGAGGGTCTGCTTCGATCATGGAAGAGTATCGGTCCGTTTTCGTGATCGATCAAAGTGATCGATCACCACCATCAAGATTTGAATTTGGCGCACACTATGTACTAACTCCATCATATCATCTCCTCACTAATGTACAGCCTGTTGTCCCGTAGGCTGTAGATCTCTTATAGTCGTCAAGTTTTAACTTCTCCTTCACGACTCTTGATCGAACTCGCAGGCGACACTGACCGCATCCATTTCCCCAGCTACAGCGAAGACTTTCCGCATTGCTTCATGCATGATCTGCACTGCCGCCAATCCATGATGCTGAATACCCAACGACCGATTAGTTCCTTCGATGAGTGTGTTGCCGTCGTTAAAAAGGAGCAAGACGATCCTACGATGTCGTCGATCTTCCCCTCCATTACCACTTCTAATCTGCTACGTCGTCGCAGCTCGACAGCATCCTCTGTCTACACTAAACGTGTACGACCATACCCCTTCCTCACGCCAGACGCTCCTCCCTACATTGACATAGACAGTATAATGTCTAGCACTCCGCCTTCTGGATCTTGGTCCCATTCCGCGGCGCGGGGCGGGAGGTCCCTCACTCCAGCTCTACGAAATCGCCAAACTCCAGGAACTGACCCGACATATTCTCTGGGTCAGGAGTTCATGCCCGTAAGAACTGCCTTCGTCATATGTTCGACATTTTGCTCACCGTGCCCTCTAGGAAGCCTTCGTGGGTCACCTACCAGGCCCCTCCAGCTCCGCTGTTACTTCAAGCTTGAACGGAGCCGTCAGCGAACCCGCCGGCTCTACGCACCCGCGGCATATTCGTCCAACGCGACCTCGGGGGGATAGCCTGTACACCGCCGGTGACTGGACAGCAAGCCCACAATCTCAACAGGTACCGCTAGGGATGCAGCAACACCCTGGATATCCTGCGGTAGCTGGTATGAGTAACATAGCCTTCGGGACGCAAGACCTGTCCACGACCATGCAATATGACTACACTACGAATCGCAACCCCTCTCCCGATTCCAATTCCTCTGGGTCATCCTCTTTCTGTAATACCGATGTCATATACGGTGGCGATCAGTACATCCTTCACCGCAATCAGCCATCTCTCGGCACGAGGCATAACAGTGTTACCTACCCTCCCCCCTCCCACCAGACGCATGGTTCGACCCCCGAGGAGGAGCGGCTAATAGCCGAGGTCGCCCATCTTCGCCGACGGCTAGGGGAACTCGAGGCTGAGTGCTCAAGAAGCCGAGAGGCTCTAGAGGCCTTGCGCAATCCCCCCACCGGCAATGACGGTCTCCCCACGCCTCCACCATCAGCCTCGTTCCAGGCATCCTGGAAGGCACGCACCGAAATTCGTCGAAGAATGTTCTGCTCCCTCAACCGAGCTGGGAACGCACTATGCGCGTGGCATGATTCCCGCCGGGAAAGGCGGGAGTTCCCACCAAGGAATGCTCCGCCAGGGTACCTGAACTGTGGCTGCACGCACGAGGAAGCTCTCTTCGAAGAGAGCTTGGCTCGCCACAACGTCGGTAGCTACTACCCTGGCGAGAGTGTACGGATGGACCCTGCGCTCCGCAACCCGTTGTTGAAGCTGCTGCAACAACGATACGGGTACCAGGATGGTGACTTCGAGCGCGACCCAATAACCGGCGATTGGGTCGAAGGAGAAGGTCCTGCGTACTGGGAGCAACAGGCCCACTCGGGATCGGTCTCTCGGCGGCGTGTAGACACAGAGCGTCACTGATTTCTTTTCCTTTTGGCTTGCTGTGATGATAATTTATTTGATTTTCCCCACTTCATCCTCTCGCTCAACCTTACGCTCGTTGCATATAATTTTCCACGGTCATTTCGCCTGCCATTCGCTTTCTTATCTTATTCACTCTCTAACTTGGGCTTTGAGCATTCTCTGCTCGCAAAATTAACTTACCTACACTATCTATTCCTCCGCGACAGTCACTCCTTTTGTAGCGAACAGCACCCACGCCCCTTCACGACACACCGGTTTTACTTACGAGGCTACTTTGTAAGCTTACCCAGACATGTATCAAGTAGCAGCGCACAGCCTCCTACCGTCACCAGTCCGATCTATCGATGACGGTTCTATTTCGCTCATCTTGTTGCTCTGTGAAGGCTCGATAGTCCGAGAGGGTTTGCGAATAGAAGAAAGGCGACACAGAAGCTAGAATACAATACATCCTCTTCCCGAGATGGGTATACCTCTCGAGTGCTTCACATCTTCGCATATGCATACTCTCCGCCCTTGTCGAGTGCCTGAAAGAATGGATCCTATGAGAACAATTCATAGTAATATTTCACGCTTTACCGTTTTATACGCGGGCCTATGCATAATAAAATGAATAGGCAGCCATGAATGATAAGGTAGAATGAAGTGTACCTGGCATGCACTCGCTCCACGTATTCGACTATCTTCGGCGTTGCCAGCGTCGGCGCTGAAGCAACGATGGCTTCTAACGGGAATGCCATCTGGAAATCTGCAGCCTGTCGCGACGTCTCAGGAAATGTTTTTCCCTCCTTACTGGTGTGAAATGACGTACTGTCGGCTCGTCGCCACCTGCGAACCAGCCTGTCTTAACCGTGGCCAAGTGGCTCTCAATCTGGAACAATATATGCCCAACAAGCTTGTGCGAATGAATCAGGGTACTTACCATATCAAAATGTTTCTTGAATTCTGGCTGTAGGAGCTGCGTGTCAAGGTTGCTGAAAATCATGTTCGCGAGCGGCCGAATCAAGAAAGGCGTCTTCTGAGGGACGATATCGAAGATGATTTTTTGAACCAAGATGGGCATCAAGGAGCCTTCCGCGTAGTGTGTATCTGTCAAGCGAGCTTAGTGAGAACACAATGCGCGTGCGAGACAGGCGACGTACAATACAAATTGTCGAGGTAACCAGGACCTGACGCAGGTGCTTGTAACTTGCCATTGCCATACTTGGAGATCAGATACTCTGCAAGGCATTATCCCTTATCGAAAGTTGTTTCAACAAATTCGACAGAAGAGCACAGACCGACAATGGCACCACTCTCCGCCAGGGTGACTAAGTCATCCGTAATGACAGGTGACTTTCCAAGAGGGCTGATTTCGAGCAACTCCTTGGGGGCACGCTGGTCGGCCGTGCGCTCATACCGCTTAATTTCGTACGGGACCTGCAGTTCTTCCTTCGGAGCACTATTGTATTAGGGCTTTGTGATGGTTTCTGTAGGGCGGTGTTCCTCACCAGCAACCATAAAACGCGCTGCGAGCGAGAGTTGTTGAGATGATGGACTACTATCATGATGGAAGTCAAGGGCTGCGGTGGAGAGAATCAGATCGGAGGGTCCTCTGAGAAGATGGGAAGGTTGGCGTTGAGCGTGGGTTCATAAAGCAAGTTCTCGTTGACACGTGAAAACACTTAGATGGGGAAGTATGAAACGGCGTATTATTCGTCGAAGGCAAGCGTCACAGGCCTGGATCGGTAAGGGCGTTTGATTGCAAAACCTTGGGCGCAAGAGCACCGAGACCGCGAGAGGTACGTAAGCATGCGCACCGCTCGTCCACCTTACGATCAAGGGATTACTAACGCGTGCGTCCGGCATTTCCCGACCCGATCATCATCGGCGACATATGGTTCGCGTCGAGACTCGACGCGTCAACAAACCATGCCTTGGATTCTGTCAATGCGCCTAACGACGAACTGCATTTTCCTTGCTCAACTGATCCCGTGCTGCTGGGGAGGCTTTTGGTCTAGAGACTCGGACAAGCTTACAAGCTCGTCCCGGCAGACATACGCGTTAAGTACAGGTACCGAGGCCCGCTGCGCGACGCGACCAACTCTTTGATTGTCGAACGAGTAGATGCCGTGCTCACTCCGGAGGAGCTTGACGCTATCTTTCTTAGTCAAGGTCCTTCCCACCTCTTCGCGCGCTTTCCTTTTGTCGACGGATTCGTAGATTCCTTGCGGGATTACGCTCGCAGGCCGGACTGTTTCCGGAGGGCAGCGAGTCTCATCCGTTCTCATTGTGCACAGCTTGATATGAACGAGAATGAACGCGTGAATGGTGAGAGCTTGATCAATCCCATGTGTTTTGGTGCTAAATTTTTCCGCAAGCTGCAATTTCCATGACACTTTGTGAACTTGCGACAGCTAAACACCACTCCGTCCCTCTGGAATGCGTACCTTTCTCGGTGGAATCCAACATATCCGAGCATTCGCCTATCTCTCGGATGCAGGGTGAATGCGTTGAGTACGCCGCATATAGTCGATGACAATCTCCAAATTTTTGTAACACGATAGTAGTGCCCTCTCTCGAAGCGCGCAGTTTTGGTCAAGCTACTCAGGATATCTTCGTGAAGTCCGTGCGTACCTCCGGTTGCGGTTTCGCGCGTTATCTCATGTGACGCGCGTTAGCCCAGCTTTGTTTTGCCTTCCGACGCTGGCACGATATAGGTGAGGGTTGACTTATACCAGGTTACACGAGTATTCCATGACTACATCCAGACACGGCACGTGAGATCTACAGAAACGTAACATTACAGCAAGGCACGCTTCTGCGATATCTCATTGCTCGAGAAAGAGCTACTGAGCGCAGCATGGAGTCTTGGGAAAGCCGCTTAAGTGTATGTTCCAGCCGCCATCCCATAGCTGATACTGATTCTTTGTCAGGAGCTGCAAGACGTCGTCTCTCAGATGAATCATGCAACCAGGAAGATGGATTCCGGTATCGCAGACTTAGCCTCCGAATTCGACTACGTAAGCAAGTCCTCGTGCTGAAGATCAATGCAATGCTGCTCATCGATTGGGTTCGCAGACTTTGCGTATGTTCAGGGATGCCATGACAGATGTTCGAAGGGAGCAAGAAAACCGTGAATTACAGCTTCTACATGAAGTGCGTGCGGACCCTGATTCGACCATTCTCGTCTCGAGACCCATCCTCCTCCAGAACTCCCATGCTCTCGAAGATCTCCGCCAGCGAGTAGGTGCATCGTGCGGCTCCTGATCGAAAGCTGTTCTCACGTGGTGATCTCGTTAGCACGGCGAAGAGCTGCGTGGCCTGGTTCCCATTTTGGCGACATCTTTGCTTCAACAAGTCAACGCTACTCTCGGGGAGGTTCAAGCCCAAACGCGAACATCACTTGATGTCGCTGTGAGCATCGTGCCACCCGTGACTAGGATGCTGCATCTGACGTCGCCTAGAACCGTGTGCAAGACCAATGGATCTCGTTTGGAGCCGAGATCAATAACCTAGCACAGGTCAATCGCTATCTATTTCGAAATTTCAGTTGATGACCGCTATCTCCAGTATATCATCCTGTTATCTGCCACTGCTTCAGAAGTTGCCCATACTTTCGATGGCTCAATACGACAAGGCCATGTTCTCAACCAAACACAATACCAGGCGACTCTTTCTGCTACTCACCTCATAGCGGCACTCGCGAACTTAACAACGGCCACTCACGCGGAGCTGGAGAAAATAAACAATGTCTCTGCAGCTATGATACAACGAACGCTTGTGCAAGTGGAAACTGGACGTCCCTCGTGGCTCTTTCTTCGCTTTATGAGAGCTTTAGGTACTGCCTTGTGTGGTTCGTCCTTGTCTTCCGGTTTCAGGCTTGACCGCTAGCTGAAGATGTCGGTCGAGTTCAGTCGATCTGGACTTTGTGGACTACCTTAGTCAGCTTGCTAGTTCTCGTCTGCTCTCCGCTGTTCTGGCTCTCGTGGGTTTTCTCCTTCGCCTTTCCTTCTCTGGTCTGGTGGTACGTCGAATAGAAGGGAATGTACTCCTGTCCTCCATGCGCTGAAAAACTCCCTGAATACAGACGATCGGCATTTTTGTTCTCTCGATGAAGAGATCTCTCACCATGCGCCTTCCCATCTCTGATTCGTCGTATGTTTTCAGCATATCCTTCGCGTACCTGCTTCTGGAGTGTTGGCAACGCTGACTGTCATCACAATTTCAGTGCTACATCTTCAGCCCTTACCCTGCGTACTTCCCCGGAGTTTTGCTGTCAACAAGTCGAATCAAGTCAGGAACCAGATCCTAGGCTTCGTCGTCAACGTCAAAGTGTTCCCCGTGTCTCTCGTATCGCTGAACGACTCTGCCGACCCGTTCAATGATCTCTTCGTTCCCTTCCGGTTCTTATTGTACCGTTATGTGTTAATTGCAATGTCTAATGTTCGTACTAGCTAGTAGTACTTGTGTTATCGGGTAAATAAAATCGAACGAGCTGCATGCCCATGTGCAAGACCAGGATTACTGTAATTACTCTATCGATGGCGGTTCGTACTCAGATACTTTCGCTGCATCTAGGCAGCTACTAGCTAGCCCGACATGGCAAGCACATAAGCCCACGACCGCCATATGCATGTCATTTCTTGGCGCTCCAGTCGCCAGGACTGCATCGGCCTGCCGCGTTGTATGAAGTGATTCCACCGGCTAGATATCCGAGTCAACTGGCTCCTGGCGCTGTTACATCTGCGCCCACCGGCTGGCCAGTGGCTTGTTATAGGCATTGTGCGTCAATTGCTTGAGCACTGCTACACATTGGGTATCAGGCCTGGCAGCCACGTCGTTTCCAACGGAACGCTACTGCGTCTGATTTTACTTCGCCTGATCCGAGTGTAGCCTAATTGCCAGAACAAGGTTGTGGGCGCTGATCACGCCACGAGTTCCAGCCGGGACGGTTGTCGTCGCCGAAATAGCATTATTCGAAACGCCCTGCTTTTCCTTGAAAGCTGCGGTCTAAGCAGGAAGCGTGGAATGCACCTTATAATTAGAGGCTCCAGCTTCGGGCAACCTATGATAGGTGTCTGAGATTTGAATAGCACACCGAGAACGTTCGGGAAAATCTATACCTTTCTTCGCAATGAGAGGAGTCTGTTTAGCATAATGAGTAATAGACGTCATACGCAATTCATTCTCTATAAAACTGTCTCAGAGGACTCGAGGCGACAGGAATCTCCCCAGTCATGCCTTCCTACACTGATCTAGGCATACCAGCATCTAATGCCACGGTCGATGTGTCGGTATTCGATATGTCTTCAGATGCCGATAGGATCCCCGCAGGTGCATTCATCCAACCTGTGTTGCCGGGCACCGAGAACTTGCTCCTCACGATGTACGGATTCTTCATCGAACACACGCCGACAAGGAGGCGAGTCATGTTCGACCTCGGACCGCGCAAGGATCCCCAGAACTTCGCGCCGGCCCTGACCAAGATGCTCGAGCAGGAGAAGATACAGCTCTTCGTGGCGAAGGATATTACCGAGCAGCTCATCGAGAATGACATCCCGCTGGAGAGCATCGGTGCCGTCATCTGGAGGCAAGCATTTCAGCACCCGTCCAGTCGTCGCCTGACACTGGGTGGTGATCTAGTCATTCCCATTTCGACCACTTTGGTGACATGTCCAAGTTTCCGGGGACGACAGAGCTTGTTATCGGACAAGGAACTGACAGAAGAGTCTACCCTGCTGATCAGAATGCTGTACTGCGTGAAAGCGATTTCAGGTCAGCAGTGCGTTATTCTTTTGCGCTCATCGAGACTGATGACCATGGTCAGCGGGCGTAAAGTGACCGAAGTAGACTTTAACTCATCTAAAGCGACAATTGGCGGGTTCCGGGCTGTAGATTTCTTCCGCGATGGTAGCCTGTATCTTCTGGACGTGCCGGGGGTACGCTGCTGCCTCTAGTCCGTTAGACACTCGACTAATGATTGTTCGTTTACACTCACATCGCTAGCACGTTCCTGGGCACATGGCAGCACTCGCACGAGTCACCCCTACGACGTTCCTGCTGCTTGGCGGCGACACAGCTCACCATCCGGGCGAGATGCGTCCTACGGAAGCGCTTCATCGTTACCAACCATGCCCGGGCGAGTTGCTGCAAGCAACTCGGCGTACGATTGCCCCAGAGTACTTCAAACCCACTCATGACGATGGCACTTTCGCTTTGGAACACCGCAAAGAACCACTCCTGCAGGTGGTTGACAAAGGCTGGTATCACGATCCAGAGTCGACACGAGCGTCGATCCGCAAAATGGAAGAGTTTGACGCCAACGACGATGTATTCATCATGCTTGCACACGATGCTAGTCTGTTTCCTCTGGTACCGACGCACCCTGCGAAGCTGAACACGTGGAAGGAGAAAGGCTGGAAGAGAAGAGGCGTCTGGGCATTCGTTGATGAGGCGAACCCCGCGTTTAGATTTAACGCGTTGCAGGTGATTAAAAAGTAGAATAGCACTTCGAAGAATGCCACTTGAAGCTTCAGGTCCATGCGTGTGCGGATGCAGGACAGGTATAAGAGACTTCCAATGCAAGATTCACCACTAGGTGACTGGGGATGTATCCCGACCAGTCCACTAGAGCGTAAAATATGGTTTCCGGGAACCCTTCGCTGGCGGTGGAGCACTATGCGTGAATCCAGTACGTATGCATAGTAGAGGAGTCGTAGCCGCGAACCTGGAGGTGAACGATCGACGCTGGCCAGACAGGGACCATAGTGAGCCACGTGCCAAATTTAGGAGCTCATGGCGTCCATGACATTGATGGTTCTCAGCAGGCATCCCTCGGAGTCAGAATTCCACCCCAGTCTGACGACAACAGTGGCCCTCGCCCATCTGCGATGCCTGGTGTCACCAAGTCCGCTCCTGCTCGACGGCAGACGCAGCGAGATCATGCTACGCCCGTCGTCGTCATCCCGAAATCCCAGACCGTCAAAACGCGATCGAATGCTTATTCGTCGCCGAACTTATATGCCGATGCCCATGACGCTTCGAGCTGTCATGTAATAGTCCGCGAGGCTGAATCTTCTCGAAATGTGGTGCGTCGTTGCTATCGTTTCGGGCTGGACCTTTTCTTATGGTCAATATATGTGTCTTAGAGCTTTGAGGCAATCCGGAGACCAGACGCGACGCCCAGGGCGTCGAGGGGAAAGCGCCAGTCGCCCGCAACGAAGGTCACCCCTGCGAATCACCAATTATCAACGGTTCGTTGAGATATCTGTGTTCTTACCTTCCTCGCGTCACTCAGGCCGCTGGATCGTACCAGCGTGTAATCTTCTTAATGACGGCATACGTTTTCTGCCTGCAATTCCTGGACTCTGGTGTCACTGGAGATACTGAATGTCCATTTAGTTGTTGTTATCCGACAGTGGCCCTACCACCCCATCCCAATCGCCTGCGAATCCCAGTTCCGTGGCGGAACACTACCCCTTTGGTTGGAATGTATGTTTCGCAAGACTCGCTCAAGCCCAAACTAATTTTGCTCAGGCCTTCCCAACTCGCGCTCACGTGAACGAAGTTTGCCGACGTTTTTTGCGAGGGTGTTGTCCACTCGCAGCAAATTGCATCCGTATTCACCCACGGGACGACAACTTTCGGGAGGACGCGCCGGACGCCAAAGTTTTCGTCGTCAAACTTCCGACTCAGCAATCGTCATTTAGACCTGATGTGCGGCTCGCACCCCAGGTACCATCTTCCTTGCTATATCCCTGTAGTATCTGATCCGCACCCCGCAGATTGACACAGTCTCGAAAGAGCCGAATGACGTTTCAAAGCCATGCAAATTGCTCTACCCGTCCGGAGTCAAACCAGGCGTCCCTCTCCGTTATGATCCTGAACGTGGCCTTTTGTTATATCAGGCAGACTCAGACAGAGGACAGACATCGGACAGTAGCCAGCACTTTTCCGTGAGTCTTGTTGTTTGTGGATAACCGTCGGCACTATTCCCGATTCACCTCGATTGTCAGGCCGTTGCTTCGCCCGCGGAATCTTCGTGTTCACTGACTTCCGAAGATACTGAGGTCACTACATCCTCCACCCATCCCCCGCCACCGTCCATCTATCTCTGTCGACACTGGCTCATGAAACGGTGCGAACGACGCTACGATTGCCCCTTCGTCCACGGTGACCTAGAGTATGAGCCACCCGTCAGGGGCGTATATCCACCTCCCAAAAGTCAGACGCGTTGTATGCGGTCTGAACAGGGCGCCTGCTCGCGCGGATATCTTTGTATGTATTTCCACGATGATTTGAAGTACGGTAAGGTATGTCGAAACGTCTTTCTCCTGCTTCTAAGCTGTAGTATCATCATTTGCAGCCCTTCGAGCAAACTATCCCGTCATGCAGAAGCGGAGATGGCTTAACCAATCATGTCTCGTCGAATCCCCCGCTCGATGCCGAAGCTACGACGACGCCTGCAGCTAAGGAAGAGAAGCCAGCGGACAATATCGTTGGGTATCCCCCGCCGAAGTCCAATCACTTCTGCCGGTATTGGCTTCTCAATCGGTGCTTTCGTGGGCCACATTGTAACTACTTTCATGGCGACGTCGAGTACGATCGGCCCGTACAAGGCGTCCATCCCCCGCCTCGATATTCCCAGACATGTAAGCTCTGGCTGCAGCGCAAATGTTGTCTTGGCTTCGCTTGTGATTTCGTACACGGTGATCTCAAATATGACCTTCCGGTACGTTCGCCTATTCGACCCAGAATTTTTACCGTGTGCTGACGTGACCAAACAGGAGCCTCGTAGGCCTCTTCAGCAGCACCATGGGCCATCTGGAAGGCCCCCTGAGCATGGATGTCCCGCCGCTACTCAGGACCGAGGAGAGGACCATCTCCAGCATCCCAGATCGCGCGAAATCTGCCGAAAATGGGTTCGCAATATGTGTCAACGAGGTTACGCATGCGATTATAGCCACCCCGATCTGTTGTATGGTGACGCGGTATGTTAAGAAACAGGCGTGGTGATCAGAAATAACAACTACGCGAACAGCCGTCTGACACCCCCTCGAGCAAGACCGCGTTAGTCGACGACCCTACCAAAGATCCGCCTGTAGGGATGCGGCCACCTCCCAAGAGTCCCGAAACGTGCATCCAATGGCTTCGTGACCGATGTTCCTTGAGATATGCTTGCAAATACCGTCACGATGATCTTGAATATGATCCTCCAGTGCGTCCCGTTATTTCCATTAAAGATAGCCTAAGTACTGATGGACAGGGTGATCAGCGGTCAACGGACAACAGTGCGCCGTCGAACATTGCCAGTAATCATGATGTACGCCCTACCACATTGTTCCTTGTATGTTGGGCTCATCCATCTTTAAGATGTCCACGGAAGTACATCCTTGGTCACTCAGAGTACACGACCATGCCAAGGTGAAATTAGGTCCCGGTTTCGAGATCCTTGAGGTCGCAACTGGTTTCGAAACGCCGTGGCTATACCTGACCAACGTCCCAGCGCGAGCGACTGCTGACGATGTTGCTGATCTTCTTCGCCCTTTCGGTGATGTGCTCGACGTCAAGTTGCCTAGTCGAGTAAACAATGCGACCATGATCGTTCGAGTGCGGTTTTCATCACCTTCGGAGGCTCGCCAAGCAAGCACCTCCCTCAACGGCACGCAAGCCCTTGGAGGCAAGATCACAGCCCGTCTCCCTGTACACGACGCTTCCTGTCATAGGACCATGCTTGAGGACACTGCTGTGCGCATTCGTTGGCAGGCGCCGAGCAAGGTTGGATACGGGGGTTACTCGACCATGGAGCACGCAAAAGAAGCTCTTGCGGCTAGCCGAAAGCCGTTCCGTGACCATTACGTTCACGCGTCGGTTCATGTCGGTCTTCCTGTCGTCGGCGTCGTCACTGTTTGCTTTAGGGGTGTTCCTTTAGAAGCTACGAAAGCTGATATGGCCTGGTTTGCGAAACCGAACGACGTCGTCTGGGCCCGCCCAAACTATCAGAGTCTCGATCTATCCACGCAAGGCATCAAAGCCATCCTACAGGAGGGCGGGGAATTATTGGACTTTGTGGTGTTGCCGCCTCCATATAAATCAGGTGCAAAGGTCCAGGCATGGGCCCACTTCTCTACTCCCAGCGACGCCAAAGCTGCGTGTCGCCGTCTTCATGACCGCAAGCCTATGTTCACCGGCAAGACTAAGGTCACCGCCGAGCATGTCCAATCACTTACATTTTCCATTTTCCCGGGGGTGTATGCAAAACTTAGTGACGATATTCAGGCGCTTTGCAGGACCCTCCACCACTCCCGTCGAATTGCAATGTCTGTTATCCAGCGTCCCACCCCCATGCCGACGCTGGTGAAGGTGTTCAGTGATGACATCAAGGAACTCGGCCACTTCAAAGCCGAGTTCGAGGCAGTTCTGAAGGGGGAAACTGTTTTTCAGGGCACGAACGTCGCTTGGGACCCATTCTTTGCGCATCCAGCTGGGAAGGCATTTGTGGAAGCCCTCGAGTGCGAGATTCCTGCCGTCACTATCCATGTTGACATATCCAGGCGGACGATCCGTCTTCTTGGATCGTCAGAACCCCGCCTGACCGTGCGACAACGAATCCTCGACAAGATGAAGGAGCTGCACTCCCAGCAGACACATGCAATCCTCCTTGATGGACGACTGTTGGGTTACTTCATGGGTAAAGGCCTTGCCCAGCTGCAGACCCAATTTGGCCGCGAAAACGTCAACCTGGACATGCGCAATCGACGCCTCATAATCCGTGGTAGTGACGCCGCCCACGAATTCGCCCGAGAAGCTGTTCGTCGCGGACGTCAAGCCCGTCTTCCTCCAGCCCGTCGTCGCACCGCCCCGCAATGCCCGGTCTGTTTCGACGACGTCACTTGTCCGGTCACACTGCCCTGTGGCCATTCTTGGTGTCGCGACTGCATCTCTCGTTATCTCGTTTCTGCGGTCGACAACAAATATTTACCACTAACATGCCTAGGCGGTGATGCAAAGTGTTCCAAGCTCATACCCCTCGACCTCGCTCGCAACGTCCTCACAATACCTGAATTTGACGCGGTTGTAGATGCTGCCCTAGCATCCTACATACACTCCCACCCCGACGAATTTCACTATTGTCCCACACCTGACTGCCCGCAGTTCTACCGCAGCGCACCACGCGACACTGTGTTACAATGTCCGTCTTGTTTGCTGCGCATTTGCCCCAACTGCCACATTGAGGCACACGATGGATTCCCCTGCCCAGATTCAGAAGGCGATAATACTCTATTCCGCGAGTGGGTGCACGATCATGACGTGAAGTCGTGCCCTGGGTGCAAGGTCCCGATCGAGCGGGCAGAGGGCTGCCACCACATGACGTGCACCCAATGCAAGACACATATCTGTTGGGTGTGTTTACAGACCTTCCCGAACGGCAATGGCATTTATGACCACATGCGGGAGGCGCATGGTGGCATCGGACTGGGTACTGATTGATACCTTGTCGCACCAGTACTTATTATTCTTAACTTTTGCATTATGACCGTAGCAGCGTCGCCCACCTCTTGTTTTATGTACCACAGTAACGTTTGGATGTGACTGGACTTGTAAAACCAGCTGTATCTCTTCGTCGAGCTAATGCAAAAAATGTGGTTACTACGTCATCGTGGTCGTGCACGCTAGCCAGGCCACTTCGATACTGGTCGCCGAAAAACCATCCCTATTAACATAGGCAATCGAGGGTTACGATACACAACGGGGAACGCTAGATGCATAGCAAGACTGGGAAGACATAGACATTAACACCATTCGTACTTCACGAACTAGGAGCGTCGATGAGTCAATCTGCATTTGGCAACAAGAGTCTGATACGCACACTGCTATACGGCCGTTCAGGCGGCTGTCCATGTCTCGGGAGTGACTCCGGCAGCTCTGGTCTCTTAGGGTCGAACAGGCCGATATGCCCGAACCCATTTTCGTATGCCACCCCGTCCTCGGGGTAGTCCTTCAGTTCTTCGGGAAAGGCCTGATCTGGCGGTGCATAAACGATATAGCCTTCCTTCGTGACATGGTCGCCCCGACGGTTCCAGTATCCTACCCTGCGGCATCGCTTGACCGCGCCGGGCGGTGGAGGCATGGGAGTATACTTGTTAACGAGCTTGATCGGCTGTGGCCGCGGCTCTTCGTAGGTGCGCGGGCTCACTGGCGGTGCGGGATGGTTCGCGGCACGAGGAGGCGTGAATCCAGGTGATCGCGGAGGCTCTGGGAGAGGGTTGTGATTATAAGTGTAGGATGCATTTTGATTAGTGTTCGAAGGCGGTGTTAAGTGGTTGGGGTCTCGCGGAGGTGTGAAGCGGGAAGCCGATCGTGGTGGCGACGGCTCTCGGGACGGAGGACGGGGCCCAGAGGACGAATAGCTTTCCGAGGTGCGGTGGTGGGAGTTGCTTCGTCGCGGAGTCGAGTGGGATGGAGGAGTAGGAGGAGGAGCATATATATCAATTAGTCGTCGCGGGACCTCACGAGACGGGGAAGTCTGTTGATGTGCTGGGTATGCATCTGGGGGGGTATGTTGTTGAGTGGAGGAGTGACGAGGTATTTCCTGTGCATGGGTATCTGGGGGTGTATGTTGTGAAGTTGACCCCCGTCGGAAGTTTTCCTGGGATGGGGAAGCAGAGCGTGGGTATGAATCAGTGCGATGACTTGATTGCCTTCTGAACGAATCACGAGAGGGAGAGGCAGAGCGGGCATATACATCCGGGGGTGTGTTGCGGCGAAAGGACTTCCTTCGGGGAGTACTGTCAACAGGTGCTGAACTCTCGGCAATTGTGGTTAGGGTCGATTGACCGCCCAATTCAGGATACGTCGAACCGCGGCCAAGGGGTCGCGCATTACTGGGTCTCGGTGTACTTGCTATTATTAGGGGGCTAAGGATACTTGCGGGCTCGTCTACAAGTGGTACTCCACTGATGGACGACGTCGGTTCCCTAGCATTTGAATGAACGGAGGGCATAGAAGAATGACGAGTCAACGCCGAAGGGTCATGCGATAGTTCGGAAATGTTCATGCGATCCATGCGCCCAGAGAGTGAGTCCACAAATTCTTGAGACTGCGTGTGGGAACTCGAAGCTGATGAGGGGGACGATCGATTGGCGTAGTGTGCAGGTATTCGTATGATTTTAGGGCTGAATGTAGGCCTGAGTTCCCTGACGGCGCTGAACGTGCTTGAGTCCGCTAGTGTACTGCCGGAGAGGTTCGTCGAGGAGGATGAAGCGCTATGTGATGTGGACGACGATGCGGTCGATGTACTATTCCTCCTGTGCTCGCTGGCATTCCATCCGTTCACGGGGTCCGTGGCGTGCCGGGGCTTTGTGGAGACAGAGTGGCTTGTATCAGACGGAGGAGGCTCTGAAGAATGACGGATTTGGGAACGATCGCCACCTGTCGCGTTCTCCGCACGCTGTGCAGACACGGAAACAGCATCATTCGAAAGCGTGGCCGGATTCCAGATCCATGGTGTCTTGGGAGTGTTCGCATCCTCCTCGTCGCCGTATGGGTTGGGTCTACAGGTATGTGCTTGAGCTAAAAGACTTCACTTCATGCAATACGAAGACACGTACATCGGGACCATATTATGCAAGTCAAGCCCATTGTCAGTCAGCTTCGTGGCAAGATACTCAGCGCTGGGAGGTTTGATGACCTTTTTGTAGGGGTTGAAACCCGCCTGCTGCTGTTGGTGCTGTTGTCGTCCTGCGTGACCCCATGATGGAGCTGGCATCCACTGGACTGGCGGAGCTGGGTATCTGTGAAAGTTATATGCTGGATTGAACTGCCAACTTCCCATTTGCCACTGCTGCGCATTGACCATGATGCCAGCAGGCATAGGTGGGGGCGCTCCTTGGTATGGTGGAGCCCAACCAGGTGGAGGTCCAGCATACAGTGGCGGGCGCGTTGGATGAGTGTACTGGGTCGCCATCTGAGGTAGAGAAGTAGGCCTGAGTCGGTGCACATAAATTGGCAGGAAAGGACAAGACTCACGAAGATTGCACAGCCTATTTGATTCGTTGAACGACTGGGAACAACAGCCTTTTTTCTCAATCTGTCCGGCCGATGTGGCGAGTTGAGCAAATCAATTACGAAGGCAACAGAAAACAAAGCCCCGTCGACGACGACCAGTATTATACAGTGGGGATCCCGCCACAGGAGATCAGTGGAGAGCTGGATTATCAGTTGCCTGCAGGCAATCAATCCTACGAATGAAGCGAACCAAGAACGGATACAAGGACCCCGGCCACTCAACCTGCCTCCCAGGCTGATGGTCGCTTCAATGTCTATGAACCTGCAGTCTACCTGAAGCTCTGTTCGTGCACCTGCCTGCCTCAGTTCCACCTTCACCGCGAGTCCCGATGCCGAGCGCAAAACGACCGAACTGTCGAAACAACGGAAATGTTATACTTTGACAGTTGACAAATATGCTGAGTGAGAGTCAGCATGCTGCATTTGCCGGACTCTGCATTCCTATCATGTCTTCCAACGACACCGCCGCGGTTGCCTCCCTCCCCGATGTAGCCAAAGTCCGAGAAATTGTCGAGAGTGGTGATCCAGCAACGTGGGATCTCGCTTGGTGAGTGTGGCGATCGACCGGAGGCTCGCATCGATCTCTGAATGGTCTGTCAGGCAAGCCGGCATCACACCCTGGGACGCAGGCGAAAGCCAACCCCCTCTACGGGAGGTCGTCGAATCCGGAGCAATCGATTTTCCTCGCCAAGGACGTGCGTTAGTGCCCGGCTGTGGATCGGTGAGCTTCTGCCTCCGTCGCTGCCATGAAGCAAGACGCAGTGGTGGCCCATGTTTCCGTAGGGCTATGATGTGATCTACATAGCATCAGCGCTCCGTCTTGACACTATTGGCATGGAAGTCGCGCCGACCGCCGTTGCCAAAGCCCGAGCGTAAGTACAGACTTCTCTCATAGCTGCAGGGACCAAACGCTGACTTTTTCATCACAGTCTTCTGGCGTCGAACGAAATTCAGACTCCGGGAAGGGCGTCATTCGAGCTGGGCGACTTCTTCACACTCAATCCGTCATCGCCAGAGGATAGGTTCGACGTCATCTATGACTACACGTATGACGACAACGACCACTTCCACTCCACGCACTTCTCAACTTCCTTGTCCAGGTTCTTCGTAGCCATCCCTCCAGCAAGGCGTCCTGAATGGGGACGGCAGATGAGTTCCCTTGTCAAACCCGGCGGCTTCCTTGTCACCCTCGTCTGGCCCATCGACGCGCCAACGGAAGTCGGTCCTCCGTTTTTCGTCCGTGTGGAACACTACGAAGACGTCCTTGGAGACAACTTTGTCAAAGTATTCGACAAGGTTCCAGAAACTTCGTTGCCGCGCCACGCAGGCAAAGAGAGGATTGTCGTGTGGAAGCGATCTTAGAAGAATCTCCACTGGCAGGCCAATTTTTCATCTATGGTGCCATATACTGCGCCAGTCTTTGGCTGTACAGATATGTTCGATAACAATTGAATATATAGCTTGACGTGTTGGAATGTACCTTGTACGTAGTACACAGTTGGTTCCCCGGAAGTGTCACGCACGAGGTAGCAGATTTTTGGATCGCCTACGTCGGGACTCCGAACACCGGGCTGCGGGAATCGGCATGGAGCGTCCACGTGACTGTCGCGCGTGGATGTTTCGTGCCTCGTGTTCGGCCGCTTTTGGTACGATGATACGCGCCACGGAGACAGCTTCTGGGGCTCGATGGAACGTGTTTTCTTTTCTGGTGGCGGCTCTCTTATCACTGATCTCACACGCAAGAGCTGTGCAGGTCTCCTTCCATCCACAGCGCGATCGACCTCTCGTTGTTCGCGCTATAAATCCGGCTCACATGCTCCAGGCCTGAGCGGCTTCCTGCTCCAAGTTTCTTTGCCTCCCGCAATCAAATGGCGTGGCCACTATTTCGCTCGTTTGTTCTGGTATTTTCAATACTAAGGATGGTATTGAGCTATGATTTGGTTCGTGACTATTCCGGGCTCTCCTTCTACGATGGCTGGGACTTCTATGGCGGTTATGACAACCTGACGCTTGGTGAGTAGGAAGTACCCCTTGCATCATGACCGAGATACAACGGGCTACCCCTGTGCAGGCGACGTGGTTTGGCTGAATATCGACGACGCTCTCGGGCAAGGACTGGCGTACGTCAACGCCGCCGGAAACGCGATCCTCAAGGTAGACAACATGCATAACGTTGAGTTCAATCAGAAGCGAAACTCGGTGGATCAACGTACTCCCTCTCAAAGCATGCTCACAACTGACCTGGAGACTGTCAGATACGCATTACGACGCAAGCAGCATACGCGGTTGGCAGCCTGTGGATAACGGACATGGTCCATATACCCTACGGTTGTTCGGTGAGTGTATCTTCACCGAGAATTCCATCCTCATCTGACTTTCGCGACGAAGGTATGGCCAGCATTCTGGACGATGGGACCGAAGTGGCCTGATGGCGGCGAGATCGAGTATGTTCCCGTTCCTTCTGCATTTGGCAGTCCCCGAGGTATGCTCACTTATGCCTGACAGCATCGTGGAAGCTATCAACTTGATGGACCACAACCAGATGGCACTTCATACACTTCCCGGATGCATCCACTCGACCCCACCGAATCAAATGGGCCTGTCGAAGGAGCTCGATTGCTCCCAGCCCTCGGGGTGCGTCGTTGCCGAGACTGCGCCCAACAGTTTTCAGGCTGGATTTGCGGCTGCGGGCGGGGGTGTGTTTGCTGCTCAGTTCGATGTTGCAGGGTTAGTGAAGCCGTTGCAACTTCGTTGGCCGTTCAGCTGATTGTGTATTCGTCTGTTATAGAATATTGTAAGTTCTTAAGCCTAGCAAGACTCACACACATGCATTTGACGCCTTCGTATAGTATCTGGTTCTGGAGCGTGCGTAGCTTCCTCAGCGCCAATTCCCGGAGCAATCTGAAGCTTACATTGTTAGCGTCCAAATATTCCGCCCTCGATCTTGCATGCGACTTCAAGCTCACCGATCGACATATCTGACTGGGGACCACCCTCCGCGGGTTTCCCAGCCACCACATGCAATATCACGCAGTTCTTCAGCCCTCAGAACCTTGTCTTCGACATCACGCTTTGTGGAATCTGGTGCGTGCCATACTATTTCCTTGCATTGTCCCCAAAGGGACCTTTACTTCGACCAGGGCTGGCCTTCCTGCCGAATACCTTCCAGTATGTGGCAACTCGGGCCCAACTGGAATATGCGTAAGTCCATGCACATGCAACTGGTTGTCCTCGCATGTCTAATTCACCTTCAGTACAACGACAACGTAATCGGTCCTGGAGATCGCTATAATGATGCTTACTTCGAGATCAAGTACGTACGTGCCTACACGACGGGCGGTATTGCCCCGACACCTACAGCCGCCGCGGTTGCAATTGCAACGCCGCAAACGATGACGACAGTGACACAACGACCAGTTGGCACGGCGCTTATACCCAGTCCTCTGTTCTACCCTGGCGGGGCCCGGGGAGGCTTGAAACACGGAGAAGTCATGACACTACTTTGTGTAGCGTTGGGGACGATGGGGGCACTCTTGTGGAGACTATAGACCAGACTCTTTAGACACAGCATATAGACAAGACCTGCAACTGACGATATTTACGATACTTATGGACACGGCAGAACCGTAGTTACGATACTCACCATGACCGCTATTATTTCTTGCTTCTTTGACTGGACAGAGGTTGAAGGAGACGAGAGAGCGAACCTGAGTGTCGGAACGGAAACATCCGGAAAACGGAGGCAAACTTCAAACTCTGAACGTGACGAGTCTATCTCAAAGTCGACCTCCTCCTCTCATCAGTAATTCTCCAGCCATGTCCTAGTGCGTCTTATGGTTGATGTCTCTGTGCCCTCTAACGCGTGTAAACCCGTTGAACTCAGCGTCATCATGGGCAGAGCCGTCAAGAACGAGCATCTCGCCCTCGGAATCCTCACCACCGTGTTCGGCGGTGCCGCGCTTGCAATGAGAAGCAAGAAGAAGGAGACCCCCCCGGCCAACGGCCAATCCATTCAACAACTGAAGGAGTCCGTCCCAATAAACGCCGGTTCGAGGTGCGATTCTAGTGACTAAGTCATAACTGAGGTTGCTGACCCCACGCTCGCAGTGAGGAGGAACAATTGTACGTGTACCCCTTCGACTGCTTTCGAGACTCCTTGCTTACGGTCACTGACTATCCCGTCATACAGTATCAAAAACTTCATTGCAGAGGCGGAGAAGGAGGAGGCAAAACACTAGACCCAGTTGCGGTGATGTATCAGGAATATTATATGTGCTTTCGCAACACGCAATACACGCCACGAACGAATAGAGTAGTATCAGCAGGGTGGACTGTGTATCCGTGTGCTTATGGTCAGCAGCGTTGAGCGTTGAGTACATTAGTAGTGGATTGGTTGTCATGCGACCGAACCTGTAGATCACTTCGGGTTTAGCTACATCTCAGATGTGTTCAACTTCACTGCTTCTCGTCAACCATGCTGAGCTCGCCACCGTTGACACCAGCACGCTCGGTGCCAGCGCCCACTACCTCCAAACGCCATTCCTTGAACGTATCAGCTGGTCCCCGCCCCCTCCACCTCCTTGACCGCAACGTTCCATCACCCAGTGTGGGGCCAGCCACGGCGCCTCTCGCTCCAGGTTCTCATTCCCCTGGCTACGACCTCGATTCTTCACCGTCTACTTCCAGGATCTCTGCTGTCCCTAAGCCTAACCCACGGCGCCAGTCTTCTATCTCCTACCGCACTAGCACGCGTGATGTGGAGTTGTTAGCACAGTCACCCCGGAGGAGCTCCTCGCATGGATTGACGCGAAGTCTTTCGATGGGGCCCGAGTCCACTGGCCCTTTGACGTCTCCCGGGAATAGACGGAGCGCGGGGTATGAAGGAAACACCCCTCAGGAACGTCCGCCGTTGACGCTGGTTGAACAGTGCGTGGCCCGTTCAATTCCCTGCTCTCATTGCCTGAACTTTTCACAGACACTCCGATTTACTGCGTAGTATCGCGCAGAAGGAATCGAAATGCCTGGAGTTGCGGTCTCAGCTCGTGATGCATGAAGCCGAACTGTCGCAACGTACGTCGATTCCTGGGTTGACGTCACATCCACTCATTGATAACCACTAGTCAAGCAGAAGTGGGAACGTATTGTGAATCAGTCTTTCTCGAATAGCACGTCCTTACCGCCAAGCAGTCAAGGCAACGGCGTAGTTCTTGAAGGTATACGAGAAGGTGTCCAAGGCGTCGGCAGATTCATTGCTGCCGGTCTTGCCATCGGAGAGCTGTCCCCGGCTTCAACTTCAACTCTATCCCAGCTGCCAAGATCTGTTCCACCTCCCCTCCGTCTCACTCATGCAACCTCCCAGTCTAGTTCCTCTGCTTCTACCTCTGCGACCACATCCACGCGTTTTTCACAGTCTTCCACGTCATCCATTGGCGAGGAGACTGTATCGTTGTATGAGAAGACAGAGGAGGAGGGGTCGGCGCAAATCCTCATGGTACACGACACAGGCGCGACCCCTACCGTGAGCCCAAACCCGGCCTTCGAGCATCAGCGCCAACAACGCGAGCTTCGCACGGACACCTTCTCGCAAAGCACTCGGTCGAACGTCGAAGGCGCAAAGGACACGTTCGCGACGAGTTCGAAAGTGCATCGGCGCAGGTCGCGAGACACTCATCCGTTCGAAAACATGCTTTCGCATGAGGCGACCTCTTCGAAGCGGTCTTCGTCGCCTTCGAAGGCCACGAAAGAAGACAAGAAGCAGGGGGCACGGCTAAAGCAGGCGAGTATCAATGGGACGGAGTTTCCGCCTGTGTCGTCTATTCCTGGACTTGCGTCTCTCACAGTTGGTGTCGCGTCGCCACCGGTGGCATCGTGGGTTGGGAGTGTGGGGAAGAAATGGGAAGAGCTTCAGCGCGGCTCCACGTAAGTGCTGCTCACTTGCGGAGCTTCCGTTGACATCGTTGTCTAGGTTTTCCAAGAATCAGAAGCGCGCGTCAGTTCTCCTTGCCGATGTCTCCCAATCTATTGTGTCCGCCCTGTCCCCACCACCGTCCACGTCAACCTCGAAGTCCGCTTCCCCTGTTCCTCCGTTATACTTCAGTCCATCTCCCGCCTCCCCGTTGACTGCATCCACCAGCTCTACATCCCTCCTCGACGAAGCTGACTTTAACATGCCTGCGACGTCGATCATGACTCCTGACCCAACACCATCTCCACATTCTGATCACACCTTGCAACCGCTTCAGTCGATATCATCTGCGGCAACTAAGGCCAAACTGCATGCCAGGTCAAAACCTGTGGACGAGGAGGACGAATGGAATTGGTAGTGACACTTTTGCTATTTGTAATTGCAGTTCGGACATTCATCGTTCTTGAAGTCTTGGAGATGCTAGTTTTCACGTCTGTATGTGCACAAGGATTTTGTGAGGTTACACCATGCTGATTTGAGAGCTTCGACAGTGGAGAATTTTCGATCACATGAATCTGAATCTGGACTGAACGATCATTTGAACGAGCCAAAGTCCAGTTAGTTCTCTATTCAGATAGATGAACCTCTCGTTCTGGTGAATCATTTTGTCATGCAAATACTGAGTGTTCGGATACAAACAATTGAAGAACCGGTAAGTAAAGTGCCTGCGGTTGTATCTACATGTCGAAGTCATATGTAAGAGTCCGTTCGGTAACTACATAAAGAGCCCGTTTGTAACCGTGGTCCGAGGACCTGACTCTCACATCATCCCCCTTTTGCAGGAGTCGGGGATCACATCATCGAGTCACTGTTGATCTTTATCCGCAACAACCGACATCATGTCCACAGCTCAGAAAGTTCACAAACGCAAGCGCAGTATCCAGGACACTCCGGTCGACCTGACGAAAATGCAGTTGGCCTGACAGCGACTCTCTGCATTACAGGAAGAGCTGAGCGGCATCGAAGAAACTGAGGCTGAAATGGAGGAGATCATGAAGCACGTTGATGCGCTGCAGGGTATTCTTGGCAGCTGTAAGGGCGACCCTTGAACGCTCGCGGACTCACACGAAGCTGGCAAGGGGAGATCCAAAGTATATTAAAGTATGTATGAAGTAGATAATCTAAGTGGCGCACCTGGCAAGGGGAGATCCAAAGAGAACAAGTCTGAGGAGCCCTTGCCTGGTGCGCGCACGATATATACGATCGATCCGGTGGCTTGAGGAACTGTATAGTACCTGTAAAAACTATATAGCTGAGGGTGGCCACTCGTGGTGCAACGATTAGCCGAGACCCGGAGTCCGACGGGGGCGAAGGAGTAGGCGCGGGTCCGGGTCCGGCGGAGTTGGAAGTCCGCCGGGATCTGGAAGTCCGCCGGGGTCGAGTACATCTAGAAGTAAGTAAAGTATCGTAAAAGGAGGAAGAGAAATGAGAGATGGAAAGAAAAGGAAGGGAGAGGGACGTCCTCTTACATCACCCCCCTCTAGGGTGCAGCACCCCGATGCACCGGAGTGCGCATGGCTTGGAGGACCGCCGGGTCCACGAAGAACATCCCGCGGACTTGCTTGGGGGCCTCGGGATGTCGGTGGTGGAACTCGCGGACTAGGTCGCGGGTGTGCGCAACGTTCTCCACAGGCTCCCAGGAGGCGTCTTTGTAGCCGTAGCCCTTCCACTTGACCTTGTACTGGAGCTTGCAGCAGAAGGTCTAGGATGTCCTCCACATCGAACCACTCCTCGTTGTCGATCAGCGTCGGAGGTGGAGGCGGACGAGCACGGCGACCGGGAATGGGGTCCGGGGGAGCAAGGCGGAGCTTGACGGCATTGAACACAGGGTAGAGGCGACTCATGGAGCGGGGCAGGCGGAGCTTGTACGCGAGAGGGCTGACTTGGCGTTCGATGGTGTACGGTCCAAGGTAGCGGTGCGAGAGCTTCTTGGAGGGACGCGTCGTCTGGATGTCTGAAGCGTCCAGGTACACACGATCGCCGGGCTTGTACTCCGGAGCCGGGATGCGGCATTGGTTGTAGTACCGGGCCATGTCGTCCTTCGCCTTGGCCAGAGCCGCCTTCGCTTCCTCCTGCGCCAGCTTCATGCGCTCGAAGAACTTGTTCGCCGTCTCGTTGTTCGAGTTCAGCGGCCGAGGCTCGAAGCCCATGCGCGGGTTCCACCCGGTGTCTAGCATGAACGGCGTGCACTTGGTCGCGGAGTGGACGTGGTTGTTGTACTGGAACTCCGCCTCTGGGAGGAGGTCGTCCCAGTCGTCCTGCCATTCGTTGCAGAAGATTCGGAGGTACTGCTCCAACTCCTGGTTGACGCGCTCCGTCTGACCGTTGGACTGGGGGTGGTACGCCATGGAGGTGCTGAGCTTGATGCCAAGCAGGCGGTAAAGCTCCCGGATGAACTCCGTGACGAACTGAGGGCCGCGGTCCGAGATGAACACGTCCAGAAGTCCGTGCAGCTTCCACACGTGCTTGCGGTAGAGGTTCGCCGCATCCATAGCCGTGCAAGTGGTGTGCGTCGGGATGAAGTGCGCACGCTTGCCCACAGAGTCCACCACGACCATGACCGCGTCGTAGCCGTGAGCCTCGGGGAGTTCGACGATGAAGTCCACGGATACGACGCTCCAGCGCCCCTCCGGGACGGGTAGCGGATGCAGCTTGCCCATTGGGAGTTGTCTCCGGACCTTCATCCGTTGGCAGAGGTCGCAGGTGCTGGTGTAGGAGCCGATGTATCGAGACATCTGCGGCCACCAGTAGCTCCGGAAGACAAGCTCCAGAGTTTTCCAGCGACCGGGATGCCCCGCGACACGGGAGTCATGGTGTTGCTCGACGATCCGGCGGTGGAGTGAACTTGGTGAAATATCGCGCACCGCGGAGGTTATTGATGAGCTCGGAAATGAGGGCAAGAGGGTAGCGGTTCTTCACCATCACCGCGTTCAATGCTCGGTAGTCCTGAACTAGCCGGAGGGAGCCGTCCTTCTTCTTAATGAAGAACACCGGGGACGCCATGGGAGACTTCGAGGGGCGGATACGACCGGACTTGAGATTCTCCTCCAGGAACGCATCTAGCTCGGCCTGCTCATTGGGGGCGAGCGGATAGACCTTGCACGAGCTAGGCATGGAGCCGGGTTCGAGTTCGATGGCATCATCCCATTGCTTGCGCTCCGGGAGTTCATCGAACGCGGCCTTGGAGAATACGTCCTCGAAGTCGTAGAGGTAATCAGGGATGGCGTCGCGGAAGTCCTTCGGCGCGGAGTTGCGCGCGAAGGCCTTTGCTAGGCGTTGAGACGTCGTCTGGCTCGCATGGATCTCCTCAGCAGCCGGGTAACCGAAGAGAGCCGTCGCAAGCAGTCGATCACCCTCCTCCATGGTGTCGGCATCCTCAGAGTCCGGAACGGGGTCCGGATCTGGGTTCGCCTCCGGTGCGAAGTCATCCTCGCAGTCCGGATCCGGGTACAGCTCCGGGATGTCGTCCAGCTCAGGCTCGGGAGCAGGGATGCCGCTGGAGTGGCAAGCGCGGATCGCCACGTGGGTCTTGGCTCTGGCCTTGCGCTCTACCTTCACCTCCTCTTGGCACGTCTGGCAGCGGGCCGGGCAGTGGCTCATGGACACGGTGCCGGCGGCCCAATCGATCTCCGGGTTGTGCTCCTTGAGCCAGATGTACCCGAGGATCATGTCCTGCTCACCAAGATCGGTGACCGCAAACACCACGCGTTCCGAGTGACCGTTGTACCGGAGTACTATCGGTGATGGCGCCGGCGGCGTTCGCGGTACCGTCTACGTTCTTGACGGGGATGGGCCGAGAGAGGGTTCGGGTAGTGATGCCATGCTCGTGCACAAAGCGGATGTGCAGGAAGAGTCCAAAAGCGCCGCTGTCCAGGAGAGCCTTCAGGCCTAGGATCTCCTGAGTGTCGGTGGTCACGACTTCCACCCCGAGGATCAGGGAGTTTCGACTGGAGGTAGTGGCGAGGGTGAAGCTGCGTGGTAGGCGCTTCTCTCAGCGCGGTAGACCGCGGCGGCAGCGGACGGTGATGGTGACTTCCGGCACATCGGAAGTGGGAGGTCCGAGGTTGGATTTGATGACGGCGGAGGAGAGGGGTACGTCTTGGTCCGAATCAGGTTCACACGTAGAGAGGGCAGCAATAGAAAGTGATTCTGCAGACTCTATGGAAAGACATGCAAACCGATTTGAACTTGCCAACGGGGGCGTACTGTTCACCCGTGGCGCGACTAAAAACCCTCCTCCGGACCTTCAGACTTCTCTTCTTCGGCAGCGGCAGGATCCTCAGCCTGCGCCTCAGCGGACGCGGCAGCACGGACGGCGTCCAGGTCAGCCAGCAGACCCATGACCCAGTCGTCGCGTTCCTCCGTCGTCATGGAGCGGATGTCGAATTGCTCCGGGCAGTTGCGAGCGATGTGCCCGGGCTTCTTGCATCGATGACAGATGATGGGAGTTCCGGAACGTTGGCGAGACAGGTCAATGTCCATCGGAACGCCGGGAGGAAGGGAGTGACTGGCTGGAGCAGTGGGAGCGGAAGGGGCTGCTGCGACCGGACGAGGTGGGGGAGCAGGGAGCGCGCGGAAGGCCGGGGTTCCGGGATTCCGGACGACGGGAGCCGGGGCCGTGCGCGTTTTGGTCACCGCGGAACGGAAGTCCTGGTTGGCGCGGGTGTTGTAGTCCACCAGGCGCGCCGCGTCGATCCATTCTTGCACGTGCTCATCCGAAGGGCGTCCATTCACCATGTTGGCGACCTTGGCCTCAATCCAGGGGTCGAGACCGTGGCGGAAGCGGAACACCAACTATGCGCCGTCCGGGAATTGGGCTTCCTCCGCGAGGTCCTGGAACTCGTTGATGTACTTACTCGTCGACAGAGCGGGAGCCCTGGTGGTAGGCGGACGTCTCGAAGGTGGTGGCAGCCTTCCGTTTTTCGTCTCGGGGGCAGAATTCCGCAATGAACTGCGTGCGGAACTCCGCGTAGGTGCCGAAACGGGGGACCCCGCCATGGGAATTGGGATGACGGAGTGTGCGGGCGGCGAAACGAGCGGCGCGGCCCCCTATCATGTAGGAGAGGACCCAATTGATGTGGGTCTGCTCGTCGGGGAACGCGTCAGGGGTGAGGGACATGTAGAGATCGCAGGAGTTAATGAAAGTGCGCCCTTTCTCCCTCTCGCCGTCGAAGGAGTCAGGGGGCGCCGGACGCAAGCGATCTCTGCCGCGCGTGAAGGACTGCACGGAGAGAAGATCCGAGTGCGCGGGGGTTTGTGCAGCGTCGGCGGGTTGGACCGTGGTGGGTCCGGGATCGCGGGGCACGGTGTGGGTGGTGCGCTGTTCTACATAGAGCCGAAGCTCGTGAAAGGTGTTGAGAATTTCAGTCAATTGACCGGCTTGGTGCTCCAGACGCGCCTCAACCGTCGTTAGCCTGCGCCAGGCTTCCTGCTCCGGGTTTGTCGCAGGGTCCTGGGGTGCTACGTCCGATCCAGACTGCATGCTGAGAGGAGAAGGTGGGGAAAGTGGGAGATGGCTGCGGAATATCGATGCGCGGCAGTCGAGAGGCAGAGATCTCGGACTTTCCAAACCTTCTTGGAGACTTGTTCTGCTGTAAGGGCGACCCTTGAACGCTCGCGGACTCACACGAAGCTGGCAAGGGGAGATCTAAAGTATATTAAAGTATGTACGAAGTAGATAATCTAAGTGGCGCACCTGGCAAGGGGAGATCCAAAGAGAACAAGTTTGAGGAGCCCTTGCCTGGTGCGCGCACGATATGTACGATCGATCCGGTGGCTTGAGGAACTGTATAGTACCTGTAAAAACTATATAGCTGAGGGCGGCCACTCGTGGCGCAACGATTAGCCGAGACCCGGGGTCCGATGGGGGCGAAGGAGGAGGCGCGGGTCTGGGTCCGGCGGAGTTGGAAGTCTGCCGGGATCTGGAAGTCCGCCGGAGTCCGGAAGTCCGCCGGAGTCGAGTACATCTAGAAGTAAGTAAAGTATCGTAAAGGGAGGAAGAGAAATGAGAGATGGAAAGAAAAGGAAGGGAGAGGGACGTCCCCTTACAGCAGCACAAAGAAGCTCGTGAGTTGAATCGGCAATGACTTACGTGTCTCGTGTCTCAAGTACTCGTCAGAAAATTTCGTTTCCTTCGGTACAACGATCCGATCTCTCGAACATGGGACTGGAGCGAAAGCCTCTGCGGTTCAATAACGCTGCACTGGTTGCCCACATCGCAGCTTCAGATATTAATTCAAACCACATAGAAGCTCTTTGCTTGCAGATCACTCGAATCCAACGTTCGACAAGTAAGAGAGTATGTCCAACTCAGTCACATGTGAAGCATTACGACGAACACTTGTATGCAGTTTGAAGCAGGTGCTCGAATGATCCTCGATGCTGTTCTCCTGACAATTGCCGACATCTCTTTTGAGGCGAAAGAGAAGCTTCCCATGGCAATCTTCCCAGAGATGCAAATCACATCCAGCGACGGCGTGTTGGTGAAGAATTCCAAGAATCATTGTGAAGTGTGGCTCATTGGGAACATTGATTATGGAATCTGCACTTACCAATATGAGGCAGATTGCAGTACGTGTCATTTGGTTCTTACTTAGAATGTACAACGTCGCCTTGATGATCTTGCCCAGATACAGTGCTTCAATCTACACTTGATGATCTTATGATCTATGCCAGAAATCATATGATGTTAGTCGAAGCGAAACGTGATAAGGAAATATTGAAGGACAGCTTGCCAGAAG
This sequence comes from Lyophyllum shimeji, assembly GCA_026008595.1. Lineage (NCBI taxonomy): Eukaryota > Fungi > Basidiomycota > Agaricomycetes > Agaricales > Lyophyllaceae > Lyophyllum > Lyophyllum shimeji. The sequence continues at coordinate 1,111,414 of BRPK01000006.1, forward strand.
CTACTACTCAGGCTATTGCTTTGAGTGAAGTAACTGAGTGTGTGTTCAATTTCTTTGCCTTTGACATCACTGATTACTGTGTATCTAGCAATAAAACTGTTTGGTATTGTTTGTCCGATGGAAACCAGTGGATGTTCCTGGTGTACAATTGTGATGACCAAGGAAATCGCATCTCATATGAAGGCCCAGTACTCACAATCATGCAATCACACCTTTAGAAACAAGCCTTCAAAGAAAATGTCCGATGCCTGGTGGAGGTATTGTATCATTGGGTATGTCTGGCTCCAAATGTGGAATTATTCTGATATCTGACTTTTTCTCCCATGTCATTGCAGCTGTGGGCAGACAGTGACATAAAAAATGATCTCCTTTGCATGATTTGACCATTGACTCTTCATAGACATGAATCCAAATGAATGTCAGTGACTTGATCAATATTTTTATAGTATCCTTCTGTATTCCGCAGATCATATTCCTGATGTAAGGGTGACCCTTGAACGCCGGTGAGCTCATATGATGTTGAAGTGTGACTCGTATATCCACGTGTCATGGTCACATGATCTATGGGCTCGATTAAGAATGGCAAAACAGAGAAGAGGAGAGGAGAGGACGGAGGCAAATTGGTACTGTAAAGTACTACACAAGCGGGAGGATGTAGTGGATGTATGGATGTTTGGTATACCTTGGTCAATCCCGTTACACGACTGAGGTATGCCTCTTATTTACATTCTTACTTGACCTCTAACTAACAATACCGATAGTTTATCTTACAACAGGTAGTACCAGATACAGTCAATCCCGTTACACGACTGAGTCTATCTTACAACATACGAGGCTGGCAAGGGGATTTTCAAAGTATACTAATGAATGTACTACGCCAGGTCTACGAAGAGCATTCCACAGACCTGCTTTGGAGCGTTAGGGTGCCGGCGGTGGAACTCGCAGATGAGGTCGTGGGCATGCGCAACATTCTCTACAGGCTCCCAGGAGGCGTCTTCATACCCGTAGCCCTTCTACTTGACCTTGTACTGGAGCTTGCGGCGGAAGATACGGCTGTCCAGGATGTTTTCGATGTCGAACCACTCCTCGTTGTTGATCAACATCGGAGGCGGAGGTGGGCGAGCACGGCAGCCGGGGATTGGATCCGGAGGAGCGAGACGAAGCTTAACGGTGTTGAACACAGGCTCATGGAGCGTAGCAGGCAGAGCTTGTACGTGAGGGGGCCAACTTGGCGTTTGATAGTGTAGGGCCCAAGATGGTGGTGCAAGAGCTTCGTGGTCTCAATATCCGACACGTCCAGGTACACGCTATCGCTGGGCTTATACTCTAGAGCCGGAATTTAGCGTTAGTCATAATACTAGGCCATGTCGTCCTTCGCCTTGGCCAAAGCCACCTTCGCCTCCTCCTGCGCCAACCTCATACACTCAAAGAACTTGTTCGCCGACTTGTTGTTGAAGTTCAGGGGCTGGGGCTCAAAGCCTATGCACGGGTTCCGACCAGTATCCAGCATGAACAGTGTGTACTTGGTCGTGGAGTGGATATGGTTGTTGTACTGGAACTCTGCTTCCGGTAGGAGGTCTTCCCAATCGTCCTGCTGTTCGTTGCAGAAGACCCGGATGTAAGGGGATGTCCCTCTCCCTTCCTTTCCTTTCCATTTTTCCCTTTCCTTTACCTTATCTTATTTACTTCTAGACGTACTCGACCCCGACGTCCGCTGCTCCGTTTTCCGGCCCTGCTCCGGACTCTTTCCACTCCGGACTTTCCCTGCTCCGGACTGCTGACTCCGGCGTCAGAACTCGGACCCGACTCCGCATTCCGCTTTCCCAGGCTACGTCGGATTCCGGATCTCAGCTAATCGTTGCGCCACAGGTGGCCACCCTCAGCTATATAGTTTTTACAGATACTATACAGTTTATCAAGCCACCGGATCGATCGTACACACTGCGCGTGCACTAGGCAAGGGCTCCTTAGACTTGTTCTCTTTGGATCTCCCCTTGCCAGGTGCACCACTTAGATTATCTACTTAGTACTTTCATTAATACACTTTGGATCTCCCCTTGCCAGCTTCACATCAGTCCGCGAGCATTCAAGGGTCGCCCTTACACTAGCGTCTTGTGGTCGGTGTAGATGTGAATGTGTGATCCCAGAAGGTCGTTACACCGCTTCTTCAACGCGCGCAGGATCGCTAGCAACTCTTGTTCATGCGTCGGGTAATTTAGTTCTGCGCTGCAAAGCTGGCACGACTCGAACGTGACGGGGCGCGCGCTTTCCCACTGTAAAGGTTGGTGAGCCTCTTGGTTTTGCTTCAGTCACAAGTGAGTCAGATCCAGTTTTATAGCAGAAGATAGACCAACACAAGCGTAGTGACAGGTAAAGCAATGGTGAAAAGACTAGAGGGCGTGGGAAAAGTATGGAGAACTGATATACTCTGTGACCCCCCAGGGTCACACCCCTTACACTCTCCCCCTCTAGACTCAGCCCCAACTGAGTCTACACAAGATAAAAGGAAGGAATGATGGAAAGGGATGTGATGAAAGAAAGGAATGGAGGTATCTGTGGAAGCCTGTCCCCTATGGAAGGGGCAGGCTACACTAAATCGGACGTACCAGAACAGGAACGAAGTCTATTTGAGCAGCGCGGGGGTAGCTACGCGTAGTAGAAGTAATGGAGGTGGAAAAAAGAGAGAGTGTCCACGAATGGTGTGGGCGCCGGTATATATGAGAGGCGTCCACATGACGTCATATGTCACAACAGGCCGATATGGTAATCCAGGATTACACCCTCCCCCGCCCTAAAAAATTGCCCACGAGCGTTGAAGCGGAAGGGTGTATGTAATCAGTACGGTTAGAAAAAAAACTGCTCACACGGGTGCGTCAAAAACCCGGTGGGAAAAGCTACCGGTGGCAGGAACATGGCGAAGAAGAACAGAACATCCTATCCCGAGCCTTTTCCTGCCAACCATGTGTCGAGTGCCGCGTTGTCCTTGAGCTCGCGGCCCGACATCCAACGATCGTGTTCTGGGCCGTAGCCGCTATATCGCACGAGGTACTGGAAACCTTTTCCGCGGGCCCGTTCCGCGATAATGCTGTCCACGAACCACTCCTCGAGTCCACCTTCTGTGACCACGGGAGGTGGCTCAGCATATTCGCGTGAAAGGAAAAGGTCCTTGTCGTTTTCCACGAAGGGGAGAACCTGTGAGGTGTGAAAGGTGTTGTAAGTATCCGGCGCATTTGGCATCTCCAGGGTCACCGTCGACGCTTCGGGCTGCACAGCGGTGATCGTGTAAGGTCCGTCAAACCGTGGCATAAATTTCGCAACACGCGTTTGGCCGGCTTGTTTAAACGCTCGCCGACGGTTCTTAGTAGACAACCGTACGCGGTCTCCAGGCCTGAATGCGAAGTCGTCCAATCGCGATTTATTTGCCTGCGACGCCTGTTGAATCTTCGCCTGAATCAAGTTATCCTGTGCTGTTGCCGTATCGAATTTCAGGCGTTCTATGATATCCCTAGCAGCTACTTCTTCCGGTTCCGCCGAAGGAGGATGCGCGATCAACGGCGGGATCACTCGAGGTGATCGTCCGGTTTTCAATTGGAACGGTGAGAAACCAGTGGACTTGTTCACGGTGTTCATGATTTCGAAACGCACACGGGGCAATGCGTGCTGCCAGCCACGTTGGTTGCGATCGACGTGAAAACGCAACGCTTGATTAACGGTCTTGTTTGAGCGTTCGCTGACGCCGTCCGTTTGAGGGTGGTAAGCAGACGACATCTTGACCTTTACACCGATCAGTTTCGACAGCGCTTTCCAAAATTTAGACACGAAAAGCTTATCACGGTCACACACGATATCTGTTGGCAGTCCGTTATCGCAATACCAATGGTCGAAGAACAGCTCAGCGAGGTCGGAGGCAGTGATGTCCGTGCGGGTCGCGATGATCTTGATGTCAGAGTGCATGCGATCCGTAATAGTCAGAATGCAATTCTTGCCTGAATCTTCAGGAAGTGGGCCGATGAAGTCCATTGCCACGGATTCACACCGACCGTCCGGCACGGGCAGTGGATGTAACGGCCCGCAGGAAGTACGGTAGAAGATTTCATTCGCTGGCAATCACGGCAGGCAGGAATGTAGCCCAGTTCCAGGTCGCGGCGCATCTTCGGCCAGTAGTATGATTCCCGCATTGCAGCGTAAGACTTTTCAAAACCGAAATGACCTAGAGCGTCGTGTGCCAGACGGAATATTGTTTCACGCACACATCCAGCGCGGGGAACAACCAGGCGTGATTTCCAAAACCACAGACCGTCGCGTTGAGCCAGAGCAGGCATACCCCTTGCAGCCGCAATCAGATTTTTACACCAAGGGTCCGAATCATATCCGGCCTTTATCTGTTCGACAAGCTCCATGTTGATCGCGGGCAGGATACGGAAGCCAGCCGGTGTTAGCGCCGCCACCGGCTGCAGATTCGCGGTGCGATGCGCAAGTGAGAATGTTGCAGCAAACGGTGAGGATGATCGGCACACGGGGAGAATTGCAGCTACGCAGCGCGAGACGGTTGCGGCGTCGTGCATGTCAGCCAGTGCGGCCGCATTCGCAACAGTGTCCACACTGTCAGGGAAGTCATCCGGCAGACGTGACAGCGCGTCTGCCACGCTGTTATCTTCCCCTTTGACATAGACGATTTTGCAATCGAATTGGGACAGGAACTCCATCCAGCGAGCCTGTCGGCGCGACAGATCACGTTGTTTTCCAAAATTTTCAAGAGTTCGATGGTCAGTGAGCACTGTGAACTTTGCACCGAACAAATCCGCACGCCACTTGCGCAATGCACGGATAATCGCCAAGAGTTCCTTCTCGTGTACGGGATAGTTCAGTTCTGCACCCTTGAAGGTCGAGGAATCAAATGCAACGGGACGAGCGCTTTCCCATGAGTCACCCCAAGACAATACAGCGCCAGACCGACGGTCACTAGCATCCGTCGTGACGAAGATGGATTTGGTCGGGTCGTCGTGATCAATTGTCGTAAGGCATTCCCTGCTGACCACGATCTGTTTAATGGCATCGAACGCTACCTGGTGTTTTGGCAACCACTCGGGGAACACAACGTCGCAGTCCTTATGAGTCAGTTCGTTCAGCACATCTGTGTGATCCGCGAGGTGCGGCAAGAATGCTGCGATGTAACGGACTAGCCCTAGAAAGGAGCGAACTTCGGTGGCCGTCTTAGGCCTCGGCCACGCCAGAATACGATCAACCTTGCGACCGTCGGCTTCAATTCCGGCTGCAGAGATATGGTGCCCCAAGAAGTTAATACTGGTGCAGTACAGATGTGTCTTCGCAGGATTGACATACAGGCGGGCATCTCGCAGCGCCTGTAAGATTTTCCGGATATTTACATGGTGCTCTTCCAGTGTTTGCGAGTAAATGACGATGTCGTCGAGGTATACGTGACAGATCTTTCCAATGTATTCACGCAGCGCGACGGACACACGGCGTTGGTGGATCGCAGGCGCATTGCGAAGTCCCATAGGCATTACGAGCCATTCGTATAACCCGAATGGTGTAGATACTGCGGTAAGGTGAACATGGTCTGGATGCATCGGCGTTTGGAAAAACGAATTCGTCATATCAATCGTGGAGAAATATTTCCCCTTTGCACAGTCATGCAATATGTCGTCCACGCGAGGGATTGGGTGATTATCCGGCACCGTGTTCGCGTTCAGTTCACGATAATCGTTTACCCACCGTGGTAATACAGTGGGGTCTGCTTTAGGTATAATAAATGCGGGGGACGCGAATTGCGAGGAAGAGGGCCTGATCCTGCCCGCTTCAAGGTGTTGCGCGATCAGGGTCTTCCAGGCCTCACGGTACTTTCGCGGGCATTGGTACGTTCGTGTGCGAATAGTTTGTTCGGCCTTTTTCAGGTGAATTTCAGCAAGGACGTCGCGAGGCAATTCATTTACATGCGGAATCGGTTCGAAGATGTCGCGGAATTCAGTCTTCATTGCAGATTCAAATTTTTGCAACTTTTCTATAGCACAGAGGTCTTTAATTCGTTGTTGGATCGCGGCGACAACATTAATTTCCTTTACTTTCTCGAATTTACCTTCGCGTTCCATACGTTCACGTCGCGCATCGCACACTGTTTTCAGCTCCTTCACCATTGTCTTTCGATCCGCTTGGGTCTTCTTAAAGGCGGTACGCATAGGGACACGTTTGACGGCGCGTTTTGGAACGGGCGTTACAGGGTTCAACAGATTATAATTACAGCGTTTGTCTACAATAGAACGTTCGGCGTGATCAATGACCAGGTGATTATGCGTAAGAAACGGGAGACCGAGAATGAGGCTGGCACACAAGTTTGGCGCAATGAGCGCGCGTACAGTATCAGAGGTCCATGCTTGGTTCAACGAAGTCAGGGAAACTTTGCAATATTCAGACAAGATCGTTGGTGCAGGTGCAGAAGCTGGTGACGAATTCGAAGGTGACATGGCCAGATCTATTTCAAGCGGTTCGTGCAAGCGGAAGCGGCGTAGACCAAGGTGTTCGGCTAGGTCTGCATGGATAAGGACGACATGAGAACCGTTGTCTATGAGGTTCGATACATTGACAGGCGTCTCAACGTTTGGCCCCGAAATTGTTGCGGGCCAAACGTAGTGAGGCACTGACAAGGGAGCAGTACTCACATCGGAATCATCAGAGTCGCTCCCCTCCCCCTCTGATTCGGTGTCCGTGCCGCTCAAGACTCCCGACGTTACGACGTCGGGAAGAACCGCCGCCACCGTCGACCCGCGCACTGAAGTGTCCGCCCAGGACGACGAGGACGGGCCTGCGGGCCACACAGCGGCGACCGGTTTAACGGTGCGTGAACGGCCGGACGAAGACGATGCGGAAGTAGCGGTGGCGGAAGGGGGAGCGGACGACGCTTCGACTTTCTTCTTCGCAGCAGCAGCATCGGCAGCGGTCAGAGTACGGTACGTCGCAGCATCAGGAAACCCAGTCGTACACGTGAGCGACTCGCACGTAGTGTAGAAACGGCGGCACTTGAAACAGCCGTTGTGTTCGCGAAGCAAGGTCTTTTCTTCTGCTGTGAGTGTGGGAAGGCGAGCGCGAGCAGTGGCCGCAGGGGCAGAGGAGGCGTTGGCGGCAGTGCGGCGAGAAAAGGATGACGAGTTCGGAGTGGAAGCGTTGACAGAGCGAGAGGAAACGAGCGGCCTCTTGGCGGCACGGATAGCTTCATCTGCGATTTCACGTTGACGCTTGAGGTTATGGTGGCGAGTCTCGTCCAAGGTACGGACCGCGTCGAGCCACTGGTGCCAGTCCTTGATCAGATTAGTTTTACTCGCCCAGTACTCCCGACCGAGGTCTTCGTCCAATCCCGCCTCGATCTTGTCACGGAGCAAGTTCGGTTCGGCTTTCGTATCAAACCACGATGACGTCCCCACCAGGAGACTATTCATGGCCTGCATCTCGGCCGCATAGTCCCAGAAGGAGGTCGTAGCGGGGTCGAGGCGATGATTAAGGATGAGTCCGCGAGTTTTGACGGGCCAGTCGTGGGGCAAGTAGTTCACGCGCATCTCATTCATGAACTCCTGGAAGGACAGTTTGACGATACGGTCGTGGTCGCCCGCCAGCCAGTCGCAAATGCGGTCGTCGCGGATACCAATGGTGCAACGGAGGACCTGGTCTTCTTCTTTCACTTCCTTCGTCCTGAAATACGTGAGGCACCCTCGCTCCCAGTCTTTCATCACCTTCGGAGTCAGGTCGCCTGGGTGCAGAACAGGGACTTTGCCGTCCCGGAGTTCTACGGTCGCGGTCGGTACAGATGATGTCGAGCAAGGACCCATGTTCACAGAGATGCGATTCGAGAATAGACCAGTCGGCGGATTATGATGAGCGCCGGGCAACGAGGGAGCAGCGATATGAATGAAGGAATCTGACGATGAGGACGATGAGGACGACGGTGACGGCGACGGAGACGCTGACGGGGAGCGGGAGCGGGAGCGGCTCAAAGGGGTCAAGGAGGACGGGACAGAACTCGCAGGTGTATGCGGCACAGTGGGCGTGATACGCGAACGGCGATTGAGCGACGATGTCGGCAAGGTACTAGTAGGTGGTCGGCACGGTGGTTTTGCAACGCGACTACGCGTTGTAAGCGGTACCGGAACAGATGGCGTTCGCCTAGACAGTTTGACGGTCGGTATATGCGCCTCAACGTTAAGAGGCCGGAGTGACGGCAGTAAGCAACAGCGTGGATCTTTCAAATGGAAACAGTGAGTGGGCGGTTCCTAGATGTATCAATCCAGGGACGCAGGAAACGGCAATCCGCACAAGGCGAGGCACGGGAACACGTCAGGGCGGTGCTCAACGGCGATGATGGCAATCAGCCGTTGATGTAGATTTCGGTTCGTTGTTCAAAAAAAAGTGGAAGCCTGTCCCCTATGGAAGGGGCAGGCTACACTAAATCGGACGTACCAGAACAGGAACGAAGTCTATTTGAGCAGCGCGGGGGTAGCTACGCGTAGTAGAAGTAATGGAGGTGGAAAAAAGAGAGAGTGTCCACGAATGGTGTGGGCGCCGGTATATATGAGAGGCGTCCACATGACGTCATATGTCACAACAGGCCGATATGGTAATCCAGGATTACAATCTGATAGAACACTAGTTAAAGAGACCGTCAGATAACCAAAGAAAAAGGAAGTCCAACATCCAATACGAACGGTCCGGTCTGGGCAGATTACTGTGCCAAGGGCTGACATGGGGATCAGGGGAGGCACGTAGGAAGGGAATGTTACATCCTCCCAAGGCCTCGCAACGAAAGAACCAAAGATAGGGCGCGGATGCGACGAACATCGAGCGGTGTCGGAAAAGGATGGTAGACATGGTGAATGGAGGGTGGAAACACCAGGTAGGGTACTCTGATAAATCAGAGTCTTCCTCAGAGCTATCTCAGAGAGAAATGTCGGATATTCGTATGGGGAAGTCAAAGGGGCACCAAGTGCGAAGAAATGAACCCTAGAACCAACCCAAAATTGTAAGGAATTGTCGAGGTATGAGGGAAGGGGATAAAAGAACCGCGTCGACGAGGGCTTTCTATAAGGGGACGTCCCTCTCCCTTCCTTTTCCTTCTATTTCTCTTCCTCTCACTACGATACTTTACTTACTTCTAGATGTACTCGATCCCGGAGGACTTCCGGATCCCGCCCGCTCATCCCGCCGGACTCTGTACTTCCCCCGCCGGCCTCCGTGCTCACTCCGCCGGACTCCTCGTTCCTCCACCGTCGGATCCCGGATTCGCGGCTCATTGTTGCGCCACGAGTGCCGCACGTTACTATACAGTTTTTACAAGGTACTGTACAGTTCTACCAAGCCACCCGATCGTCGTACATACCGTGCGCGCACCAGGCAAGGGCTCCTTAGACTTGTTCTCTTTGGATCTCCCCTTGCCAGGTGCGCCACTTAGCTTATCTATTCGTACATACTTTAATATACTTTGGATCTCCCCTTGCCAGCTTCGTGTGAGTCCACAAGCGTTCAAGGGTCGCCCTTACAGCAGAACAAGTCTCCAAGAAGGTCCGGAAAATCCGAGATCTCTGCCCCTCGACTGCCGTGCATCGATATTCCGCAGCCATCTCCCATTTCCCCCACCTTCTTCTCTCAGTATGCAGTCTGCATCGGACATAGCACCCCAGGAACCTGAGGCGGACCCCGCGCAGGAAGCCTGGCGCAGGCTAACGACGGTTGAGGCGCGTCTGGAGCACCAAGACGGTCAATTGACTGAAATCCTCAAAACCTTTCACGAGTTCCGGCTCTACGTCGAACAACAGCACACCACCCACACCGTGCCCCGTGATCCCGGACCCACCACGGTCCAACCCGCCGACGCTGCGCAAACCCCCGCGCACTCGGATCCCATCTCTGCACAGTCCTTCACGCGCGGCGGAGATCGCTTGCGTCCGGCGCCCCCTGACTCCTTCGACGGCGAGAGGGAGAAAGGGCGCACTTTCATTAACTCCTGCGATCTCTACATGTCCCTCACCCCTGACGCGTTCCCCGACGAGCAGACCCACATCAATTGGGTCCTCTCCTACATGATAGGGGGCCGCGCCGCTCGTTTCGCCGCCCGCACACTCCGTCATCCCAATTCCCATGGCGGGGTCCCCCGTTTCGGCACCTACGCGGAGTTCCGCACGCAGTTCATTGCGGAATTCTGCCCCCGAGACGAAAAACGGAGGGCCGCCACCACCTTCGAGACGTCCGCCTACCACCAGGGCTCCCGCTCCGTCGACGAGTACATCGACGAGTTCTGGGATCTCGCGGAGGAAGCCCAATTCCCGGACGGCGCGCAGCTGGTGTTCCGCTTCCGCCACGGTCTCGATCCCCGGATTGAGGCCAAGGTCGCCAACATAGTGGAAGGACGTCCCTCGGACGAGCGCGTCCAGGAGTGGATCGACGCGGCGCATCTGGTGGACTACAACACTCGTGCCCACCAGGACTTCCGCTCCGCGGTGACCAAGCCGCGCACAGCCCCGGCTCCCGTCGTCCGGAACCCGGGAGCTCCGGCGGTCTTCCGTGCGCTCCCCGCTCCCTCACCTCGTCCGGTCGCAGCAACCCCTTCCGCTCCCACTGCTCCAGTCAGTCGCCCCCTTCCCTCTGGCGTTCCGATGGACATTGACCTGTCCCACCAACGTTCCGGAACCCTCATCATCTGTCGTCGATGCAAGAAGCCCGGGCACATCGCTCGCAACTGCCCGGAGCAATTCGACATCCGCTCCATGACGACGGAGGAACGCGACGACTGGGTCATGGGTCTGCTGGCTGACCTGGACGCCGTCCGCGCTGCCGCGTCCACCGAGGCGCAGGCGGAGGCCCCTGCCGCTGCCAAAGAAGAGAGGTCCGAAGGTCCGGAGGAGGGTTTTTAGTTGCGCCACGGGTGAACAGTACGCCCCCGTTGGCCAGTTCAAATCGGTTCGCATGTCTTTCCATAGAGTCTGCAGAAACACTTTCCATTGCTGCCCTCTCTACGCGTGAATCTGATTCGAACGAAGACGTACCCCCCTCCTCCACCGTCACCAAATCCAACTTCGGACCTCCCGACTCTGATGTGCCGGAAGTCACTATCAACGTCCGCTGCCGCCGCGGTCTACCGCGCTGGGAGAAGTGCCTGCCACGCAGCTTCACCCTCGCTGCCACCCCCAGTCGTAACTCCTTGATCCTCGGGGTGGAAGTCGTGACCACCGACACCCAGGAGATCCTAGGCCTGAAGGCTCTCCTGGATAGCGGCGCTTCCGGACTCTTCCTGCACATCCGCTTTGTGCGCGAGCATGGCATCACTACCCGAACTCTCTCTCGGCCCATCCCCGTCAAGAACGTAGACGGTACCGCGAATGCCGCCGGCGCCATCACCGAGGTCGTCGACCTAGTACTCCAGTACAATGGTCACTCGGAACGTGTGGTATTCGCGGTCACCGATCTTGGCGAGCAGGATATGATCCTCGGGTACACTTGGCTCAAGGAGCACAACCCGGAGATCGACTGGGCCGCCGGCACGGTATCCATGAGCCGCTGCCCGGCCCGCTGCCAGACGTGCCGAGAGGAGGTAAAGGTAGAGCGCAAGGCGCGGAATAAGACCCGTGCGGCTATCCGCGCCTGCCGCTCCAGCGGCGTCCCTGCCCCCGAGCCTGAACTGGACGACATTCCAGAGCTGTACCCGGATCCGGATTGTGAGAACGACCCTCCGCCGGAGGCAAACCCGGAGACGGACCCCGTTCCGGACTCCCGGGAAGCCGACACCATGGAGGAAGGTGATCGACTGCTTGCGACGGCTCTCTTCGGTTACCCGGCTGCTGAGGAGATCCATGCGAGCCAGACGACGTCTCAACGCCTAGCAAAGGCCTTCGCGCGCAACTCCGCGCCGAAGGACTTCCGCGACGCCATCCCTGATTACCTCTACGACTTCGAGGACGTATTCTCCAAGGCCGCGTTCGATGAACTCCCGGAGTGCAAGCAATGGGATGATGCCATCGAACTCAAACCCGGCTCCATGCCTAGCTCGTGCAAGGTCTACGTCTCAACGCCTAGCGGAGGCCTTCGCGCGAAATTCCGCGCCGAAGGACTTCCGCGACGCCGTCCCCGATTACCTCCACGACTTCGAGGACGTATTCTCCAAGGCCGCTTTCGATGAACTCCCGGAGTGCAAGCAATGGGACCACGCTATCGAACTCGAACCCGGCTCCACGCCTAGCTCGTGCAAGGTCTATCCGCTCGCCCCCAATGAGCAGGCCGAGCTAGACGCGTTCCTGGAGGAGAATCTCAAGTCCGGCCGCATCCACCCCTCGAAGTCTCCCATGGCGTCCCCGGTGTTCTTCATTAAGAAGAAGGACGGCTCCCTTCGTCTAGTTCAGGACTACCGAGCGTTGAACGCGATAACGGTGAAGAACCGCTACCCCCTTCCCCTCATCTCCGAGCTCATCAACAACCTCCGCGGTGCGCGATATTTCACCAAGTTGGACGTCCGTCGGGGCTACAACAATGTCCGCATCAAGGAGGGCGATGAGTGGAAGGCCGCGTTCCGGACGAACTGCGGGCTCTTCGAGCCGCTGGTCATGTTCTTCAGACTCACCAACAGTCCCGCCACCTTCCAGACGATGATGAACGACATCTTCCGCGATCTCATAGCGCAGAGAGTCGTTTGTGTGTACCTCGATGATATTCTAATCTATACGAAGACTCTCGAGGAACACCGGCGTATCACCCGCATCGTCCTGGACCGCCTCCGCGAACATTGCCTGTTCCTGAAGCCCGAGAAGTGCGAGTTCGAGAGGACCGAGGTTGAATATCTCGGCCTGATCATCTCGCACGGAACGGCGTCGATGGACCCGGTGAAGGTCGCCGGAGTAGCGGAGTGGCCGGTTCCGAGGAACAAGAAGGAGGTGCAGTCCTTCCTGGGCTTCACCAATTTCTACCGGCGGTTCATTCGCGACTTCTCCCACCACGCTCGGCCGCTCTTCGACCTCACGGCTAAGGATGTTGCCTGGACCTGGGGGTCCGGGCAGCAGGACACGTTCGACTCCCTCAAACGTGCCATTACCTCCAAGCCCGTCCTCATCTTCCCCGACGACGACCGCCCCTTCCGGGTCGAAGCCGATAGCTCGGACTTCGCCACGGGCGCGGTGCTATCCCAGCAGTCGCCGGAGGACGAGAAATGGCACCCAGTCGTGTTCTACTCCAAAAGCCTGAACGCCGTCGAGCGGAACTACGAAATCCACGACAAGGAGATGCTTGCCATCATCCGCGCACTTGAGGAGTGGCGGCATTTCCTTGAAGGTGCGCGGCACAAGGTCGAAATCTACACGGACCACAAGAACCTCCAGTACTTCCTGACCGCCAAAAAGCTCAACCGGCGGCAGGCCCGGTGGTCCCTGTATTTGGCCAACTTCGACTTCGTGCTGCACCACCGTCCTGGACGTAGTATGGGCAAGCCTGACGCACTTTCGCGCCGACCGGATCACGGAGACGGCAGTGCTGACAACGCGGATATCGTGTTGCTCAAGCCAGAGTTCTTCGCCGTCCGTGCCCTGCAGGGTCTCATCGCCGCCGGCGAGGAAGACAAGATCCTGCGGAACATCCGCCGAGGCAATCGCGAAGGCGCGCAGGAGGACGTCGTCGCCAAGGCCGCTGCCGCGCTGAAGTCTGCCCGTTCCGGAGTCCGGTCTGTCCGGAGTGCAGAGTGGTCCAAGGACCAGGGAGTGCTTATGTTCCGGGGCCGCATCTATGTCCCGAATATCCCTGAGCTCCGCCGCCGGATCGTCGAGCAGCACCATGACTCCCGTGTTGCCGGGCATCCCGGTTGCTGGAAAACTCTGGAGCTCGTCTCCCGGAGCTACTGGTGGCCGCAGATGTCCCGGTACATCGGCTCTTACACCAGCACCTGCGACCTCTGCCAACGGACGAAGGTCCAGAGGCAGCTCCCGATGGGCCAGCTACACCCGCTACCCATTCCGGAGGGGCGCTGGAGCGTTGTATCCGTGGACTTCATCGTTGAGCTCCCCGAGGCTCACGGCTACGACGCGGTCATGGTTGTGGTGGACTCCGTCGGCAAGCGTGCGCACTTCATCCCGACGCACACCACTTGCACGGCTATGGGCGCGGCAAACCTCTATCGCAAGCACATGTGGAAGCTGCACGGGCTTCCGGACGCGTTCGTCTCTGACCGCGGACCTCAGTTCGTCGCGGAGTTCACCCGGGAGCTTTACCGCCTTCTTGGCATCAAGCTCAGCACCTCCACGGCGTACCACCCTCAGTCCGACGGTCAGACGGAGCGCGTCAACCAGGAGTTGGAGCAGTACCTCCGGGTCTTCTGCAACGAACGGCAGGACGACTGGGATGACCTCCTCCCAGAGGCGGAGTTCCAGTACAACAACCACGTCCATTCCGCCACCAAGTTCACGCCGTTCATGCTGGACACCGGGCGGAACCCGCGCATGGGCTTTGAGCCTCGGCCGCTGAACTCCAACAACGAGACGGCGAACAAGTTCTTCGAGCGCATGAAGCTGGCCCAGGAGGAGGCGAAGGCGGCCCTAGCCAAGGCGAAGGACGACATGGCCCGGTCTACGACCAGCGCCGGATCCCGGCCCCGGAGTACAAGCCCGGCGATCATGTATACCTCGACGCTTCGGACATCCAGACGACGCGTCCCTCCAAGAAGCTCTCGCATCGCTATCTTGGACCGTACACTATTGAACGTCAAGTCGGCCCTCTCGCGTACAAGCTCCGCCTGCCCCGCTCCATGAGCCGCCTCCACCCCGTGTTCAACGCTGTCAAGCTCCGGCTTGCTCCCCCGGACCCGATCCCGGGCCGTCGCGCTCGTCCGCCTCCGCCTCCAACGTTGATCGACAACGAGGAGTGGTTCGACGTCGAGGACATCCTGGACAGCCGCTTCTTCCGCCGCAAGCTCCAGTACAAGGTCAAGTCGAAGGGCTACGGCTATGAAGACGCCTCCTGGGAGCCTGTGGAGAACGTTGCGCATGCCCGCGACCTGGTCCGCGAGTTCCACCGCCGACATCCCGACGCCCCCAAGCAGGTCTGCGGGATGTTCCTTGTGGACCCGGCGGCCCTGCGAGCCGCGCGCGCTTCGGTGCATCGGGGCGCTGCACCCTAGAGGGGGGGTGATGTAAGGGGACGTCCCTCTCCCTTCCTTTTCCTTCTATTTCTCTTCCTCTCACTACGATACTTTACTTACTTCTAGATGTACTCGATCCCGGAGGACTTCCGGATCCCGCCCGCTCATCCCGCCGGACTCCGTACTTCCTCCGCCGGCCTCCGTGCTCACTCCGCCGGACTCCTCGTTCCTCCACCGTCGGACCCCGGATTCGCGGCTCATCGTTGCGCCACGAGTGCCGCACGTTACTATACAGTTTTTACAAGGTACTGTACAGTTCTACCAAGCCACCCGATCGTCATACATACCGTGCGCGCACCAGGCAAGGGCTCCTTAGACTTGTTCTCTTTGGATCTCCCCTTGCCAGGTGCGCCACTTAGCTTATCTATTCGTACATACTTTAATATACTTTGGATCTCCCCTTGCCAGCTTCGTGTGAGTCCGCAAGCATTCAAGGGTCGCCCTTACACTTTCCAATGAATCTGGAATCGAGACGATCAGAGTAGCGGATCGTGATATATCGGCCAAATAGTGTCGGAACACCAAAAGCAATGGTGAGAGAGGAGATGGCGACGGGATAGGATGATGGTGGGGTGGAAAATGGTCAGAAAGTCGAGGGCCTTCCAACACAACAAGAATCCAAGCAATACGTAGCTTGGTTCCCCCAATACGACCCAATCTTTCTGCCAGCTCACAACTACAAACACCAATCCCTGCCCAAACCTCAACCAAACTTCACCCAATCCTTCCACCAGCCTATAGGGCTAAATGCACGATAAAGATCGACCTAGACAAGCCCAGGATGATGGTAGAGAGTCCAGAGAAAAGCTGAGAAAGCTAGACTGTGCTGTGCCAAGCAGATCTTCCACTACAGCCTCAGATGAGGCTGGGGCACTCAAAAAAAGTGTAATGGTTGGTGAGCCTCTTGGTTTTGCTTCAGTCACAAGTGAGTCAGATCCAGTTCTATAGCAGAAGATAGACCGACACAAGCATAGTAAAGCAACTCTTGTTCATGCGTTGGGTAATTTAGTTCTGCGCTGCAAAGCTGGCACGACTCGAACGTGACGGGGCGCGCGCTCTCCCACTGTAAAGATTGGTGAGCCTCTTGGTTTTGCTTCAGTCACAAGTGAGTCAGATCCAGTTTTATAGCAGAAGATAGACCAACACAAGCGTAGTGACAGGTAAAGCAAAGGTGAAAAGACTGGAGGGTGTGGGAAAAGTATGGAGAACTGATATACTCTGTGACCCCCAGGGTCACATCCCTTACACCCACGTTTTCCCGAACGAGAGAACTGCTTCCGTCCGACGTTTACTGGCGTCGCACTTCACAAATATCTTGTTATTCCCAGGATTGACGTGATTGATCGTGGTTAAGCAGTCCTGGCTAAGTATGAGCGCTTTAATTGATTCGAAAGCGCGGTGATGGTCAGGTAGCCATGGCAGAAAATCCTTGTTGTATTCTTTGCGAGTGAGTGGAGTGAGGACGGCGGTATGTTCGGCTAGCGCAGGTAGGAATACAAAGATATATCGCATGAGACCCAAGAACTGTAAGATCACGTAGCAGGCTTACAGCCTGGTGTGCCCGCAGTATGTACGATTGATCTGGTGGCTTGATAAACTATATAGTAGCTGTAGAAACTATATAGCAGGGGGCGGCCACCCAGTGGCACGTCGTCCTGCCGTTCGTTGTAGAATACCCAGAGGTACTGCTCCAACTCCAGGCTCCTAGAACCATTCGCTCGAACCGCTCGTAATGGGCTCATCCCACTGGCCACGCAATGTTCTATAAGTATGATCGTGTGATGTCTCATCAGAACAAGCTACGTCAAACCTAATCCAAACAAATAGAAGTGGCCCAAAACTCGCGGTTGAGCGGCTGGCAAAAAAGGGACTCGGGGATGTCGGTCTTCTCTAGCAAACCCTACAGTAGGTGTTAGGAAACTACGTATCAGTCGCGTGGAATCATTTGGGCAATCAGAAATAAACAGCCTCCTTGTGACCCTCGACCCTTCTAGGGAAGTCACGACATCATTCTCCATACGACATCATCTCTCCGAGGAATCGACGCGTCCTAGGGTTCATCGACATCATGTCACGAGATTGGACTGTCCAGGAGATACGCGACTTAGTCAAGGACAGATTTGGTAAACGGCCATGCTGGTTGCAGGTGAAGATTGCACTGGCGCTCTACGCGAAGAAAGATGTCGTCGGCGTGGCAGCCACGGGGGCCGGAAAAACACTGTCCTTCTGGATTGCTCTGTTGATGGCTCTGGAAGACGGAGAGGATAAGATGATTTTCGTGGTGACACCTTTGAACTTACTGGGAAAGCAGAATGTCGAGACATTAGGGAAGGCCGGATTGTCCGCCATTGCTGTTGATGCAGAAACTTTGACAAAGAAGCCTGAGGTCTTTAAGGTGAGCTAAATCAGTTTCGGAAGGTGTTCTTGAGCTTACCTTGTCATAGGAAATCGAGGATAGAAAATACCACGTCGTATTAATCAATCCGGAGCTTCTCATGGATAACGAGGACGTCGCGAAGTTATGGATGAAGCCGCACGTCACGAAACACATCCTTTACTTCACATTCGACGAAGGACACTGTGTGAGTCAGTGGAATACGTTCCGCAACCAATATAAACATCTCGGAGATCTACGTTACCTCATTCCTGAAATAATACCCTTCTACGTTGCCTCCGCCACCTTACCCCCCGCCGTTCTGCTTGATGTCGCGGAAATCTTACGCCTGCGCCATGACATGACGGAACACATCATCAGGTCAAATGATCGCCCCGAGATAAGCCTCATGGTTCGGGGACTTACTTTCCCTGCGTCGAACTATAAGGATCTCGACTTTCTCATTCCTCACGGCTATAAGGAGGATGACCCACCTATTCCGAAATTCCTCGTCTTCTTCGACAACACGAAAGAGGCCGAAGTCGCATGTCACCATCTTCGCAAATTACTGCCGTCATCCCTACGAAAGAAGATCAAATATTTCCATTCCACGATGACCCAAGCCTACAGAGAGGAGGAGCTCACCGAAATGAAAGCTTCCAATACCTGGGGCTTGTGCTGCACTGATGCGTTCGGCATGGTGAGTACCAGCACGTCCATCAACGATCACACTGACCCATGCACATGGACAGGGCATGGACCTTCCCGATATCAAGATCGTCGTGCAGTAGAAAACCCCATCAGATCTCTGCACGATGTGGCAGCGGTTCGGGCGAGTAGCACGTGGCCAAGAACAGCAGGGAACAGCGATCTTGCTCGTCGAGAAAAAAGACACAGATGATGAACGAGTAGCCAAGGAGAGAAGGGCGGAAAAGCGCAAAAAGAAGCCTGGGACAGGGACCAAACGGAAAGCAAAAGGTGATGGAAATGGCAGGGGAAAGCGGCCTGCCCTCGCAGATCGAAGTATCAATCGTGCATTGAACTCAGGTGATGCACCCAACGCAGACGAACTCGAATCCGATGTCGAGACCGCGGAAGCAGAGGGTGCGGCGAAGCAAGCGCAAGCGCAAGTGGAGGCGGCCTTCAGGGAGGAGCGTCGTGTTCATTATGCCAAACGAGACGCGCCAACAACCGCGGCTACCTGCATTCGCAAAGGGAAGGCGCGCGCAGAGGTCGAAGTCGGCAGTCCCATGGACAACTTCATCAACACACAGCTTTGTGTTATCTCTTGTCGAAGGGTCATTATCCAAGTATACTTTGGGAATGACTGAACACGTGAGTCCGCTTTCCTGCAAACCCGCACGTCTGCTTGCAGCTTCTCACGCATTGTCGATATTTATCAGCGACCAACGATCACCTCCTGTGCGATCCCGCCAAGCCCTCTGGCTGTTCTCGCTGTGCGCCGAAGGAGATCGCCATTTGTTGTGATCTCTGTCATCCTGAAGCATTCGAGCAGTTCCGAGTCGCACCACCAGAGAAGCCTCCGGCCCGCCCACCTGCCAAATCTCACATCAAGCTCTTCGAAATGACTGACACGGACCGCAGCCTCAAGACAGCAATTCTTGACTGGCGGCAACAGCAAGCAGTGAAGAAGTTCGGTTGTCTCTTCGTTCGACGACTTGGAGCGAAGTTCCTTATCTCCGACGAGATAGTCGACCATCTCGTCGCCTGTGCTCATGCACGGAAGCCTTTGTCGAACGTCGAGCAACTCTATCAGCAGACCAAGTGGAGAAGGGAGTGGATCGAGGAGCTCGGTACATCGCTGCTCAAGGTGATCCATACTTTTTTTCCTCAGGCCGTCGCTTCTACCTCTGCCGCATCAACTCCTGCCGCCGCGACAACCTCTACTGCACCGTCCGATGCTCCGCCCGAAGACCCAGCCCCTGATAAGATCGGTGTTAAGCGGAAAAAGAGATGCGGAAATTGCGGGATGGAAGGTCACATAAGTACGTCGTTTTAATCATTGTCCGCTTGTCTGTTTAACTCTGCCTCTAGGGACGAACAGTAACTGCCCGATCAATATTGCCGAACGAGCGAGAGCTCTCGGATCTGCTCCTGTGCACCCAGTTCCTTTGGCTGAAACGGCACCAATTACGGCCGCCCCTCCACATCCACGCCCGCGACCTGTCTCCCTATCCACCCAGCCCTCTGTTCCGAAAGCGACGACTCCACTTGCCCAACCGTGCCCGCGTCCACGACCCATCCCCTTCTCTGCTCCACCACCTCGCGACGTGCCCACTTTGGCCCTCCCAACTGCTCCGGTCTTCGCCCCCACCCCGGCTCCGCTACCGCACATCTACCAACAGATGCTTGCACAACCATTCGCCTACCCTGTCCTTCCTCCTGTGGCATTTCGTCTGCCTCCTCAAGCTGGCCCTTCCAACCCCTCGTCCCCGCACTACCTCCCTCCCTCCTCCTAACCGCCGCCCTTGACATCCTCACACGTCAAGGCTTCCATCATCTTCGACTTCCTGTTCGTCTGGCAACCCCGAATCATCTTCGATACCCATCTCGTCATCCATCTCAACGTCAACCTCATCACCAACGGCACCCATTCCTGCCGCCGCCTTCGGTGTCATCATTACATGCATCCCCTTTCCCATCACATCCGGAATCATGTAACTTGTTTTTCGCCCAGATTTATGAATATTCGTTTCGTGCTTTTGCATATATGCGGCCAATCTTGCGAATGTCAGTTTCATTTTCGGTGGTGAATGTCTCGTGGTTTTATGATCTAAGCAGAAGAACTTTTCGAGTTGACGACGAGTGTTTTTATATACTTCGATCAACGGTGATTCGGTAAGAATGCGCTCCTTCTGGTGATTCGAGAACTTGCCCCCGTATATGCGCTGTCTGCTCCTTCAGAAGTTGACGTTAATTATAGGATCACGAACTCACCTTAATATATAGGTTGTTGTGCTCGACAAGCCAATCGATCGCCCGAAACGCGCCCTTCTTCCCTGTTGGATTGCAGAGTATGTTCATACGAATCGCATTGCTGCGTTTTATTGACTGTCAACGTCGCTCAGGTCGCATTTCAAATCAACACACCTCAAGCCTTTTGGATAGATAAAATGTACGTTGTCCAGATACCGTCTCAATTCTGCTGCGTACTTATGCTTTCCGCAGCCCTGGAAGATCAACATCCATGGCAAAAACAAGGTCTCGACACGACCAATATCCCCAGCGTTCATCGCGAAGGACATCTGTTCGTACAAGAGGAAGTACTGCTGCCGTAGAAGGATGTTCTCATGTTGCTGGTCGCGTGACCCCTCTGTTCCTCCTCGAAGTGCTGACATATCTGGTCCGGCCACATGCTCCAAGGCTAATCGATTCGCCGTCTGCTGCAGTTCATCCAAACTTGGGTCTGATGCTGCGAAGTCGTCCAATGTTTCGAAGCCCCGTTTTCGTGCCTCGATGGACCAGCAATCAAGCCGGGAGACTATGCCAACATGTTGAATGACCTCGTGCATGCGTCGAAACCCCGGGTTTGATTCAATTTTCCCAGTCTCTTTTGGACGAATCTGACTGATGTGTTTGATCAGGGCATTGTCCTCCTTGCGTGCCTGCGCTGGGTGGATGAAGACTCGCCAAATGGCGTCGGCGCAGGCCATTTTGAGATGGAACAATCCCATGACGTAGACCACAAACTGCAGTCGCCGCCGAGGGGTCGGCTCCTCCGAGCGCGATTCCATCAAGCTCCGAATCCGCTCGCCTGTCAGCAGATCACCGAACACAAGGACTACGGAGTTGTTGATGTTCTGCACATGTGGGTTATCCGTCCCATCACCAATACCGCCCTGACTGAACAAGGCATCCAGTGCATCGGCGTTTTGTGCGGGGGTACTTGGGGCGACGTCCAAAGCTCGATTGGGTACCTGCGAGGTCTTCTTGAGCGGTATGCCATCCACTACCTCCGGATCCCCCAAATTCTGCTTATGTTTCCGAATTGACTCAGGGCCATAGTGCAGGAGGTCGTATAGGAATTTCCACGCATTAAAGCGCTCGTCGCGCAGGAGCCCCGAAGGATGCTCCTGCTCTCGGTGTAATCCCGCAATGTCCTCGGGTTCGACTTTCGGCACCACATTCCGTGGGATGTCGGGATTGAGGTGGGACCTCGCCCACATCTCATCCGAACAGTCAAGATCGCCAGGTAGCACCTCGTAAAGCGGAAGCATCGTGCCGGAGGTAAGATGGATAAGTGTGTCCTGGGACTTTTCGATCGTCGGGACTGAATGCTTTAGGTCTATGTCCAGGTTATCATATGCATACGACGCTAGGAAGGTCTGGCCGAGCTCCCTCATCTTTGCTTTGGCCTCCTTCGAGAGGTTATTCACGGCGTTATTGATTGAGGTCGTGGACACAGAGAGGCCGGCGTGAGCAAGGAACTCGCGCACTGTCTCTGGGGTGTTACAGGACTGGAGGAAGACACCGATGATGCTCTGAAGAGCGTTGCACTTATGGTTGGTGCTCTGCAACATGACGCTCACGCACACCACCTTTTTCTAGAGCAACGGTAAGTAATCTACAACTTGATACTTGCGAAACGGACTCACAATCGTGATTAGAGCATTCTCCCGTTGTTCCACCTGGTCTGACATATCCTCGGGCTCATCTTCGTCTGCGTCGACGATGGGGACGCTTTCATCAAGGAATTCAAGATACTCGGCCTCGTCATCATCATCAGCCACACCGCCGATCTGCTCATCTGCCTCGCGGAAATCAGCGACCTTCTTGCACGGCTTCCGCTTTGCCACGGCAGCCTCCTGTGCTCGCTTTCTCCCCCACTCCCTCTTATAACGAAGCCGTGGATTGGCAGAGAAGAGCTCGTCGAGCAGCTCCCATACAAGTGGTGCATGGCTGGACATCTGTTTGGTGATGTCCTCAATCTCGAATTCGCGAAGCCTGTCCTCGGTGATTCCTTGAGCAATATAATGGAGCCCGCTGTCGCGTCGAGTGAGGGATAGGATTTCAGATGCGTACGCGACTTTCATTGTTGCTTGGGCCCAAGCTGATACTTTCTGATGTGTCGAAGGGTGTGTGTGTAGTATGTCGAGCAAGTCTTCAACCTGGAGTAATGGGTTGTCGGTGGTACATGCCCCGGTATTCATCTTATTGTCTAAGGCCATAATAATGACATCGAGCAGCGTTGCGCCGTCGTCCGCAATGTGTGTAAGAATTAGGTGAAGTGTTTGTGGTTTGAGTGTCATGGGCAATGTCTTTAATGTTTTCGGGGAGCTAACTTATGTCTTATATAGTTTAAGCTACGAGGCTTCATCGTTGTCGTCGCACTGAACCGGTCTGCAGTGCTGTGACCCAGGGATGGGAGCTCGACCCACTGGATACTTTCTTCCAAATAGGGAAACGATCGATACCATGTCACAAGGAGGCTGTTTATTTCTGATTGCCCAAATGATTCCACGCGACTGATACGTAGTTTCCTAACACCTACTGTAGGGTTTGCTAGAGAAGACCGACATCCCCGAGTCCCTTTTTTGCCAGCCGCTCAACCGCGAGTTTTGGGCCACTTCTATTTGTTTGGATTAGGTTTGACGTAGCTTGTTCTGATGAGACATCACACGATCATACTTATAGAACATTGCGTGGCCAGTGGGATGAGCCCATTACGAGCGGTTCGAGCGAATGGTTCTAGGAGCCTGCTCCAACTCTTGATTGACGCGCTCCGTCTGGCTGTTGGACTGCGGGTGGTACGCCATGGAGGTGCTGAGCTTGATGCCGAGCAGGCAGTAAAGCTCCCACGTGAACTCCGTGACGAACTGAGGGCCACGGTCGGAGACGAAGGCGTCCGGGAGTCCATGCAGCTTCCACACGTGCTTGCGGTAGAGGTTTGCCGCGCCCATTGCCGTGCAAGTGGTGTGCGTCGGGATGAAGTGCGCACGCTTGCCCACGGAGTCCACCACAACCATGACCACGTCGTATCCGTGGGCCTCAGGGAGTTCAACGATGAAGTCCACAGACACAACGCTCCAGCGCCCCTCTGGAATGGGTAGCGGGTGCAACTTGCCCATTGGGAGCTGCCTCCGGACTTTTGTCCGTTGACAGAGGTCGCAGGTGCTGGTGTAAGAGCTGATATACCAAGACATCTGCGGCCATCAGTAGCTCCAGGAGACGAGCTCCAGAGTTTTCCAGCGACCAGGGTGTTCGGCAACACGGGAGTCATGGTGCTGTTCGACGATCCGGCGATGGAGTTCGGGGATGTTGGGGACATAGATGCGGCCCCTGAACATGAGGATCCCCTGGTCCTCCGACCACTCGGCACTCCGCACGGACCGGACTCCGGAGCAGGAGGACTTCAACGCGGCGGTGGCCTTGGCGACGACGTCCTCGTGCATGCCTTTGCGATTGCCCCTCCGGATGTCTCACAGGATCTTGTCTTCCTCGCCGGCAGCGATGAGACCCTGCAGAGCGCGGACGGTGAAGAACTCCGGCTTGAGCAACACGATATCCGCGTTGTCGGAGCTTCCGTCTTCATGGTCCGGGCGGCGCGAGAGCGCATCGGGCTTCTCCATACTACGTCCAGGACGGTGGTGAAGCACGAAGTCGAAATTGGCCAGGTACAGGGACCACCTTGCCTAATGCCGGTTGAGCTTCTTGGCGGTCAGAAAGTATTTGAGGTTCTTGTGGTCCGTGTGGATTTCGACCTTGTGCCGCACACCTTCAAGGAAATGCCACCACTCCTCGAGTGCGTGGATGATGGCGAGCATCTCCTTGTCGTGGATCTCGTAGTTCCGCTCAACGGCGTTCAGGCTCTTGGAGTAGAACGCGACCGGGTGCCATTTTCCGTCCTCCGGCGACTGTTGGGATAACACTGCGCCCGTAGCGAAGTCTGAGCTGTCGGCTTCGACTCGGAAGGGGCAGTCGTCGTCGGGGAAGATGAGGACGGATTGGGAGGTAATGGCACGTTTGAGGGCGTCGAACACGTCCTGTTGCGCGGACCCCCAGGTCCACACAACATCCTTAGCCGTGAGGTCGAAGAGCGGCCGAGCGTGGTGGGAGAAGTCACAGATGAACCACCGGTAGAAGTTGGTGAAGCCTAGGAACAACTGCACCTCCTTCTTGTTCTTCGGAGTAGGCCACTCCGCAACTCCGGCGACCTTCACCAGATCCATCGACACCGTTCCGTGCGAGATAATCAGCCCAAGATACTCGATCTCAGTCCGCTCAAACTCGCACTTCTCGGGCTTCAGGAACAGGCGGTGTTTGCGGAGGCGGTCCAAGACGATGCGGGTGATGCGCCGGTGTTCCTCGAGAGTCTTAGTGTAG
Organism: Lyophyllum shimeji; assembly: GCA_026008595.1. NCBI lineage: Eukaryota > Fungi > Basidiomycota > Agaricomycetes > Agaricales > Lyophyllaceae > Lyophyllum > Lyophyllum shimeji. The sequence continues at coordinate 1,136,304 of BRPK01000006.1, forward strand.
ATGAGGATGTCATCGAGGTACACACAAACGACTTTCTGCGCTATGAGATCGCAGAAAATGTCGTTCATCATCGTCTGGAAGGTGGCAGGGCTGTTCGTGAGTCCGAAGAACATGACCAACGGTTCAAAGAGTCCGCGGTTCGTCCGGAACGCGGCCTTCCACTCATCTCCCTCCTTGATGCGGATATTGTTGTAGCCTCACCGGACGTCCAACTTGGTGAAGTATCGCACACCGCAGAGGTTGTTGATGAGTTCGGAGATGAGGGGAAGGGGGTAACAGTTTTTTACCGTTATCGCGTTCAACGCTCGGTAATCCTGAACTAGGCGGAGTGAGCCGTCTTTCTTCTTGATGAAGAAGACTGGGGATGCCATGGGCGACTTCGAGGGACGGATGCGACCGGACTTGAGATTCTCCTCCAGGAAAGTGTCGAGCTTGGCCTGCTCATTGGGGGTGAGCAGATAGACCTTGCACGAGCTGGATGTGGAGCCGGGTTCGAGTTTGATGGCGTGATCCCATTGCTTGCGCTCCGGGAGTTTGTCGAACGCGGCCTTGGAGAATACGTCCTCGAAGTCGTGAAGGTGGTCGGGGACGGCGTCGCGGAAGGACTTTGGCGCGGAGTTACGCGCAAAGGCCTCCGCTAGGCGTTGAGACGTCGTCTGGCTCGCTCGGATCTCCTCAGCAGCCGGGTAACCAAAGAGAGTCGTCGCGAGCAGTCGATCACCTTCCTCCATGACATCGACACCGTCGGAGCCCAGGACAGAGTCCGGCTCCGGACTCACATCGGAGTCAGAGCCGTCCTCACAGTCTGGGTCCGGGTACAACTCCGGAATGTCGTCCAGTTCAGGTTCAGGGGTGGGGATACCGCTAGAGCGGCAAGTGCGCATCGCCATGTGGGTCTTGGCTCTGGCCTTGCGCTCTACCTTCACCTCCTCTTGGCACGTCTGGCAGCGGGCCGGGCAGCAGCTCATAGATACAGTGCCAGCAGCCCAGTCGATCTCCAGGTTGTGCTTCTTGAGCCAGGTGTACCCGAGGATCATGTCCTGCTCGCCAAGATCGGTGACCGCAAACACCACGCGCTCCGAGTGACCGTTGTACCGGAGGACTAGGTCGATGACCTCAGTGATGGCACCGGCGGCGTTGGCGGTGCCGTCTAGGTTGTTGACGGGGATGGGCCAAGAGAGAGTTCGGGTAGTGAGGCCGTGCTCACGCACGAAGTGGATGTGCAGGAAGAGTCCGGAAGCGCCGCTGTCCAGGAGAGCCTTCAGGCCTAGGATCTCCTGGGTATCGGTGGTTTCAACTTCCACCGTGAGGGAGAGGGAGTTACGACTGGGGGTAGTGGCTAGGATGAAGCGACGCGGCAGGCGTTTCTCCCAGCGCGGTAGGCCACGGCGGCATCGGACGGTGATGGTGGCTTCTGGCACATCGGAAGTGGGAAGTCCGAAGTCAGATTTGGTGACGGCGGAGGAGGGGGGTACGTCTTGGTTTTGAACAGGGTTCACACGCAGAGAGGGCAGCAACGGAAAGTGATTCTGCAGACTCTATAGACAGACATGCAAACTGATTCGAACTCGCCAGCGGAGGCGTACTGTTCACCCGTGGCGTGACTAAAAACCCTCCTCCGGACTTTCGGACTTCTCTTCTTCGGCAGTGGCAGGGACCTCGGCCGGCATCTCGACGGATGCGGCAGCGCGGACAGTGTCAAGGTCGGCAAGCAAGCCCATAACCCAGTCTTCGCGTTCATCTGTTATCATGGAACAGATGTCGAATTGGTCCGGGCAGTTGCGTGCGATGTGCCCGGGCTTCTTGCATCGACGACAGATGATGGGCGTTCCGGAGCGTTGGCAGGAAAGGTCAATGTCCATCAGAACGCCAGGGGGAATAGAGCGAGAGCCTGGTGCGGTGGGAGCGGCAGGGGCTGCTGCGACAGGTGCGGGGCGGAAAGGGGGAGCAAAGAGCGCGCGAAACGCCGGGACTCCGGGGTTCCGGGGAACCGGGGGCGGAGCCGGGGTCGCGCGCGTCTTGGTTGCCGCCGAGCGGAAGTCCTGGTTAGCACGATTGTTGTAATCCACCAGACGCACTGCGTCAATCCAATCTTGAACGCATTCGTCCAAGGGACGTCTGTCAATCATGCCAGCGACCTTGGCCTCAATCCTGCTATCGAGACCGTGGCAGAAGCGGAACACCAACTGCACGCCGTCCGGGAATTGGGCTTTCTCCACAAGGTCCATGAACTCGTTGATGTACTTGTCGACGGAGCAGGAACCTTGGTGTAGGCGGACGTCTCGAGGGTGGTGGCGGCCTTCCGTTTTTCGTCCCGGGGGCAGAACTCCGCAATGAACTGAGCGTGGAATTCCGCATACGACTGGAAACGGGGCACCCTGCCATCGGAAAGGGGATGGCGGAGCGCATGGGCGGCGAAACGAGCAGCGCGGCTGCCCTTCATGTAGGAGAGGGCCCAGTTGATGCGAGTCTGCTGGTCGGGGAATGCGTCGGGCGCAAGGGACAGCCGTCGAAGGAGTCAGAGGGCGCCGGACGCAAGCGATCTCCGGCATGCATAGGGAATTGCGCGGAAATGAGGGCCGTGAGGGCGGGAGACTGCGCATCGGCAGCGGGTTGGACCGTGGTGGGTGCGGGGTCGTGGGGCACGGAATTGACGACGTGCTGTTCTACAAATTGCCGGAGCTCGTTCAGGGAATTGAGGATTTGAGTTACTTGACCGGCTTGGTACTCCAGGCGCCCCTCAAGCCTTTGCCAGGCGTCCTGCTCCGGGTCCGTCGCAGGTACCTGAGAGGCTGCACCCACTTCAGGTTGCATACTGGGAGTTAGAGGTGGGGAAACGTCGGAGATGGCTGCAATGTCGATGCGCGGCAGTCGAAAGGCGGAGATCTCAGACGTTCCGGACCTCTGAAGAGACTTGTTCTGCTGTAAGGGCGACCCTTGAACGCTTGTGGGCTCACACGATCCAAAGTATTTTAAAGAATGTACTAAGTAGATAAGCTAAGTGGCGCACCTGGCAAGGGGAGATCCAAAGAGAACAAGTCTAAGGAGCCCTTGCCTGGTGCGCGCGCAGTATGTACGGTCGATCCGGTGGCTTGATGAACTGTATAGTATCTGTAAAAACTATATAGTTGAGAGCGACCACTGTAAGGGGACGTCCCTCTCCCTTCCTTTTCCCTTTATTTCTCTTTCCTTCGCTACGCTACTTTACTTACTTCTAGATGTACTCGACCCGGCGGACTTCCGGATCCCACCCGCTCATCCCGCCGGACCCCGCACTTCCCCCGCCGGCCTCCGTGCTTCCCCCGCCGGCCTCCGTGCTCATCCCGCCGGACTCCTCGTTTCCCCACCGTCGGATCCCGGATTCGCGGCTCATCGTTGCGCCACGAGTGCCGCACGTTACTATACAGTTTTTACAAGGTACTGTACAGTTTTACCAAGCCACCCAATCGTCGTACATACCGTGCGCGCACCAGGCAAGGGCTTCTTAGACTTGTTCTCTTTGGATCTCCCCTTGCCAGGTGCGCCACTTAGCTTATCTACTCGTACATACTTTAATATACTTTGGATCTCCCCTTGCCAGCTTCGTGTGAGTCCGCGAGCGTTCAAGGGTCGCCCTTACAACCACCCGTGGCGCAACGATTAGCCGCGATCCGGAATCCGAGGGAGATACGGAGTCCGGACGTCGGAGTCCGGGGTCCGGAGCAGAGGGAGTCCGGAGTGGAGGGAAAGCAGAGCGGCGGTCGAGTACATCTAGAAGTGAATAAGATAAGGAGAAAGAGAAGAGGAAACAGGAGGGAGAGGGACGTCCCCTTATATATAGGGCTAAATGCGCGATAAAGATCGACCTAGACAAGCCCAGGATGATGGTAGAGAGTCCGGAGAGAAGCTGAGAAAGCTAGACTTTGCTGTGCCAAGCAGATCTTCCACTACAGCCTCAGATGAGGCTGTAGTGGTGAGCCTCTTGATTTTGCTTCAATCACAAGTGAGTCAGATCCAGTTCTATAGCAGAAGATAGACCGACACAAGCGTAGTGACAGGGAAACAATGGTGAAAAGACTGGAGGGTGTGGGAAAAGTATGGAGAACTGATATACTCTGTGACCCCTCGGGGTCACACCCCTTACATGACAGGCCTCCTCAAGGTTCTGGTAGGGCGTAAAGAAGTTCTGTGAAAGCATAAGAACCAGATAGGTGTTTATCGCCTTTTGCCTGGTCTGTGGTGTGGCCATTATCGACAATAATCTAATCAATTATCAGTGTAGTAAGCGATGTGATTGTAACGCTCGTGCTGGGGTTACAATCAGACTCTGAAATTAACATCAGGTGATGAGTGTAAGGGCGACCCTTGAACGCTCACGGACTCACATGAAGCTGGCAAGGGGAGATTCAAAGTATATTAATGAAAGTACTAAGGGCCTGTTCGGCAACTTCGGGCTTGAAACCGTTTCCCGCCAAAATTCGTTCCCACCATTTGAAAACCCAATGATTTCGAAACCTGGCGGTTTGTAGATAGGGGTTGAGTGTTCGGCAGCACATGGATGATCTCAAAACCACAGTGGTTCCTTGTCACGCTGCCCTGACGCGACTTGAGACGCGCTCGACGCGATTCCACGTGCCCCTCACTTTTGTTGAATATATTCGCCATTTTCAAAACATTTTCAGCGAAGAGGATGGCCGGCAAGTAGCTCACGAAGCCAGGATAGGCCGGTAAGGGAGGAGGTGTGCTGGGGGCGAGCACATGAAGCTGGTGAGCATTGAAGCACAACTGTGGCTGCTGCTGCTGCTGCATGGAGCACAATAGCTCTCTGCTTCTCGATACGTCTTCTCTGCTCCTCTCGGTGTTGTTTCACACGTTGCTGTTGGCTGGACAGGGAGGATGTCCGTGGCATGGCGATTCAATATTCAACGGTGAGCCTCTAAATTCTCATTATCTAATACACGCCTCTGTGACAAGACGCGACCAAAAGCGTGGGAGAACGATCTTGGTCGACTGGTGGTATGGAAATCTTTTGATATCAAAACCGAACAGTCTCAAGCCCGAAGTTGCCGAACAGGCCCTAAGTAGATAAGCTAAGTGGCGCACCTGGCAAGGGGAGATCCAAAGAGAACAAGTCTGAGGAGCCCTTGCCTGGTACACGCACAGTATGTACGATCGATCTGGTGGCTTGATAAACTGTATAGTATCTGTAAAAACTATATAGCTGAGGGCGGCCACCTGCGGCACAACGATTAGCCGCGATCCAGAATCCGACACAGCCTGGGAAGTGGGATGTGGAGTCAGGTCCGAGTCCGGATGTCGGAGTCGGGAGTCTGGAGCGGGAGGAGTCTGGAGCTGGGGGAGCAAGGCGGAGCTTGATGGCGTTGAACGTGAGGTGGAGGCGGCTCATAGAGCGTGGTAGACGGAGCTTGTATCCGGCCGACCTGGCGCTCAACGGTGTAGGGCCCAAGATAGCAGTTGGAAGGACGCATGGTCTCGATATTCGACGCGTCCAGGTACATGCAGTCGCCGGGCTTGTACTCCGGAGCCGGGATACAGCACTGGTCGTAGTACCGGGCCATGTCGTCCTTTGCCTTGGCCAGAGCCGCCTTCACCTCCTCCTGCACCAGCTTCATGCGCTCGAAGAACTCGTTTGCCGTCTCGTTGGTAGAGTTCAGCGGCCAAGGTTCAAAGCCCATGCATGGGTTCCGCCCGGTATCCAGCATGAACGGCGTGTACTTGGTCGTGGAGTAGATGTGGTTGTTGTACTGGAACTCCGCTTCTGGGAGGAGGTCGTCCCAGTCGTCCTGCCGTTACTACGGCACAGCGCCAATGGAATTCTCTGTGGAATAGGTACACTACACATATGTGATTACTTGTTGTACGAGCGAGTATCATAACTCATTGCAATACAGCAGAGTGTTTGCATCTATGGCAGGGCTGCAAGGGGCTGCGTGGAGGGGACCGGTCGGAGTGGGTGCCAGGTCGTTCATCGTCTCCGGCTTTGCGTTTGTCGAGACCTTGCGCGAAGCCGCAGTGCAGGACGCGAGAACTCGGGGGCTCTGGGGAACGACATAGCCGACACATGGGGCATGGCAGCATCGACGAGTGTCGGAAGGGTGGCTCGGTGGTGTACAACGAGGTCATCGTGTCGTTGGTGTTTGTTGTGGTCGGGCTTGTGCTTGAGGAGAGATGAGGCCTAGCGGCAGGATCGTGATACACCCACCCCGACTTGAGAGTCCCGGATGGCCCGGGAACCACGCATTGGCCATATTCTCATCCCTCGCATCCTCCCCCTCCCCCTCCCACTCGCCCTCCTTCCTCTGCTCCTCCTCTTCATCATCTTCCACGCACGCCGTGGAGCTCTCGCAAGCGGACGTACAGCGGCGCGTCATGACCATGAGCGAGGCCTCGGTGAAGCAGGTTGTCGTGCGCCCCTCGGCATCGAGCATGCCAAACCCGCCCGGGCGGTAGTGGCTCTTGCGCCTGCACTAGTGGTACACTGATAGTTCATTTGCTTAACTGAGTTCTATCGCAAGCATTTGTGGCCAGCCTGTTTTTTTGATCGAGTGTGACACCTTTGATGCCAATCATCGCAGATGCCTTCATGGCAGTGGAGCGGCAGGCATGAACACTCCAAAGGACCCCAAGGACCTACAGTGTGAAATGGGTGAATGCCAAGCGCCGGCTTGGGGGCAATACTCGACGTTTCATCTTCCGAATATCCTATGACGCTGCTGAACTGCGCTTTCAGAGACTTCCTCTCTTTGTTGGCTACTACTACCATCTCCCTGTCCTACCCATTGCTGTCTATAATAAATTTGAAGAAGTGTGCACTACCATCCGCCCGTCCTACGCGTTGCCCGTCTACCACAAATTTGAAGAAGTGAGAGTTTGAGAAGGCACGGAACATGACAGGTAACACAATCACATGAGGAGCTGCAAAAGCCAAGCACTGAAGCACTGATCATTGAATAACGGCTACATGTCCAAGCCGTATCATGAGAGGTTGAATATCTCGGTGAGCTTTTCATGATGTCGTTTATACTACGACTTAATTCTGATCGTCTTTAGTGTCTAACTACAGGCGTACACGTTTGGCAGCACTGCACTATCTTGTTCTTTGTCAAGGTTGTGGTGGGTATGGCTATCTCAGTGAGCTCGCAAATGATATCTCTTATACAACGGCTTAATTCTAAATTTCTAATCGCTTTGAGTGTCTCAGGCGCGACCGTGCTACCCCATTCTTGTGTATCATGAGGGTATTTTATTTTCCAGACTTGAGCACTCTTCCGGCTCAATAGGGCGCAATTAAGATCATTTCCAATGATGATAAACATTCAGCTGTAGATCCTTCCAGTCGAACAAACGTGAGGAACGATCACCATATGTACAGCTCTCTTTTTTTCTGACTCTTTCGTTTGTCGGACCCACTCAACGTGCCCATGGACTTCACGTCGGAACCCAGTCTGGGTGTCTGTCCACAATGCCTCAAAAGCCTCTCCCCTGGTGAACGGCTCGTCTATCGTGAGCACATCCAAAAGGACAAACCAGGACGCCACATCTGCCCTCGCTGTGTTGAACACTATGAGAAAAAAACTGCACAACGACGAACCACTGGTATGCCCTTTCTTAATCCGAGACATTGTGGCTGACACTTCGGGCAACAGCCGCGTCATCAACGTCCACGGCCCCACGTCCGACCGCTATCGTCCAAAATCCTGCTCAAAAACTAGCAATCCACAAACACGTTGCTCAAGCACAGCGCAGCCGTATGTTCCTCGTCGTTTTATGGCAATGAAGCTTATCGTAGTTTTTCCAGAGGCCGCCTCTCAGCGCGTTTTGGAAGTTTACGGCCGATGGCGTCTGCAGTCTCAAATTTCGCAGTACCCAAAACTCCGCTGTCATTGAAGAGGCCCAACATTATACCGTTTGATACAAAGCTTTGGAAAATACCCATCTTGGAAGATCCTCCTGCCACGCCTGGATATCAGGAGGTGCACAAACACTATGAGACGATGCACAGCTATTTTCGGAACCTGGCAACTTGCAACGGCACCAAACCAGACCGTACCGTTCTGAAAGCGCAAATGTACACCCACCCCTTGGGCCGCAAAAATCCCATAGTGGTTGGAGTACGTTCTTCTCATCATTTCTCGATATAAATGTGCTCATAGTTATCTAGAATGTCCTAGAAACCATTCCTGACATACCCACGTGTCTGAGCAATATGCTCTTGAAGTCTGCTGTCTTCTACACGCTTTTACCAGCCTACTATAAATGGAGCCGCGGCTATCCTCTATCCATTGACAAGTGTGAGATTCGCACTCCCCGCTGGGTTGAGATTGCTTTTGGGCCTGGTGTTGTTTCGTCATGCGGTTCCATGTCTGTGGGTAGCCAGTCATCGATGGCGTGAAAGAGAATGCTGGATTGGGAGAAAGACAATATCGCCGGGCCGATACCTGACTCCTCTCAGCTTCAGGACCATGAAAGATGATCAAGGGACTTACGCCAGGCTGAGATTGAGATCTGGCAATCTCAAAGTCCCTCCAGTGAATGAACTGCTGCAAGTGATTGCGCACAACGCAGCATCCTGGCAATCAATGTGGCATCCGACCTGTAACTTCCACACCATGGCCAAACCCATGAACACCGATGCTCTCTCTGTCAGGTACCGACCTTTTACGCTTCGTGGCTTGCAACTCATGAAATTCCTGCGGGGCAAACCTTTCCAGTAGGATGTCGATGTACTTTGCTTGAGAATTGAGGTTGGCCAAATATTCCACGGCCTGAACATGCCGGCGCAAGGTTGTGGTTACGCAGGCTCCGGTCCCCAAGAGATGTGCCGATGGAAGGGGTGCCAAATGCTGCAATGTCATTAACATTTGCCCCCCCAAAGCTGTAAAGCTCTTACCTTGTGTCCTTGCTCAAACCATCTCTCCACGTCATGCCGTACTCCTGGCCTGTTCCGAGGTGTGGCATTTCCCTTGTTGTCCTGGCTGCCTTCTATAATAGTCCATGAAAGGATACTTGAAGCTGGCCTCGTGTCTGTGGTCCCGCACGTCGTCGGGCCTTTTGAGCGGCAGGTAGCCGGAGGCCAACGCACGTTGGGTTTCCTGCCAGGCATAAGAATGTTCGTCTTCCTGCGTGTTCATAGTCAGAACGTGCTGATCTACTATCATTGAGCAACCGCTCTCACCATAAATCCATCAATTATGTCCTCGCTCCCATTGTCGGTCGTTCGGCAGTGCTGGCTGGCGAAAAGTACCAGTAGCTCACCGTTGGCGATCCCACCAGGCGGCCGGATGTTACCTGTGGTGCCCCATTCTGCTTGCGCATGGCACCAGCACCTGTCCGTTTGGCAATTTCTTTTGCAGAGGCACCATGGTTCTGCTGCATGAGCTCTACAATGGTGACATCGCAATAGACCTCTGAAATGAACCATGGGTATCAATGGACAATGGAGTTTCAAATTATATCTGTCACTCACCTCGCCCCTTGAGGTATTGAAACAAACGCTCGGCACGAGCCTTGAACCAATCGGTCTGATGGCTTCTAAGAGTGTACGGGTCCTGCTGGAGCTTTGCTGACGGCTGCGTCTGCCACCTCGTAGGCGTCGATAACACTGCACTGTTCCATCGTTCAGGAGCCCCGGAATGCGCGCCTCCCTGGCAGTTCGCGTCGGATATTGGCCGCTCCGAGTGTTGTGCGGCCATTCGTTGTCATTCTGTCACGAACTGTTAGATACATCCAGACGAGTTAGGTTGTACTTGCAGGCAGTCGCACACCAGCATGTTGCAATGTTGTGTTGTGGCGTTCCGATGGTTGTGGGCGTGTGTGGGTGCACGCGCCTTGCACACGTCAACATGCCACGTGCCGCCTGTGTACTCAAATGGGCGTCCGAGCGTGGTTTGTTCTTTGCGCGGATGATGTGCGACTCGCTGCTTCGTCGCCACTTTCTTTCTTTATGGGTTGACGTGCGACTCCCTGCCCCATCTCTTTTTACTTTTTGGTTCTTTGTTGATTGCGTGGCCCTTTGCGAGTGTGGCGCTTACCCATCCGTTAGGTGAGTTCTGGGCATGCTGAAATAAATATTCGCGTTATCTAGGACACATTACCTCCTGCTCCCATAAGCAAGACCTCTGTCCTCCAGTCCTCAAAATACGGGTCCTCGTTTCGTGTCAATGCGGACATTTCATCCCGGGTACAAAACTAGGTCAGAAGTTGGATTCGGATGACGAAGAACAGTCACAGTCTCCCTCCTCAACAACTACTCCCACCTCCTCCCCACGACAGGCTGCACCCTTCCCCACGACAGGCTGCACCCTCCCCACCCTCCACCCTGCCCTGCCTCCCTCCGCACACTGTGTTCCCCCCCTCAACCTTGTGCACTGATACACCTAGCACCCGTCCACCCGCCGCCTCCACCGCTCGACTCCGTCTCCCACGTGTCCCTCATAGGCGTCGGCAACGTCGCGCTCGACGTTGGGCACATCCTCCTCACACCCGTCGACGCCCTCGCGCGGTACGACATCCGCCTCAGGGAGATGATGGCCCTCTCCGATGCCACCATCCGCGCCCCTCCCGCAGGACCTCCTCCAGCACGACACTGCTGAAATGGGGTGCTAAAACACTTCAAAATACGATAGAGCTTCAAATTCTGGCCATTCTTTGCTCTTTTTCGACGTACAAACAAGTACAAACAAAACGCGATTTAGTGGACACTGTTTTTCACGCCTCGACGCGTTTTTGGATACCTATGACCTTGTAGTATAGAATTCCTTACTTGTCTGGAGAACGGACACAAGAACGGTTGAATACAACGCCTTTTTACAAGTCTATTATCAAACTTGTGTGCTCACTCAGTTACTGCACTCTGTTGGGACTTGAATCTGATCAGTATACACTGATAGTTCATTTGCTTAACTGAGTTCAACAGGTTATGGGCCCCGGCCTTTAATAACTTGGCAAGTGCTGTTTGATTGCTGCGTATTCTGTGGGCTCTGTTCCTTTTTGGAACTTGTGGACTTTAACTGTTGCTATTGCAACTTTGGAGAGCTTCTTTTGAAGCATATTTGAAACAACTTGGGACTATTAGAATTTGGAAACAGACAGGATGTCTGACTCATTGCCAAAGATCAAGCCATTGGGAAAAGCCAACTTTGGCAGAGTGGCAAGGCGAGACAAGGGCATGGCTGATGAAACAGAGGATGTGGGGCATTGTCTCTGGAAGGGAAAAGAGGCCGGACTCAAGCAAACTAGAAGAGGTGGAGAAGTGGGAGAGCAAAGCTGAGCAGGCGGCCGGTGACATCTTTCTCCTGGTAGAGGCAAAGCCAGCGAGTACACTTCCGTGGTTATGAAACCAACCCTGTGGAGATGTGGGCACGATTGGAGAGGCATTTTATGGCCAAAAGCCTGGAGCTCGTTCAATGCCTACGATGAATTGTTCTCAATTCAAAAGGCAGAAGACGAATCACTGGTGGATCTGGGAACTCGCGTGGAGAATGCAATGGCCCAAATCAAGAACCTTCGGCCCCAAGGATATGACGCTAGAGGACCTTGACAAGGAGTTGGAAGCGATGGCACTCATCCGAGCTTTGCCTGACAAGTACGCTCACCTGTCAACGTCCTTGATGCTGTTGGACAAGCTGGATGCGGAGGTTGTGCTGGGGGCATTTAGAAGCGAGGATCTCCACCAGAAGAGGGCAGAGTCAGCCAATTTTGCCAAAACACGCCCAGGGGAAAGAGGAAGGGGAGGTGGATTTAGACCACGGTGGGACATGAGTGATGTCATATGCTATAGATGCAATGGCAAAGGGCATATAGGGAGACACTGTCCTCAGTCCAAGGACAAGGCTGGTACAGGGGGAGTCAAGAAAGCGGAAGAGAAGGCAAGGCTGGTACAGGGGGAGTCAAGAAAGCGGAAGAGAAGGCAGGGGAAGTCACAGAATTTGCTGGCCAGGCAAGTGCTGTTTCTTCAGAGGAAGCTCTTGCTACATCTACTAATGATTATGATTGGAATGCAGACACAGGCGCCACTTCTTCTATGAACACCACACAAAAATTGGATTAGGAATTATACCCCATACAGAATTCCTGTCAAACTTGCAGATGATCGGATTATTTATTCTGAAGGTGTTGGCTCTGTAGTCTTTCGTCCCTTAATCAATGGAAAGCAAAGTAGAGATGTAGAGTTCACAAGAGTGCTACATGTTCCCTTACTTCGTTCTAATCTTCTGGCTGTACTATACTTGACTTGGCACAAAGAGATTGATGTTTTGATTTCTAAACGCACCATGGAATTCATGCGGAAAGACCAAGTTTTGTTTACTGCTACCATTAATACAATTGTGGATACTTGGATGGTACTACTATTGATGCGTTTGAGAATGTTCACATTGCTTCAACTCTCCCTCTCAATGAAGCTTTATGGCATCGGCGGCTTGGACACCACAAACTATGATGGGATAAAGCAGATGGTCAAGGAAAACTTAGTTGATGGTTTGACTATGAACAGCAATGCAAAGCATGATCCTATCTGTGAGCCTTGCTTGGCAGGAAAGCAGCATGCCAACCCCTTCCCATCTTCGGATAGACAGTCTACTAGGTTACTGGAATTGATTCATTCTGATGTCAAATACGTTGGTGTTACCTCACATGGTGGCTACAAATACTGGATCACATTTATTACGGACAAGGGACGCTTTAAAACAGTAGTACCTATGAAACGGAAAAGTGATGCTTTGAAGCCTTTAACAGTATAAAGCCTGGGCAGAAAACCAGACTGGTGAAAAGATTGGTGCTCTGCAATGTGATGGTGGTGGAGAATACATTAGTAATGAATTCAAGGCCTTGTTAAAGACTTCTGGGATTGAACTACGTGTCACTACGAGAAATCGGTCCACAGCAAAATGGGGTGGCAGAGCGTGCTAATAGGACTTTGGGGAATGCTATTGTGACAATGCTTGCTGAGTCTGGTCTGTCCAAGCGGTTTTGGTGCGAGGCTATGGCAGCTTATGTTCATGTATGGAACAGAGTTTCTACATCAGCCTTCCCAATACAACACCCTATGAGGAGTGGTACAAGAGGAAACCCAATGTTGGTCATTTACGGGTTTGGGGGTGTGTTGCATACGTCCATGTCCAGAAGGACAAGCGGGGGCACTTGGGTTCACACATGGTGAAGTGTGTATTCATTGGGTATCCAGATGGAGTCAAGGGCTGGAAATTCTATAATCCAGAGACACGCAAAGTCATTGTCAGTGAACGTGCTGACTTTGATGAGCGCTATAACCTTTGGTGGTGTTCTCCTCAATGGACCTGATGGAAATGCACAAGAAGAGGGCAATACCTATGAACCTGGGAGTCTCTTTGGATCAAACAGAGATGATGAGGACAAGGACGATGCACCACCTGCTGTCGAGGAGAATCCACAGCCTCAACCTGCTGTAGAGGAGGATCCACAGCCTGTTCCTGGAGATGGAAATGGAGATTTGGAGCAACCAGAACAGCCAGAGGAGGAGATAAACCCACCGGAGCCAAAAGTCGAGGAACCACATGCAGAAAACGAACTCAACTTGGGTAACGACCGACAAAGTGCCACTCCTATTTTACCCAGTGACCATGAGATGGACGACAGACCAATTGCTGTTCGACGACCCAAACGTAATGCTAAACCTCCTGGAGAGTGGTGGAAAGTTAAGCAGCCAACACCCGACTCAGAAGATGAAGGGCAGGAGGAGGAGGCAAATATAGCAGGAGGGTGGAGCCGACGACATGGGCAGAGGCAATGAGGAGTCCAGATGCAGAGCAGTGGAAGCAGGCTTGTTTGGAGGAGATGAAAGCACATGCGGAAAATGGCACATGGACCCTCACGGAATTACCACCTGGGGAAAAGGCAATTGGATCTAAATGGGTTTTCAGGGTAAAGAGGAATGCTGATGGATCGATAGATCGATTCAAAGCACGCCTTGTTGCAAAGGGATACAATCAACGGCCGGGCTTCGATTATGATGAAACCTTTGCTCACACTATGCGCTATGCGAGTCTGCGTGTTGTGTTGGCATTGGCAGCCATCGATGACCTTCATCTACGCTCTGTGGATATCTCCTATGCTTTTCTAAATGGTGATGTTGACTGTACTGTGTACATGTCTCAACCAGAAGGATTCAGGCAAGGAAAGTTGGTCTGTAAGCTGAACAAGTCAATCTATAGATTGAAGCAGTCACCTCGTTTGTGGAGTGAGAAGCTTGCAGAAGTCATGCAGCTTTTGGGATTCAAGAAGACGTACTCTGATCCATCACTCTACATCTATGACAGAGATGGCATCAAAGTCATAGTACCAGTGTTTGTGGATGACATCACTTTGGCCTCCAAGTGCATTGAGGCCTTGGACAAGTTTGTTGGTGAATTGGGCACTCACTTCAAACTGAGAGATTTGGGACCTACTAGCTATTTGCTTGGCATCAGGATTGAACGAGAGACTGCTCAAAGAAGGATTTATCTGTCTCAGACACAGTACATTGTGAACAAGTTGGAGGAATTTGGTATGACAGATTGTAAACCTGTCGGGACTCCTATGTTGCCTGGTCTCAAACTCTCATCTTCTCAGTCTCCCCAGACTGTAGAGGAAAAGGCAGTGATGGAAAACATCCCTTACATGAATGCTGTTGGCTCTCTCCTGTATCTGGCAACCATAACCCGACCAGATATTGCCTATGCAGCCAGTGTCTTGGCACGGTTTAATGCAAATCCAGGAATGGCACACTGGAAGGCAGTGAAACACGTATTTCGCTATCTGAAGGGGACGATTGGTCTCAAACTCATGTATGGCCCTAATCCTGAACAGGATGACTTGTTTGTCACGTTCAGTGATGCTGATCTTGGAGGAAATCCGGATAATGGACGGTCTACGACGGGATATATGACAAGGATTGGACTGGGGGTTGTGGATTGGATGAGCAAGCTACAGCCTGTTGTCACACTATCGACGACAGAGTCTGAACTTGTGGCAGGGGTTACGGCAGGCAGAGGGATGGCATGGATCCGCAATCTGGTTGACGAAATTGGCTACGCTGCACCTACACCAAGCAAGCTGTTCACAGACAATATGTCAGCTATGCAGGTATCTAAAAATCCGGAGCATCATGGGCGGATGAAGCACTTGGACTTGTGCTGGTATTGGTTGAGGGAGCAGGTTGGGAAGAAGAAGATTGCGCCATTGCATCTCCCGACGGAGGAAATGCCAGCCGACTTGTTGACAAAAGCCTTGCCAAAACCCAAGGTGGAGAAGTTCCGAAGGATGATGGGATTGGTGGAATATGGAAATGTTTGATCAGGGGGTTGTGCAGTTGTGATCAACCATTTGGACATCATGGACCAGCTTGTGTACAGAAGTGTTTTATCAGGGGGTTGTGTTGAAATGGGGTGCTAAAACACTTCAAAATACGATAGAGCTTCAAATTCTGGCCATTCTTTGCTCTTTTTCGACGTACAAACAAGTACAAACAAAAACGCGATTTAGTGGACACTGTTTTTCACGCCTCGACGCGTTTTTGGATACCTATGACCTTGTAGTATAGAATTCCTTACTTGTCTGGAGAACGGACACAAGAACGGTTGAATACAACGCCTTTTACAAGTCTATTATCAAACTTGTGTGCTCACTCAGTTACTGCACTCTGTTGGGACTTGAATCTGATCAGTATACACTGATAGTTCATTTGCTTAACTGAGTTCAACAGACACTGCGGCCCAACCGCTCACGTGCCAGCAGTCCCGCATCCTCCAGCTCCTCCAAAAGGGCTCCAATAATCCGTATGGGAGCACACACAAGACCGGGTCCCTCGACTTTTACCACTCCCCGACACAGCTCGTCGTGCCCTCGTCCTCGTGCACACAACCCTCGATCCGACGCGCCAGCGCCCCACCGACCTCGTCGTCACCTTTAACGACCCCGCCCTCCGCCACCTCCGCACCACTCCCACAGGTCCTCGCGTCCCCCACCTCATCCCTCGCAGACCACCCGACCCCGCTCCACAACGTCTGCGCCTCCGGCTGGGCCGCGACGGGCACCAAGGGCGTCCTCGCCGCCACCATAATCAACGCCTATGCCGTCGCAGACACCATCCTCTCTGACTGGCTCGAGCCCACAAAGCACACACCGGTACACACCCACAGCTCATCCAAGAACAGAATTGCAAGTGCAGGCGCAAGAGCCACTACCGCCCGGGCGGGTTTGGCATGCTCGATGCCGAGGGGCGCACGACAACCTGCTTCACCGAGGCCTCGCTCATGGTCATGACGCGCCCGCTGTACGTCCGCTTGCGAGAGCTCCACGGCGTGCGTGGAAGATGATGAAGAGGAGGAGCAGAGGAAGGAGGGCGAGTGGGAGGGGGAGGGGGAGGATGCGAGGGATGAGAATATGGCCAATGCGTGGTTCCCGGGCCATCCGGGACTCTCAAGTCGGGGTGGGTGTATCACGATCCTGCCGCTAGGCCTCATCTCTCCTCAAGCACAAGCCCGACCACAACAAACACCAACGACACGATGACCTCGTTGTACACCACCGAGCCACCCTTCCGACACTCGTCGATGCTGCCATGCCCCATGTGTCGGCTATGTCGTTCCCCAGAGCCCCCGAGTTCTCGCGTCCTCCATTGCGGCTTCGCGCAAGGTCGAGACAAACGCAAAGCCGGAGACGATGAACGACCTGGCACCCACTCCGACCGGTCCCCTCCACGCAGCCCCTTGCAGCCCTGCCATAGATGCAAACACTCTGCTGTATTGCAATGGGTTATGATACTCGCTCGTACAACAAGTAATCACATATGTGTAGTGTACCTATTCCACAGAGAATTCCATTGGCGCTGTGCCGTAGTAACGGCAGGACGACTGGGACGACCTCCTCCCAGAAGCGGAGTTCCAGTACAACAACCACATCTACTCCACGACCAAGTACACGCCGTTCATGCTGGATACCGGGCGGAACCCATGCATGGGCTTTGAACCTTGGCCGCTGAACTCTACCAACGAGACGGCAAACGAGTTCTTCGAGCGCATGAAGCTGGTGCAGGAGGAGGCGAAGGCGGCTCTGGCCAAGGCAAAGGACGACATGGCCCGGTACTACGACCAGTGCTGTATCCCGGCTCCGGAGTACAAGCCCGGCGACTGCGTGTACCTGGACGCGTCGAATATCGAGACCATGCGTCCTTCCAACTGCTATCTTGGGCCCTACACCGTTGAGCGCCAGGTCGGCCGGATACAAGCTCCGTCTACCACGCTCTATGAGCCGCCTCCACCTCACGTTCAACGCCATCAAGCTCCGCCTTGCTCCCCCAGCTCCAGACTCCTCCCGCTCCAGACTCCCGACTCCGACATCCGGACTCGGACCTGACTCCACATCCCACTTCCCAGGCTGTGTCGGATTCTGGATCGCGGCTAATCGTTGTGCCGCAGGTGGCCGCCCTCAGCTATATAGTTTTTACAGATACTATACAGTTTATCAAGCCACCAGATCGATCGTACATACTGTGCGTGTACCAGGCAAGGGCTCCTCAGACTTGTTCTCTTTGGATCTCCCCTTGCCAGGTGCGCCACTTAGCTTATCTACTTAGGGCCTGTTCGGCAACTTCGGGCTTGAGACTGTTCGGTTTTGATATCAAAAGATTTCCATACCACCAGTCGACCAAGATCGTTCTCCCACGCTTTTGGTCGCGTCTTGTCACAGAGGCGTGTATTAGATAATGAGAATTTAGAGGCTCGCCGTTGAATATTGAATCGCCATGCCACGGACATCCTCCCTGTCCAGCCAACAGCAACGTGTGAAACAACACCGAGAGGAGCAGAGAAGACGTATCGAGAAGCAGAGAGCTATTGTGCTCCATGCAGCAGCAGCAGCAGCCACAGTTGTGCTTCAATGCTCACCAGCTTCATGTGCTCGCCCCCAGCACACCTCCTCCCTTACCGGCCTATCCTGGCTTCGTGAGCTACTTGCCGGCCATCCTCTTCGCTGAAAATGTTTTGAAAATGGCGAATATATTCAACAAAAGTGAGGGGCACGTGGAATCGCGTCGAGCGCGTCTCAAGTCGCGTCAGGGCAGCGTGACAAGGAACCACTGTGGTTTTGAGATCATCCATGTGCTGCCGAACACTCAACCCCTATCTACAAACCGCCAGGTTTCGAAATCATTGGGTTTTCAAATGGTGGGAACGAATTTTGGCGGGAAACGGTTTCAAGCCCGAAGTTGCCGAACAGGCCCTTAGTACTTTCATTAATATACTTTGAATCTCCCCTTGCCAGCTTCATGTGAGTCCGTGAGCGTTCAAGGGTCGCCCTTACACTCATCACCTGATGTTAATTTCAGAGTCTGATTGTAACCCCAGCACGAGCGTTACAATCACATCGCTTACTACACTGATAATTGATTAGATTATTGTCGATAATGGCCACACCACAGACCAGGCAAAAGGCGATAAACACCTATCTGGTTCTTATGCTTTCACAGAACTTCTTTACGCCCTACCAGAACCTTGAGGAGGCCTGTCATGTAAGGAGTGTGACCCCGAGGGGTCACAGAGTATATCAGTTCTCCATACTTTTCCCACACCCTCCAGTCTTTTCACCATTGTTTCCCTGTCACTACGCTTGTGTCGGTCTATCTTCTGCTATAGAACTGGATCTGACTCACTTGTGATTGAAGCAAAATCAAGAGGCTCACCACTACAGCCTCATCTGAGGCTGTAGTGGAAGATCTGCTTGGCACAGCAAAGTCTAGCTTTCTCAGCTTCTCTCCGGACTCTCTACCATCATCCTGGGCTTGTCTAGGTCGATCTTTATCGCGCATTTAGCCCTATATATAAGGGGACGTCCCTCTCCCTCCTGTTTCCTCTTCTCTTTCTCCTTATCTTATTCACTTCTAGATGTACTCGACCGCCGCTCTGCTTTCCCTCCACTCCGGACTCCCTCTGCTCCGGACCCCGGACTCCGACGTCCGGACTCCGTATCTCCCTCGGATTCCGGATCGCGGCTAATCGTTGCGCCACGGGTGGTTGTAAGGGCGACCCTTGAACGCTCGCGGACTCACACGAAGCTGGCAAGGGGAGATCCAAAGTATATTAAAGTATGTACGAGTAGATAAGCTAAGTGGCGCACCTGGCAAGGGGAGATCCAAAGAGAACAAGTCTAAGAAGCCCTTGCCTGGTGCGCGCACGGTATGTACGACGATTGGGTGGCTTGGTAAAACTGTACAGTACCTTGTAAAAACTGTATAGTAACGTGCGGCACTCGTGGCGCAACGATGAGCCGCGAATCCGGGATCCGACGGTGGGGAAACGAGGAGTCCGGCGGGATGAGCACGGAGGCCGGCGGGGGAAGCACGGAGGCCGGCGGGGGAAGTGCGGGGTCCGGCGGGATGAGCGGGTGGGATCCGGAAGTCCGCCGGGTCGAGTACATCTAGAAGTAAGTAAAGTAGCGTAGCGAAGGAAAGAGAAATAAAGGGAAAAGGAAGGGAGAGGGACGTCCCCTTACAGTGGTCGCTCTCAACTATATAGTTTTTACAGATACTATACAGTTCATCAAGCCACCGGATCGACCGTACATACTGCGCGCGCACCAGGCAAGGGCTCCTTAGACTTGTTCTCTTTGGATCTCCCCTTGCCAGGTGCGCCACTTAGCTTATCTACTTAGTACATTCTTTAAAATACTTTGGATCGTGTGAGCCCACAAGCGTTCAAGGGTCGCCCTTACAGCAGAACAAGTCTCTTCAGAGGTCCGGAACGTCTGAGATCTCCGCCTTTCGACTGCCGCGCATCGACATCGCAGCCATCTCCGACGTTTCCCCACCTCTAACTCCCAGTATGCAACCTGAAGTGGGTGCAGCCTCTCAGGTACCTGCGACGGACCCGGAGCAGGACGCCTGGCAAAGGCTTGAGGGGCGCCTGGAGTACCAAGCCGGTCAAGTAACTCAAATCCTCAATTCCCTGAACGAGCTCCGGCAATTTGTAGAACAGCACGTCGTCAATTCCGTGCCCCACGACCCCGCACCCACCACGGTCCAACCCGCTGCCGATGCGCAGTCTCCCGCCCTCACGGCCCTCATTTCCGCGCAATTCCCTATGCATGCCGGAGATCGCTTGCGTCCGGCGCCCTCTGACTCCTTCGACGGCTGTCCCTTGCGCCCGACGCATTCCCCGACCAGCAGACTCGCATCAACTGGGCCCTCTCCTACATGAAGGGCAGCCGCGCTGCTCGTTTCGCCACCCATGCGCTCCGCCATCCCCTTTCCGATGGCAGGGTGCCCCGTTTCCAGTCGTATGCGGAATTCCACGCTCAGTTCATTGCGGAGTTCTGCCCCCGGGACGAAAAACGGAAGGCCGCCACCACCCTCGAGACGTCCGCCTACACCAAGGTTCCTGCTCCGTCGACAAGTACATCAACGAGTTCATGGACCTTGTGGAGAAAGCCCAATTCCCGGACGGCGTGCAGTTGGTGTTCCGCTTCTGCCACGGTCTCGATAGCAGGATTGAGGCCAAGGTCGCCGGCATGATTGACAGACGTCCCTTGGACGAATGCGTTCAAGATTGGATTGACGCAGCGCGTCTGGTGGATTACAACAATCGTGCTAACCAGGACTTCCGCTCGGCGGCAACCAAGACGCGCACGACCCCGGCTCCGCCCCCGGTTCCCCGGAACCCCGGAGTCCCGGCGTTTCGCGCGCTCTTTGCTCCCCCTTTCCGCCCCGCACCTGTCGCAGCAGCCCCTGCCGCTCCCACCGCACCAGGCTCTCGCTCTATTCCCCCTGGCGTTCTGATGGACATTGACCTTTCCCGCCAACGCTCTGGAACGCCCATCATCTGTCGTCGATGCAAGAAGCCCGGGCACATCGCACGCAACTGCCCGGACCAATTCGACATCTGTTCCATGATAACAGATGAACGCGAAGACTGGGTTATGGGCTTGCTTGCCGACCTTGACACTGTCCGCGCTGCCGCATCCGTCGAGATGCCGGCCGAGGTCCCTGCCACTGCCGAAGAAGAGAAGTCCGAAAGTCCGGAGGAGGGTTTTTAGTCACGCCACGGGTGAACAGTACGCCTCCGCTGGCGAGTTCGAATCAGTTTGCATGTCTGTCTATAGAGTCTGCAGAATCACTTT
Organism: Lyophyllum shimeji; assembly: GCA_026008595.1. Lineage (NCBI taxonomy): Eukaryota > Fungi > Basidiomycota > Agaricomycetes > Agaricales > Lyophyllaceae > Lyophyllum > Lyophyllum shimeji. The sequence continues at coordinate 1,157,430 of BRPK01000006.1, forward strand.
CCGTTGCTGCCCTCTCTGCGTGTGAACCCTGTTCAAAACCAAGACGTACCCCCCTCCTCCGCCGTCACCAAATCCGACTTCGGACTTCCCACCTCCGATGTGCCAGAAGCCACCATCACCGTCCGATGCCGCCGTGGCCTACCGCGCTGGGAGAAACGCCTGCCGCGTCGCTTCATCCTAGCCACTACCCCTAGTCGTAACTCCCTCTCCCTCACGGTGGAAGTTGAAACCACCGATACCCAGGAGATCCTAGGCCTGAAGGCTCTCCTGGACAGCGGCGCTTCCGGACTCTTCCTGCACATCCACTTCGTGCGTGAGCACGGCCTCACTACCCGAACTCTCTCTTGGCCCATCCCCGTCAACAACCTAGACGGCACCGCCAACGCCGCCGGTGCCATCACTGAGGTCATCGACCTAGTCCTCCGGTACAACGGTCACTCGGAGCGCGTGGTGTTTGCGGTCACCGATCTTGGCGAGCAGGACATGATCCTCGGGTACACCTGGCTCAAGAAGCACAACCTGGAGATCGACTGGGCTGCTGGCACTGTATCTATGAGCTGCTGCCCGGCCCGCTGCCAGACGTGCCAAGAGGAGGTGAAGGTAGAGCGCAAGGCCAGAGCCAAGACCCACATGGCGATGCGCACTTGCCGCTCTAGCGGTATCCCCACCCCTGAATCTGAACTGGACGACATTCCGGAGTTGTACCCGGACCCAGACTGTGAGGACGGCTCTGACTCCGATGTGAGTCCGGAGCCGGACTCTGTCCTAGGCTCCGACGGTGTCGATGTCATGGAGGAAGGTGATCGACTGCTCGTGACGACTCTCTTTGGTTACCCGGCTGCTGAGGAGATCCGAGCGAGCCAGACGACGTCTCAACGCCTAGCGGAGGCCTTTGCGCGTAACTCCGCGCCAAAGTCCTTCTGCGACGCCGTCCCCGACCACCTTCACGACTTCGAGGACGTATTCTCCAAGGCCGCGTTCGACAAACTCCCGGAGCGCAAGCAATGGGATCACGCCATCAAACTCGAACCCGGCTCCACATCCAGCTCGTGCAAGGTCTATCTGCTCACCCCCAATGAGCAGGCCGAGCTCGACACTTTCCTGGAGGAGAATCTCAAGTCCGGTCGCATCCGTCCCTCGAAGTCGCCCATGGCATCCCCAGTCTTCTTCATCAAGAAGAAAGACGGCTCACTCCGGCTAGTTCAGGATTACCGAGCGTTGAACGCGATAACGGTAAAAAACTATTACCCCCTTCCCCTCATCTCCGAACTCATCAACAACCTCTGCGGTGTGCGATACTTCACCAAGTTGGACGTCCGGTGAGGCTACAACAATATCCGCATCAAGGAGGGAGATGAGTGGAAGGCCGCGTTCCGGATGAACCGCGGACTCTTTGAACCGTTGGTCATGTTCTTCGGACTCACGAACAGCCCTGCCACCTTCCAGACGATGATGAACGACATTTTCTGCGATCTCATAGCGCAGAAAGTCGTTTGTGTGTACCTCAATGACATCCTCATCTACACTAAGACTCTCGAGGAACACCGGCGCATCACCCGCATCGTCTTGGACCGCCTCCGCAAACACCGCCTGTTCCTGAAGCCCGAGAAGTGCGAGTTTGAGCGGACTGAGATCGAGTATCTTGGGCTGATTATCTCGCACAGAACGGTGTCGATGGATCTGGTGAAGGTCGCCGGAGTTGTGGAGTGGCCTACTCCGAAGAACAAGAAGGAGGTGCAGTTGTTCCTAGGCTTCACCAACTTCTACCGGTGGTTCATCTGTGACTTCTCCCACCACGCTCGGCCGCTCTTCGACCTCACGGCTAAGGATGTTGTGTGGACCTGGGGGTCCGCGCAACAGGACGTGTTCGACGCCCTCAAACGTGCCATTACCTCCCAATCCGTCCTCATCTTCCCCGACGACGACTGCCCCTTCCGAGTCGAAGCCGACAGCTCAGACTTCGCTACGGGCGCAGTGTTATCCCAACAGTCGCCAGAGGACGGAAAATGGCACCCGGTCGCGTTCTACTCCAAGAGCCTGAACGCCGTTGAGCGGAACTACGAGATCCACGACAAGGAGATGCTCGCCATCATCCACGCACTCGAGGAGTGGTGGCATTTCCTTGAAGGTGTGCGGCACAAGGTCGAAATCCACACGGACCACAAGAACCTCAAATACTTTCTGACCGCCAAGAAGCTCAACCGGCATTAGGCAAGGTGGTCCCTGTACCTGGCCAATTTCGACTTCGTGCTTCACCACCGTCCTGGACGTAGTATGGAGAAGCCCGATGCGCTCTCGCGCCGCCCGGACCATGAAGACGGAAGCTCCGACAACGCGGATATCGTGTTGCTCAAGCCGGAGTTCTTCACCGTCCGCGCTCTGCAGGGTCTCATCGCTGCCGGCGAGGAAGACAAGATCCTGTGAGACATCCGGAGGGGCAATCGCAAAGGCATGCACGAGGACGTCGTCGCCAAGGCCACCGCCGCGTTGAAGTCCTCCTGCTCCGGAGTCCGGTCCGTGCGGAGTGCCGAGTGGTCGGAGGACCAGGGGATCCTCATGTTCAGGGGCCGCATCTATGTCCCCAACATCCCCGAACTCCATCGCCGGATCGTCGAACAGCACCATGACTCCCGTGTTGCCGAACACCCTGGTCGCTGGAAAACTTTGGAGCTCGTCTCCTGGAGCTACTGATGGCCGCAGATGTCTTGGTATATCAGCTCTTACACCAGCACCTGCGACCTCTGTCAACGGACAAAAGTCCGGAGGCAGCTCCCAATGGGCAAGTTGCACCCGCTACCCATTCCAGAGGGGCGCTGGAGCGTTGTGTCTGTGGACTTCATCGTTGAACTCCCTGAGGCCCACGGATACGACGTGGTCATGGTTGTGGTGGACTCCGTGGGCAAGCGTGCGCACTTCATCCCGACGCACACCACTTGCACGGCAATGGGCGCGGCAAACCTCTACCGCAAGCACGTGTGGAAGCTGCATGGACTCCTGGACGCCTTCGTCTCTGACCGCGGCCCCCAGTTCGTCGGGGAGTTCACCTGCGAGCTTTACCGCCTCCTCGGCATCAAGCTCAGCACCTCCATGGCGTACCACTCGCAGTCCGACGGTCAGACGGAGCGTGTCAACCAGGAGTTGGAGCAGTACCTCCGGGTATTCTGCAACGAACGGCAGGACGACTGGGACGACCTCCTCCCGGAAGCGGAGTTCCAGTACAACAACCACGTCCACTCCGCAACCAAGTACACACCGTTCATGCTGGATACCGGGCGGAACCCGCGCATGGGCTTCGAGCCTCGGCCGCTGAACTCAAACAACGAGACGGTGAACAAGTTCTTCGAGCGCATGAAGCTGGCGCAGGAGGAAGCGAAGGCGGCTCTGGCCAAGGCGAAGGACGACATGGCCCGGTACTACAACCAACGCCGCATCCCGGCGATCACGTGTACCTGGACGCGTCGGACATCGAGACTACGGGGAGTACAAGCCTGGAGACCGCGTGTACCTGGACGCATTGGACATCGAGACCACGCGTCCCTCTAAGAAGCTTTCGCACCGCTACCTTGGGCCCTACACCGTCGAGCGCCAGGTCGGCCCCCTCGTGTACAAGCTCCGCCTTCCGCGCTCTATGAGCCGCCTCCACCCCGTGTTCAACGCCGTCAAGCTCCGCCTTGCTCCCCTGGACCCGATCCCCGGCCGCCGTGCTTGCCCGCCTCCACCTCCGACGCTGATCAACAACGAGGAGTGGTTCGATGTCAAAGACATCTTGGACAGCCGTATCTTCCGTCGCAAGCTCCAGTACAAGGTCAAGTGGAAGGGCTACAGTTACGAGGACGCTTCCTGGGAGCCTGTGGAGAACGTTGCGCACGCCTGCGACCTTGTTTGCGAGTTCCATCGCCGGCATCCCGACGCTCCCAAGCAGATCCGCGGGATGCTCTTTGTGGACCCGGCGGTTCTTCGTGCGGCGCGCGCTCCGGTGCATTGGGGTGCTGCACTCTAGAGGGGAGGTGATGTAAGGAGACGTTCCTCTCCCTCCTGTTTCCTCTTCTCTTTCTCCTTATCTTATTCACTTGTAGATGTACTCAACCGCCGCTGCGCTTTCCGTCCACTCCGGACCCCGGACTCCGACGTCCGGACTCCGTATCTCCCTCGGATTCTGGATCTCGGCTAATCGTTGCACCACGGGTGGTCGCTCTCAACTATATAGTTTTTACAGATACTATACAGTTCATCAAGCCACCGGATCGACCGTACATACTGCGTGCGCACCACGCAAGGGCTCCTTAGACTTGTTCTCTTTGGATCTCCCCTTGCCAGGTGCGCCACTTAGCTTATCTACTTAGTACATTTTTTAATATACTTTGGATCTCTCCTTGCCAGCTTTGTGTGAGCCCACAAGCGTTCAAGGGTCGCCCTTACACTATAGGCTGGTGGAAGGATTGGGTGAAGTTTGGTTGAGGTTTGGGCAGGGATTGGTGTTTGTAGTTGTGAGCTGGCAGAAAGATTGGGTCGTATTGGGGGAACCAAGCTACCTTTCTTGGTGCGTTGGAAAGCCCTCGACTTTCCGACCATTTTCCACCCCACCATCATCTTATTCCGTCGCCATCTCCTCTCTCACCATTGCTTTTGGTGTTCCGACACTATTTGGCCGATATATCGCGATCCGCTACTCCGATCGTCTCGATTCCGGATTCATTGGAAAGTCCTCGTCGACGCGGTTCTCCTGATATACGGGTTCATGATAATCCGTTCAGCCGTTCGCGCTCTGCACCCTTATGGGTGTATTTATCCCCTTCTCTCATACCTCGACAATTCCTTACCATTTTGGGTTGGTTCTGAGGTTCATTTCTTCGCATTTGGTGCCCCTTTCACTTCCCCATACTCTCCTACCACCACTCCTACTGATTGCCCTGGAATCTTGGTCGTCGTCCTCCACCGTGCACCGGCTCATCATCCCGCTTGCTCACGCATGAGGTATCGAATATCTGTCATTTCCCTCTGAGATAGCTCTGAGGAAGACTCTGATTTATCAGAGTACCCTACCTGGTGTTTCCACCCTCCATTCACCATGTCTACCATCCTTTTCCGACACCGCTCGATGTTCGTCGCATCCGCGCCCTATCTTTGGTTTTTTCATTGCGAGGCCTTGGGAGGATGTAACATTCCCTCCCTACGTGCCTCCCCTGATCCCCATGTCAGCCCTCGGCACAGCTGAGGGGTGGGGCCTTTGCAGTAATCTGTCCGGACCGGACCGCTCATATTGGATTTGGACTCCCTTTTCTTTAGTTATCTGATGGCCTCTTTAACTAGTGTTCTATCAGATACCTCCATTCCTTTCTTTCGTTGCATCCCTTTCCATCATTCCTTCCTTTCATTTTGTGTAGACTCAGTTGGGGCTGAGTCTAGAGGGGGAGAGTGTAAGGGGTGTGACCCCGAAGGGTCACAGAGTATATCAGTTCTCCATACTTTTCCCACGCCCTCCAGTCTTTTCACCATTGTTTCCTTGTCACTACGCTTGTGTCGGTCTATCTTCTGCTATAGAACTGGATCTGACTCACTTGTGACTAAAGCAAAACCAAGAGGCTCACCAACCTTTACATGTCGTCACTGTTGAAGGATTGCCCGTATATAGTAATCCAGCACGATGGCAACGACGGCGGCAAATGATGTCATACATACAATTTTCCTATTCAATAAATTTTACCTCCTTAGTAAGACGTACATAGCTAGGTATATAAGTAGTAATATACCGGCCAATCTCCTTACGAGATTGTCCATCTCTGGCTTAACAGCCCGTGTGCTAGCTAAATTCGCCCAGAACCTCTAACACAATCTCGTCTAGCTGCACACACGTCACTCCACCAGCAACATCAACGCACTTATCAACTCCATGCGAAGCTTAGCGCATCAAAATCTGATGGAACGGCGAGAAGCATGCAAGAACGAAAAGGGCAAGACCGACGCCCAAAACAATGCAAGCGCCTGACCGCGCTAACATAGCAACCGACGACGATTACGCTTTCTGATCCTGAGCTCGCTTCTCGATGGCAAGGACGTATTCCGGGGCCAGGGAGAGCCTCGACAACAATGACATAGTTTCCGGAGCCAGGCAGAGCTCTGATGAAGATTCCGGAGCCACGGGGTACATCAGAATTACTAGATTGGTAATTAAAAGGACTGTTAGAATTGAAGACATATGTACATGCATCGTTGAGCAGAGAAGCACGAGCAACACATCAGATCTACGAGGGTGTTGAGAACTTAATGTTTAACGGCCAAGGTCACAGGTCGTCGTCACACGGCCGACTCCGGCGGACTCTCAAACAAATGGTCAGGTTACGAGCCACGACCGCAACCACGAAAGCCGCGGCTCAACTTTGAACGGGCCTAGTATTGCTTGCCCTAGATATCGGGACAAGCTTCCAGCAGTCATTGCAGTCATGCTCTGGGCATTCCCACACCTGGCCAGCTTTCCAATCACCGGCCAATTTGGCACCCTCTTGCAGAAAAAATTCATAACTTTGGAACAACAGACCAATAAGATTCTTTGGACATCTGCCTTCTTTCTATTGACTCCAAGGAATCCATGTAATGTGCATGTCTCGTGGAACCTGTGCGATAAGATGCAATAAATTACTCTCCTCAGAGGCCCGAGAGCTCAAATCCCCAGTGCCTCCCTTTTTCCTGCAATCTCGTCCCTCAACATTGATACCCGACTGTCCAATCTACTACTCAGATCCACTGAGCTCCCTGCCAGCGCCATTGCCGCATCAAGTTTTTTCCCCGCTGACTTTGTTGCCTTATCCCACTGCGTCAACCGCTTCACCGCCTCATGCACCCCTGCCCCATTCCCCACACTGCCGTTGAACCTTGCCTCCTCCTCCTTCGCTTCCACCTCCTTCAGGTCCAGCACCGCGAGCTCGAACATCGCCACGCCTCCGACCCATGTGCTCACGCGCACCTGTGAGTGCAGCGCACACGCCGCCTTGAGGTTTGTCCTCGCCTCTTCATACTGACCCGCCGTGCGCTCACAGACCCCGACGAGTAGATGCCGCACAGCGAGCTCATCGGGTGTATCGAGGTCCGGAAGACCGTTCGGGTTGCCCTCCACTGGCCCTGTAGCGGTGGATCGCGTAGAGTCGATGGAGGCGGAATTACGCGGCGTCGAGTGCGAGGATGAGGACCGATGGTGCGCGGAGGAAGGCATCGGCCGCAGATCGTGCGAGAAGCCAAACACGGCCTGGGGCGTACGATGTGGTCGCGGAAGCGGACTGAGTGGCGTTGGAGTTGGCGTGGCGGCATTGGCAATGGACACCGATACGACTGGGGTGAGAGCGGACAAATCGCGGATGTGTTTGAGAGCGAGACGGCGCTCTATGCGCGCGTGCGTGTTCCAGACTGTAACGTGATGTCAGACATTCCGACCGCGAGGAAGCAGGCAAAGAGCGAACGCACAGAGGCCGAGTTCCTCTGCAATGCTGATTTTGATGCACTGAGCATACAACTTCTCGTCGCCACCCCTGCGTTTTTGTTTCTCCTTGTAGAATTCCACTGCATACATTTTTGAACATTTCACATCGCACGAAGCAAAGCAGACGTACATTTTTTCTTGATGAGAACCTCAGTCGGCAAATCCTTCCCGCTGATCTTCCTTTGCTCGATAAGCTCAGGAACCTGGTCCAGCAGCGCCTGCGCTTTGGACGTGTTCCCGAGCGAGATATAGCAGCCGGCAGCTAGGAAATAATAAGTCCCATGGCTCCTACAAAACCAGATTAGCACATGAATGGACCTCGAGATGGCACAAGACGGCGCACCAGCTATTTAACTCTGTGACCTTGATGAACATATCGGCCGCTTCCTGGTATCTGCGCTGCCCCAGGAGCGTCCATGCGAGCTCGAACACGAGCTACAGAGTGCGTGGCTTCTGAGGAAAAGCTACAAGGCGTCCAACGGGTAAAACTTACCAGTGTATCAGCTTGTGCAAAGGAGTGCGGGCGGTCAGGCCGCAGCCCTTCACGAAGCACCTGAATTGCGCCTTCGGGGTCGTAAGACATGCGGAGGATCTTGGCCTAAAGAATCCGTTCAACGATTGGTAGCTGTGGAGGAGATGAATGTGACGTACGCGGTTGAGAATCCACAACGCGCCCTCAGGGTATCGGGACTCGATGCTACATAGGTGTCAGCCGGTAGAGCAATGTTATATAAGAAGAAACTATCAGCACCTGTCAACAATAGCCTTGTACTGCTTGATAATGTGTTGCTCATCCGCTTGGAAGCCAGACAGTAGCAGTACGACGCCATAATACGTCATCAAGACGAGGCCAGCAAACACGGAGTGCACATCCTTTTTCTGCGCGGACACCGCGAGAGCGCGCAAGGCAAGCTGTCTATCGTGTTTGAAGCCAAGAAAGCCGACAATGCCCCTGCACATGCACGGTAAGCCCGCATACACGGAGAAGGGCGAGAAGTACTCACTGCACCTTCTTTGGCAGCAACGAAAATACGAGGTTGAACAGTCCATAGCCGAAAGCCGTTCCCGCGACGACAAGTTCTTCCACAGGCCCATCGGGGGGTAACTGATCTCCGCCGCCTGCGGTGCCATTGGCGCTCGTGACTGTGTGTAAGTTGGGTACTGAGAGTGTTGCAGTGGATGATGACGCAGAGCCAGTTAGCCGCGCGAAGAGCGATCGCGACGGGGCTGGATTGGAAGTGGTGGGCGTAGAGGGTGCAGAGTGCATGGAGGGGCTGGATGATTTACGGGAAGGCGCGCGTGACCCAGCGGGGGTGTCGTAGGCATCGAGGCCGTGTGGAAACACGGTCTTATACAGTCTTGCGATGGGCGGAATAAGGTGCAGAGTACAATAGGAGGACAAAGGGGACTTACTTGGAAAACTTGGAGTGGGCGCTGTTGAGGGCGTACATGCATTGTAGGTAGCCCATGTACGATTCGCTGTCGCAAGAGTGAGCAGGAGAAGGGGAAGATGCGGTCGACGGACGCACCTGAGGGCATTGGTGAGCCCGAGGAGAATAACAGCGTCTGCGTTGAGAATCTCCCACTCGAGGCCAGGCGGGAAGCGTCGTTTCCGAGAACGGTCCTTGGGAGCCTTCATGTGGCTGCGAGCGCCTGCCTCGGACTGCGTCAGGCAGCGAGTAGCTTCGGTCATCAGTCCGGTCTAAGGCGGATTGTCAGCGAGGAAGCGGGAATTTGGATGACGAGAGAACCTCCATGCCGAGCGCGGCCTCGAGAAACGCGCAGACGCCCTCGCCGAGAAGGTGGAACGGGTCATCCTTGCCGGCAAAGTGAGCCTTCGCTCTGACGAGGTCGTTGGCGAAGAGATAGTCAAAGCCGCGGGTGGCAGAGAGCAGGAGCTCATCGGGGTCGGTGGTGGTGGTCATGACGAATTCGTTCGCATCGGGACGCGGATGCAGTGCCTGCATCATCTCCGAGCCGTTTCATCTCCTCACCGTCACCGGCGATGACGGTGACCTCCATTACCCTTGCCAACCTGCGCAAGGTCAAGAACACCGTCATCGGCAACCCCTCCGCCAAGCTTCAGCTCGCCCGCGATGTCTTCTTTATCAGCAAGTGAGTACCACTGTTCAGTGATCGCGTGCACCGTTAACCAACAGTCAGCCTGGTCGACTGCCTCAACTACCCGAAGGCACCGTCGCCGCACGACCCCATTGCGTCTCCCGTCGACATCCGCATCGAAGCTGCCCATGTCATTGCCTCCCTCTCGTACGGTAAGTTGTATGTTATCTCCCCTTCTACGCATCCAACGGCCCCCCTAGGCTCCGACGAGGCCCTCCTCTCGCTCCTCCACGCCAACGCCCCTCAAGCGTTCCTCTACGCCATCGCCCACTTCCAGCCCGACGATCCCCCTTCTCTCCGTGCTGCCTTTGCCCGCGCCCTCCGCGCACTGACCGTCTCCATCGCCGACGTCGTCGGTCCCTCCCAGTGGGGTCTCGGCCCAGAATCCAGCATCGCCCAGAACGACGCCAAAGACGCCCTCGAACATCTCTTCCAGGTATGCTTCTCCCGCGCCCCATGCTGCCCAGAATCCCCACTAACCCTAACCACACCGTAGCTCGAAGCCCTCGATACCCTACTCCCACTCCTTGCAGACCCCGGTTCCAGCCCTCACACGGCTACGTCGATAGCCCAGCTCCTCGCTTCCGCGATCCGAGCGCGACATCACCGCACCACCGTATCCGAGTGGCTTCCACCCCCGGACCGAGCAAAGGAGGTCAAGACCCGTCGGGGCTGGGAGAAAACCAGCGCCGTTACTGTCGGGCCCGCACGCCAGGGCGGGTGGGTCGCGCGTCAGTTGACCGCGCTGCTGAAGAGTCGCGACGTCAAGGTGTGTTTAGTCTATTGTATTCCTTTGCTCGAGAAACCTCGCTCATGGTCACGACTACAGCTCCAAGAAGCAGCTCTCAACGCGCTCGCAGCCCTTGCGAAGGAGAATCCAGATGTCGCCAATGCCCTTGCCAAACCCAGTTTGGACCGAGAGCGTATGTCTCCATAATTCGCTCTCAGTACGCAACTCAACCTCACGGACGAACAGAACCTTCGCCCCTTGCCGCCGTCCTCACCCTCGCAAAATCTCGCTCCGCCGATGTCCAGCTCGCGGCATGTCTATGGTATGCCCCCGTCTCTTCCGCATCCACTACACTAACTTCGGCAGCGCAACCCACATCATCCGCGCAACCGCTCGTCCCTCCATCCCCTCCCTCTCGACCCCGCACCACCCACATCCACACCTGCACCACCCCACTCCGCATCACCCGCCCGATGAAACCGCCACGCGCACAATCATGAACATCGTCAACCGGATGATCTCTCCTCCCATGGACGGTTTTTCCGACATTGCCCCAGGGTCCGCAGCCAGTACGACGGGTACCGCCGGCATCGCCCAGCGCACTCGCGCATGCTTCGTGCTCTGTATGTCTCCCTCCCCTACCTCTCTCCTGATTCGCACAGCGAGCTGACCAAAAGTTGGAAACAGACCACCTTGTATGCGACGACATCGCCCTCTGCCAAGCCGCCTTTGACTGCGGGTGTCTCGCGAAACTCGTCGCGCTCGTCACCGCACCTCCTCTCCCCTCAATCCCTCCGAGCGACGTGGCAGAGTTTGTGGCACTTTCTGCAAGCAGCGGGGGAGGCGCGCCAGGAGGCGGAGCGATGTTCGATGGATTGGGCTCTGAGGCCCGGCAAAGCAACATTCGGAGCGCCGTATACACGCCTCCTACAGACGACCGAATGACTGGCCACGAAGAAGACGACGAGTGGGACGAGCCCGAGAGCGTCACCTCTCTCCGCGAGGTCCGTCCTTTCCCCCTTCCAAATCCATAATCACATCTCACTCTTCCACCTTAATCAGGCCGCTCTAACCGCTATAGCCGCCATATCCCTCTTCGACAACGACGTGCGGCGCGCGCTCACGGAACCGTTCCCATCGTACCACGGCTACGGCTACGGCGCGTCCTTCCTCCCCCCCTCCCCACCCGACTTTTCGCGCTCTTCGTCTCCTCCCTCCTCAAGTCCCCCACACGGCGGCAACGGCAGCCCGCCGCTGCTCTCCGTCCTGCTCGCGTCGCTCGCCCACCCCGCGCCGGGCGTGCGCTACGCTGCGTGCCAGTGTGTGCGGGCGATGAGCCGGGCGGTGGCCGTGCTGCGGACGAACATCATCGACAGCGGGCTCGGTGTCGCGGTATGGCGGATGTGTGTGAAGGGACAGGGGCGGGCGCGGAGGGGCAAGGACGCGGGCGGCAAGGACGGGAAAGGAGGGAAGGCGGAGGAGGACAAGCGCGTGCTGGGCGCGGCGCTGGCTGCGGTGTGTAATATGGTGAATGACTTTTCGCCGCTGAGGCAGGTCGGTGCTCGGACTCTCTGCTTTCTTGCTAGGATGTCTGCTGAGGGATGTCGGTAGGTACTCCTCGACGATGGGCTCATGCGGCGACTCGTGGAGATAACTAGATATGACGATCCGGCGTTGCGCACGAGTGCCCTCTGGGCTGTGAAGAACTTGCTATGTAGGAGTGCGACCCAAACCAAGCGCGCGGTGATGGGAGAGCTGGGGTGGGCGCGACTGTTGCGGTGTGTCTCCTGCTCCTCTCTCCTCTGTTTAGTGTGCTGAGAGTATCTCTGGAGGATAGGTTGATGGAGGATGCGGACACGGGGGTACGAGAACAGGCTCTGAATGTGGTACGGAACATTACGGAGAACGAGGATGGAATCGAGCTGGTGATCGACGGCATTGGCGGAGATGTGCTGTTGGACCGTCTCGCGAGCGCGTTGAAGGCGAGCAACGACGACGTCGTGCTTCAGGTCGGTCTTCTTCCTCCTCTATTCACGAACAGGCAATAACGTATTGTATTTCTAACCGCGCAGGCCGCTTACGTCCTCGCGAATCTGGCAAACGGTGGCGAGACGCACCTGGAGCGCATTCTGGCGCACCCAGACGTCCTTCCCGCGCTCCATGCCGCGCTTACCGCAGCCACTGCACCCATGCCGACGCCCACCGCGTCTCACCCGCCCGCAGGCCATGGTCTAGGCAAGGCTGAGGCGCGCCGACCGATTGTCGCGTGCGTGTCGCAGCTGGCACGGATTGGGCCTGCGAAGATCAAGGCTGCAGGGTTCGAGGGCGCGTTGCGGCATGTGTACGAGTGGGTTGGCGGGGGAATGGGTGGCGGGGGACGAGGTGGGTTAGGGTGGGAGGATGATCGGGAGGTGGTGGAGCAGGCGCGTCTTGCGCTTCATTGGTTGGGACTGGAGATGTGATAGAGGAGATGCTTAAATGGGTGGGCTTTCTTGGGCTTCGGATTGATACTCGGGTTTTGTTGCCTGTTGTATTTTGCTGAGTGTGCTGTATGTACTGCTAGATGCTTTCGGGTTGCATTATTCTGCGTGATAAGACATCTTATCAGAGGACCAGTGTAACATTCCGAGGATAAGCGCGGTCCGGGGTTCGGATGTTTGGCGAGAGCGCGAGAAACAAACAGAATCCCCAAGGAACAATTTGCTGTTGCGGCTGTTGCGGACACGTCAAGAACTGTCCACTTGACTGTCCTCCATCCTCCTCCTTTCCCTCCTCCCTCCCTTCAAAACATACATGGCCTCCCTGGCTTCCCTTCGTCTCGCCAGAAGACTTGTGCGTCTCGCCTTCTCAACGTGAATGCCCGCCTTTCTTATTTTTTTTCTTCCTTTTTTTGCAGCCCCTCCGAGGCGTACGCGCCATCCAGACGTCCGCCGACACGACGCAGCTGCAAAGCGCGCCGCCCGAGAGCAACTCTCAGCCCTTCCCAGTCAAGCTGCACCCCGACTCGTTCCGCTCATACCAATGCGATGTCCCCGAACTCGAAGTCGAGGTGACCAAGGACCAGCTCCTCACCATGTACAGGCAAATGCAGCTCATGCGCCGCATGGAAATGGCCGCCGACGCGTTGTACAAGGCGAAGCTAATCCGTGGGTTCTGCCATCTGGCAATAGGACAGGTGCGGTTCTTGTTTCCTCGTCCATGTCATTCTTGTCCTCTTGTCATTTTCGTACTCACCTCACTGCTTGTTCGTGCAGGAAGCAGTCTCAGTCGGTCTCGAGCACGGCATTGTTAAGGATGACCGGGTCATCACCGCCTACCGGTGCCACCCCTTCGCTGTCCTCCGCGGAGGCTCCGTCGTCGGTGTCCTCGGTGAGCTGCTCGGCCGCCAGGTTGGCATGTCCCACGGAAAGGGCGGGTCCATGCACATCTTCACCCCTTCCTTCTTCGGTGGCAATGGAATCGTCGGTGCTCAGGTCCCTGTCGGCGCCGGCGTCGCCTTTGCGCAAAAGTACATGGACCAGAAGCACGCGACTTTCGCGTTGTATGGTGATGGCGCGAGTAACCAGGGCCAGGTGTTCGAGGCGTTCAACATGGTCCGTTCCCTTCCTCCCCTTCTCTACCCCACGTGTTTCTTACCATTGGGCAGGCTAAGCTATGGAATCTCCCCACCGTGTTCGTCTGCGAGAACAACAAATACGGCATGGGTACATCCGCCGAGCGCAGTTCCTCCAACACCGAGTACTTCACGCGTGGCGACAAGATTCCTGGTCTGCAGGTGAACGGCATGGACATCATCGCAACACTCCAGGCTGTCCGGTATGCCCGGAAGTGGGCCGTCGACGACCAGAAGGGCCCGCTCCTCCTCGAGTTCGTCACCTACCGCTACGGAGGCCACTCGTACGTCTGCACTCGTCACCACGCTAGTTGTTGAGTACGTACTTACGCGCCCACAGCATGTCCGACCCCGGAACCACCTACCGCACGCGTGAGGAAGTCCAGCGGATGCGTAGCACCCAAGATCCCATTCGTGGTCTCCAACGCTACATCGAGGAGTGGGGTGTCGCCACTGAGCAAGACCTCAAGGTACGTTATGGCCCCCCACCATCCTTGCACACTGACATTCAAGCAATTCGGCATCACAGCAACTCGACAAGGATGCCAAGGCCGAGGTCGATGCTGCCGTGCAAGAAGCCAAGGCTTCACCTGAGCCTCAGACCAAGGACCTCTGGACCGACATCTACTACAAGGGCACGGAGCCGCCGTTCATGCGTGGTCGGGAGCGTGAGGAGGTGCGTCATTCTGTCTCTGCTGCCTGCCCTCTCCCATTCTGACGTTTCCCCCTCCCACTCACCTCCAGGTTCATCGATACTAGATGATGGGCGCTGGGCGCTAGATACCATACCTACATATCCGACATTCTACATACCTGGTCTGCTTTGTCGCTGCTCGGATTCCCTGGTTGCATCTCGCGCTTTGCATGTTCTTTTTACTGATACTACTTGGCGCACATCGCGTCTGAATTTAGGCTAATACCGCATAGAATAGCATCATATTTTCTGGCGTCTTGAGATTCTAGAGAAAGAAGGGAAGATCGGTGACTGCAAAGCGCGAGGGCACCTTACTATCACTAGGGAGGGTTGCCAATTTAAAAAGATCCCTCCATAATCTTCGATCCACAACACTTGGTGACAGGCTTCAGCGGAGTAAAACCCTGCAGAATGATACGTTAAAAGCTTGAAGACTGCTTTTTGCGTTACGAATACCTATGCATTTAAAAACGTGGTTGTGCCCGAAATTTGCTAGCGCTTACACTGACGGGAGAGTTGCCAAATTAATCGCCACCAGAGTTTCCAGCCTGATAACAACTGATTCATGTCGTGATACTGTCGTAGTCCTTCCACTCGTCTGCGTCGAGATCGGGGCATAATTTTTCTACCATCTCAACCTCCAAAAGGAGCCCCCTGAAGCTGGTGCGATTCTAACGAGTATTTTTTTCACAATTGTAATTTCGGCATTGGTGTAACTCAATCTTTTGCCCACTCCTACTCCCTTGCTTATGTCTTTTCATAATCACAACTAACCAGCTTGTAGAAGACATGTGTGATGTGGAAGGATGGGGGACAAATGCTGTCCAAAAATGTGATTTGGCACGCCCATACCCTTGGCAACTCCCCCCTAGTGATAGTAGTATGGCGAATACCGTCACGTCAAGTCACCTCCCCAGTTTTTGCTCTTCACGTTCTCCAGCTCGACGGGAGATGCAGTTTCGTGGGACGTCGCAGTGCCTGATGAAGCCCACCCAAGCGGGACCTTACCCCTGCGAAAGCGAATCGGCTCGATGACGTCGGACTCCTTATTTTCGCTGCTGTATGGCGTCGCAGTAGCTTCTTTGAAGGACAGGGTAGACGACCATACTGACATCACAACGGAAGTCAGCCATATGGTGGGGGCTGTAAATCGAGAGACGTACTCGTTGCAAAAACAGTGGATATGATAGATATGTATATGTTGGCCATCTCAACACTCGCAGCAACCAATATGTGTCCTCTGACAAAGAGAAGGATAATCTGGCACAGCCCAAAGATCACTGCATATCGTGAGTGGCGGCCGAGGACAGGCGATCAGCACCCACGAGGGAATATAAAATTGGTGCTAGCAATCCAAAATAAACTCTTCAGCTTGTCGGGGAAGGATGCTATGGGGAGCGGCTCAATTTGACACCAAGAGCAACAAGTCTAGGCCTCACCCTTTGAATTAGAGGAATTAACACGTTCGGCTTTCGACTCGTCGAACAAGTGACCCTGTGTGCCCAGACGCCAGAGGAAAAGGAAAGAGATGTATCTGAAGATATGCCAGTGTGTCAGGGAGGAAAACGGTATCCAGGGACGACGACTTGCGCATTGTCAACAAGCTCCAGGACCCAACTGGCTTTCACCAGCCATGAATCGGCGAGACTCTGCGTGGTGCTAAACTGGTTCACAGCTCCTGTCGCAGTCTTGCGATGCCATTCTACCAGGAATATAATGTTGATGGCGGCCCGAGCAGCTTTGATGGTTACTGGGAATGCGAGTAGTGCGGCCATCTGTGAGCGCCGAAGATTGGGCGCGAAAACGACGATGACTCGGACCAAGAGGACTGCCTCTGTGATCCATGGCATCCAGATATACAGAATATTGTATACGAGGTCTGGGTGTGGATGGAGATCAGTGCAAGTCCATTGAAAACATGTGGTACATAACGATACCCTCCGTGGCGTTAATCCCTGTAAAGGGCGACAAAATGCTTTGGATCTGGCGCGGATACGCTTGACAACTTCGTCATGTTGCGAGAGAAGGGGTCAACTCACAGTGAGATGACCACATAGCGCGCCTACCACTATACCCAGACATATCGCGATCACATTCAGGATGAAAATCGGCTTTTGACGTGTTCGTGACGTCGAGAGCACGAACAACATGACCAGCAACGGTATAAGCATTGCGGAGAACACAGCAGAGATCAAGATGAAGGGAAAGGCAGGACGTATGCCTTGAGTGTACCCTTCGATGATCGGGACGACAATCTCCGTTGGAATGGAAGTAGGAGCAGACATGGTCCTATCTTGCGGCCTTGCCGCTCTTGACCGTGGCTCTGCAGACCTCCGGGCGCACTGGTAGTCGGAAAGACCAGATACAGCACTGCAATGAAGTGGGAAGCGATGTCATCTGGAGTCTTGTGAACTAACGGTGGCCATTGCTGTATCCACGGTGTCTTGCGGTGATGAACAAGTGATGTACTACGTGATGGCTCACACAAGCAAATATAAATGAGATGATGGACAGACGCTTGCGAATCTGCCAAGCAGCGAGCGCCATTAGAAGCATGATCGTCACCTGGACAAAGAATCAGCAGACGGAAGACGTCGACAAACGGACCGAATCGGAAGCAAGTCCACCACGACTCGTCCGGACAAGACCAAACTAAGTAGTTAGTCTGTGACGATGTCAAAAACACGTACATCTGCATGCTTAAGTTTACTACGTGACTACGTCTCTAGGTGCCCATATTCTCGCTTCAAGAATTCGGCACATCGTTCAGCAACCATCGCCACGGGCGCTTGCAGATGGCATGCAGGGATCTGTGGAAAGACACTAGCATCGGCGACACGCAGTCCTGAGATGCCGTGGACTCGTAATGTTTCATCCACAACCCCGAAATGAGCTTCGTCGTCCATGCGGCAAGACGAAGAGTAATGATACGTCGTTGTGAGATTCTCGTTTGCGAATGTGTCCAAATCTTCATCGCTTTCGCTCGCAGGGGCGAGCAAGTCCTCGAAAGGATATCCACTGGCGCGGACGCCTCGAGCTAGTGCCAGAGAGAGTCGAAGAGCTTTGCGAAGAGGCGTCCTATCGTCTGGCACAGAGAGCGTCCCAAGGTCGCAGAGTGGCTGCTCTCGTGGGTCCGATGACGCGAGACGCACGGAGCCTGTCGATTTCGGACGTAGGACCGTGCACAAATACGAGAACGTCCCTTCCGATTTGCTGAGGTTGTCGAATTTGCGATCCGTGGGATTCACTGGGATCAACATGATCTCGATATCAGGAATGTTCGAGGGATCCTGCGGGTCGAGATCCTTTCCATCCTCAGTGATGACAACATGCGAGTTCTCGTCGAGAAGTGCGGAGCGAAGGACGAGGTTGGCTTGTTGAACCTGAGTGCCGAACATGCCCTTGCCGGTGAAGGCATACTTGAGGAGCTCCCCGACCGCGGCTAAAGGCTGTTTCATCAGGACCTCGATACTGCCTGCTACGGGTACTTTGTAGATAACTGGGACGCTGATATGATCTTGCTTTGAAGATGATTAGCAGGAGTCCACCCATGGTATACACATGCTTACCAGATACGCCCCTACTCCAGAGAGATCCTTCACAACCGGAATATTATGTTGCAGCAGATGATCCGCAGGACCGATGCCACTGATAGTGTCAGTTAGAGCGTAGGAGGTGGGAAGGAGCACGCATACCTGAGCAACAGTATCTGAGGGCTCGAAATGGCGCCCGCACATAGGATCACCTCTCGCTCAGCAGTGACGTGGAAGCGGGATTGGGACGCAGCAGTACCCTCATGTTCAAGAAAGACCCCGACAGCGTTCAGGTGTTGGATGTCTAAGGCTGAAACCACCGTGTCTGTGCAAATATGTAGGTTCTTCCGTGCTTGAACAACTTTCCTCGGAAGGAAAGCGTCCGAAGTAGCACTTCGATGCCCGTTGCTGTCAATGGTTGCGTCGAGGTGCGTACAAGCCACCACCGGGGATATCGGGTCATTGGCCTTAGGGATGAACGGGATACCCTGCCTTGGGGCGCATTGGATGTTGCTGTGAAAACGCCTCTTTAATAAACCGTCGCGAACGATAACAATGTCGTTCACCTGGCGACAGGTTGGAATCGAACTTTTTCGACATTTCGTATCTGCCATGGTCCTAAAGGAAGAGTCAGATTGAGATCTTCATGGATACGGAGAACAGACCCGTCATTCCGCGATCTGAGCTAGCCTGGTCTAGATATGCTTCACTCCTCTTGAAATACGGTTCCACGTCTCGCCAGCTCCAGTTTTTTCGACCGGCTTGCTCCCATGCATTGTACTCACCGGGAACAGAGCGCGTGTACAGAAGACCGTTAATTTTGGACGAGCCACCAAGAGCCTTCCCGGTTACCATAGTAAGAGTCTTGCCATTGACCGCAGTCAGCGGTGCTGACTGCCATTTGTATACCGGAGCCTTTTGGTCGGTAAAGTTACTGGAAAGCAGAGGGACCCTGGCCGACCAACCATCGACTATTGGGCCTCGTTCAACGAGCAAGACTGAGGTTCGAGGATCTTCACTGAGGCGGGCAGCTACCACACAGCCTGCAGTGCCACCACCAACGACGATGTAGGTATACGCTTTCGAGGAAACATCCTGTATGGAGACCGTCGGGTAGGACCACATGGTGGCCTCGAGAAGAGAAAGTAAGGTCCTTATTGACAGTCTCACGCTTGGCCACCATGGACGCGATGATCATATCAAAAACAGACGTTGGGATCAACAGCCCGGCTGTCGTGAAGTTGCGTGGATTGTTTCAAGCGATTCTGAGTCTTTGCTAAGTTGCTGCAGAACTCGCTTGACGTAGAGCATAGAGTAGAGCGGAAGCATTTTGAGATGGGTGGAGCAGCGACTGCGGTCCACGATACGCATATGGGATTGTGACCTGCGTGGGAACGTTGGTTCTGGCGATCTCGCGACGGGTTCGCCGGCGTGCAGCCACACTTAACAGCATGGAGCGCGCTTATGCTACAACTTCTGCTCAAAAGGTGCTCGTGGATGAGGCGTACTGCTCAGCTCCCCCGCCTGCATGTCAAGGTGGCAAGCTCATGGACTTGGCCACCAGTAGTTGTGGCCCATGGCATTGAGTGCAACTTGAAAACGCCAAATGACAAACTGAATTGCCCACAATCCTTCAAGCTGGTATCCTGCTGGTATTCCTGGTATGTGGCCTTCTGTGCCAGACGATAATCTGAACAAATCAAATGGAACTACCACCCAGACACGCCATCCCACGCGACGCCGATTGCCCCGCTGCGCACGAACTCCATAGCACGGCGCTCGCACTCCCCGAACAATGTAAGCGCATCTACCAGGCGCCGCGAGATATCCGGCTCGCACATGAATGCTTCCTTGAGGTGTACGGCCTCTGTTGCGAGGTAGTCGATGTCCGAAGCATCATCTTTCGAGGATTCTAGTTTGGGTCGGTCAGCGTGAGGCGCTCGGAGAGGTCGAAGATCTGGCGAGCATACCGTGGATGACGGGTGCGAGCTGCGATTCCGGCACAGCGGGGAGCGCGGCAAGTTTGTCAAGTAGGGGTGCGGAGATGGTGAGGTGGTCCGGACGGAGAGACGCGAGCCCTAGGACCTCCGGCACCGTCACGATGCTGGGTCTCACTCAGAACATGGAGGAAGACGGTCACCGAGCGACTCACCTGGCAGGCATAACAAGGGTCTTCGAGCCTTTGAGCGCCTCGATCATGGCGCTGATGACCGGCGACATGGGGTGCTGGGTCGCGGGCTGTTCATACTCCTTCCATAACGACGGCTCGAAGTGGACGCGCAGTTCTACGATGTCAATTGGCCTTCCAATCGTCCGGCAAGGATCGCTGTGGACGCACCGTTAAAGTATGGCGCGACGTACGTGCAACTAGCTTGGACGGCGGCACGCGCCTGTGCGACCGAGAAGACGCAAGTGGCGAGCGTATGGATCGGTTGCTCCGCAGAACCTTCCTCTGGCGAGGATAGGGCGCGACATGCGAGAATCGACTCAGGAGTAGCGGGGATCTTGATGCACACACGGGATCTGTTCGGACCGGTGACCTCCATTGCGCTCTTAGGGGTGAAGTGCGCGGCAGCAAATACCTGGGAATTCCATGTTCCTCGAAGAGCGCAACGAGCCTTCGTGCGTGCAAGATTGTCTGCGCTGTGTCGTAAGCAAAGACAGGCGACGTCTGCGCGTGTACTTTGCCCTTCAGGTGCGGGTATACGAGCTTTGCGAGGCGTACAGTCTATATTTGGCCCTTAGTCAGTGCAATCGTGGACAGGATGTTGACGGAGCTTTGCATACCACGACATCGACGACTTCGCGCAGGTACTTGGCTGGTTCCGCTGGTGCGCCGGAGTTCGACGCACGGACATACTCGACCGCTTCGCGGACAAGTCCCTCATTCTCTGGCTTTATGGCCTGGGCGTACACGATGGCCTGATTGGATGTCATATCGGCAAAGGTGCCTGACTCATGGCGCAAGGCTGCAGCAGGATCCATCGAATCGATGTCAACAGTAACGATCGTACTCAGTTGCGAGAGCAGGCTGCGATTTGGGGACGACATGCTTGAGGATGGGCGGCTGAACGTGGTATGAAAGAGACGGTGTACGTAGGCAGGTTTATGTAGGTGCGGCGACAAGAGACGCGTGAAGTTGGCTGTGCACAGCATTCCGTGGCGAGGGAACGTGGCGAGAGAACATCTAGAAATATTGGTGTAAGTACGCGTGACGCAGATATGGGGTTAGGAACGGCTTTGCGGTCCGAAATGCACTGGTCCAGGCAGGATCGCTGGTAGTCACGTCCATTGCATGCCAGGAGGTACTGTGTTATTGGAATGGTGGTGTCTCCGTTATGTGGCGGCACTAAGGGATGAAGCATTACATCGGCGGCGGTTTCGTACTGTGGAGTACTGAAGTGAACTCACTTCGTAAGGAATTCGAGCAAAATCCGAGGAGACCCAACGACTCATCGGGCTGTTTTGAATACCGGCTCAAGTACAAGAAAGACTTCATCTAAGCGTGCTCTGAGAGCAGACCCTGCTTTCAGAGCATACTTAGATAAAATTAGTCTCGTGGCCTAATACCGATGGGTGGCGTCCTCGGAGTCGCCACGTCGATCTAACGGTCGGACAATCCGCCAGCAAGTGCAATCTGCAAAGCCATACGAAGTACACTTGTGAGGGACTCATACCTTACTTATCAACTTGAAGCGTCGGCGTCTTGAGAGATACTTTCTTGCTGATCAGGTCCTGCAGTGAGTAGTCTAGAGCGGTAGGAACTTAACTGATTCCCTGGCATTACACCCTTTTTGCCCTCGCTTCCTGGTTGGGCGGTATACATTGAGTAGAGATACACGACTTACGCGGATGACGGCGGGGCATCGAGCACTTGTTGCCATTGTTGGATGGGCGGGATGAGACGACGGTGCAGGCTTTTATACGTTTTATTCAGCAGCAAGGTACTACCATATAATAACAGCACGCGTGTTCCGCACTCAGGCTGAACGGGTGGCACGTCCCCAACGTGCAATTGTGCAGGTAAATTAGCTCAATGGTGATTATGTAGGTTAGGCTTCATGCATCATGCCTAAGCCAGACATGTCAATGCCAACCAGGCCTGCCAGAGCGTCGTGATGCAAGTGCAACGTGCCAAGAGCGTCGTCGACGCCAGATGCGGAGCTAGAGGGTGCGTTCTCGGAGGGAGTGGAAGAAGCTCGGACAACTGCTGTGGATTGTGCGCGCTTTGCATCGTCGTTCTCGGACTTGTCAGGCTTCGGCCACGGGTGTTTCGGGAGTCGATCGTCCGAGGTCTGGAGAGGCGTCATTGGGACATTCCTGCTGCATCAGGAGCCCGCCGCTCGTTGAGTCGTTCTTGTCAAGTGTTTCCCCGACTAACGGACGGCGAAGACGGATGACGCCACTGGTAGACCAGAAGTGGCCATGCATCACATCTCTTGGATGATGAGTAACCAGTGACGATGCCGTGGAGGTCGAGTCTTCTGCAAACGAAGGAACAGTTTGGCTAGCTGCGCAGTCCACTTAGTTAGTCGCCAAGATGTCCCAATCCTTTCCAACCCTGTAGGGCAAGAAAACTCTTTGGGCGGGAGGTGCATGGCTTGGCAGATGTTACAGGTGCGCAAGACACTCTAGAAAGCACGCGACATGCATCTTTTCGTGATGCTGTTAGCTTTTCAAGGTGGTAGCGAGTAGGACTTCGAGCAATATAGTCCCACAGACGAAAACAAAGGCTGACGCATTAACATGCTCTGGGTGCGGGTGTTCGGGAAAGCCATTTGAGGCCGCCGATGATTGGAAGGTTGGCCGCTCTCCTGCCTCCCAGGGCAACTGCGGTGTGCTAAGGTCTGAGCATATCCGCGGAAGCGAGTATAAGGACGACGGGTCACGAAAGCGTCAAAGTAGCATTGTAGCAACCAGGCGATTTCGTGAGTGACTCGTCAGCTGTAGTGACGCAAATCGAGCCAGGCCAAGAATCTTTCCACATGGTCCCCGAGGTGTAGTGGTGCTACTTACTAAGACTATGACAGCCCTATCGTCAGAGATCTGCGCGAGACTTCCTGTTATTGAGCAGGAAAAATAGTCAGCCATGCAGGTCCGAGACTGCGACAGGGTGATTGACGGTTGGATGTCTTGGCAAGAGTTTACGAATCGGACGGAGGAAGTCTAAAATCGAGGACACATCTCGCCCAGCAATACAAGAATGGAACTTTCCAGGCCGCGGTAAGGAGAGAGAAGGGAGCGAATTCCAGAGCGATTCTCAGCAGCGGGTCTGAGGCAAGTTTGGTGTGCCGGTGATTTACCTAAAGAGGAAGCTGCGGCATCCTGCGGTCATGCCTCGGTCACCATGACAGCCGAGTCGAGGACGGTGACGTCGGCTGCCCAACTCAGTAATTGTCAATGAACCTCCTCAAACACTGACCGCCGTCACCTGCCAAAGCAATTCTCTACGGCATCCGGCCATGGGGCGCTCCAGGCTTGAAGCAGCTGTCCAAGTCCAACCTCCGTGGCTCGAAGTAAATTATCACTCCACCATGGCTCCCGACCCCACTAGTCCTCGGTGCTGCTAGTTGTCTTGAAGCTCGCCCCGCTGCGAGGTTCCTCAGTTTAAAAGCGCGTCGCAAAATTGTCGTCTCTCCACTACCGTCCCTCAGTTCGCTTCTTCAGCATGCGTCTCCTTTCCCTTCTCAGTCTCGTGCCGTATTATCTGGCTTGGGACACTTTAGCCGGATTGCCACAAGCCCTTTCTCAAGAAACAGGCGCAAATATCACCAGTATAATTGACGCAGATACCGAGGCCTTTATTAACCAGGTGCTTGCTGACTGGAAGTCGCCCGGGGGTGTGGCGGTCGCATTCGTGAAAAGGGATGACAACGGTACCTGGACCAATATCGAAACCAAAGGATTCGGGAGGGCTACTGCAAGTGGGACTAACGTCACCGAAAACACCATGTTTAATATCGGTTCGAACTCGAAGGTATGCATTTGCTTCAATGTCGATTGTTTTGCGAGACTCAAGTATCCGCAAAGTTGTTCACAGTCCTTGCTACCAGTCTGCTGATCAATAACGAAACACTCTCCCCGCGGCTGAATTGGGACTCGAAAGTCAAGGACTTCATCATGCAGTTCAACTTGACCGACCCTGTCGCGACTGCAGAGGCGACGCCGCTCGATCTCATGAGCCATCGCTCGGGTTATCCTCTTCATGATTTCAGTTATCGGTACTCTGATGATGTCCCCATGGTTGTAAGTTTTTTCTATATTGTTCCTCAGTCGAGCGAAAGACAAGAACCGATCACCCGCACAGCTTTACAAAATGCAATTCCTCCGCCAATCAGCGCAATTCCGCGACATTTGGCAATACAACAACAACATGTACACCACCCTGTCCTACTTCCCACCGCTGCTACTCCCGTCCAAACAGCCGTTCGCGCGATATGTGAAGGAGCACATCCTGGACCCACTCGGCATGAACCAGACAACTTATGATTACAACTTGGCGAACTCGAACGGACAACGCGCGGACGGTATGGCTCGAGAAGGACTGGATGTTTACAAGGATCCTTTCGCTGGTACTTCGCGGGCTGCGCAATACTGGACTTCCAAGACGGGAGGAGAGGATGGCAGTGGTAAGCTTTGTTGTGGCTCGTGAGGTTTTCCGATGTTGACCAGTTCCATGTAGTGTTGGCCGGTGCTGGAGGTGTCATCACATGCGCGGTCGATGTGGTAAAGTAGCCGAAGCCATCATATGCAGTCGTAGCTTATTGGGGAACAGGCAAAATGGCTTCAAATGCTTCTCCTCGACGGAGTGAATCCTGCCAACAACCAGACGGTCATTCCTCCCGGTGTGCTGAAGAAAATCGCAAGTGCTATCATTCCGCAAACTGGCGCGCCGTGAGTGATCCTGCGCACTTGCCTGACCGTCAGTGTTTATACCGTCATAGTGACTGGCCTGAGTATTCCCTGTACGCCTATGGTGCGGCACAGCTGCAGATCACGTACAGAGGCCATCGTACGCTCCTTTTTTAATTTCTACGCCATTTTCTCACTCTGTCTATCTTCCAGTCATTATCGAGCACGGTGGTTTCATTCGGGGTATGTGCTCGACCTGGTCTTCCGCTTCAGACCGTCTCTGACCGCTATGCAGGATTTAACACCCAGATCAGCCGCCTGCCGTACGACAACTTCGGTGTCTCTGTCCTCACAAACGACAACGAGTACGGCAAAGTCATCGGGGAAATCATCAAGAATCATATCATCGACAAGACTCTAGGCCTCGAACCCATCGACTGGAACAGCAGGTCTGCCTTCATTCCTTCACCTGGCTTGTAACTCCTCTCAGTTGAATGACAACAGGTGGAAAGCCTTGAAATCGATCGCCCCTACGCGAGCCACACCCCGCCCTGAAAACGTGACCTTGCCGTCCACCAACTTCACCAAATTGGCAGGCACATACAACAACGAAGGCTACGGCAAAATCGAGCTCTGCCTCCTGGCTCCCGAGGACCCCAACCCTACCGCGTCCTGCAGGGACCTCGCCGCGAACGTCAGCACCATCCTGCCAGGCGCGGTTAGATCCGGCATTCCGATCCTCGTCGGGGCGGTCGACAGCCCTTGGTTCTCGCACATTGCCGTTGAGCACTTCAATGCTGATCTGTTCAACGTCAGCTTGTTCATCAGCACCGTACGTTTCTTACAAGCTGCTCGCCGAACAAGGATTCCGCTCACAATCTATCTAATTTCGCAGCCGACGAACGACAGCTCGCAGCCTTATTGGACCTACAATGACAAGCGGCAGAGCGATAACGGCATGATTGGGGAAGCCGACGTCGAGGGGGACAAGGTCGCGTTCGGCCTCGCGGGCTTCTGGGCCGGTTTGTGGGACGGTGCGGCGGCTGGTGTACCCAAGCCGACCGGAAACACTGTCCGCGAGCGTGCGGAGGTGTATTTCGAAAAGATCTAGACTGTTCGAAGGAGGATTGCCACTAAGAATTCCATAGCAACTAGAATTTGAACCTTCATAGTGTACGAAACATGAACTACGAGTAGTTTTCCGGAAACTGGATCTCTCGCAAATGAGATGTGCGTCAGAAAAGGATGATGGTTTCGACCAAGAACGAGTGAAAGTTATGATATTGACTAGCTGACTTGGAACCACACTTGTGTCCTCCGTACCCCAATGCTCCCGCGACCGTGGGGCCTGGGCTTGAGATATGCGGGAATGACGCAGAAGGGTCACACCTGTCGCCACCCTCCTTGCGCTGAGGAAACAACGCATGTTCAGGTTACTTGTACCTTGTGCCGGCGTGGGTCGTGATCTGGGTAGGTGTCCGTCCTGACAGCACCGATTCCTGATCATGACAGGTGTTTTAGAAGGGCTGGAACGCGACAAAAGCAGTGATACGAATCCAACAAAAGAAGCGAGAACCTCGCCACAAGGTGATGACGCGTTGTGTCCAGAGGCTCAGAATTTGCAGATCCGTTCAAATTTGCAAATCGTGCAAATCGATATGGTGAGGAAGCTGTTGAAATCATTGATCACTAAACATACAACCATTATCCTACCGCACAACGCGCTATGTAGTATCCATCGCCTCCCCGGGCCCGGCGCCAACCGTCGTCAGCTCCTCTTTCACAATGAGATCGCGGACGGTCTGGTTCTTCCACGCAGTGGTGCCACGGCGGAAAGCATACTTGCGCTCCTTCTCGACGCGCTGGTTCGGCATCTCGACGTTGCGCAGCAGCTCGGTGTGCGTGGCGGTGATGATGCAGGCGTCGACGTTGGAGCCTGAGCCGAGATCGTTGAAGATACCGGCGGAGATGGCAGCTTTCACGAGGTTGAGGGCTTCGTCGCGCTGGAGACGGGAGAAGAGTGGGAGAGTGGATGAGATGGGTAGCATGTAGTGAAGGAGAAAGATAGAGCACGGACCGACATATCTGCTCGCCACCCGCTCTCGAAGACGGCCATGGCGGCTAAGCTACCGGAGCCCATCGTCACATACGGGAGCTTGTCGGTGGAACCGTGTGGGTGGATGGTGAAGAGGTGGGGGCCCGTGGCGTCTACTCCTCCTAGCACTAGTGCTGCACCGACATGCCCTTGGTATCTTTGCAGATTGGAACGTCCTCAGTCACTTGCCGCGACAAGGGAGAAGAAGTGTGAGGCGTACCTGTAGAGCATCTGCTTGAGCATCGTCATCGCGGTCACTACGCGCGGTTTCCGGCCAGTCGAGAGAGCGTGGAGCTCCATGTTTGAGGATATGAGGGCGGTGGTGAATTCGGTGTCTGCGGCGGTGCCGGCACCACAACAGCGGATGTTCTCGGTGATGTAGTGGATCTGGGAAGGAGGAAACGGTCAGATTGCAGTGGTCTTGCACGAACACGCGTCCTAGTCTACCTTCTCGCAGTTCTTATCCGCGACAATGGGGCCCTCAGTTGCCCGTGTATCGGCACCGAGGACGATGCCATCTTTGAAGAGACATCCGACGATCGTCGTACCCGTGCTTGTGGCTTTGGGGAGCGGAAGGCCTTTCTCAAGCAGAAAGTTGTTCCTATGGAAGACGTAGTTCGTCAAGGAGGCGAAATTCAGCTGCATAGTTAACATACCTGATCTCGTTGGAAAAGTTGAAACCGGGTGGCGAGTATACAGAGGCCATCGTGTGCGATCGAGACGAGCAGCTGCTTCAGGTTGACCGTTGCGTACGATTTCTGGCGCATACGCGTCGCCACGTGATCTCCACTCAAGATTAGATTAGATCAACCTTTGGTCGAGTGCGGTGACTCCACTTGGCACCAACTACGACCATGCCAGAAATCCAGACGACGATAACGCCACATAACCAGCACCCATACGTGTCGCGTGAATACCCGCCCGTATCTGAGCTCGATGCCGCTATCCAGAATGCCGTCGAGGCTCAAAAGGCGTGGGCTGCTGTACCCCTCAAGGAGCGCATTGCGATCGGGCGCAAGTTCATTGTAGGTCTCTATTTCAAACTTACATGCTGGGCTCTCACTGACATCGTGAATCAAGGATGAGTTTAAGGGCATGGCAGATCAGATCCCGCTCGAGCTGACGATGCAGATGGGCCGGTGAGCTTATCTTCCTGACTTGAACATCTCCAGGGCCACAGCTGAGTGCAATCGAGGATAGGCCAGTCTCGCAAGGCGCGGGCGAGATCCGGGGGTTTGTTGAGCGCGCGAATCATATGTTGGCCATCGCAGAGCAGTCCCTTGCAGACGTACCCCTGACCGACACAGATAAGCCTGGTTTCAAACGGTTCATCAAACGCGTGCCATTAGGCGTCGTACTCGTTATCGCGCCCTGGAAGTACGCCATGATTCATTTGACCTCGCCGCCAACCGATATCTGACTCAAATGTGTGATTCGCACAGCTTCCCGTATCTTGTATCAATCAACTCTGTTCTCCCTGCGATAATCGCGGGTAACGCGGTGCTCCTCAAGCCATCGCCGCAGACGCCAGTCACAGCAGAGCGTTTCTCCGACGCCCTTTTGCGCGCAGGTGTCCCCAAGAACGTCATTCAGGTCGTGCATCTGTCGCCGGCCCTCACGACACACGTTATACAACACCCAAGCGTTGACTTTGTCTCGTTTACGGGTAGCGTCGTTGGCGGACGCGCAGTGGCAGCGGCTGCCGCGGCTGCACCAGGGTTCACGGGTGTCGCGCTTGAGGTGAGTTTTCTGACCTTAAGCTATGCTGGCAGTGGTACTGACAGGACTGTCGACCTATAGCTTGGAGGCAAAGATCCTGCTTATGTGAGAGAGGACGCGGATTTAGATTATACGGTCGGTGAGCTTGTTGATGGTACGGTCACCTCTTCAATCACTCGCTTTTCCCGACTGAACCTGGTATTACCTTGCAGGCGCTTTCTTCAATTCGGGGCAGAGCTGCTGCGCAATAGAGGTACGCGTCGTCCACCGTCCGCCAAGGAAATCAAAGGCCTGAAGTCATCGATCTGTAGCGAATCTACGTCCACGAGTCGCTATACGACGAGTTCGTGAAGCGCTTTGTTGATATCACCAAGGTACGCCTTGCCTCTCCCTCGTCACAGCTCCTTATCACTCAAGCCTTTTTTATAGACGTACAAGCTCGGCGATCCAACAAAGCCAGAGACGAATCTCGGCCCTGTCGTAAGCCTTGCAAGCGCAGAAAGAATCCGAAAACAGGTTGCGGATGCAGGTCTGTTGGACCGCCCTTTTGTCGTTGCTGCTCCTGATGCTCTTACTTCGCTTCGCATTGCAGTTGCAGCAGGAGCCAAGGCACTCATTCCGGAGGACCTCTTCCCCGCTGCCCAGCCGTACCGTCCTTTCTTTCATTTTCAGCCCGCATAGTTCGTTGACATGAACGCGTCCTGTTTCGTGCAGGGGAACGGCATACGTGGCCCCACAAGTCCTCGTCGATGTCAATCACTGTAAGGCTCTAATTTGAACTGTTGACGAAACGCTCATTGTCGCGGCTTTACAGCCATGGACGTCATGAAGGTCAGCCAAGCAGACGGCCTCTGAGGACGGTGACTAATGGCTTGCGTCAACGTGCAGGAGGAGACCTTTGGCCCTGTCGTCGGAATCCAAAAGGTACCTCGACCTTCCCCTAACCAATATTGTGCGACGAGCTGAGATTCGGCCCTCCCTAGGTGTCCTCGGATGAGGAAGCACTGACGCTGATGAACGACTCTCCATATGGGCTCACTGCGAGCGTGTGGACGAACGCAGCGAAGAATCCGGCGTCAGAGGAAGCCTTCTTGCGGTTTGTGGATGGGCTGGAGACGGGTACTGTATTCCTGAACCGGTGCGCCGCGTCGTATTGCGTATTATTCTCTTGGATTGGTCTGATGAGGTGTGTAGGTGCGATTACCTGGACCCAGCGTTGGCGTGGACAGGGGTGAAGGACAGCGGAAGGGGTGTCAGTCTCAGCAAGTTCGGTGAGTCATAGCAATCCCTCACGAAAAGCGGCGTACCAACGAATCTCGCTGCCCAATACAGGTTATGACCAGCTGACGAGGGCCAAGTCCGTACACATGAAGGTGAAGACCTCATAGCCAATCTGTTTTAGTGGAGGAGACTTTGGAATCTCTCGACCGTATTAAATCGCGGATATTGTAATACATCTAGTGCAGCGGAGTGATCATGATATATACCGTCCCTCTTCACCCCCTCACGGGTCCAAACTTGATACGCTCCAGCGACCCATGCATGATCTCCTCATCGCTCAGCTTTTCTAGCCGCACCAGTTCCCGCCGCACATATCCCACCACATCAAGCATGAGCTGGGGGTACTCGAGATAGAGGTCCGCCTCCTCGGGCGCAAAGTCGTGCACGCCGGAGCCGTCATCCTTTGCCTCCTCCGCCTCGAGGTCGATCTTCGCAACATTGACCACTTCACCCCCGACGAGGTTGACGGAGCGCCTGAATCTCCGAGCTGGCGGTGATGCTGGCGAGGTGGGATCGGCGGGGGAAGAGGAGGAAGAGGGTGATGAAGGGGGTTCGGGGAAGGCAATGCCTTGTGCGCCCCGCGCGCCCAGGAGGTTCCGCCACACTGCACCGGCCATCTCCATGTCGCCCTTGACCAGGCCAAGGTCGAACGCGAGACCCATCCCCGCCCACTGCTCCTTGAAGATCTTCATCTGCCGTGTCACGAGGCGGTCCGGTGCGCGGGTGCGCAGCGCCGTTTTCGGGTTGGAGGAAGACGGCGCGTTCGGGTTGATGTAGAAGGGCGAGACGAAGGTGTATGGATTTGCGGGTTTCGCCGGGGGCTGGAGGACGGCGCGGATGCGGTCCTCGACGTCGAGGAAGAAGTGGTCTATGAGGGCTTGGGAGTAGTACTTGCCGTCCGGGAGGGCGCGGAGGCGGACGGTGAGCATCCATATGTGTAAATTGGTCACAGTGAACCAGGATTGGAAGGTTGGTGGAAGGTGACAGCCTAGGGAGAAGTTGAATAGGTAGGCGACGCGTGAAGAGGTGTTGCGGGCGTACCTTGTTGCCAAAAGGCACTGTCGGCATCCGGTTTAACGGCACAGACGTGCTCATAGAGCGCGAGCCCACGCCGGCCAGCAAGTTGCTTCGGGCTCCCATAGCCAAGGATGTTAGTGAGGCCCACAAAGAATTTCATCGCGGCAGGCGAGCTCTCGACTTTGCGGGTTAGCCAGCTCTTTTCTTGCGCGGGAGGTTGCGCTTTTGGGACGTTTTTTTGCGTAGCATTGGTCGTTATGCGACGAGAAGGGAGACGAAGGGGCAAACGGTGGTGGCGCAACTGGCGCAACACCAGCGAGCGGGCGACCATCCTGGTGGACTGGCAAAACACGGCGTGACACGTCGTGACTGTGACATGGCTACCAATGTCTTCAACTCTCTCCCTGCCTATGTTCAGAAACGTATAGATCGCGCGTTTGACGCTGTAGGAAAACCGTGTCGTGGAGCTGAGGATGCGGTGATGGGCGGAGGCTTTATCATCGAGTCGAGTATGGGCGGGGGTTTCATCGGCGACGATGAGGAGGAAGAACGCGACAAGCCAACCCAGCTATCAATGGCGGATATACCAAGGGCACTGCAGGAATTGGATCTGGCTCCGGACGACGAACAGGTGCTGGCGGTGTTTCGCAACGCTGCTTCCGGGTGGACGGCCGCGTCGTCCGACGAGGTTGATGAAGCCGGAGGTGGGTGGGTGAGCCGCGAGGACTGGCGCTCTGTGTGTGCGGTACTGCTTGAACACTATAAGGAGGAGTATCAGGACGACAGTGATGGCGCACCGCCGCAGCAACTTAGCGATGAGGACGCGGGCAGCGACGATCAGTACCTCGGTTCTGAAGGCGAAGATGAGGAGGACTCGGACGACGAGTACGTCGAGGCTGGCCCGTCCGCCGCGCGTCGGCGGACGCGCGGACGGGCTGCGAAGTCGAGCTCTGACTCCCTTGCGCCTGACCCGACGTCTTCTAAACACGAGCTCACGAAACGCCAGCAAGAAACTGCCCTGGACGCCTTTGCACTCTTTTTTCCTGATGTAGCGGAGCAGGACTTGCCCAAGCAGAAAATCATGATCAAGGACATACAACGCGTCGCGAAACTACTCGGGGAGAAGATCAAGGCCGATGAGGTACGTCTGTAATAATTGCGCTACTCGGTCCTTACGATTAGACGCGTTCTTTGCTGCGTCAGATGGTCGAAATGCTGGACACATTTTCTACATCGCCTGATAAGTCTGTCAGTCTGGAAGACTTCGGCCGTATTATGGTCGCAGCCAAACTAGCGTGACGCTCTTGCCAATTACTCCAGATTACTCCCGTCTCCTTCCGTGCGTTCACCTCTCGCCATGGTGTACTATTCAAGGAAGCAGCGAGCTCTCAAGCTAGGTAGCTGATCGGCTACGATTGAATCACGACGTCTCTCTCTTGTAGGTTGTGGCGCTTGTAGATCTGTCACCGTTCGTCGACTTCCTGTCTGGCTTTGCAACACGTCAATCGAGCCTGGTCTTTTTATCCTTGACACTTCGCATGTCCTTCCATCCCCGGCTCGTGTGCTTGGACATGGCGCCTCACTACATAACTTCTGGCCGCCTGGTGACCGAGATATTCCTCTGTCCCTTAAAAACCAAGGTCCAAGACGGCTTCAAGCAGCAAAGATTGCCAAGATCAAGCTTTGATCAGCCTGTTCTGGTTTCGCGTTGAACTTGATGGTGTCGCGCAACGCGGTCGGGCTGTGCCATCACATGTTTCACGATCACATCACCTCGCTTCTGGATCCTATAAAATCTGCATACGATGGATCATTTTTCTCCAGCTGTGCTCCCCCCAGTCCCTCCCACTCAATCTCTTCGGCACCGGTTGCCCCAGAGTCGTCCTTGCCCCCAACTTGAATCATCCTCTAAAGCTGAGCTTTGAAGATTTTTCATACTCTCTCGAATCCAGTCACTCCTCTTGAGAAAGCAACGATGATCTCTGTCGCGTCTACACTCCTTCTCGTCTCCCTGGTCTTTGGCACCGTCCCTTCTGCATCGGCTGCACCCATCGGTACTCGGTGAGCATATCTTCTCCTGTATCGGGAGAGGAAACAGTTCTTAGCGTTACGTTCTCGTAGGAATCTCGATGTGAAATCAATGCGTCGCATGCAGGCTGAAGAACTGACCCGCCGCGTGGACACTCGAGAACTGACCGGCATGCGACGCGACCACCACTCCGCCACGTCCTACGTGCCTCGGGACGACGACACCCCCACCCCCGTCGCCGTCGTAGCCCGCGCCGGCTCTCCGGAAGTCGTGAAGCCGAACCCAGACCTCACCGCCACCACGTCGACGAGTCCGAGTCCGAGCCCGAGCCCGAAGCCGAAAATGCGTCGGCACCACGCGAAGAACGAGGACAAGGGCACAGGCACGGATGCGAAGCCTAGAGCCCTGCCTAGGTTCAAGCGTGATGCTATCCCTCGGCGTGAGCATGAGCAGCAGATTCGCTCGACTTCAACTTCAGAGCCCGAGGTGGTAGCCCGCAAGGAGGACGCCTCGAGCTCGAACGTAGCGCGCGAGGACGACAAGGTCGAGCGCGGGCTGTTCAATGGCACTGCCGCACCTGGCGGCGGTGCGAAGGGGTCCACCAAGCCGGACCCGGAGCCGCGGGACGTCCATGACCCTCCTGCTACCTCGGCCTCCAAGCGCGATGCGGGTGATGGCTCACACGTCGGCGAGAAGATGAAACCCAGTGACAAGGCCGAGCCAGACCATCCCAAGCGCGAGGCACCCAGTGTCAAACCGGTAGAATCTTCTGTCCCAAAGGTCGCTGCCCGTGACGATGGAAAGTGTGGATCAGGGAAGGACTGCCCACACAAGGACCCGTCGACGCAGAACCCTGGTACGACCCCGCCTCCTGCTAAACCAGAGACGAAGCGTGAGGAGGTTCAGGAGGCTGCCACGAAGCGTGAGGAGAAGAAGGATACAAAGTTGATCAAACCGATTGCGATCTTCAGGTGAGTCAGGGGTGCTTTTTTTTTTTTTTTGGAGAGGCGTATGCTGAGCGTTGTTCGTAGACGTGCGTTGGCTTTTGAGGATCTTGACTGAGTGCATTTTGGTACATTGAGTCTGGGAATTACATAGTCTTTCGGATATATACTAGACTGAGTCTGTATGTATCCGTCCACATCGACATGGGGAATACTCTCTGCATCGAGCGTGTCGGACTAAGCTGTGTCGAGAGCGGCGTATGCCGGTAGACCGTTTCTTTACACCGGTCCCGAACGTCGTTGATGGATGAAGCACTGACATTCCTATCTACTACATGCACCCTACGCCTCCAACTATGTGATCTTCACGGTCTGAGTAGGAAAACACTGCATTCAGTCCTTGCCGGCAGCATAGGAAACAGAGGCTCACCTTGGCATACAATGACTCCACGACCTTGCTCACTTGTTCAAGGGTCGAAATGGCCGCGCCATACGTATTCTGCAAACGAGAGGTCGTCGGCGAGGACGGCGAGAGGTGAGGAAGTACGCACGTCGGGCTCGGGCGGTTCGAACACCAGGAGACATCCGCGACCCTGGTCGAGCACGCCATGGAGAACCTTGTCGAGGATCATCTGCGAGAGTCTGTATTGAAGGTCATGTCAGCATCAAACACGAGTAGCAAGGTGGGTCGCCAGCGAAGACTGGTATGTGGCGGGAAGGATAAGACATTTACTTTGCCTCAACAGCTTGTCGTCCCTGTCCCACTTCCTGTGCGACGTATTCGATCTCTACGACCGAGTACGGTTCCACGATGCGCAAAAGGTTTTGCTCCAGCAGTGTGTCGTATAGCGCTGCGAGATGCGAGCGGATCGTTGGATCGGACGAGAGCTCTGTGGACCTCATATGTTAAGTCATGGGTAACGGGTATGAACAAGGCAGCGAATGGGAACAACGAAACGAGGAAGTACGTGAGCGTGCCCGGAAAGCGGGCGGAGAACCAGGCAACGTAACGAAATCGCAGGAGGAATCGCGCGACGTACCATCTTTGTATTCTCTCAGCACCTTCTCGAAATCTGCAAGGTTCCGTGCTTGATGCGCTAGCGCGATAGCTCGCATGCTTTCGACCTCGCGAAGCTGGGCGTACTTGACAGCGAGCTTGATTGTGAGCAGGGCCGTAACATCTTCCGGCTGCATAACATCAAACGATCATCAGTATACTGGTGGGCTGGGGAGCGGGAGAGGTAGGCATACATACCAAGTTCAACATGACTTTACAGAGCAGCATGTACTTTAGCGCACTGAGAGCGCCACTGTCGTCTCCTTGCGACGAGAGGTTTTCAAACGCCTCGAAGAAGTACGAATAAGCGGTGGTATAGTCCTTGTCTTCGGCGTGGAGGATTCCGGACTGAAGGTCGAGTGCGGACTGGAGGCCCGGCGGGCAATAGATCGCGTTCGCGGCGGTACGCGCAGAGGTGAGAGCGGCCTGGTCCCCGTTATGTTAGAAGATGCGGGCGCAGGAAACACAGCGAACGGTCGAAACGCATACCTTGGCCTTGGCAAAGTTCCCGACACCGCGGTATACCCTGCTTTCGAGGAGGTGCACTTCCGTGAGGATCATCTTGTCGTCCAGACGT
The DNA here is from genome assembly GCA_026008595.1 of Lyophyllum shimeji. Taxonomy (NCBI): domain Eukaryota; kingdom Fungi; phylum Basidiomycota; class Agaricomycetes; order Agaricales; family Lyophyllaceae; genus Lyophyllum; species Lyophyllum shimeji. The sequence goes on from BRPK01000006.1 coordinate 1,193,163, forward strand.
CTGAGCTCCGTCAACAGCGTGTCGATGAGTGATAGCGCATGCTTGTATTGCTGTGCTTCTATTTGTCTGTCCGAAGAGTCCGCACAGGTTGGTTTCTCATCACGCGGGATGGGAGGGAAACTCACAGGCTAACCAGCCGCGTTTCGAGCGAGTGTCTAAGGAAGACGCGCTTCTCGCGTTTGGCCCAAGCGATGTTGTCCGTTAGTGTCTCGATCTGGATTTGTCGGCTGTTCGGTATGGAGTTGAAGAAGTCAAGGAGGGTCCGGACTATGGTCGCTCATCAGTGAAGCGGTGTATGGATAGCCGCGCATAACTCACTTAGTTTTGCAGTCTTTGCCTTCGCTGTGGAGGACATGAATCCTCGCGACGAAGTGATGACTTCTGCCAGGCCTTTCGCGTTCCTAGATATTTGTTGCATGGTCAGTATCAGTAAATGTGCCAGATTGGAGCGGACAACGCACTTCTGATCCCGATACAGCTCCCCGAGCTTCACCAATGCGGTCTCCTGCTCTCTTAGAGCCTGCGAGGCCTGCGCGTCCCGCGACTCATCCGACGTTGAGGCTACAAGCCCGTCAGCGTCTTGTGACACTGATCGAAACAAGAAGAGAGCATACCAGCAGTCTCACTGAGGATCTGCTTATACAGAGCCTCAGCCCGCGCAGGCTTCGTCTTGGCTGCCTGTTCTGCTTGCGCCAACAGCTCCGATGGTGAGGACATTTTGGAAGAAGAAACGAATGGTCTGGTCGAGGCGAAAGCACGGGGTTACGCGTCGGGGCCGTGGGAAATTGTAGATGACGCGTCCACGCTGTGTCGAATGGCCGTCTCCTGCATTCGCTCATCGTCTCCCACGTCCCCCTCCCCACACCGCTAACCTCGTTCGATCTTGACGATGGCTGATGAGATAGTCCTCCCGATCCCGAATCTGCAGCTTCCCCAGCACCTGTTCGTCCTCTCCCAGCCGAAACTTACGCACCTACATGACAATGCGCGGAAGGAGCTCCTAGAGGGCATTGCCTTGGACCGTGCGTGTATATCCCTGCTAAATGATTCAGGTATGAAACTAACCAAGGGACGTTGCGAAATAGAGATGAGTCCATATTATAAACGAATCACATCTACATCTTCCGTCCTACCACTCGACGCCGCGATGCTCGCCACAATGGAAGAAGCCAACGCGGCAGAACTGAAAAAGCTCGACGAACGTCTCGCGGAGGCCGAGAAGACGGAGGGTGAATCCGAGATCTCGGATGCGCTGAAGGCGCGCGCGAATTATCTTACGCGAATTGGGGACAAGGTACGTGCGTCCAATTCCTTACGTCCTTATCTACGTTTGACATCCTTTCTGCGTTCAGGAGAAGGCCGTAGAGGCGCAGAACCTTGCGTTGGAGAAAACGCCAGGGCTAGGCTCGCGGATCGACATTGTCCTGACACTTGTGCGAATAGGGTTTTTCTTTAACGACAACGACCTCCTCACAGCAAATCTTATCAAAGCAGAGGCGTGCGTCATCTCATTATGATGATGCGTGGTACATGCTCTGACCTAGTCGCTTCCAGCTTGATCGACGAAGGAGGAGATTGGGACCGGCGTAACCGCCTCAAGGTGTACCAAGGCCTGCACCTCATCTCGATACGGCAGTTCAAGCGCGGAGGCGAACTCTTCAGCGATGCACTGTCAACATTCACCGCGACGGAACTCCTGCCATATAATGATTTCGTGGCCCTCACGGTCATTGCGAACGCGCTAGCATTAGGAAGAGTAGATCTGAAGAAGAAGGTGCGTACGGGACTCCGGTCTTCTTCTCAAGCAAAACCCGGGCAGTTGTTCACGCCCGCGCAGGTTATTAGTGCGCCCGAGGTGAACCAGGTGCTGCCAGAGCTGCCAATACTTGGTGATCTCATCAAAAATCTGTACGACTGCCACTACGACAAATTCTTCATCGCGCTAGGTACGTTCCCGTCCTCGCGTCTTCCGTTCCATTTGCCTCCCTGCCCCCCCCCTCCCCGGCTTCCGATTTCTTAACCAACTTATCTCTTTCGGTCCATCACTACAAACCCTGACCCCTCTGACCTTCCCAACTGACGCCTGCCACACAGCAACTCTCGAACAAACGCTCCTCATCCCGTCCCGCATCCTCTCACCGCACGCACGCTTCTATGTGCGCGAAATGCGCATCCTCGCATACAGCCAGCTCCTCGAGTCATACCGGAGCCTCACGCTCGAGAGCCTGAGCTCCGCGTTCGGCGTCAGCGTCGAGTTCGTCGACAAGTACGTCTGCATTTGGTCGACAATATCCCAACTCTCCTTTGCTGATCATGCTGCCTCCACTCAGCGAGCTGTCTCGATTCATTGCGAACGGCCGGCTGCACTGCTCCATCGACAAGGTGCACGGCATAGTGGAGACGACACGGCCGTCGCTCAAGAATGCACAGTATGAGACGATCGTGCGCCAGGGTGATATCCTGCTCAACGAGGTGCAGCGGTTGAGTAAGGTACTATATTAGTTGACGGGCAGACAGTCATATGTAGAGACGACAATTCCCCCATATGTCTGCGTGTGAGGCTTATTGTTGCCGAGTCTTCGATCTGCATAGGGTGCCACTCCGATACATGACGTGCAATTACTGGCGCTGGGCTCGGGGTTACGAAGGTCTCAACCTGCAACCTGCCCTGTATCGTTACCGCCCGACGCGTCGGCGACGCGTGTTCAAAAAATCTTGCACGTGACCTTCAAAGACCCTGTTTTCAAGTTGCTGGAGAGTCGAGACGCGTCAAGAACAGTAACTCACAACAGACTACCACGACCTTCCAAGACCTAGTCACGGTGTACTGTTCTCAGTCTATGCCGCCCCTTCCTGACGAACTGATCAAGGAAATCCTTTCCCCGGCTCTCCAAGTTTCGGAGGAGGACTTTTTCAGCACCTCGCATACGTCTCCATTCTCCGGTTTCAAGCAATCTACGTCCGCGTACCTTGTCGTATGCAGAAGCTGGCTACGCGTCGCAACCCCTCTCCTCTACAATGTCGTAGTGCTCCGGTCGGCTCCACAAGCCAAAGCGCTTGAACGCGCCCTCCTCGGAAACAAACTGCTCGGCACGTTCATCAAGAAAATACGCGTCGAGGGAGGCTTTGGTCTTCCAATGCACAATATTCTGGCCTGCGCCCCGAATGCCACAGACTTGTGGCTATCCCTTGACCTGCGCACTGGCGACAGCGTCTCAGGCTTGTGTAAGGGCTTGCCCAAGTCGGACCCGACACGCGTCATCTTGTATGATGCAAAGGGGTCTGAGGTTCGCGATAACGCGCCTAGCCGTAAGCTTATTGAGATGCTCAGAGAGTGCATCGAATTCGAATGGGAATCGTTAGTACGTCCATCCTCGTTTTTGGACCTAGGAAAACCGACTGATGAAGTCAGGAAACGGTCGAATGTCCTTTCATGTGTCACTATCGCATCCCTAAGTACGAACCCATCGCTGCAGCGTTAATTCGAAGTTGCACCATGCAGACCCTCGTCCTGCAACATCCACAACCGTATATAACTTTCTTTCGATTCCTGACCACGGCTAGCTCCCTGCGCCGAGTACGCGTCGTGTTTCGAAGCACAGGCGACGCAGCTGATGACGCTGAGGCCATCGCGGCATCGAAACAGCTTGAAGAACGGATTCAACAGAGCGCGGATTTTGATGATGCCTTTGTGCGGTTTGAGTTTGAGTATCCAGATAATAACACCGGGTGCGTCCATGATGGCATATATGCCCGAGTTGCCTGATCTAATCGCTTGGTCTAATGCACATCCGAATAGGAACAGCGCGTCGGTAGCAAGTGACTTGATCCTTCCTCCACGGAATCCGTCCTTCGTACCGCTCCAAACAGCTCCGGTCGTCATTCAGCACAAGATATGGAACAGAATCCTCTACTTCGCCATGTTTGTTGACGAAGAGAAGATTGAACTTGTGCTCGACGATGACAATCGTACGCACCTGTACGGCGCAGAGCAATCCACGAAGCTCAATTTACTTTTGGTGTCCAAGTTGTTCTATGTAAGTTCCTCTCTCGTTCTCCTCGAAGTCTGAAATGACATCATACAACCTCAGAAACTCGGAAGACCGCATTCTTACAGGTGTTTAATCATCACGAGAGCAGAGCAACTTCAACAGATTGCCGAGCTCCTCGAAAAGGACTCAACTCTTGGCCAGCACATCCGCTCGCTGTACACGTATGTCAGATGTGCGAAGGTCATTCATGTCCAAAAAATTCTGGAACGGGCTACGCGGCTCGTGCGGTTCGTATCACCCACCGTCGATGCATCTCCCTTTATCCGAGATTGCGGTCGGCAGCCGCCCCTGCTCACCTTCCGCGGATTTACGACCCTCGCAAAGACCGCGGGTTCCACTCTCCTGGAGCTCTCGGGGCAGCTCATCGAACGGGCGGATGCCCCGAAGTCTCCTGAGCCTCTTTTCGCGTTCACAGCGCTGACCCATCTGGAGTGGAACACCCCTGCGAAGTTCGACTTCAGGCCCGAGGATGTCCCTGGAGACGCGCTCGGAAAGCTCGAGACCCTTTCCTTCTCTTCGCACCATGATACGTTCCTACGCCTTCTAGGATACATGGAGTGAGCCATCCCCATTTCCTTGCCGCGTCCTCCCGAACACTGAACTCATAACGTTAGCCTTCCGTCACTACGCCGCGTCCTGTTTACGCGGCTGAAGAGAATGGAAGGTACCGATGAATTTCTCCTCAAGCACGGATCTAAAATCATCCACCTCGAAACACGCAGCGCTGACGGCGTGTTCACTAAATGTCCAGCCCTGCGCGTGTTATGCATCAGCGGCGAGGTATTCTATTCCTCCTACGCAGTGTGACCCCTATCTCACGAGTACGCCTACGCAGTCTTTACATTCCGGATCCTTCGTGCCTCATCCTGCCCTTGCGAAGCTCATCTTCACCAGAACTCTTTCGTGAGTTTGCGGATGTTGCGTCAATGGTTCCTTTCCTTTCTAATCTAGGCGGTCCTCACCAGCCTGGGTCAGATCAAGACCGGATTCAAGTGTCTCGGTGAGATCGATTTCGGAATGTATCCATCGCTGGAAGAAGTGCAGGTCTATGCCATAGGATGGCCGACCACTGAGTGAGTTGTCTCATGATCTGCACATCGTATTATCACTCGCTCAATACTCTGTTTGCTTGGAAGACGCGAGATTCACAAAGGCTATAGAGCTATTTGGGTTACGTGGTCGGAACGCTTGATGAATTGGAAGGTGAAGCTGACGGACAGGCGAGGACAGCACTGGATACCACGACTGAAATGACGATTGAGCGAGATGTTCGGCTAGGCGAGCATGATATCTTATACTAGGAATACAACAATACCCCACGAAGATTACTCACTGCTATATTATTAATTATTATGTGAGGGAGGAATGAGTTAGTTAGTTCGTCTCGATTTCCCTCATCATGCGCTGAAATCCAAACGCCGAGCTACAAGAGGCTACCATCCCGGCTCTAAGCGATCCTTACAGAGTATAGGTTCACCAGTCAGTGAGACCACCTGCGTGATAGATAGATAGATAGATAGATAGATGAGGTCCCGCAGTGGATATACCGTGCCACCTTGCATGTATCTGATGATCGGTCGAAACAGGAGCCTCTGATGAATGTTCATCGATGATCTCGCGGTCACAAGTGTTATCTGTTATCTGTTATATTACACCCAGCGGTCCAATTCCTGAACAAGGGTGCTCCCGGAAGTATCCCGACGTACAAGCAAGCGGGTACGTCATCGTCCCGGTGAATAGCAGGCAACGCGGCTAGGTCGAATGGCGAAGACATTGGTCTCACAGCGAGCAACAAATCACGAAGTTCTGTTGTTGGGCACAAGTAATAACTTTTCTGGGAGGACCCTTTCACACTTGTTCCGCTGCAAAAAACGGACAAGTTTGATCATGGTCGACTTTCAGAACTTCAGAAGGTCCAAATCGCTGATACACAAACACGTATGACCCCGCCGAATGTCGCCTCATGCCGCTGAGGTCAGTCGAACTCACAACCTTAATCTGATTAACTTCCAAAACAGGACCCCATGTTGAATGTTCCACCCATTGACTGGCGCCTAGGGAACTCGTGTGGCGCTGTGTGTATGCGGGAAGACCTTCAGAGTCCGAACAGCGAGCAAATCAGATGGGACTTGTCCCGCCTGTGTGCGGTGCTGTGCCATATAAACCAGTGCCTTTCATGATCAAAACCTGGGGCTCCGCGCTGTGGCCGTGGGACTATCTCTCAGATGCCCATGATAGTCCGCCGCTTCGAAATCCCATCCTGAGCGCTCATCTTCCTCATGACCTACTTATCCTGCTCGCAGAGGGGACGAGCGCGTACGACGTTTCGGCTCACCAGAAATTTTACGGTTCATCCTCATCCATCGTTCTGCCGAGCTGAAGAGGAACGCTCATGGGGCTGCCTCCCACCGCATGATGCCTTACGAGCAGGCAGCCTATGCACTCCTTGACGTCCTTTTTCGTACCGCGAAGATGGACATCTGAGGATATGGAACCCGACACTGCTTCATGATGTGATCCCGCCTCAGAACAGTGCCCTGTCTATCGGCTGATGTCGTCCAGCCGGAAGGCTGCCGCATGCCTACGCGCAGCTCTTCCCTCTGTAAAACCTTTCGCACCTCAACAAAACAAGTCTAGGTAAGGCAGTCCTAAAGTACTGTCCGTGCGTACCTCAATACAGGGCTGATCTAGTCCGACCTCCAAGCCCTATCAGCTCGCATAGGCCATGATGCCCCGCATTCACTTCGAAAGATGCATCCGATGATCCATTGTCTAATACTTTCCAT